>CAXKWD010000007.1:92525829-94925829 GCA_964059195.1 Ectobius pallidus
GATTTTATAGAAGAATACCAGTATCGCTTCTTGAGAGTAGATGCAAGAACAAACAAGTTGCTATGTATAGTGTGCTGTTCAGTTTTTTTTATTGAACATTAAGGCCATTCATGGAAAGAAAAGAAAGAAAAAAGAAAAAATCACTTGGAGAAACAAAAATATTTTGCATATTGACTTTTATGAAATACCTAAATCTAATACAGATACTGTGAAATTGTAATCATAAACACTTTAGTTCTGCATTAAATTTATGTTCAAAATAAATTGAATAGTGCAGCTGAACAATGGGATAAATGCCAACTTGAGCATCAAACACTTGTCCTGTTGTTTACTTGCACAATAGTTTGTTCATAAAAATGTTATCATATGTTATTCAACTTTTAGGTAGTTCTTATCAGAAGTGTCCTCCTTTTATTCCTTTTTTAGGTTCGAAAATATTCAGTGTCTGGTCATCCTGGGTTAGAATGCATTCCCTTCAACATAAAGCACACATCCTATGGGCTTCTGTATCAACAGTTTAATTCATGAAAAGCATAATAAAAGCAATTTTTTTGTAAATTTACTCTGAAACCTACAGAATGGTTAGTTCTCTGTGTCTACATTACAAAAACATGTCGATTTCAAAATGGCTACCATCAAGTGCTCAGCAAGTCTACATCGATCTGCACTCATGCCCACACCATATCTCCTCTTATGAGTTCAGTTGGAATTGCACTTGCTGACGTCACTTCTGAGTGAGTTTGCATTTTAACGCATTTGGAATCTGGCCTTATTCTACATGATTTAATAATTAGTGCAATAGGTAACTTCAAGAAGTAACTTGTATTTATGAAGAATCTTATGTGGATTTATTATTAACATTTTACTGTTTTCAATGTTGTAGTTCATTAAAATCTTTGAAATATTTGTGATTACTTGTAACCCAACGGTAACTACAATGGAACACTGTTATCAGGTAAACTGATTTCAGCAAACTAAATTAAATTTTAATTTTTCAGATACTGATTATCAAGATCCTGATGAAAAGGCATTTGAAAAGTTAAACAATGCTCCTAACAGAATCTATGCTAATTTGACACCGCATCTACAGTCTCCTCCAAACAACGGGCTGTACGAAAATACAAACAACATCATGAACATTCCAAAAACTGTAAGTATTACCTTCAAACCTGAAACATCAATGTTAATAGGGAAATATCACAGTGAAATATTGACATCTGAACCAAGAATGTGTGTAGAAATATTCACACTAATTTCACTATTAGCAGAACCATTTTTGGAAATCTATTGCCCATAAACTCTCATGTATCTGCTGCTTCTCTAAACTGTTTTATAATAGTAAATAATACTAATTTACACACTAGATGAAAATGGCCTCTTTTTTTAAGGTTGTAAACTTCAACTTTAACTCTTGGCCTCTGAGCTGCGAAGTCATTAATGAGATCTACAAAAGAAAGTACAACTTGAGATCAGACTTGATGGCAAGAAGAGCCATGTAATTAGGGTGTCCTCGTTCAATGATAACTGTAGATATTATTTCACTCTCCTCTAAAGTTTAGCTTAAGAGAGTCACTTAAAAATAACTGTCAAATGCCATGCTTAAAAGTGATTATCGCCTAGTTCTTATCAATAAATGCACAGTAGCTTATTGATTCAAGATTGGACTGTTTGGGACATAAAGTGTTGTTTTTTCAGTCATTAAATAATGCAGTATCTGCATAAGGAAGAAGAAAAGGTTATTATTTGTTTCTGTCTACAGCTTAGGTTTCAAATAGCATTCAGCCATTGGGTGTGATTGCATCATTAATGCAACATCAATGTGAAAAAGAAGGGAGCTCTCTGTTGTCGTTTGTTCAAATTATTATTCTACGCTGCAAGCCCCCATGATCATGGAAATGTAAAACTGCCACCCTTCAAAATTTGCCACTCTAGGGTACAGCCTACTATACCTTATTGGAATAAATGACTCGGACTATTAGGCATATTTTACATTATGTTCTCAACATATTAAGTGATGATTATTACACCGTGAATCTTATGTTCCACTTTTTTTGGTTCCAAAATTTAATTAATGGAAATTATTTTTAAAAATGAACTTGATACTTGAAACTCAACAATATTTTAATCTTTGCCTAGGCCTTTCAGCATATTTCCACCATCTTCAGGGCATCTTCTTTTGCTGGTTTGGATGCCTCAATAATTAAAAAACTAAAACTACATTGCCTTATATCTTGTCACATTTATAAAAATTAAAATGTTTGAAAAGTGTCAGACACACAATAAAGAAGCTGCAAGAAGATGTAAATGAAGATGGTTTAGTGCTTATGTTTTTGTAAAACTTTTAGACATTTTAATTTTTATAAATGTGACATGATATAAGGTAACTTTAATATTTTGAATTCACTAAAAACATTTAAGTTAGCTTGGAATCAATGTGAATAACATTTATTTTATTTTCAAATGTGAAATGGCTGTAATAATGAATACTTTTTGATGCCTAGAGTTCAAACATATAAGTTTTATAAATTGAATAATATTATGTTGAATGAAAAACTTTTGAGCACTACCGGTCAGAATGACAGGTGCAATCTTTCAAGGTCAGTTGATGTCAGTCCTTCCAGTGATAAAGTAGTGTTGTTGTTCCAACTATTGATTTCCAACTTATTGTTATAAGTTGTTGTTAATTTGTTATTCTAACTTCCAACTTAGTCTCTCCTATATTGATTAATATCATACAAAGAACAATCCTGAAGACACAGTTTTTATATCATATCATTTGTGCTTCATGTTTTCATTATCATTTTTTATTATTTTATAACACATAAATAAGTTGTCTTTCTATTTTAAGGTATAGCAATGCAAGAATATCATACAACAGAGTATGTATCAAAGCTCTGCTCCATTTTTTGTGATTTGTTGAACTACTCAGGAACTCGCATGCCATCTGTTGCAATAATCTAGAACAAGCTGAATACAATAACGTTTTTCTGGGGTACAGAATATTGTACTCTAAATAGGGGTTTACAGTAATTGGGAGTTTTGTTATTTTTAATAATTAAAACTAGGGATGGGTCCTCGATGCTTTCGATACCTTGATACTCTCGATACTTGCATGGTACCTATCGGCATCGAGCAATACTTCAGAAAACTCGCTCGATACTTTTTCGATACTTTGGTAACTCTGCAATTCTGCAATTAAGTGAGAATGCTAGTATTTTTTAACAAAAACTTGTAAGTGGATTGTTTCAAAAACTAATTTTAGTTTTAATGTAGAGTTTAAAAATAATTATAGGCTACTGATGATATTAAACTTTGTGTCATTAAATATGCACACTTAATTAATTTAGTTTGTATTACACAGTTCTCTAAACTTTTAGTTTTTAATGTACCTATTTATTGAAACTGGAAATGTTGACGGTATCAAGTATCGAGGGAAAAAATAATGTATCGGTATCGACAATCGAGTATCGTAAAAATCTGGTATCCACCCATCTCTAATTAAAACTGAGTTTATGCAAAGACTGACTATAATTACAATTAAACTAGCAGCATGAAATATGATGGCATGCTAAATTGTGGTCTAGCCATTTCTGATATTCTGTGTTTGATTACTTCTACTTCATGTACAATATGCACTTATTCATTTAGGAAAACGTTTTCTCCTTTGCCACCATCACTTAAAGTTCAAAGTTCCATTTGAAATACAAAGCAACATGTTTGAAGGCTATAATATTATGCCCACTAATCAGGATACTTATTAGACATGTTCATCACTGCAAGCAGACAAAGACTGACAATTTCCAAATACAAACACGAAAAAATGAAATAAATTTGAAAATCCAGTTTACATCCTTGAGATAAATAATTGCCAAAGTTTTAAGTTCTCCAGCATCATAAAAAAGTTACTTTGCAGGAAGAAAAGTTTAGGGGTATGTGTCCCGCAGCTTTCCTCCAGAAAAGAGCACTACATAATAGCACATAGAACAATAATACATTTTAAAATAGAACTTGCACGTAGATTATAAAATAAAGATTGTCATTAGTCGGTATTCCTGACATTGTTAAACATTATTGGTAAATAGCAAATATGCATCATATGAACAGAATATTTCCCAAAAAATTGTGCCACTCATCAATCAGCCCTTGGACATAATATTGACCCTTGTACTTCTTGAAGTTTGAAGCCATTGTTCTACAGAATTCTAGATTGTGGAATAGAATATGTTCTACACACTCTTTATGTCAATTGATCTAAAAAGCTATTAATTATGTATTACAGAATGACGAGATAACATATGCAGAATTGTCGTTGCCCAAACAACAAGCACCTTTGTACGGCACATCTACTCTCAGGCGGCAACAGCCACAGCAAGAGCCAACAGTATATGCCCAAATAGATGTGACGAAAAAGTTGGTACCTGTCACTACTTCAGCCCCAGAAGGCTGTCACCCTTCT
Source organism: Ectobius pallidus (assembly GCA_964059195.1). Lineage (NCBI taxonomy): Eukaryota > Metazoa > Arthropoda > Insecta > Blattodea > Ectobiidae > Ectobius > Ectobius pallidus. The sequence goes on from CAXKWD010000007.1 coordinate 92,530,286, forward strand.
GCACTTCCTCTGTTACACCATCCTCATCTAACTGCATACCAGCAACCTCTTCATGTCATGCAGCAACGTTCGCCTAGGCCAATCGATGAGCCTCTTCCAGACCAGCAGGCTGATGCTGAAACACCGCTCATCTCTCGCCCAACGTCAACACCTCACAGAGAAAGCACGGTATAAACTCATACTGCATCTTAACCTGGTCCTAATTAAAAAGTTACCAATAGACTACTGTAGACAGCCCCAAGTGTCCCAGTAGAGATTTGCATCTTGTTGTAGAATAGTTATACTTGTTGTCTCCCATTTAACAAAGTGCCAATTGCATCATGTTCGTGACTGGTTGTGACTGCGATTGTGTCCATTTGCTTGGTGCTTTCTGCCTGCAGTGGGTTTCAAGGTGCAGAATGTTGAACACTGAATGAAGCATATAAAAAGGAAACTTACTCCAGTTAAGATTTTCGTCCATATCTAAATCTTCAGTACTTCTTCAAAATGCTGACCAAAGTAAGTTGCATCTAGTTCTACTTTATTTTGTGAGCAATATTTTTTCATTTTTATTTTTGCTTGTATGTTTTGAAACATATTTTATTTGCACTTATCTAGGTTAGTTAGATGCGAAGCACAAGAAGTAAAGCATGTGGGATGAGAACTAGGCACACCATGGCTTGTTATTACTGGTATGTTTATATGGTCAATATTTACTCACTAGCTTATAATTTCATTTTCATTACCTCTACCTGAATATATTCTATAGTTCAGATTATTAATTAATTTTGTAATTTAGACCAAAGTCAATGTGAGATATAAAACAGTGTTCTACATTTTCCTCTTGCTATGCTTTTAGGGGAAGTTTGATTATACAGTGCAAATTAAACTTGTGGTAAATGGCCTTCACTGGAAATCGAGCAGCCGATCGCAGATTTTAGTTACCTACAAACTTCCATCTCCTGCAAAATAGATGTTGAAAATGCTGTCCCCTCTTATCTGTACATATCTGACAATGATGTACAGTAGAGTCCTGCTATTCCAAACCCTGCTATTCCGAAAATCCGCCTATTCCGAACAGAGTCAGGAAAAAATACCGATTTTTTAAACTTAAAAACAGAGGAAATTGAAAAGACGTTCGTGAAAAAACGTACATTTATTGTTATACAAAGGAGTTAAATAAAGACATACATAGAGCCTAAGCTTGATGAAAACGCCTGAAACCAAATTGGAATGAAAGCTGATTACTTACAGCACATGTCGTCTGCATTTATACAATTCTCCACACTTAATTTACACCTTAACAAGTTGATATTATTCATGAAATTCGCCTATTCCTTTTCGGTGGGAATAGGTGTTCGGTCCCAATTAGTAGGACTCTACTGTATAAATTTTATATGGATGGAACTTTTAAGTCCCTTTAACACTGATGTTCGAGAAATCCCAAGCTCCTGAGGGACTTGGAACTCCCTGCTTCATTATTCATTGAACATAATTACTTTGTCTTGAGTGCAAAATATTTTTTTTTTTCAATTGTGACTTTAAGGAAAACAAATTAACCAAGCAAAAATATCTCTTAACTAAGTATTTACACATCTGAACAATGTGAATTTAGTCCTTAGTTATTGATTACCATTCATTCGTCAAAACCATGGGTCCCTTTATTCAGTATATGCCACAAATAAAAAATCTGCACATGTTTTTACATCAGTCAACTGACACACATGAATTGGTATCATGATTGCTTTGAATACATAGGGTGAAGCAGTGGGATATGATGCGATCATTTATAGTGGTTTTGAATGAAGGAACCAGCAGTGTTGTAATGTCATTCTGAAGAAATGCAATTGTTTTTCTCAATGTTGCAAAAAACAATATGGTTAACTGGTCTGTGGCAGAATGTGTGTCTGCAGTAAGAACTTGTTTTGAGTTGAACATTACAAGAGTTACAGAAGCTGTGCAGCAAAGTTCAAATCTGTCTGCAAGGTGCTAGTCAATGACTTTGGGTATGTCGGACAGAAGTAGGGTGTATTCCAACAAGCCTCACACCTTTTATTTCCCTAGCTGAAAGAAAACATAAGGAAAAAACTACTGCCATCAATCCTGCTTTGTTGTTATGCAGAACTTTCATAGCAACTTGCAGGAATGTATTTGTTGCCGTGGAGAATATTTACAGAATGTGATTTTTAAAAAGTAATCAGACATTAATAAATTGCATTGTACTAGATTACTTCCAGTGTATGTGGTTTCTTTTAATTCGTTCTGAGCGTCCCACAACAGGGCTATAAAAACTGTCATTTCCCACTGCCACACACTATATTATCTGTCCTCTGCATCACAAAAACCACTGTCTAACAAGTCATTTGAAATCTCGCAAGCATGTCTTGAAGTTTCTGTCCAAAGTTGAGGTAATTTAACCTCACACCATCTGACATATTCCATGTTTAACTCATGGTATAGACACAAATTCAGTCGGGGCATCCATGGGGACCACAGTATATAAATAGGACGCTAAAGAAGCAGATATTACAACCTTTCCCTTTGTACTTCAACAGTACATTGAAGTTTAGGAAGATACTGAAGGCCAAAACTAATGGAGGAGTAAAAATCAAAAGAAACATTCTGGTCCATGGGAGGGACAAGAGGACTTAAAAGTTTGAAGTTTCATTCATATAAAACTTATATTATCAGATACGTATAGATCAGAGAGGACAGTCCTTTCAATGTGTATTTTAAGATAGGTTGGTAAAATATTGAAATTATTCTTTTCATTTGTGTATTCTCTTACTTGAATCTTTGGCAGGAGATGGAAGTATTGGAGGTAACTAAAACCTGGGGAGGTGATTGGCCACCTCATTCCCATAAAGGGAAAAGTGATATATTATGGTAGAAGTCCGATGACACTGTACAAAACATAGAAAATATCTACTTTGAAATCCCTACATTTAGTAGGCCTATCCTTTATAGTTAAAAATTAATTTAAGGGCAGGACTAGAGCATAGTTTGGTTATACGAGGTCTGTTAGAAAAGTATCCGACCTAATTTTTTTTTGCGAAAACCTGAAGGATTTTAATCAAGCACGCTTGCATGAGCCGACCTTAAACCTTCGTGTGCATGTGTGAACTTTTTCCCATCTATCGATAGCGCCTGTTGCTGGCAAGCAGCATTTGAGTGAGGTGTGTAGTGCTCTTGTCGGTTTTTCTTCATGACTACTGGAATTTGGTTTCTGGGTCGCACCCGTACACCAGGACTCATCACCACTCATTAAGGTGTTCATGAAGTCAGGGTCACTGTTTTTGGAGTCCAGCATGTCCTGTGAGACTTCAACACAAAGTTGCTTTTGCTCCACCATCAGCAGCTGCGGCATGAATTTCGCCGCCACTCTCTTCATGGCCAAATCTTAGGTCATAATTGAATGTACCGAAAAAGTGATGATGCCCACCTTTTCCGCGATTTCTCGGATACTCACATGACAGTCCCGCATCACCACAGCATTCACTTTGGCAATGACCTGGTCATTTTGGCATGTTGATGGCCGACCGGAGCGTGGCTCGCTCTCCACCAATGTGCGGCCGTCTTTAAACCGGTTGTACCACTCCTTAATCTGTGTGATGCCCATAGCATCATCACCAAACGCCGTCTGAATTTTCCGAATGGTTTCCACCTGACTGTCGCCCAGTTTCAGACAAATAGCGCTGCTCCTGTCATTCCGTTATTTTCCTTGCAACGACGAGAGCACTACACACTACCTCACTCAAATGCTGCTTGCCAGCAACAGAGGCTATCTACAGGCGGGAAAAAATTCATACATGCGCACGAAGGTTCAAGGTCGGCTCATGCAAGTGTGCTTGATTCAAATCCATCAGGTTTTTGCAAAAAAAATAAGGTCGGAATCTTTTCTAACCGACCTCGTATGACCTCGTATGAAGATACCAGGAAGTGTGACAAAAGTACTTCGCCAAGTGGAGAGTGTATAACATTGATTTGTATATCAGTTAACCCTTAAGTATTCAGAAATTCCTTAGGCTAGACAGTAGGCCAAAATTTAAAACATAATTTCAGTATCTTACATCTTTTATGCACTTAGCACTCCAGAATTATATTATTTTCATTTACATATGATCACAGTAGTCACTGGCAACTAACTGTTATACCTATTACAAATCTACTCAAATCTATCACACGCCATTATTTTCAAAACTGCTCTTTTCCTCTTTTAATGTGCACTTATTGCTTATAAAAAATATGTTAGGAATGCCACAAAGCTGGGAGAGCAGACCTAATTTGTTTAACAATTCTTTCATTAACTGGTTCCTGTAATTATTATTAATGTGATAGAGGGTTTTTAATTAATAGAAAATAATTATTTGGTCACTCTTGGTGGAAGGTTATGTCACAAACTGTGTAATTTCTTTTTTTAGAACTTTATTTAACAACATGCTCCATTACAATGTGTAACACTACATGTTCTGGTTTACATCGGTGTTTAAGTGTTTACACTATTAACAGAAATGTGCTTTGGTTTCGTCTCTGGTTCTGTTCTGATTTAATCAACCATATTATTTGAAAAGTCAATCGTATTCACAAATTTACAGAAATCTTTTAAAAATCTTTTCATTAAGTCTCTTTAATCTGGTGTCAAAAATCCCCCTCTAGTGATTATGCTTCGGCGTAATGTTTGTCTTCCTATGGCGTGTTTTGAGCACTCAAGTAGAATATGATAGACAGTTTGGTCTCCTCCATTACATGGGCAAGTTGCATCTGGTGTTATTTGGAATCTGTGGAAATAGGCTCTTATTCTTCCGTGTCCTGTTAGCATGGTCGTGAGATTCGATGTGATTGGGATTTTCACCAATAATCTCTCTACGATGCTTGGAAAGTACTTTTTTGTTTCGGCTCCATTGTGTGTTGCTCACCATTCTCTTTCCCAGCTCCTCAAGCTGTCTTTACGTAGTATCTTCAGTACTCCATTCTTTGGCATCTTATCGTAGGATACTCGCTCATTGCTTCTGGCAGCCTGTTGGGCAAGATGGTCTGCTAATTTGTTTCCGTGTATTCCGGTGTGAGCTTTAACCCAGGAGATCGCTACTGTCCATTGGTTACTTTTCAAAATGTTCAGTAGCTTCCTAATATTTTCTATAAGTAGTTATGATTTCTGATATTTTTAATAAATCTAGAGTTATTTTGCTATCTGTGTAAAGAGCAAGAGTTTTAGTGGTATTAAGTGTCAGATGCATGTGTTGTATAGTTTCTAAGGCCTTCAGAACTGCAAGTTGTTCCGCCTGGTTGTTAATTTATATTGCAGTTGTTGGGCTATCTGGCCATTGAGGTACATTGCAATTCCTGAGCCAACTCCATCAGCGGACTTGCTACCATCTGTGTATATTTCCACGGCGTATTCTTTCACAGAGTCGATTTCCTCTATGCCACAGAAATTGGCTGGGTGAGGCCATTCGTTAAGTGACTAACTGTGTATGTCCTTGCATCTATCTTTTGTAGTGTGAACCATTAATGTTTACTTAATAGGGTGATCCGAAAGATGACACACAATCTTAAGAGCTTATACAGGGCTCAATATACAACTCTAAGAACTAACAGTCTTAATCCTAAGCCAGTGCAAGTCTGGGAATGTCAGGAAGTGCATAATTATGTTTACTTATTTATTTATTTATTTATTTTTTTCTTAATATCACTAGGATATTTGCAGGTTGCAGCATCTAATGAGTTAAAACTACTGAAATGTAATTTCATTTTGACAAAGCTGAATTAAATTGGCAATATGCACAGCAAAATCATTATCAAAATTAATATTGGAAATTAGGAAACAGTCTTGTTTATGAAAATACTTTTAGAAAGTGACCTCCATTAATAGGCCTATATTGTTTATATCATTACAATGTAAAAAGATGCTTAATATTTTCAAATCAATATAATTCATTTAAAATTTACATTAGATAACACTTCATTATAATAACACATGGATTTCTCACTGATATTAATGTTACCTACTTCCAGATAAGCTAGAAACTTCAAAGTTGGCTTTTAACCTGAAACCAATGGGAAAATTTCAAAAAGTTCAATTTTCTTATTTGTTATTCCTGATGCAAGTTTAAAGTCAGTGCAAATTTTTTAAAGAGTTTATTGTGGCTAAATGGTAAGTCATATCAGAAAACGGATTGCACCAAAAGTTTGATAAATCTACAAGTTTGGTTCATTGATTTTATGTTATATTCATTGGCTAAACCTTAAATAGAGCTAGATTTCTTCATTTTGTATATTTTTGACAAATAAATATGTTTTCACATCCTTGTAGGATGAATCTGGATAGTATTAACTTCAATCACATCTATAACAATCTAAATACACAGATCAATATGGGATCAATTCATAAAGCTTTCCCAGAGAACCCACTGGGTGTTTGAAAGCTGTTTTCCTCCCTTACTTTGAATCATGCTACGCGCTTTGAACAGAGTAGCAACCCAACCAAACAATGCCTCCCATATTGTGCAAAGCAGAGTTCAGTTAAGGTGCTCATGCAGCTCTTTTAAATTGATTTTTCAGTTGTGTGTTTGCCACTTTTTTCTTTCAATTCCCTGTAAAGCAAACAGTAACACTGTACTCAGTTATCTCTAGCCAGCCCCCATTGATCTGTCTGGTTCAGCCTATATATTTTTCTTGTTAGAGTTTTTAGCTTTTGGGATAACATGAACAATAGACTTTGGAGTTTCATGATGGTCTGAGAAATTGCATACAAAAAGAGTCAAATTCTGCTGTTCTTTTGATGGAGTTAGCAGTGCTGATGTTGGATCGGAACAGACCGGGACAGCGCTCCAGCAAAATAAAAACGTACTCTTCATCTAGCATAAACTCAGGGAAGAAAAAAATACATATGAAATCGGCGTATATTTTGGCAACACATTTTAAAATAAAGAACCATTATTAGGCTCATGATCTCCTGTTCTTGTCACAACAGTTGCTTTGCCTGCGCGGTGCATGGTTTCCATAGATTCAGTGCGTACGTGACGAAATTGATGGCATTGGTTGTTACTGTAATGTAATTTCTACGCGATTCATTTAAAAAGACAATTTGACTACAATATTTGGTATCATAAAATGAAAAATAAATAAGTCTGCATATAAATTTATGGGTTCCCCCAGAAAAAGTTTCCAACTTCAGCACTGGGAGTTAGAATGAAATTTCTCATTGACTTATTATTATAGTAGTTCTGTAATGACCCTTTGGGTTAAGCGGGCCCTATTTCCATAATGAACAAGCAACATGACTTGTCGTGCATGGATGTGGAGGGATTTTCTTCAAAGAAAGACATGGTTTCACTTTTGTCCCTAATTACTAACTTATTTATTACTTCATGTTTACTACTACAATGTTAGATGTAACCCTATGTGCACCACCACCTACAGGTTACAGAAATGCAATACTTCATTGTCATGCATTGTGTCCAGTATCCTCTGCATGCCTACATATGTGTGAAAGACACTGAACCAGCATTTCTCACACTACCTTGCTGAGATTAGATCAAACCTCTTTGTATTATTATTTTTGGGCCCTAGTAGATTGTATTGTATGAGAGAATTATTGTTATATTCAGGGGACTTAGTGTACCACATGTTAGGAAGTTTACATGTAGAATATTGTGTAATCTATGAGAATAATTCAAGAAGCAGGCATTGAACTGGGAGGGGACTATGTAGAAAAATAATGCACAAGCAAACATTCTTCCTGCATAAAAATAGTGGAAAAAATTAATTGTGTTTTTCATTTGATTCTCCCATGTTTTTGTTAAGGAGGAAAGAAATATCCTTCCGGAATGCTTACAGAAATCATAGCTTAACAGCCAGTTGTGTTTATTAATTTTGCACCAGTTTTGAAAACATTTTCTCTGCTATCCATACATACTGGTATGTGCTTTTGGTGCTGTACTTCCTTAAACGCAATTTTTTTTAAGTTTTAAATGTCTAAAACATTTATTCAATGCATGAAAACATTCATCATAGGAACAGTTATGCAGATTTTATTTTTGTTGTTTAAACAAAATGTTTTAAAGGACCACAGAAATTAAACAATGAAAGCACGAAATTAATACATGCGCAATGTATGGGTTTTCACTGCATATGGTATGGCGTAGATTCCCATGAAAATTAAAGAAATATACCCTCATTGAAGTAGGTAGAAGGTATACTGAAACTATTAGGTACCTGTATACAAAAACACAACTCATTTTGTATGTCTGCTATATGAAGTCCATAAAAGTCAGTACCATCGAGGGACCTAATGATTCAATCTAAATAATGCATGCTTTATGTTATAGGTTGGACATCAGCATCCAATGACTGAACCAGGAGGAAGAATTGCTTCAACCCAAGGACCCCGAGTTACCACTACAAGGTTTTGACTGTCTGAAGCACCAGCACTAAGAACAATGTACGAAGTGGATTGAATGATACAATAATTGAAGAAGAAAGATGAAGCCTGAGTGTCAAGTTTCATGAAAACTAATAAACAAAAAGTTTTGCTACCCGATTTCTTCAACTGTGACCATCAGTCAATTTAATGTATATATGTAATTTGCGTGTGTGCATGCATGTGAAAAATTATTAATGTTTTTTTAACCCAACAAGGGGTAAAGAATGTAAAGCCTTTACGTGAACAGGCGTTAAAGTTGTAATAATTCATCATGGCTCAACAAATGTATTTATCTTCCCACTTTTAAAGGGTAGGCAAGATCGTGTTATGACAAAACTTCTGAGTGAACAGATCCTAAAACAAACTGCACTTGCTGTTCTTAATGGATAATCATAACCTAACATACAGTGAAGAAACATTACAAGGGAATTATGATTGATGCTTTAAAGATCAAGAGTTTATTAGTTTGTACCGATCTGTTTGTGGTGAAGTGACAAAAAATCCAAAGAATATTATAACAATAAACTAGAATTATAATATGTACTTTTCTAATTCCATTTTCATAAATAAAATAAGAGAATTTTTTTTAGAAAAAACTTCTGTGATTGTGTTTTGAAAAGTTATAAAAAATATCCCTTGCTACAAGACTAGTGCAGTTTTTTAAAGGGAATAAACCATCTAGAAAAATTTGTACTTCAAAAACAGTGATATTTGTATCCTTAAAACCTCACTGTTATTTATATGATGAGGAAGAATACCAAACATTTCTCTTTGTTTTATACAAACGAAGAACGCAATCAGCCCTGGATTTTTATATTCATCAAGCCTAATTGATAACTGAGAGGAGAGATCAAAATCTCATTTTTTGAAATGTGTTTAAGTATGGGTGATTGGAAGCGATTGAAACAAACCCATGGAAACCTTACAAAAGCTAATGTAATTGCTTATAACAATCCATTTTCCTAGATATTGTCTTACCATTAAAATTCTGTTCTAAGGAATATGCAAAATAGGATAAAAGTACTCATATTAGCTTTAGATTTCAGTGTGGCATTCCGATTTACATTCCATACATTTTTATATGAGTGTATTATTGATCTGAAATTTTCTTTATTAATGCTTGTATTGTTAATATTAGTATTAGGAGATAATTTCAATACTGGACTGGAGCTCAGCAATCCTAACTGAAAACCATTTCTTGATATATTACAGAATTAGTGTGTAAATTATACATTAAGCAATGCCATAATGGTAAACCATCAATCTGAATCTAATATTTATTTGTTTAGTGTGTTCTTGCAAGGTTTAAACAAGAAGAAAATGCTCTATAAATCATCCAATCTCCTGGATACATGAAAAACTCAAACAGTTTATTAATGATGAAGTAATTTCCTCTTTATGCTAAAACAGTGTGGTCTGATTTGCAGCAAATTTTCAACGAGGCCCTCGACTGAATTCATAGAGTACTTTAAAATATTTTTAAAAAATGTTGAATTATTATTGTAAATAAAAATCTAAAATTATTATTGTAAATAAAATTATACAAACTTCAAGATTTAGGTGGAAAATATTGGCCTCAACAAACGAGCCAAACACAGAGAATTTGTAATCTTGCATTATCGCTTCCCCTTGCTTCAATGTCTCATTTCCGAGAACATGTAAACAACATGTCCTAGTCTTAGAACCAGGAAGGCCTAATTGGAACAATTGATAAGGCACTGGCTTTCTGTTTCCAAGTTTGTGGTTCGATCCTGCCCCAGGTTGTTTTCCCCTTTCTCATGTAAAGATAAATGTTTTCCTTAAAGATAGACTAGTTATATTGTTAAATTGGAAGTTACTTAGGTGTCTTTCATAATCTGTTACCTGAATTAGAGTAGTATAATATTTACTCTAAAATAGTTTTCTTAAAGCACATACATGATAAGATTTTATAGAATGGTACCATAGATTACGGAACAATTCATGAAAAAGGGTAATAGCATTAAAACATACAATTCAAGTATTTTTACATTCTTCAAAAGAGGTTTGATTAGCTGGCCTGAGTATAAAAGGAATGTAGTCTGCCATAGCTTCTATCAGGTGTAACAGCAGGTGAATTTGCCGTTCACCTCTTGTTTATCCAGTTTTAATCTGCTCTTCACATTCTTTCAAATGGTGTTTCATCTTACAAGACCAAAAGGTAATATGTACAATATTTCTTATTTTACAGCTGATTGAGTACTACTAGACATACTTCTTTCAAAGCAGATAGACATTATAACTAGGGACCGGATTCTTAGGTTTTTACCTATTTTTTTCCTTACTTCCAAAACAAAAAGTGCTCATACACTTTTTCGAATCATGTCCATAGGATTCACCCACATTAATTCTGTGGCACCTAAAAATACCTAAATAGGGTATAAAAACCTAAATATACCTAAATGGGCCATAAAACCTAAAATATCTAATTTAGGCTACTCTTTTCTTTTTTGTTTGTCAGTTGAGAAATCGATATTTTGCGGAAAGACAATAATTTTTGTCGGGTTGAAATTAATACCACCAGCGTTTCGTTCAACCCATTGTCGTCTAGGATGGACAGTAGCAAGAGAGGAAGTGTAAGAGTACCGGTGTATTCCTTTTAAAATATTCGTACGAACCATTGTTGCCATGTCTTAGATTTCTGTGTTTTAAAGCACTTGTTTGCCTTTAGTACTTCCCTGCTATTCATAATAAGTGTATATGACAGACGTTGTCATTCAATACAACTCACAGTTGAGAATCTTGAAAGATATGTAGTGATATACTGTAACCAGGAAATGTGAGGCAATCTTATTTCCACTGCATCTTTTGACTGTTTATGCTTTCTTTCCTCAATTGTGTAATATTGTCCTAAAGCAAGTTTACACAAATTTAAGTCAATTTTGTTAAGTTAAACTTATAACTTATAAGTATTATGTATTGAATCCTATGTAGCGCATTCAAATTCATTAAACCAATTATTCTACCCAAAAACGATATTTTGGACAAAAAACCTAAAAAAAACTATTTCACCTAATGGAAAACCTAAAAGTGTTTTTAAAAACCTAAATAGACTTGATTATAACAAACACAAGAAAGGTGAATTGACAGAAAAATATTGTGATAAATTTCCAAAGTACGTAAAACGGTGAAATGAGATTGGTATTAAAAGTAAGAAAAGCTCACAGATTTGTTATTTCATTTGTTTGCATGTGATATTTGCTGTGCAACAATCGCATAAAGCAAAATAATGACTCTGCAGCAGTGCACGTGACTTGGAAGACAGAGATGAAATGAATAAGTACAGAGCAAATAAACTATCTGAGCAAATATGGAGGAGATGCACCTCATGCGAAAACCATTAATATATGGTGCAAGAAGTTTCTGGCTGCTATAGCCTATATCAATAATTTGACATGTTGGAGCTGTTCTTGTATCACCAGGTAGCTGATCTGTAACTTCAATTAATCTTCCAACACAATGGAGTCCCACCACACTGGAGCAAGGATGTTCAACATTCCCTCACAGGAACTTTTCCAGATCACTGGATTGGATGCTGCAGAACAATTTGGTGGTCTCCACGTTTCCCAGACATTATTTCACTGATCTTCTTAATCCAGGGCTTAAAAGACCAGGTGTTGGCAACTCCAGTACAGGATTTTTAAGATTTACAAACCCTTATCCATGACACAATTTCAACGGGATCCAGGGATGAGTTGGACAGAGCTTGGCTCAAAATTGACTATAGACTTGATATTGTTTGTGCTATGAATGGTGCATATCTAGCCTGACATTGTGAAAATGGCAATTCTTGGAGTTTCTCTTTCTACTAGTACCAAACTCATTTCATAATTTCAAGAATACAAGTAACATCTAAATTGAAGCTTAACAATTGTTTCATAAATGATTTATAAATGCTAACTGGTTACAAATTGTAAATTAATCCACTTCAACCTCATGTGAAAGCATGCTGTTGGGGAGTGATTTTTGCAAACAAAGATCTTTATTATTTTTTTTATATCAGTTTTACTCCATTCTGTTTACATATTTGTCTCTACCAGAATACTTGTATGACTGAGCATGCAGTGTACACAATACACCACTGCTGAAGTTTCAAGAAAAACGTGTTGTAACTCTTGACCCGTTGATGCTATGAACACTCTAACACAACTAAATTGAAGCTAAGTAATGATGATTTTGTACTAGGCCTATATCACTTTGTGTGAAAGTGCGAGAAATAAGATGACAATTGAAATAATACTTAAGCCTACATGGCTGGGTACACAGTGTAAAGATTACTCTGTTGTTGCAGTTCCAAGAAAAACATAATGTGACTTTTGAATGTTGATGCTACATTCGCTCTATCACAATTAAACTGAAGATAAACATCAACATAAAAGATATCAACAATTAGGTGGCTATAAGATTTGGCATTTTTCCAGTAGAGGGTGTTCCATGTGGCTCTAAACTTAAATTAATTCCACACTCAAACTAAACCAACCCTTTAGTTTAAGAGAAAACACAAACACAATTCAAAACAAATATTATGGGCTGCACCATCTCGATCCCAAAATCTTTGGAATCCAGATCCACAGAACTTAAAACTGAACAACATACTTGAATGAAAACAATGATTTTCAGAAAACAACACTCCTACTGACAATTTATTAATGATTCATATCTTTAGAAATTAACGTAATGAAAAGAAAATTGCATTTTAGAAACACTAACAGTAAACATGACACTTAACTTCAATGGCAAACCCTACCAACATTAATTTTTCCCTACTCCAGACTGGTTATTTCGTACAGTTCAGTCTGAATTGGCTAAGTCAGAAATTAATCATTAAAATAACATCTCGTGTCATAATGAGTTTAAAACGTTTACAAGGTTTGGTCCACCCACCTCTTAGCCATTTCTTCATGGAGAATGAAATCAGAAAAAAAGAAAATGATACTTGAAATATTTTTCCTCTGAATTCATTTTCCACAACTAGCCAAAATTTTACACCAGGATGCCCTCAGATGACCTGCAAAGATCACTCACAGAAGAGAAGTGAGTTCCCATGGCTGTTTCTTCCCGAATAAATAGCATCTGGACGACCGATCTAGACTTCAAGATAAACTTCAAAACTTCAAGATGATAAAGCAGACAAAGACCTCCATATTACATGGATCCCAAATTATCAAGTCTAAACTCGTTTCTATTGTTCATAACCTCAGCAATTATTTTCTGTTATGGTGCTACCTTAATATGTAACTCGCACAACATTCTTAGCCCAAACGTAACAATACTTTTTACTAAATTCCAAATTCATCGATTCCTCAATATATTACCATATGACCAATAATGATTATAATATGTAATCCCACGAGAGTTTACGATTTTATCGATAGATTCATGACTGCACACCAGGAGTGAATTTATCTGATGAAACTCGTAAACTCGAGTTGACTTTGTTAAGATTTTTCTATGAATAAAAATTTAACAGATTATACAATAATACTTTCATGCTATGTTATATAAAAACAAAACTAACAGCTTTGAGAGCACTGTATACTATGAATCAACCATCCATGAATCGATTCTAGTTACCATGTTGTGACCAATGCTACCAATGGTGCATATAAGTTAAGACATATTTAACCTAATTCAGGTAAGCTAACAGCAGAACAGAATAAAAACACGCGAACTAGCTTGCATCGAATCGAAATTGTGTTTTTAATCAGCGTACATTTATATTATTTCAATTTCCAAACAAGTTATGTTGTATAAAATAATGTGTTTTCATTCTGATTAATGTGGCTATTAACCACCACACGTTGATGCCTTATGTGTCCAGTAATGAACTCACATTTTATCAGATAAAATTGCATCCTTGCGATCCAAGGAAGGATATTATAAGATAAACAATTATAATTGGTCCATATCCGAGGAATTGCTAAGCAATATTGGTCAATATGAGTGAAATAGTCAACTTAAACCTCTACCATATTAATGATCAAACAGAAATTAGTACCCCAGTACAATAATCATACCAAAAATCCGAAACAAATTACTGATTCACAACTATTTCAAATTGAATAAATTAAGCTGAAATAGCAAATGATTACATTTTTCAATTTTACACTTGAAATTATTAAAATTATTCTTCCATCATTTTTAAAATACACTAATCAAAATTAAAATTGTGCTTGAGAATACTTATTTGATCTGGAATTCACAGTTAAGTATTTCCATAGCACAAGGACAAATAGCAAATCTAGTGTATAAAATACAAGGTTGATTACCAGCGAAGGGTAAACCCACAGGAGATCGCTCAGTATTTAAATATCTGGCTTGAGGATTAACCATAACAAACAATAATTCAAATGAAGTGTGCTTTGCGTAAGTCTATTTAATGTAGGGTTTTATTATGTCATACTTCCTAATAACAGACACTGAAGAGGAAAATGTAGATGTCGGCTAATAAGATGTGTCTGTTATGTAGAAATGAGTTTATAGCAAGTTGAAAATTATTCAGATTCAACATATCTTATTATCGTACAACAGAAGGTGTTCACTAGAGGTGTCAGGACAATAAGAGATCTTTCAATTTATGGTTTATTTTGGAATAAGAATGCTTGAAAAACTTTTTAAAAAATCTTATTTAGAAAGTCTCAACCATAGTATCTATCAAGAAATCTGAATGAAACAGATTCTTTTCTTTCAACACATTTTGAAGATAATACCAGGAAGTTCAATATACTACATTAATAACCACGTAAATATCATGTCAATCTGGCACACTAGAAATATCAGTTTGATAAAATTGACATTGATAACTGCTTTTATAGTGAAGTTAAAAACTCTGAAAGTTTCTTACATAAGCTATTCCTATGTTTTAGGGCCCAAACGTCCAGCTAAATACATTATGAAGCTAGAAATTAAATAAACTTTTAAATACTCAGTTCACCTACAGACAATGTAGCAATCTTTAATGTGCAATGAAGAGAGTAGGAGGAAAATATTGATCATAATAAAATACAAAAGTCCCTCAGTTCAACCGCTTTAATCAGGTAGCCTATGTAAATCAGTCAGGCCCATTTTAAATGACAAAAGTGAAAAAATCGGTATAAATAAACTGTATCAATATGTGTGTGTGTGTTTGTGAGTCATGCTCTTGTGCAAGTGCTTCTTCATGTGCATTTGCAGGTGTTATGTGTGCATACATGTGTGAGTGTGCGTGTATGTGTATGTATGTCAGTGGGTTGGTGAGGTGTGTGAGTGGATATATGGGTGTGTCTGGTTAAATGCCTCAAAGACATTTTCATTACTCATTTTATTTTACCATTTATCCTTAAAATTACTTCGGGATGACAATAGTGCACATGAAAAGTAACTTATGTGTATGTCATTCTCATGATTGAAATCTGTAAGTCATGTAATATGGAGGAAGTTAATTGAGTTTTCAACATTTTCAGGATGGTGAGCCAGGGTTTATTGAATATTGTCCTGATGTTTGGCCTCTAACCACACTCGACCAGGGCCGCCACATGGGGGTTGCTGCCGGACCCAAGAGACCCGGGCCTGGGCCCCAAAGGGGCCTGCTGGATCCCGGTGATGTGATAAATTTTATGGAAAACTGGAACAGTTTGATAAAATGTTCTGTAACACGAGTAACGAGAAGGAAGCTCCACAGAGAAGGGAAGAGACAATTGTCTGAATAAGGATGGTCGGCGGTCGGTGAGAGGCCCGTGACCAGTACATGGTCCTGGGCTCGACCCCGTGATGTGGCGGCCCTGCACTGGACATTTTTAGAGTGATCCTTATAGTTTGGATGGCCGACCAACCAAGTTATAAGAACAATTTGAACAGGGCTGTCCCATGGGTGGGGCAAGTGGGGCAGTAACTCCAGACTCATGCTTGAGGAACTCCGCACCATAGAAGGAAAGAGTTTGATGATGATGACGATGATGATGACGATGACGATGATGATGACGATGACGATGACGACGACGACGACGATGATGATGATAAAAGTAATAATAATAAAAATAACAACAACAATGGTAAATAATAATTTAATAAATTATTTTAGAAGCCCTTGATAGAATGAACTCTTGTCACTGTCCAGGCCTACCAGAGCCAGTCATATTACTGAAATTAATAATATTATTTAACTATCAAATTTGCATTCAGTTCTAATCCAAATACGTGTAACAGCATATGAAAGGTCATGAATGTTGTTCACCATTTAACAAGTAATATTTTTTGTACAGTCTACTCACTATCAAACTGTTTATGATTAGGCCTATTATTATTATTATTGTTCTTGTTGTTGTTATTATTATTATTATTATTATCATTATCATCATCATCATTATCACTATTATCATTATTATCAATATCATTATCCACATGTTTAAAATATTGAGAATATTTAGCAGGATATCACTGTTATTGGTATGTAAAGGTTACTTAATGGTAATAGACAATTCCTCAGCAAGCTAAAGGCATATTATCTATTTTATGAATCCAAAGGTTCATTTCCGCGCTTACCTGAGCTCACATTCAACCCTATTCTGTGCTAACTCCATCCAATCATCCCTAGCAAATCCTACTTCCCTTAAATTTATCCTAATATTGTCCTCCCACCTACGTCTTAAGTCTTCCAGGTGGCCATTTCCCTTCAGGTCTCCCAGTCAATACTTTTGAGATACGTCTTTCCTCCCCCTTGCGTGCAACATGTCCAGCCCATTTCATCTTCCATGATTTAATTACCCTTACTATATCTGGTGATGAGCACAGATTATGAAGCTCGTCGTTATGTAGTTTTCTCCAGTCCCCATTTTCATCTCTCTTAGCCCCAAATATTTTCCTAAGCACTCTGTTTTTTAACACTTTCAGATTATGTTCTTCCTGACCAGTAAGCAGCCATGTCTTACATGCATATAATACAACCGGCAGGATAATAGTCTTTTAATCTTTATTTTTAGATTTCTGGACAGAAGATGAGAAGATAAAAACTTCTGAACTGCATAAAAACAAGAATTTCCTGATTTGAGTATACACGTAACTTCTGCCTTAATATTATTTGTGTCTGTAATTATTGCTTCTAGATATTTGAATTTTTCCACTTGTTCAAACGATTTACCGGCTATTCTAATATTTTGTAGAGCATTATTTTGACGTTCCATGATCATATACTTAGTTTTATCTGTATTAATTTCCAATTCAACATTCCTGCAGGTATCGAAAAGACTTTCTGCAGTTCTCTCAACTGTGTTTATGTCATTGCTCAACAAGCAAACATCATATGCGTAAGCTAAAATCAGGTGACTGCCATTTAATTCTAGGCCTACCTTGTTTTCCTGAACTTTCCTAATGGCATATTCCAAAGCGAAATTAAAAAGTAAAAGTGATAGTGAATCTCCTTGCTTCAATCCCCTTCTAATGGCAAAGCTATCTTATATAAATTTCCCTACCCTCACTCTGCTGTAGGTTTCATTTGGACACATTTTGATCAGCCTAACTAACTTCTTTGGTATCCCAAACTCAATGAGGATATTGCACAATTTGCCTCGTGTAACTGAATCATATGCTTTCTTAAAATCTATGTATAGCTGGTGAACAGACTTATTATATTCCCACTTTTTCTCCAAGATTTGGCAAATACAAAATATATGATCAATGGTTGATCTATTTTGTCTAAATTCACATCGGTGATCTCCAATAATTTCATCCGCATATGGGGTTAATCTTGACAGTAGTATATTAGATAAAATTTTGTATGATGTTGATAAGAGAGAAATTCCTCGATAGTTATTACATTTATCTCCCTTTTCCGGATCAGTATAATGCTAGATTCTTTCCAATCCTTTGGAAATTCCTCCCTTCTCCAAATCATAAGAATGAGTTTATGGATCTCTGAGTTTAATCTATCCCCACCTGCCTTAATTAATTCTGCTGGAATTTGGTTATTTGGATTTGAGTGTTTTTAGTTAACCTATAGCTGTTTCTACTTCTGTTAGAGTTGGTTCAACAACCAATGGCTCTGCTGTGAATATTTCACTTTCTACACTTTCATCTCCATGTACATTTAATAAGTGATCAAATTAATTTTTCCACCTCTTCAAAATATTATTCGAAGCCGCGAGTATAGTGCCATCATTATCCTTAATTATGTTTATTATAGGTTGAAAACCTTTCTAGAACTCGTTTATTCCCTTGTAGAGATCCCTAACATTTTTGTCCTATTTTACCTCCACAAAATTTCACACTGATAGGATCCATAAATCAGGCACCGATACTTAACAATACTTTTTTCTGGGAGAGGTAGTTAACCTCACGCCAAACCCCTAAGCTGGAGGACCACCTCATGTCGTCTGTCTGCGACTACTTATTCAACATATTCGCAGATTCCTCTATATCTGGAGGCTGTATCCTTTATCTGCAACATGAGGATGACCCATGCCATTGTGACAGACACCTACCCCTTATACATATAATTTGTGTATAGGTATATATATAGACCTTTTCACATAAATACATATGAAGCATGGTCCTTTTGGGTCTCGCAGTCATTATTTTTTTAGATACGTCTTTCCTCCCCCAAACGAGCAACATGTCCAGCCCATTTCATCCTCCATGATTTAATTATTCTTATTGCATTTGCTGAAGTGTACAGGTTATGAAGCTCGTCATTATGCATTTTTCTCCAGTCCCTGTTTTCTTCTCTCTTAGGTTCAAAAATCTTCCTAAGCACCCTGTTTTTGAAAACTCTCAGTTTATGTTCTTCTCAAAGATTAAGGGACCATGTCTCACATCCATGTAATACAACCAGCAGGATAATTATTTTGTACATTTTTATTTTTAAATTTCTGGACAGAAGAATAGAAGATAAAAGTTACTGAATTGTATAAAAACAAGTATTTTATGATTTCAGTCCACAATTTCTTTGTATCTGTAATTATTGCTTCCAGATATTTGAATTTCTCCACTTGTTCAAATGTTTTACCGGCTATTCTAATATTTTGTAACATACTATTTTGATGTTTTGTGACTGTACCAGTATACTTAGTTTTTTCTGTATTAATTTCCAATCCATCATACTACAAGCATTGGAAAGTCTTTCTGCATTTATCCAGATTGTGTTTAAGTCATTGCCCAACAGACAAACATCATCTTCATAAGCTAAAATCAGGTGATTGCCATTTAATTGAATTTAATGGTGCAAAATAATTTGCTCCTGCTGATTTTGGAATTCACCTACACCAATGGCCCTGCAATTTAATTTTGCTCCAGGCCCTAAAAATTGACGGGACAGTCCTGAATCTAAAGAAACCTGGTCAGGACATGCATCCGATAGACCATGACTCATCAGCCTCGAAATTTTAACTCATCAATCACCAGCCACGGAATTTAAGTACATACATTTTGTTTGAGAATCGTGAGTATGCTAAACACAACCACTTTTGTAGATATCTTGGTGTTGATAAGTGAAAGTGTAATGAGTTTCAGATCGCTAAAGCTGTACATTCCCATTTAGCATTGTGTTATGTATGTAAATGTCTTATGGGTCGAGAGGGTGTTATATTTTATTAAATGAAATATTGTTAAAAATGTTGATAAACTTAACTATGATGTTAGAAGATTGTCCAAAATAGAAAAAATAGAATTCATTGACAGAAACTACATGTTCAGTCATCAGTTCTGAATATCATATCAACTTGCTCAATGTTATAATTTAATCAATATATGGATATTTTTAAATATATTTGGAAACCTGAGGTAAAGTCATTTATTTGTGATATATTTTTGAGCCATCCCATTTTGCATATTCCTTCATTACATGACTTTATTTTATAAAGTCTGGATCTTGTGAAATTTTTGAATGTTTATTGTTTCGTGAATATGAACTTAAAGTGCATTAAATTGATTAATTAGTTCTAATTTGTAAATATTAAATCATGTTGCATTTTTGCTGTAAATGTCAAATAAATATCTTTCTCTACAAAACACTACCCCTCTTTCACCCTTTCACCCCTCTTTTTTATTAATTATTATCACTGATTTTGACATTGTTGTTGTTATAAAGCTGAAGGTGATGGTTATAACGTGGGTGTAAGTGAGCATTCACACCGAAGTAGCACAGCATGCGAATCACACTACCTGGATGCAGGCTACATATAGAGTTGCATGGTTCACAGTTTTCCATTCATACCGAAGTAGCGAATGTGATCTGCAGTTTAACGTACATTATACATTTTCAATTGAACAATTCAGGAACCCATTTAAAGTGATGTAATTTACCTAAAGAGGATATAGCTTCATCAATTTTAATCCAGGCTTTTTCATACTAGTTTTGATTATCATAGCGTATAGCCTACGCATGTACAAATTGTATGTTAAATAGCTCTCTTTCCAGCAGTTTTCATGACATCTTTGTCATAATCTACCGCTACACAAGCGATATCTGTTGCATTTTCTTAACAATTAGAAAACAGCTGAAAAGACAACTGTACGCATGCATCATCCCGAGTAGCGTCGCATGAAATAAGTCCAGATCTATCTGAAGAAATGAATGTCGCACTTGGCGAGATTCATTATTGCCACGCTACTTCAGTGTGAAGACTTGAAATTGTTTATTTGGGATTTAAAATGAGTAACGTGCAGCGTGCATCCAGGTAGCACGTCACAAGTAGCATGCTACTTCAGTGTGAATGCTCCCTTAGGAGTGCAGTTTCTTCGTTGTCCCATTTCCTCTCCTTTATTAGTTGAGTTGGTATATCACTTAGAATTTCTCTATTGCTTATTAGTTGAGCTGGTATATCGCTTAGAATTTCTCTATTGCTAAGAGTAAGATTTTTTTCATTCAGTATACTATCAAAGGTTTAATATTTCTAAGGGAATGTTTAGATAGTGGTTCTCAGCCCCCCCCCCCCTTTTTTTTTTTTTTTTTTTTTTTTTTGTTTTCTTTGTTTTGTTTTTTGCACAGCACACTAACATACGAGTTTGCAACATGCCTCTTCAGCATAACTGGCACACTATTTTCCCTCCGTCACTGTTTCTCAGAAAGACT
The DNA here is from genome assembly GCA_964059195.1 of Ectobius pallidus. NCBI lineage: Eukaryota > Metazoa > Arthropoda > Insecta > Blattodea > Ectobiidae > Ectobius > Ectobius pallidus. The sequence continues at coordinate 92,551,750 of CAXKWD010000007.1, forward strand.
GCATGTGCAATCCTTATACCTTGTCTTCGGAATACACCAGTGACCTCCCTCTGCAGAAACAAGAGCAGCTCTCAGAACTTCAGAACCGAAGTTTTTGTCTGAAATATGATGATGATGAACTACTGCTTCTCAATATTTGGCTATTGGTGAAGGACGAATATTCAGAAATAAGAGAAGAAACAATGAATATCCTTTTACACTTTCAAACTATCTACTTGTAGCAGAATGAATTTTTCTACACTGATGAACATTTAAACAAGAAATGTATGAGACTTCTTACAGTTGATCAAGAAATGCATACCAGTATGTATTTGTCATTAATTCCAGCATGCATTTAACTGTCTGTCTGTCTGGAACCCTATAGCACCCTATGTTGGGGTGAAAGGGCCTCCAAGTGGAGGTTTCTGTTACCTATATGAATGTTGTTATGCTTATTTTCCGAGAGAGGGCAGAGGGACAGGTGGTAAGCCCATCGTTTCTCAACCCCCCCCCTTAGAAAACTAAGGTATTACTTGGACGTGAAAGGGCCTAGAAATTTTCTCCAGAGGCTCTAATTTAGGCTTGGAGTTCTTTTACGTGCTGTAAATCTACGACACGGGCCCCCCATCTTAAAGTCCCTCCTGGAGTACTCCGTGCCCAGGATTTTTACGTCCTGAAAAACCCGTCAACTTTGGCCGGGTTTGATCCTGCGACTTTCGGATATAGAGACAGACACGCTACCTCTAGACCACCACGACCGACATGCATTTAACTACTGTGATAAAAATGACAAGCTCAAGTCTCTTATGAATTACTAGTGTCCATTCTTGAAAACCTCTGGAAAATAAATATTTTTAGACTTGTGAAATGTTTTTCTTGTTCCTTTTTTCATGTTTACATTGAATTGTATTATTTTTATTTATTTTTCACCTTCATTGTCACATTTTTTCGAAAGGTTATTGGCGCACACATACTGAATCTTGCAGCATATGGCTGTGACGCAGCACACCTGTTGAGAACTCTGGTTTAGATGTCAACCTGTAAAGTGTAAGGCCAGATAATGTTTTCTAAACTTAAATTTTATTCATAAAAATAATATCCTAATCTTTGTTTAAAGAATTTCTGTAAAATTTCTATCTTAATATAGTTTGACGTTTCTAAACTCCATATCTGTGTTATTTCCATTTCTTTATGGCTTCCATTAGGTTTGTCCTCATTTTTTTCTCCAGTGTCCTCTTTTTTCATGTAGGTAGTTCTGATTACCCGAGAACCTATACCTATCTGAGAATACCCTATCAGTGAGGCACGTGCTCTTGACAAGCAATACAAATCTGCCTTATATCGTGTTCAATGTAGCTCAAATTTACACTCTTGCCCTGATTTAACATTCTAAAACTTCCATATTTTACCATTTTTCTAATATCAGTAATCACAGATAGTAAACCATGGGTCCCCTGTCATACTTTATGGCACATTAATCCCTCAAGCATGAACTCACACACTGAATGCTTTATTAAGGGCGACAACCGAGATCCTACTCACCAAAACTCTACACTTAGAAAAATCAAACTTCCTCTTCCATCTCTATGTCTTAACTATTTGGGCAAGGCATACTAAAAGAGCATTAACTGTTACTGTTATTGCTGTGAGTTGTAACATAAAACTGACCACTATAACTTGCATTTTCTTTGACTGAAATGTATGTTTCTTCCCTTACTTTTTGTACTTCATGCAGGGTTAACTAAAAGCAAAATTTTAGAGAAGTCTGTTAGTAACTATCAGGGCCCGGATTCTAATGACATGTCATCTTTTTATTGATGCTGCATCGACATTGCCAACTTGTAGATAAATCCTAATCATGGCTTTAGATTATAGAAATACATTTTTATTAGGTCTTTTTTTTTTGTCGTTTTATGCAATTTTATATTTTTAGGGCATTTATTTCAATTTTAGGTCATTATTTAGTCATTTTCATGTCATTTGCTTCCTTATTTAGTCATTTTCATGTATTTACATTGTATTAACTTTTTTTCGTCGCTAGCAGTGCTGTCTTTGAAGTGTTCTTTGTTTAATGCAAGAAAGAAAAATTCGGCATGCCACAGTCTGAAGTGAGAATCAAAGAAACGCCGAAATTTTGTATTATATTACTATTGTTATTAGATTGACTTGGCACCAGAGTCTGCCACCTACTTGAATTTGAGAGTGCAAACTACTGTTTACCCTCAATTAAAAAACAATATAATCCGGCAGACAACAAAAGGAAATGCCGAATTTTGACTCCCCAGTGCCTCAGTGCCAGTATAAATTTCCACGAGGAAAGAACATTCATAACATTAAAGTTATTTACAGTTTTTACAATTATGTACAAACTGGTCTATAACTTTGTGTGTAAAATAATAATTTTTTAAAATAAAATATAAGTTTTTAGGTCATTTTTTATAATTATTAAGTCATTTTCTTTCAAATTTAGGGTCATTTTATAGGTCATTTCTCAAACAATTTTAGGTCATCAGAATCCGGGCCCTGGTAATTGTACTAGGAAATATGATAGTAGTAGTAAGTTGATGGACAGTAGTATGACGATGTTTCAGATGATTTTGCAGCATCCCCTCTCTATCTGCAGGGGATGCTGGTAGACGACTATTGCACAGCATAACAAAACTATGTAACCTCATCCTAGAAGGCACTGTTCCCGAAGCCATCAGACCTTATTTATTTGGAGCTTCACTGATATCACTTCAAAAGAAAGATGGTGGCATCCGTCCAATTGCGATTGGAAATACTTTCCAGAGGCTTGTGGCTAATTTAGCTTCTACATCTACAAGGGAGGCACTAGGGGAATATTTTCGCCCTCATCAGCTAGGATTTGGAACTCCAAAGGGATGCGAGAAAATTATTCACACCTTTCGCACATATCTTAGCCAGAATGTAGGCCGTAATAAAGGTCTCCTTAAAATTGATTTCAAAAATGCATTCAATTGTATCAAACGAGATTCCTAGTTAGCAACTGTTACGGAGAAAGTTCCCAACCTATTCCCCTTTCTGTGGCAAGCATATAGGACTCCATCACATCTTTTCTTCAATCACGAAACTATTCCATCTCAGAGAGGAGCACAACAAGGTGATCCCATGGGCCCTATGGTTTTTAGTCTTGCAATTCATCCCACATCCCCTAGGAGCTGTAAGACCTTGACGTGGTGGGGATGCTTGCGTGGTCTAAGGATCCTTCGGGCTATGCCGGCGGTAGCATTGCTACTGGCAGGGTCACCCTAGCCGGACAGGCCGAAGGTGAAGATCCAGACTAAGATACAGCTCAGAAGAGGATGCCCAACGGTCAAGAAGGCGGAAGAGGAAGTAAAATTCCCAACGGCGGAAGGAGCGGATGAGGCACCTCAAGAAAGAGGGTAGGAGACACTCTATAGCCAGGGATGGCAATCTCCTAAGGGAGTAAACCCTGAAAGAAAATCCAGCTCGTAGTCCGGAAGCTGTAAGGATCTATCTACCGGACCCATGTCGTTGGGCCAATCACCCACACATGGTATAAATGATTCAGAGAATTAATGAGAGCCTCGGACAAGGACAGATGAATAGACGACAACTGCGCATGGGAAAAGGAAAAGAAAAAGGACTTCGAATTGGTACGTGGAATATAAAAACTTTAACAGGAAAGGAAGTGGAAGTAGTAGAAGAAATGAAGAAATACAAAATAGAGATATTAGGTCTAAGCGAAGTAAAGAGGAAAGGAAATGGAATACAAAGATTAGATAATAATTATGTTATGAGATACTCAGGAGTTCCACGGTACATCAGAGCTAAGGAAGGAGTAGCAATAATAGTATCAGAGCAAATAGACAAAATAATTACTTCATGGCAAGCCATTAACCCAAGACTAATAACAGTGGATCTAGAAAATGAAATACCGATTACCTTGATTCAAGCATATGCTCCAACAGATGACTCAGAACTAACAGAAAAGGAAACCTTTTTTGAAGACCTTCAAGAACTAGTTGATAAGGCTGAAAGGAGAGAGAGGAAAGTTATAATAATGGGAGATTTAAATGGAAGGGTAGGGAATGATAGAGAATCCAGCAGAAGAGCCCTAGGACCGTATGGAGGAGAGTCAACATTAAATGGAAATGGAAATAGAATAATCGAGTTATGCATAATGAATAATATGATAGTTGCAAACTCGTATTATAGACATAAAAGGATACATCAAATAACATTTGAAACACCACAGCATTCTAGTATAATTGACTACTTTTTGATACCGAAAGAAATGAAAAATTTATGCAGAGATGTGAAAGTAATTAGAGGGGCGGAACTATCAACAGACCATCACCTATTGGTGGCGGACACTATCATTGTGAGTGGCAGACACAGGGAAAGGTCCAAATACCAGAGGATAAGATGGGAAGTACTGAAAGAAGAAGGTAAAAGAGAGGAATACCAGAAGAAACTGAAGGATAAATTAAAGATAAATAGTACAGGGGAGGATGTAGTAGAAGATGGATGGAAAAGAATAAAAGAGGGAATAATTCAAATAAGCAGAGAAGTATGTGGAGAGAGAAAAGTTAGAGAAGGTATCAAAAGTACTAAATGGTGGACGGAAGAAGTGAAGGAAATAGTAGCAGAGAAGAAAAAAGCATGGATACAATATAAACTCACCAAAGATCCGGGAGATAGAGAGATTTATGTAAGCAAAAGGCAAGAGAGTAAGAACATGGTTATAAAAGCAAAGAAGGAAGCATGGAAGGAGTTTGGAAAAGATATTGAAGAAAAATACAAAAAAGATAACAAAGAATTCTGGAAATTGGTAAAAAGACTAAAAGGGAAATATGGAAAGAAAATATATAGTATTAAAGACAAGGAAAATATACTGAAAACTAAAACTCAGGAAGTATTAGAAACATGGAAAGAATTTTACGAAGAAAAATTCAAAGGAAATCAAGAGGGTATAGAAGAAGAAGAAAGGATACAACCACCTAGTACTAAGGAAAAAACAGAGGAAGAGGAGGATATAGACTTCTGGGAAGTAAAACTGGCTGTGGATAGGATGAAAAATGGGAAAGCTGCTGGAGGAGATGGTATAGCACCTATTATGATTAAAGCAGGTGGAGACATATTAATAGGAGAATTAAGAAAACTATTTGTGGCAATCTGGAAAGAAGGTCGAATTCCTACTGATTGGGAACAAAATATAATAGTTCCCATCCATAAAAAAGGCGACACTACCCAATGCGCCAATTACAGAACAATATGTTTGATAAATGTTGTAACTAAAATATATTCAAGGATTCTCGAGTGGAGACTGAGGAAGAAGGTAGAGGAAGATTTAGAGGAAGAACAGGCAGGATTCAGACCGGATAGGCAGACACAAGATCAGATTTTCTCAGTAAGGACAATAATAGACAAATGGATAAGCCGAGGAAAACAAGCTTATTTAGCATTTCTGGACTTACAGTCAGCATTTGACATGGTTCCGAGAGATGAAATATGGAAAGCATTAGAGAGGAAACAGATACCTCCACCACTCATAAGAGCCATAAAGTCTATGTTTCGAAGAGTCGTCGGTAGAGTTAGACTTAATGGTAAGCTCTCCTCACCTTTTTATTTAGAAAAAGGAGTTAAGCAAGGTGACAGCTTAAGCCCATTATTATTCATTATTTGTATGGATGAAATTCTGAAAACATGTAAGAGAAGAACAAGTAAATCATTAGTGGGAATGAGAAGACTCAGGCCGGTATACTGCCAAGCATTAGTATACGCAGATGATGTGATCTTAATTGCAGACTCTGAAAGGAAACTACAGCAAGCAGTCATAGAATGGACAGAAACTATAAAAGAGAAAGGAATGTTAATAAACTTAGGAAAAAGCCAAGTAATGATGGTGGCAAGTACAGAAGCTCAAATAGAACAGATTAATATTGAATGCTGCGGGCAGCAGTTAGCACAAGTGGACAGTTATGAGTATCTAGGAACTGTAATAAGTCAGACGGGTAAAATACAAGGAGAAATAAGGAAAAGAGTACAAAAGGCCTCTAATGCATATTATTCATTGAGTAGATGCATATTTGGAAATGAAGAAGTCCATAAACAGACTAAAACTCGGGTGTATAATGCTGTAATAGAACCTATTTTACTATATGGGAGCGAGAGTTGGACAACAAATAAGAATGATATTAGTAAAATTAACGCTGTTCAAATGAAATGCTTAAGAAGAATAACAGGTAAAACAAGACGAGACAAGATCAGGAATGAAAGAATAAGAGAGGAGTTACGTTTACCTCCCATAATTAGAAGAATTGAAGATAGACAACTCACATGGTTTGGGCATATCACTAGAATGGGAGAGGATAGAAAACCCCGTCAATTTATGGAGGCTAAACCGCAAGGACAGAGACCAGTCGGCAGACCAAGGAAAATATGGGAAGAGGTTGTTCAGCAAGTAGCTGCTAGTAGAGGGAAGACAATGGTTCAGCTTAAAGGACTGGCGAAGGAAAGAGCTAAGTTCAAAAAGTGGGTCCGAGGCAATCCCCTAACACCACGATAGTGGTACACTAGGGAAGTGGAAGAAGAAGAAGAATTCATCCCACAATTTCATACTTACAGAGTAAGTTAAATTTTTTCTATTTAGACGATGGAACTCTAGGAGATGAACCTAATATTGTACTTGAAGATCTTCAGAAGATCATTGATGAATGTGGGAATATTGGATTGGAAATCAACCCTACTAAATGTGAGCTATACTTCTGCTCTGCCAGAGACGATGACGTTGTTTCTGCTTTTCAGAAAATTACACCAGGAATTAAATTAATTTCTAGTTTTGAGTTAAACCTACTCGGTTCTCCCATCATGCTTGACGCTATGGAACATACTGCAAGACAGAACTAGGATTTGATGAAGAAAATGTTTGATAGCTTGCTTTCAGTTCATTCTCACATGGCATACTTCCTCCTAAAAAGTTGTTTTTTTGTTCCCAAATTGACATACTTTCTTCGCACCACCCCTTTGTGGTTATATCCATCTATTATCGAAGAAGCTGATGATACTGTGAGAAATTGCTTACAATCCATACTTAATCTGACTCTTGATGACAAAAGCTGGTTACTGGCGAGTTTACCTATTAGGTTTGGTGGAGTTGGTGTGTGCAAGATTAACAATATTTGTCTTCCTGCTTTCTTGGCTTTGGCTCATGGTGTTTCTGATTTTGTCAAATCTGTTCTTTTAAATCATGGTGATGAAGTTGAGATCTGCCATTTGTCGGAGGCTCTTGCAAGTTTTAAACCCTGAACAGGATTTTCCAGCCCATCCTGAGGTACAGAAAGAGTGGGATCATATAAACACCATGCGTATACACGGACTTCTCGTTTCTCCTTCGGATCTTGACCAAGCACATTTTCTTGCCATTTGTGAAAACGAAGCTGGCTTCTGGCTGAGAGCTTTACCTTCATCTAACTTAGGTACTCTAATGGATGATGTGCCTTTCAGGATCGCTGACTCTTGATGATAAAAACTGGTTACTGGCGAGTTTACCTATTCAATTCAATTCAATTCAATTCTTTATTCACTGTAGGGATACAAGATCCTTGGCTTCGTCTTAATACAGTAACTTACTTATCCTATATCTATTGTAAACACAAAAAGCAAATAAACATAAAATTACTACAAATATTACACTAGAAGATTAATAATTAGACACATGGACATGTCACATAAAAATAAAATTAAGGAGATTAATCTAAGCAAGGGTACATTACAAGAATTACAATTTTTACAATTCATCTAAACTATACAGACATTTTGTTATTAAGAACCCTTTTAATTTAGATTGAAGCTGTCGTTTTGAGACACCTGCAATTAATTTTATTTCAGCTGGCAATTTATTAAATAACCTTACACCTTGGTGTTGTACATCCTTCATTGACACATTTTTATTTATATTACACCTGTGGTAATTCATATTGGTTCTAGTATTATGCTCATGGATTTGATTGTTTTTCTCGAGTGCATAATTATCCATTAAATACATAATTACCCTATACACATATAGAGAGAAAATGGTGAGGATTCTTTTACTAATAAATGTCTCCCTACATGATTCCCTAGCATTTAAATTGAACATGATTCTAACACTCTTCTTTTGATAGATAAGCAGCCTATTCATGTGAGTTCTAGCAGCAGCCCCCCATATAACAATGCCATATAATAGATGAGGATATAGACAGCCATAGTAAATAGTTCGGAGAATGTCAACATTCTTATAGTTGCTAAAATATCTTAATAGATAAACTGTTTTACTAATTATATTACATATATAGTCAATATGTTGTGCCCACGTTAGCCTATTATCAACAAGGACACCCAGAAATTTATGAGTTTTCACTTCCTCAATATTATTATTATTATTATTGTCAGCTATTCCAAAACTATTGTAATGCATGATCTTAGTTTTCTGCATGTTACATTGTAAGTTTATATTCTGGAAATATTCAAGCAATAGAGTTGTGATTTCATTTTGTGTTGTCTTTAGACCTTCTACGGATTTATCCCAACACACAACTGTAGTGTCATCCGCATATGTCACAACAGAAGTATTTTGCAAATGTTTAATATCATTAATGTACATAATAAACATTAATGGGCCTAGTACCGAACCTTGTGGTACTCCATATTTCACATCTTCTATTTTTGATTTTACCCCTTGAATAAGATTCCCCATTTTAAATGATATTTCAGTGTATTGTCTTCTCCCAGTAAGGTAGCTTCGAATTAATTCCATTGGTAACCCCTTTATGCCAAAGTTTCCAAGTTTACTAATCAGGATTTCGTGGTCAACACAGTCAAAAGCTTTAGATAGATCGAAAAATAAAGTGCTAACCTTCTCATTATTTTCTAAGTTCTCAATTACTGTGTGTATATACTGATTTATGGCAGAGATAGTGGATCGTCCTTTTCTGAAGCCATGTTGAAAATTTTGTAGCATGCTGTGTTTATTTAAATAATTAGGTTTGGTGGAGTTTATTAACGAGATTAAATTCTCGATTAAATTGTAATTGTAATTAAATTGTAAATTTAATTAATTTGTGATTAAATTGTAATTCTTGGTGGAGATTAACGATATTTGTCTTCCTGCTTTCTTGGCTTCGGCTCATGGCGTTTCTGATTTTGTCAAATCTGTCCTTTTAAATCACGGTGATGAAGTTGAGATCTGCCATTTGTCGGAGGCTCTTGCAAGTTTTAAACCCTAAACAGGATTTTCCAGCCCATCCTGAGGTACAGAAAGAGTGGGATCATATAAACACCATGCGTATACACGGACTTCTCGTTTCTTCTTCTCCTTCGGATCTTGACCAAGCACGTTTTCTTGCCATTTGTGAAAACGAAGCTGGCTTCTGGCTGAGAGCTTTACCTTCATCTACCTTAGGTACTCTAATGGATGATGTGCCTTTCAGGATCGCTGTAGACTTGCGGCTTGGTAGTAAATTATGTCATCCACACCTATGCCAGTGCGGTGCCCGAGTTGACCCTTACGGCCATCATGGGTTAAGCTGTCTGAAGAACACAGGAAGATTTTCCAGGCATTCCATGATCAATGATCTAATTAAAAGAGCCTTAGTCTCTGCTGGTGTCCCGACTATCTTGGAACCAGTTGGCATTAGTCGATCCGATGGTAAGAGACCCGACGGATTGACCTTGATCCCTTGGGTCAGGGGTAAATCACTTTTATGGGATGCTACCTAAGTCGATACATTAGCTTCATCACATTTACCGGGCACCTGCAAAAATCCAGGCTCTGCTGCGATTTCTGCTGTATCTCTGAAATTGAAAAATTACTGTCAGATAGTTGACCAGTACCATTTTGTTGTTTTCGCTGTCGAGACACTTGGTACATGGTGTGCAGAAGCCAAGAAGTTAACTTCAGAGATAGGCAGAAGACTTGCTGTTGCAACAGGGGATCCTAGGGCTGGCGAATATTTGAGGCAACGTATCAGCATTGCCATACAAAAGGGGAATGCCACTAGTGTCATGGGAACCTTTCCTTCGTCTTCAGCCCTGGATGAAGTATTTTTCTTTTAATTACAATTATTGTATTATAATTCAATATCTATAGTATACATGCTAGATCTAACACGATATTATATCCTGTACTATTGCATAATAAATTTTTATCTTTTTGCAATTGAGAATAAAGAAGAGATTCAAAGTGACAAACAAGATAATGTGGAGATGGTGTCTTAGAGTAAAATGAGCCAATTTCTAGGGTAAGTTATATGAATTTTATTTATTTATTTAATTATTTACTTTAAAGAAGTAGGACAATTTTTGACCCTTTCAGAGCTTCTCTGATTGTATCAACTATCAGAGATTATATCTGGAAGACATGAGAAGACTACCCAAGACAGCCCAAGAGGTGCATGAAATGTTCATAAAGGGGAAGCATGTTATTAAGCGGTATGACCATAAATTTTCAGCTGTTACTGAGGATATGGCATTGGAATATACCATTAACAGATCACAAAAGAGCTCATCTGGCAACGTAGGGCGTACTAAACAAAAACAGTTTGTAGCAGAATGAGAGGTAACACATCATGAGTGTCTGATGATAACAAATCTATTTCGGGAAGTAACAGACTCCATTGCTCTTCTCAAAGGTTTAAACTTCTACCATGATTTTTCTAAGAAACAAACTCAGAGCCTAGATGCAAAGGTGACCTCAATTTTGAAATATATTTTTTCGAAAAGGTAACTCTTTTGATATGCTTCCTAATCCATTACACAAACTACTGAGAAAAGCACTCGTTTCACAAGATACAACAGAAAATATATTAAACGTATTTAAGACCAATGACAATTTGTATTCTACACTGTGCAAAACACGGTACGAAGACAGAGCAATAAGAATCATAAGTAAATGTAAAGTGATCCCTATACAGGCAATGGAGGCCCAGAGGGTTCCAGGAGGTTGAGGCTCTCAGACTTTGGACATTCGGCACATGAAGGTGGTAAGGTTGTCAGCCTTACGCACCGGCCGCCTTTACCCCCAGGATTGCTCCTGGTACTCATTTCTGTTAGAGGCTGAGTCGACCCCAGGGCCATAGTACCACCAGAAGGATTAGGCCAATTGAAAAATCTCAACGACCTCATCGGGAATCGAACCCGCGACCTTCTGGTTTGTAGCGCAGTGCCTCTACCACTATTCTACGCCGTACCCCTAGAATCATAAGTACCATCTACAAAGTCATGCTACCAGTATTTCATAGCACTAAAACACCAAGTGCACAGGCTACAGTGAAAGGTACCAAAAAGAAGTCCAGTTCATCACATTACATGATAGAAATAGCTCACGCTTGTGCATAAGACATGCAAGATCTCTTTCGGTATGATCTACCTGCTCACTGTTTAATGAAAAGGGGTTAATGGCTAAACCACAAAAAAGTTCATTGTTAAAAGAGCTAGAAAAACATCTTACAGCAGCACCAGCGACTACAACTTTCAAGTCTGATGACAGGACATGTTATACAGTGGATGTAATGAATTTCATAAGAAACCTTATGACATATGAAAAGAAAACCTTTGGCGGAACAGCTTCTGCTTTCTCATCATACATTGGGGGCATCACAAAGAACTGTGGCAGAGTCGATTATGTTTTTGACAGTTATCACACACTATCACCGAAAAAGCCCGTGAGAGTGCAGAGACAAGTTAGCAGCATTGTTATAGATGTTGCCCACATATCTGAAGATGTTCCTTTGCCTCTCCAACTCAGCAGTTGCTTGGAGATTATCAAGGGACAAACAGAACTTACAAGTGTTCGTTGCCAGTACAGTGAAAGCTTCATTGACTCAAACACCATGTAGCACCAACCACACCTTTAGTGCCTTTTATGGTGACAAAGAAGATGAGGTATCATTCAACTGTACATCTGTGCAAAGTTGGAGGCAATTATATTGCTTGTCAGTAGAGGATACACACTTTAGAATGCTGATTCATTAAAAAAATGCATCCCTAAATGGATTTCCTAAAATCGTTCTCATTAGTTCTGACACTGACGCAGTAGTGTTAGCGTTGTTTCATTGGGCAACTCTTCATTGACTTGGAGTTCAGGAACTTTGGGTGCACACTGGAGTTGGTGATTCCACGTGATTTTTGTCTATTCATAATATTCACCAAAAATGGACCAAAACTTCTCTTTGCTTCCAGCCATCCATGCAATGTCGGGATCAAATTATACGAGTAAGTTTGGCACAAAAAAAAGCAGCTCTTCATAGTGTATATATGGCATATTTGGAACTCTTTGGCTTATCATTTGACGTGGATGACATAGAACAAAGCCATAAATCTGCAGAAGATTTACTGTTGTTAGATTTAATTTAATGTAGTGTTGTTATTATGAAAAGGATCATCTTGTAAATGTTTAGATGATGTACTGCATCATCATGCGAAGAATATGGACATTGAAGATTAATTGCCGCCTACAAGTGCTAAAGGTTGAGATCATATTTCTACACATACCTTCAGTAAGGGGTTAGACTCAACTTTCTTTTCAGATAATCTGAACATGTTTCCACATAATCACTGTTTGTATTCATGATATTATGTATTTATGTAGTTATGGAAAATAATAAAAAATTAACAAAATCACATTTTTTTAAACGAAAAATTAACAAAATTACATGTTTTAAAGGTTGTTGTTTATTTATTTACTCTGACAGTTAAAACACATTCGTATTCACCTTAAAAATAGTAATTACAACATACTGACTCAATTTTCATGAAAATCCATCAAGTACTAACATAGATATGAGCAGTTTTGTGATCGAGCAGACGCCATCTTTGATAATGTCATAGCTGTACAAGGTGGCGGATGTCCACCCAAGCTCAAAATACTTACTAGGACACCTACTAAACATTCCTGTAAAAAAATCTCCCTACTCAAATTTTCCTACAGGACTGTAGTCAGGTCGAGGACTAATAAGCCATTACCTGCAAATCATTTGTTGCATTCTAAAGGCAGTTTATCATATGTAATTTTAGAATATCAATATTGCTATTAGTACAAAAGAAGCTGAGTCGTCAGCATATAGCCTAATAAAGAACAACTGGGTGCTGTTATATTAATGGGAAAATCATTTATTATGGCTAAAAATAAAAATAGTCCAAAGATTGATCCCTGGCGGACACCGTTCTTCGTAACCACAGCATCCAAAAAAATTGTTTTTGTAGAAAACTTGTTGAGTGTGGTTGGCCAAATGGGTCTGAAAAAATTCCAGCTCCACACCTCATATGCCATTGTGTTCGAATTTAATGAGAAGAATATCATGCAGGACACAGTTGAATGATTTAGAAAGATCGCACAAGGTGGAGATAACATATGGCACTGACTGCTTTGCTTTAGCAAGATTGCATAAAAATATGTTTTGAAACCATTACCGGTACTTTATATATTTTAGATTTTTCTGAGAAATCATCTGGTATATATTGAAGACAACAAAGCTCTTTCTTATACAGTTTAGTGAAAGTTATGCTATAAGGGCACCGATAGGTTAGCAAGGGCTGTGATAGACAAGGATTAACAATTGGCAAAATTGTTGTATGCCAAGTATGTGAAGAAGACAAAACAATGCTTAATGATCATAAGAGCAATATGTAGGCTACAGCAAACTTAATTATGTAACACACCCTTACCTCTTATTATTAGTAGAGGAACTCCATGTGGCGGGATTTCTCACAAACTTTTCAATCACCATTTTCTTGAAATCACAGATTTCCAAAACCATTTGTTTTTCAATAAATAATATAGGAATAGTATTTAATTTCTTTTCCTCCATGCAATTCCTCAAATATCTTTGAACAATTTTTAATTTTGATAAGTACCTTTTTCACTTTTTGATGCTGACTTAGGAAATTCTTAACAAGTATTATATTTCAACATAAAAGTTTACTATATAAAATTGATATTTAATGGCCTATTTTTAAAATTATATTTGGTGTCATTTTGTTCCTTTCTGTTACTTAATTTTTCTTTAAATAGTAGTTTATTAGTTACTGGTATTTACTTATTTTTTAAATTCATTTAAAATTTTAGTAGGACTTTTACAATTTTGATACTTTTAGGCAACACTGGATTACCTATGATGAATCATTTATAGTGCCAGTTGCAAAATTGAGGTGTGCTTTGTTTGTTAGTTTTTGCAAGATTGTTTTTGTGTTAAGGTGAAGAAGTAGATTACAAGTCTTTTATTTTCATTTCTGAATTTATTCCATTAACTTACCGGTATTTTAAAATCCTGAATATGATAGTTTATAGTACAGTAGTTATTACTGTGTTTCACAATGAGTTTAATTATGTCTATAAAAGTGTGTGATTTGTGATTTTACCAGAGGAGGATGCATAATAGGTTCACTACCAGGATTAAAATTTTAAATACTTCTAAGCCTACCAGTATGTTCAGACCAATGAGGGGAAAATCCTCCCTCCACCCCAGGGATGCAGTGGTAACTTAATTAGGTTTCAGACTCACTCATAAAATTAATACTATGTTCGAGAAATGCAATCTTCAAGTGAAATTATCAGTGGGCTCTAAGTTTAGAATCGACGAGGACAATTAGTTGAAGGCAATGACAATCATAACAAGAGGGAAAAGTCCTCACATTTTACTTAATACATGCTTATATTTCTACTTGCATACAATATTTTTAGGTGAAGACTTTATACGTCAGCAGCAGTGAAAAGGTTCAGGCTTTTTTATCCTCATAAAGTAAAAATTCCAAAATTTATTAATTATTTACTTCTGACGTGAAAATTATTCCGAACGAATCGGTTCGTATACCACAGACAAATGTAGCGCCATCACTGCCTTGTGCTTTTCTCGTTCAAGCTAATCGATTTCATCGCCATCTATATGAGCTGCTTATTTCTTGGACACTGACAGACAAATGTGCTGGAATTGTTTAAGTCAACCTATTACACGAGTACGTGGGAAAGAAGGCAGTGGATTAGTTGTTATGATAATATGTCTGAGTGTTTAGTGCTTCAGTGTTTGTGATTTTTCTCGTTATAAAATCGGGAAGAATAATGGGAGACAAAAAGCTGTGAATTATGCCACTTCTACAGACATTGTAAGTAACCAATGTAGCTTTCGAAATACGTGATGGGGAGCAAATATTATAGATTTATGTTGAAATGTTTACATGTACTAAACTGCATTTTTGATCATTTTTACTTTTACAATATGTCTCTTACAACATTAATATGCACATTGTATGTTCATAAGACAGAGAGAGACATTATGTTGCCAGAAATGATCACAATTGGGGTTCTGCCTTAAATACATGGGCGTTGTAAATTCCCTTTATTTCCTTCCGAGCTTTATGGATCATATAAGTCGTGCATTTCCTTATCTGTTTTGCACAATAGGGGATTTACGAGAAGGATAACCCGTATGTACACATTTCATTTTCTTCAAATTGGCAAGATAGGCATTGAATTATTTTATGTATAGTAAATCGTAAACTACAAACATCAAAATGAGCATATTTTGAATTTCACAACACTGAAAATATCTAGTAAATTCTCCAACAGTGGATCCTGTATTTGAAATCATTTAAACTTTTCAAAGTCTCCTTTACTGTCATACAGGTTTATTCATTAGGCAGGTAGATACATGGGCCTCCCTTAATGCTGATTGTAATGTAAAACCCCCCACCCAAGTTCAAGTGAGTGAGTGCGAATCTTGGTTTGAAAGCCTTACTTAGGCCTAATTCTATTAGGTGTATAGGCTTACATTTCTGGTTAGCCTTGCTAAAGTATATTAAAAACAAATTTTGTAAATAACTATGAAGGCTTCCCGGTTAGCCTAAAGTTTATCATACCCTCATAACCTCACTTAGACTTAATAAGTAGGCGGGATAATTAAGATCTACAGTAGACCTATAGACTGGTTGTTTTCACCTCTGGAACCGATCAGACCAGAATTGGAATTCTTATGAGGAAGTAATACGCTGCTGCCTTGGTAGATGTTTCGGATATACCGGTAGTAGGCCAAACTTATAGCAGTCTAATGTTTGTGATACTGTATTTTCATTTTAAAAGCACAAAAAAGGCCATATTAGACAGAAGTTTCAAGTCATGTACTAAGCATTCCATCTGTTTGTTATGTTGTAAATGTGATTTTCTGATTTACATCCAGAAGTTAGTCCGTGACAACTTTTCATGTTAGTCCGTGACACTAGTATTTCATTTTTTATTACCATTAAACTGATGGTTCATATTTTAAAGAACCATATCATAAGCTGCTATATACCTACCTACTTCAAAACAAATAAAACACAACTGCCTAATGTATATCAAATCACAGAAATTTTATGTTTTGTTCTTACGAATTTAACCTATGTCCAAAATAAGTTAGTCCGTGACAAGTGCTATAAAGTTAAAAATATCTGTGCATATAAATGTTAGAGAACTGTAAAATTATTTGTAAATACTTCAGTTCTTTATGTATTGATCTGCATATATCAATTTCTTCTGTGTTTAATATGTGTTGATGTAATGGCTGCCAGTATAGTGACTTTTCTCTGTGAACGTTAGTCCGTGACCATGGAATTGCCCTACTGCAAACCTAGTGACTAACGGTAACAAACTGTTGTCCGGTGACTCAGTCGCTATCGAGGCAGAGGTATCTACTGGATACAAAACTTCATACAGTGAAACCTCCCTATCACATTGTATTATTATATGAGGGTTATTGTTATAATGAGCTTTCCAATATGTAGCCATAAATAAGAAAAATGTATGGGCAACGAGTTTTGTTTTAAGGAGCTTAATTCTAAAGATAATGAAAATCATATTTTCAAGCTTATAGAAAATGTTTTTGCTGTTGACTTCCTGGATATAGCCTATTAGTCATCCTGCCAGAAAGAAAAGCTGAACAAAGTGGTGTCAGGATGAGATAGGCCTACACTTTTGAAAATAAGCCTTTTATAAGCAGTTTTGTGTTTCATGTGTTAAATATGATGTTTTTGTTTAGTTTTTGAGCCTTTATAAAATAGTTCTGCTTGTATGAACTGGTTTCCATTCATATAAGCCTATAAGGTACCGGTAGCGTATCAAAATCACCCCACAATTTAAAAAATGTTATCTTTCTATTTTTATAGTATAAAATTGCCAGACAGATTTAAGTGAGAGGTGAGATTGATACATTGGTTAGCTTTACCTTTCATTTCATGCAATTTTAGTGACACCATATGCAGGGGTGTCTTTGACATACAATATTTTATTTTTTTCTCTGCATATGTTACATCTGATCTAAAAGTGAATAGGTTATTTAAATAAAGTTTGGAAGTACGCACAATGTGCAGGATAGTTTGTTTATTCTTTGGAGCTTAGTCTAGTCAGCGATATCATTCTCTTGCTGCACTTGATTGCATGATATCTTTTGCATGTTTTGCCACACCACTCACACACACAGTCTTGATCTGGCTCGTGGTACTTCTTTGTCCTGCAACATTTGAAGTGAAAGCCATGTATCGCAAACCTTGTTATCGAATGTCTTAGCTCTTAACATGAGTTTGTCCAGTCTCTGTGAATCATGGCCTCTGTGGAGTAGAAATCCTCCCAAATCTCATTCTTCTTTTTACTTAGTTCAGCTATAATCTGTCCATAGTTGGGAGTGTATGGTAGCATCATCTCGCATCTTAAATCTTCTACGAAGAATGGCTCCTTTGCCAGTTCATATACTAGACGGGATGGGGTAAACTTCGAGACCGACAGCACTCTCTTCAAGAATCTGGATTTTACTTTCTCTATCTCTCTGAAGTCTTGGACTTTTAAATCATGCCAAACTATTTCTAGGCCATAGGTTACCGTAGGTGTTCACGGATAACTGCTGTAGGTGTCTAATTTGGTTTATTGCCTGCAGTCCTGCTGTTACTCTTTCCCTTATGTATGATCTGAGAAGGCATCTGGTTTCGACTTAAATGTTACACCTGAATATTTGAATTTGTTCACTGTTTCCAGTTCTTGACCTTTACAGATGAAATGTTCCTTGTTTGAGAGCCTGCCGACTCTTCTGAACACCATAGATACCGTTTTGCTGTTGTTTATTCCCAGAGTATTGGTTATTTAGAATCTTCAAAAGAGGTAGAAATATGTTACCATTTTTTACATTTGTTTTACTTAATTTTTTTAGAAACTAGGATAGATTAAAGGGAAAAAGTTATCAAAGTCACCCCAGTTGACGGTAATTCGAAGTACCGTAGGGCCCATGTTTTTGCACACATAAGGGATGATTTTAGCCTAGTGATCTATTTTCCACCCCTCATGAACCTTTCTTGTCTGGAATTTCTGAGAAATGTATCAGATACTGGGCACCCAGAAAACAATATTGGTGGCTGGGACGGACACTCATCTGATACCAGCTACCATCCATAGGGCTAAGCTACTAATTTGCAGCAACAATTCTACCTCCAAATATCATTATAAAATGGTGTTTCTAAAATAGCTTCAACATTATAGTGAGTTGCATTTAACATTATAGGGCCTAAAGATAGGAAATTCGCCGGGACCAAACAATAATATTGCTATTTGTGAGTTTATCGTTATACCAATTTCTTCATTATAATACAGACGTTTGACTATATCTGCCCAGGATAATCCCCTGGACTCTTCCTGCTTTCCACCAGACCCCATTCACCAGGAACTCAAGAACAGCAGGAACACACAGGGGTTCTCTCTTATTTATATGGGTGATTCTTCAAATACGGGAAAATTTGGAGTGTGTAAAATCCAAATTTTTTACTTTGTTTAAAAAATCTCAAAAAAATCACAAAAATACTTCAGGGGTTACTTGATTATAATATGACACCAGCAGAGCTTAAATGTTTATATTTTTATTTATTTTAATTTCTTAATTTTTTTAAAGCTATGTGGATGACATCCGTGTACATGTGGATGGCAGAAGGCCACATTAATGACTAACTTTGGCAACAATCTGCTTTTCTTTATGTGATTTCATATTTTTCTCAGCATACTTCAGTTGATTTTGCATCAAATTTTCAAATTTGTGTGCATACTCCGGAATTAATGTAATTTTAACGAGACTGTATTTTTATGGTTTTGGGGCAGGGGGGAATCAAGCAGAAATTCATTTAATCAGTTTTAAGATCTTAAGTACAGGTCACAGACACCGCAAACACAATAGTATCCTACATTTATCATCTACATGACTTGAGAGTCATCCACATACCCCTTCATGAGACATGTGGATGACACAAAAATCAGGCATGTGGATGACAAAAAAGGAGTTTAAGTGGTCTCAGCAAGCCATTTCTAAACCTCTGTAGGCTCAACTTCAGTCAGGTACTTTGAATTGGAAGGTTTATCATAGTGCATAATCAAAATTAATTAATATTCACTTTCTGCCTACTTTCTAGAAGCCATGTTAATGACGGGGAATAAAAACGTTTTCCTTGAAAATGATACAAAGTCCTTTGTTAATCCCAAACTGTTTGTAAGCAAGCAAAATTCAACCTTACAATTCAACCACAAGCTGCCCTGTTGGCTTTCTAACACTGTTGCCAGTTTTACAAATTTCTCTTTTCTGCAGAAAAAATTCCATTCTTTTCAGTCATGTGGATGACCAAAAACCCTTGGGACATTCTTTATGTTCATTAGGTGGGGTGACAATTTTATTTCATTTTATTTTTTAGGGGTTAATATTTTTCACCCATTCATACTCATTGACAGGAAAAAAGTTGAAAAGGAAATAACATTTTGTTTTGTGGAAAAATGCATTAGAATATACAAAACCGAGGTTTGGGACAGGGCATGTGGATGACATTTCATTGAATTAAATTCGATTTTGGAATATCAGAATTTAAAGTTAGTGACATTTCAAACTGATAGTTGTAGTATGGAAGTAGTAGAAACAAACTTTTATTTTAATTTTTTTTTTTAAGTTTAATTTGAAGGGAAATATCACTCCGGAACGCAAATTTTCCCGTATTTGAAGAATCACCCATATCTATATCTTATCTTAAGCACTGTAAATTTACAGTGCTTTTACAATTTTGTTTTTGTTTTCGTTTTTATGAATCCTACCAGTAAATTGCCCTGTGATAAGTTATAGCCTTCCTCCCCCCTCTTTGCATTGACAATCACAATTACTGATAACTAATTTTAAATTTTGCTTCAACTAGGCTTCTAGTTTACAAGGCCTACCAGAGCGTTTAGCACATCTCTCCTAATCTATCGGCTTTGCTTTATTCCAGACGTTCTGTTATGTAGATGCTGAAACAAGCAGAACTCAAGGGTATTAGGACATTAGGACATGGACATCACATAAAAGCTATTCAATTACGGTGGTAGTTAGGTTAGATCACGGGTGCGCAACTGGTTCACATTGTGCCACTGTGCGGTGGGGTAATGTCTCCCACTACAGTCACCCTTGACATCAGAATAAAGCATTTTGACGTGACACTGAACATGAAGAGCAGGTTTCATACGTCACAGCATGGGTGGGGTACTAAAATGTTTCCCCTCAGTTGCTCAGGTATGGGTTAGATCATTGATGAAAATATTCATTTAGTCTGTAACTTCGAAGGTGTGACCTATTAAGGATTCCTTCAGGTACAGGCCCATTGTAAAGGATTTGTGGATCTAGTTTTGTTCATTACACACATCACACCACACTACATACCAAGTTGCTTCAGTGTTATGCTTGCCATAAGTGACTTTCATTGGCTGACACAGCATCTTATTGGTATTCCGTTATTAGCACTGCCACTGCATTTTTTGAACCATTATTCAAAGCATACATTTCTCATGCTGTTCACCCATGATTAGTAGTAAGTGGCAATTAGGTTAGGAATAGTGATATTAGTGACACGTAGAGCTAGGTTCATCACAGTTAGATTAGGAATAGTATAATATAGATATAACTTATAAGTTATTATAATTAGTGTTAGTGAGATGTAGAGCTAAATTGGTGGCAGTTAAATTAGGAACAGTGATGTTAGTGTTGATCGGTCTCAAGTTTACAGGCTTGTTTCTAGATCATGTGACCCATGTGCTACTCACTGCCAGTCATATTTCTCACCTTCCAACAACCATTTTCTTTTCACAGACTGTCATTAATAGGTTAGAAGAGTGACATCTTCACTCTCGTTTTCCCATTGTTTCGTCACTTTCCACAAAAAGTAAAATACCAAGTTACAGGTAGGCCTACAGTGCACACCGTTTATTGTGATCACTTTGGGACGCAGCTAATCTGATAATATTAACTGATTGATTCAGTAGCCGAAGGAATTAAATGAAGGATATTTATTCATATAAGATAATACGTAGGCTACACTAAAAAACAGAATTAAAAATATTTATTGATAAAATAACAAAGTTTTTATTTGTCTTTGGACTTTAGTGTCCATTAACAAATTCTCCATACTCAGTTACGAGTTACGAGTGTTTTTGGAAGTCTTTACTGATCTGTGGTGAACACCGCGAAACCAAAACATCTAACGCCTGTCTGTTCAAGTCTTTTCATTTTACAGTAGCCAACACTGCATGTCAACACTGTAATCTTTATAAATCAAAAGCTGCAGCTTAACTGTGGGGTGAAACATATGTTGTTACTTAAAGAAAAGGTTAGGTAATAACACCCCCTCGAACTGGTCATCCTGTGACCTGGGAACAGAATTGCTACCGGTACGTCCAGTACAATAAAATACAGTTGTCTTAGAAACGAAATCCTTAAAAACGAAATTTTGAATGATCTACAGTAGGCCTACTTCGAAATAAAGCTGCAAAAAGGAAAATGTGATAACATAAACCGAACATTTGATCACAATAAACAGCATTTTTTCAATGTATTAGGCCTAGTATTAATCTGTTCGGGACTTCATAAAAGTGATAACATTACCCGATTGATAACATTATCCGCAATTACATTAAGCGGTGTTCACTGTATATGGTTTCTATGGTTTATAAACAAGATAAAAATCATCGAGTTCAACTTTTTTATGTGAATAAACATAGTGCATAATCATTGAAACCACCCCTGGATTCGCTATTTCATTGCTTAAATACAGAACCATTCTTGTCTACTAGCCATAGCCAGCCAGCCAGCAACATGATTAGGTTTTCCTTTGTTTACCAGTAAACTTAAAGGTTATGAATTCATGATATAATATACGAGGGCTGAATGAATAGTAATGCCTCCACCTTCATAACTTTGGTTTCGATGGGAGTATTTTAATAAGTCAAACACAGAAATAATTTTTAGAATGTGCCCTTTAATTACCAATATTAACTTTTCCACATAATCACCAGACAATTGGATATTCTTCCGCCAACGGTGAACAGGTTTTTTGAAGCCGTCATGGAAGAAGTCGGCACTCTGTTTCTGCAACTAGCCTTTCACAGCTCTCTCAACTTCTTCAACAGATGCATAGTGAAGTCCACGCAGATCTTCTTTTATTATCGAAAACAGATGAAAGTCAGATGGCACTAAATCTGGACTGTATGGAGGATGCCGTATGGTGGTGAGCTTCAGTCTCCACACCACAGCAGAACTTCGGAGACCGTTCTAAACTTTTTGATTATCTTAAGATTTTAATAGTGATGTACATTTGGAATAACTGTAAAAGAACTTTCAGATTTTAATTCATTATTACTGTTAGTCAGATGTTATATAGTTGCAAGTAAAAAACCAGGATATTATCACAATATTAATTCAGTAATAAATTGAAAACTGTATTAATAAAAACCGTGTACCTAGATATAAAATCTACCTGTAACTCGAAGTTTGTGGTATAAGCTGGCATTTTGTAAGCATACTTTTATACATAAGGAGTACTTAGTTGACTAGCTTCCATTTTTTATTTTTCTAGTCTATCTCCATTTCAGTAGAAGATTCATGAAAACATTACACAGTTAGGCTGTAGGGTCAATTAAATTGAACATTTTTTGTCACACACATTTGTTCATAAAATTAATAGCTGTATGGAGATACGAGGGTTGTCCAAAACGTAAGAACGATTTGGCATAACTAAATAATAACGAAAGATATCAACTCAAAACTTTATTTATAAAGATACAGTACCTTACTCTATTTCTCAATGTAATCGCCATTGCTGTCAAGGTATTTATTGTAACGTGGTACCAGACCTGAGCTTGGAATTTCTGCCAAGAAGAAAAGGAATAAACACAAAGGTCTAATTTGCAACTCTCCAACGACTAGCCTACAATGCGCTACCCAAAACAAGAGATGTGGAAAGTTGTCTGAAAAGGTGTTTTTGAATCACGACAGTGCTTGACCTCATTCGGCTGCTCAAACACAGTCACAACATTTTAAGTGGGAAATTTTTGAACATCCTTCTGACAGCCCTGATCTGGCACCCAGCGATTTTCACTTGTCTCTAAAACTGAAGGACGTTTTGTGTGGAAAAGAGTTCCCAACCGATGAAGACCTCAAAGAGGCAGTGACATCGTGGTAGAAGAGTATAACATCAGCATTGTAAAACTGGTACCATCGACATGGGCAGGATCAAACCTTCAACTTTGGGCACAGAAAGCCAGCACGATACTGACTGTGCCACCCAGGCTGACTCTAGCTAGTTGGTAATTAATAAGTTGATTAATTTCAATATTCTATCCATCTATTAGTGACAACATGTTAATTACAATATGATACAAGAAACTTTTCGGTATTTTCTGACAAAAGGTTGCATCTTCTGTCGGTAAGAATTGTTTTGTACAATCAGAAAGTTCGCTCCACAAGATGTAATAGGAGGATACTTGTATTGTGATATATTTTACAGCTTAGTGTTTTCTGTATTTCACCGCTCTTACCTTCAAGCACCTTACTAATTTGAAGGAGAGTAGTGTAAGATGGATTCTTTTCTATCGGTAAAGAAAATTTTGTAGAAACTGCTTTTCCAGTTTTACTCAGTATTTTAAAATAGTTTTATTGTTAGTGAAATTGTTTCTTTAAGAAGCATTATAAACATAATAAATAAAAATTGTAACCGGGATTCACAGTGAAGTAATCAAATATAATTCTGTTTTCCACTCAACTTCACTTATATAAGTAATGACTTACACATAATGCATTTCACAGCTTCTTAGCTGCATCATCAGATGAGGTCAATTATAAACATAGTTTATAAAAAGCTCTATACACTGTACTTGCACTTTTGTTGCAAAATGTGCACAGAATAATCTTTCTATCTGTTTTAAAACAATTCAGTACCCAATCATGAATTTCAGATTTCGGCATGTTGTCTTCACTTCACAAAGCATAAACATACACTACTTCACAGATTACCACGAATCAGGAAACAACAAATGAATGCTGATCCCAATCTCACAACAATATCTCATGCTGTTTCATTCTGTCTCCTTGATGTAGCACAGATAGGGGATGTTTACAGTTCAAGTGTTGCCAGATTGCATAACTATTGGAATGGAATGTGTGACTTGGATCCACAGAATATGTGGAAAATCCTGTTCATTGCTATTGGAGGTATTAATGGAGAAAATTTGTAAATTTTACAGTTGGAGAGTTTTTTTTTTTTTAATTTATTATTTTTCAATTACAACTTGTGTTTCACCTGCAGGTATGTCACGAGGTATTCACAAATAGTCCTTTTTCCATTGTCTATAGATAATTGAAACAATAAAAAGAACACATTCACAATGGATCTCAACACTTCGAAAGTTTGACACAGCGTTTCAACTCTCCTGTGGGTCTTCTTCAGGTGAATAAAAACTGAGTTATCAGTCATCAGTTTTTATTCACCTGAAGAAGACCCACAAGAGGGTTGAAACGTTGTGTCAAACTTTCGAAGTGTTGAGATCCATTGTGAACGTGTTATTTTTATTGTTTCAATTATGTCACGAGGTATTTACAGTATTTGATGAGTTTAACAAGTTTTATTTACAAAGTGTTTTATTGAGACTGGAGTTTGTTGTGCACTATTTTGAGGAAGTTCATTTCACTCAAGGTGTTTATGTGTGTCTTCATAACCTGTGGCAAGGGTAGCGAAGTCAGGACTGCTGGACGTTCTCTGGAGAATATTGAGCATTCTTTCAGAAGGTGAAGAGCCGTCTGGTTGCCTCCCTCGGGGCAAAAACAGATTGGCGAAGGAGCCTTATTAATTCTGAAGAGGTATTCTCTGAAACTACCATGATTAGTGAGTAATTGAGTTAGAATCAAGTTTGGCCAAATGGATGTGGAATGTCAGGAATGAATAGCTTTGTATGTGTTGCCACAGCAGAGTTAATGTAAGTTGCGTTCCAGATTTTATGGTAATAGTCCCTCAGAAGCCTCGGGAGATGGGGATGGCGTTGTATTCAGTATTGCCATTCCGATTGGCCAGTATTCTGGCTATGTAGTCAGCCCTTTCGTTACCTGAGATCCCAGAGTGACCCTTGACCCAATGGAGTGTGATCTTAGTCGATTTGCTAAGTAAGATGAGTTTCTCTCTTATTTCTGCTGCTAAGGGGTGAGTTGCTTCCTTATTTGCAACGGCTGATAATGCAGCTCTGGAGTCGACATGGATTGAAAATGTAGATTTTTCATGGTTTAGGTTTTGGATCCAGTTTACTGCCATTACAATGCCACACAGTTCCGCTTGGAAAACGGTGCAGTCGCTGTGGAGTCTTTGAGCTCTGGTGAAGATTTCCTTTCGGTCTTCCATTGCTACTACCCCTGCTCCTACTTGGTTCGAGGTTTTGGAACCATTGGTGTATATGAGCACCTTCTCTGCTCCCTCATTTCCTGACATATCTACGTTGACAAAGTTATCTCTTGGGTGGAAGAGTATCGTCATTCTTGGAATTTCTATGCTTTTCCTGTCAGTTATGACAGCGTTAGTTTCATGCCCTTTGGACATATATCTCATGTCATTTCTTTGGAGAAGTTCTAGATCAATGGGCATGGTGCCAGATAATACTTGTAAAGCGACCGTTGAGATGGTTTTGTACGCCTTAGTTGAGAAGATGAGATGGGTTCTTTGAATTTGTAGAAGTTTCCGTTTGGCTCTCTTAGATATCTCAGAGTACCAAATTTCAGAGGCATATGTGATTTGAGGTAGAATGGCATGCCTGTAAATTGTCATCAAGTTGTGGTATGACAATTCCCATGTCGTTTTGGAACATCTAGCTAGATTATTTCTGGTCACTAGTGTTTTGTTTTCTAGATGTTGGGTGTGTGGATACCAGTCCAACTTACTGTCTATCATAACCCCCAGGTATTTCATTTTTGTTACTACCTTTACAGTCTTTGCTATTATGATAGGATGGTTTAAGTAACTTACATCACTTTTTTTCTTGCAAACATTGGCATTATCAATGTTTTGTCATTACAGATTTTTAGTTTGTTGGTATTGCACCAAATCTCTGTTCTTAGGAAGGCGTCTTCTAGTGTTGTTAGAATTTGAGCATGTGAGTCACCTTGGAGCAGAATCATTATATCGTCTGCATATATTACAACTTCTAGGTGTGGTATATCAGCTAATTGTTTTATTAACCCGCTGATGATAATGTTCCAGAGAGTAGGCCCTGCAACGGAACCTTGGGGGCAGCCCTTTGTAACCGTTTTGGTAGTGAGTGCTTTGCCGAGTGTAAATTGTGAGATACGCTCTTGCAGGAAACTCCTTATGATGTTGAAGATGTTTGGGGGCAGTTCCATTCCCTGAGTTTTGAGATTATGCTTGGATGCCATGCATTATCAAACGCTCCAGCTATGTCAAGTGCCAGGAGGCAACACTTTTTCTGGAGTTGTTTGCTCCTTTTGACAAAACTTATCACTAGATCAATATAGTGTCTGCTGTAGATTTGCCACATATGAAGCCATATTGTTGGGTTGGGACTCTCCTATTTTTCTCAAGGAAATAATTAAGTCTGTTTATTTAGTTTTTCAAGGCATTTGCCGGGGACAGACAGGAGGCTGATCCCTCTATATCCATTTGCCAGATTGCTTAGCTGTTGGCTTGGGGATTTCAGACATGATTTGTGGAAAACTTAATTCATAAAATATGTACCGGTATTGCTAATAGAAGGGGAAGTTTGTAAATCATACAAAATATGAAGCAATAAGAAGATTTTCATGAAATATGAAAATTTTACTAATACAGTGAGTCCATTTTATGAGGAAACCTCGCATCACTTCCGCATTGCCGCAGTGCAGTGTATTACCGAAGCGGGATTACAGAAAGTGGCAAATAATTTGTTTAAACGATGTGAGGCATGTCTTACTGCTGACGGGGGTCATTTTCAACAGTATCTCAAATAAATGGTGAGTAATAAGCCTCTACATGTAGGCCTATGTTATGTTAAAGTCTTGATTTGCCGGTAGTAACGGAACACGGTCCCCGCCGTTGCAAGCACAACAGCGGGGAAAGTGTGAGCAGGGGCAACGATGTTATAAAGTTTCCGCATAAAATGGATTATGAAATATGAACTTTTGTCTTGTGTGCATTGCCATATAAACTTCATGATTTCTAAAAATCCTACTTTCCAGAGTGCTAGCAGTCACTTTTTAGAATATAAAATTTAATATTTTGCCTGTCTCTAGTAATAACAATAAAATTATATTAACAATCATAATAATGATATTAACAACAAAGACAGTCGTTGATCAGTATATTATTTTTTTGCACAAATCTGGTTTTTAAACAGTATTTAGATATTGCAGGTCCATAAAAATATCCGCACTTAAAACTAGCAATAATTAAAGTGAAGCTAGTCATATACATTATATATTAATTTTGTTTAATTTGCACTGTGTCGTTATGGTTTATTTTCTTGACCTACCAAATCTAAACGGATAGTCGGAGTAATTATTTATTTAGTTCTTATAAGTTTTATTTTTGTTACACATAATGTAATTAAATTATCAAACGTTTTAACTTGCACTTTAAAATACAGATAGGCCTACATGTAATCTTACTATTCGTATCATATTTTAGATATCTTATATTTCAAAAAGCCACATTTTACATACTTGTGTGTGCTGTAACGAGAATATTAGTCCTATGTGAGGAATTCGGTATGAGTCCTAAATCTCTTTAACCTCTATTTTATAAATTAACTAGCTGAAAAGGCCCGGCGTCGCCCGGGCTTTGTATTTTTTAATTTGAAATTAACTTATGAAGTACTTTATGTATGTAGAACTTGAAATGAAGAAAAATATTTATCACACTCAAACTATTCCATCAGAAAACGCTGGATATAGCTTTTTATGGCTCATAGAGGATGTGGAATGCTGCATTCCGTTGCTTCTACACATCATGCTTGGGAGGGGTTGAAATAAGAAGAAACACAAATTACATAAGATTGTACTGACTTGACGGAAAATTTTATTTCTCATTCTCATGTTACTATACAATCGTTTCGGAACTGAAATAAAAGAGAAATGCAGTATCACTTTCATACTTTCCTCCCCTAGAACCCGGGACATAATATACTGCGAGCATTGGACTCAAAATGTTCCATCCCATGCTTAGGGCCTATGATAAACATCCCTATTTCTCAACTAATACAAAGCCTACAGGTATGGATAACTTATCAGCGGAAAGGATTATTTACAGACTTTTGATATAGCATACTCACACACTTAAGTTGTCCCTCTACATCAAAATGTGAAGTGAGAAAATATTTCTTATGTCGAGGGTAGAGAAAGTTATGTGATTACATCACACTGTACTTTATTTTCGTGTAATTCATTTTTCAGTAATTATTTTCGCCAATATATTACATCGATGGAATCATAAATCGTTAAAGTCCATCATTAGGCTATATAGTTGCCAAGGCCCTATGTAATCACAGTAAACAATTCACTGTTGTCATGTGAACTGAACAGCATTTCATTGTTTTCAGTATAATATTCTCAGAAATTATATAATTTTCAAGGGAAGGAGTATTTTGTTTGAATTTTAATGTTGACCGCTATACTTCCCGGGCTTAACTGGGTATGTGTGCAAAATTCCGTGTAAATTGGTAAAGAAATGTAGATTTGTATAAGGAACAAACATACCCACAAACACACATTCGACTTTATATATTAGATTTCTTATTCTTACATACTGGTTTCTTTCTTCAGCGTAAAAACAGGAACTATACAAATCTCAATACGTATATCTGAGAATCATTTTGCAATATACTTTACAGGGTTTATTTTTTGGGATAATCTCTGAAGGCAGTTTAATTTTTCTAAGATCATACAGGCTACTTTTCCTTTTTTAGTTTAATTTTTTTATGTTTATTCCTAGTTTCCACCATTATTATTTTAATTCAAGCCCACGGCTGCTTCGTAGGGGATGGGTTCGATTCCCGGTCGGAAGAAGTTTCCTAGGTGAGGGTTTCCGAGGGTTTTCCTCATCTATGAAACGAACGTCAGGAAATTTTAGGCCCTCGGGGTCCCCGGATATTATCTGGTCGTAATCACCTTCATACCATTCGCGCCTTGTTCGACATGAGTGTGTTTGCTGCTGGTGTCTCTCGTCCTATGTGTTCGTATTGTCTCGGAGATGACCCCGACAATGAGCACACTCATCCGGGGAGCCTTCCTGTCCTTGTCTCGTTAAACATGTATAGTAAGTGATCCATAGCATTACCTTCTCTGACAGATCGTGGTCTTGTAGGCCCAGGCGGCGTGAACCGCATAAACAGTTCCTAGAACGGGAGATTGCAATATAAATTTAATAAATTGTAATTTATTCCCCAGTATTGCTCACTCTTCTCACGTGTGAGTAGAAAGTACTGGTAGCTAAATGTACGGAATTACATACATAGCTAAAAAGAAAGAAGACAATCGAAATAGAAAATTTCAAGAACATCGAAATAGGGTAAACAAATAGGAAGGGTAAGGCAGTATTGCTGTTATTTGAGGCACGTCGGAAGGTCAAGGGTTTGATATCGGATGAGGTCATTGCGATTTTCCATAATTGTGCTAATCGTTCTGGTGGTACAGTGGCCGTGAGGCGTAAATGGAAAACTATTGCACCTAGTAAGTCTATATTCTGTTACTAGTGAATCTCCGGTTATGTAGGCAAGGGGTTTTGTTTTAAATTCTTGGTAGGTTACGGAGTTGTGCTTTTTATCATGTTAGCATCATAGCAGCGTAGCCACGGAGGAAAGAATACACGGAGACGCCGTGCTTGCGGTGTCGTATGGGAAACAGATGAAGCCAATGACCACGCCCCCTTAGATGACCAAAAGGGAGGCTTGCTATATGCAATAGCACACAAATACTCCGAAGTTTCACGGGTTATAACAACGTAACGGTAGGGAAAATATGTAATATCCCAATTTCATATATTAACTACATACTCTGACATCATAATAATCCCGGTAGTAAGCATTAACCTATCTCAGAAGAGCCAAAAATGTAACTTTCAAATGAGCAACTTTACATGTGCGAGTATAAATACTGAGTCAGAAAATGATTAAGTGACCGTGCTACTATGATAATTCAGAACGAGAAAAATATTCTGGACAGTTATATAGCTACACCATGTGGTTATTGACTCTATTAAACGCAATAAATGGCAACTAATATAAATATTGAAAATCTAAAGCAATAAATTACTTAGTATAACTAATAATTCAGATAAATGCACTTTATTTGATTAATTACAAGTAGCCTAAGGCCGTTATAAAGAAAATACATCAACAATTAGCAGCCTAGTGTAAAATACAAGTAAATTATGCTTAGCAATTATACCCATATTCAGGGGTGCCCACCCCCCAAACGTCATGACTCACCCCCCCCCCAAACATCATTGCTCACCCCCCTCAAACTTTATTGCTCACCCCCAAACTTCATTGCTCACCCCCAGCCCAATTGGCTGTCGACAAGGGCTCCCATATAATATTTTCATGGGGGGGGGGGGAATTTATTAATTAATTGATTTTTTGTCACTTTAACTTCTTGGGCCACTTTGTAACATTATATTAATAATATAATAAGTGCAACAATGACGTAGCCATAAAATAATTGCGGGGAGGGCCGGAAGTGCCGGGGGTCCATCCCCAGAAAATTTTTAAATATTGAACTAAATCTAATGAAAATCACATTTTACGCTATTTTAGCACAGAAAAACTAGTTAGGAAATTTGTTTACCATACTCGAAGACATGCCAATGTAAATAAGAAATCATTGCCTAAGTGGGGGGCCCACCCCCGGAAAATTTTTAAGTACTGAACTAATGAAAATCACATTTTACGCTATTTTAGCTCTCATAAACTAGTTAGGAAATTTGTTTACCATACTCTAAGACATGCCAATATAAATAAGAAATCATTGCCTAAGTGGGGGGTCCACCCCCGGAAAATTTTTAAATATTGAATTAATGAAAATCACATTTTATGCTATTTTAGCACTGAAAAACTAGTTAACAAATTTGTTTACTATACTCTAAGACATGGCAACTTAAACAAGTAATTGTTACCTAATTTATAATACTTATTACTATTTATAAGAAAAGCTGAATAACACATGGAACAGTGGACATAATTGGCCATTATGTTATGAAAAGAAAATAACTGCTATATCATATTTGACACACCAACAAATCTTGTTTAATTATTTTCTTTTTTAATACAAATATAGAATTTTATGTTTTGACTTTTGGGGGTCCAAACCCCCTGAACCCATCTTTCCTAATCCACTGTGGATTCTGCTTCCATGTTGTCGATTTGGTAAAACTTCTGCAATTCAAATAATTGTCTTAAAAGAAAAATACCTGACTATAATAATTATTAATATACATTTTTTTTCCTTGCGCCCCCCCCCCGGGTATGGGCGCCCATGACTGTCGAAATTCTTCATCTTTATCTTTATAAAGAATTAGAAGTGACCTTTTGAAGTTATAGAACTTGACTGTTTTTATTTTTAACATATAAAACTAATTTTGCAACAATTTTCAACCCCCCCCAGAAAATTCGTAAATGATATTTTGCCCCCCCCCCCCAGAAATTTCAATGACGCAGTCTGCGTCTTAACCCCCCCCCCCGTGGGCACCCCTGCCATATTCATTCATCCCAAAAATTGACTATTTTCAGTACCTAAATTTTACAAAATTATTAATTTTTAAGGTAGGTTCATAGAATAGTGCACAACATGCACTCATTTTCACTTCTGAATTGTTCAAAACAAATAAACAAAAACGAGTAACCACGCTATCCGTGCACACTATAAACATATAAACACAGTGACACGCCCCCTTAAGTGCCAAACGCTCGGACAGTTGGCTTCACGCTTGCGGTCTCAGGGCATCTCCGTGTATTCTTTCCTCCGTGAGCGTAGCGACATTTCAAGTTGGTATCGCTGGACTGCTGCTTTTTCCTCTTCCCCTGTTGAGACATGCTTCAGCGTAGTCCGACAACTCTGGCTGGATAGTTAGGTTGTGTGTATTGTGGAATACGGGGTACGCCCCCATCATATTGACGATTGTACACAAATTGTATCATGGTGGAAGTGATGTCGTATTGTGGAAACATTGTTTTTTTAACTTTGAACTATGGTAATTTTGTGAGTCAAGATATTGCAGGTAAAACGTAAGTAAATACAACGCACTACTGTACTATAGAAATCAGTTCCCTCCGATTCGAATTGCTATTTCCTCTTACTAATATTAGCTGTAAGAATTAGCAGTCCGTTAATCAAGTTAAATGAGTTAAAAACCACATTTTAACTAATCTCGTTATTCATTTGTTCAGTTTTAATGTACGTTGGAAAAAATGCTCATAAATAAAATAGTGAAAACGCGCTGTGCACAACTCCTTGCTGAACAGGAGCAACTTACCCGTCGAACTTCTTCAGGAAGGTGATTGCTCCACACTGAAAGGGAAATGTATACGTCTTATTAGGTACTAACAAGTAGCCTCAGTAGCTTTTGCTGGCAGTCCCGCAATACGAGTAAAAATCCTGTCTCTCGCCTAACATTTTCGCACTTTGGAATTTTATTCCGTTCATTATTCTAGTAAAAATAATTATATAAAAAAAAATGGAGCATTACTGTAAACATTCAATGCAATATTTCTCTGGGTGAGTCAGTTTCAAAGAGGGTTTTTTTTCCTAGTTTATTTTACTTCACTTTAACTATTTTGTTCACATGATAATAATAAAATATCGTAATTTAAGGGTGGATCCTCTCACGCAGCGGGCCCGGGTTCGATTCCTGGTCGGGACAAGTTACCTAGGAGAGGTTTTTTCCGGGGTTTTCCCTCACCTATGAGACAAATGTCAGGTAACTTTAGGCCCTTGTGGTCCCCGGATATCATCTGGCCGTCATTAACATCTTCATCTTCATCCTCGCCTTGTTCTGAGTGAGTGTGTGTGTGTGAATGGTGTGCATCGTCCTATGTGTTCGTCTTGTCTCGGAGGTGGCCCCGGCATTGGGCTGATCACTCATCCGGGGAGGCCCTCCATGTCCTTGTCTGGTCAAAAAGTATGTATGTGATCCAAAGGTAATCCCTCTCCCGACAGGTCGCGGCCCTGTAAGGCCCGGGCGGCTTGGGTCGCTTAAATCCTAAAAGGGAGAGGTAAAACTACGAAAAAGAAAGAGAAAGAATTTAAGGGTGGCTTATGTAGCGCCGAACAGCGTATCATTTGGCACTAGCAGGTCTTCTGTAGACAAAAATGGTCATACCACTTTCAAGCTGATCACCAGGTTAAGCAGTGCTAGCTCTAGTGAGTATTTGGAGGGTGACCGCTACCTTCATCTGTAACAATGAACCACATGAAGTGGAGCATAAGTGTATTATTATAAGCGGTCTGCCCCAAGT
This sequence comes from Ectobius pallidus, assembly GCA_964059195.1. Taxonomy (NCBI): domain Eukaryota; kingdom Metazoa; phylum Arthropoda; class Insecta; order Blattodea; family Ectobiidae; genus Ectobius; species Ectobius pallidus. The sequence goes on from CAXKWD010000007.1 coordinate 92,585,519, forward strand.
CCCGCTTTGAACATAGGCCCCAAAATGTTATAACAGTGGATTGAAACGAAAACACATTAGAAACAATCACATCGGATGGACCGTAGTTCTACTGAAAAAAATAATATATGCCCCGACGAGCAAGAGAAGAAAGGGCAATTTCGTTTATCAAGGTTATCCCTAAGAACTCTGTTGCAAAACGATCAATTTTCATGATGTAATAAAATAACATTAACATAGGCGAAATCTCGCAAAAAAGATTTTTAATATATATAGACTACTTTTTAAATCATTGTTGTTGGGCTTTTCTTTTATCTGCACATAAAATAATATTGTGGAATCGCAACTATTTAGGCCTAGTACCTTTTCAATACCATGGCCCAAGTAATTGCATACCAACATGAATTTTCTCCGGCCACAAGTTTATACTGGTACCCTAAACAAACTTATTGTAAAAACGTAAAGTTGCCTATAACATTATTATCAACATGTGAATCCTAAATGAAAAAAAGTAATCCATTATTAAATAGTTTATTCAGGGTCCACGGAGTATAATGAATTGGGCAGCTTACTATCGTATATCAAGACTGTGTAAATGGTATAGGCCCTCACATTGATTACGCACGCCACTGATCAACGCCACTACTTAACCGATGTATTATTGACTTCGCGTGTGTGTATATATATACTAACAATAACCTACTATACTTTAGGTAATATAATGACATAAGTCTATAGCAGGTACTCTTTCAAGTGATCAGTACACAAAACAATGCCATTCTAGGTTTTGTACCTACAGCTATTTTTTAAATTTATTTTCTAAAACATCTCATCAGTCATCACTAATACTCGCGTGGAGAACGATTTCTTAGTAAGAAGCCAATATATTTATGCTCGTCATTTGAGCCCGAATCAGTTAAAATACCCTCCCCTCCTCTGATATCGTAGCCGGGATATGAAATGACTGCGGTTGTCCTTCCACTCTATCGTCGAACATTAACCTCTTAAGCTTAACCGCTTAAGGAAGGGGGGGGGGGATTCATGACCTGTGTTGCCTTTACCTATTATCATGATTCCAAGGTCTATGAGTTACGGCAATGTATGCCTTTACAGGAAATACAATACTCGGCGATAACGCTTTTAAAATCTGTCAACAGTTAGTCATTATGGAATAGTGATTGATATAGACTAATCTGATATGTGCAATGTTTAGCATGAGTGTGCGCTAACGTGTTCGGACAGGCTGAGCTCAACTAACGTTCCATGAAGGGAGCCAACTCCCCGTTCGATTCCCAACTCCTTCCTTAGTTTTGTAATACCTCGAGTGACTGTGAGTTGTTTCGGGAAAAGGCAATGAGGCCTGTCTGTATTTTGGATCCTGCAGTTCTGGAGATGGGATGGTACTTCAGAATTAAGTAAGTTGTGATTTTTATGGTAACTTATTTTATCAGCTATCCGCAATGCGGATTTCTAAGTAAGCAGTTGGAGGCTTCATTTTTCTAAATGTAGGTAACTAGCAATGCTAAGAAAATCACATTAATATAGCGATGGCTTAATTTATTCAGAAGTAGAGTACTACATTTCGTTTTAGTCCTTAGTAATTTTATACAAATCATCGATAAGTTAAATCGATATTAATATCGAATGTATATTTTAGGTCGAATGTATATTTTAGTTATCGAATCTGGATGGACCATTCAACGAAATTGTTAACTAAAAAACAATAGGCCCTATTTTATTATACTGCATAAGCTCTTATAAATTTGTTTTAACAGACAATTTTGAACTTATATTAGCTAGAATAAATATTGGGAAACTTATTATTATTATTATTATTATTATTATTATTATAAAATTAGGCAAACACAGAAAGTGTTTGACCCCAACCTGTCATAGGCCTAAAGTGCTTCCGAAATAGCATTTTTATGAATCTTATGAATCTTTGTTTGTATACAGAAGGGGATAAATTGAACTACGGCATTAATCCTTTAAGCTTAGTGTTAAGAAGCGAGTCTTATATTGCATCATTTTAATCGTATTAATTATTATTGTTTACATATCCCTGAAAGAGAGTATAGTATTATAATATTCCCCTATCTGAAAAGTGACATTTAAACTTTTGAATTACTTATTCATGTCTTGTGTCCATTATTGTCATGTACATGACAATATGTTAAGCCAAATACTGTTATAACTTGCATAAAAATTGCTTAAACTCTTTAAGAGTTGCATACCATTCGGTTTAATTTTGTTTTCTTTATTATTTGTGTGTGTAAATATCTAAAAAATATTGATTGGGAGACCTGAAGGAAGAGACCATTTGGAAGACCTATTCATAGGTGGGAGGGCAATATTAGAATAAATTTAAGAGAAGTAGGACTTGCGAAGGATTGTTGGATGGAATTAGCACGGAATAGGATTGAATGGCGGGATCATGTACGGTAAGTGCTGCAATGAACTTCCGGTTCCATAAAATAGATACTATTCCTTTAGCTTGCTTAGGAATTGTGTATTGCCATTAAGTAAGTTATTATTTCTGTAAATATTTATCACTGTAATGAAAATAACCCCTGAAATTTATATAGATGAGTTTCATCACCTTAGTGGTGCGATTGAGTAACAGAGGGTAGAGTATATTCCGCCTAATCACCACCAAATACCAAAGTAAAGTTTTTTAAGAATACAATTCCAAAAAGACACGTCTTAGACTTTTCAAATATTATGTAGATTTGTAAATTTATTTGAATTGTTGAAAATTACAAAATTAACCACTGAAAATCCTACTCGTGGCAATGGAATAATTAGAATCGAAATATAAACCTGCAATATTGATGCGTGTTGTTATGCAACTGAAAGGGTCATTGCTACCGCCATTAACAAGGTCTCCACAACCAGAGTGATTCTTCAATTCTTTCATTCACATTTCTTGCTGAGGGTCATCTATTTGAAGTGAACGTGTTCTCCGAACAGCTCTATTTCCCTTTCGAAGGAAGATGACTTGGTTTTTACGCCCCATCCCAAAACCACACAGCCATATCATCAGCCAGTCGTGACCAGACTCGCATCGTAATCCTCTTCTCTAAGAATTACAAGATTATGCTAACAATTCGATACTGAGATCTGTCAATAAAAAAATACAAGGCCCTAAATTAGTATTGTTATTATTATAACAATACCAGTACTACTACCATTATTAATGAAACATTATACACGTCTTTAAGAGACTCTGTATAGGATTGCACATTTTAAAAATATATTAAAGTAGAACACTGTAATTCCAACATAAACATTTGTCTAACATAAATCTACCCGTAATTTAATAACCGAGTCCAAACAGTATAGAAACAGTGAACACATTTAATTGACAAAAATGGGAAGTGAGTGAGCACAGCCTTTCTCTGATTGAAAAGAAATCATTAATAAAACTTTGTCCAACAGAAAAATAAAATTTTGAAGCCTTGTACCGGTGATCTAGATCGTGGAGACTTCTTTAAAATTCAGATACTTCGACTACTTGGTTTGTTGAATGTTCCGCCATAAAGCGATGTCAAAGCAAAGCATGGTGTAAAATGCAGTATTTACCAATATTCATGATGGTCGAAATCCGAAGACCCAAATAAAGGATTCGTTAGTCAGTAGACAAAATAACTAGAACAGATGTAGATGACATATGGGAGAAGCTGAAATTATTGATTAGATGTTCTCGAGACATCAAGCAGAGTTCATATTGATATAAATGCGAATAAAAATTTTATGGGGTAACTCAAATTTTCGTAATAATAAAGTATATTCCAAATATTTATTTCTTTTTACCTCTCGTTTTAGGAACATCCAGCTATTATTTAGAAGTAATTATTCATAAATAATAATCAAATAAGTAGATTATGCCTCAAGAAAGTGGAATTGAGAAATTACCAAAAATAACAAATATCAAGGTCATTTGAATATTGTAATTTATGATGTATGACATTTTGGTCTGACGTTGTGCTTGTGTCAGCGTTCAGCTATATTACAGCTGTCCTTGTTTTTACGAACAGCTGATGCGGCGCGTCGTAAACCAGTCTGGTACCAGTTACACTCGCTAGATGTCACAAGCAGCCTTGTAAGTACGCTTGCACCGAATTTTCCCACCAACTGCGAAGGTTGTTATTGCCAGAAGGGAAGACAGAATTGTTGCCTTTGTACTTGCGCTACAAGTCTACAACGCGTCTGTTGTCTGGCGGAATTGGTCGAACTCAACACATGCGAGACTATTGTGGGTGGTGCTCAAGTTTATGTGCTTTTGTTCTTTGTATGCATAAAACAATGTATAAGGAACAAGGTGGACGGTATGACGTGCTAATAAAACATGGAGTTATTCGCGTATATATGTAAAGTTAATTAGATATTTCAAGAAATACCGTAGTTGTGCTTGTTCTGTGATATTAAGCATCTGTCAGAATTTCGTGTGATAGTATATTCCCACTTCGGGGACAGCTGTCTAAAATGGTTATTAGGTAAGTGGAAAAGAGTTTGTTTACATATATTTTATTTAGGTACCGGTACAGCATTATTTGGAGGATTTAGACTCATTTTTCGGTTAGCAATCTGGGATTATTGAATGACCTAGTTATTGTTTTCGTATCATAATATACGATAGTAGGAATATAATGTTTTAAGGAACATTCCCAGAAACCGAGTCATTTTATCGACATGGTAGTACAGGTCTCGAGAGTAATGTTGATACAGTATCATGGTACCAACCCATCAGCTGATCCTGAATTTACAAAACCAGCTGGATGCTAATAGATGCTTTAATATGGCATGATTAATGTCTCCTGAACTCTATTTTATAACAAAGTCCTTAGGATAGACCTATGTACTTTTCAAGTTGGGTCATTGCAGCGAATGGGAATTTCCTACCCTTTGTGTGTCACAGCTGATTCATATGATTTATATCCAACCTCCCGTCACGCGATTTTTCGCTGTACATTATCTCATACTTTTATTATTATTATTATTATTATTATTATTATTAGTATTATTAGTATTATTATTATTATCAGTATCAGTAGTAATAGTAGTAGTAAAATCGAAAATAGGCTAGTTTTTTTTTACATGAACTTACAGGCCAATATACAGGCTTATCTGCAATCTATAATAGCATGTATTCTACATGCCATTTAACTAAAACTCCAGAAACGTTAAATTTATCAGTATTATATGAGAATAAACCTTATGGAGTTCAAATGATGGTTACAGAATGTGTTTGAAGGAAAATGCCATTGAAGTAACATACGCAATATTTTAAATAATTTCCATACAAAATTGAAAATAGTACAAGCTTTCAGATAAATTGCTTTGGATTATGTGTGCCGACACTCATATTTCGGCTCAAAGACTTATTTTGATATTAATTTAGTGTAAATTGATATTGTGGTTTGTTTACAAATATTTTGATCTAGCTATCGTAATTTTTAGTGTTATATAATTTATTTCATAGTTTCCTAAATATTTAAAAACTGCTGTCATGTAAAAAAAGTTATGTTTAAGACGTCGTACATTTCCACCCTAAATAATACATTACGATATAAGCATTATTATGTTATACGAAAATAGGCCTATGCAGAAAAAATGTAAGAAATCCTGTGATACTGTTGTCTTCTATATTAATAAAAGGAAGTGTTTGGGTATGTGTGTGTGATTCCAGCCAACGGCAAGCAGAAATAAATGTTTAACATAGGTAGACAGGTGGTGGTCCAAATGCATCTCGAAGCTGGGTTTTGAATTTTTGCGTTTCTTTCGCGAGTTATGACCGGAAAACTAGCGGAAAATGTGAGATTTAGATCTTACCTTCGCTCAGCTGATCACAGCCTCGGAACGCTTGATTTTATTAGCCTGCTCTGTTTGATTCATTTCTTTTTAACGTTGATGGAAATTTAGCGTTTGATTTACATATTTGAGTAGCCTATGGTTGGAATTTTTAGGTACACTTCGTAAATGAATTTCATGGTGTTTTGCAATGAATATTCAAAAATATTACCGTTGACAGTGTTAAATAGCCCTGTAGGATAAGGTCTTAGCATTATTAAAACTTCGTTCATAAGTGAAACGCGATTATCCTCGCTAGTAGGAAAGTTCATAATTTCATTCAGAAATCAATTACGATAGACGAAATAAAAATAAGTGCACATAAGTGCGATAAAATGAATGTTATTAAAAGTATGACAGACATTTGTGATTGTTAAAATTTCACACATTCTTTTACTGGTTGGTCACTGATTCATGAGCTTAGCATTTACAGTGTATGAATTAGCTGTTTATGCAATAAAAGTTTAAAATTAATTTTAAAGAACTGAAATTATTGTCCATTTTTTCTTAGTGGTTTCTGTAGGCTATAGTCTGTTATTATTATTACAGCCTACTATTAATATGATTGATTACTTATTAATAGAGATACCTAGTTTTCGCGAATTGTTGTTATTACTATTGATAAAACAATAATCTTGTGTTTCAAACATTCCTACATGGAATTATTGCCGTTTTTATCCACGAAAAAACGCGAAATTTTGTGTTTATGCGAAATTTTCTTTTTTGCGCGAAATTCCTCTTTTTTTAACGATTTTTTTACTTTCAAGGGGAATCTCGGGTTTCAGAAAATATAACTAAATAATTTGTGCTCATTAATACAACAAAAAATTTAATAATCAATAATAATGACAGTTCTTAAACAGGTAGGCCTATGTTCTGAATATAAAATCATTTTTATTCCGGTGAATAATGTAGATGCTGAGAGGGCTTTCTCCGGATATTCAGACATTCTAACCGATAAGTGGACAAGACTTCTTCCTTAAAATGTGCAGACTGCTTTTAAGTTTGTACTTTGGGGATGGGTGCAATTTAGAATGAAACAGGCCTGTAGAAATACTCGTATAAACTTTATTTTTATGGGTAATGGTGCACATTTTCCATTCAGGTTTTCTTGATGATGCTCATGTGCGGAAAAATACAATTATTTGCACCGCAAAGGCAAAAGACGTATTTAGTTTTTATGCGAATAACACCGAAATTTAGTTTTTTTGTACGAAATAACACCGTAACACCCAATTTTTATACCGAAATTCAACATTTTTATTCACCGCAAAATAGCATCTCTACTTATTAAATACTTTATTAGCTTTAACAATTTCTGCAATTGTGTGATAAATGGTGATTATGAGTTTAACTTAATCGACTCAGGTTAATATTCCGTTAGTTTACGGTGGAAATGAATGCCCTAAATATTATGGTTATGTTGCAGTGATGCGTACTCCTTATGCATGCTAGGTGTTAAACACCCGTTGTGAAATTATCAGATGTGCTTTAAATGTATCATCGTTTGAGTAGTGTAGCGTAGGTTGACCGTCCTGTCTTAAAAACACAGGATTAAAATGGTAAAAATCAACAATTAAGTATGACTGTATTCCATGTCTGCTATAATAAATATGTCAAAGAGGGTTTGATATGATGGCGCGCATGGACTGCAAAGAAGGAAAAGATGCGGTAGGTTAGCATTGGGTGCAGGAAATTCAAGTTTCCACCATGAAAGCATGAACCTGTGTGTTTACGTGGGTTTGTTATCCGTTTCTGCTCGTCATAGGCCCATAATGAATAAAATGCACTGAAATGTTAAACGATAATATCGACACGTATATGCCAGAGCCACGAATGTACAAAAATCGAGATTTAGAATTAAATGCATCGCTGGCATCTATTTGCATTTATCTTTGTTCTGCAAGAACCGCGAACGTTGAATCTTCTTTCCTTGGCGAGTAATAGTTCCATTTCCATGAAAGTGCAAGTTCTGCTTTATCTGTTATGCCATAATCACGAATGTCACATGCGTGTTTTTGTATTCTGTCCTGTACTTCTCTAATGCACCACATTCGCGAGCACTTGAAAGATGATACGGTGTACCACATTCGTTAACATAGCAGTTCTTATCTAGTTAAATAAGACAAAGATTTTAACATTCGCGAACACAATGATAACGGGCAATGGAGATCTATGTATCTGAAGTACGCGAGTAACCATGGAGATTTTATGTTGACATAAGGGGTTGATTTCTCATGAGTTAGCTTTTTTATAATTTAGGTCATGGGTTACAAAACATTGACATTTATCACTGGATAAAAAGTATGTATTTATCCTTGGATTCTTTACTCTCTTAAAATACCTTTTATTATTCCACTTTTTGTTTAAAGCAATGACAACATTACGCAGTCTTGTTTTGGTTTTGACTGAGCAGAGGGGAAAAAAAAGTATTTGTCGCCGGCCCTTGTGTGAATAAAAATGCATTTGTTCAACTTGATGTTATGCCAAAACCACGAATGTGACAAAATCAAGCCATGGAAAGGGTTGTACTCACATTTAAATGAACATTATAGTAAACATACTACATGTATCCTTCCTTGTTCCGAGGCTTTATCCTCATCTGAGGAATAAAGGGGAAATAAACAGGATGCCATCCTACATCACAAGAATAAAAAGGAGAAGAAGACTACATGTATTCTAACTGCCGATATGACATATTCCAATATAAATATTCACTTATATTTTAATTATGTAATTTTACTTAAGGGTCATTCCATGTCAAGTGAACCAATTTTTTGTCAATTTTGAACATGACCATCTCCGATTTTAGTCATACTTGGTTGTCATGAAGTACCACCTGAGATATGTTAAAGTGCAAAATATCAGATTTTTATGTGTTGTAGTTTTCCAGTTATACCCTTCTGAAATATGGAAAAAAACCAAATTTTCTGCATAAGTGCAATCACAAAATGACGCATAAATCAAGCTGGAATTGACATAGATGAGTGGGAAAAGTACCAAAATGTAGCTTATATTATGAGCTTTAATTTGATATGTCACACGAGTACTTTCGAAAAAAAAATATTTTCAAGGTTACCCCCAAAAAATTTGAAAACTGAATTTTTCAAAAACCTATATTTTGAAAATTTTGAAAAAAATCTCACAGAAACATACATATTTCAGCATCATGTCCTACAAGTTTTGTTATGGGATCGAAATGGGATCATATTTTTTTACATTTATAACAAATACTATGCACGCTGGGTAAGAATATATGGCACCGTAATCTTGCACTTAATTCTAAAATTTCATTACAATCAAAAAGAAAAACTTACAGAAAACATGTTACCTTCCCTTCTTCAATGACAAAAACGTGAATTTATTGTCTACAGTAATTTTCTAGAGCCATGGTTGCCGCATCCATCTCTTCCTTCGAGAGGTAATAACTACGGCCAGTGGGACATGTAGGTTGCACAAGGGTGAGGATCTGAGAGAGAGGCACAGTCAGTTTATTTGGACAGTCACTTTTGAAAGTAAATGATGGAGAAGGACCTGCAGGGTGCAGAAACATCAGTTCCACTATCTGTGCTGTCTCATTTTTGTCCACAACTACACCAAGCCACCATGATTGTTGTTCTCACATGTAACATATCCTTTTACTTCTGCTAGCTTCAGCCTCTGTTGCACACGTGGTCCTAACACTGAAAAAGTGGATGACTGTTCACTTCTTGAAAATACCTTTGTCAACAACACTTTATCTGACAATGGGATGAAACTGTGGAACTTCTGTGTGCCTGGTATTGCTTTTGTAGACAGAAATCTGTCTGCAAGTATATTTTCCTCTTTGTTGTATTGTGCTTCATTGAAGAAGAAGAACTGCATGGAGTCGATGTTTTCCTCACTCCATGTAAACAGCTGTGCTGGTGTCATGATTTGATGCTCGTATGGCCGCTGTAGGCTTGCCTTTCCTGCAAGTCTTTTCACAGTACCACCCAGACCGTCACATACTCCTTTCCCATGGGCTGTTGCATAGAAATGCCACTCTGCCTATTGCAGTTCAGATACTTCGGTAAAAAGAAATAAACAAGATAACCAAATTAAGTATAATAAATGACAGATTAATTGCCCAAATTTATTCAAACTAAAATCATAAAATCTCATAGCCCGTGTTTGGTCTTAAAATGACCGTGAAAAGACGGAACATTCATTATAAATATTATTAACTAGAAAGAAGGCAAAGGTAAAAAAGTTTAACAACATCATTTTAAATAACTATTAAAATGAGATTGCAGTGGATAGACAGAGATAGCTGGGAATTTCCCTAGCAGACCTAGCGGGTGCGAGATAATGCAATGCAGTACTCAGGTACAATGTATCGGGAATCTCCCAAGATATAATCAAAGGGTACTGATCCACTTAAGTAATTCTAAGAAGTCGGCTATTGAGTTCAAGCCTTGCTTCTGATGTTGCTACTGATACAACACGCTGTCCGAACCTTCTTAGAAATCCGAGACGCTAAGTTGTGGGTTTTGAGAATAAGGGAAAATCCAATTGATTTCCGTGGGAAACTAACATATTATTATTGGTCGGGAGATTTGCCAATAAGAACTGGTCTATAGTACCACGTGCCGGGATTCACGAATAATAATTAAGAAGAGTAGGGATAAATGTTTGTCCAAGAAAGTTTTCTTTAGGCCTAACGTGGCACTGTAAAATCACTCTACTTCAAGGCCCCGCGCCTATAACAGTCATATTCAACTCTACTTCAAGGCCCCGTGCCTAGAGCAGTCAACAGGACTCTACTTCAAGGCCCCGTGCCTAGAACAGTCAAAAATCACTCTACGTCGAGGCCGCGTGCCTACATCAATCACTCTACTTATCTTTGAGGCCGCGTGCCCACAGAATTAATTGGACTTATAAAATTTTAGCTGTGGAATTAATCGACTTAGAAGGATTCTTACTTTCAATCGCGATTAGTCAAAATCATATACGGCAGCAATTGTATCACTAGTAACGATCTACCGAGAACTTGTAACAATATTAATTATTCACAAACAAATTTTGTAATTATTGTCAATGACTGGACTTGTATTTCCAACGTTTTGAATAAACAGAATATTCCTTCAGTGTTCAAAGAAACTGCATTATTATTCAAGCAATAATATTAAGGTGTTCTTCGCTTCCTACCCTGAAGCTAGAGGGAAGTGCTCAACGATCGACTGGCAGACCGGAGGCGGGTTCAACAAATCAGAAATATTCAGTATATGCATTATACTGTGGCGCCCAGGTAAACATCTCATATCAACACCGAACCGCTGTACATGGCTATTTCCCAACGTGAGGCACGAGTGAAGCTGGACATCAAGGATCACCAACTTCAAAAATCATCCCAAAACGGAAGGAAGACACCGCAGAATTTCTAGAACGTCACCCGTAAAGGCACCGCTGGAATTCAAGATCGTGGTACATCAGTTCCGGAGACCGCCGCAGAAAACATCAAAAATCACCAACAGATAAGAACTTAAATATACATAGAGTTTCAGTAAAGTAAACAATTTTATTATCAATAATTTAAGAAACAGTAAATATTAATTAAATAAATTAGTAAGCCTGACATCAAATAATATTTTTTTTAAAAGTTTGCAATTTAAGATCAAAGTAAAATTAAACTGAAACTCACTAAGTAAATTAAAGAATAAATTCAAGTAAAATAAAATCTTTTTCAAATTAAAAGAACTCAGGCATATCGAATATTTATTGTGCAAGGGTATAATTATACATGTTATGCATTATATGTTGAACTTCTTAACCAAAGGTAAGGTAGATCGTAAGAGTGTATCAGTACCCTTATAATTTATGTATGTGGCTTAGAAACGGAAAAGTTACTAGGAATAAAATTAATATGGAAGGTGGAGAGGGGCACGACTTGCTTACTGGTGAGGAAATAAATAATTGTAGAATGGAGATTAACAATGAGAACAGTGTCGCGACAGGTGACGGGGTTTTGGAGCAGGGAGTTGATAATAGGCAGGAAAATATTGCAACAAATATTCAGCTGACCGAGAATGATAGTGTAACTGAACATAGGCCTAGGGAATTGAATCAAACTATAGACCCGAATTCTATTGCATATTTGATAGCTATGATGAGGGAATCTAAGGAAGCTATGATGAAGGGACTAGAAAAATCGAGTAAGGAAACTAGGGAAAGTATCAATGAACTAGAAAAAAATTCTGGGGAAAAGATAGAGAAACTAGGAGATAGGATAGAACAATCGAGCCAAGAACATAGACAGAACATAGATAGGCTTGAGAGGGAGCTAAATAATATAAAAGAGGTCCAATCTAACTTATGCAACGAAATCAGGGGAGAATTCTGTAGGGAACTTAAAGAAAGTGAAAAAGCAATGAGGCAAGAAATTAGTGAAAGTCAAGGGGAAATTAGGTCTGAATTAGAGGCTAATATGGCATCGGTAGATAGGAAAATAGAGATTCAGGGCAAGAAATATGAAGAAAAATTATTCAATGAAAGGAAAATTTTGGAGAAGGAAATACAGAAATCGGAGTCTAGCTTGAAAAAGAATATGGAGACTCAGGTGGGAAAAGTAAAAGTAGGGTTAGGAGATAAAATCTCAGAAGTAAATGACAAGGTAGTGCATTTAGAAAATATATTAGCTGAGAAAATAGGAGAAATCTCTAAAGAAGTAAGCACGGTAGCTAAGGAGGTTGAAAATCATAGGCCTGTAGCAAATAACTATGCTGTAAATTGTAGTGAGGGTATATGTAATGGAATAGGAAATACATATAGGCCTCCTAGTGTTGCAAATGAGTCCTGTAATACAGTACACGAGACGGTAGCCACCAGCATGCCGATAGTTAGCGATAATAGGATTAATATATGTAACCTAATAGGAAATGAGGTATCACTTCCCAGCTTCAATGAGAGCAACACGAGCCCTCAGAGTTTCTTGAAATCTGTTGAAGAGTATTTTACTTTGCGGTCTATTCCATCTCAGTACAAAATGTTGATCCTCGGTAGAGCCTTAAAAGGAAAAACAAAAGAGTGGTTTGAACTTACAGTACACCCGGAGTGCAACTATGAGGATTTTAAGCAGTTATTCTTAGCAAGATATTGGGGTGAGGCGAAGAGAGCTTTAGCTAGAAATGAGGTCTATAATGGGAGATATTCACCTAGGGGCAACGTCTCTCTATCGGACCATTTCCTAAGAGTTATAGGCCTAATCAAGTTACTAGACCCCGGAATGCCAGAACGCGAGGCCATTCAGCTTGTGACGAGACATTTTCAGCCGGAAATATGTAACCTGCTTATAGTATCATGTCCCCAAACTTATAGCAAGGCTTTGGAGTTATTATCTAGTTTCGAAGTAGGAACTAACAGAGAAGAGCGTAGCGATAATAGGAGACAAAATGGACCGGATAATATGCAAATGAATCAAGATACGAGAGGAGGTCCAAATAATGACAGAGGTAGATGGAACCAAGGACATGCCAACAGAAATGCGGAATCGAACAGAGGACCCCCTAATAATAACTCATATAGAAATAATGGGAACCAAAACTGGAGGGGAAATAATCAAGAGAATAGGCCTCAAGACAGACAAGTAAATAATGTTCGATTTCATGGCAGGATGCAGAACGAAGTAGGAGAACGAATTCCAGAAAACCAGGGGGACATTAACATAGAAGGTGAAAGGAATCAGGCGCATAGCACGGGAAACCACAATGATATTCAGGGAGACATTCGTCACAGAAATGACGAAAGGCATGTAGCGCAAGACAGGCCTTTAAACTACTAGGAGACGCATTTGGAGGTCGAAATGACGTCACACAGACCGAGGGATTAAAAGGATTAAAAAGACCTGATAATGAAAATAAAACACGAGAGAAGGGGTGCGTAGTAGGATGTGCAAATAGAGAGGGTATAACACCCACATATCCGCCATTAATAAGGGTAAAAATAGACCAATTTGAAGTCGATATGTTGGTGGACACTGGCTGTACTTTTTCTCTAATAAACGAAAAATTCTATGAAACGCTGAAAGCAGCAAGAGTGCGCGTTCAGGAATTGAAAGTACATGGCCTATACGCACAAACTGCAATTGGTGCCAAATCCCATAAAATTGAGCATCAGTGTATGTTGCCGTTGGAAATTGAGGGAAAGAAGTTAGAAGTCTACTTTTTGACAATAAAACATTTAGCACATAAATTAATTCTGGGTTGTGATTCTATGACAGATCAACTAATGAGAATAAATTTTGAAGAAAATTGGGTAGAAATGGAATTAGATGAGAAAGAAAAGTTACGTGTACCGTTTTTATCTAATGAGAATATAATTACTAAGGAGTTGGAGTGCCAAAATGAAGATGTATTATTACGCGAGCCTTTCGTGGTGGAATCAGTTGTAGTACAAGAGGGAAATAGTATCGACGAATATAGGCCTATGGGAATTAAACCGGCCGTATTTATATATGAAGGTGATAATGAGGCTGATTGTGACGAAAGTGTCGCAGAGTTACAGGGAATGGAATCTGATATTGTTTGGGAGGACGAAGAATATGATCATTTGTGCATTAAGGGTTCTAATAATTATGTAGATGAAAATGAATGTGAAACGGTACACGCGAATTTTACTAACATTAGTCAGAATGGAGGAAATGAAGAGGAAAATGTTGATATCGAATTAATTCTCAGAGAGAAAGTAGAAGAAATTGATGTGCTATCAGATGGTCAAAAGTCGACTTTATATAACATGCTATATAAGAACAAATCAGTGTTCAGTTCAACTCCAGGCCTATTTCGGGGTTACCAACGCAAATTGAAATTAAAACAAGATATTCCTGAGCGTCGCTATAAGAGTAGGCCTGTACCAATTTCAATGATGGAAGAAGCCTGTAAGCAAATAAATCCGATTTGTGGTGTAGTGAAAGCACATGGAAAACTACGCTTAACCTTTGACTCTAGTTATCTTAAATTATTCATAGAAGCAGAAAATTTTTGGGCAGAACCAATAAAGGATATAAATCCGTAAAATGTATTCAGATGATCAGTGATTTTTGTGTGACGTCATTTATCGACAATGTATTGTAAATATGAACAAATTAGAGGAAAGGGCAGAATAACCGAAAGGCATTGTACTGAGTTGGAATAATGTAGGCCTATAACCTGCAATGTATATTTTACGCGGTAAAATAGCTACTGGCATGATAGGTTATCAGTTCCACATAGGTTCAGGATTAGAGGAATGTGTATAAATGAGAGTAAAATATACGTGTGTGTATTGCATTCTTTATAATATAGTGCAAGTGTAATGAGAACTGCTTGATCGACCTTGTCAAAGTCTCATGGTAAAAGAGTGTTTCTTTGCATTCTTTATAATATAGTGTAGGTGTAGTGAGAACTGCTTGATCGACCTTGTCAAAGTCTCAATATAAAAAAAAAAGTGTTTTTGTTTTTCTTTATGCATTCAATATATTTTATAAAATTTCAGTGAGAACTGCTTGAGCTTAATTTTCATGGTCTCACGAGGGTATATCGGTAAATTTATGGTGTTTACGTAAAATTTTGTTGTAATGTCTTGGTCGTGCAATAAACCAAGTAATACGTACAAACAACGTAACACTACAGAAAACCGCAAGATGTATGAAGGCATGAATGTGATAGGTTCAGAAAACTTGTACATGTGGGACAGGATTTAAGGTGAAGTCTCGTGTCAGGATAGGAATTAAATTACTTATGTATTTGTGTAAGATAGTTGCAACACTGGAGGAAAATAAGGTATAATATTTTGTGGAGAGATGCAGTATATTCAGCCAGTAAGTCAATCATAGGCTATGATGATTCCTGTCTTAATAGACTGGGGCATATATTGCAGTTCAGATACTTCGGTAAAAAGAAATAAACAAGATAACCAAATTAAGTATAATAAATGACAGATTAATTGCCCAAATTTATTCAAACTAAAATCATAAAATCTCATAGCCCGTGTTTGGTCTTAAAATGACCGTGAAAAGACGGAACATTCATTATAAATATTATTAACTAGAAAGAAGGCAAAGGTAAAAAAATTTAACAACATCATTTTAAATAACTATTAAAATGAGATTGCAGTGGATAGACAGAGATAGCTGGGAATTTCCCTAGCAGACCTAGCGGGTGCGAGATAATGCAATGCAGTACTCAGGTACAATGTATCGGGAATCTCCCAAGATATAATCAAAGGGTACTGATCCACTTAAGTAATTCTAAGAAGTCGGCTATTGAGTTCAAGCCTTGCTTCTGATGTTGCTACTGATACAACACGCTGTCCGAACCTTCTTAGAAATCCGAGACGCTAAGTTGTGGGTTTTGAGAATAAGGGAAAATCCAATTGATTTCCGTGGGAAACTAACATATTATTATTGGTCGGGAGATTTGCCAATAAGAACTGGTCTATAGTACCACGTGCCGGGATTCACGAATAATAATTAAGAAGAGTAGGGATAAATGTTTGTCCAAGAAAGTTTTCTTTAGGCCTAACGTGGCACTGTAAAATCACTCTACTTCAAGGCCCCGCGCCTATAACAGTCATATTCAACTCTACTTCAAGGCCCCGTGCCTAGAGCAGTCAACAGGACTCTACTTCAAGGCCCCGTGCCTAGAACAGTCAAAAATCACTCTACGTCGAGGCCGCGTGCCTACATCAATCACTCTACTTATCTTTGAGGCCGCGTGCCCACAGAATTAATTGGACTTATAAAATTTTAGCTGTGGAATTAATCGACTTAGAAGGATTCTTACTTTCAATCGCGATTAGTCAAAATCATATACGGCAGCAATTGTATCACTAGTAACGATCTACCGAGAACTTGTAACAATATTAATTATTCACAAACAAATTTTGTAATTATTGTCAATGACTGGACTTGTATTTCCAACGTTTTGAATAAACAGAATATTCCTTCAGTGTTCAAAGAAACTGCATTATTATTCAAGCAATAATATTAAGGTGTTCTTCGCTTCCTACCCTGAAGCTAGAGGGAAGTGCTCAACGATCGACTGGCAGACCGGAGGCGGGTTCAACAAATCAGAAATATTCAGTATATGCATTATACTGTGGCGCCCAGGTAAACATCTCATATCAACACCGAACCGCTGTATGCCTCAATTCCAAAATCATGAACATGGTGGCATAAGTTTGAAAAGTTTTTTCTGTTTTTAAATTGCGCAGCTGCACCATCTGAGAAGTAGTAAATTTTTTTCAAATCTCTAATTACTTCCAACTTCAAATGAGAGATAAGCCTTTTCTGGAATAAATGAACAGCAGTGGTGTCATGCTGTAGACATTCAGAGATACATACAATACTTTTGTAGTGTATATTATGATCATTGTAGTAGACTGCTATAGGAAAAATAGTTGCTTGATCATTGTTCCAATGAAAAGACTGGGCTTCATCCTGTAGTACAAACGAATAATTTTCTGCAAAGTCCATACATACCACAGCTTCATTTACTCCAATATTCTGCTTCAAGTGATTATAATATTCTGCCTGTCTTCTTGCAATAAAAGAATGTCTCTTCAAAATCAACAACTGTTCACACAAAGTTTCTATAAACTCATCTGCAGTTTTGATGAAGGTTACTAAATTACATCTGTCAACAGAAACCCACTGCTTGTATGTAATGTTGTCCACCAGTTCATTATCTAGCAGCAACTGTAACTCATCTTTCAAATTATCTACACCTGGACATGAAGGACATTCATTAAGGTGGCATGCTGTGCCTGGCTCTTCACACATTAACTTCGCTAAACAGGAATTATAATTACTTATATCTGTGCCATCATTCAGTGTAATTTGTTTGGATTTCAACACTTGTAGCATTAATTTAACATTCTGATGCACTGTACAAACGCATACTGTGTGGGTACCACTTCCTCCAGCCAAGACGCAATGTTTAGGTCGTAAATCAGCAAATTTCGAAAATCCAATCTTATCAGTAGGATTTTTGTTTTTGAACAGCTCGTACACTTCCTTCAAGTTGCCCATCACTAGCCTCTTCTGTACATGAATTCTACTACTGTCACCCGTTTTCACAGAAACAAAGTCTTTTTTTCCAGGCATAAGACGGCTGACATCATCACTGTTGTAGAACCCTATTACCTTCTCAATCACAGATTCATTTAAAACCTTTCCTGGTTTAGGATTTGGTGTTGCCAGAATACCCTTCGCTTTCACCAATGCTTTAGCTTTTCTTGCCATTCTGTTGCTAACCTGAAATTCATTTTGTATTTCACTGCATGACCAGCTTTTAGGTAGTACTGTTAAAATTTGCAATTTTTCACTAACACTTATATTTTCTTCTTGAAACTTTTCTTTTAGCTGACAAATGACTTCACATGATTCTGATTTATGGTCAACAGTTTTCTCTGTATTTGTACTTGCTGCTGTTAGTACCTTTTCTGTCAAACATTTTTTTATTTTACTGTATTTTTTATCACAGTATGATTTCATTTGCAACTTCCTCTTAGCAACAGGTGACTCCTCTAGAGAGCTTAGAGACTTATTAAGGTACTCTAAGGTAACATCTAAAGCTACAAATGATTCATCAACATTAGTAGGCCTAGTGGTATTGGCTACTGGTACTAAACAGTCATCTGTTGTATCTGTAACCTGTTTCTGCTTTGATAGTTCTTTCCTACAACTGTCACAAATTTTCATACCTACCACAATGGTGTCAAACATGTCACACATCCAGTCAGTAACAGGCCTCACACTTCTTTTCACACCCTGATGTCTGTCTTTCTTGAAAGGGTTGCAGCAGAAAATCTTTGCTGTTTCACTTACTTTTTCAGCCATACTGGGGAAATACACAATGCCTATTTTAATCACTGAACCCACTACTTTACATGCAGCAATACAGTCTTTGTACAGCCTTTGAAGAAAGGAAGCACACTGCATGAGAGTCAAGGCACAACTGAAGCCAGGTCCAACAGGTTACAACTTGCATTCCCTGGCTGACTCACATGCTTGCAGACTGTGTTTACTCATACCCATTTGACCACTTGCACAAGTTGGTATATGCATGTTGGTAAACAACTCCCTGGACAAAGGAATGGATTTTAGAATTAAGTGCAATATTCCTGTGTCATATATTCTTACCCAGCGTGCATAGTATTTGTTATAAATGTAAAAAAATATGATCCCATTGCGATCCCTTATCAAAACTTGTAGGACATGATGCTGAAATATGTATGTTTCTATGAGAATTGTTTCAAAATTTTCAAAATATAGGTTTTTGAAAAATTCAGTTTTCAAATTTTTTTTGGGTAACCTTGAAAATATTTTTTTTCGAAAGTAGTCGTGTGACGTATCAAATTAAAGCTCATAATATAAGCTACATTTTGATACTTTTCCCACTCATCTATGTCAATTCCAGCTTGATTTATGCGTCATTTTGTGATTGCACTTATGCAGAAAATTTGGTTTTTTTCCATATTTCAGAAGGGTATAACTGGAAAACTACAACACATAAAAATCTGATATTTTGTACTTCAACATATCTCAGGTGGTACTTCATGACAACCAAGTATGACTAAAATCGGAGGTGGTCACGTTTTTCCATTGGTTCACTTGACATGGAATGACCCTTAAGCTAAAAGTTTCAATTTCGTTTTTCTCAAATCTGGTAAAATGCACTTTCGTGCTTCTGGCTTACAGGTGACGATATTACATTAGACCTAATCTGTTATTTTACAGCAGTAGAAATCCCGTGCAATATAATCATTCAATTGTTATTATATAAAATAGGGTTAAGTCAAATTATACCAGTGACTATTGGTACCAGTTGCTATTGTTTTAATTGTTCTTTATATATGAATTAGCTTAATACAAATTACTTGGGTTGACAATTTAGCTTATAAATCTTTCTTTAGATATGGACCAATAACATGTAAGAATGAGTCTGAAGTCAGCCCATCACAGTCCTGATTCAATATTTATCGAATTTGCTTTATCAGTCCCTACAAAAATGATAAAGGCACGTCCTGTTTTCTTTAGCCTATATTCTAATCAGGTCAGATACTCTGTAGGGAGCGAATTATGCATACATCACCATTGTTTCGGCCCAAGATTTATCCTGCAAATACAGTGAATTGTTACGCAGGTTCAGGTATCATCACTATTAATACATTTTACGGGAAATGTATTCCATAGTTCAGCAACGTTGGCACCTCCTGTAAACTTTGTAAACACACAACCTCAATAGCATGAATATGCTTTTTCCACTGCCTTCTATATCTTGAATAAAGAAGGCAGTGGCTCTTCTTTTGAAGGACATGTACCTTTGATAGGTAGGAGAGAATTCAGATAGAAAAGCTAATCAGAAGGACATACCTTTGATAGATAGGAGAGAATTCAGATAGAAAAGCTAATCAATCTCCTCCTTCGTTTGGACTCGTCCAATCAGCTGAGCATATGCAATTGTTCTCTTCATGTACGTGCGTAATATGTTTCAAGAAACGGTTCTTGCCAGTATGCAGTATGGGAAGTATTATGTTTTATGTAGGATATTTTCAAAATTAAATTTCAACAAACAATACTTGATCATGCTTTGTTCACAGAAACAGCCACATTGATTATATGTCATGAATGCATTTTAATAGTACCGTGTCAATCTATAATTTTATTCAGACAAATTCAATTTCAATACTTTTTATTAATTGTTTAAGTTAAGTAGGCATTATAAGTTAAATGCAGCTCGTGACTTGGAACTCTCCTAAAAAAAAAATCTCGCAACTTCGTCGCTCGATAATTTATAGGCGATTTATATTTGAAGAGTTTATATAAAACGCTATGGAGACTGCTTTATAATGTCACTGTGCATTGAACAACGGATTAAAACAATAATGTCACGCTCAATTTAAGGATTTTATTGTGACCATGAATGAAACCGCAGTATAGAAACTTACCTAAAACATAATAGAATAGCACAGATGTTAAGCACTCTCTCGACTTTATCTATGTAACCATAATATTGTGAATAGAGTGTAAATATATTTTTTCGACGATAGTGTTTTTTTTTTATCTGCTTCAAGTTCATGCTTTCATAATGGAAAGTTGAATTTTCTGCATCCAATTCTGTTAACCTAACCTTCCTGCGCCTTTTCCTTCTTAGCAGCCCATGTGCGTCAATAATATCAAACCCTCTAACTACTGATATATTTATTATTGCAGACATAGAATAACTTACAGTCATGATTGTTTGATTGAATTACCATTTCAACCTTCAACATGTCTTTGTGTATTTCTGTCTGTGTGAACACGCTAGCTCCAAGACGGAAAATCGTGTGAAAACAAAATTTCGTATTTGGGTCAAGTACCTTTTGAAGATGTGTGCCCAAGAGTGGCGATAAGTTTCTCTTATTTTTAAAGGGTCTTTACATGAAGAAATTTTAGCTTTTCGCGATTTTCTCGAAAACGGCTCTAACGGTTTTCTTTAAATTTTGCACATGGGTTGCTTAAACCAAGAGCTGAAACTTTTATTTGAAACTTTTTTTTCGGCAAATTCTCTGAAGGGTAGTTATAAGCCACCCACTGTGAATACTCGCTCATTGCAATACGGCCTCTTGTAACGGAAAATTATACGAAAACTAAATTTTGTATTTGGGTTAGGTACCTTCTGAGGCTGTGACACGAAGATTGGTGACAACCTCTTATATTTAAGCGGACTTTATATGAAGAAAATTTTGTTTTTTGCGATTTTCTCAAAAACGGTTCTAACGATTTCCTTTAAATTTTGTACATGGAGTGCTTGTACCAACAGCTAAAATTTTTATTTGAAACTTTTTTTTTTAAATTCTCTGAAGGGTGGCTGTAAGCTTGTTTGTTGAAACTTTTGTCTTGCCTGGTGAACAACTCAATACGCGGACATGAACGGCCTCTTATTCTATATAAGTACGTGAAGTGAGAAAGGTGTAGGGGAACGGGGGGTGGTATCGGACACCTTAGGTTTTTGCGACGTAACTCTTTTTTGAAACTGGAAACAAATGTTTAATCTACTTTACAGATAACTTTATTCTTATAACTAAATGTTTATATGAATATATTTAATTAAAACTAAAACATGTAATTAGCACAAGAAAATTAAAAAGTAGTTACATTTTTGTACTTTTGAAAAATGGAGGGTGGTATCGGACAGTCACTGTTTTCCACAAAAGACTTATTTCCATGTTCAAAGTATAAAGTTTTACTGTTTTACTTTTTTATACAAATGTCACATTTATAAAATAAAGAGTTCCCCTCTAAATTTGCACATTTTTCGTGTGCCCAGCCGTTGCAAACTCAGCTAATGTACTTTTCGGTACGGAAAAACAATCACTTGCCTCTCGAACAGTCATTTTTTGTCCCTGACATTGTTACGGAAAATATCATGTCACCTTCTTCCCACTTTCCTCTTATCTTCCCCATATTTACCTAAAACCAAAGGAAAGAACCATCAGTAACCACGTTGGATGAGTAGCTATATTGTCCGATACCACCCGCTAGCTTCCTGTCCGATACCACCCGATTCACGGTCCTAAGAAAAAAAAATCTCAACCAAGAACCTTTGAAGAGAATTAAATTCTAAACTTACAGCTTATAGCCTTAAGTACAGTGCTTCTGTTAGTGATGTTAGAATGTAACACAACTCACCCTTCTTCCTGTTACTTCTTTGTGAAGTTATCTTCGTGCAAGCCGATTTACACAGAAACGAACAAAAAGCACTATCACTCACAAACGAAACTAGCTGTCAACTGAATAAGATGTTCACCCTCTTCAAACATTTAGCCAAGGCTGTCAATCACAAAACCGGTCGTCCAAGCACCTGCTAGCAAGAGATATTGGGCTTGTCCGATACCAGGCTCTGTCCGGTACCAGCCCCCGCTCCCCTATTGTTGGCCATGCTTACAGCTAAGAAATATCTGAGGGGAATATTCGATAAATTTTGGAAATTATTCTTTGCGGCGGAAAGTTCAATAAACGTTTGCAGCCACTTGTTTCTTTCTTCTTTTTTTGTTTGTCCATAGCCTGCGTTTTTAGTCACAACATTCAAAGAAGGGGCTATAATGTATTTATAGCATAATTAGCGTAAAATTGTCTTTTGCGATTCTGTACAAGGATTTGTGAATACTTTTGTTTGGGGAGAGAAAGTTATGTGAATTTCACATCAGATATTTTTTTTTTTTTACTAAGCTAACTTTTTCTTCTCTATACATCTTAAAAAAATGACATTTTCAAATTTCATATAGGCCTGTTCCAAGTAGATATTTTTACTTTCATCAGTGGGCCAGTTTTACCTGCGAAATAGGCAAAAGCATTCAATTAGTTTTAAAAGAAGGGGAGAGGGTGAGAGAGAGAAAGAGAGAGAGAATGCATCCTTTGTGTAGACCAACTTGTGGCTATCGCCGTACTCCGATTTCTGTGACAATTTAGATTTCTTGCACCGCTGTACAGCTATAATTTTAGATGTTAATGTTAAAATATCTCCCTGACCTCTACAGTCTCGCTTTCTCCAAGCGATTACCGTCTACTATGCAATGTCTCGAAACAAAATCGCGTCATTCTTCATATTTTATGAAGTCAGGCTTGGAATGAAGCAACCGGGAATGTCAAGTAAGGCAGGGCAAAGCACGGGAAATGCATTTGTTGATTACGTTCGTGTATCGTCAACAATGTCCGTAATAATTTGCCGAAATTTCGTGAAAATCTCATGTAATTTTGCAATGTATTACATTAACACTACCTCCGTAAGCACGTATTTAGAAGTTAGTTCTTGGGCAAGATCCTAAACTGATTTACTATAAATTACTGACGTGTTCCCTTCCTGAGTGACACAATACAATTATTTTTTTCAATTAATGCAAAAAATCTCATTTGGGGAATCCAGACCCGCAGGACCCGTTAAATACGTCCTTGTCTACCGCAATACAGAATATGACTAGAGTTGTAAGGTGATCAAACTACTCAGTGTGTTGTACTTTTGTTAAATAAGCGTACTGTCTAGATTTTCAAAACATGTAAATGGACGCTACAGCATGTGACTCTACAATTCTAGGCTCAATATCCTTCGGTCAATCTAGATCAGATTTTTTAAAGATAACTTAGATAGGCTACTTTAAAACCCCACATACATAGGCCTACCGGTTCCATACACCCTTGGTCCTTTTGTGATTCTGACTGGTCAGTTTTTTCCCTACAGGAAATTAAAGAAATCACAGTTCTTATGTAAGAGAGAAACCAAACGAACAACCAAACTTCCCTAATATTTCAAAGCGAAGACTATTATAGGACTTGCTGCCCGAAAGTCATACCTTTTGACTTTGTCTGCACGTCTATTCTAACGCGCTCACTGAATCAGAATCAACTGTACCTTACAAAACAATGTATTCCACGAAAAACAAAACTGTGTCCTAAAATAAACCACATAGGCCTGGTTGCAATGCCTTACTGGTAACTTTTCACTCTTTCTACAAGCTACAGAGGTTTTGGAGGAGGAGTAGTAGGGAAGACTGAGGATACCTAACTTTTTTCTTTGATTTTTAAAATGGTTTGTCCGGATTTTTAATTTTTTTCCTTTTATTGCTGTAGGAAAGACAGGAAATAGGTACGGCAAGTTGATAAAGGTCCGCACATTTTAAAAGTGAAGTGTAACTTACTACACGTTCAGAAAATTCATCTATGGAAATAAATGAACAGATTATCCTAAAATAATAAATAAAGAACCAACGGTATCTCAGTTAAGTTCATAATCTATTTAGGAATAAGGGGTAATTTTTTACTTCTCTCATAACACATCTGATATATTTCCTGAATAGGCAGGCCTCTCTAGTTAGAGTCTTTTCTGTACTTTCCTATTTGAAAGGTATTGTTTTCACTGGTTTGCATATACTGCCTTGCTGCAACTGAAATACTCCACAATATCATTTTCCCATTCTTCTGAGAGCACAATATTATTTTTGTAGTTAGGAGTAAATTTGTACGAAGTTATCAATATCCAAAGGAACTATTTTATAGGCTACCTGTAAGTCTATGCAGTGTTACCATCAGCAAAGAGCTCATTCCCTATTCCCTATTAGTAGTGAGATAACAAGGGGTGTCAAGTGTCCTGGCCTCCCCTTTCTGTAACGGGAATCCAATGAATGGATGGATAACTTAGCCTACCCAGGCATGTCAAACATGCTGCAGCTCGCACAGAACTGCCCTAAATGTTTTTAACCGGCTGGCTCATTCATATAGACCTACTATAAATCGGAAGTGATATCATCTTTGCTAACATTATTATGTGCAGAAGTATCTTAGTCTGTAAGTTCCTTCTTCGTGAGTATTATTATTGCCCAACTGCTTTCGCAACAGCGTACCTGATTTCTTTTCATATCACCCTGAAAAGTTTTAAAACTCCAGATAGGCCTAATTCACCACGCGAATTATGGCATTGTTTGGATCTACCTGTGTGTGTGGACAGAATAATTCTTTACGAAATCGACAAAATCTTCTCAAAGATAAAATCTGACTGATCAACACTTGTCATCTCTGATCAAAATCGGAACTGCACAGACATTTCAGCCAGACCCACCAAAAATTGTGATTGAAAAGAAGTGCCAAGCTTTAAGACAAAACAGTAAAAACGCTAACATTTTGAACAGGTGTAATTTCTGTATAATGTATTTGTTGCTATTTTGCCGTTTCGTTTCGTTTTCATGTGTTAAACTACTTCATTATTTTGTATACTTTGCTAAATCGGTTGTACAGTAGAGTCCCGTTAATACGCATCCCGCTCGTCCGGACATCCGGTTAATCCGGACGGGATTAAAAATGAATCTACAAATTATGAATTTTAATCACAAATATGTTTTGTTTTGTTAATTCTTCATCAGTTCGCGGTTAAAAACTTAGGGTATTCAGTAACCAAGCATTAAAACTAAAATTACGGCATACTAGTGAATGAACAGTACATGCATCGATCGAGTTTCCAATGCTACCAATATTTGCGTTACCACAAGATAAAGTGCGTCAGCATTAGAACGCTATAAAAGCACACGAACTGGCCTGCCCGGAATCGAAATTGTGTTTTTAATCAATACGTACAGTATTTACATTATTTCAATTTCTAAACAAGTTATTATGTATAAAATGTTTCCATTCTGTTCATTGGCAGTATGTGACATATTAATAACGGCACGTTGATGCCTTACTTATCTAGTAAAGAGCTGTCGTTTTACCATATAAAATTGCGCGGTACGAAGCATATTTCAAGATAAACGATCGTGATTGATCTACATCCGAGGAATTGCTAAACATTATTGGTCAAAACCAAACACGAAGCGTATGAATGGAAAAGTCCATCGAAAACTTGTATTACAGTACAGTGCTGTAGGCCTACGTGTATTAAGACAAATTCCGTTTAATTCGGACTTTCGGTGATCCGGACAGGGTTCGGTCCTGTCTGGTCCGAATTAGCGGTACTCTACTATCTAGACATACCCATTATGTTTTCCTAAATTTAAGACGTAATAAAAATATTCTGCAATGTATTTCAATTTGTTGTACCCTATGCGGATTTCTTGATAAAACAAATGTGACCCTTTTGGCCTTCGGGGGACCCTTAGTTGGACATTCCTGACCTACACAGTGTAATATTTATTGTTCTAAGCAAATATGTTTCGCTGCCATTTTTCGTGTAACCGTTACATGGCTGGCTCGTTCATATAGACCTACTATAAACCGGAAGTGATATCATCAACACCATCTTTGCTAACATTATTATATTCAGCAGTACCTTAGTCTGTAAGTTCCTTCTTTCGTGAGTATTATTATTGCACAACTGCTTTCGCAACAGCGTAACGTTATGTGTAGAAAGTAATAAATAATGTCTACATTGTTTACAAAACAATTCTTCAGCGAAGTAACGTTGAAGGTCGTTCGTTCAACGTTACTGACACATTCGGTTTTTTTGTTTGTTTCCATATTCACTTAAGTACAATGTGTTACGATTTTTCTCCGAAAATAACGGCAGATAGAATATTATTTTTTAAGTAAAATCTATCTCTAGGTAATGGTAGTATATCATTAGTAATGAAATATTATTGATTCGCTTATAGGTAGGCCTATTTGTTGTAAACTAAGCCTAGTACCCAAGGTTTTTAGTGGCTTATTTATTTAGTTAACGTTATTTTGTGAAAAACTGAGAACAGAATTAGTTTATTTTCTTTATCAGTAGTTGACTAGGATATTGTACTAAATAACGTGCAGTATTGACATTAAAAATATATTTAATATTTCAGATGCAAGCAAGAAGTGATACAAAACGTGTAACCATTAACTACTATTACCCTATGATTAACTAAATTATCTTCTTACGGTTTTGAAACATGAAGCTACTGTCCTCTTGTAACGGAACCTTGAGGTCCCCCTCCCCAAATTTTACATCCTCTTTAGATTCATGCTCGTATGGACCAATAAATAAATATATTGAATGATTTACTTACTTACTTCCTTACTCAGCTTACTTACTTCCTTACTCGGCTTACTTACTTCCTTACTCGGCTTACTTACTTCCTTACTCAGCTTACTTACTCATTGGTAAGAGACAATTCCTAAGCAAGTTAAAGGAATATTATCTATTTTATGGAACTCGGAGGTTCATTGCCGCGCTTACCTTAGCCCTCCATGCAACCCTATTCTGTGCTAACTCCATCCACCCATCCCTCGCGAATCCTACTTCCCTCAAATCTTTCCTAATGTTGTCCTTCGACCTAATCTAGGTCTTCCAAGTAGTCTCTTCCCAATAAGGCCTCCAGGAATCGAAAATACTTTCTGCATTTCTCCTGATTGTGATTATGACATTGCCCAACAGACAAACATAATCTACGTAAGCTAATATGGTGTGATTGCCATTTAATTCTAATAGGCCTACCTTGTTTTCCTGAACATAAGTAAAAACGAACCAAGCTTCATATGTCATATGGATCTCGTCATCCTCAGGAGTGATCACATTATTTTAACATCTATAACTACTGTCACCTTATGATAATTTTTAAACCTGCCCTACGGCTTTTCCCCGGATAACTTTATTTTAGTTTGGTATGGCCTATTAAGTATATATTTTTTCTTTTGTCTTTTTGGTGTGATTCTCAAATTCTGCTCTAAAATTATGTTTTTTTTTCCCCCTTTGCGTGGCCAAGCTTTAATTACATAACTTACATGTAAAAATATTGACAGATAGACCTACTCTTTTTAAATTTTTCCCTCGCTCTTTTGTATGGTTACTTTGTTTCTAACGATATTAGCATTTTTTCCTGTCCATGCTTTTACTCTCTGCTCCTTTTCTTGCACCTCTTACTCCTTCCTAAATTGAAATCTGAGAGCTGAGTTCATTCCACCAACTTAATACACATTATTTGTAGATATTCCGTCATAACACTACCACCCGTGTAATACAAAAAAAAAAAAATCTCGGCTGTTTCAAAGTAAATGACATAATAGACTATTGAATTATTCATTAGCTTAGGAAATGTGTCTTCGCATTTGGCCTTCTACTAGTTATATTATGTTATCATACTATGCTGCACTGTAGAATGCAATTTTGCCTTGTTGCTTAGTGTTCATATTTTTCTCAAACCCATACCTCAATCTTTAATAGTTAGTATTGGTATCGTGTCTGTTTACTCGCATCTAACTTTTCCATTTTCCTCGAAACATTAGCAACTGACTAATAGCTACAAAGAAGAGTGCATAAGTTCAGCTCCTCGTTTACATAAACACAGAAGACGATATTGTTTATATATATATATAAGCTTAGTGTCAGTAACCGTTACTGGATATAATTTTTACTCCTACTAAAATTGTAATCATAATCTGATTAATAAATGGCTTCTTCTTAACTTTTATGCGTAGGCTATTTATTATTTATAAGTGTTTATGAGTATATTTAATAAATCTGTTGTGAAACAGGAGCATTAAACACGAAATTAGTGTGTACTATGTAGGAAAGACGAAACAGTTCATTATAAGTAGATAAAAAGGGAAAATTAGGACATGATAACAATCATGACGTTGCTTATGACAAGTTTTTAAATTAAAAATTCAGTCACTATGAGTTGAAGCTTTTTCACGGGAAACAGTGATTTTGTTCTGTTAAACGTCCGGTAGTTATTTTAATTTCTTCTTTGTAAGTTTTTCTATTGCGTGATTAGGGACAACCCCAACTTTTGTGTAGTCTACTGTGGTTTCCCTTTGGCAGGTTATGCTAAATTATTTGATTATTTATGCAAAGTTTATTAGCTACTGCTACAAAGGACGCGTAATCACATTGTTTTTGTCAGCGTTTAGGACATTATTCTTATACTTTCGACATCATCATATTAATTCTCTGTTTATGGAGACTTCTGCTAATCCTTTCGCTAAACCCACAGGCTAGATGACAAGATAAAAAGTAATGACGTGACTCACGAGGCTGAGTAATATTTCTCATTTTTATTTCTTTGCGGTTGTAAATCTAGTTTGTATTTGTTTATTCTGACTAAAGATACTATGAAAAGCCTGGGAATATTACTTACTTATAGCTATTACTAGCTGGACTGTAGAAAATCCAACAAAATATAAATTTAATACAATGGAGACTGAGTGTAACAGTACTTACTTCAAAAAGACGCCTCATAAATAAATAAGTGTCCATTACGTGAGTTGAGGAAAATTCGCGTTTTGTCGCGATAGTAAAAGTTATTAATTTTGGGGAAAATTGCGATATAATTAATGCTGATATATTTTTATTTACATATTAACAAATTTCGCGTTTTCGCGATGCACCATAGATCGTGTCTCTTCTAATTGAACATCACCATAGCTGATTTTTTTAAAGTATTCATTTCATTGTTTTCGAAATTTTGCTCAGACAGGAAATACCAGTATTTCCAGATTTTTTGACCGGTAATTATAATGCAACACTAAGTTTTTCAAAATGTGTGAAAGTCGTAATTTGACCAGTTGAAAGCAAATAAAGGTCAATGCATTTTATATTTTATTTCACGTTAACATTTATGTACAGTCTAAACAATCATCCACATACTAAATCCATTGGGACTGAATATGTTATAGGCCTACATGTAATTTTATTCTGCCCGTTTAGTGCAGATTTGTGTATATTGATGTTCAATTATTTGTAAATAGGGCGTTCACCGAACATATACAGTTTTAATTGGGAGCTTCGCCATTCGTAGATTCGTGCCATTATTAGCGAATGTCCTTATTCCAAAACAATGACAATAAGCTTTTGTTATTCCAAGGTGAATCATTCTTGCGATTGCAATCAGCAGGTGAGCTTGATCTATGTACGTAACGTGACTCCCCTGCATTGCATCATTCATGGCAGCAAATTTCACATGCCATTTTTACAAGTTTTACAATCGCGGAAGTAGTGTGATAGTGTTATCAGCTGTTGTCATTATTTTCTCCCATTGGTCGAATTAATCGGTTCCTATAATCATTCTTCAACTTTTTTGAATACTATATTTTGAATTTTTGTTTGATAATATTCTTATCATCATTAATGTTATTTTGCGTAGGCAGAGTGTGGTGATTTGTCGTTGTGAGACGAAGAGAAATGAAACACTGAGTTCTATATTATATTAGGGTCAAGAAAGAAGTCATTGGTTTAGAGTTCAAACAAATCTTGAAATATCCACATTTATTTAGCAATAATATTACTAATTGTAAGTAAAACGCACAAACGCCGGTCGTTTCTTAGGGTGAATTACAGGCGGACATTTCAGGTTCGCGGTGTGTCTATTTATTTTAACTGTAAGTAAGCCGAAATATAATAATTAGGATTAATCAGTCGTAATCGTGGCTTTCAGTTGTTTAATAGGGCCTATGTTGTAAACACCTGAATGTGAATGATTGTTCTTGTAATAATAACAATATAAGTAATAATAATAATGGTAATGTCAGACTAGCAACTTTAAGTTCTCATTCTGCCACTCTAATAATATCGTTTTCTGAGGAATCTTTACAATAAAAAGTAATAATAACAATAGTAATAGCATGCAATAAGCAATTTCTAGCCTTGAAATATAAAGAACCTTTGATCTAAGCAAGACATTCAATTTTCGGGAACTCTCGTCAATTATTATCCAAGAGTCCCTAAAAAAAGCCTCAAAAAACCTGCCCAATTCTCATTGCCTAGTTATGTTATGTTAATTTATTTGTTTAACTAATTAATTAATTATTCTGTTTGTACCCGCTCCCACGGTAGCT
The DNA here is from genome assembly GCA_964059195.1 of Ectobius pallidus. Classification (NCBI taxonomy): domain Eukaryota; kingdom Metazoa; phylum Arthropoda; class Insecta; order Blattodea; family Ectobiidae; genus Ectobius; species Ectobius pallidus. The sequence continues at coordinate 92,616,615 of CAXKWD010000007.1, forward strand.
CGCAGGCGAAAAAGGGACACGGGTAAATCTCTCCGGTTTGAAGGATGCTACACTAAGTCAAGTTTAAAATGTATTTATTGAGCCCCTTGAAAGACACAAAGAGCACAATGGACAAGAATGAGAAATAGACCCTATTTAAATACAAGATGGAATTTTGATATCTTGCTTTACAAATGAATTCCTCTTCCTAGCGGTGCCGAAGAAGATGAAATGTTGATGAAGTCAAGGGGAGACGACTTAGCAAGCTCCTTCTGGATAATAAGGCATGCTTGCCTTATAAGACTGATGAATAGCTCGGAGGACCAGAGCAATTTTTTATAGTCGCGCTTGCTCAAACGACTGAATAAGAATTTCACTATTCTTGAAAATGAATGCGCACTTTCAGCAATTATTTTAAGGTCGAATTGCTGCTTCGACCGAGGAGAAGAACCTTTAAATGTTGCTTCGACACTGCAACTAATATTAAAGCACTCTGAAATATTAAATTCACAGCAGTACTTACAGTAAATCCTTTTTACTTAACGAGTTGCACATTCAAGTCCATACGGTTTGATCAGGGAAGTGAAAAGACTTGGATTCACACGTTTGTAATTGAATCACAAAACAAATTACTTTGATGAAGGTATTAAATTGCGTCTCTGCAATAACTAGGGCTGGGAAACTTCAATTCCCAGCTCGACAATAATAACTAGATTCAGTATTCTGAACTGAATAAAAACTAGCCTGGCGAAGGCTTCGAATGAGAGAATAAGAATGAAAGAAAAGAATGACAGACGTCACGACATGTGACGTAAAGCAAGAATCCCATTGGCCAAGAAAAACAATAAATAATCAATCTTGGAAATAAATCAATTAAGTTACATTAAAATACTAAAACATAAATAAGAGAATTAATTAGCATTACTTTAAAACTGAATTGTTTCCTTAAAAACACAAAATTATGATTAAAATATACTAAAAAATAATCAGACTGAAACTTTGGGTTGGAGATTATACATGACTATCCGAAAATGAAAGAAGACAGTCAATTGTCATTTCTGATGAGAATTGATGGGAAGAAAGAACAAACCAGAAAGTAAACATATTTAAAATTATATTGAAAGCACAAAAATAAAAGAAACGCAGTCAAATACACTTGTTGCCATGGCAACACGGCGAATGACCTCGCAAAAACAGCTGATACCTCAAATCCGGCCAGACACGGAATGCTAGACGGAACATATTGCCCGCGATAATTTCACTCGTGAAATTATCTAACAGAATGTGACGTCAAGCAAATTCGTGAATGCAAGGATTCGAGGCCAAAACAACTATTAAGTTGCAAGAAAGTCAAAATCGGTGGAGTGGGATGCGTCCGGCATCAGCACTCTGAATGAAACAGGTGTCACTGTCCCTCTTCACTGACGGGCAGAGGAGCCAACTTGATGAGGGGCCTCTTATAAGTGCCTGAGACAGTGCGAACAGTGACAACTCTGACAAGGCCGTCTGGGCCTGGGTGTACTTGGTGCACCAGACCAAGCACCCACCTATGAGGAGGTACATTGTCCTCGAGAACCAATACAGGGGTACCCAAAAGAACGTCCGGCAGTACCTTGTGCCACCTTGCACGACGCTGTAGCGTGTGGAGATAATCCACGGACCACTTCTTCCAAATGCAAGAGACCATCTGCTGAAGATGGTTCCAACGGGAACGCAGGCTGTACCCACCAGAGAGGTCAGGACTGGGCACCGATACAATGGGCTTGCCAATAAGAAAGTGGCCGGGAGACAAATATCCAAAGTCATCCACGTCCTCAGATAACGACATCAAAGGACGTGAATTCAAGAATGACTCAATTTGTGTGAGAACAGTAGACATCTCCTCGTAAGTGTACTTACAGGACGAAGACATCCTCTTTAAGTGGAACTTCAAAGAGCGTACTGCCGCCTCATGAAGCCCTCCCATGTGTGGAGAGTGAGGAGGCAAGAAACGCCAATGAATGTTCAAATGCGCAGTGGCGTCTTGCACTGCGGAGTGATGTTCTGATGACATCAAAAACCTAGAGAGGTTCTGCAGGTCGGAATGGGCTCCAACAAAGTTTGTACCATTATCAGAAGTGATTGAAATTGGAATTCCACGACGACTTGTGAACCTTGACAATGCCGCCAGGAAGGCACGTGAGGTGAGCGAAGTCACTAGCTCAACGTGTACGGCCTTCGTGGACATGCAGACAAAAATAGCAACGTAGGCTTTAGTAGTCACCTTGGACCGCGGGCCACCAAACTTGAGAGAGAATGGACCGGCATAGTCCACACTAGAGTTTGTGAAAGGAGGGAGCGGATTTACTCTCTCAGGAGGCAGATCAGCCATCTTTTGCTGAAAAGCCTGAGCCTCAAAGCGGAAGCAAACACTACAGCGCCTCCGTACACTGCGAACCAGCTTGCGAATGCAAGGGATCCAATACGACTCTCGCAAGTGCGAGATGACTAGCTGAGGTCCTGCATGACCTAGATGCAAGTGCACATGGAGAACTAACTGCCTGGTGAAAGCATGCTCTGCAGGAAGTAATATCTGATGCTTGTTGTCAAAGGGTAGGTTGGACCGACTTAGACGTCCACCTACACGCAGGATGTTATCCTGAATAAAGGGGCATAGCTGCCGGATCTTACTAGAAGAAGGCAAATCTTGCGAGGAAGACAATGCTTGAATTTCCTTTCTGAAAGCATTCCTTTGAATGATTCTGATGCAAGAATGCAAAGCTTCAGTAAGCTCTGACGGCAACAAAGGGCCATTGATGGGTGACTTGAGTTTCAAGTAATTATTAATGAAACGTCGCACATAAGCCATGACCCTGATTGTTTTCAAATGTGAAAACTTAGTCAGCCATGGGCTTAAGCTAGAGGTTTCGATGGTGACTAGCGCTGCTATCTTCACCTCTGGGAGAGACGAAGACTCGAGCTCAGTGGGCAAACTGGGCCACTGAGTGGAGTCGGCAGTAAGCCAAGAAGGGCCTGACCACCACAGAGAGTTGTTAAGTAGGTCAGAAGGGGTGGCTCCCCTAGAGATGAGATCAGCGGGATTGTCCTTAGATGACACATGCGAACAAGAGCCAATGGCAGTGAATTCTTGGACGTCCGCGACTCTGTTAGCCACGAAAGTCTTAAGTTTAGAAGGTGAATGGGATTCTGGAGCCGATACAAAGGGCAACTTATCAATGTATCGCCCGTCTGAGTCACGCTGAGTATTGGCAGCAAAATGCTGTTCACAAACTGACTCGTCAGGGAAGGGGGCTGAGTTAGACACTCGTTCTAACTCCCAGAACCGGGAAAGCTGGTTACTCACTAACTGGTCAGCAGTTAGGAAGGCTGAGTAATTGACAGACATAGCCTCCGAGCATTCAGGCTCATTGGGGCTTGCTTCAAGATAACGCTTAGCCGTGGATCGGCGTCGATGACCATTGGAAGTATGGCAACGCTGTGAAGGGAAAGGCGCAGAGGGCAGTTTCCCGGCGAAGTACCAACCAAGGTGCGAGTTCTGAATTGTAGGTAATTCACAGGTGGAAATTTGCCCTGGACACACCACTTGGGCGCAAATCTCCACTCCAAGAAGTAGATCGACACACTTAGGACGACTAAAGACTGGGTCAGCCAAGGGAAGATTCGGAGGAATGTTCCATTCCTTCGTCTCAATGAAAGAGCTCGGGAACCTTTTCTCCGAAATCTCCGGAACGACAATGGCCTGTGCATTGTAGCGCCATGAAGTCACTCGCGACTGAATCGTGATGCTGGTTAGCTTATGTGTGCTAACATTAGTGGACAAAATTCCCGCTAGCGTAGTCCGCTGCGCACGAGGAGCTAGTCCAAGACGCCTAAACAGCCTGTTGCTAATAAGATTTCAGTCTGAACCGCTATCCAGGAGGGCTGTGGCCTCAACGGGCGAGCCGTCTGAGTCCAGGATGCGGACAGTAGCAGTAGGAAGCAAGCAGCGCTGCTGGGTCTGACTAGAAGCCATAACACCTGCAGTGTTGGCAGCCTGGTGACTATCGCTAGTCGGGTCGTGGAGGAATGTGCTATGTATCCCAGCACATCTCCTGCACTGAAAAGTCCTACAATTGTTGGCATGCCCTTGACTAAACAGGCATACGCGACACAGTTTGCGGTCTCTAACAAACTGGTCTCTTTGAGCGAAAGTCATGCTCCTGAAGTCGCTGCATGAAAACAGGTCATGCACAGCAGTACGACAACAGAGACATTTAGGCCTCGAAGAAGAAGACTTTGACTTGGAAGGAGCCGGAGAGCTCGGAACTGACTTAGCAGCCTGACTTTTCGTGGCAGCGTCAGTCATCTGCAGTATGCGAACTCGGCTTTCCAAGAAGACAAATAACTCCTTGAGAGTAGGGAGCTTCCCTATTTTGACAGATGACTCCCATTCTCTGATGAGGTTCATCGGAAGCTTGTCGATGATAATTCTGGTAATAATCAGATCTGACAACTCCACTTCTGTATTAAGGGAATTCAGTGCATGCACCGTGCTTATAAAATGATCCAGGTATTTCTGCAGGGATTCTGCAGAATACCTCTCAATCTGAGGGGGAGAGAAGAGATTGTCCAGATGGGTGTTGGCGATTAGCCGGTCGTTATCAAACCTATCAATCAAAGTCTGCCACGCCACCTGGAAAGTCGCAGCAGAGACAGGAATATTCTGAATGACCGTACTAACCTCTGATGACAGGCAGGACTTCAAGTACTGATACTTGTCCATGTCCGAAATGTGCCTGTGTTGAATTACCAACGACGAGAAAGTGTCACGAAACTCGATCCACTCAGAGGGGTTCCCATTGAACTGAGGAAGACGGATTTCGGGGAGTTTCGGTAACAACGGCGTGACAAGGTCGAGCGAGGAGCGCTGACTGGCAGTCTGCGCCTGCTCGGGTTCATATAGCTGTTTCTTTTCAGCTATCATGGAGTCAAAGAAACTGATGACTTTATAATAATCAGATTCCACTGCGTGAAAGTCGAATTCATGATCCTGGTAGGCCTCGTCAATGGCCACCTGAGCATAATCTGACTTATAGGCCTTGAAGGTCTCTACGAATTCAGAGCGGCGAATGCGCGCCTCATGAAGCGTAGTGAGATCTTCGATTTCGTACTCTCGCATAATCTGCATTTGACGCAGAAATTGCGACTGCAAGTACTCGAAACGTTTTATTTTAGCCTTTTGGGCAGCTTCGGCCTGGGCGTGGGCTTCCGCTCTCTTAGCTTCAGCTTCCTCACGGGCCAGGGCGAGCTGGGCCTGGGCTTCGGCTCTCTTAGCCTCAGCTTCCCTTTCGGCTAGAGCCAGCTGGGCCTGAGCCTGCCTTTCTGCAAGAGCCTGCTGGGCCAGGGCCTCCGCTCTCTTAGCTTCGGCTTCCTCACGGGCCAGGGCGAGCTGGGCCTGGGCTTCGGCTCTCTTAGCCTCAGCTTCCCTTTCGGCTAGAGCCAGCTGGGCCTGAGCCTGCCTTTCTGCAAGAGCCTGCTGGGCCAGGACCTCCGCTCTCTTAGCTTCGGCTTCCTCACGGGCCAGGGCGAGCTGGGCCTGAGCCTCCGCTCTCTTAGCTTCGGCTTCCTCACGGGCCAGGGCGAGCTGGGCCTGGGCCTCCTTGTCAGATAAGGCCTGAAGAAATTTACACAACTGAGAGTTGCCTCTGGAAATGACGGCGTCGACTTCTGCCCTATAGGCTTCTTCAGCATCAGAATAATCCACACCGTCGATTTCAGTCTGCACATGGTCGAACTTAGCTGCAAGTTCGTCTAACTTGGACTCATACTTTTTGAGTTCAGGATATGTGATATCCTCAATGGCTAAATTACTAATGACATTAACCTGCCGCGTAATCTGGGCCTTAATGGGAACTCGCTTGGCTTTAAGAGCCGTCAAACCGTCTGGACTCGACATAGCGACTTGCTTATACAAATAGTGACTTGATTATGCAATGTCTGAATTAAATAGGTTGCCCGCTTAGAGCCGGTGCAACAATAACAAATTAAAGTCTGCTTATAAGAATGGAGTGAGTTGCCCGCATAGGAGCATACGAGTAGACAAAGAAATAGTGTGTAGCTGTACAGGTGTAAGTACACAGATGTAAATGTTTACACTTTACAAGAGAGTACAGAAAACTTAATTGAAGTCTGTCAGAGACCTCCCTCAAACGCAATGCGGAGGAGAACCACAGATACTTATAGCAACTGACTTTAAACTACTTATTACTGATGGCTACTGATGGTAGCGTCTCACACCGGCGGCAAACTATACCGGGAGAACAAGATTGATATATAAGAATGACTAGAATTGTGGCTAATCACTGAGGTCTCTGTAATAAGTGACCAAGACAAATTCAAACTGTGAATTGAATAGTTACTTTATGTTAATTATAGGTCACTAACTATCAATGCATCTTCAACCATAGGCCTCTGGGTCATATCTAGGCCCGGAGGAACCACAAAGAGATGTACCCGCTCCCACGGTAGCTCGCAGGCGAAATAGGGACACGGGTAAATCTCTCCGGTTTGAAGGATGCTACACTAAGTCAAGTTTAAAATATATTTATTGAGCCCCTTGAAAGACACAAAGAGCACAATGGACAAGAATGAGAAATAGACCCTATTTAAATACAAGATGGAATTTTGATATCTTGCTTTACAAATGAATTCCTCTTCCTAGCGGTGCCGAAGAAGATGAAATGTTGATGAAGTCAAGGGGAGACGACTTAGCAAGCTCCTTCTGGATAATAAGGCATGCTTGCCTTATAAGACTGATGAATAGCTCGGAGGACCAGAGCAATTTTTTATAGTCGCGCTTGCTCAAACGACTGAATAAGAATTTAACTATTCTTGAAAATGAATGCGCACTTTCAGCAATTATTTTAAGGTCGAATTGCTGCTTCGACCGAGGAGAAGAACCTTTAAATGTTGCTTCGACACTGCAACTAATATTAAAGCACTCTGAAATATTAAATTCACAGCAGTACTTACAGTAAATCCTTTTTACTTAACGAGTTGCACATTCAAGTCCATACGGTTTGATCAGGGAAGTGAAAAGACTTGGATTCACACGTTTGTAATTGAATCACAAAACAAATTACTTTGATGAAGGTATTAAATTGCGTCTCTGCAATAACTAGGGCTGGGAAACTTCAATTCCCAGCTCGACAATAATAACTAGATTCAGTATTCTGAACTGAATAAAAACTAGCCTGGCGAAGGCTTCGAATGAGAGAATAAGAATGAAAGAAAAGAATGACAGACGTCACGACATGTGACGTAAAGCAAGAATCCCATTGGCCAAGAAAAACAATAAATAATCAATCTTGGAAATAAATCAATTAAGTTACATTAAAATACTAAAACATAAATAAGAGAATTAATTAGCATTACTTTAAAACTGAATTGTTTCCTTAAAAACACAAAATTATGATTAAAATATACTAAAAAATAATCAGACTGAAACTTTGGGTTGGAGATTATACATGACTATCCGAAAATGAAAGAAGACAGTCAATTGTCATTTCTGATGAGAATTGATGGGAAGAAAGAACAAACCAGAAAGTAAACATATTTAAAATTATATTGAAAGCACAAAAATAAAAGAAACGCAGTCAAATACACTTGTTGCCATGGCAACACGGCGAATGACCTCGCAAAAACAGCTGATACCTCAAATCCGGCCAGACACGGAATGCTAGACGGAACACTGTTTATTTAAGCTGGCAGAGCTAAGGCCATTAGACCTTCTCTTCCTCTCCACCAGTAAAACACAATATAACAAATACATAATTTAAATATTTAAAACCTAAATACAATAAACTAAAATACTATTAAAATACATGTTAACTCTAACACTACGTTAGTTAGATGTTTTTGTCCCTATTTTCCCTTATCTTTACCACATTTTTCCATATCTTTACCACATTTTTCCATATGGAAATTGCACCTAAAAAAAATCTGAAATCCTGTATATAACATTGCAAAAGTACCGTACTTATCTAAAGCTAAAAATTAACCAAATTTTGTGATACTACATTCCATGGGGAGAATGGCCTATCATCCGACAGCTGCCGGTACGTCATAATTTTTAGTGTTTCTGTATTTTTTTTTTCGGTCGTAAAATGTAATCTCCAAACACAAGCTTCATTTTAATAAAGATGTTAGGTTTTTACTCCGAGTAAACATTCACGTTGCTTTTATTGCGTCATTATCGCTTCCGGGCTCTTTCTGATAAGTTATCTTTGTTTATGTGCGTTATGTGTGTCAAGTGAATGAAAGCGTTTAATATTCTTTCTTTGTTGCAGGTAAGTACTTGGACTTCGTTGTTTGGCCTTTGCGGTTAATAGCCTACTCTTTGGTTCATTGAACTTCCGTATGAAGCACCTTTGAAGAGTAAGTACAGTAAGAATTTAAAAACTATCCTACAATTTATCGAGATTAATAATTAATTTATTACTGAAGAAAAAAATTAAATTACAAAAACTACTCATTTATACAATATCCTTAACTACCTCACAATGTGTGAATTCTAATTTTTAGGCTGGGGATTCTAAAAGTAACGTAATGCCTATAACGTTACAGACAGGGCCGTAGCTAGGCGGTGGCGAGATGGGCCCCTGCCAAGGGCGCAGGTACAGAGAGGGCGCAAAATTAACCATGAAAAATCCCGCCTTTCTTTAGACTAGTGCAATTTATCAAGCAATAAAAATTCCACGTTAATGGAAGAAATCTTTCAGGTTATTAAAAATTACTGCACGTGAAGTATCTGTAGTATTATGCCGATTGTCTACAAGCAAAAAGCAGTCATGCAACGTTCTTTAATTAACACGTTTTTTATTGACAAAGTAGGCCTATAACATAAATCATGAACAGTATGGAAATATATAACGACAATAAAAATTAAAATGTACGTCATTATTGAGATGAAAGTGGTTCAGCTATTCGAAAATAATACTTTTACCTGTAAAATGTGTTAACCATTTTAGTAGGCCTCAGGCCTATTAAGTAATTTACTTTTGATACTAGATTTTATTATTTAATTCTTTTTTAAGTAGGCCTAGTTTAATCGTCTGAACATAGTACCTTGAAAGTCCAACACTTAGTTCATTTTCAAATTGAGGTTTAGGTTTTCCCTTGATAAAAACAGTGTTTTTATATTAAAATAATAAAAAAATTTACAGAAATAAAAAAAAATTGTTCAGACCCCCCAGTATTGGAGGGCGCAGATTTGTCAAACTCGCCAAGGGCGCAGAAGGACCTTGCTACGGCCCTGGTTACAGAAAACCGTTACCAAATCACCTGTCGTCCAATTAGACTGAACACACGGGTCTAGAGTAAAAACAGGATACAAATGTTTAAAAATATAGCACTTTGAATTAAGTTTTGCACATATGCCTATGTAGTATTATATTTTGGATTTGACCATGCCTATTACGTAATATAAAGTCTTAACAAATCACCTGTTGTCCAATAAGGTGAAACGAATACACAGATCCAGGATACAAATGTTTGAATATACATTCAATTAAGTTTTGCACGTATAGTACTAGTTTTGGATTTGACATTTCATTTAAAAATCAGATAGCCTAGTTGCTAATGCTTAAGATTTGAAAGTGCCACATCTACAACAAACCTTGAAGTAATGTTTCGAATTTCATAGAGTTTAAACTAGGAAATATTAGATCTTTCAAAATGTACTTAGTGTCAGAATATATTCTTAATATCATTTATATTTTAAGTTTAATAATATTGGAGTCAACCGATTCACTATAATATTTTGTAATTCATTTATTCTAAATCCTAGGTTAATCTTCATTTCTACAACAAGCATTTGTTTAAATCATGAACGTAACAGACAAGGTCCAGTTATATTGTTCACATAGAAACTATTAAAGAAATTACTAAAAACAGAAACAATGAAATTAATAATAATAATAATAATAATAATAATAATAATAATAATAATAGCCTACATACATACATACATACTCAATAGCAATAGACAATTTATTCCTAAGCAAGGAATATTATCTATTTTATGGAACTCGGAGGTTCATTGCCGCGCTTACCCGAGCTCGTCATTCAACCCTATTCTGTGCTAACTTCAACCATCCCTCGCAAATCCTACTTCCCTTGAATTTATCCTAATATTGTGCTCCCACCTATGTCTACCAAATGGTCTCTTTCCTTCCTGTCTCCCAGTCAGTATTTTTGAGACATGTCTTTCCTCCATGCGCACAACATGTCCAACCCATTTCCGTGATTTAATTACCCTTACTATATTCGGTGAAGAGTACAAGGTATGAAGCTCGTCATTGTGGAGTTTTCTCCAGTCCCCAATGATAATAATAATAATAATAATAATAATAATAATAGGCATATTGATAGAGAATTAAATTAATCAATAGGCCACACATGCAAAATGAAGGAAAATATCGGTAATATAAAATAAATGCAAATCAGCAGGTATAAAATAAAATATAATATAATATTTGAGCTGGTGTTTCCGTGTACTCCGTATTCAGTTGTGAAATTAATTGAAGGTGGCCTTGCTGATACCGATTTATTGCAACATAACACATCAGTTTGCCCATCTCTCCGATGTAGTGTTGCCTGCCCCGCTTGATTAATTTGTTTAAAACATTTATAACACATTTCACTATTGCAGTTATGTATTAAAGTGCTTAAGGGTATTGGACTGAAGTGGAAGTTCCATAAAGTCGCATCAATATTAGTGATAGAAAATTTGTGTCGATTTATAGTGATTATGATGCATGTACATATAATTATCTATAATTCTGTCTCTGTCTCTGCATCTATCTGCCATAGTCTGATAGTCTAACATAATTTAAAAAAAAAAAAGTGAAATGCTTTACCATAATACACAACATTTACTGCCGTGATTTAAAATAGCCTATAGGGCCTATATAAATTAAACTTAGTCCATCTTCATCCAGTGACCTTCGAGATTTTTTTTTAATCATTGTATGCCTGGTGCACATGATGGCTACATGATGATACTTCTCTTCTGCCAGAGGCAGGCTTGTGCGAAGACAATGCACGCTTTAATTAATAATGTATTCACCACTTTCACTTGCTCTTTCTTTCCTATTTAGTGAAGTCATTATAACGTGTGTTAGTTATAGTGGCAGGCTACATAATACACATCAAAAATTAAATTAAAATTTCTTTCAACTAATCTTTCAGGAAGAGCTGAGAACCATTGTTATTTGTTACGTCGTCATTAGTTTTAACTTGAGAAATCTACTTTTGAACGTCCAAACATAACTCTGGTTGCTAGTATGAATTCTGCTATAGATCTGCCATAAGTCATAACGAGTAAAGTTGACCATAACTGAGTCAACTGGGTTACCTCCGTAGAGAGGCAGTTTGTTTGTTTTTCGTAACATAACACAAACCTTATGTTTAGGCAAATATAACTATTCATGAATTTCATCTTGACCAACGAGGGGCTAACATAAGCTATAAATTCGAAAATCTATCTTATACCCGCGTTAATATACGTAGTAGTCTGCCCTTCCAATAACAATACATGTGTGGACTTGTTTCAAAGGTTGAAGTTTTATTGGAGGGAAAATAATATTATGTCATAAAACTTGGTTTTGAGATAACTGACTTTGAAGCCTTCATAGAAGTAGGCTACGGTAACATTTTTTGCTGAGAACTTCCGACACTGGTCCATAAGGTTTCTGCATTATGTCTATTAATAGCATCAGACATTGGTACTTTTAGTATACGAAAGGTAAAGACTAGCCGAGCTCAATAATGCATAGATCTCATTTTTACAAGAAATTGACATTGGCCCTTTTAGAACCAAGTCACAAAGAATATATTATATTCTTTTACAGCATACGAGGGTGGATCGAAAAGTAACGCACAATAATGTTTTTCTGCGTTGGTATTGCGGCTGGGATATTGAACTTTCACCATGATGGAGTTTGAACCTTCCGCTACGGACGCTATTGTGTTCTCATGTGCTAAAGGGCATCCCGAGTGAAATTCACAGGGACATGCATGGCGAGTAGGCCTATGGGGACAATGCTCGCCCCCATGTTGCTGCAGCTGTTCGTGAGAAAATCAACAAATTTGGTTGGGAGGTGCTCCAGAATCCTCCAAACAGTCCAGATCAGGCACCACCGGACTTTCATTTATTTGGGTCAGATGCAGAAGTGAAAACAGCAGTCCGCAGATGGCTATACTCCAACTGAACGGACTTCTATGAACAGGGTATTTTGAAACTGGTATCACGATGGGAGAAATGTGTTGAGAAACTTGGCGACTATATAGAAAAATAGACAAAAGATGCCCCTTCATTTGTGCATTTGTTTGTAATTGTACCTATTAAACTTCTTGTAAAAAAATATTGTGCGTTACTTTTCGATCCACCCTCGTATTTATTTTTTTAGTTATTTTAAATCTATAACACTCTTTCAGAAGTAACTTTCCTGAATGAGCCTAGCCCTTCCTCGAGATAGATCCGGCGCCGTATCTCTGTTATAAGAAGAAGAAAAGTACAATTACGTAATGCGATTAAATAATGTTTTATACATTGAGGTGTATTCTATACTGCACAGTGGAATTAACAAAAATATCATTATATGATACAAAATCTACCGTGGAATCAGTAGGCCGAATATTAAAATGTCTTTATAATGTACTTCATATTAGAAATATATATAATTGATACGCATCAAAAGATTTTAATTGGGAAGCAAGTTAAGTTAAAGATGTATTAATTTGGTTGGATACCGTATTAGATATTTTCAACCTTCCTATAATTTTCAGTTTTTTCCTTCTAGAAATAATTCCTTGGATTCATTGACCTGGATAATGGAGACTACTGAAAGGCAGAGGGATCAGAAGCGAGACGATAAAGACGTACTTGTCATTCCTAGAAAGTGGGGCGTGATTCAGGCTGGTCTGTTTAGTGATGGGTAACCATCTATATCTCAGAAATTAGTTAGTCATCGAACTCCGCGTAATAAAATGAGTTTTCTAAGTTGTAGTAATTACAGTATTTGTTAATTTAATTGGTTTTTCATATGTGTGAATCGAGTAGTGCCTGCGCTGACATTTTCAAGTGTTAAGAGTTTATCTGATCGGTATTTATATTATCAGCATTTGATTTCATTAGCTAGATGGTAACGAAATATTTGAATTTAATCAGACTCCAATCGTTAAGTCTTGATAAAATTCAGCCTTATACCCTTAACTTAAAACTTATCTGGGTCCATATCACAACTTCAGCCTTCATAAAATAAAACATAACACATATATACACGTTAAAACAATGGTGTATCAGTATTACAATTCATATTTATGAGGCTGAAAATTTATTCCAGTTCTTCTGTTTGGGCTCCAGATGTATCAATTATGTATTCGGCGTATTTGATGCGCCACCTTCAGTTCTGTTCTTGAGGAGTTATCAAAATTACCCTCACTGTCTTCTGATATACTGATTGATTTTGATTAATTAATGGTATAGAATATTTTATTTGTCAGTTTGAAAGGTATGAACTGAGAAAAGTATGTAAATAAACATGGTCATCTGTCCAACAGTAGAAATGTAGGCTACATTATTTGTACCAGGTATTTAACAATTCCACTTCTACTTTGAAACGCATAATGGAAGAAGCAGGAGAGGATGAGTCCTCGTGCGTCTCCACATTAGTGACCCGCGTTTGCAATCTCTGCATTCTGTGATATGTTATTGTGATATCCGTGCAGTGTTTTAAAGGAGGTGAATTCGATTATTCTCAGTATTTCGGTACTTACCTAGTCGGTAGTGTATTTGGAGCTAATCCTTGTTAGGAACGTGGAAGAGTATTGAGTCTTTTACTAACTGTCCAGCTACCAGATCTACTGTCAGTTTTCTGTATTTTCGGGAGACTGTTCAGTCCGACCCGGGTGTAAAAATGACCATTGGAAGAAAATATACTCTCTAAATGCACTGACTCTGGGTTTAGCGAACAATAAGCGACCGTCTTTAGAAGGGGACACATTGCAAAACCATTCCTCAAAGATAATCCGGGCCTCAAGCGGTGGAGTAAGACGAGGCTTTCATGTTTTGGAAAATACTATAGTTCTACCAGTCTAGCGTTTTTATTGCAAGATCTCCTCTAGCGGGTTGAATTTTCAACTTTATGTTACTGACGAAATTACTGCATTTAGTTTCGCAACGTTTAAAAAATTCCTTTCTAAGATAAACGTGAAAATATTACTCCTTTAGTCCTTTTACCCTCAAAAATCGGATAAATCAAGGAGGGCTTACAGTTTGGTACTATTTATTGTAGGAAACTGGTTGAATTGCTTTGAGGTTTAATAGCGCTAATAACATAAGTTAATATAAAGTATGTACTATATACTTTACAATAGGCATAAATTAAGCCTGTAGATTTCATCCAGCATTTTAAGCTGTCTTAAGAATGCAAGCCAACAGTTAAATTATCAAGAGCATAGTCCCTCTGTAATAGTTCAGTGCAAATTCTCTAACAGAACAGTAATTTTGTTTAGCCCCCGCTAAGAAATTTGAGATAACTAATACAAATTTTAACTAAATAGGTTGTATGATGTTTGAATAAGAGGTAATGCGATACATAATAGAAAAGGTGTAAATTGCTTGAACTATTGATTGTAAACTTGTTTTCCATATTTATAATATACGGCAGGCCTACTAGATAACCTAAGCTTTTAAACTTAGGTCAGTTGTTTTCTCAATTTACGACTACTGATGTTAAGCAGACTGTAATGCATATATTTTAACTGCTGCATCTGTAATGTAGGGTCATTTGGGTTATATTTATATGTAACAATTGTTTTTAATTTGTTACTATATTTTAATCCATTATTGTTTAGATAAAGAAAAATTATAATAATTACATGATTTCATTAGCTCTATTTCACCTCAAAGCAATCCAACCAACGTCATACAATTATAGGGCCATATTATAAGTTCTCCTTGGTTTATCCGATTTTTGAGGATGAAAGGTGTATGTGTAGCTGGCTGCCAAAAAGAATGGAAACTCTGAACTGAATCAAGTTAACTTCAAAATTTAAGTCCAGGAACTAAGTCCAAAAATTCAACAAAATATCGCCATGAAACCTGCTGCACGTACAGAATTAGAAGTGAAATGAAAATAGGAGACAAAGATAGAGGAATAAAGGAGTCTGGCTTGTGAACTGTAGAAGTGGGTGCCACTTTTTAAACCCTCTTTTTCCAAGAACTTCCCCTTTCTGCTGCCACCCTAATCCTCTTCGACTTGTCAAACAGTGAATAGAAATGTAATTAGGCGTATTCACACTTGGCTGCAGTACAATGTTGCCAAATACGTAGCACAGCACTTACTTTACTTAGGCTAAGAAATAGTGAATGACAGCGGCAACACTCGGGAAATCCACGCGACTACCAGATCACATGTTCTTTGTCGGTGTCGAAGTCAGAGCAGAATGCTATTATATTCTTTTGTAGATAGACGATGGTTTGGGACGAGGCCTTCTTAAAATGGCACCAGCAGTATATCAGGATAGCTGTTTAAGATGGTACAGTAACTTACATGCGTATAGAATAGTTTATTAATGATTTACACTGTACAAATGTAATAATGAGAGTTCCTTTCGATTGTTGTCTGGTTTTAGTGGTTTGCGTTTTAGTACCGGTACATATAGGACTACGTATTGTAGTTGAGTGATCTATTGAACTATATGTGTAGCCTATATATATATATATATATATATATATATATATATATATATATAAATTAAGTATTCCTTACATAGGTAATCGTAGACAGGAAATTATAATCCTGCTGGCTTAATGTGTAATACAGCTAATAGGCGCTGCGGCCAAAATATTAATAGCTGTTATGGCTGCTTAATGTGAAAAGCGGTGCCGACTTGATTTGCCCAAAATTCCGAAAGAGTTATAAACGCCGAGTTGCAACACATGAGTTTTCGAAGTAGAATGCCTTTTTTTTTGGCAATAAATTACATCATGGAGAAACGAGAACCCCGTCTATGACATAGGTGCCAAAGACCATGCATGCATTATTACTTGCCATAATGAACAAAATTCAAATTATTGTTACCTAGTTTACATGACATAATGAAATATACATGAATTAAGTATTCCTTACATATGTATTCGCAGGCAGGAAATTATAATCTTGCTGTTTTGATGTGGAATACTCGTACTTAACTTAAAATGTTTGATGGTTGAATTGTGCCAGATGCCTAGATTATGGTGTCCTTGTTGCAAGTTTTTCTGTTAATTTTGTGTTATTGCTGCGGCCGTTATGCTTGTCCTGGCTTCGGATTCATTACGTAGACTTCAGTTATTGGTTTGCTAATGAGGGCATCATGCCCGCTGCCCTTAACTTCGGCTTCCTTGCAGTTCAACTTCTAAATTTTAATGCCGTAGTGAGTGCGACATCAAGGGAAAAACAGACACGCCCCCAGTTTATAAGACAGGGGTACGTCTTGAAATCGAACTATTAGCCGTTTGAATTTTTGGAGCTGCCAAAACATATAAAGGGAATTGTTTCCCACGCAATATAGTCTGAAAAGCTAAAGAAACAAATGCTAGCTTTGTTCCATACAAAAATATAAGATCAATCAAACAGAATTACATTAATTAAGGGAGAGAGTCGATCTTTAATCACCTTAGGAGATTGTGGATCGATAAATTCCATGGGCAGTTGAATACCCTAGAACAAAGTGTTTTCATGAACGCCTAGATTTTTGCTTGAAATCTAACAACCCTGGAACAAATTGTTTTCATAAACTCTTAGATTTCTGCTTGAAATCTAACAGCAGGCATGACTTTTTTTGGTACAGTTTGGTACCTATTAGGCTACATCTACAAATAGCAATCGTGAAATTTGTTATGCTAAACATAACTGTTTCAGATAAGAATCTATTGGATAATTCCTTTTTGGCACATTTTTCGTTCAGCTTCAGGATCACTCGTGCTGTACTACCATTTGTAAATTTTGGATTGCTTAGAGATAGATAGATTGAGAGAGAGAGAGAGAGAGAGAGAGAGAGAGAGAGAGAGAGAGAGAGAGAGAGAGAGAGAGAGAGAGAGAGGGAGGGAGAAAGTGTTGTATTAACGTAATGATACGAAAATTTCGCTTTTGATCTCAATTTTGCTGCTGCATATTTAATGTTGCTGAGTGATTTGCTGCTATTCACATCGTTAGCCAAGTCTATCAATTTGTGAAGCATAACTAAATATTATATGCATTGCTTTTCTTAACGCAGTAACCGTTACTTTGAAATGTGATTTCGCTTAATAAATCATTGCTGTTTGTATCTTGCACCGATTTCTGACACCATTTGCAGAGTATGTTGATACACACACAGAGTAATTAATAACAATTTCAGTAGCGATTAATTGAACGAATTAGGGATATCAGATGGGCGTCTTGTGTTCCAAAGGTTTAAACGCTGGCTTAATATAGGGCCTACACATTCATTACTGCACTGTGTACCGAAACATGGTTACGAATGCGCGCCCTTCCTATAGTGTCATTTATGATTCTTTTAAATAATAGTATGTTTCAGTTCGACTGTAGACTATAGTCAAAGTAATGTGGATTGAGTTTATTAAAAATACTGTTTATAGTAGAAAGGAACTTTTTTGTTCGTTATCTGGTTACGTATGGTACGTCGATTCTATTGCCAAAATTTCAGCGAAGGTTTTGGGCATGCGGGCTTTGATACTTTCCTTGTATGATAAAGGCCCAATAAAAACGAAAACAGCATGAATAGGCCTAATATAAAAATGTGGGTTTTCCATGTTATTCATCTTCGGTGTAGAAATAATTTTCAAAATGAAGGTGGCACATGTAGGCTATCTCTAGTATTCCATAAATATTTCTACATTTTTTTCATGTATTACGTTTTCAACATAACCGATCCTTAAAACTGAATAATAATTTATAATGTAATTAAATGCACAAATAACATGTATTGTTTTATTAAGCAAAATATTCCAAATGTTGATCTTTTTATATTTCCTTTTCCTAACTTACTATCGTTATTTTATATTATTTTATAACGATTTACTCTATATTAGCTATCTATTTTCCCGATTTTCTAAATAATTTTAAAATCGAAGAAAGTTAAAAGCAGGTGGAATTAATTCGAAAGGATCGTGTTTATGAGGAATCTAGTATTATTTTATGTTTGAGTTCTTAATTATTAGCAGACCTACAATGTGGAACGTATGAAATTTACACTAGGCTATCGAAAACTATCATGGATGATGAATTTATATTAGCATTCAATCTAATTATACTTCCGATTTATAATCAAACTTCCATAAATTTCTCTCATTTATTAGACTAGAGGAAGCGAGAGAAAGCTCTCGCCATTTTTTGTTCTGTGATGGTAATGTCCGGACGAAGCACCGCTCGTACGAAATATGCAGCAATCCATGAATTTCACAATCTGCATGATGTTTTACTTTGTATTTCTTGCACGAGTAGGCCCATTTCAAGTGTGAAGAGTTGTCTATTAAAATAACGAATGGAAAACTTGCCAGAAACTACAGTGATCACTTTCCATCATAACTGTATTTGGCTACCGGCAACAACTGGACCTTCATAACCGTATAATATGCGGTTTTATGCAAAAATGTAAATGCAAAATACTGAAAAGGAATAGATGATTTAGAACAAGCATTGTTCGATCTTCTGAACGTTTCATCTTGCTCAATCCACTCTGTCTTAAGAAGATAAACTCTTGGCCTAATTACATTGTTTCTTACCTCGTCAAGCTGAAACAAAATTTTACAACGATCCCCTCAGTAATTATACTAATTTCTTTTTAAATACTGGATAGTGAACTTATGCTTTACAATGTTTGCCGAAACCGTGGATCCCCTCTGAAATAAAATAATTACTTCCTCTTGATATGTCTAATTAAATAAATGGTGCAAAAATATGTCGCAGAAACTTTCTCGCATGTAGGCCTAGGCTAGCACAGAAAAAAAGTAAATTATAGAGACAATTAAATTTTATTTATTACATTTTCATAAAACTAACGAGTATCTGGAAAGCATCAGGATCGATCTTTATGTTCAATGCTTTTACCGTGTAATAATAATAATAATAATGATAACAATAACAACAACACCTTGGGGTTTGCATGGTTTCCTCAATCTCAAAGGCCAAAATGCAGGATACGTTGAGATATAGCCGAACAATAGAAGCAAATGCTTCACGAATGAGTTTACTGTAAATTTAGGTGGCCACGAAATTTGATTTAAACCCAGGACCTCTTCCCTGTTACCCCATACAACCTCGCTCTAATTGATTTTGTGTGTTCATGACGACTGTGGTAAACTGACATTTCACAACAATTCTAGATTATGGTATTCTTGTTACTATGGGCAACAAAAGAATATTCATATTTTAATCAAAATGTTTGTTCTGAAATTCGCATTTAAGTCATGTTATTTCGTTTTTATCTTGATACCTAGTAATTTTATACAGAAATGTGTTTAATTTTTTTTAAAAATAATTTCTTTACAACTTGACTGTACTAAGTTTCCATGTAGCCTATCGCCCAATGTAATGGAAATAGCCTAGAAAAATTGAAAATGGATACGAGTAAAGTACCCTCTAAGTCATTTTTGCAGAAAAAGGGATTAGCCATTTTGTTATAGTCATGGATAAGAGTTTCCAATTTTAAATTTTTATTAAAATCGTTAGAGCCAATTTTTCAAAAATAGAATTTTTTTTAAAAAAAACTTTCATGAAAAGTCCCCTTAATATTTCAGTTATAAAACTCAATTTCTGAGCTGTTCGATAAAATTCCGAAAAAGTCCTTAGTTTAAAAAATGAAGTAAATACAGTGAACCGTTCACCCGCTGTGCTTGTCCACAGACAGACGGACAAACGTCATTCCAAAAACATTTTTTGTTCGGTTTCTAGGCATCATGAAACATGCTTTCCCGGTGTTATCTCGATTTCGATTTTTTGTCACGATCACAATACTTGCTCTATACTACGTTGCTGTCATTTTATGTCATTCTTTGTGATTTCGTGAGGTGTAGGGAAAGATGGAAATCATTAGGAGGGAGGTCCAGGCTGTAGGTAGATGTTTAAATACCTCCCAGCCGAACTTCTGCAGGAGTCTTACTAGGAGGTGTTTAAACATCCACCCTAAAGCCCGGACTTCGCTCCCAGTGATTTCCATATTTTCCTACACCTCAAGAAATGACAGGGAATGACAGAGAGGAGGACATGTTTGTCACATAGTGGTTCAAATCCTGGCTGCAGACTTATACGACATAGGTATTCAAAAGTTGGTTCCACGGTATGACAAGTGTTTCAATTTCGGTGGCAAATATGTTGAATAATAGCTGTATCTGTTGGAATATATATGTCCAAGAAATTGTGTTTTGTTTCTGTAAACGGCCCCAGGGAAACTTACTTTATGGACGCGTCTCGTATACAGAAGGTACGGTATATTACTGTGAAATAACTTGTCCTACGTAGCCTTCTATTAAGCGGAGTTCTTTGCCAGTGCATTTTGTGAAATTTTGACATATGTTAAGAATTTCTTATACCATTGTATAAGAGTATGAATTAAGGTTAAGCATCAATCTTTAGACCTTTGTCCTTCCGCAAGCCCTGTTTAATGAATCGATCTTGAGCTAACTCGGAGATTTATATCAGTTTCTTTCTTTCTTTCTTAATTTCTTTCTTTCTTTCTTTATCATAGTTTAAACTCTCCCTTTTAGGATTTAAGCTACCCAAGCCGCCCGGGCATTACAGGGCCGCGACCTCTCGGGAGAGGGATTATCTTTGGATCACATACATACTTTTTTGACCGGACAAGGACATGGAGCGCCTCCCAGGATGAGTGATCAGCCCAATGCCGGGGCCACCTCCGAGACAACACGAACACATAGGACGAGACACACCATTCTCACACACTCACTCAGAACAAGGCGAGGATGGGGATGAAGATGATAATGACGGCCAGATGATATCCGGAGACCACAAGGGCCTAAAGTTACCTGACATTTTTGTGAGGGAAAACCCCGGAAAAAACCTCACCTAGGTAACTTGTCCCGACCTGGAATCTAACCCGTGAGAGGAGTGAACACATCCCCTGAGCCACAGCGGTGGACATTTATATTAATTTACCTGATTTTATTTTGAACTCATTTCAGTACTGGTAATTATTGAATGTGTCATTGCAGAAGGGTCACTTATGGAAAATTGAGATACGGTCGTTGTCGGTGTCCATGCAACACAGACTCACATTTTCTAAACAGAAGTTAGAAAGGTAGCTTACCTATGTTATTGATATCGTATGACAAATCCTAACAGGATCAATTTAATCAGCTGTTTTAACGTTAACGTTAATAGTTTTGTTATCGATCGGGAATATATTTTGAAATATGACACTTATGTAGAGCACACCAAAACGCTTTAATATCACGCTTATAAAACCTGTTAATCTAGAAGTGGAAAGCAGAAATAATTTGATGTATTATAAGAGATCCCCAGGAGTCTTCATCCGTCGATCCGAGGACGTGAGCTATTGAACCAAAACAGAATACTCCTACGCTGCTCAAAGGTGCCGTGTGATGAATCGTTTTCTCTCTTTTTCCTCTGCTCTTCGCCCCTTTTTCCTTCTTATTATCCTTTCTGTATTGCATATTAGTGCACTACCTTTCGTATGATTTTCTTCGAGAATTGTGTAGTCTAGAGCAGCGTTTCTCAACCTTTTTGAACCAGAGGACCTCTAAAATGCCTAAACAATTTTACGGACCCCTAATTTTACATCCCATTTTTAAAAGAAGGCCTATATTAATATTTGGGGTATTAATTATAGGTCATTATAACGAAATATGTGAAAAAATTTTACTTCTTTACTTTCCATTTGCTTTGTATTTTTTAATTATGTCTGCGGACCATCTGCACCATCTTCGCGGACCATAGGTTGAGAAACTCTGGTCTAGATAAACAAATGTTTTGTAACTGATGGCACACACTATGTGGGACTCGAACATCTTATACTGAACAGTAAAAGGTACATGGAGGTGAACTACATCATTTCTTCATAGATGAGTATCTTTTAAGATATTAGAAATGTAATTAAGTTGAAATTGGAAATGTTTAATACCTCATTTTTAAGGGATTTTATATTAATTATTTCTCTGGGAATAATTTTTATATGAAGGAATTAGTTCACTTCCTCTAACTTATATCCTCTTCGTAATGCCGTATATAAGGCATAAATCATAATCTTTTTTCTAACTACCTAATACTAACGAAATTCTTGTAAAATGTAGACTATTATGTCCTTATTTTAATTTATGTAAACTTTAGTAGGCATGTGCAATCAACTCACTATAACTCGGATCCCTAACTTATATCTCAAACTTGGATAACTTTGACAGAATTTCCGAGGAATACACGTATACGCCTTCTTCCAACCTACATCTACTGAGAAAAATATCCATACATTGGCACATCAATTACCATCATGCAGTGAATGACGTCATTGTATTGACCTGAACATACAACTTCCTGCTTGAATAATTTTGCATGTTCATGCAAGTTACTTTGATCATTTCCTATTAAATTATCAAATTGTAGGTGTGTCTTACGTAAAGAACGTTTTAAAGTGCTGCATACAGTCATAAAAGTACTGTACCTGTTCAGTAGGCCTACCTTCAGTGCTCCAATTCATATTGTTTACTAGGTTTCACGGATTTTTCAGGTAACTCTGATCCCATTATTATGGGTTATTGAGAATTATCTGTAATATTAAATAATTTTTTATTCTAATGGTAGTAGTTTGTAATGTCCATTTTCCCTATTAAATTATCAAGTGGGTTTTATGTGTCTTTCCTATTCACATTTCAGAAAACTCTTATTACTTCGATTTGGGACACCTAAAGCATCTTCGCATAAAAATGAGTAATTTCGTATCGGAATGCAGGCTCTTGTGGTTGGCAACAATTTGTTGAAAACAAATCACCGTTGAAAACAATTGACAATACCAGAAACATTTATGGCAGAGAATTAATTGTGATCCATTTATATAAAAATAATGGATCCCTCTTGAAGTTAGTAACGAACTATCATTGAAAAATCTTCGCTGTGATAAGGAGTTGCAGGCTTTAATGAGTGGAGAGAATGAAGGTCGTAAATAATGTTTTAAACGAAACTTCTGTGTTAGCTTACCTTTGTATTTTGTGAAACATTAAAACCATCCTGTTTATGGACCAAATTTCAATACTGATAATAGTAGGTATTGATAATAATATCGTGATTGATATTAATGGTAGAAAATTAATATTTTATTTCTACCAACTTCTATCTGAAATCACAGATAGTCAATGATGTTGGTTCAAATTTGTTCATTTATGTGTATTGATGTCTATGCTTTGATGTTCTTTCAAAAGATGACGTGGTGGTTACTTCTTTGCATAATATTCTTTTTTAATTAGAGGATCTTATTTATTCTTTATTTGTACGAGAGGGAAGAAAACGACATGACATCTAGTGATATCTTCAATAATTATTACAATGGGCTAATACTTTTTCTTTACATTTAATTTGCTAGCACCTTTTCTTTGCAGCTTAGCCTGTAAAATAGAATTTTTACATAGACAGAGAGAGATTTCTGTTAAACGTTTACGATTCAGAGTAACATAATATAATATTCTTGTTTACTGATGGTTTATATTCCAGCAGTTACGATTGTAACATTGTGAATCCTAAGCTTTAACAAACTTTTGTTTTTACAGGTCGGATGGCACCGAATCACCCCTTCTCGAAGAACATGAGGAGTCAAGCCCGGCGGACAAACCAAAACAGGCCATAAAATACGGAGAACTTACTATTTTAGGGTAAGTTTTCGTCTCTAGATTTGGAGAATGGGAATACAAAATTAATATAACTTTTTTTTTTCATCATTCGTTAAATAATACATAGCCTACATACTATGTTTGAAACGTCAACTATTGGTTGATTACACTAAAGTCTGACCGTCCTAAGAAGGAAACCTGAAGTAAACAAAAATCAGTACATCTATCTCACTCTAGCACATTACTCATATGACCTAAGAGTGAGACAGACATACTGGGTTTTGTTTACTTCAGGCTCCTTTCTTAGCTCGTCTCGGGTATAGTTTGGCTTATGTTTCTCTTCTTTTTCTTTTCTTATAGTACATTTGCTTACAGTAATCCACCGCGTAAATTCATTAGTGTCTGCCGATGTCAACTGATACTAAAAGATTTTATTAATAAATAAAGATTCGTGAATAAATGACTATGCGTTTGATACTAGAAAGACGAAATATCCAAATTTATCTAGGGAGATCTTTCAGAGTGATTGCTTATGAGAGAGTGCTGTAACATTCAAAAGCTTAGCAAGTATTCGGGAACTGTAACTAATTCAGGTAAGTAGTCCTCATGTTTAGGGATGTAGACTGTCTTAAGAAATTTTTCATCTATCACCTTACAGCGAATCTTTAGAAAATGTTGTTAAATAAAAATGTATATCATATTATATTATGTGTGAAATTTCTAAATATATTTACATAATTTTTAAGCATTGCGGTTAGACTTCCTGTTTTTATTGAAGCTGCTAATTTCAAATAATTGTTTTTCTTTTGTGACCTTACGAGTTACGGGTAACCTATTAGTGATCTGCCTTTCAAAGAATAAGAAATAAGAAATTAATACGAGTTCTTCATACCAAATGCCTAATCAAACAAGTTGCAATTTTATTTCGAATTTCATGAGGGCATTGGATTAGCATAAATATCATATGGACAACCTGTTTTTGAACACTGTCGAACTCTAAAACCACACTACAATAGCAGTCTATTATAGTTCGTACGCGTGCGTATAATCAATCTAGTTGAACACGTATCTTATCTTGCCAATTTGGTCATCCAGGAAGTGTATTTTCAGCCACTGACCTAACTCGTCGGACGGAATGGTTATATCTGGGCGCTATTATTCAATCACCACCAACAACCCTGTAGCATCAAGTATATTATGGCAGTTCGCGTAACCTGTTTCTGGGTCAGCCGTGCATCTCCATCAGAAGAACCGTTAGCAGTCGCCCACTATACGCTACTCGCTACTATAGCCTACGTGAGAATCGGTCAAATTATTATTTTCTGAATTGATTAAAATTGGTGCATTTGAAGATGACCTAATCATCCAGTATAGTTCCTTGTAGTCGCTATTGTTCTAAATAAGAATGAACTTTGCACATATAGGCCTATTTAGGGTTAAATCTCTATTCATTAACATCCGATTCATTAACATATCACTGTGAAGAAAGGAATACATGCAGTTTCTTGAAGAATTTAAAGACGCTTGTCTGTTTTATCTTTCGTAGGTCTCAGATTCCGTCAGGAAGTCTTACGTGGGAGTCGGCATGCTGACCATACAGTACCCAGAAGTCTTATCAAGTGCTAATTGTTTCGAAATATGGAGATAAATGAAGCAAGGTCGGACGATAGAATCTATCCCTACGTGGGATGTAGCAACACGAGGTTTATTTTAATTCAGTGCATTTTAATTTAACTTAGGTCCTCAGAATTCTTTTTAATAGACTATAAAAATGGATCTTAAAATTCTAAATGATTTAAACGATATGGTCTACTTACATAAGCTGGTTGGTGATGTAAAGCTTCACATTTCGTGCCAGCAAAATGTGTGTTCCGTATGTAAAATAGTAATGAAGAGAAATTGAAAGACTGTTTGGGAATAAATTTTAACTATTAGAGCCCAGATTTAAAAGAAAGATAAAACAGTAAAGTAAAAAAGCAAATAAGCACAAAATTGTAAGAAATAAGCAACAAAATAAGCGAAAATAAATTACACTGAAAGTAAATAAATTGTTTCGAAGAAATCTTGTCTTATTCACGGCTATTATAGTAAGCAATGAAAGTCATCGTCAGATTTTTGTGTTTCCTGCGTCTGTCAGTGAAGAACTATTTGTAAAGTGAAAAAAATATTTTAACGTCACAGCACGTCACTGGCGCATGTGAAAAGCAATACAGTAGTTCTTCATTGGATCCCTCTTCAATTTCTGTTTCTTCACCGAAAACCTTTCTTAGAAATCTGACAGTGTTTTATAATCCATTATTAAATTAGCATTAAATTAGTGAATTTATTATTTGACTAACATTGTCCAAGTGACATTCTTCCTTTTATCTTCTCGACTAGGTCTTGTCGACTCACGGAAAACATTCTATCTGTCAATCTTAATGCCTCATAACTACCCTTCAGATGATGTCAACGAAAAAAATACTCCACGTTTGTAAGATCTATATTTGTAGTAATATTTGAAACAAAATCGTTTGAGCCATTAAATTTTACGAATTATTTAGGATAGTGGAAAGTAAACGATTAGTTTCATGTCAGATTTTTGACAAGGTGGCAAACTTAAGCATGCAAATTTATTTACTTATTTTATTGTAACTTTTCGTCTTTTTAATTCACAGTGACCTATCCACGAACAAAGACCCATGAGTCTTACAAATTCATCCCAATTGCAATCTCATAATTATGTTACTAGCGGCATTAACTTGTTGCAGTAAAATTTTCCTAGAAGTTATTTTCCAGTTTGTTTTAATGTCCTTCTTGATTACTTTTTCAGAATTTCTTACATTAATTCTATACTTGATAAGCACATATTATTAGGGCCTACATTTAATTTGAGTTGGCCTACTCGTATACAATGAAAACACTCCGCGGGCTCAGTTATACAGACTGGTACAACCTTGAAGCTACTCATTACTCATATTTTGACTGTCAGAATCCGGACATAGTTATATCCCTCGATATTGACTTTCTAATCATTTGTACACGGATTTCATTGTTTGCTTGTTGCTACTGATGTAAAATTCTGTGTTTAAAAAAATTGTTAGGCCTATCTCACTATATCAAAATACTCTTAATCTACTTACGGTGAGCTACAAAGGCAACTTTTGGTTAAATATAAACATAAAGAGCAGGATTTCTTATTTGTAAGACCATAACTATAAGCAAACAAAGATAAAAGAACCCTATCGAGTATCATCCTTAGCTGAGGGAAAATACAGGATGGAGGGATATAACTATGCAGATTTTAACGGCTTATTCCTTCGATAAAAATATATATCCTTAAACTTTAAACTTTAACCACATGGTAATCCGAAGGAATGAGATCTGGGCTGTTTGGGAGATGCCGTAAGACCTGAAACCTCAAACTCCGAATGATATCAAAAGTTGCAATGAGCACTCCCACACCGCCGCTCCATCTTCATTTGGATATTGAGATTTCGGGCCTTACAACATCCCCCACGTATCGGAAAGAAAGGTGATTATGTTGAAAAATGACATTTTGTTTTAACTTTAATTGAAATATAAACTTCGCAAAAAATAGTTTGTTGTTACGTTTTGGATGAACCTTTGGGTTAGCTTTTGGGATTGTTGTTATTATTATTATTATTATTATTATTATTATTATTGCGTAGCGTGAAGATGGTTTCTTTGTAGTTAACGTAACTAATTAACGGCGTTGAATTTCAACACGCAGAAGGTTAAAGTAAGTATGTGTTAGTATTGTAGTAACTCATTGCGACTTCGAGTGAAATAATCTGATCAAGCTTTTAAATTGTGCAACTGCTGTGATTTACTGAAGAGTTCGCAGCTGTGATTTGACCTCTTCCAACACATGTCATTCCTTTAAGTATTGATTCACTGCTTAAAACTTATCTTACTCGTTATCATACGTTGCTGAAACGGCTATAGAATGGTACAACAATAGAGGATAAAAGGGTCACCGTTTTCTTACCTCAGCTGGAAGTTTCAAGTTCAAGGCCATAGCTGAATTCATGAAAAATGCACAGTATTTCTAAGTAGTTACGTAGTTACGTGGTTACTCTTTCAGAAACGGCAACGTCAGCATCGTTATGTCATTTCTATTGCCATTATCTGTTTCAGTGTCATCTATTGCCATTATCAGGGTAATTGTTTCGTTCCGGTTGGAGTTATTTACATTATGATGTCTTTTAATAGAATATTTCGGTTGAAATCTTTTAAAAATCTGTAATATTTCCTATTTCGGTATACCAAGGGAGCTTTAATTATACAGTTTGGACTTTGGGACAGATGAACTCTATTAGTATAATGTAACAAAATAGTTAATTCGTGTAATCAGATAGAAAGAATATAATATTATTCTCGACTTTTGCGATAGATGGCAGGCCATGGTCGTGCAGGAAATCATAGCTTCTCTTGGCGTTTTAACCTTACTTTGACAACACATTAATACAACAAAATGTATTCATTTTAGTGTAATATTAAAAATTAACACAATTTTTATTTTATTTTAAATACAGGTTGTTTATTGACCAGTTTGAATTGCTATACATCTTGAAAGATTTGAAGATTGTTCAGTCAGTGCTCGATATTAATCAATACCACAACAATGTTATATTGAAATTCTTTATCATATATTACTTCACATGTAATAAGCGCCTTATAGTATGGTCGAACAAAGAAGTATATAAATAAACCGTTTACAAACTATAAATATCCTTAGACAGACAGACATCATTTTAGAAACACTTTTTCGGTTTCTAGGGGCCGTGAAACATGTTTTCCCGGAGTTATTTGGATTCTGATTTTTTTATCACGATCACCTCTATACTACGCAAGTTATATGCTAGAAAGTAAACATAATTTTGCTAACTTCCGGGCTGTAATACTGTATTAGTATTGTATACACCATTCATAATACAAGCACATGCTGCAGTGAAGTTCATCCATGGCTAAAAAAGATGAACACCCCGTGGCTATAGTTGTTATAACCGCTTTTAACAGAAGACTGGAAGTCATCCTGCAGACAAAATGTAATGATCATTGACTCGTTCACTACACGAGGCCTTTGACCTCTGGTGCGGTGGGTTCATTGAAGCGGAGGCCATGGGTGAGCTACTTCACACACTATGTTGTCTTACTACGACACAATAAATTATCATTGTTCCTTCACAAGGCCGGTTGCATTTATAATGCTTTTGTTTTTTTCAAATACTGTGATTTACATTTTGTTTAATATTTTCTTCTTAACTGGTGATGTGGGTCACTGTGACTCTAATAAGTTTCGAATTTCAGTATTTTATTATTTATCAGCCGGGAATGGATTGTTTGAATATCCCCTACCTCAAGCGCGTACTCAACACTATTCTTCCTACAATTGTGTGACATTTATTTCACATGAAAATGTTCTGCCCTGCTGGGCAGTCAAGGTTTTAAACTTCGGTCTACCAGCCTCGGGATGCAGGGACCGGGCGCCTATCGGTGTGTTATAATTGTGTGGTGGTCTGTTAAGAAGTTTTTGAATTGTGAAATCCATATGTTTTTAAAATGACTTCAACTTCAAAGCACCAAATGTACCTTTTTTATTTTGGACATTAAATTTTAACAAAATAAGATTTTTAAAAATCTTCGGACTAACATAAACACCCTTAAAAAAACGTATTAAGAAAACTGGATGAAAGGAGGTCACTGCAATGTTATTATTTTAGCTTTAATTAAGTATTTATATTTATATAAAATTTTAAAAGGCTCTATTTTAGCAACTTCTGTTTTCAGAATATCTTACATTCAATTTTTGTAATAAAATTTTGTGTGCACTAAAATCAGTCCCTCAAAAGGTAATAGCGTGAAATTATTGCAGTGCGTAATTTAGTAATTACTAATTAGTGATAGCAATAAATTACACATTTTCAATAATTTGTTTATTTACCGTGCATTTTTAAATTGTACAGTATTGGATAATTCATTTGGAAATGCTTATTTCCATTTTTAGTTTGTTAATCATTAATACGTCACACGTTGAAGATGGTAAACAAAACCCCTCAAAGAAGCTCGAAGACATGTGTAAAATATTAAATTAAAAATATTAGTATAAATAAATAAAAATTCATTGAGGCTCACAGAATCTGACACCGTAATGAAAAAGTTCACTTCACTTGTTGAGAGGCTTGTTGAGACTTGTGGTTTGGTATAATAAGGTCTGACGAAAGCTGTTCACTTTTGGTTTTCCTTGATTTTATTATTTTAGCGTGGTATTCTTTCAAGAAAAAAATTAACAGAGAAGTTCGTTAATAGTGATTCGTGTGAAGTATAGAACTAGTCTATATATATATATATATTCTGTACCTCAGAGCCAAAGGAACGTAACTCCAAATTTCATATTTTTTTTTGTTTTTTTCATAATCTTTACTAACTCCTTGACCTCTATAGAACCAATTAATATTAAATCCATAATTTCATTAGAAACCAAGATATTGAGAGCCAAATAGTAGTAACTCCATTCCCCTTTATTGTTCATAATTTTGTTTTTCGCTCCTCCTGTAAAATTTAGTTTTTGGCAGTTACGCTCGTTTGGCTCTGAGGTACAGATATATATATATATATATATATATATATATATATATATATATATATATATACACACACACACACACATATATTTAAATCCTTTGGAATTTCTGTAGGAAAAGCGGTTAGAAATACCTTCACCAGGATTAAGTATTATTATTATAAATAACTTAGTATATTTGCGAACCTTTCTGTAATGAAATATTATATTTGAACAGTGTAGTTATGACTCGTAGTTTTAGTTGTATTTTGTTTACCAGTTTAAGCTTTTTATGTAAATTAGTTGTTTGCAACAACTATTTAAGAACTTTTCTTTCTACCCAACCCTTAATAGAGGAAAATCTCACCTCGAAGTCTGCTAAAGTATCGAGTGTCATTGTGCTTTTTATCTGAAAATATATTATATTCGCAGTGGTTTATCATTGCCTTCTGCGAGATAGATGAAAGATAAGGTCGAGTTGGTGACGGATGACTGCGAGGTCTCATGCCGGATAAAAATGATCCGACATTTTGCTTAATGGCTGAATTTAAAAAAAAAAAAAAAAAAAAAAAAAAAAAAAAAAAAAAAACACTGTACAAAATCTCAACCAGATCATTTGGTCCGAAATTGATTTAAACCAACGTTTCCGGCTCACTCCCGAATCAATGCCTCCTGCTGTGATCTATTAAGTTGCCAAATTCTGATTATACACCTTTTTACGCTTGGGATATATGCGTCTTTTTACCCACCCTGCAATACCCTTGTGTAAGGTATTAAGCAACAGTAGTGATTACAATTTTCCCGCGCATTGGCAAGCTAACAAGGAAGCGCTTCCCATCACACTATAGCTCAATGACAGTGTTTCCTCATGCAACCGAAACTCATATACTCGTCTTAATAATTAAGATCATAATATAGTAGTATTGTTATTATTCCATAATAATAAAAGTGTTCGTCTTTCTGTCTGACTGTGCGCGATGCCCAGCGAAATCTACTGAACGCAGAGATCTGTCATTTTAAACGTAAATGGACTGAAGCCGGATTTTTTATTTTCACTGTCGTTCGTGAGTTATAGGCTAAGTAAAAAAACTGACAGAAAACGTGATTTTTTTCCCTTTCCAAGCATCACTTTTCAGTAAGACATTTCATTTTTCAAATAAGGTGCAGGTGGCTTTGCCGTTTTAGTTATGGTTTGGAAATAAACGAATCGCTTCATTTTATAAGCCCACCATGGTCGAATTGTTTGTTCAAAATGCCAAGGCCCGCAGACATCAGAAATTTTCAACCTAGTCGGAAGAGAAATAGTGAATATAGGCTTAAATGGACCAAACATTGATCATTTTGGACGGAACTCACTATGTAGAGGTTTTCTGGACCAGAGAACTCGAATATGAGGTCGTTTTTCCTCGTTGGTGCTTTTAAATCGTGGAATGCTCTCTAAAGCCGGAATTTTAGCCCGGAAAAATATTCTATAAACTTACATTAAATGATAACAGCGTTTTCGACGTGAAAATTGGGAACGGTGGATCGTAAATACGAAAACTTTAAAGTCTGTTCATGTCCTTTATGCCGATTTTCACTAAGGTTACAATTGTCTCTTCTGTTATAAACCTAATGGTCTTTTGGACACACGGTGTTCAATGTTCTGTCTTAATTTTTGTTATCCGCATTTTTTTTTTTTTTTCCATTTTACAATATAGGCTGTTGGGGAATTGATTGCCATTTAGACTATAGTTTTCCAAATCGAAATTTAAAGTAAAGTTGAATATGTAGGATCGAAATTCACAAATTTCACCGATGAAAATGGTTGTTTACAAATTTCTCATGTTAGAAATAGGATGTGCAAAAAAACTGAGTTAATTGGTGTTCGAAAGACTTTATTTTGGGGCGCTTGACATCTTGCTCAGTTTTCCGTGGCGTAATTTTCAGTTCAGTGGTTGCTTTTTATTTTATTTATTTTTATTTTTTATCTTGCTGTAAATCTTAAAAATGGCACCTTACCAACAGCACTTGTTTATAAAAGCGTTGTTGTGGCGTCATTCAGAGTCACACAAGCTTTTGAAATTATTTTCAAACAGCCAAGCAATTTCAACAGAAAGGAAATACTGCAGTATATTGCGATACTAGTTCCGTAAGCGGTGCATACGGATCGAGGAAAGAGTTTGAAAAAACGAGGCGCTTGCGCCGAGATTTTTCAATTCATTTCCGAGATCCGTTATGCGCTTACGGAACGAGTATTGCATGCTATTTTTTGTACGGTGATTATTTATATCAGATTTAATTATATTAATTGAGATATTAGCTGAAAAATATTATGTATGTACATTATTGAAGATAGATGTTATTTTTCAGAAAGTGATTCGCAAGTGTTGGATGTTATGGGGACTGAATATTTGTCCTGTTAAAGCCGCCACAAACTGGGGGGGCCTTGGTTCCGGTCTTCGATAAAGGCTTGTATTATGATGGTTTTACTTACGGCACGTGTGCTTTTTGTCATTTTTACAGCACTGAGATTTATTTTGTTTTCATAGCAACTAGATTGCGTGTGGGAATGTCAAGTTACGATCCACGGCAACAATATTCGTGAGTACCTCTAATTAGTTACATCGTGCACAAAATGTTTGAAGCTTCCATGGACATGGATTCCAGTATTAACTCGGAAAATATATAGTAGGCTTACATGAAGGGACCCTCCCATTGGAGCTACAAATTATTTACATATAGCCTAATTATTATTATTATTTGAGATATGTAAGTTATAGGCTATACCCGAATGAGCAAGATGTTCGTGTTCGGGTACAGTTCAGTTTATTCTAATATTTACAAATAAATAACACAAAAATAGGCCTATAGCTAAATTTAACTAACCTAGAATATTGAAGAGCAAATTGGGAAATAGAGAATTAAATATCCTCTTGAATGCAGTAATAATATCAGAATGAAATAAAGTATAACTTATGAAATAAGATACATAACAGCCAAGTCTGTGTAAAAGATATCTGCAAAAAGAACAATTAATGGCGCCATGACAATACTTTTATGAACTGGTACTGTTGGTATGGGGGCCATTATCAGAGTTAAAAGTGACATAAAAGACACTGAAGTTCTCCGCAGATTGGAGCGAAATGCCTCGTCATAAATACGCCATTGAACATGGTCTTCATCCCAAAATTTATCTGAAGTAATCGAGCGAGATGACCAAAGCGGGTGAAAAGACTCGTTAAGAAGGTCGCGGCAGTTTATACGAGTATGGGGTCTCCAGATTGGAATTGACTCATCTTTGATTTTATATGTTAATGAAATAAAATCGATCCAGATACTCAGTTCAAAGATAATTGAGACTCGCAAGTCCCCACAAGTATGCACTCGAATTGTCGAAGTCTCATTAAAACGTTGAAAATAAAATGTAGCTCTCGTTGCTCTCTGACAATCTACCAAAACCTAAATGTAATACGTTATCATCCGAATTAATATTCGCCTAACCAGTTTCATTATGAATTAACTGACAGTTTTCTGTAAAAGTGCCACATCAGTAACGGAAGAAGCTGAGCATGCAGGGAACATGATACCTCTGGTTTAGGTTTCACACTGCGTGCAGGAACTTGATAGCCTATGTGGATTGTTTTCATAATTCAAACCATTCCCCGTTCGTAATCTAAAATGCTAAATGTAGGCCTGCCTATATATTCTTATTCACATTAACGACTAACAATTAAAGAAACCAACTTCAGGGCACCAAAAGAAAGCTCTAATTACTACATTTACGACACTTAGTGAAAATTCACTCTTGATAAGTGCTTTTTCTCGTGACACTAATGTACCGGTACTTAAAGAATAGTATCTTACAAAAAAAGGCAGTAAACAGTGCCTGTTAAACTGTTTTCACAGTTGTCGTTCACTATAGACTAAGTTATATTGTTTGCAACAAATATTTTGTTTCCAGCAGTTTTATTGGTTCAGTTATTGTTAATATCCTTTTGTTAAATGTAGCCCCTGAGTTGAACACACCCGGGAATTCCGTTAATACTTTTCCTCCAAGTCTTACTTTAAAATAGATAACTTATTTATATTTATTCTGTACCGTTGTTTGAAAGTTTTCAAGAAGGATACTCGCATGAGTAAGCATCAAGGATAAAATTAAAAACGTAGCCGTTAGGTGGCCTGTTATATTGAATGACAGTGACCTGAAAATTACAACAAAGCTCATCAAAATATGCACACAGTCGTATAAAACGAATTTCCTAGAAGTGACCTTCCACTTCCGTAGCCGCGAATTGATTAAAAACATCGAAATCGAGATAACACCGGGAAAACATGTTTCACGATGGCAAAAACATAAAAAAGTGTTTTTGGAATGACGTCTATTTGTCTGCCTGCCTGCCTGCCTGTCTGTCTGTCTGTGGACAAGCACAGCGGGTAAATGGTTCATTGCATTTTTTTTAAATGGACATTTTTGTACTCTTATCGAACCGCCAAGAATTTGTTTTTTATAACTGAAATATTAAGGGTCTTTCCATGAAACAATTTTGAGTTTTGAAAGAATGGTTCTAACAATTTTAATAAAAATTTAAAACTCAAGACTTCTATCTATGAGTACTAAAATAGCTATATCCGTTTTTTCTGTACAATTGACCTAGGGGCACTTTTACTCGTATCCATTTTCAAATTTTCTAGGCTATCGCCATTACAATAGGCGATACATGAAAACCTACCACACTAAAGTTGTAGAGAAAATTTAAATTAACGTTCTGTCAGATACAAAATTGATAGGTATCAAGATAAAAACGAAATAAGTACAACGTATGCTGAATATCAGAACACATCAATTAAAATAAGAATGATATTCCTTTGTTTCCCATAGTAACAAGAAAATTATAATTTAACTTACTGAAATGCTGTATATCTCACACAAAACCTCGTAATGAACACACTAAAACCGATCAGCGAGAGGAGGTATAGATCTTGGTTGCAGATCTCAAATTTCGTGGCCGACAAAATTTTATTTGAGTTTTTAATGGTTTCCTCATGCGCAAAGGTAATACAGGACTTAAATTTTTTTATGATAACCTACATACTGGTTTCTTTCGTTAACCTTGAAACCTCAATATTACAAATTTTAACATGGAAGCTTATATGTGAGAAAGTATGTGCAGCATATTTTGCACCGTTTATTTTAAATAGTGCGGTTATTGTAATTTTATCTCAACAGTGGTTGCAAGGTGTAAAGAAGCCGGCCATAGCTTTTCATTTTATTGAGTCCCAGACTACCACGGATTTTAAAAATAGAAATGACGTTCTTTTATGCGATATTGGTTTCAATGTAAGCTTTCAGGTACATCTACAGAAAGCTTGAACATTGTGTAGTAATGCACTTTAGTTACACAGGTCTTAAAATTCCTGTGGCACTAAGTTACCGGTACGTATGAAGTCTGTAGTAAATGCCGTATGTCAGGTTGCAGCAATTGAAAAATGAAAATGTGCAGGCCAATTAAATGTCGATTGTTCATAAATTGTTTTGTAGATTTGCAATTTCCGGAGTAAATTATTTTTAATCGAGTATTATTTAGGTATAAAAGTAAGCTGGCAGGCATAGAATATTACCCGAAAGGTCTTGAGTATAACATTTCATATTTCGACAGCTTTCTTTCGAAATTGCATAGAATGCAAACCCTGTAAATTGGAAGTATATTGTTTAATTTTATTTTGTGCTACAGTTCAAATGGTTTGTTTCCTAGAGCCGGGCATCCTGTTTTATGTATTGCTTTGAATGACAGTGACCTAATAACAACAAAGTTCACTTAATGTGCACACAGCAGTAGACCACTGTATAAAAAATAACTTCCCAGGAGTTGACCTTTCACTTAGGTAGCAACAAATTAATGTAGATACCTTTTTTTTAATGTTCAGATAGTTGTGCCTTTCTTTGAATGGTGCGGTTATTGACATTTCATTATACCAGTTTCCTACGTCGAACTTGTTCACTTCCAGCTAAATAGCCCATTCTTCCATTGTAATTATATTCTCTTTTGCCTCTGTTTATACTGTGCCTAATGTGCTTATTGCAAAATAGACATCGGTGTCCAGTGCACGATCTGCAATGTCCATAGAGGTCATCACATGTCTTGTCATGAGTTTTGCCGGTGTAGCCAATGAAATGCTGTCGATTTGTACTATTTATAGTCCGTCATTTATAATTTTTGTATAGACAACCCATATGGTAAAGACACGAGGAGAGTTTTTAATTCACAGGCAGAATCAGGGCGTTTGAGCGAATTTTCCACCGGGGTTTTGACTGGGATTAGTTTGTTAATAGTAAGCAAGAGAAATTTGAGCCGGATTTTAGAAAGTTGCTAACTTCGTTTCCAATTTGATAAATAGTGTTCTTTGTGTGCCTTGAGTTCAACTATTTCAAGAATCATGTGTCAAGATGACACAGCAACTCGCCGCGTTTCTACATATGTACGATACTTTTACTTTCAGATGACATGTGCTCATTGAAAGAGTGTAGGTTAGATACGTTTCTTCAAGCATATGAGAGTGACTACTAACTCCAAATTAAAAAGATATCAAATTAAAAACTCCATAGGAAATGTTATACTTGCCGAATTCAAAGCAAACAGTTACTTCCATTCCAGTATTCCCTTTTAGTTTTCTTTCTGTTTTTTACAGGGTTGTAGAGATGCAGTTCTAATTCCAGAATTTCTGTTACCGGTAATATTGGAATTTGAAATATTAATCTGAAACAACAGAATCCCCCCCCCCAAAAAAAAATTATCAGGGATTCAAAATATTCATTTCGATCCATGGAATTAAAATTGATAATAAAGATAACGAAGTAGGTATAACATTTCCTTGTACCTGTCAATACATTAATTCTTACAGCAGATTTCTTCATTGTGTGTGTCAATCGAATTCAGTAGGGCTTGATAATAAATTTCATCATGTGCAAAAAAGCAGAAAAAGTTCGTATCACAGTTAATGAAGACCTTAGCTTACAAAATTTCAGTGTTATCCCTGATAAGTACCTTCTCGAGTAATATCTCACAGAAGAATTAGCTTGAAATTAGCATCATTATTCTGTATAAGAAACATTTATAATCAAAACTATCGAAAATAAGGCGTATTTCCACTTATAGAGTTTTATGTTAGGTTCATCAGTTTATAATGTACTCCCATAACTTACATGTGAACACACTTGATGCATGCAAAAAATAAACAGTTCAAAATAAAACGTTGCTCTGAGAATCGTACGTTGTAGTCATCATCACTAGGAGGCGGATTTCTATGACCTAAAAAATAGGATATATGCATGCATTTATGACCTAAAAATCATCAAAATATGACCAGTAAAATTTAAAATATGGCTTTACCACTTACGCATTGTGTATATTTTTTTAAGATTCATTGCAGTATATTTTATTAAAATATAGTGTTAATTATTTAAAATATCTGTAAATTCTCAGGAAGTATCATTATAATGCAAACTTTACAAAATAGCCTATGATATGAAACTTCAAAATTTCTTTAATATGCACACAAATATGCCAAAATTATGACCAAAATATGCATATTCATACTAAATATGCTACAATAGTTGAAAATTTCCTAAATATGCAGTTATATGTACAATAAAAGCCGTTCCATTTTCACCAGGATGCTTGGAATCGGGTTTAAATTAGTCTGAAAACTGAAATAATGCAAAGGGGAAAAATATGACATGTCATAGAAATCCGCCCCTAATCATCACCATTTTTTTAAAGTCGAATGTTGATCTGGATATACTACAGTTTCACCTGGGTTTTCCTACATTTTAACAAGGGAGATAAGTTATTTTTAGTAAAAAAAAATGCCTTCTCCACCTTTTCTGTTTTATGCCTTCTCGTAGTTCCTGCAATAAATTGCATTGACAAACATATTGTGGTTTTCGAAGCAAGACAATCGACTGCTAAATTGTAACCACGTGTTTTGATCGTTTGTTAAAGAAGCTGACATCAGAGGCCACTTGCCCAAATTCATGGCGAAGTGGGCCATGCGGAAGTGGGCCAGACGACGAGACACGTGTCATTATTTTGTTATCGATTCTCCGTGCTTGAAATTAACCTAAATGGGGGAAGAAGAGAATATTGATTTCTGGATGGTGCAAGCCTCTCGCTGGTTCTGATGTAGTACGCATGACTATGAATCCCTCCTATACATCACACTGTACTTCAGAATCATATCAGTCACTTTCATAGCATAACATTTGCTATGGGATCTGTCATTACTGCCTGTCACTACTACATGCAAGATTGTCCGAAGATTATCTATAATGTTAGATTATTTTATTGAAACTATAACGATCTCTTGAATAATTTCTTATAATAGTTAGACTATACTGTTTTACTCTAAGAAATAAATGGAGCAAAATATGTTCATAAACTTTCTCGCATATACGTGTTAAAGGCTAGAACAGAAAAAAGTAAATTATAGGGACAATTAAATTGTATTTATTGCATTTTCAGAAAACTAATAAGTATCTACAACGGAGAGCATCAGGATCGGTCTTTATATTCAATGCTTTTACCGTGAAATAATAATAGTCTAATAATAATAACAATAACAACAATAACTTGGGGTTTACATGGTTTCCTCAATCTCAAAGGCAAAAATGCAAGATACATTGAGATATAGTCGAACAATAGAAGCAAATGCTGCACTAATGATTTATTACAAAGAGCCTACTGGTAGATTTGGGTGGCCACGAGGTTTGATTTGAATCCAGTACTTCTTCCTTATTACCCTATACCACCTCGCTCTAATTGAGTTTGGTGTGTTCATTAGACTGTGGTAAACTGACTATATGTCAGATTATAGTATTCTTGTTACTATGGGCAACAAAAGAATATTCATATTTTAATCAAAATGTATATTCTGAAATTCGCATGGCCGGTTTCTATAAACTCGCGAATTACCTATGGGTAAATTATCCAATGTACAGAATTTACACAAGAATAACACCACACAAACACAGATAATTTAAAGGTAACAATCACATGCACTTGTGGCGAGTTTCTAGATAAATTTCCTCTGGGTAAATATGAAAATGACAGAAAAAATGTTCCTACAAACTCGGGCTAGATCTTTCCAAGGGTAAATCATCGGGTTAATTTATCCTTTCATTGATGGCTGGATAAAATTTAGCCTCTTGTAGGATCAATAAGAATTTAAACAATGAGAATCAAAGCCTTCCGAATTAAATTAACTGTACTACTCCAAGGCTTTGCTCATTATATCATTGTGGGCGAAATGGAACTAATTTGTCCATGGATAATTTGCCCATAGGTAATTCACAAGTTTGTAGAAACCGGGCATGTCACGTTATTTCGTTTTTATCTTGGTACCTATTAATTTTATAAAGAAATGTACCGGTATTTAATAAAAAAATTCATTTTAATTTTCTCTACAACTTTACTGTGCTAGGTTATCATGTATAGCCTACTGTAATGGAGATAATCTAGAAAAATTGAAAATGGGAAAATCATTGCCAACCCTGAACAGTAGTAACACTGTAAATGGTTGAAAGGTAAAGCATAAATCCAAAAAATTTGCGCATATCTAGTTTGCTAAAACTGTAAATACATGAATAATATAGAACAAATTCGTATTATCTTGTTTGCCCTCTTGTAAGATAAATTAGTGGTAATGGTTTATCATACATAACTCATATTAGGCAACATTTTCCCATTCTGTTTACTTGAGATGACACTTAGTTCCTATCCTTGCGAAACTGTTGTAAAATTTTCTAAATAAAAGTCCTCTTTCCTGATGTTAGGCCTATATTATATTACTTTGGATTTAGTTTCCCAAACGAATAAGCAGAGGTTTGCAAAAATGAACCATAGTATTCAGTATGAAGGTATTGACTTCACATCCACAAAACACTCACAGACGTTATGAATCTCTGGGAGACCATGAGATACTCTATTTCGGATGGTGAGAGAGAGAGGGGGGGGGGGGCTAGACGTAAATTTATTTTCCTTCAGGCAAGCCTTGAAGAACTAAAGGACATTGACTAAGGCTTGTCGCACACTTGTGGTCGCCACGGGTAGCGGGAAGGCTTAAGGGCGGAATTCTGGAACAAGCCTTCAACTCCTCCTGAAACCGTCCTTAGTAAAGGAGGGTAAAAAGAAGGCACCTTCTTCAAATGCAAAATCAAATTCTCGGTTCTTTCTTATAGCGTCCTTAATGAAGGACAGCTTATAAAGCCTCCTTCAGTTGCCATGGACAGTTGGCATCTGCATGGAAGACAAATGTTCCCATATGTTCAATTATACATTAAGCGCTGTTGTATAATGACTATTTATTTTATGAAAATTGATGACAATTAAATTACAGGATTGAAGTTTACTTCATTTTATGTCAGATTAGTAATTCCTGACCTCTTAATAAATAACAACATGAAGCTCTGAGAATATGGATAGGTTGGTAGTAACTAGCGTCTTTATTCCGTTGTACGGGACTGCAGCGAGGCACACATCTGAATTTATCACTCGAATATTTAGCGTATTATGGTACCAATGAATGAAATAATGTATCCTAATAAAACTAGCAGGGCTCCGAAGTAAAGTCCAACGTCGAAATACGGTAAGTGTTTTTTCTATTATATGAGCCACTGATGCGATAGCCTTCTTTCCTCCCCGCATGGACGATCCAACTTCACAGTGAGTTCGTGGTCTCGGGGTTACGTGCGTGTCTAGTAATGGAGAGGTTTCACGTTCAAATCCACCCCAAAGCAACTTTTTTTTTTTTATTTATGTGAAATTGTGCACATTCCATTCTTGTGTTCTATTTTATCAATGTGCTTGAATAAGTATTATATTTTTCTTACAAAAAAGAAAAAAAACTGGGAATTCATCGTCATTCATTGACTTGTGCATTTTTTTACATTAACCTGCAACATCAGGCCTAAAGAATGGTAACATAAGCATATAAATGTTATTTCTTAAACAGAAACTTGCTTTAAAGTTAAAAGTGCATAGGCCTATAGGACTACTCAGAACAAAACTGCGTACCGCTTGGTGGAACTATCCTCTTTTTATTGTCATACTGTACTATTTTATTGAGAACATAAAGACTATGTAGTCTATGATATAAAAAATGTGTCTAGCATTTTTATAATATTGCAGCTGCTTCTATTACCGGTAATCTTCATTAATATTGTTATTATTATTAGTAATAACAATAATAATAATAATAATAATAATTTATTTGCTGTCAATTGACTTGATACAAGTTTCTGACATTGTCAAGCTTACCTAATATTGCTACAACCTAGATCTAAGGATAAAAGTGTGTGATTGATCAAAATATGATAATGTATATGTGCTAATCGGTTATTACAATTCGTCTAAAGAATATAAACATTTTTCTATTAAGTATTTCTTCAGAAGTGTTTTGAAATTTTTCTTGTCAGCATTCGTAATTTCTACAGGTAGCTTGTTGTATAGTATAGTTCCAATTACACTTACGTCCTTAAATATAATTTGCTTTTTACATGTATATCTATGACAATCTAAGCTACTT
This sequence comes from Ectobius pallidus, assembly GCA_964059195.1. Classification (NCBI taxonomy): domain Eukaryota; kingdom Metazoa; phylum Arthropoda; class Insecta; order Blattodea; family Ectobiidae; genus Ectobius; species Ectobius pallidus. The sequence continues at coordinate 92,658,599 of CAXKWD010000007.1, forward strand.
CTTGTGCTATAATTATTATGAATTTCACTATTTTTGTTAGATTTCTAACTACTATTTCTAGTACTATTATTATATTTTTATGATAGGCCTATTATTATATTTATATTATATTATATTTATATTAAAGGCCCATTATTATATTTGTATTATATTATATTTTTATTAAATTATTATTTTTATTATATTATGATATTTATAGTCCATTATTATTAGACTACTACTACTATAATTATTCTTAATGGTATTGTCATTGTTAGGTCTATTGCTATTATTTCTGTATTTATTATCATTATTATTATGTTCCTCTTTGTTTTGTCATAAGTATTGAGATCAAACATACGTGCAATTAAAAAGTTGTAGGCCTAATAGTTGGCTTTCAAAATATATATTTGTATTCTTTAAGGTTAATTAGATAGTACTCCTTTCCTTTGTTATATGGATGTGTAAGAGTTATGTTCATGGGCCTAATTTACGTATTTTATATCCACGCTTCAATGTCATTTATCGTGACATTGATCACTTTATACTATATCCAATCTTAATTTTTTTAAATAAATAGACAATAATGAACTACCGTACATACAGTACGCTATTCTTTTCCAAAAATAGTTATTTATGGAGCTTATTTAATAGATATTCTGCTCACAATGGACTATTATTTTGAAATTCACGGTTTTTTTGCCCATAATAATGAGTTTAATTTGTTTGTGTCGTATCTATGTAGTCATATTTTTATTTAATACTTCTAGATAATATAATAATGATTTCGTAGCATTATCGTTTAACCTACGTTGCTGTAGTACAATCTGAAATTTGATATAAGTTGCATAAACTCAATAAATTCACCATCTAATATCACAGAAGTGAGAAAACTTACGTCTGAAAACTATAGAGGATGGAAAAAGGCGACCACTCGGCTTCCTTCAGTATTTAAGATAAGGAAACTCTCTTACTTCCTCCTTTAAACTAACAGGGAGGTTCGAGAATAAGAAAAGGGGCTTCTTAAGGGACATCACAGGCCCCCTTTCACCTTTAAGGAGCCATCCTTCCTAAAGCGAAACAAGGAAGGTTCCAGAGTACGAATGGCTATGTAAGGAGGATTGAAGGCCCATTTTAAATGAAGGAGCTTGAAAGGAGGATTCCAGAATTCCGCCCTAAGACTCATTCCAGGATCCGAACCTTTCATAGGAAATTGAATTACGCTGACATGAAAATGTCAGCACATCTTTCTTGAAAAATGTAGAATAAAATTAATGCGAGAGTCCTGTTTAATACAGTTTTTGTTTGTACGCTGTGTCCTCATTTTTTTTTAAATGTATAACATCAACAAGTTCCGTTACAATGGTAATACTACATGTTTTGGTGTAATCCTTATGTTGTTAATTAATACAATATTATATTTCAATATGGCTTAGCTTCTAGTTTTGTTCTACTTTATCTATAGTAATTTACAAATTGACAGATATCAGTCTCATACTTATTAGTTATGTACTACATCTACTATATCCCTATCCTAGTCCGTATATTTACTTATTTATCTTATCTATTTATTTGAAATCCATTGATCTATTTATTTTAAGTCCATTGCTTTAATAAATGTATTAAAGTCTTTTAGGTATTTTATGACTAAATCATATCTAGGTGGCCACTGTCCTCTGTTTCGAATTATGCTGGCCTTTAGTTGAGCTCGTTCTCTGTTGTACCTCGAACATTCCAGCAGAAGTTGGTTAGTCGTCTCTTCTCCTCCGTTGCAGGGACAAGTGGAATCTTGCGTTATTTTAAATCTATGAAAATAGGCTTTTATTGGTCGCTGTGTCCTCATGTACGGTATTTGTTGACTGGAAAGTTTGAATCTTTAGCCCATAGTCTGTTTAAAGAATATATTCATTAAAACAGGTACAGTGTACTTAAGTACTCGCTTCGATTCGCTCAGTGTGTCAGATGAACCTTAAAAATTTTACCATATTTGCTTCGCACTCAGCTCATGATTGAGAACAGATCATAGGCTATTAGTATATTTTAGATATAAAATTGTATGGATGTGTGCAATATCTTCATATAATTATGGATGCTGATTGTAGTAATATAACCCAATTAACATCGATCCAATCCCTGACTGATAGCACTTGATGTCACTAGAGCCCGGAAGTTTATGACAATTCTTATTTTTCATAATGCACTTTATAACGTGCTAGTGTTAAAATGTGTACAATACATGAAAAAATAACATATTTTGTTTTTTTTTTTTTTTTTTTTGCGATAATGCATCATATTTGCTTGATAATTTTAATATTTTTGTATATTTTGTTAATTTGTCACATTTTTAACGGCATATGGAGACGGATTTTAAATATTGTGCATATGTCTTTTAAAAGATTTACAGCATAGTGAATGTTTTGAGAACCGACTGTACAATAATTGCCTAATGTTTTCGGATTGTATAATATTAAAGCTACGTTTCATTTAATTGCATTTCAATTGACTAAAATTTGTTGCATTGAATTTGTTGTTCAAAATGTTTTGTAATTTTATTTATACAAAACTTCTAGGCCTACTATATTTTGTAATTTATAATGTAATTCCGCTGACAAGAGAACGTAAAAATTTCTTATATGATAGTACTTACTTCATTGGTTCAGAGCATGTTTTACAAATTTTGGCTTCCGGGCCTTAACCATCACTATGGATCTAAAGAAATTCCTTTAAAATAGGTCTATTGAGCATGTCCTAAGTCGAGTTAATGGATCAGTGTTCAAGTTTTTCGTTGTAACCTAATGATTTTCTGGATCACAAAATTTGAAGTTTAAAAAAAGTGGTAATGAGAAAAGACCTTTATCAATGTATATCTATAAGAAAAATGATCTAGTTAAGCTTCTGTGGGTTGTATTTAGTCTGTATGCTTTTCTCAAAAGTTACACATAATCTTATTATTGAGTATTTGAGTGTAACGCATAAAGGTAACATATTACTTGTAAGCAAGACATAAACTGTTCGTCATATTCAGAAATATTTTTGATATTTAAAGATAATTTAATTACTATTTTCTCGAAGAATTTGCATTTTATTTTGTAAAATTTGCCTTTTTTCTTTTACTAGTGTAAAACCTTTGTTACCTTGTAAGCAAGGTATAAACTGATGATCACATTCAGAAATATCTTTATTAACAATAAACCCGTAAAAGTGTTCATCAGTATCAAATTAAGATTTAACTACCACCCAACCGGAATCTTCATGAGTTGATGGGATAGTATCCTTCCTATAAGTACTCATTTCTAGATTTTACGTCCGCTCCTCTAACTCTACATCTCATGTTGTATTGTATGGTATTGTTTATCTTTCCAACTGGCAAATTAAACTTAATTTAGAATACACTATGTAGACTTTTTACGCAGGACATGAATCTGGATTTAGATATACATAGGCCTAAGTTTTAAGCACTGCCTTCTAAACTGTATTACTCGTGTATACACTGCCTGACCTATACGGCTAATTTTGCGCACGCGGCATTACAGATGGCAGCACCTTTCACACCCAGCTGCGATATCCTTTATATTACCGTATGCTGTGTTGCCCTCTGAAGTATAAACTCGGAAACTAAAATATGCTGGAATTTCATGCTATCTGGGTGTGAACTGTGTCGCCTCTACTGGAGAAATTAGGCAATTTAACAATACTCTGAACTCATGTTAAAATTAAGCATGGACAGGCAGTGTAATTCTCGAGACGGCGGTGGTTTTAAGATTCCTTTTAATACTTCAACCATAATGAATAGAATGCTATTCATTATGCTTCAACGTAGGACCAATAGTAGACTTATCGGGCATTTGTAGCATTTTGTTTCTCTGTTAAGGTCCTTTTTAGAACACATAATATAACAATAATTATGATTATTATTATTATTTTTATTATTAAAAACTCGCATTCAATCTCTGTAATTGAGAATTGTGTAGTTTTAACCTCTGGCGTATTTAACGTTGGTTGAATTGCTAACGTAGTTTTCATTTATGTGACTGATTTGAAATGTATCGATCAGATAACCATTTCCTCATCCAATGTCCTTGACCCATCTGTCTGATGGCTCTGACTTAGTCCTATTTTATACGGTAAAGATAATTTTTATTATTTGCAACCAAGAGAAACCTGCTCAAGTGGGATTGAACCCTGGCCTCCTGTATGTCACCGATGACGCTACAGACTTGCTCATAATCATTTATTGTAAGGTACTGAAACTTTGAAAACTAATCTACCATGTAAGAAACTATTAGCTTTATATATAAAATAAACATCTGGTAATGTTTACGCATTCAGTTAGTCTTTATTAATAAGATGGAATGTCTTACGCAGTGTAGGCGATTACAATATTATCGAGAAGTGACCAGCACCGGAACTGTAATAGTTCGAAAGTACATCTGTCAATTCGCAGCATTTGAAAGTTTATTAATTTTCTGCTACTGGCAGTGAAGTATTCATGATAGATAAGCAGTGTGATGTTTTGAAAGGGAATACACTGAGTGAATCTACATCAGTATCGAAGCGTTGCTCATTGGACAATAGAATACATAGACCTAAAACTAGACCTGGGATTTTAAGGCAAATGCCTATTTCGTTCCTTATGAAATAACACGAAAATTTTGAAACATGTTGACATTTCATGATATATCACATGAGTTTTATAGTGCCCTAAAATGCCTATTTGGACCTTTGGAGCCTATTTTTACTATTTTAGTGCCTAAAATGCCTATTTTGTACATTTAAAATAAAATTCTACTTCTGTAACTTTTACAATCATTTAATGGACATCCCTGAATGAAGGGTGGGGTTTTCACAGAAACTTGATTTTCCCAAACAAATGTCGCCAAAAGAATGCTGACTGACGGGGGAGGATTCGCTCAAAACAACAAGAGCAGGTATATATAGTAAGAATGGACATACTGTGTCAATTTTTCATATAATCCAAAACTGTTTTTGATAAATGTATTTTTAAATCTTTCTTAATTTTGCGATTATTTCTGTTAACAATAGGTATACCTCGTTTTTGTACAGTAAAAAAGATCACATTACAGTTGAAGAGCATATTGTAGTATTTTAAAGTCTATTTTCCGTCTATTTACACATTTTAAAGCTTATTTTATGTGCCTATATTCTCTTTTAAAAGCCTATTTACTTGTTTTAAAAGCCTATTTTAGGTGCCTAAAACTAATTTTTTTAGAGCCTAAAATCCCTGGTCTACCTATAACTTTTCCTCCAATATTGGAATGTAGTCTTCCATTCAATAATTTGTACCAGTAACAGTAATGTGTGTTTACATTCGAAACCTGTGCTTAGTAAGTGGAACACGTCTTGTGAGTGAAGTGACTAAAAGTTTCAGTAGCTTCTCGTAGTCTAAAATCCATTGCTGTGAGCTCACTACCTTTGTTGTTGCTTCGTTAAACTTTCTCTTACGACAAACCGAGTGAGATGAAATGTTTTTATCTATCAGACAAAGGAGAGATTTTAAAGGTCAGTGGTTATCTTTTAAGTTCAACGCCTTTAATCGTGGTCTGCCTTAATCCAGTTTGTTAAATACCGTAGCTATAACTAGAGACCGGATTTTAAAGGGAATTCCTTTTTTTATATTTCATCACAAAACGTGATAAAATTGAACAGGACATCACTGAGTAAGTTTCAACTGCAAATGACCTGGTTTTAACGTCCTCTTTTTTCCTTTTTTAGGCCCATTTCCCTTTTTTTTAGGAACTTTCCCTTTCCAGTACCTTTTTTGCTAATTTATTTTGAAAAATTCGTAAATTGCCCAGTATTTGGCAATATGAAAACATTAAAAATTGTTTTAACTGATTCACCATTGAAAAAATAATTCCTCCCAGCAGAATAGAGCGTTACAGGGAAATCAAACATGTATTTCTCTGTTGAATTTTTACACTCTCTTACTTTTATATCCCTTTTTTCCCCCCACCTTTTTTGGCAATAATTTTCCTTTTTCCCCACCTTTTTTGGCAATAATTTTCCTTTTTCCCCACCTTTTCTTGGCAATAATTTTCCCTTTTTTCGTCCTTTTTTTGGTGAAAACTTTCCCTTTAAAATCCGGTCTCTAGCTATAACCTCTCTCTGTTTTGAATTATTCATTTATTGTAAATTTAGTGCTTCATATACGTTTCCAAGTTTCTTTTTTGTGTTTTTAAAAATACGAATTTTAAAAACTTTAGTAACTTAAGAATATTATAGGAGAAAAATTCCTCCGGCACTGGGACTTGAACCCAGGACCTTTGGCTATTCGCGCCAATGCTCTACCAACTGAGCTAAGCCGGAGCACAATTCACAGCGCCAGATGGAACTTCTCTCCTATGACTGATTGCCCTAATGGAGAGAATTGAGCTCCGGCTTAGCTCAGTTGGTAGAGCATTGGCGCGAATAGCCAAAGGTCCTGGGTTCAAGTCCCAGTGCCGGAGGAATTTTTCTCCTATAATATTCTCATGTAGTGTCCAACAGAGACAATAATCTGTGGCTCATGAATGCTTATATATCTGTTTAGTAACTTAGCCTAAACCATTTGCTGTTTTTTCTACAATTAAATTTACAGTGTAGGAACTTAAAGTAAATAAGTAACTACAGTATTAGAAAATAGAGAGGTATTAAGGTAAGGATTTCATGGCTCTCTGAACCTGCGATCCCCACTTGCATTTATTTTCCCGTGTGTAAAATAACTGCGTAAGCTTTAATTCCCTAGGCGCTTGGGTACTACAGGGTCACTTTAGGAGCTTTAGTAACAATTGACCAAATTATAACATGACATACTCTCGTAGAAAAATAACTACCGGTATTGTAGTTCAGGAAATAAAGTTAAATTCATAACGTAGCTATTATTAACGAAACCTAAGAACACTTCGCTTATGAAAGAAGTGTGGGTCTCTGTAGGGCTTTTCTAGTTGTGTTGGCCATCCTGATTTAACAATTACCAATACTGCAAGAATGACTGCTCCTGTGGTCTCGTAGTTAACTTCGTTGGCTACGGATCCACAGGTCCAGGTTCGATCCCCGGTATCTCCTAGGATTTTTCTGGGGTAGGGAGGTCTGGAACGGAGTGCACTCAACCTCGTGATACAAACTGAGAAGCTACTTTATTGAGAAGTAGCGGCTCCGATCACAGAAACCATTATTAACGACCTTGGGTGTCAGCATGCTGACCTCATGCCCCCAATCCTACCGCCTACCTTTGGTAGATGACGCGATGGTCGGATGGTAGGCTTTGTCCCTTCAGGGATGTAGCGCCACGGAGTTTAGTTTAGTTTAGTTTAGAACACTCCGCTATAGTAAAATCGCACTACCTTTCACTATTGATCAGCTGCATTCCGAATTAATCTATATGCAATGCTGAGAGAGGAAATCCGGCTGGGAAATTTCACTAGCGATAGTATCGCTAAATTTTGAATGTATTAACCTTGAGTAACACTTTTGCAACCTCCAGGAAGGGAAGCTGTGTGGACAAGGATAGATTATTTGATTTTGAACACGCTAAGATTTTCTATTTTCAGTTTACCTTCCAGTAGTAATCCTTAGTCGACTAATCCATACTGAGAATTGACTTGCGTGATTTGAGAGCACATGCCAGCGTCGGAGGTCAGAAGGTGCAATTTTTAACCTCGTTAACTATATTACACGCCATTTATCCAGTTGCCAAGAAAGCAAATCTAGACCTAAAGGCTATTATTTGCTTGAGAAGTAGGAACTTAATCCTGAAACTTTAGTGCGTGTCGCTCTTACTATTATTATTATTATTATTATTATTATTATTATTATTAGTAGTACTACTATCATAACAGGTGCCCGCGGCTTCGCCTACGATAATTAATTCGAAGATTAAGAATTAAGAGCAAAATAATTAAAGCAATACATTTATTAACACTTATACGCGAATAATTTATGAACTAAACGATTAATAATTATAATGAAACATAAAACAAGATTTTGATTTCATTATACTAACGGAAGCCTGGTTAAGTCATGATATTGGGTTTGATTTACCCGGTTATACAAAAAACGTTAAAATGAATAAGTACAGCAAATGCGATAGTTTAGTGGTCTATTGCAAGAATAATATAGACTTCACTCTCACTGACATAGAAATTTCAGAATGTAATTCTTTGCATTTAAATTTTACGTTTGGCAACAATACATTTTCATTAACAGCTATTTATAGATCACCGAACACCTGTAAATATGATTTCCTTGATAATTTTGAACGCTTTTTAATAAATTCAAAGCAAACAGATAACCATCTAATTGTTGGCGACATAAATATTCAGATTATTGAAAATCATTTAGATATTACTGGAAACAGGTATATGGATATGTTACATGCACATGGTTTTGTAAATTTTTTAAATGGCGTTACGAGACCAGGCTCGGAAACTTGCTTAGACCATATATTTTTTAAAACTAAAAAGAAATGGAAATTTATACCAGGAATTTTCTGTAGCGCCGTAACTGACCACTATGCCGTTTTTTCTCTACTAAAAAATCCTAATGATCACATTTCGAAATCCCCAGGTACTCAACAATCTTTGCCCATTTCAAATAACATTAACAATGAAAAATTAGTCTCGCTTATTGAGAGAGAAACTTGGGACTCTGTGTATAAATGTAAAGATCCAAATACTTCTTTCCAGTTATTTTATAATTTAATTAAGAAATACATAATAAGTAGTTCGACCAGCAATCAAAAGCTTCCTCATAAATTCAAAAAAATTAAGCCATGGATCACTGTAGGCATAATCAAATCTATTCGTACTAGAGACAAGATTGCGAGAAAAGTAATTCATGACCCAAACAATGAAAATTTGAAAATTTTTTATAAAAATTATAGAAATATGCTGACTCTTGTTATAAGAAATATGAAGATTAGTTATTATAAATTAAAATTTGAAGAATATAAGAACAACCCTAGGAAATTTTGGCAAACTGTTAATGAAGCCACAGATATAGGTACTGAAAAAAATAAATAGGTTTCAGAATTAATAAATGAAAATGGTACTCACATAACAAACAAAGAGGATATTGCAAATGAATTTAATAAATACTTCTCAAAAATAGGGCACAGTGTAACCTCAAACGTTAATAAGGCATCGTCATACTCTTCGGAGTACAATAAAACAGCCATGAATCCAATCACATCTATGTTTCTCAGTCCTGTTAATGAATGCGAAATTATTAACATTGTGAAGACCTTAAATAATAATGTAGCTCCAGGCATTGATGGAATAAAAAACATTACATTGAAATCTATCATTAAATATATTGTAAAACCTCTTGTCTATATTTTCAATCTTTGTTTCACAGAAGGTGTTTTCCCCAATACTCTAAAAAATGCTGTGATAATACCTATACATAAATCCGGGAAAATGAATGATTTAAACAATTATAGACCAATATCACTTCTTCCGGCCTTTTCCAAGATACTAGAGAAATGCATAAAAGTTAGGCTACTAAACTATTTACAAAAACATGAAATTATATCAAAAAATCAATTTGGTTTCCAGAGCAACATATCTACTGACGATGCTTTTATTAACGTTACAGGTAACATTATTAAAGAATTAGACAAAGGTAATAATTGTTTAGGAATTTTCTTGGACTTACGTAAAGCTTTTGATACTGTTATTCACTCGATACTATTAGATAAACTGAATAAGATAGGAATTAGAGGAACAGTTTACAAATTATTTGAATCATATCTGAGCAATAGATGTATAATGACAAAGGTTGACAGCCATATAAGTGAAATATCAAATATTGATATTGGTGTGCCACAAGGAACGATATTAGGACCAATCTTATACTTAATATATGTAAATGATTTGCTAAATTTAAACCTAGATCAAATAAATGGCTCCATATTTTCATACGCAGATGACACTGTTGTGATTTTCAGTGGTCATTCATGGGAAGTAGCATATAAATACGCTAATACTGGCATGAAAATTATAAAAAAATGGTTCGATTCTAACCTTCTGTCACTAAACGTGGATAAATCAACATTAGTTCCTTTCTCATTAACATCTACTGGTCAGATAGCGCGGAAAAAATGTACAAATTTAAATTTAATAATACATAATTGTAATTTTGATGTGAATTGTAAATGCTTACCACTGAAAGAAACAGCCGTTGTGAAATATTTGGGTATTTTTATTGATAAACACCTTAAATGGTCTCACCATGTTAACTACATCTGTAATAGACTACGCCGAACAATTCATAAATTTGTCATTTTACGCCATTGTATGCCCATTACTGTTTTACGTTCCGTTTATCTAGCACTTTTCCAGTCCATTATTCAATATGGCATTCTCGTCTGGGGAGGATTAGCGAAAACTACCCTTAAGCCCCTCTGCCTTTTACAAAAAAGAATAATAAAAATCTGTCTAAGAAAACACATTGATTACCCAACTAGCCTAATATTTTCGGAATTTAATGTTTTAAGTTTGGACCAAATTTACAAATTTTCTATATTAAAATATTTTCACAAACATCGTATAAAATACTCTTCCAGTGATCATATCTACAAAACTAGACGAAATACTAATTTACTCCTATTAGAACCCAAATGTCTCACATCGGCAGGATTAAAGCATAGCATTAATTTTGGACCGCGCTTCTATAACTCAATTATCAGAAAAAATCCTGATCTCTCAGCATACTCCACTGTTAAATTTAATAGATATGTAAAGAATTTTTTGTAATTTTTTAGCTTTTAAGTAATTTTTGTTTCACTCCTTTTATGTATTTATGTTTTTATGTTTAATGTTTTTGTTTTACTTTCTTTTTTAGTTAAGCACATTATACACTCTATTTCTTTGTCTTTCCTCTTTCTTCACTTTGATATTTTTGAAACGGCACCCGAGCACGAGCAGTCTTGCTCATTCGGGTGAATTACTAAATGTAATACCTCTTGTAATATCTCTTGTAATAAATAAATAAATAAATAAATAATAAATATAAAATTCCGGCTTTGGACTGCATTCCAAAATTAGAAAGAGCCTCTAATGAATATGACATTATAAAGAAACGAATCGACCAGGGTGAGCTCACAGAATCTAAACGATCGATATTCTATGCAATATATTGAAAAAATAGCAATGCTTTTATTTCAGAGTTATGAGTGACAAAATAAATGGTGCAAAAATGTGTTGCGCAAACTTTCTCGAATATACGTGTTGAAGGCTAGCACAGAAGAAACTAAATTATAGGGACAATTAAATTTTATTTATTCCATTTTCAGAAAACTATAAAGTAACTAGAACGGAAAGCTTCAGGGTCGGTCTTTATATTCAATGCGTTTACCGTGAAATAATAATAATAATAATAATATCAACAATAACAATAACAACAATAATAACTTGGGGTTTGCATGGTTTCCTCAATCTCAAAGGCAAAAATGCAAGATACATTGAGATGTAGATCGATATTCCACACGATATATTGCAAACATCGCAATGCTTTTATTTCAAAGCTATGACAAAAAATGCAAAGTCACCTGTAATTTATTTGTTTGTCGACTTAATTTTTTGTTTAAATATATGTTTGACCGATCAGCACAACTACTATACAGGCCAGTGTTAAACTGTGGAATATTACAATAATAATAACTTGTCGAGTTATGCTAAATCAGCTCCTCTAGCTTAAACACAACACATAGCAAAAGTTGAATTAGTGTACATACAGTTTTCTCATATTGAGAGTTAAGATATTAATTTTCGCAGAATTGTCACTTTCTTCCGAGTTTACTATTTCTTATGTGGGTCATTCTCCAGAAAAGGGCAGATTTCAATGTTAGAATTTTTTTAAATTATTTTTTTATTTTGGATCATGTAATTTTTTGTATGTTTGATTTCCTTCTGCAGAGTACTACTGAGGTATTTTCCCTACTTACAGAGTGGTATTTTGCATTAAATTAACAAGGTTAGAAAATTGCGTATTCATGGAGGTGAGAAAATAGTAAGAAATAGTAATTATATAGAACTTATGTGAGAATTAGAATTAATTTACTGTATTAAATGTTATCATGAAAAATAACAATATTTATTACCATACAAATGGATTAACACACAACGTTTTACTTATTTTTATCTATGTTAAAATAGATTATCACCTTAAAATCAAAACATGATATATTGTCCTAAACTATTAGGCTATACCAGTATCTTCTTTAAACAAAAATAAAAAATGCAGACAGTTAAATATGTCATCAATTACAACATTAATTACACCTCCATGGATAGGACTCGAGAGTAACAGTAACGGAGGTGAGATTTTTCTCTAATTTGTCAAACAGCTTGGGAACATTTGAGGTTAGAAAATCTCAGTTCTAGAGTTGAACTTTGCATTCCTTATTATTATAATTTATAGCAAAAGTAAATATAAAAACATACAACTTTACCATTGGGTGTAGGTAACGGAGGTGAGGAAGTCCAATTACCAACTCTGCATTTAGCCCTTTTACACAAACAAAACAATACTTAAAAGCACACTAACAGCTTGGCTTTATAGAAATGATAAGAAAACTGCCAAAAGTTGGAGTCCAAGGAAAATAGAAAGACTACAGTGCCATATCTGTGGAAATAATTGAACTTTTATATTGTTTCACGGAGGTGAGGTCTCACCTTGGGACAGGCATGTTTAGTGCAAAAAATTGTCTTTACAAAATGATATATTTTCTTTTCAGTTATTAATGACTCATTTTTTGAGCTGTTTGTTCTTGTAATAACACTAAAATGGAATAAAAATTAAAGCCTGTTGAATTATGAAAGAATGAAAATGACAGGTCAGGCATTGGGACATGACACGGAGGTGAGATCTCACATACTGTGCCCTAAAATGCAGAAAATTGTAACTTTTGTTTAAAAAGTGGAATATGGGATCAAATAGACCTTATATCAATCTAACTTATCATAATAATTCATAATCCATAAATACTTATTTTACACCAGAAAATCAACTGCGACATGAATCTGCCCTTTACTGGAGAATAACCCATGTACATTTGTCGGGTATGATTTATATTCAATATATTCCTCAGGTTCGCGAGCGACCCCTGGTGATGACTTGGCAACAGAATTGGCCACCTGCTTGTTTTTGAGAGTGCAAACTTTCAATAAACAATAATATAATCAGGCAGACCGCGAAAGGAAATGCCGTTTGACTCGCCGAGTGGGGACGATGAAAACTAGAGCACTAGATAACTAAAACAATAGTAATATAGCCTAATACAAAATTTTTGTGTTTCTTTAATTCTCGTTTCCGACTGAGACATGACAGCACCGATGGGGACGATGATAGCGAGACGACTAGACGCAATGAATACTTGTACAGTACTAGGCTATACAAATGCAGGGATCTACAGTTTAATGCATTCCATACTTTATTGCATTAGGATCGCAATGTATTATATGATAGGCTATAGTAAAATTTTTCATTACAGACCCAGGAGGCTTCAAAGGAATGAACCATTAAGGCAGTGTTTCTTTGTTAATTGATCTGACCAAGTCGGTATTGATTTCCGCTTTCCAAAACAAAAGCAACGTTGCAATATTCTCTCATTGTTTTCACTGACCTCAGTTCTTTCCTCGCTTTAATCAATTCACACGTGCTATTGTTTGCTGTAACTAGATCTTGCAACCCGTGTTTCGCTGCACGCGGACTAGAAGAGTAGCTGTCACAGCCGTCACAGGACATTCATAAATTTTTATTGACTGAGGTAACTAGCTGATTGGTGTGGTAAAAATAAAGGATCATAGATTGACCTGTCGGCAAACTTTTCCTCCTAACAAAAGGAAGCAGCCTGGTTATGCAAAGAATAACTGGACTATACCATAATGGTTAAAGTGTTATTTACCCCTTGAAAGTACCATACTTAAACAATTGATTGGATTTTTGTGCATATATCTTGGTTCATTACTAGTATTATTACTGTTATTATTTTGTTATTTTTTATGAAGGATTCAGGGTGAAGAAAAACAAGTAATTTTCTTTGGGTTCTCTAGTTCGCCCTGCCGCCATTCTATCATGCCTACGGTATGATCACTAGAGCAACCTAAAAAGCAGATGTCTAGATATATGCAATTTTAATAGCATAATAAAGCATAATTCACAAAAATAAAGTGTAATGCTTATAGATTTTTTTTTTCAAAAGTCCGTAAATTAATAAAGAAAAACTTGTATGAATAGTGAAATTTAAAGTATTTTCATTTATCGTTATCCTGTTTATTATTGCTGCCATGTAGTGAACTGAAGAGAATTGTTTACGGCCTAAGCTACTTTAAAAAGGAAATGCTATTTTCTATGTAAGACATTAATTCTTTGAATTTTGAAGTACATTGTTTTTGTCTAGAATCCTCTCTATACATGAATAAATCTTAAATCATACCTCTCTTTAAATATTATTACTATGAACTAAATTTGGGTAGTAAACTAAATACAAGCCTACTGATTTCACAAAATAATAATAATAATAGTAGTAGTAATAATAATAATAATAGTAATAATAATATTAATAATAATAATAATAATATTAATAATAATAATAATAATAATAATAATAATAGTAATAATGATAATAATAGTAATAATAATAGTAATAATAATAATAATTTCCATTAAAACGTGTGTGTTAATTTCTGTACAGAAGGTTTCCAAAGTTAATGCATAATTTAAAAGTAACTGTGAAAAATTAATAAATAGCATAATAAAGCATTATTTATAAAAAAAATAAAATCGGGTAAACTGATGTAAAAAAGTGCCAGTATGTTTTTGTTTAATCAGTTATGACTGCAATTATGATATGCAGAATATGTTTTTTTTTTTTTTTAAATTGATGTCCAAGTTAAGCTCCAGATTTATTCATTAAGCAGGGCTTACGGAAGAACAAAGGTCTAGTTTTTTTTTTTAATCAGATTAAAATCTTGCAGGATCAGCTGAACTGTACAGATTTGTGATACCTTGACAATCGCACACTCACACGAAATTACCCCCCCCCCCCAAAAAAGAAAGTGAAATTGGCCGGTTTCGGGATTTGAACCATGGAACTCCAGAATGTGAGGCCAAGACGTTACCATCTCGGCCACCTGGGTCAGTTTAACGGTCTAGTTGGATAAGCGCATGTAAAACAATAGAGTTTTTGGTCATAGCTAACTGTATTTTAATTTCCAAAGCCTTATAATATCACAGTAAAACAATTGACTATGTTGTCAAGATAACTGATTTGCTTTTTTTTTTATAAATTCTTTCGAATACGTATATTATCATAAAATAGGCACTAAATTGAGCATTACTCCGAAACAGGTCAACCGATTTCATCCAATATCAATATACGTATTCCCATGAACATTATAAATGTGTATAACAAGTTTCATAAAAATCCGGTAAAGCGTATTTGAGTTACCGCGTCTTTAAAATAGACACTAAATTGGGTTTTACTCCGGTACCGGTCTACCGATTTTGTCCAATATCAGTAGACGTCTTTCCATGTACATTATAAATGGGTATACAAAGTTTCAGGAAAATCCAATAAAGCATTTTTGAGTTATCGCAACTTCTCATATATTAACATAAAAGGCACTAAATCGGGCATTATTTCGGTACTGGCCAACCGATTTGGTTGAATATCAATAGACGTCTTCCCATGGACATTATAAATGCGTATACGAAGTTTCATAAATATCCGATAAAGCGTATTTGAGTCATTGCGCCTTTAAAATAGACACTAAATTGGGTTTTACTCTGGTACCGGTCAACACATTAGGTTCAAATTCAATAGGGTACTTCTCATGGACGTCATAAATGCGTATACCAAGTTTCATGGAAATTCGATACAGCGTATTTGAGTTATTAGAAAGGCGCCATAATCTATTAAAATAGGCACTAAATTGGGCATTACTCCGGTACCGGTGAACCGATTTGGTTCAATATCAATAGGGTTCTTCCCATAGACATTATAAATGTGTTTTCCAAGTTTTATGAAAATCCGAAAAAGCGTATTTGACTTGTGGCGCGTACAGACACACGGACGGACAGACGGACAGACATTTTTTCATCCCCACACACAATCTCATAAAGTACCATACTGGCACTTAATAAATAGCACTGTATACTACTGTATAATGCATAAGTGTGATTGCCATGATGATCACTATCTACTGTATTATGTAGGTCGTCCACGTTGCATCTGGTGAATAAGGTATGTAACAGGATTCATTCAAACACACAAGTAACTTATATAGGCTATATATTTTATAATCATATTCACAATTTTTATGCATATATTTGAGCATATGGAATTTCAGAATAAATAACAGCTGTGTTGTTTCATTTTAAAATTTTACAGTGAGTGGTCATTTCTAGCCTTCTTTACTTGATTGGCTTTTCTCTATGGTCTATTTCGGTATTATGCGTTGGACATTTAGGCCCGTTTTAGTTCTGCCACTTATTTCCAACATATTCACCCGAATAACAGTATATCAAACTACTGCTTAGGTAAATAGTCAGTATTTTGAATTTTGACTTAATAATAATAATAATAATAATAATAATATCTTACTGGAAGTGCTTAATATATAATTCCACTAGTCAACAAATTTCAACTTTTTGTCTGCCACATGGACAAAAACAGGTCATTTTATAAATCAGACCGCCTGAACACGAAAATGACATTAAAAAGTCCGTAACACGTAACGTTTTCGTGTGGCAGAACCTAGATCGATTCTAGCAAAAAAGTCAGAAAATTTAGTTTAATTTAAACATAATTCTAAAAATATCACAAGTATAATTTATTTATATATAGAATTATGTTATAAAATGCCTTACTTTTACATATGAGGTAATATAGAAGGAATAAATTGATGCTACTATTGACAAATTGACTTTCATCCTCAGTAAAATGTAATAAAATGATGTAATTTTTGCTATAAAGTAAACAATTTGAAATTGTGTCTTGGAATTAAGAAATCCTAAGAATTAATAGTCAGAAACCCTTTGTAGTACTACTTAGTGACTTAAACATGCAGGATAGGGATTATAAATGTGACAGCTACTTTTAATTTTAAGACTTACAGTTAATTCTTCCCCTTGTAGTGCGTGTCAGTCTCCCTAACTAAAAACCAGCAATAGTCACCCATCATGTGTGGATCCCATCCACATTGATATCTCTGCTCCATTTTCTGAATGTCCTGGTGAAATCTTTCCCCTTGCTCATCACTGACAGCACCCAAATTCTCAGGGAAAAATTCCAGGTGCGAAAGGAGAAAATGAATTTTCAGAGACATTCTGCATCCTAGTTGTTTGTAACCTCCAGAAGTTCTTGAACCAATTGTTGGCAATTTTCTGCTTTATTATTTCCCAGAAACCCATTCACTACCTCAGAAAAGGCCTTCCAGGCTGTGTAACAATACTTCTTTGAGTCTTGCTTTCGAGGAATCATTAAACAATCTCCATTCTTCAGGGACATGTTGAAATCCAAGCTCATCCATTAAACCGTCTATATTTATACATGCACAGAGGGCATTTTCGATTACATAATAACCAGAAAATTGTTCATGTCTCTTCCGGAAAGAAGAAATTGTAGTAGTGGGGAAAGTAGATTCCATTCTTGAAGTCGCGATCCAAGCACTTCAGCCTGCTATTTCGTGAGATACTCGTACATATCTCTACCTAAGTCGTTCAGTCTGGATTGATTAATCAGGAGGGGTTTCTTTTTATGTTCTGGGCTGTAGTTTGGATCAGAGGAAGTGGATGGTTTTGGTAACTCATCTGATTGTTCTTCTCCTGGAGAGGACTCTTCTAACTGTGTAGGTGGACTAGGGATTGGGAGTTCAGGCCCATGTGGAACAGGTCTTATAGCAGCTGGAACATTGGGATACTCAATATTAGATTTTGTCCTTTTAGAATGTCCTCCAATTTTTGTTAAGCAAAAATAACAATCTTGTGCGTGGCTAGTTGGTTCACTCCAGACCACTGGGACCGCGAAAGGCATAGCACGGGTTTTGTCACCATTTTCCCACTTAATTAGATTTGAATAACATGTTATACAGCACACGTTCGGAGCCCACACTTTGTCTTCATCACCAACACGACATCCAAAATAACTGTAGTACGCCTCTTTTAATGTTTCTGTTAAAGATCGATGTTGATTTTTAATAGTAAACTGTTCACATACGTAACAGAAAGTATTTGGCGAATTAACACACGCACGGCGTAATTTCTTCATTGCAGTGAAAATTAAAACTACAGGCAGCAAAACTCACTCGCAACACTTTTTAAAGGCACAACCAAACTCAAACTAAACAAAAAACCTGAACATTTCATGTTGACACCCTATCTCACCCCATACACTCAGCCTTTTCCTATTCGCCAAACACTTCACTAATCCCTACCTCGAAAGGTACCGCACATCCCTATGCCTCTTCATTTATGTAAGAATGGACAAATTGTTGTGCAAACTGGCTTTAAGGAAGATAATAAAGCTCCACAATTGGTTAATAATTATAATAATTTTTGTATATTACTTATAATTATAAAAAGAAGAGGTAATATTTATTACTACTACTTTCTCATATTTTTAGATATATTTTAGTGATTTCCTAAAAATTTGAGGGTGATGGAACATTTTTATGTTCATATTCGCAAATAACACATAAAACTTGATCTGATACACATAGTTTCAACCATGTGGCAAAAACCTTGTTAACTAGTAAATTCTTCTTGCTGTCGCTCATTCTTTTCTGTTCATTATTTATTGAACGCTGGATCATATGAACAGATAGGCCTAATTATGAAACCATAAGTTTTGTTTTTACATTACTCTAATTTTAAGACTTCAGAGGCAGGAGTTTTGATATTATTTTACAGATATAAGCTATATCGACATATTGAGATCATACATATAATTATTATTGTATAGTATCAATGGCTCTTACTTCATAAATGAATATGACGGAAATTTGATTTAATATAGGCCTACTTCTATGATTTTTTCAGTATGAATGTATGAAATTTGAAACAACTAACAGAAAACTAATTAATGTATTTACACTCTTAGTAATAAAGAAGTTTGCCATATATTCTATTAAAATTTGTTATAATATTATTAGGCACGTATTATATTATTACATTTTCTTTTCAGTTACAATGGTTTCCTTCCACCGGGTGATCGTGGTCGCAGAAGAAGTAAATTTGTATTATATAAAAGACCACATGCCAATGGGGTGAAGAGGTCGAAACATTATGTCGTCAAGACACCACATTCTTCACAAGTAAGTTCCTTAATTTATTTTGAATTAATTTAAAAATCAGTGCTTATTTTTTATTCGTTTACTTCTGTGTACATTTAATTATATATATGGGGATGTAGGCCGCATTCAGTGGCAAATCTGTAACCAAACATTTCACTTACAACTGCGAGGAATTTCTTCAGTGGTTCACATTGAGTATGCCTTTATCCTGAAAGATCTCTATTATATTCACGAGATAATCTATGTACAGTACGTCTAGAAATGGGTCGGTCCGCCGGGCGGGCGGTCTTGTACTGGGGAACAGTTCCGGTTG
Organism: Ectobius pallidus; assembly: GCA_964059195.1. NCBI lineage: Eukaryota > Metazoa > Arthropoda > Insecta > Blattodea > Ectobiidae > Ectobius > Ectobius pallidus. The sequence goes on from CAXKWD010000007.1 coordinate 92,678,186, forward strand.
TTGCCAGCTGCCGTTTAATCATCCGTTGCTGCGCAGTCGCGAATCTATCGGTAAACTCGTCAACTCTCATGGGATTAACCATGATAAAATGTTTTGTTTTCGAGATATAATTACATTTTCAAAAATTCTACAGTAATCTTGTGTGCTGATGCGCACTGATGAACACAGACATGTTTCTGACATTTGTATTTTTAGATTCAGGGACCTCAAAACATGTATTTTCAGGATCGAACATATTACATCCTTTACCTATAGTACGAGTAGAGAAGTACCGATAAAAGTAAAAATGAAGTAATTGTTATACGTTACTAAATTTACAGTGGCATATTTTATATACGTGTTCGATTATAATCGATGTCGCATCTGCCCGTTGTCATTATCTTTCATCCCATCCGAATCTTGTTCATAATGAATGTGCGAGCGATTATTATAGTGTGCCGCGTCCTCTTGAATTTATGTTATCTTGGAGGTGGCCCTGGCATTAAATTATCACTCATGTGGGGAGGTCATCTATGTCCTTGTCAAAAAAGTATGTAAAACATGTGATCTTAAGGTAATCTTTTCCCTCGTCGCCCTGAAAGATTCAGGAGGTGTGTACCTCATAAACGTCCCTACAATAGGAGGGATTAAACTAAGAAAGAGAAGAAAAGGAGAGAGAGAGAGAGAGAGAGAGAGAGAGAGAGAGAGAGAGAAGGAATATCTTAACCTTATTTTAAAAAAAATAGATTTAATTAAATTTCAAAAATTCTAGGGTAATCGTGTCTGTTGATGCGCACTAATGAACACAATGGAAGTCAGCTTGTAAGATTCTTCTCTCACTTTCACTTTTTGTTACTTGGTCTGGTTTATTCTACCCTTAGATTATATAACCACAGTTTGTTGTCCTTGTATAAGCCCGGGTATAGCCTATGCCTGACTGTTGTGCAGGGCCCTCATATAGCCTGCAGATAATTAATCGGTGTTTAGTATTTCATCTTCATTTTATTTTCTTTCATAATATTCGTCACAGCTTTCGACTGTAAAAGAAGACTGACAAAAGCAACATACAGTAGGATAATAATACATGGAATCAAAATTATAATAACTTGCTTTAGGTAATTGTGTTCCGTATGCGTTGATTTGCTGTTCAGTGCTCTTTTTATCCTGTTAATGGATCCGCCTTCTTTTTATGGTAATCGTAGAGGACGTTTGTGGCACACTGTGTCATCAAGACATGACACCCTCGTCTCACTCCAACACCCGAGACACGGGGTGTGTCTTTCAGGAATGGTTTTACGATAGTCCCCCCCGTCCTAATGATCGCTTATTGTTCGCTATCTCGTGAAAAACACTGCAAAGCATATGATATAAATATATGTATGTATATACACATATAAATATAAATATAACCACTTGTGCAACTATAGCGACGTATTTAAAAATTCCTAGTCATCCATTTTACCTGAATTGGTACCTATTGCAAGGAACACACCCAAAGAAAGAATTTGTAACATAGTGATTTTTTGTACCATTATAATTAGGTTTGACATCGCTATCTAAAAGAAATAAATATAAATACAGTACAGTCCCGCTTTTCCGAAAATCCGCCTATTCCGAACAGACTTCAGAAAAAATACCGATTTTTTAAACTTAAAAACAGGAGAAATTAAAAGACGTTCGTGAAGAAACGTACATTTATTGTTATACAAAGAAGTTAAATAGAGATATACATAGAGCCTAAGCTTGATGAAAACGCCTGAAACCAAACTGGAATGAAAACTGGCACTTAAATTGCGCCTTAACAAGTCAATACATTGATATTATTCATGAAATCCGCCTATTCCGAATTCCCGCTAAACCGAACAGTGTTCGGTCCCAGTTAGTTCGGAATGGCGGTACTCTAGTGTGTGTGTGTGTGTATGTAGTATTTTTTTATTTGACCATAACTTGCCCAGAGAATATATATCAATATTATTAGAAAACGTATTTGGATTAATTTGTAAATCCATTCTAACTGCTGTACAATGTTGTATGATATTTTCAAATTCAAGTCTGTAAATAGTCAGAGTGTAAGTTAATATTTGACTGATATTACAGTGACTGTAAGAATATATATGAAAATATTTTAATTGTACATAAGCTTTACTTAATAATACGCTAGTGTTCTGTGGACAAACTAAAATAAACTATCTTTTTTCCAGGCTATCTTAGATTCTAAACAGCATTCTATTTCGTACACGTTGTCAAGAAATCAGGCAGTCATTGTAGAATATATGCCTGACGACGACACGGACATGTTCCAGGTAAGATAAAATGTATTATCTTTATTGTGTATTTTTTTCTTCTTTTAATTTTCTTGATTGCAAACCACATTCTTTGTCTCCCTAACAAATTGCTGATTAGTATCCTGAACAATGTTTTACATAATCTATCTTACTTCATTACTAATATAACTTATTCATTTCCAGTAACTCTAAATTAGATCCATTGCACTCAAGGCCAGAGTAATGTCATATGCCTCCTCATATCATGAGAAGCTTATGCATTAACAAGTTTATAACTTCCTTATAAGCAGGAGGTTTCTGTAAGAAAGTAAGTTATGAAAGAAATGTTATGAAAGAAATGTTATGAAAGAAATGTTCTAACTTACAGAATATAAAACGTTCCTAATTTTGAGGTTCCGTATTTCAGATAGGCCTAACTACTTATTGCAAGCGTTTAAACTCGAAAGCTGTCAGCATATAATTTACTAATGGCTAACAGCGAGGAATTGTTAAAAACTATGTTTTATGTAAATAATTATTTTCCTAATTCGGCATTCAAAATTGTTTTTCTGTCCTGTTATGTTTTTAATTCCTTTAATTGATAGTGCCATGAAACATTGTATGTCAGTAACACACACCAATGAAATTAAAACACACTATTAGAACTACAATTACCGATACACGCAGATATTTTAACCCGAGCCGAAGAAGACAAAGTATTTGGAATGATTGATAGAGCTCAAGAGATCTACCAAGTGAGATCCCAGTTCGAAGAATAACAATTCCCCTGCCAAACGGTCAACCGATTTGGTCCAAAATAAATAGGATTCTTGCCATGGTTATGTGAAATATTATAAATGCCTACATCAGTTACGTGATTTGGAAACACTGTATGAAATAAATAACGTAACAGAGTTGAAGAAACCGAGACCGTATGAAATCTAGCTCTTTTGACCAGCATAAGTAGCCTAAGTTTAAGTATTGTTCTGTAAAGGTGAGTATTCAAAAATATGATTTTGTAAAAAAGAATCAAAGTATTTGAGTGCTCACTGTGTAAGAATTTTGAAAATGACCCAAATACACTTGTTACACAAATTAATTATATTTTTTATGTCCAGATTGAAACAATAAGCCTAAATTTAATTAGAATATTTAAATTTTTATATTAACAGCTTGATTGTTAGGTATAGCTGTACGATGCCACTTGACAATATGGTAATCCGGCATAAAATGATCATGCTTTGATTCTGATTAAGAAATAAGACGGATAAAAAAAAAAATAATTTTGTCATTCTCCACAGTCGAGTTTTCCCTCTATAAACAGTGTACAGTGTACGGTCACGAAGTACGAATATTATCATGATCACGCCCATAATAGTCTCCGTTTTTAAATGTGCCTGCAACCGCAGAATAACTTGTTAAAATTCCGCACAAACTTCCGTTATCAAATTTACGTAGAGTATGACATTGAACGAAATATTACCACATGCTTGTTATAACTCTGGTATTTAAATGAGCTTTACCACGTAGGGTGTAACGCAGTCGAAGTCTTAAAAATATAAATTTTTCTTCTGCGTCAATATATCCTAAAGTCAAATGAGTGTGGAAAACAGAAAATTCCACAAAGAAAACATATGCAAACTAATCCAAGATAGGAATCAAGCTGGTGCCTCGTTATAATGAGAATTTCGTAAAAATGGGAAAAGCAATGTGATAATGCGTCATAGTGGAAACGGGTGTTCCCCAAGAGAACTAGCAAAAGACCCATTTGACCACAAATTCCAGGTGAGTTGTCCGGGATTCTATCCTGAATCCTAGGAGTGAAGGCAAGTAATTTAGACTGCTCGGCGGTATTTCTTGTCCTGCTGTTGTAGTTAGTAAAAAATACAATATTTGCAAAACTCGGTTGAATAACTGTAATTTAGAAATGCGTACTTAAGATGTATGAGTGGTTACAGTATTATGATTATGCGTGTACTGTCTCCGACAAAACGCGTGATTTTTCTCTAAATTCGAAATTCAGCTCCTATGCAGCTAAAAAGCTGTTTTCTGAACTAGGTATACTTTCTTTTTAAACAGGAAGCTGATTAAATAGTATTAAGAACGTACTCTGTGTTAGTGTGACAATAGATTAAAATATTCACCCATGTTCATCTCTCTTTTTTATCTCCCTCCCTTCTACCCCATTATTTTGTTTGAAAATACAGAGTGAGATCAATGTAGCGTTCCTCGCCAAAATTTGAAACCTAACATTACTTAGATTTTGTTCAAATTGGAGATCATGTTTCGTGATACACTATTTACATCGTTTAGGTACAGTACTGATTTACAGAGTTTGTGATGTATAGACCTGGGATTTTAGACTCTAAAAACATTAGTTTTAGGCACCTAAAATAGGCTTTTAAAACAAGTAAATAGGCTTTTTAAAGAGAAAATAGGCACTTAAAATATGCTTTAAAAATATGTAAATAGACAGAAAATAGACTTTAAAGTACTGCAATATGCTCTTAAACTGTAACATGACCTTTTTTACTGTAAGAAACGTGGTATACCTATTCTTAACAGAAATAATTGCAATCAAATTTCTGTGAAAAACCCACCCCACCATCATTCAGGGATGTCCATTAAATGATTGTAAAAGTTACAGAAGTTGAATTTTATTTTAAGTGTACAAAATAGGCGTTTTAGGCACTAAAATAACCAAAATAGGCTCCAAAGGTCCAAATAGGCATTTTAGGGCACTAAAAAACTCTATAAATATAAGTGATTTATCATGAAATGTCAACATACAGTATTACAAAAAATTTCGTTATTTCATAAGGAACAAAATAGGCATTTGCCTTAAAATCCCAGGTCTACTTATATAGTCATCCATGCGTAAGTAAGAAAAGACAGATTTGGCATGTGCCTTTACGAATGACGAAATCTAAAAAATCTAAGGTTTCAAGATTTGAACCCGGGATCTCATACCTCAGCCACCTTGCTCGGATTGCTTTTAGTGTGTCTTATGACACGGGTATGTCACATTTCACAATGATAAATTAATAATCCGAAGAAATGCATTATTCATACTTTCATAAGATGTAACATTGTGCTTGGAATTTAACAATTCGTATTTCTTTCGTTTCTATCTCTATACCAGTTAATTCATATAAAGAAATTAGTTTGGCAAGAAATGTTCAGTTTAATTCTCTCTAGAAGTTACTCTGCTAGTTTTTCCTATATCTTCTACCGTAGGTGAGATAACGTAGAAAAATCTAAACTCTATAGACCTAGAACTAAACTATTCCCTAAATTGATATTGTGACAAAGCCCAGAAAAGACTCGCCTAGAAACTGATGGAAAAAGGAGTCACCCAGAAATTGCCAGAACGAGGGAGTCTAGAAACGTCGCGGCCTCTCGCGCTCCCCTGGTGGACGGGCGGCAGACGAGCGCTAGTGGGCGTGACAACGGCGGCGATTGGGCCACGCTTCGTGGGGGAAGGCCTGTAGGGAGGAGCTCGCGCTAAGGGGTGTGCCCGCGCGGCGCAGCGCGCATTCCAGATTCCACGCGGGCGGAACTTTTGAGGCATCGGCTCTGGAATATTCGTCGGGACTATATAAGGAGCGCGAGCAAAGCCGACGCGGTCAGAGTAACAGTAGCAGTGAGTCAGAAAGTCAGAGGAGAGAGAGTTCGTGAGTAGCAGAGAGACAGTCAACGAATGAGAGTAACAGCGACGGTCAGTCAAGAAGAGTAACAGCAACGGCCAGTCAGAGGGAGTCAGTCCGCGAGGAGTTATGAGCCAGTCAATGGGAGAACAGTCAGTCCGTAGCAGACAGTAACAGCGAGAGAGAGTCAGCGTCGGAGTGTGAACTGGACGGAGAGCACTGATCAGCGCGACCTCAAGTAAGGGTGACTTGGGGAGCTGAGGACCCGGACGGAGGGAACCGATCAGCGCAGCTGAGTACTTGGGAAGCTGAGGAGCCAGTGACCGGAGGGACTAGTCAGCGGAGGGAACCGATCAGCGCAGCTGAGTACTTGGGAAGCTGAGGAGCCAGTGACCGGAGGGACTAGTCAGCGGAGGGACCCGCGAGCGGAAGACCTAGTCAACGGGGAACTAGTGACCGGAGAGAAGGGTGAACGGAGGAACTAGTGAACGGAAGAGCTGGTGAGCTGATCTGGATTGGACTGGGATAGTGCTGCGACGTGGCAGTGAGCACCGGACAGAAGAGTGAGCTTGAGAACATTCGGGAGTTTTCTGACTGTATTGACCATTGTGTAATAGGAAATAAAGAATCCTCCATCCTTCAATTATAAACTCGGTGTTCTGATTTTGAACCCCGATGAGCCCTTGTTACAATATTTACAGAAAAACGAACTTGGCCATTTTATGAGTCGTAGATAGAAGTATTGAAATTTACATTTTTTTTTTAAATCAAAATCGTTTGAGCGAATTTTTCACAAATTAAATGTTTCCATGACAGCTACAATTAACATTTTAGTTATAGAAGCCTAATTCTAGAGGTGCCAATTAGAGTCAGACACAGTCCATAATTAAGAAATACGGGGGAGAATCAAATGAAAACCGCAATCGATTTTTTCCCACTATTTTACTGTAGGAAGAATGTTTGCTTGTACATTATTTTTCCACATAGTCCCCTCCCAATACAATGCACTTACGCCATCTGATAGGAAGTGCTTCGATACCGCGTGAGAAAAATTATTTTGGTTGACGATGTAGCCACTCGTGCACCTCCGATTCGACGTCTTAATCAGACTTGAACTTCTGCCCTCCAAGGTGCTCCTTTAATGGACCAAAGATGTGGAAGTCTGTATAAGTACTGTACTGCAATGCACCATTTGCCTACAACGGGCCTGTACAAACAGACAATACTCCAAAACCAGTTTTTGTCGCCTTGTAGGCATTTTGAAACATGTTTTCTTGCGGTTATCTCGATCTCAATTTGTTGTTACGATCACTTATGTGGTACCGTATAAGTTACTATTTATACACCGGAAAGTAAAAGCACGAGTTGTGTAAATATCGTCTGTTACAGTGTATACACAAACACTGAACGTAGCATCTCCTGTTGTGTTCTTTTTGTTAAATGCCCTCGTCGTGAGAAGCATTTGGCCTATATAAGGTTGCTGAGATCACCCGCAGCAGATTGCTCAAGTAAACTAACTTTTTTTTTTTTTTTTAAATCGAGATGTGTTCTGCATACACTTATCAACGATTCTTGGAAAATATTGAACATTTAAAAAAAGGCAATTACATTTTAAACGCTACGATAAATGCCTCTTGCCATATTTCATTTTGAGAACTAACAAGCATTACACGAATAAAAATTTCTAGGGAAGACTTATTTCTGTATTTGGTCTGTGATTCATCGAAGCTATATTCACAGTACAGCACTTTAATAACGAAATGTCTGGCGTTTTAATTCGATTTTCCATTCCGTAAGGCTTAAAGGCTCTTTCTTTACGCGATCTTCGGCAATAAACTATAGTCATGCTCTCCATTGACTTATTCCCATATCTCATACTTCCGTTGTTTAAGAAGACAGCACTTAACGTAGTTCTTATGCTAATGCTTCGTAGTAGTTATTTTTATATCTCTCCTACTTGGAGCCAACGCATCGCCAAGCACTTCTTTTTCTTTCAAAGGTTTTACTACAGTTATTGGTTGCAACCCATTAAAGCAGTCTTTCCTAATCTGTGGTGTTACAACTTTTTTTCTCGATGGTATTTTCATTGGGAAGACGAAGTGATAAATTATTAAATTTATACGTTTTTAGGCAGCTTAACTACCTATACTGATCATTAAATTTATACATTTTTAGGCAGCTTAAATTCCTAAATGCAGTTGCTAAATGAGCCATAGGTGCCTTCAAGTGTCTATGTTAGATTGCCTGGACTTGCCTTTGTAATTTTTAAAGCCTTATGCAATTAATTCTTAGTTTCGTGTTTCATTTTTTCGCTAATATACTTGCTGTTTCTTTGTGTTTTCTTATTGCTTTATTAAAAATTACCTTGAATTCTCTAATTTAACAATAATAAGATTCTATAAAAATGGGAAACATTAATGAAAATTTGCTAATATAAATAAATATGTTTTCATTTCTTAGACTTCTAAACTCTCATAAATAACGATATGCAGTAATATAATAAAAATCACTTGCTGATTAATATAATTAAAAATGTATCTTCCTGCCTTTATCTGCTTATCTAATCTCATATTTGCGGGATCATACGAAAATTTATTTCATTCCTTTCACTGGGGTCATTGTATTTCGTGCTAAGAACTCGTTAAGCTTGAATGTTTGTTCCGTGAACGTCTGTCTCCCACTCACGGAAATTAACACTTGAATGGCCTCTTCCAGAAAGCCCAGAAACCCTAAACTTGCTACTCCTAAAGCTCGTAGCGGGTATAGCTAAAGAACAATTTAAACGAAGAAAGAATGCTCCCGTGGATAACGATTTTATTTGAGAAAGAAATGGTCTGATATAATACCTTGTAAGTGAAACTTGATCAGGCTTCCAACTTGAGAAAATAAACGGGTGTTATTTTTAGCGCTGCTTTGGTTCTGTGGGGGGAAAAATGCTGTGGTAGTATACAAGATTGTTCGTGATTTATTCTGTTTGTCATTATTGTTATTACTTGTATTATTACAATAATAATAATAATAATAATTATTATTATTATTATTATTATTATTACTATTAGTATTATTAGTATTATTAGTATTAAAGTAAAGCATAGTATACTGAAAAAAAGGAAGACAGAAGAAGGGAAATGTTATTGTTAATTTTTTTAATGATTATGATAGTTTATTTTATTAGAGAATAATTATTGTCTTTTTAGTTAAAATAGTTTATAGAACTCTCTTGTATGCATTAATTTGTTCGTACTTTTGTACAGTGAGTCCCACGGAAGAGATGGCCATTCATGCGGGTTTCTGCGTCGCGGCGGCCCCTCCTCTAACTCCCGAGTGATCGGGTGAAATATCTACGCAAATAAAGCCGCGAACGGTGTAATGGTTCAGGTTCTCACATTTACAGTTGGAATTACAATAAAAATAACCACGTATCTCGTCACAAGAGATGTTGGAAATTTCCTCCTCTTGCATCCACACAACACTGGCATCTTTTCAGGAAATTTTCTTTCATACACATAAGTTCAGCTTCCGAGATGGAGTTAATTTCTCTTGTGATATGTCTTTGAGTTCTTCTAACAGTATGTGACTATTATTTATGGGGAAACTTGAAAAATAAAGTGTATAGGTCAATTTCCCATAATTAGTTTCGCTGAGCTCGATTATACAACTGAATTATGTATATACAACTTGCATTGTTGGCAATCATAAAATGCGGTGAACGTCAGTTGTGACAGTGTCAGTGTCAGTGTGAACGCTCCCATTTAAACCAATGCTTCTTTGCCGGTGACCGATCATAAATGACCGTCACATGTGTTAGGAGTAGACACTGCAGCGTCACTTGTGTTTGGGTGGGTCACAGCGGTGTGAACGCTCCCATTTAAAACAATGCTTCTTCGCCGGTGACCGTCACAAGTGACCAAGCGTGAAAAGGCTTTTAAAATACACCGATTGGTGTTGGCCGATCTCTTCATGTTTCAGCATCTAACATACATTAATAATCAAAGTGTCACGCTTTTATGTATAATAGTTTTGTAATAGACTATATGCAAGATAAATAGAGGACCCATTGACTTCATTTGGCTTCTTCTTACGAGTTGGGACGGAGCTGTTGAAAGGCTTTTTTTACAAGGGGAATGGTTTCTTCCATCTATTTTAACGCCCTATATTGACGTTGGATATAATGAGACATGCAAACTATCCATTTACTTCTGTCAGACTTCCTGTCGTAAGAAAGTGCTCGTACTGAGTTTACAAGTTATAAGGACACGCTAATATAAGGGAAGTTACAGGTGGTAGAGCAGTAGTAGACCTAAATAAAAAGTACAAGTCTGCTCTCTTTACAATAAGCAGAATTACTGTGAGTCCCTAATTGTTAGTATTCGAGAAAAAAGTAGTTTCGTGTAGTCATAATGGTTATGTCTCATTTCCTAACCTTACAGTGTAGCATTATAGTCCATCCGCTAATTGCATTTATCGATGCTGCCCTCTTATCCGCTAATTGCATTTATCGATGCTGCCCTCTTAAAGACTGCAAGCTGTGATCACAAAATGTGACGAAATGTGATCCTATTACCCATTCCAGCAATATTGCCCTTGTTAACTTTAGATTCATGCAATATGCACATTATTATTATTATGCCATATTATTATATGACATATATAGAAAACATTCAAGACATTATGATGTTTGATATCTGAACTGATGGTAGCTACTTTAATTATAATTTGAACCAAGGATTGGGATATAACCATGCTGACCACATGCCCCCTCCCAATCCTGCCATCTGCCTTTGGTAGATGATGCAGCAGTCGGATGGTAGGCATAATCCCTTCAGGGATGCAGAGCCGCGGAGTTCAGTAGCATTGGGGATAACTCGTGAAGTTGGAAGTCTGAAAATCATACTCAGCACACACAACGAGAAAAAGGCAAGAAGCAGGAAGTTGAAAAATGTGTCAGTGCTAGTTTTTAATACTGTAAAACTTTTTTTTAAAATTATTTTATCATTATGACAAGATTACACGACTGGTCATTTTAATTTTTAATCATCATTAATAAGTCTACGACAGCACAGCAAGATGCCCTGAAGATGACGTGACAGTGTCGAAACGCTTAGACTGCATAAAATAAAGGTTATTGAGCTGATGGTTTTAATTACACATTTCATTTTATTTTATTTTTCGTGAAGTTAGTTCATGTTATGGCTTATTGGATCAAAATCTTATACCTAGGTATAATAATCAAAATTATAATACTAGAACGTCAGATTTGGTCTTAGCTATAAATATTCAAAGCGTGAAGATTTTACGTTGTGCCGGAAGACTTACACCACTATGTATTCTGTTTGACATGACAAATTAATCTGACACCGCTATCCTCTTAAGATTAAACGCGAATACTATAATTAGTAATGTATATTAATTCAGCTGCATTTATACTCCTTTCATCCTCGAAGCCATATCAGGAGTTCACGATCTGTGTCTATATAGTAGGCCATGAAACCATTGATTGTCAGTATTTTCAACTGTTGGTGCATTTTATGGAGTAAATTGCAACCGATGTTAATTTAAGTGGATATGATATAGGATGAAAATAGCGAGGATGATTAAATAGGACATTTGCCTTTACGACTGGGAAAACCATGAAAAAACCCATGTCAAATTGGCCGGCCACAGGATTTGACCCTGGAGCCTCCCGAATGCGTGTTTAAGACGTTTCTTCGCGGCCACCTTGCGCTGGGTACTTTATTGGACCATGCAAGACTTTGATTACACCTCTTTATTTACTCTTACTCTATCGTTCTCAAACTTGATAGGCCTAGCTTATATCGTGTCATATTTGGGATCGAAATTACGGGCAGTCTTCGGAAATGAAGGCTGACGTGATAGAACTATAAAAAACGATAGGAAAGCCATTACACTGCATTTATCGGAGATCAATATTCTAAATAGTCCGTGTATTCTTCTCTTAATTACTTTTAACCATGTCGGCTATTTTGACATTTCACCAGGACGTGTTTAGATCTTGTTAGTTCCACTTACTGCGAATCCATACACTCTAGCAATAAATAACTTGCGATGGTTGTAAGAAGGGCTTCTTTCTTATATGAGCACAGTGGCATGCTTTGAAATGCCAAGGTGTCAAGCCAATAAGTCATGAAAACCCTGAAATGTCATTGTCAGCAGAAGTAAGCCTTTTTCGAGTATGCTGCCACTTTTATTTTGAGATCTACACAATTAAATGTAATTTATTTTTAAGTAATCTAAAGCAAAATATTAATTTTGTGTGATGCATATTGAATGTAGCATTAGATTTGATTTAAACTAGATTAATGCTCGCGTTTAAATCTACAAGAAAATATTATTATTATTATTATTATTATTATTATTATTACTACCTTATCACTAATTTCACTTAGGCCTGTTTGTAACAGTACAAAATGAGTTTATAATGAATCATTGCATACGACTTTCTGTGGATTAAACGTTGCTCATGTATTGTGATATAATCAGCCACAAGAAAATATCGTACCTAAACCTCTGTTATCATGGGTGGAACTGGCCCTAACTTTCTGTTCCCAAGTCCGCTGGTTCGACCAGAGGCCAGGTCGATGGCATTTATGTTTATGTAAATGCTGCAGTTTAGATATCTGTAAATTTACAAAATATGAAGGGGGAAAAAACTTGTCGGCCATGATGGTGCAGAGTAGGGTGCCTGCCTCTGGATCCGAACGTCGCGAGTTTAGACCCGGTTCGAGGTCTATGGATTTTTCAGGATGCTACTTAAGAGTTTAGTGAATAACAGGCAACCCTCATTAAAGGCTTAACAGCAATACTGCCAGGTTTCTGTCTTTCTGGAGATTTTTCAGTACGTTGTCTTGTATCATGTTGAATAGTTGCACTCGCTGTGTGTGATTGTGTAATATATTCTGATTTTTTCCATTCCTTTGGTGTAAAGTGGCCATCGGCGCCGCATCAGAAAAATGTGTAATCTCTCAATAAGTCTACAGTAGGCTACTTTGGGACCGGCGCACCCCGGTAACAAATCCGCTGTGAATATCCCCTTACGGGATCATCAGGTGTCGCTCGCGAACCTGAGGAATACCTTTTTTTACTTTGGGATTAACGAACAATAAGCGACCCTCATGAGGGAGTGAAATAAGGCCATCATGTTTTGGAAAATAATTATTATAATAGGCCTACCTTAGTTTCCTATTAAATGCCCGTCTAGGCGATGGGCTTATCACCTGTCACTCTCACCCAAGCGTCACCAAAATAGACTTCGGTTAGTGCCAGAAGGCCCTGTGCTCCGTGCATGGAGTAAAAAATATTCAATCAAAAATCACACTGCAGGATAAGTTCCGGCACTTCGGTGGCGGTTGCAGGCCTAAGTAAATAGATACAACCATCGGTCAAGCACCAAGATACATAAAATACTGATAGAAAAATGTTCGAAGGAAGAATATTATTTAAGAAATGAACATATCAGTCAGTTTATTAGACATTAAGCAACATTAGTCACAGTAGGCATCGTCAAGTACATAAGATAAGTGATATATGGACGAAAACTTGTATATGCATGTTTCATAAGTGACTATACCTAAAACTGATACTTTTATAGGACCTAAAACAGCCTACTTTTACGTTAGAGCCTAATATTGCCTTTTTGCTTGTTTTTCCTCTGAAGTTCAAAATAAGTTATTTTTTGTTATAAATTCTAGCATGTATTTTCAGTTCGTACTAAATTTTTAGCTCGGAATGTGCAGTACATGACACATTTGTGACGTGGTTAAATAGTAAGGAATGTTTCGTCTTCAGTTGAAAAATTCCTTGGAATTCCCAAGAAAATGTAGTGTTTTTCTCCCGACTCCCACATCCAGTAAAAAAAAGTAGTTCTCAGAATCACTGAGGGATACAAGGGGTTGAATATGCTAGCGTGTGTAGCAGGGATTAGGTTTTCACTGTTATGGTAGTAATACAGGTCCTAGTAATATGTCTATATAATTCTTTCTACCATAGGCCTATATCTGTTTTATCATGATTATTGATTAATGGTGACTTCAATAAATATAATATTCTGCATTGAAATTGAGATATTTCAGAAAATTGGCAACTTAACGATTTTATAAGAGACTATTTTACGATTTTTAGAACCTATTTTCCAATTTTTAGAGCCTATTTTAGGTACCTGAAACAGCATTTTTAGTGACCTAAAAGTTCGAAGCCTAATAATAAAATAAATTAAAATAACAACATAGCTTCTCTTGTTCTATGTCTTGATCCTTGCTTCAGTAATGTTAGTTAAGCCACACGACCTTTTGTTACTCTTATACAGTATTTACTAAAGTTATTATTATTAGACAAAATAATATATAATTTGCCGTTGAGATTGTGTTCAGTTCTCTTGATAAAACCAAGAAACCCTGATTGAAACATTAGCCTACACATTCCTTAATATTTCGTTTTTATGGAATTAAATTACTCAAAAAATCCCTTTAGGCAGGCCTACAGGCGGAGGTAGATTTCGAAGTGCTTTTGGTTTAATTTATTGTCGCTGCATAGCACTCTTCTTCTTTAGCCTTGGCATGGCAAACCTGCAGTAATAAGAACTGAATTCGGTAAAGAGGATGAGCCTACAATCATTTGTTTTGACAACAAGAATAGGATACGGTATAATATTCTGGGAGGCCGTGCGCAAGATTAGCAATGAATAAAATTAGCAAAGCCGTTCAACAAGACAAAATTATGATATTATAATAATTCTTTTAAGTGTTATTATTTTCAAACATTAAAATCTTGCGTCATATGAGAGCTATCAAGAAACTATTTATTGATTTGTAGAGTACTCATCAAGAGCTTTTCAACGATACCCCACAAGACGTGGTTTCAAAAGTTCCGAATTTTCATCCCCCACTCCCACCCTCACTCGAACCCCCGAATCGTTGGTGTCACTGTGAACTCCATAGGGAGTACTCTAATTTATTCAAGCAAAGTTTCCCTCTATACTTCATAGGGGCCGAGATATAAATGTTTTAAAATTTCAACCCCCTTCCCCCGACCACCCCTTTGGGCCAATTTTGCCCATTAACGAACTTGTCCGAACTATTAGGCCTAGAAATAACATAATAAAATTTGGTTCAAATATCTTCAAAATTACGGCCGCTATCGTGTAAAGATATATATATATATATATATAAATATCACAAAATTTTTTTTTGAACGGGCGGTGGTTTCGTACTTAGGGGAGCATGAAACGTAAAGATATGAAAGAATTTTTCGAAAATCATGAAGTGGTATCCATTGCAATAGGTAGATTTTTCTTCGAAATCTACCTAAAAAAGGCAGACATCCCGAAATAATGCAAGTAAAAACCTTATTTTCGATATATTTAGGATGCTTGATTACAAAAGATATCACTGTGCGAAACAAAGGCCAAACTTATTTAACTAAGCTTAAATTTTACTCATTATGATGAATGATTGAGTGTAACGCATGATTGAACCTCCGCCGGAAGGAAGTGAAGAACAAGTGACAGGCTTTGACCCATCTTGCTCCTTTTCGGTATGGAATTATTGTGAATCAAGAATAATTTTAAGGTATTGGATAATTTTTAATCGTTGGCTTTCTGTCAGATCCAAAATTCATTTTAGACCGGTTGATAGAGCCACCTCAATTTCTTGTGGTTACCGTGAAGGAATTAGTAGTATTGATAGAAGGTTCCTATTAGCTCTGAAGTATGCTGGATATCCAACCAACATCCAACAAAAGCGATTTGAACTTCTTGTAATTCACCTTGATTTTATAGATGTGTTCCCACTATCAAACTTCCAACCCTCGTATTTGCATAGAGCAGAAATTTTCGTGAGCGTGACTGTAGTCTTTTTCACCGGTTAAAGGCAAGTTAGACATAGGCCTAATCTGTTCGGAATAATATCCTACTAAATATCAACTTCTATTTTTTTCTTTCTTTCTTACAGATTGGTCGCTCATCTGAATCTCCTATCGACTTCGTCGTGATGGACACTATTCCCGGAGACAAAACAGGGGAGAACAAAGTTCTACAAAGTACGATATCACGATTCGCCTGTCGCATCCTCTGTGACCGCGCCAATCCAAGGGTAGCTCGAATTTATGCTGCTGGCTTCGACTCTTCGCGCAATATTTTTCTAGGGGTGAGTATAACTTTTTTCTGATATCACTGTAACTGAATTTAATTAAGTGCTTACGGTTTGTTGTTTTGTTCAGTTTCTACGTAATTTTATGGAGATGATTTCGTGTGCTGGTGGTTTCGAATAGGCTAATGAAGTCGATCCCATTACCCGTTTGTCATTGTGCCACTGTACTGACCAGATTTAGTTCATTATTTTGAAGGTTAGTAGTTTTATACATTTTATAACCTTGTCGTTATCCCATCTGCACGACTGATAATACAGGTTGCCAGATTTGAAAAAAAAAAATGGAAGATTGCGTTCATCGATTCCAGAAGTTTTAAGGAAAATTTCAAATGATTATATTAGGCCTATAACTACAACCTGTGAAATTATTACAAGAAAATAGTACATTATGAACCAGCCTAATGACATTTATTAAGATACGAATATGTTTATGAGTTGAACAAAGCGAGGGTCATAATTCTCATACGAGTATCATAAATACCATTACAGGTAATTTGCATATGACTTTGTTCGACCATGATTAGGCCTAAGTGTTCATGTTTCGAGATTTCAGATACATAAAAAAATACGAAATCGGCTGAGAGAGAATTGAATTAAATTGATTTTATTTTAAGGATTGTAATCGTAGAACTTAAAGATTTTATTTTAAGGATTGTAATCGTAGAACTTAAAAGTTCCTTTTAGGCATAAAATCCGCCCACGAGAGAGAGAGAGAGAGAGAGAGAGAGAGACAGAGAGAGAGAGAGAGAAAGAGAAAGAATTGATGATGGCGATGAAATCATCAGTAAATCCAGGATCAGAAAAAACTCCCTTTCTTTGCTCGGAGAAATTATATGTTAGAGTTTTTATTATTATTATCGTCACACTTGATCAGACATACGGTCCACTAGCAGTGTAATGTCGGTCTGTGGAGTGACCTTAGGGAGCTATCTCCCTGATGAGTGGATGTTGATGCAAGCTACAAAGGAAGGATCTCCTCCTGAATTCCACATAATCAGTAGAATGTCGGAAAGTTCTAAAACTGAATAGCCTATGCTGTTTAGATAGTCCGCTCATGTATTGATTCGTGGAACATGCCTCTTTATTCTTCTCAGAGGGCTAAGATGGCGTAGATGCAATCAACTGTTAGCAAGTTCTCGTAGTTCTTGTCTTGCGGACAAATGGCAGCTGATGGCGTACGGTCAAGTCGAAGCTTGTTTTTGGCCCTTTTCTTGAAACGAATGGATTTTTACAAGACGAAATGAACTCAGTTTAGGATAATATTAAAACTAACTCGAACAGAATTGATTTTATTTTAAATGCAGGCTGATTATTACGCAGTTGCTCTCAAGGTTTCAAGATCGTTCCGTGTTCGATAATAATCGATACCACACCTATTTATGTCACATGTAATAAGCTTATTACAGCATGGTGGAACAAAAAAAATTGTTTTCTGTATTTTTAGTGCCCTCCCTTATCTCCAGAGTGTCAAGCAGTAGTAGTAGTTTTAAACTAGTAGCCTTATTATCCCCCGCAACTATCAGCTATACTCCAACTGAAGCGGAGCAAGTGCAAGATTACGTAACTCAGAAATTTGGACTTCTCCGCTATTACTTGAGGTAGGGACTTCCCTCCTGATATCTGCAACCCAATCAGAACCCCGCTACATCTCTGTAATCAGATGTTCATATTCGGGATTTACGTATTTATAGGTCGTAGGTTGTAATGAATTGTCAGGATGCTGTTTTAAACCATTTTTTCCACCGTTCAATTGTTTTATACCTTCCATTTCTTTCTAGTAGGCTATATATCTCTAACAATTAAGGTGGATAGGCTATGCAATGTTTGTTTTGTATTCTTGTTACAGGAAAAGGCAACAAAATGGCAAGAAAATCGTGAAATAGATGGCCTTACAACAAATGGGGTTCTCATTTTGCATCCTAGAGGGTCCTTCTGTGGTGGAGAAGGCAAACCTGGTCTTTGGAGGGAAGTTTCTGTTGGAGGAGGTGTATTTTCCTTAAGAGAATCTCGTTCTGCTCAGCAGAAAGGACTAGTGGTCAGTACATGCTTTAGAAATGTCTTCATAAGATGTTATAGAATATGCTACATTGTTCCATTTTATTACATAGACGCGTATGTTTGGTAAATTACCACATAAAGATTACTTCTTGGCCATTTAACTGAAAATTCTTGGCCATACTGCTCTGAGAATGCTACCAGCAAATAACAAACTTGTCTTGTTTAGAATTAATTTTTGCATTTGGCTTGAAGGGTGACAAGGCTGACACACTGTCAAGAAAGAAAATAAACTTTCCTTCCTAAACGAAGAGAAGGAATATGAAAATCAGGAGTGTTGTTGTTATAACAACATTCGATGTCTTGGTTCCAAATATGGCTACCTGCAAAAACATAATTTTACAGTAAAAGCAAAATAAAGTTCAGAAATAAATATCAAATCAACATTTTTCACATAACTTCTTTGGTACAAGGCTGACACACTGTCAAGAAAGAAAATAAACTTTCCTTCTTAAACGAAGAAAAGGAATATAAAAATCAGGAGTGTTGTTGTTATAACAACAATTATGCTTACAAAACTTTGACCTGGAGGAGGCATCAACATACAAGCATCATCTGAGAGTAACACCTTATACAAGTTATGTAATTTAATTAATACATGAAGAAGATTTACCAGGAAAAATACTTTATCTTCGGAAAATAACCTGTTTTCGTAGCAAATTGGTAATAGAAATACAGTGAATAGAAATGAATGTTTTAATGCTCAAATGTTTTGGTCGCTGCTTTGAAATAATACAAATTTATTTTTTTTAAATCCAGGGATAAAAAATATTTCATTTCAGGTGGATGATGAAACAAATATTCTGCAGGATGGAACTTTAATTGATCTGTGTGGTGCAACACTTCTATGGAGATCAGCAGAGGGTCTAGCGAAGTCACCGGTAAGTAGAAGCTCATTATTGTCTTCTTTGCAAGGATCTATACACACCGACGCCACGCGGCCGCGTTGGCGATAAGATAATTTTCATTGAACCAAACGCGCGGCCTTCAAGGCCAGCTTCTGTGCAGCGAAATGCGACTAACAGGTGCAGAATTCTTTTTAATCTTTTCAATCCCTATCATGGGCTTTTTTAGTACCGTAAAATCGAAAAAAAAACACTTTCACATCTTTTTGCATGTTTTCGCCTTGATGTTACAAACAGATTTTCTCCTAAACATATACAATGAATTCCTACTATTTTTTCCTAATTATCGCGTAGAGAAAGTGGCCGATTATTTTTTTTAATAACTAGCTTAAAAGGCCCGGCTTCACTTTGCACGCGAAACATTCATAGGTCTAAACTAAACGATTGATTAGGCCTAATTAATGAAACAGCTATAAATCCGGCTTTGAAGTGAATTTCACGATTAGAAAGCGCAGCATGGGAAAAATAACCTCAGATTCTAGTTTCCTGGCCCAGAAAACCCCTGCATAGCGAGTTTCGTCTAAATAGAACAATGTTTGCTCATTTAGGCCTAGGCCTATAAATATTCATTATCCTTCTTCAGATGAAAATTTCAGATGTTTGCGTGCCTTGGCTTTATAAACAAATGAATAGACCAGCGTGGGCTTACAACATTCAAGCGATCGCGATGCTTTTATTTCCAAGGTACAGTATGACAAAAGTAGGCCAAGCCACCTGCAATTGATTTGACAGTTGAAAAGTATTACTGAAAACAGATGCTTCGAAAGCGCAAAAAAAATGCACGTTTTCTTCCCGTTTTTCACTCATAACTCGCGAACGGAAGTTAAAATTAAAAATGTACTATGCCAGAAACCTTCACAGGAGTGTACTCAATAACTTCCCAAAGTTTCATGGCGATCGGATGAATGGTGTAGTAATGCATAAAGGATAAACACACATACATTCGTTTTTATATAGATAGATGAGCATTTTTTGCCAACTCGCCTGGACTACCCTGTCCATAACCTTTGCTGTGCTACTGCTGTTATTCCAAAGATATAGCACAATGCGTTAAACTGTGATATATTGAATATATTCAAGTACCGTTTCTAGCATCATATTTTTAGGCGAATTTAACGAGAACTATAGACAATAATGTACACATAAGCTAGCATTGTTTTAGCTCGTAACATTCATGAACACATGTTTAGGTCTAGAAATAGTAGGTAGTGGGTGGACGGCTGCCCTGGATCCGGGCGTAGCTGCGCGAATCGATATGTTGAAGCGCGTTTACTGACGGTAATCTTTTTCCTCCAACCTTTTGTTTATGCATGAAATTCACTGTTTTACAGGGAATTACGTAAAAAGTAGGCTTAGGAATCGTGTACAGCCAGTGGAGAAATTCCTGACACAAGAATAAGTTACTGAACATTGCTGACCATGTTCTAACTGCCTTCCCACCGCTTCCGCTGGTATGACAGGTGTAAGAAAAGTAATGCCATTAGTCATTATGGTGTCCTTTTCTTTGTCAAGGCTAGCCTTCCACAACATGTTTGTCAGCACTTTAATTCGTGTAAAAGTGATTAGATTGCATAAGGTTCGGTTATATAATGTGTTGCAAAAACCCTAATTTTAAACAAACCCTTACATAAAGTGGAAAGAAATCATGTTAAACTCACATAGCTTCCTCTGCTCAAATAAAGTTTGCTTCTTAGTATAATATATTAATAAGTTTGATTTGGTGATGCTCCAGATCTTCAAGAAAATGTTTCATGGTGGGAATTACCCTCAATGTTGGGGCAAGGGAATTATTCACCGAATTTATAAGGGAAAAGGACCCAGAGGAATTCCGGACAATTATAAGGGAGTCACTCGGTTACCAATTTTGGAGGAAATATATTGCAGAATACTGTATAGCAGAATAAAGGATGGTTAACGGAATTAAGTAAGCATTTCATAATTTCAATTTGGCTGTAGAGAAGGGCATAACGCAGGTGGGGCATTTATTCTGGGCACATTATATTTGGGAAAAATATCATTAAAACGTGGAAGACTGCATTGCGCTTTTATAGATGTCAAGAAGGCGTTTGTCTCCATTAATCGTTAGGCGTTAAGGCATGAATTGTGGGTGAAAGGGATGTCGAGGAAGATGATTACTACAGGCGATTTATAAAAATGTGGAATTTTGTGTTAAGTACGACAATCCAAGGGTATTGGAGAGTTTTGTCAGCGAGATGGTGGTGAGGTAGGGTTGTATTTTGTTTCCTTTAATATTTAATTTGTTATAGACGATATATTTGATGTAATGGAACGGATAATTATGGGGGCACCTGAAGTGGGGAATGTACACATTGCTGTGCTTTTTATACGCAGATGACATGGTGTTGTGTTCAACGACGATTAACGGACTACCGCTCGAATTAGAATGACTAGACCATAGGTGAGCAACTGAGGGGAAACGTTTTAGTCCCCATCCCTTGCTGTGACGTAAGAAACCTGTTCTTCATGTTCAGTGTCACGTCGAAATTGCTTTATGCTGACGTCAAGGGCCACTGTAGTGGGAGAAATTCCCCTACCGCACAGTGACACGATGTGCCACAGATGCGCACCCATGAGACAGACAGCAGGGAGGAGACATGGACGTACGCGGGACAATCTTTGGACAACGTGAAGAACGTGTATTAAGGATTTACGCTTACTATGAACGGACGATGGGCGAAGCATATTGACGTGACTAAACATAAAGCGGACTGAAAGCAGCGGAGACATTTCGGATACTTGGCAAGATTCCAAATATGCCAATAGGTGTTCTGGACACTCTATATGAGTAATAGTGAGATCGACTATGACGTATAGGGCTGAAATATGGGGATGGGAACAAACTGGAAATCTGGATAAAGTCAGGACGCGATTTGTGAAAGGGATTTTGGGGGTAGGGTGGGGAGGAAGGTTAAGGACCGTTTGAAGGATATTGATGGACAACAGATAAATGCGCAATGTATGAATATGGTCTCACTTGAATTACAATCGCAGTTAAAATTTAAAATAAGAGAAAGTCGTCGCCAATCTTCGTGTCACATCCTCAGACGGTACCTAATCCAAATACAAAATATTATTTTCAAAACATGCATATAGGCCTATGTAAAAACTCAACTTCCAATTTGGGGGTCGAAAACAATGTTTCCTGTACCTATAGTACCCATGGTAGGCCTACGGGCAGAGGAAATAAAATTCTGAGATCCGACACGCCTAATGATTGGCCCGTATATTCGTGTTCTTTTTATTCCACTTCTTTTGTAGCACGGTAGTAAACATTAACAAGCTATTCAATTTATAACTTAAGTAACGATTTCTTGTTTAAGTTGGCATGGAAACAAATTTGGTAACCAGTTTTTCAATGATAAAATAGCGTGAAAAGTGATTTTCATTAATTTAATACTTAACAATTTTCCGGGGGTGAGAGCACCCAAAGCCCCTTTCTCGGATTCCACACCCCCCCCCCCCCCCGACACTTTCGACCCTCCCCCAAATTATTTTCTGGCTACGCCACTGAATGATAAAGCTTTCATAAATAGGTCATATTAAAGAGGAACTAAAATGGTTTTGTTTTCAGTGTTTGATTTCACAATGACTTGATATGGAAACCCTGTGATTTCGGCCTATGTCTATACGGTATTCGAATTCTTGCCATACTTTTTGAAGCATATCCTCAGTTAGCAAAGTCCTTTGCTAATCCCAAACTGTTTGTAAACAAGCAAAATTCAACCTTACAATTCAACCACAAGCTGCCCTGTTGGCTTTCAAACACTGTTGCCAGTTATACAAATTTCTCATTCCTACAGAAAAAAATTCATTCTTTTCAGCCATGCGGACGACCAAAATCCCTTGGGACATTCTTTATGTTCATTAGGTGGGTTGACAATTTTATTTCATTTTATTTTTTAGGGGTTAATATTCTTCACACATTCATACTCATAGGCAGGAAAGAAGTTGAAAAGGAAATAACATTTTGTTTTGTGGAAAAATGCATTAGAATATACAAAACCGGGGTATGGGACAGGGCATGTGGATGACATTTAATTGAATTAAACTTGGTTTTGGAATATCAGAATTTAAATTTAGTGACATTTCAAAGTGGTAGTTGTGGTATGAAAGTAGTAGGAAAAAAACTTTTATTTTAATTTTTTTAAAGTTGAATTTGAAGGGAAAAATCACTCCGGAACACAAATTTTCCCGTATTTGAAGAATCACCCATATAGTGCAGTGTTCACCAGAAAACACTATGCTCAAAACACTCAAAGTGAACCTAACTTTGAATTTTTAAAACAGTTTATTTTATTTTTTCCAGGAGACGTGAGTCTCCCATTTTGAGGGCTTGCCATGCCATTAAGAAATTTGCTGACTTTCTTATCAAGTTTTAAAACGTTTCTGGCCCCTTTCGAGAAGAAATTAAAGGGTTCTTAGAAATGAAATGCGAATCATCTGATAAGCTATGTGACGATGGTAATTGTCTTGAAGATTTGATATTGATGCCAGATATTGCAGTGCATTTAAAATGCTTACATTTAAAATAACAAGAGAAAAGATCAGTTTGTAACTAAATTGTATGATAATATTTGAGGTTTTTTAATTAAAACTTAGGCCTTGGGAAGAGCAACTGGTAAGTAGCATTAAGTTTAATTCATTTTTTTACCTACCAGGATTTTCAAGATTCCCGCCTTGATTCTGACTCCAGTCAGTATGCTTCCAACATAACACAATTATTAATGAATAATAAGTGTAAAACTAAAATTTAGAGCAATTTTACATTAAATTTCTGTTATTTTGGATATTCACACATTTTCTATGAGCTGTATTAATGCCAGTGTTTTATTGTATGGTGTGTTAAAATTTTATAAGTCGGGTGGTTGCTTTTTACAAAATAGCCCATAAAAACACGCGTAAGTTTATAAAAACAAAGGTTATATTTTCATTTCGGCATGCTGTCCTTTGACGTCAACTTACCAAGTCGAATTGGCCCTCAGTAAAAGTTGAATGTTATATGCCTGTCGCGTCGTAGGCCTATTGAAATGTGCGTGTTGAAAGTGAACTGTCGTGGAGGGCTCATGTGATTTAACTGCTCTTACGTTATTTATTATGTTGACGCATTCTGAAATAGCGTAAAACATAATAGGCCTATTCCTCTCAACTTAAGTGAATATTGAAAGTATACTTTTTGGAGCGATAATTTAGATAAAAAATCGTGGCATACCAACATTTTAATAAAAAAACATGCCGATACAAATAACTTGCTTAGGCACGTATCGCCAGGGGATAGTCCTAGGAAATCAGCGCTCTCTTTCTTCCTTCCGACAAGTGCGGTAGCAGTGCACGAAGAATCGACGTGGATTGGCGTACACATTTTTATTTGCATAGCAGCATGCAAGCCAGTGCTGGTGACCTTATGGTGAGGAGTTCTCTTAATCAAACATCAGATTCCTCGAACATATTACTACGTCTGTCATCAGGAAAAAGATTAATCAAAACAACTTGTAAATATTTTCGTACACTGTTCAGGATGATTTCGAGCACGTTTTCAGGAAGCAGAATGATAAAAATTTTGTTTGAATAAGATAAGGAGATACACAAAAGCCTTTCTATTGTTACATATTTTACAAAAACACGAGCAAATAATCAACAGAATACAACACACATTAGAAAGAACGAAAGATCCGTAACCAAACCTGTAACATGCGATCTTACTTGTTTACGAGTATTACTGTTGGAGAAGGTCTACTTGTCACAGTAATAATTTTAATCCACTGAGGAGTCTCAATGTTTACATTGTATCGTGGTTGAATTAGAGATCGGTAATACACACCAAGTTAAACACGAAGCCACCGGATTTCTGAAGTGTATAGTGCGCGGCCTGGGAATCGATCGCCGATCGCCGCGACAGTTTGTAACTACCTCCGCTACTTGCATCTCCCGCCGAAGATTCAAGGTAAAGAATACCTGAATAGAAAAAAAAATCACCATTTTAACTCACCTATCTTAAAGTAGATGATGAAAATGTTGCTCTCTCTTATCTAAACGTACCTGACGACATGTACATTTTGTGTGGATGAAACATCGGACTTTTAAGTCCCTTTAACACTGATGTTTGAGAAATCAAAATTTCCTGCGCTGAACGGCTAAACAGCTCAAAAAGTTAGGATTTCTCAAATAGATTTAATAAGATATTTAGTGTGATCAGTTAATTGATTCCATTAATCGATTAAATTTGCAGCTCTAGTTTTTATATAAATAGCTTGGATTGCGTAATTTTATTTTAAAATATATTATTATTTTCAATGTTCAGCATACCGCATTGGTGAACAAGATAAAAGGTCTGTATTATAAAAAAACTAATTTCTTCTTTCTTCCAGATAAACTAAATAAGTGTCCTTCCATTTGGAACTAAGATAGCTTATATAGTTTGTCTGCATTTCCAACTCTTAAACAACTCACCTAAGTTGACCATGGGAGAAACACAGTTTCTGAAGATTGGGTCCTACAATGTTAAGTGATTGTCCTTGTGATGTGTTGATTCTTATAGCGAAATTCAAAAGGAGAACTGCAGACGTCTAAATAAAAACAGTATATCAGAAGGGGTTGTGCTAATAAATATAGGTCCGATAATTCTATTCACATTTATTGCATACAACTGTCCTTCAAAAGCAGTGGATGAAATTCAACTGCCGTGAACAGCTGTAAGCAGCAGGCAGTAGACACTGAAACTATTGCCCAGCACAAAGCTGCCCGCCAAGCGGACCCATCAATCTCTAGACATATTGTGTTTATACGATGGGCATACTGAAAGTCATGAGCAACATTTTATCATAACCTTAATCTTTATTTGTAAGTGAAACCAATTATATCATCTCAATCTAAAGACCTTTCTTTCACTTTTCCACATAGTCTCCATTTTTTTGCACACATGTTTCCCATCATTCTGCGAGTTTGAAAATACCCTTGGGATAGAATTCCGTTCCAGACACTGACGCACTGCTTGCCGAATATCTTCCAGTGTCTCCTAGTTTGGCCTCGCATCTGTTCCTTCACAAAACCAAAAAGATGCTAGTAGGAGGGTGCCATGTTGGGGCTGTAGGGAGGATGTGGAAGTATTTCCCACCCAAATCACCTGATCTGCTCCATAGTGGCATGTGCAGTATGTGGACGCGCATTATCCTGTTGAAGGATGATCTTCTTTCCAGGATGTTTATCATGCAATGCACGATGGAGCTTCAAAAGTGTCTGAATGTAGCGGGCAGAATTTATGGTTTGTGCAAGAAACGATTCACAGCTTAGGTTATCAGAAGGTTTGTGCCCGCTGGGTCCCACATTTATTGACAAACGTCAGAGATGAACCATTGCCCAAAACCTTCTTCAGAGATCTGGAAGTGAAGGTGATGAATTTTTGACGAGTATTGTGACTCGAAATGAAAGCTGGTTCCATCATTATGAACCTGAAACAAAACGACAGATTATGAAATGGCACCACTTGAATTCGCTATCGATGAAGAAAGCGAAGACAGGGCCATCTATAGGGAAAGTTATGGGGAGCATCTTCTGGGATGCACAGGGTTGCATTCTGGTTGAGTTTCTTGAACCTGGACAAACCATAAATTCTGCCTGCTACAGCCAGACACTTTTGAAGCTCTGATGGGAAACATGTGCAAAAAGAAATGGAGACTATGTGGAAAAGTGAAAGAAAGGTCTGTAGATTGAGATGATATACTTGGTTTCACTTACAAATAAAGATTAAGGTCGTGAAAAAAATAAAGTGTATAATTTGTAAGTCTGTGATACCTGAATGTTACAGTCTTATTTATGCAGCTCTATTGTTTCTCAGAGTATGTATGCTTAGATTCTGAAGTAACCGGTTTTGTGATTTGTTGTAATTTATGGTGACAGTAATCCCTAGTTTCGAATTTACTTTGTCTATTGCTATAAAACTCAATGACAAGAAAATTTATTTTTCATTATTATTTATAACTGTATATTGATTTCTTTATTTTTCAGACTAAGCATCATTTAGAAACACTGGTAGATGAATTGAATGCAGGGCGACCTCAGTGTCCAGTGGGGTTGAACACGTTAGTGATACCACGCAAATTGACTCTTAGCATGAGTGAGGAGAGTGTGAACGAGAAGCAGCAGCCATATGTGTACCTGAACTGCGGTCATGTCCAGGGCCACCACGACTGGGGGCAAGACAAGGATTCAAAAGACAGGCGTTGTCCCATGTGTTTAGAGGTATGCTTCTTTATTTCCTCATTTTTATTTCATTCTTATTGTCAAAGAATATTATTTTCATTTTATTAAGCCAATGACCCACGATCCAACTTTTTGTCCAGATTTCTCCAAACCATCAAATTGGATCATGTGACATGGATGACTGTCATTGCGCACAATTTCCTCGTACATTTTTCATAAATTTATTGCATACAACAGATTAGAAACATTTTCTGATATTCTATCCGAAAATAAGAAATAAACCAATGAGTATGAGTTGAATAGTCTTATTTAAAATGGTATGATCTGATATCACCAAAGCTGTATTTTCTTTACTTATACAATGTTGCTTTACAAATTACACTATTTGACTCATTCTATTTCTGCAGCATCTTCCACATTCACTTAACAAGCTTTTCTACTTTAATTTTTGAAAGAAAGAGATTATTGATGAAAATTCAAAATCCCTGTTTTCTGTTGAAAATGTAGTGTTTATGGGGTGATTTTTTTGGATTTTCATAATTCTGTGGCTATTAACAGTTAAATTTCACATAAATTTATGACTTCCATTAAGGATTATTTTCGTTTTCCGTGCATAAAATTTATTTTGAACATATTTCACGTTTATGGTAGCTTCTCAAGATTTACTCAGGTGAGAAGGTTTAAAACTGTCTGCCTATAGGACCTCCATTCCCAAACTGGCTCACTTCTTCTTAGAAGATAGCTGAAGAGCAAGCACTAGGGAAAAACTCAGACAGCTTTGATTTTTCCAGTTAAATGGATTCTTGGGGGGTACGCCGTAGCGTAGTAATTGAGGCGCTGCGCTACAAACCAGAAGGTCGCAGGTTCAATTCCCGATGAGGTCAGAGTTTTTCAATTGGCCTAATCCTTCTGGTGGCACTATGGCCCTGGGGTTGACTCAGCCTCTAACAGAAATGAGTACCAGGAGCAATCCTGGGGGTAAAGGCGACCGGTGCGTAAGGCTGACAACCTTACCACCTTCACGTGCCGAATGTCCAAAATCTTGGAGCCTTAACCTCCTGGAACCCTCAGGGCCTCCATGGCCTGTATAGGGATCACTTTATCTTTACCTAGATGGATTCTTGAGAAGCTGTTGTAAATAACCAATGCTGAGAAAGCTTCAGATATCTTATGTTTCATGTTCATATTTTTGTACTAAAAATCACACCCCTAGTGCATGTCTTATATAGTCATCCATGTGTAAATAAGAAAAGACATTTCATCTGACCTTTTTCTTATATCCAAAACCTCCCCTCTCACCTGTGTGCCCTGATTTATTTGCTTAATTATTCAGCACCAAAAGTTTTCATTTGAAAATATTAAAATTGATTGATTAAATTTACCATTACTTGTAAGGTATAATTGTTTGCATTTGCTTGGTCTGCATGGTTTTGTAGCTTTTTTGTGTGGATGACAGTTTTTTTCCCATGGTAAATCTTATTTAGTTTCCCTAGGAAATTGCTGTTAAGAAAATAATGAACTGCTTTCAGAAATCCAAATACAATTCTATAATCTTTATACAGTGGTAGCAAAATATTTTCTTCTTCAGCGCTGCTATAGGCTATTCCACATTGAGAAAAAAGCATTGCTCTTATGGGCTACACGGTTGCCGTGAATCACCTACCCGAAAGACAGAGATGACAATAGTACCGTTAGCACCTCTCTTTCTAACAAAGTACAGCGTGCTCATAACTTTCAGACACACGTCAGTTAACGTTGGGCCTGCCAACTGACTCTCTGTTCTGTGAGGCAATAACTAATAAAATTATTCTACAGGGTGCGGCAGAAATAGTTAGACGATTTAAAATTCGCGCCAAATACTTATCCCGATAGGTAGCGCTCTGATTATTGTTTTGTTTTGTTAAGTGATTCATACCATTTAGTTTGCCATGGATCGCTGGTCGAGTGCACATCGCGCTTTCGCAGTTGAATATTTTTTTAAGAATAACGACTCCGCCACTTTGACGCAACGTGGATTCAGAAGACATTTCAACTTAGGAAGAAATGGAAAAGTTCCAACACGACAGACCATTTTGAATTGGGTAAAACAATTCAGCCACAAATAAGAAATCTGAAGGTCGTCCACGTGCCGTGCGAACTCCAGAAAATGTACAGAGAGTAAGGGAGGCATTGTTGCGTAGTCCTAGGCGTTCCGCTCGACGACATTCTGCGGCACTAGGCATTTCCGATAGAAGCGTCCGACGGATTTTGTCCGAGGATCTACACTTTCACCCATTCAAAATTCAACTGGTACATGAATTACATCCTCAAGACTTGAATCAACGGACACAATTTTGTGAGAGGGTGTTAGAAATGCATAATGAAGACCCGCAGTTTCTTCAGAAGCTACTCATGTCTGACGAGGTACATTTCCATCTCAATGGATCTGTTAATAGGCACAACAGCAGATATTGGGCACCCATCAACCCACAGGTTTTACATGAAATGCCACTTCATAGCCCAAAGGTTACAGTATGGTGTGGTGTTGGTTGGTATGGGATTATTGGACCATACTTTTTTGAGGACGATGAAGGAAACACTGTAACTGTGACGTCTCCTCGATATGTGACGATGCTGAATACATTTTTGAACCCAGAGCTGCGTAGACGTCGGCTTCGTAGACACCTTGTATGGTTCCAACAAGATGGTGCCACATCACACACAGCAAATGCTTCTATGGCAGTTGTTAACCGAATGTTCCCAGGGAGAGTAATGTCTCGTAATGGCAATGTTACATGGCCTGCACGCTCACCTGATTTATCTGCGTGTGATTTCTTCTTGTGGGGGTATCTGAAGCAAGAAGTCTATGCAGCACGACCTCACACCTTACAGGAATTGAGGGACTCCATCACTACCGCAATAGAACAAACTCCGCTGGATATGGTGAGGAAAGCTATGAACAGTGTAAGGCGACGTGCAGAGGTTTGTGTGATGAACAATGGTGCTCACCTGAAAGAGATTATCTTCAAAACTTGACTTGCAAAGGTAATGGTAGACTGTGTACTTTACAGTAATGTATGTGTTTACTAAATAAATGCGAGTTTTTATTTAAATTTTGCGAATAAACATCGTCTAATTATTTCTGCCGCACCCTGTATTAACAGTATAATGAAACGATGATACATTCGCGCATCAATAAACGTAAAATAGTAGGCCTACAGTGTTTCGTTTAATTTCGCTTCACAACTAGCCATGACAATTGATATTTCCATCACTGAATTATGCTGTACTGAAACTTAATAAAATTAAGAACTGATTATTAAATTTAAATGAAATTAACAGCAGACAGTAATATTCTGAATACTCGTCACCGCTGGAAGTCGGGTACGGCACAGAGGGAACTCCTTGCTCATTAGCAGGAATGCATTCGTTCTTTTGTGGTTGCCTTATATACGTCAGTTCAAATATTAGCGTAAATACTACTATAATAATACAAATAATATTAATATTAATGATATGCTTTTGTGGTTGCCTTATATACGTCAGTTCAAATATTAGCGTAAATACTACTATAATAATACAAATAATATTAATATTAATGATATGGCGCATGGGATGCATGGGACCTGGGTTCGATTCCCGGGCGTTACAAGTTGCCTAGGTGGGATTTTTCCTCACCTGTGAGGCGATTGTCGGGTAACTTTTAAGCCTTTGTAGTTCCAGGATATCATTTGACCGTCATTTCATTATGATCATCATCATCTCATCCATGCCTTGTTCAGTATGAGTGTGAGAGCAACTGGTGAAATTAGGGAGGTAGATCATGGTTCTCATTCACAGCATTCAGGATCAAAGATAATGACGGAGGTCGGTTTTAAAAAAAGAGACCGTGAACTTTCCGGCGGATTCCAGCCCTCACAAAATCTGAATATGTTTCTTTCCTGCTGTTCTTCCTTACTCGTTTCAATGTCTTCTTCTTTCTCGGAGTCACAATAGGCCCGCGCGAAGCTTCGTTTCTAATTTTAAATATTGACGACAGTGACCCGCCTGTCGCTTCGGCACATTCTTCTCTTTTCTCTTTCGTAGTTTTACGTCTCCCTTGTAGGGACCTTTATGTGGCCCTCGCCGCCCGGGCCTTACCGGGCCGCGACCTGTCGGGAGAGGAATGAACTATGGATCACAACACAGACAGACATACTTTTTTGACCAGACAAGGACATGGAGGGCCTCCCCGGATGAGTGATCAGCCCAATGCCGGGGCCACCTCCGAGACAACACGAACACAACACACATACACACTCACTCAGAACAAGGCGAGGATGGGGATGAAGATGATAATGACGTCCAGATGATATCCGGGGACCACAAGGGCCTAAAGTTACCTGACATTTGTCTCACAGGTGAGGGGAAAACCCCGGAAAAAACCTCAACTAGGTAACTTGTCCCGACCAGGAATCGAACCCGGGCCCGGTGCGTGAGAGGATTGGACGCATCCCCTGAGCCACAGCGGTGGACCTGCACATTCTTCTGTGAAGTAATTAACACTATGTCTAGGATCCCTATATTTAATATATTCCTATACTTGGAACACAATTTTTCATGAATCACTATTTAATACTTTGCGCTGTTTGCGTTTCACAAACGTCTTCACTGTACACCACAGCTGCCACTGATAAGTAACCTCGGCTACTGTAGCTGCATTTGCTTAACTGTAAAATTTTACCATTAACTGTACCATCCCTCCTCTTGACGCCTCTGGCCTGCATTCCAAAGCGGATTACTCATCGTTAAAATTGGCAAGGCCGCTCTGCGAAATAGTTTTCTTACGTTATTAAAATAATTGTATTTCCTCTTAATTTTAATAGTATAGAAACATTTAGCATATGAAAATGAAATTGTTCTTACTGAAGATGTGTTTAGTGAATTAAAATGTATCATTTGAAGTCTACAAAACAAGGAAAAATACGTGTAAAGATCGACTGCAACTCTCCCATATAACCCAATGCTTTTTTCTCAATGTGGAATAGCCTATAGTTACAAAATAAAGTAATTTGCATTTATACTATACTCCGATGATATCTTGGTTTTATATTTGCATAGCGGTGACCTCCCGATACAGTAAAACTTGATTAATCTGGATTAATTTGGGGATAAGTTCACCGGATTTAAAAAAAAATCCGGATTAACTTAAATATGGTGTATTTAAAGGGCACAGGCATAGATACACTACTACACAGTAAAGTAAAATGTAAAGCAATACCCTATTTTGTACATACAATGCAGAACATACGCAATACCCATATTATGATGCTGTCCCTGATGGGCCTGCTCTGCATCACTTGAAAATCTTGCTGCAGAAGTCATTTGAATTTTTTTACCTGACCAAACTAAGCAGATTCCGGCTTATTTGGGGCTCGGATTAAAGAGGCTTTACTGTATTCTCAGAATTTTAATTGCCTCTACATATTAATTTGTTCTCATCTTACTTATGTTTAATGTTTTGTAAATGTGCTTATATTCGTATGTCCAGGAAGCTTGTGCCTCATATTTAATTAATGATTTTAAACTTGCAGATGGGACCTGTCGTGAAACTATGCATGGGTATTGAACCAGCATTTTATGTAGATGCTGGAGCACCTACATTTGCATTCAACCCTTGTGGCCATATGGCAACAGAAAAAACCGTGAAGTGAGTATAATGCAAAAAGATTTGTAGATTAACAAAAGACAATGCTGAAAAAACTATGCATTACTTAAATAGCAGACCACAAATAAATAAGGAACAGTGACCGAGAGAGATGGCTGAGATAATAATATCTTGGACTCTCATTCGGAATATCCCAGCTTCAAATTCTATGGCCGGCCAATTTGACATGGGTTTTTCGTGGATCCTCACTGTTTCATCCTGTATCATATTCATTTAAATTAATATCAGTTAAAAATTACTCCATAAAATACATCAATAATATAAATAATTTACAGTCAATAGTTGCAATAGTTCCATGGTCTATCCTACTACTGTGTAGACAAAGATCCTGAACTCCTGATATTGCCCTGTAGCTAAAAGGAGTATAAACATTAAACTAAACTAAACTCCGTGGTGCTACATCCCTAAAGGGACAAGGCCTACCACCCGGCCGCTGCGTCATCTACCATAGGCAGGTGGCAGGATTGGGGGCATATGGTCAGCCGATAATGGTGGTTTCCATGACTGGAGCCGCTATTTCTACATCAAGTAGCTCCTCAATTTGAATCACGAGGCTGAGTGCACCCCATTCCAGACCTCCCTACCTCAGAAAAATCTGAGGAGGTACCGGGGATCAAACCCAGGCCATCGAATCTGTAGTCAGCGACGCTAAGCACAAGACCATGCCGGCGGTCGGGTAAACACAGCTGAATTTAAAAAAACAAACAAAATAATAATAATAAAAATAAAAACAGTGACTAAATAAAGAGGGCTCCGTGAGTTTCAAATCTTGTAAGAGGATTTATTGGTCAGGCTGTCAACAAATAGGTCTTCTGTCATTGTCAAGAAAGTTGTGGACTGATGAAAATGTACCGGTTATCAGGCTCAGATTGGTGACCTCAAGATGGCTGTGGAAAAAAAGGTCAGAGGCAATAGAGACCACCATTACCATTCCAGAACTAATGAATAAGCATTAAGCATGGTGTAATCAAATTTACATCCCCATAATTTAATAATTCAGCATAGACTTATCCCTTCCAGAGCTGAATTTATACACTGATAATAAGGCAGTCATCAAGTGGAAACATCAGTGGGCTCTAAGTTTGAAATGGATGAGGAAAATTTCAGTGGAAAGCTGGTTTCCACGAATGACAGACATCGATGTGATTAAAAATCCTCACATTTTACATAAAGCATTACCCTATTAATCTTACCGGTATATCTCTCCTTTTTATACAGTTCTTGAGGCAACACATTTATATGTCAGTAGCAGTGAAAAGGTTAATATAACGAAGGTACTAACAACAGCAAAGTTATTATCAGTAGATAATTGTAACAACTTTAATTTAATAGGGTACATTACAAATACTGTACTTCATAGATTAAATCTATGAAAGTTGCATCAGCCCTCCCCCTGCCCTCTTTTCTCAGAGGCCACCCTCATTGAACTTATATGTGAAATACAGTGTTGCCCATAAAAGGCATCCTATTTAGCCATGGTACATTTTTAAAAATTTAATTTTTATTTAACTATATATTACAGCTCCACCCGCGATAATTATTTCAAGAATTAAAAATTAAGAGCATAATAGTTAAATCGTATGTATTAACACCTAAATCACATGGAGTGCATTCCACGATTAGGTAGCGTCGCCTGGTAAAAACGACCTCAGATTCGAGTTCCCTGTATAGTGAGTTTCGTTCAAATCGAACAACGTTTGACCATATTTAGGCCTATGTTGATTATCCCTTTTCCGTGTAGGTTGAAAATTTCATGTTTGCGGGCCTTGACATTCTAAACAAATGAATCGTCCAGGATGAACTTCCAAAATCAAGTGATCGCGTATGACAGAAATAGCCAAAGCCAACTGTAATTGATTTGACATTGAAATGTATTACTGAAAACTGATGCTTTGAAAACGCAAAAAATGCAAGTTTTCTGCCCGTTTTTCACTCATAACTCACGAAGGAAAGTGAAAATTAAAATTCCGGCTTCGAAGTGCATTTTCCGACCCTTCAGTCCACCTATGTTTAAAATTTAAGATCTCTGCGTTCAGTAGATTTCGCTGGGCATCACGGACGGACAGAAGGAAGACAGACACTTCCTTTTATTAATATAGATTATAAACAGTTTAAAAAAAAAAAAATAATAATAAAATAAAATACTAGTCAGATTGATGAATACCAAAACTCAATTACTGAAAAGGGTTATTTTCTTGTCCTGAGTGGGGTGCCAGAACGCCTATAAGCAGAGGGTGGATCAGGATTATTCCTGGTATCACATATAGGCTAGGCAGTCCAAGGATGCTGGTTACGTACTATGCAGCTGATGCAAACAGACCCGTGAGAGATGTGAATTTAATGTTAAGTGAATGGAGAACTAGTATAGGATATGAAAGGAGAAAAAGGTGAAGGAACTTGATTGTACATCTGTTCTCATGAGAGTCTTGTGCTGTTGTTGCACTGTAAAGGAGGATCAGTTTCAGACTTCAATCTTGCCATAAGTTGTAGTCTGATTTTGCTATTAAAGTGTGAGTTATTCAATTAGGAAATCAGGACATCTACTTATTCATGCCATCAATCAAATTTCAAGCATAGTGCCGGCAGCCTAATTTTCCATACTACTGACCGCACATACATCATTATATCAGACCCACTAACTTTTTGTACCGGGTGTTAGAAAATTCATATTACAAACTTCTAGGGCTAGTAGAGGGGACTTAGTAGACAATATTTCGGATAGGAACCCATGTCCGGAAATGTATCATTTCCATGCTACAGCCATTACACTGTATCGGATTTGCCAATGTTGTTTTGCCATTGGACTATTTCTTCTGGGGTTGTATGAAGAGTATGGTGTACGATACTCCTGTAGAGACCGAGGAAGAACTGCTGGCATGAGTGATGGTCGCTGCACAAGAGATTAACGGGACACCAGGTGAGATGGAACGAGTGTACCGGAACATGATTTGTCGGTACAATGTGTGCAATGACGTTGGTGGTTGTCACATCGAGCCTCTGTTGTAGTGAGCAGTTTCGTATGGGACACATCCAGTGCAGAATACAGAAACAAATTTGTTTTTTCCCCTGTTGACACAAGTGTTATTGTGATCAATGAAAGTTTTTTTGTTACTTTGGTATTGTTACCAAAAAATTTTACTTTCATTTGTTAACGTCATTTACTTCTGTACCTTGCGTCACACCTCATTTCACATGGTGCTCTTCTGACGTCATGTACTGCCTCTCCAGTTGCAAAACAACACCGACAAATCCGACACATTGTAACGGCTGTAGCATTTAAACGGTACATTTCCGGACATGGGTTCCTATTCAAAATATTGTCTACTAAGTCCCCTCTACTAGCCCTAGAAGTTTGTGATAATGAATTTCCGAACACCCGATATATGCAGACATGGAATATAAATAATATTTTCTAGTTGAAGTTTACAGTTGTAATCTTACCTGTCTTCTTCCTTTTTATTTCTTAATATTGATTTAAGATCATTTATCAGGTAGATAACTTTCATTTAAGACCTTCTGAATGCTCTGCAAAGTAAGTCTTGGTATGATGCGCCTGTGCACTGCTACTTTGAAGTAATCGATATATTGATCACGTTGATACACTTGTATCTTGACAGCAGCTGTTCTCATTAATTATTTTGATGTACTGTATTTTACGGACGGGTGTAAAAGTATTTTCAGTCTTTCATGAGAAATCAGTTCGGTAGTTGAAATTTATGTGATGCCACCTGTACAGAAAAGATTTTCGTACAATGCAGGTTTTAAGTTAGAAGTGATTTACACTGATTCCATTGTACAAAGTTATAATTTGTTTATGCAATGTAGTATATTATTCCCATTAATATTTGTCATTTAGAATTGCATTAAATTTCTTTTCCTATAAATTTCCATTCTAAAATCGAGGTGTGTCTTATGGTCCGGAGCGTCTTATAGTCCATAAAATATGGTAACATTTTTTTTATTATAGGTAACTAGCTATCATAGAACACACTGTATGCTATAGGCATGCCTTACATACATTGGAGAATCTTGGAAATTTAAAAAAGATTCTCCACAATTTACCAATGATGTTCATATGGTACTCGTATCGCAATTGTGATTTTGTAATTTTAATAACCACCACAAACGTTTTGAAGTTTGATTTTCTTATTTTCTGCTTGCCCAGGTTGGTCATATAATTGTTCTTAAAATGTATTTTTGAGTAAAATGACAGCTGACAATTTCAAAAGTTTATTCTTTTCTTCAACAGGTTTTATGTTATGAAAGGGAAATTCCAATGAGATTTAACCTAGCAGTAGTATTCCTTCAAGTCGCGTGCAACTCTTTTTTCCACTGCTTTGTGAACTTCATCTCTCCACAGCCTTCTGTCTTTTGTGGCTGTTACCAAGTCCCTCCATTTCCAGTCCATGATGATTTTTATTCCTTTCAGCCATCTTGTTCTTTTTCTTCCTCTTCTTCTTCCCTTCCATGTATCCTAACATCAAGTCTTTTTCAAGCGAGTCGTTTCTCCTCATGATATGTCCAAAATGTGTTCGTAGCCATTGCCTCAAGTGAGTATTTTGGGTTTATCTATTTAATTACTGATGCATTTGTTCTTCTTCCTGTCCACGAAATTCTTAATATTCTTCTCCAGGTTCATAATTCAAAACTGTCTATTTTCTTCCTATCTTGTTTGTTTAATGTCCAACTTTCACAGCCTTATAAAACTAATGGAAATACCATGGTTTGATAGCCTTATAAAACTAATGGAAATACCATTGTTTGAATAATTTGAATTTTGATGTTTTTGCTGATGCTACATAACATATTAATAATGTGTGTTCTTTAACTCTAGGTACTGGGCGAATGTAGCAATTCCCCATGGTACGAATGGATTTGATGCTGTGTGCCCCTTCTGTGCTACACCTCTGGTTGGTTGTCCAGGCTATGTCCGCCTTATCTTCCAAGATAATGTGGATTGAGATCAGGAGTCAGAACAGGTACTATTCAAGCCTGCCTTAAGAAGACAGAATTTGAAAAACGTCTGCCTTAACTCGTGTAAAAGGGGAGGGGGGTGTCTTATTTTTCATTGGAAAATTTTATCATTTTGCGATTTACCATATGCACTTTTGTACAATGATTAAAAAGTGTTTTGGTAAACTTTTTTTCTTTCAGTTTTTGGTGAAAGATTTGAATTAAGTAACTATAAGACTGTTAGGTGATAAGAAAAAATATGAAATTGTTGAAAGTTTTTATAAAGTCACAGAATCAACAAGTTTTCAGGATCTGCAAGAACTCATTTTACCTAGCAAGGAATGATTGTGAGGATTAATTCAGCCTATGTGGCTGAAAAACTGAATTCCTTCTGCAGCCATTCCATCTATGTAAATGTAATTTTCCCAGAATACACTGGCAAGACCATGACGTCTCAGTCTAAGCATTTGGGATTTATAAGATTGTCGTTGAAATGTACATCCATGAAGAACATAACATTCAGATTCATAGCTACTTAAATACAATTAACAGAGGGTAAAAACTGAATACCAGTAGTTCTTGTATTTCTCTGCTTAGTACATTACTGATGGATTTTTACGTAAATCTATTTTGATATTTGATCTCAGATGTTAGGTTGTTTCAAATCTGTATTTGTAAAAAAAATTCTTTTTTTAACAAGTGGCATAGCAAAAGTTGTATAAAATCCATAGTATAAGTTTTTTATAACATGTTCTGTTTAAAATTAAGGCCTAATAGTTTAGATGTTTATTTTATTATAACACCTCAAGTATGGTTAAACTGATTTTGTTAGTTTCTGTTGAAATGTTTTAATAATTAACCAACAGTTGTGATGTGTGCAGCAGCAGTACTAAGAACTTTGATACTCCTCGGATATTTACTTGGGGATCCCACAAAAATTTTAAGTGTGTCAGAAAAATGAAGGATAAATTATTTAAAAATAAAATACGTAATAACATTCAGTAGCTGATATATATTCTACTGTACAGCTAACAAATGAAATGATTCACTATGAACTTTTTTAGTATCACTAATAAGGTCCATGACACCTGACACTAACAATGCTTTAGAGTGAAATCTATAAAGCCCTGCAAAGTAAGCATGCTTTGCCAGCTCTCTGGAGAGCGAGTTGATTCTTAATATTTACCAAAGATAGAAAATATTTTGCTCGGTCAAAGTAACACATTGCTATTGCCAACTTCCACTTTGTATAATATCATGAACCTCTGCTTATCACTATCAAACTAGTCACTTAAAATAGCAACCCTTCACATTTTCTTAACAAAATCCCTTAATATCTTTCTAATTGTTAAGAAAGGAATAAACTAGTGCAATTTTGCACCGACTTTTCCCTATTGTATTGGTCGCTATGATGTAGCCAGTTTATTGTGATGTGGCAAGTCTTTATAGATTCCATTCTACAGCAGAACACTACAGGTGCTAGATAGATGTGGGTGCACTACCATACCTGGCAGTTGAGATTCCATTCTTAGTCATATCTCCTTTTTTTAAACACATTAAACTATGGACCCGAAGCACAAAAAAACAATAGTTTTTATAAATGCCCAGACCAAAAACGCTTATACAAGGTGCGACAACATAACTTCCTTTTTTGAAATGTGCGCCATTCAGGCTGTAAGAGTCATTGCAGGGCGGGAGTGGTCTCATTTGACTGGCATGGTTCTAAAGTTTTGTTTCCTTCCACGTCAGTCGCCATCATGTGTTGGAACAGTGAGGAGTGTTGCCTTTGCCGTCGAGGCCTACTTTTCAAACGGATTATCTGTGGTCGCAACCCAGCGCGCCTTCCGAAATCGCTTTAATGTAGCCCCGTTGGGCCGGAAATCAATGGTTACATGGGTCACTACGTTCAGGCAAACCGCGAGTGTGACAAGACGAACTGGAGTCCCTCGGCCCATCAGATCACTTGAGAACATGAGGCAGTGAGAGCTTCAATCTTGCGATCCCCACGGCGTACTGTGAGAAAACATGTGTTCGATATGTGAACATGTTGGAGGAATTTTTTTTCCACGACTTGATGAATTGGACTTAGGGGACATTTGGTTCCAACAGGACGGAGCAACGGCTCACACTTCATCGATGGCATCGATGGAAGTTTTGAGGGAACACTTCATCTCAATACGAGGCGATTTGGAGTGGCCCCAGATTTGGGTCCATGTGATATTTTTTTTGTGGGGTTATTTGAAATTCCGTGTTTATGTCGACTGTCTAAGGACCCCACAAGACCTGAAGGCCAACATCCGGGCAGAAATTGCTAACATACTCGCTTCTATGCTGGTAAGGGTCATGACAAACGCCAGAAATCGACTTATTCAGTGTATGGACAATGGGGGGGCGTCCCCTACTTGATATGATTTTCAAAACTGTGTAAAACAAAACTTTAGATATGTACCTACATTATAAAAAATAAAATAAAAAATTCTGTTTCCTAAAATTTATTTTATTGCGTTTGGAAAAAAGGAAGTTATGTTGCCGCACCCTGTAAAATAGAAACAGTATTTAAAAAGTTGTTAGCCTTTGAATAATCACTTACTAAACCAGTGATGGGCAAAGTGTGGCCTGCGAGCCAGATGCAGCCTCAGACAGGTTCAATGCAGTCTGTGACAGGAAGAGAGGAGAAAAATATATTTCTTGCTCGATTGTTTTTTCCCTTCTATTACATGACTTCATGGTGAATTTTAACAGAACTTCAAGACTTTTAGCATTGAACAAGCCTTATATATTTTCATTGTTTCACTTACTGTGGACTGCAAACGTAAAACCGGGCAAATCAGCACAAATTGTAGTTGATTGCAAAGTAACACTAAATTGTTGTTTTTAATGTCTCTGAACTTGAATTCTACAAGTCCATACAGAAATGAAGTTTCCAAATTTTGATTTCTCTTGGCCAAAAGGTTATTGCCATATTTGCATCCCCATATGTGCATGAGCAAGTGTTTAATTCTTTGAAGCTTCGAAAAAGTTTTGTCAGAAGCAGACTAACTGACAGACTTTTGACTTCACTGCTGTGAACTTGCACTTCTTCCAGTTACAACCAGAGTATGAAAACCTATCGGAAGTACAGTCACATTTCCACTCATCTATTCTTCTTCATATATAAATAACAGACAAAATAGTTCTGAAAATTGCACCATTTCACTACTTCAATAAACTATTTCGGCCTGCCTTGCAAAATTTTTCTGTCATTTGGTTCGCTTCCTTAGAAATTTGCCCACCACTGCTCAGGGCTAAAGTCGCCTTCTTGATACTTAGCTTAGTTGTAGTTTGGGTCAGCGTTCTGTCCATACAATTTTCTCCAATGGCAGTAGCAATAAACAGTCAGGATCTATTTCCTATTAATTGTGTTTTAATATTACGTCGGTTGTCAGTCTCGATGCTCGCCTCTAGATCCAAAGCTCGCGGGATCAAAACCGGCTGTGGTCGATGGATTTTTCAGGACGTAAAAAACCTGGGCTTGAAGTCCTCCAGGAGGGACAATAAGCTGGGAGGCCCATGTTGTAGATTTATGGCACGTGGACAAAATTCCTTTCACATCCAAGTATACCTTAGTTTCCAGGGGGGCTTGTCACCTGTCACTCTGCCCTCTATCAGGAAATAAACGTAACAAAATTAAAATAGATAACAGTAACCTCCACTTGGAGGCCCTATGAGTCACCACCCTATGACTTCACCAATGTGAAATTTGATGAATATTATGTTCAAAGATCTCACATCTACAACATGGAAAAAAGAAAAAGAAGAAAAAAAAAGTCAATTCCAGCATTGTATACAGGGCTTCAATAGAAACATGAATTATGTATTAAACTTTAAAGGCATTCAACTTCACTTATTTTTGTAGGTAAAAACTTACCAAATTAGAACGTAAGTGGATCTCAGCTGATGATGGGGAACCCATCAAAACATGTACTAATTTGGTAAGTTTTTACTTACAATAATTATGTGAAGTAGAGTGCTTTAAAGTTTAATATATAATATAACACTTCACAGTGTTTTCCTGATTCATTTGATAAAATAAAAGAAACATGGATTTTTTCCCTGAATAGTTAACAACTATAACCAGAAAATAGCTAATTTCCGAGATATGAGGTCTTTTTAACTGATAATTTAATTAACTTATCAATAAGTTACTGTTCTTGTTTAGCACATTTGCTTACTCTACACAAACTGAACATTTCTAATTTTATTTTTATTTAGAAGATATCATAAATTGCAAACAATCATTTCTTAATAAACCCCTTTATACATTGTACAGAGTACAAAAATCAGTTCCTACAAAATGCTGAATAATATTTTGAAAGAAAACCCATTATTGTTACAGCCCATCAAATGGTAGATACCCAAAGTCATCTTTTGCATTTTCTAGGGGGTTGGGGACATGCTACATCTGATTCATTTCGTTTACTTTGCCTTTTGTATATTCTTATTACAAGGAATGAAATGAAAAGTTTACTGCTAGAATTAATCAGGGCACAAGATGTGATTTTTTATGCCTTTGCTAAGCCACTGAGAAAAAAAGACATCTGTTCATCCCATCTTCTGTTTCCCTCCCTAATAGGTAAAACATTAATTTCATTTTGTACAAATGGCTAAGTCATTTGCAAACACAAATTATAATAAATTGTGTTGCACGTGAAGAGTATTGTAAAAGAGAACGATAATCACCTAATATGTGATCTTTCTAATTATGTCACTTAATGAAAACCTAAGAAGTGTGGGTCAGATTGAGTAAGGGTTTGTTTATGTTGCCATTATGATTTTATAAAAAGTGTATTATAACAATGTAAAATATAGTACATACTATTTATTGGACAATTCCCAGATCTTCTCATTTCTTGATAATTCCATTGTGTGGATAATCACAGAAAACTAAGGTACATAATTGCTTCTTTCTGTTTATTGACATGTTCAAGCATTGGATTTTTCTTGACATTTCAAGTAACAGGTGTATGTATATCACAACATTAAAAGCTACATTTTATAATACAGCTTCATTTTTGTGTGTTACGGTATGTTTTTAATTTTCTTTATGTTATTGAGGAAGATTTTGAAAGTTAAGAAGTCAAGGCTACCATTCCTAACTTTCTTTTTCCATTTCTGTTTATATTTCTTCTTACTTTTGTTTTAAGACTTCTTAAAATCCTTGTAGATCTTCGTATTTTATATGAAGTTAAACCTCACAGGAGTCCAATCACAGTGTTTGTCGCTCAGAACAGTAATCTAATGACATCTATGAGAAATGGAGAGGCGCTTGCAAAATCAGGCTAACCATCTGATTTAAGAAAATTTAGTTTCATGATACCATGTTGAATGTGTAAACAATAGAACTAACAACCTGGAACATCTGTTAAATAATACAAGGTTTTGAAATTCTTGTAGTTTTTAGATTGATGATAATAAGAATCGGAAAATCGGGCTAACTGACTTTCATGCAAAAATTCCCATAGACCTGTAGATTGGAAAATTTTATTTTATTGTCTTGTAGAATGTAGTATATTTCACAATTAAATTGAAAAATGCACTTCTATATTTAGTGATTATTTCGGTTATTTTTTAATTTTATAATCTGGAGTTTTAGAATACAAGCTATTTATGAAAGAAGTGTGTGTTTCTGCAAGGCTTTTCTAGTTGTGTTAGCCATCCTGATTTACCAATTACCAATAGTATAAGAATGACATCCTGCATGGACTTGTGGTTAGTGTCACTGACTACATGTTTGCTGGCCTGGGTTTGATCCTCTAATTTTTCTGAAGTAGGAAAATCTGGAACAAGGTCCAGTCAGCCTTATAATTCAAACTGAGGAACTACTTGATAAAGAAATAGTGATGCCGATCATGGAAACCATCATTAATGGCTGTGGATGTCTGCATGCTGACCAAATGCCCCCAAACCTGCCACCTGCCTATGGTAGATGATGCAGCAGTCAGTTGGTAGGCCTATTCCCTTCAGGGATGCAGCATAATGGAGATAGTGTAGTCAATAGTACAAGAATGTGTTCTACAGATCAAGAATGTTTTAATTGTGCTTCAAAAGTTATTTGTGCCTCATAAAACAAAATTTACTATAAGAATCCACTAGTTACCTGAGCTTTGATTATGCTTTCTTTATTCATACATTAGTGATGTATCCCAAAAGTGCATATTTCACAGATATTAACATTACATTCATACAGATGTTATGCCTTGAATGCAAAGTATGCCATTTTCTTGCTGCTTTTCTTGTTACTTTAGCCATTGATAGAATGTCTTAAACAGGTCAGTCTCTAGATGGCTAGCTGAGATTTCACTTATTTTGATTTTGCAGTAAAGTTGCTTACGGCCTTAACACATTTTCAGACAACAAAGACAAAAACTAGGTGTGATACAAAAAATAAAAATAAAAATAGTGAGATTTCTGAAATCAGGAGACCTTATTTAGTTAAAATCACTAATTAAATGCTTTGCTGCTAAAATCATGCTGGGTAGTGTTACTTTTCAAAGCCCAATGTATTGCATCTTCCAAAGCCCTATATGAACACTACAAACAAAATGTCATGATAACTGAATTGCATTTGGCGAATTCAGTTAATTTTTTTCAGAAATTAGGCCCTTAATCAGGTGTTACTCCAGTACCGGCCAACCGATTTGATCTAAAATCAATAGGACGTTATAAGTCCGTATACCAAGTTTCATGAAAATCTGATAAAGCGTATTCGAGTTATCGTGCATACACACACATAGACAGACAGACATTTTCCCATCTACCATCTCAGAAAGTACCAATCTGGCACTTAATAAA
Organism: Ectobius pallidus; assembly: GCA_964059195.1. Classification (NCBI taxonomy): domain Eukaryota; kingdom Metazoa; phylum Arthropoda; class Insecta; order Blattodea; family Ectobiidae; genus Ectobius; species Ectobius pallidus. Next base: position 92,722,886 of record CAXKWD010000007.1, read on the forward strand.
TTGTTATTACAAACAGGTGCAAATAATGGATTTTTATAGTCAATTTTGTTAACTAGTGTGTAAATTCTTAACAAATAAACAGAGGAAACAAAAGTGGAACCCTTTCCCAGTGGTTTTGTTTACGATTAATTTTATTGTGACCTGTTATTCTCTGCAATATATAAGAATGATACAAATTTCATAGAAAAATAGTTGTGGAGTATAAATAAAAATGATGTGTATTTTTCTTAATCAAAACAAACCAATTTTTTTCAGTTTTAAGAAAATGATGGTTAGCCTGTTTTTGCAACCACCCATCTGTGGTAGAGTACAAAGCACAATGTATCAAAAATACATATAAATGAGGCTTTCAGCATGGTTTGGTACTATACATACTAGTGCTGAAATGTTGCAATAAAGAAAGGTCATTTGGATCTATTTCATGAGCAAATGTTAGCTTTTATGAACTGGCCAAACATTTGAACAGTAAAAGGAAAAATTGCTAAATGTGAAAATGATGGGTTTGCATAAAGGAATTCACACAAGTAATTGATTATTCATACCATAAAATCCATACATTACTTCTCCCATGTGAAAAACTGTTCCAATGATGTTAAAGGAAAAATAAATTATTCTTTCAGAGATGGTGAAGGAAAAGAAAATGATAGATACTGGAAATATCCTTTTGAAACTGACCAAACTTTGTGCATTGCCCTGTTTTGTATTGCTTAAGTGTTTCTCATTTCCATCAGTTTTTAATGTTTACTCTACCTTTGTAATACTGAGTTTCCCTACAAGTTTATGAAATAATTAGTTACAGGCGATAGATGTCTGTATCTGAAGATTCTGTATTTGATTTATACCTTTAAGAAACCTTGTTAAGTTTCAGCAAAGGAATACTGGTATAACATGCTCATTTAAGAAAAGACAACAAGAAAAGGACTACTTACAACATTACGGTAGTTTTAATTGTAAAAATGGTACAAAAAAACTGGCATTTGTTGCTACTGATACATTTTACCATTCATGCTACCACTGTAATTTATTATGTTTGTTTTGAAACATATCTAGTGTTTGTAAACATATAATGGCCAGAATTAAGAATGCACAAACATTATTTTCTTGCTGGACACAGAAGCTAAAGGCTCTTCTTCATGTGCAGCTGTTTTGTTTATCATCCATTCTGTCCTGTTGATATACAGTAAAAGCTTAATTGATCCTTCCATATATTTCTTAAATAATGACATACAGATATGGACGATTCAGCAACATAATGATGCTGAAATTAGTATAATAAGAATTCTCAGGAATAACTTTCACTCAAGAGATATTCTCTTGCTAAATCATAAAAATAATACAATCTTATAGTCTAGGAAGGAGTAAGCATACTGTATATTGGAACAGAATTAACATTTCAGAAAAAAAATTATAATATTTTTAGTGAACATTTCTTGACCGTGACTCCAGCCTTGTTGTGTTTTCATTGGAATTTTTCTATCAACATAAAACCTGTTGAAGATAAGAATAAACTTTTGAAATTATCAGCTGTAATTGTACTCCAAAATATGTATTTTTTAAATTATATGACCAACCTGGGCAAGTTGAAAATAAGAAAATCGGACTTCATAATGTTTGTGGTGGTTATTAGAATAAAAAAATTATATATTGCAATATGAGTGCCATACGTACATCATTGGTGAATTGAGGAAAAGTTCAAACAGAAGAGCTGAAGGAGAGTCCTAGCTACTCCAGTTTTATATATTATACAAGATGGAAGGGATATAACTGTGCAGATTCAAGGGAACAGTAGATAACATTAAAATAAATGTAAAACCTACCTGTATTTGGTGATAACTTTTATAGTTTATGAGATAATAAGGTTTGCAAAATGGCAACAGCACACTGCCAGATAGCTTCTTTTGGGTGGCAGTAATCTCTGTCATGCATATAAAAAAAATACACTGCCATGCCAAGATGATTGGACGTTGCTTATGTGACATATTATGTATCTGTATCTGTATCTGGTACCCTATGATCCCCAGGTGGGGCGAAGGGGCCTCCAATGGAGGTTTCATTACCTATACTAATTTTGATATGCTTATTTTCCGAGAGAGGGTAGAGGGACAGGTGGTAAGCCCATCGCCTCGCAACCCCCCTCTGGAAACTTAAGTATTTCTAGGACGTGAAAGAGCCGAGAAATTTTGTCCAGAGGCTCTAATTTAGGCTTGGAGTTCTTTAACGTGCCATAAATCTACGACACAGGACCCCCAGCTTAAAGTCCCTCCCGGAGGACTCCGTGCCCAGGATTTTTACGTCCTGAAAAATCCATCGACCGCGGCCAGGTTTGATCCCGCGCCCTGTGGATCTAGAGGTGGGCACGCTACCTCTAGACCACCGCGGCCGACGGCATATTATGTGGTCCATATTAAAACCTTTGTATTTAAGTTAACTTGCACTAAAACTGCCAACTTAATTGAAAAACCACAAAGGAAAAGTTTATTCTTATTCTTTTCTCTGCTGGTGAAAGAAAAATTAGAACAGTATGGATAGTATCAAGTAAAGCATGGTCAAGTTTAGGAACAAAATTACTTTTTCTGGAAAAAAAAAAAAAGTACTCACTTGTGACAAATATGCTACTGGAATTTTTTGTTTGTTTGTTCTGAAGGAGTAAGTTGTTAAAACCTGCTGTTATATCCCTTTCACTCTGTATTTATTTGGTGGACTGGTACAGACTGAGAAGCTGAGAAAATAATACTACCTAGGTAGTTGATACAGTCAACATCCATATCATTGAACATTGAAACTACATGTATACTGGGACCGTCTGCAATACTATACTGTTTAACTGTTGACACCTCATTTTGTTAATGGAGTGGACTGGGCCACTTTGTTGTGGAGACCCGTAGAGTTTCCAGGAGGTTAAGGCTCCCAGATTGTGACATATGACACATGAAGGTGGCAAGGTTGTCAGCCCTACTCATTGGTCGGGTATAATAAATAGATTCTTCTGGAGAAGAATTTTATTTTTAAATTAACCGAAGAATCAAAGACATTGAAGGGAAAAATAAGGTTTTATGTATTGCAACATCAATTTATAAAGTGCCCTGAATCATAACATGGCAAATTAAAAATAAGATTTTTGACGAAAACTCTGGTAGATAACTTTTAAAATGATGAAGTACAACAAATGGTCTGTAATACAAGGAGTCTATAATACAAGGTAAACAAAGCGGAAAACCATATCAGTGGGGGGAAAAAACTGACTTAACTGTTCTAGACCTCCTTTAGTGTATGTTTCATTTAACTTTTCTGTGAAATTTTAGTGAGAAAGATAATTAAGATAGGTGACATTAAAGGCCCATTCACAATGAAAATATCAAAATTAAAGTGAAACTTAACATTTAAACAGAAGAAGTACCGTTAGATATAAGATTATGTCGAACACCAACTAGGAAGAAACAGCAGACAGCATGCTATAAAAAATAATAATTTAATCAATTGAGGTTTAAGTCAAAAAGGTATGTTTGTGCACATATCTGAATAAATAAGGATGGATACAATTTGTGCTAATATTATCTACTTTAGCTACAGTGCTTGAAAACTTGAAAGCAGGAAGTCTGATGTATTACAATGATGATGAGTTTGTGTATTAAAGTTCCTTTTTTAGTATCTTTAGTGATCATAACAAAATTTTTTATTTATGAAAGTTAACATAAACATCTAACTTGATTTTTGGTGTTGATGCTACAGATAATCACTTGGAATCAGTGAGGGAAGTGAGGCGGTATGCGGCAGTTTGGAATACCGGCACTGGTTTTTAATGTCCGGTGGCATACCGGCACTGGTTTTAATTGTTAAATAGCATACCGTCACTGAAAATCGATTGATATTTAATACAAATTGTTAATGTTCCTTTGAGTCGTAAAATAATAATTACTCTTCATGATTATTCACCCACTTGTACGTTTTCGTCACTAGCCATTGTCGCTATAACTTGTGATGATCTTTGTTCTCATCTTAATGACTACACCACAAGATTCTATGTTTTAAAAATATTTCTCGGTAACAAAATAGGACTTAAATACTTATAAAATATCTTTATTGAAATAAATAAACTATACTCAATGGCACTACATCCCTGAAGGGACTAGGTCTACCATCTGATCGCTGCTAATCTACCATACACAGATGGCAGGATTGGGTGTATGTGGTCAGCATGCCGACACCCACAGCTGTTATTGGTGGTTTCAGTGATGTGAAATAAATAAATATTTGTCAATTGACAGTACAAGATGTTCTAGTCTTATGTTGTACTCCCGCTTGGCAATCATCTGTAAAGCAGGGTTGGTTACTCATGGAGGAAGTTAATTAAAAACACCATACGGGAAGGGGATGTGCTTTTTAAATTGAGGTATGTTAGGAAAAAAAGTCTGGGACAGCATACCGCCTCTTGATTTTTCCCACTTCCTTCACTGCTTGGAATGATTCCATTAAAGAACATGACCACAATCTTCTGTATTTGCTTTTATAGCAAAATCATGTTTCAACTTTCCCACTTTCAATAAGTAAAATAATTAAAGTTCAGGCAAATTACCATATAAACAATCAATTTAAGCCCTTTTTAAAAAAAAAAAAATACCACTTTACGAAACTCCTGCTTCCAACATATAAACATTGTGAAATTTATAAGTTTTAATCCTATAATATTGAAATGTCTAAATTGGTGAAGCAGTGGATATGGAAAAAGTCTGCCAACTTCAAATGAATGAATAGGTGTAGAGGAAATTGCTGGATATCAATATCTAGAATAGGCAAAATTTATTGATATCGCATAGATTCTTGATGTAGCAGTATATTCATTATTAGTGTTCGGATGTTTATGACCTAAAAAAGTTAAAAATATGATCTTAAAAACGACTAAATATGACCCAAAAATCTTAAATATGACCTCATAAAAGAACGTATTTTCTAAAATAAAATGTTCGAATTTAAACGTTTAATGACGCTAAATTATTACATCACATTAATTCAATCAAATAATCACTTTTTAACAATTTTACAAGTAATTTACAGTTTTACTTATAAAGAACTTCTAATCTGTTAATGCTCCCAGATACTACTGCAAATGTGTAAAAACATGTCTATTGGAAGTTGTTAACAACAAGGAGGAAGAGGTAATTGTGCTGTTACTTGTTATTGTCCCTTCACATTTCAGTTACAGTAAAACCAAAATATTCGTGACTCTTTTTTGGGGAAAAAAATTAAGTCGACAATTTAGTGCACACACTGCATAATTGTGCCCTTTTGCCGAATTTATAACTGAAATATGATGTTAAATTACAAATAAAACCGAAATATGACCAAGACCATGAAAATGACCAAAATATGACTTTATATGCAAAATAAAAACAGTCCAAATAGGATAACAAATGTGTAATTCGTGTTTAATTTGTGTTTGCGGCGAGAATGGCGGTCCGGAAAAAATTAAATCTTCCTTAATTTTGCTCAAAGGAGATTTTACTGTATTTTCAGTGTGAATGGGCCTGAACTAATTCCACTATATTATTGACAAGTTTTCAATTACCATCTTAAGGAAAAGTTACTTATTTTTTACAAATTGTCCCAGATGGAAACAATTCTGCTCTAGTAAGCAAATGCTGAGACCAGTTAGCTGTCCAGGAATTTAGCATCCATCCAGACTATAGGAAGGATACATCGATTAACAGAATTTCATCAGTTTGTTCACACTGTAATAATGTATTCAATTTCTATTGAATGCATTTATCTACAATTTTTTTTTTCCACTACTAATCTCCCAAGTTCACCGTTTTTGCATTCCTTTGAGTGACCAAAGTTCATCACCTAACAATTTGTTAAAAACTTCTCACTGTGCAAAAAAAGAGGTACTTCTTGCATAAATTACTGTTTTAAACCTTTTGGAACCAGTTTTTTGTTTAATACAGCCTATTTTATTGATGATAAAATTACTTTTCCGTATGAACATACTGGTACTGTTTTTTACTCCTGTGAAATTGAAGTTTTTTACTCTGAAATTGCTGTTCAATATTGTTAACATGTAGCTCCAATGCAATTTTTTTTTTTAAGTTGCACAGTTATTAAATCATCTGTGGTGGATGACTTGGAGGTCTTAACTCAAAAACCCAACTTTCGAAAATATATTGAATTAAGCCTTTCATACCATTATTAAAACTGAAATTTTAACTTATCAAGTTTAATGAGAATACTTAAAGCCTTTATACCATTTTAAAGATGATGCATTTCTGGAATCAACATTCATGTTTCAAAATGGCAGACCTTTATACTGTAGACTGTATAAAAATCAGAGTGCAAATCTCTGTAGGGAAGGATCTCGACAAGTTCCTGGATATCCAAGTAGTTTCAGTATTTGTATACTGAGTAAAAACACCAACTCTTAAGAGTGTAACTCCTTTGAATTGATAGAAGTATACTCTTTTTTACCACTTTTCTGTACCACTTAAGCAGTTTTTCTTCTTTACTCAATAAATATGAAGTGATAAATAAGTATCTGTTACTTAAGTGACATTAAAAATAGGATTGAAGTGTGAGTTGATAAGTAGTGCCATGTAAAATACGTGTGTCTCAAAAACCGAATTGTGATGAATTATTAAGGCGATTTGATAGGAAGTGCAGTATGTTTTATTTAAGGACTTATTTAAAGTAGAAATATTATGGTATCCAAGGAATAAAATATTTGTTAACTATAATTTTGTGTGAGTGTGTATGTGTGTTTGCACGTGTTTGAATATTGTAATGTTCCCAGGTTTGTAGTTGCAACCTAATGTCAAAGATGATAATTTCTTAATGGACATGTTTTTATTAGACTTGCATTTAGAAATTCTTATCACTTTCTCCCCAGAAATATTGTGTGGCTGCCAAACAATAATTAATTAATTTTTTATTGGAGTCTTAATTAAAACATTTTTATTATGCAGATTCCTCTATCATTGAAATATGTCTAACAAGTTATTTCAACATTTTTAAAGCTACTTTATTTATTCATATGCTGGCTTCAATCTACTTCTGCAAAAGCATTTTTTCAAAAATATTACAGATGTTTGGACTGCCTAACATAAATTACATTTAGTAATAAATGTGCGGTCAGATGATGTCTCCTTGTATCCAATTGGATATTGTGTATAGGCCACGATGCTAATGCAGTGGCAAAGGATAAAGTAAGAAGTAGAGAAAATAGTTCCACCATTTACTCTTTTTTTTTTTAACAACTGAAACCTATTTGTCAGAGTAAGAGCATGCAAGGGACACACATCTTTAGGCTGTTCCAGCACCTAGTAAACATAAAGTAAGGTCTTTCGGTTTTAAAGCAATGAATTTCTTGATACAGCAAACTTTAGGAAATTTGATAGTAGAGCTAGAGAATGTCACCTTACAAGATAAGTATAGTTGCAAAGATTAAAGGAACCGTATTAATTATCATTCTGATATGTATTAATACCAGACTTTCATGGCCAATGTTTGATGAGTTCAGCATTTCCAGGTTAACAGGCCGTGGTCTGTGGGATTAATGTCCTGACATTTCACTTGGAACTGCATCAGGCATCAACATTTCCAGGCTGATGGGTCATAGTCTGTGGGATACATGTCCTGACGTTTCACCTCCAACTGCATCAAGCATCAAATGTTCCAAGCTGACAGGCCATGGTCTGTAGAATGCGTGTCCTGACATTTCATCTCAAAGTGTACCAGGCATCATTGCCGGGCTGATGGGGCATGGTCTGGGGATATGCATCAAGCATCTTCAAGGCAATATTGTAACTTGGATAGTCAGCTTCAGATATCAGACTGATATTTACAAATCCCATGCCTGGAGATTACTCAGCACTCTGCTCTGGGATTCTGTCCTGTTCTGTGTGGTTTGTTTCTACCAAGAGGTTTTTGTGTTTTGTTTGCTTGCAACTTGTTTCTGATATGGCTGGAATTCATGCTGCCTACAAATTCAAAGATTGGAGGGGAAGCGCATTAAGCAGTAACGCCTTAACAAAGTTTTACTATAATCAAAAAAAGAAATTTTATGATTATGCAGTTTTGATGGTTTTTTTTTAAGTTTTGTAAATAACCTGCTTCAAGTGTGCACCATCACCTCCCACACATCAGCCTAGAAGGCTTATTGTGCAACCTATTTCTTTTCTTACACATTCCTTCATTCTTTCGGTAGGCCTAGGACTTGTCTGAAAGACCTTTAACTACAGATAGCCCCACAAAAAAATGTGTCTGTTCACTCATATCTAGAGACCTTAATGACCATGTAAGTCTCCAAATCTAAAATTAATCAACCAGAAAACATTGTTTTTAGGATTTCAAACTTTGTCTTGTAATGTGTGCAGTTGGAAGAGAGGATGAACCATCCCAGTTCAGCTGGTTTTGCAGCAAGTCGTAATAGTTAAAATATCTGTAACTAAACAGTTGTTTTCTTCAGAAATGTCGGATCCAATTATGCCATGTGCTATCATTCCACACCAGTTAACTTATTGCTACAAAAAGGTTTTCAGTGATTTGTAAAGAATTATTGTATGCCCAGTATAAAAAATTGTGTGTTTACAAATCCAGATGGAAGTGGGCTTCATTGGCCTTCATAAGCTTCCACTGCAAAAGCATGATTTACAGAAATATGCCATAATTGAGAAATTACATGATTTAAGAAATCTATATTAATAAAAAGAAGTGTTCATCTGTGTGGATGAAATAACAAATAACAGATAAAAAATATTCCCCTAGGCAGAGAGGGATTTTTCTCCCTTCATATGTATACTGCTTGTGGCATTAATTTGTCACTTTTCTGATAGAGCATGGGCATTATTATGTTTCACGTTCCAAGCCAGTTGTTTCTTGGCAAGAAGGTTCATTAGGTGATTGTCAATGTGAAACAATGTTATTTTTGTATTGTAAGCAATTGGTGGATACAAGCAAAGATATTGTCACAATGCTCAGAAACTGTGAGAAATTGTCTAAAGTCTGGAAAGGTCGCGGCCTCTATTGGCCGGACGGGAGGCATGGATAGCGAGGCACGGTGCAGCGAGTGGGCCGCGCTCTGTGGGGGAAGGCCTGTAGGGAGGAGCTGCATGCTAAGGGGTGTGACCGCGCACCGCGCAGGCATTCTAGATCATGCGCAGGCAGAGACTTCGAGACATCGGCTCCAGAACATTCGTCAAGGCTATATAAGGAGCGCGAGCAAGCCCGACGCAGTCAGTCAGTCAGTCGCAGAGAGTCAGTAAGTCAGAGTTGAGAGAGTGTGAACTGGACGGAGAGGACTGATCAGCGCGACCTCAAGTAAGTGTGACGTGAGGAGCTGAAGACCTGGACGGTGAAGACTGATCAGCGTGACCTCAAGTAACTGTGACTTGAGGAGCTGAGGAGCCAGTGAACGTAGGGGCTAGTGAACGGAAGAACTGGTGGACTGGACTGAACTGAGACAGTGCCGTTCCAGGGAACTCTGCACGACGGGTGGATTGTGCAGCAGCAGCGAGGACTGCGGAGTTGACTGACGCGGCATGGAACTACCTCGACTTGGGAGTCCGCACAGTGTGTGCAAACGGAAACAGTGCTGTAACTAGGAGTAAGCACAGTGGGGAGTGAGCACTGAACAGAAGAGTGAACTGGAGAACATTCAGGAGTTTTCTGGCTGTATAGATCACTGTTATAGGAAATAAAGGAACCTCCATTCTTCAATTAGAAACTATGTGTTCTGATTTCGAACCCCGAAGAGCCCTTGTTACAATACGTTTGGGAAAAGTTCAGAATTCTTCTGTAGAACAATTGAAAAGAGAGATCATCCATCTCGATCACTTTTGAAATGTTCAGGTGAGAAGCAGACAAACATGGTGGCACATTCAACTGTATATGGAAAATTATGGTGCACGTACAGAAACGTTAGATGTTTTACTGTAATGCCCATAGGCCCTGGTAACTGTGTTTTGCAGACCTGTGCTGTATGGTTGAGTTATTGTTTAGCACCCTGATCATGGACATTAAAAATTAGCTTATAATTTTCCCATTAATACAATTTTGAAATTTGTTATTGTTTGGCAGTCAGAGATTTTACTTACCACTTTAACAAATATGAAGCACATACTATTTGTATTAGTGGTTAAATAATACATATCTCAAAATAAAATATATTGTACAGATCATATTGTACGGTATCATTTTATTCAGAACCTTGAATTATGATTTAAGAGTTACTTTACGAAACTAGATGTAAGGTGCATATATTTGGTAAATTCTTATATAAATTACTTCATGTAGAGTGTCCAATATATCATTTTCTAAATTAAAATATTGTATTGCTAGCTACCTTAGAGTGCACCTCGAATTAACCCTAAGTAAGAAAGGCATTTAAATTTATATACAGATGTAAATAATGTAGAGTATATGAACTGATTTAAAGCTACTGTCCTAGAATAATACATATTGAACCTGGAAAGTTGTTTATATGTTTCCATCTCAAGATGTGAATTCTGGACATTATACAAAAATAAAAGAACAAAATCAAAGTGGTGTTTTCAGATGTTAAAAACAAGGTCATTTATATTTTGCATTTTCTCATACCATATGCATGCATCCTTTAAAATGCCCCTTGAAAATACTGTGAGTTCCCACAACCAGGTGGTTACCCATCCTTCGTACAGGTGAAAAGGTACTTTACATTTTTTTTTTTTTTTTTTTAAAGCCTTGCCAGTGAAACATCATGAGAAAATGCACGTGAGATTCTTCTGGAATTTGAGATTTATGCCTGTGTGTATCTTAACACCCTGTGAACCAGTTTATTTATGTGCAGTATTATTTCAATATTTGACCAATGTGTGTTTATGAATGAAAGTAAAATAGCGCACAATGTGCAAGCATATAAAAGTTTGTCTTCACTACAGAACTGGTTCAGAGAGACTCGTCTGCCTTTGCAGTACAAAGCATGATATCTTTCGCACTGTCCTTCACAATGTTCGCACACACATTGGGAGCCTGGTTGGTGGAACGTCTTATCTTGACAAACTCTGTGGTGAAAGCCATGCACAGAAAACCTTGTCACTGTGTGTGTCAGCTCGTAAGACCCCTGCACCCATTTGTGTGATGTTATCACTTCAGTGGAGAAAAACTCTGGCCATATCTCCTCTCTCTTTTCCCCCAGGCATCCCATCAGTTCTTCGTATCCCGCTGTTTATGCATATATATATATATATATATATATCAACTATTTGATTTGTCATCTGTGCAAGAAAATGAATTGGTTATCAAGCCTGGCAACGAGGATAGAATAAGATGCTGAAAGGCACATTGCCCAATGCCGTAACAAGACACTGGAAGAGCATTAAGTTCACATGAAGTTAAATGCAGACAGGCTAATTCTCGATTTTGTAAAACAAAGTCAGGTGATTAGTTCCTCATGAAATTTCTCAGGTAAGGCTGAAAATCCTTTTCCACCTGTACACAGAATGGATAAATAGCTAGTCAATAAGAATGACAAAATAGCTGGTAACTGTGTGACAACCACATTGCTTTTAATGAGTGTTTCTTGTTATGATAATTATTTTAATACAGTAGTCTTGTAAACTTCTGTAACCAAGTAGGCCTATCTACTTCTATTGCATACTCCAAAGCAGTATACGGGTCTACTATAGCTTTTAACTGGGTTTTTACACAAGATGTTCCTACTGATTACATGGGCCCTAGCTTGGATTACTAACACTCTCATTGGCTATCGATGAATTTTTGTCTCATTGATCCTTTACGCCTAGGCTGGGCAACTGCTTCATTCACATGCTATTGCTACAGAACTACTGCTGGCCATGAGGTATATGGGCCATTTTCTCCACACAAGCTGTTCACGGATTCTACATAAGTGACAGGTTACGAATAGTTTTATTAGTGTAAGTGACATGTAGAGCTAAGTTTGTGGCAGTTAGGTTAGGAATAGTGATATTAGTTATAGTGACACATGGAGCTAGGTTGGTGGCAGTTTGGGTGGAAAAGATATTAGTGTTGATCGCCATAAAGTTTACAGCCGTGTTTCTGGATCACATGATCCAACGACTCTCTCCCCTCCCTCAGTTGAGCAGATGATTCTCGTGAATACACATCACTTCATAGAGGCATTATTAAATTTGAATGATTATGATATTAGGTGAAACAGTCCCACTCTAACCATGCTTTAGTAATAATAGTACATTATGCAACGAGCCTGTAATCGCTTCGCTCGTTTCATAATTTTCTTCCTAATGTCTTGAATGACCATTATAGGCAAGTTTCATATGACTGTTTTTGTTCGACCGTAATTAAATGTTTTAAATTTTGGATGATAAGACGCTATCAAAGAACAAATCAACTTCAAACATAAACACTAAAAGATTTGTTACAAGATTTGTTCCAGCGTCATCCGACGCATGCGCACACTGCGTTCGTAATATCAACGAACTGGCAATGTGCATAGCCACTGAATGTTGCTACCATTTTACCAGAACGTTTGTACGTTTTACAAGAAGAGAGCAACACCAGAGTTAATTTTATATATATATAAAAATCAGTATCTAAAAGCAACTAATGAAGGACCCCCACCCCTTCTAACTTGTATACATTTTACGGACACGAAACTACTACGTGAGTCAGTTCACGAAGGACATAGTCTTGTATTGAGTGTAGAGCGCGCCGCGATCCAGTGTCGTCTAGAAACGAAGATCATGTTTTGTGAAAGAGTTTTGAGAACAGTGGATTTATTTAAAATGTGTGTGCAGATTAGGCAGTGCGGTTATGTTCAGTTTCGTTCAGAACAAACATTACATTTTGGTAGTGTTTTATTTACTATTGAACAGAATAAAAGTAAAGGTATAGTACAGTACAGTTTAGATGTTGGTGTTCCGTTCGTTGTATTTCTGGCGTTTTGTTCGTGTTGTTTATGATTAGAACTTGAACATACGAATGTATTACCGGTAGCAGTTTTGGAAGTTCCTATAGCCTACATGAAAAAATGTCAACATGGGTAAGAGTTGGGCCTGCTGATCATCTGGTGTGGCAGCTTGGTGGCACGAGTAAACACTAGCAAGAGACTATAAAAACAACATTCTTCTCCAACTGGTGAGTAGCTCATACATATTATACAGTAACATGCTGTATTGTCTTTGTTATTTTGTTGACATCTTACCTAGTGGCGACTTTCGAAGGAGGGGGTCATGGGTGTCGGCAAGGGGGGGCAACTGCCCCCCCTTGGATTGCCTTATGGATTCATTTATTTGTGGTACTCTTTGTCAACCTACAGTTGTAGCATGGAGAATAAAAAAAAATATAATTACTTTATAATGAGTTTAGCAAGTATTAACTAATTATAACTATAATATGTATTTATAATAATATCTCACCAAGGTCATTGCTCAAAAGAGCGTATTCTGCTAACTTAAAAAACTTTGTAGCCTCGTCGAATACAGCTTGGGTTCAAAATAACGATCCAGTTAACTAAGTGAATATTAATGTGTTTAGCCTAATCATTTGAAATTGAGGTCCGAAATTGATTTTGCCCCCCCTTAACAAAATTCCTGGCGACGCTGCTGGAGGGGGTGCTCTATACCAGTGATTCCCAAAGTTTTAAGTGTCTGTGTTACCTTGAAATGTGTCTAGTTTCGGTGGACCCTCATAAAATGTTTGGGGTTAAGCTACGACTGATCACCGCTCATTAGCTTCGACATTAATTAAGCAGTGAAATAGAAACAGGTTCTCAAATATATTTTGACACAGCATGATAGCTTTATTATAATACATTAACATCATATATTTAAATATACCGTACTCGTGAAAATAATCTACGCGACCAAACTCTACCCATAAAATAAAAACTGTTACACATCTCGCCTGCTGGCTGCAGCCCCCTGTCCTATAAACTCGCCGGAATACGCTACCTCTATAGTTTACAAACCTTGCGCTCAGAGTGGCTACTAGAGCAACTTCTGATGTAGAGGAAGACTGTTAAAATAAAAAAGAATATTGGGAGTAGGGTACCCAAGTCAAGAAACTTAAGAACGCCCGGATCATTGCTTTGTGTAGGTTGATGCGAATTAGAGATGGAGCGTGGCGTTAGAGTACGATTACTTCCACAAAGTCTCTGGGTTTTTACGTATATACCTCAGGAGCGAGTGTCACCTTTCCTAGAGTTCTTGTCTAGGGGAGGTAGCTCATAGCTGCGCCCTGATTGGCTCAGCTCTTCTATCCCACTCCAAGTGTAGTCTGTCTCTGTCTCGCTCCAGCATTATCCCTCCACTCAGCTACTCGTATTATAGTATTTTCTATTACTGGCAACGTGCTGTGTGATCTTCACCCTGTGCTCAACATTAGCAAAGTGATCTTATGCGCATGCGAGTCTGCTCAAGCTGGTAACGAGACGTAACTAGAAGCTCGCTGGCTGGGTAAGTCTTCAAGGCCAGAGACTTTGTGGAAGTAATCGTACTCTACTCGTTGTCTGAACATGTAAACATACAGTCATAGTAGGGCTCAAAATAAAGTGTTCACATTTACAGTCATAAATATATGCATTACATTTCTAGTTTAGAAATGATATGCCACCAATATGTGTTTCAATGTAAGTTATGCGCAACATGTTTTAATAATCTGAAATTATTTTTGGCCCTGAGAAGAAAAGGATATATATAAGTGTATATATATATATATAAGTATATAAGTGTTGAAGGTATATATATATATATATATATACTTTTCTAACCTGATTCTTTATGGTCATAACAAGATCTTAAGGAATTTGTTCTTAGGGTCAACTCCAGAGAAACATTTTTACCCATATATTTTCCATGAAACTCTACAGCAGCGGTTCCCAACCGGGGAAGGGTTACAGGTGGGTCGCGACTCGATTCTAAAACTATCAGAAACCATCGAATAAACCATCAGAAAAGATAAGAAAAATCGAAACAAATCAAATTGTGTTTTGATTGTTTTCTTGGTTCTTTATTTTTACCATCTGGGGCAGACAACAGAACCACTATATCCCTCCCAGAAGACTCACACAGTCACACAGGTGGTGCATGGGCCTATATAAGCTTATATATTTGCAATATTTGATGGTAAATTATATATGGGTGATTCTTCAAATACGGGAAAATTTGGAGTGTGTAAAATCCAAATTTTTTACTTTGTTTAAAAAATCTCAAAAGAATCACAAAAATACTTCAGGGGTTACTTGATTATAATATGATACCAGCAGAGCTTAAATGTTTATATTTTTATTTATTTTAATTTCTTTATTTTTTTTAAGCCATGTGGATGACATCCGTGTACATGTGGATGGCAGAAGGCCACATTAATGACTAACTTTGGCAACAATCTGCTTTTCCTTATGTGATTTCATATTTTTCTCAGCATACTTCAGTTGATTTTGCATCAAATTTGCAAATTTGTGTGCATACTCCGGAATTAATGTAATTTTAACGAGACTGTGTTTTTATGGTTTTGGGGGAGGGGGGAATCAAGCAGAAATTCATTTAATCAGTTTTAAGATCTTAAGTACAGGTCACAGACACCGCAAACACAATAGTATCCTACATTTATCATCTACATGACTTGAGAGTCATCCACATACCCCTTCATGAGACATGTGGATGACACAAAAATCAGGCATGTGGGTGACAAAAAAGGAGTTTAAGTGGTCTCAGCAAGCCATTTCTAAACCTCTGTAGCAGTGGCGATTATTCCATATAGGATGTGAGGATCATCCTACACTTCATAATTCATCTACATAAATGTTTACTAGCATTCATTGTCAAAATTAAAACAATAAAATGACAAAACAGCGTTATTGTAGAGCACTCGGGAAGGAAGTTAGCGGTTCTGTTTTGAGCAGGTTGGTATTTGCGAGGATGTCCTCAGTGTTGGTGTTACGCAGTCCATGCCGTTGTTAGATCTCTGGGGCATGTGAAGGGGGTGGCGGGGAAGGGAAATGTTGTGAGAAGCCAGTTTCATATGGAGGAAGTTGAGGACGTCTTACAGTCCTTCCTCACATGTGTTTTGTGTTCCTCACGTTCGATAGTTTGTTTTCTAAGAGGGGAGTGATCATATTTTTATTAATATTTCTTTCTTTCATTTCTTGGTATATATTACAGGCCTAGCTATTATTAAACTTTACAGTGCTGTTTATATTTCAATATAAGTAGCCTATTCCTGGAGTAATATCAAGTTTGATATCAACTATGAAAATTATAGCGGAATAGCTGATTTCCGTAAACGACAGTTTTCATACGTGGTTAAATATTTTCATATTTTAGGATAAAGCATTATTGTATTAAATTTACATCTCAGCCTTTATGTATTTTTTACGGCGACGCATATGTACGTCAATAGCAGTGAATGGGTTAATTCGCTCTCTCCACACCATCCTACACAACTAAAAAACCAAGAGTCGCCACTGCTCTGTAGGCTCAACTTCAGTCAGGTACTTTGAATTGGAAGGTTTATCATAGTGCATAATCAAAATTAATTAATATTCACTTTCTGCCTACTTTCTAGAAGCCAGTTAATGACGGGGAATAAAAACGTTTTCCTTGAAAATGATACAAAGTCCTTTGTTAATCCCAAACTGTTTGTAAGCAAGCAAAATTCAACCTTACAATTCAACCACAAGCTGCCCTGTTGGCTTTCTAACACTGTTGCCAGTTTTACAAATTTCTAATTTCTGCAGAAAAAATTCCATTCTTTTCAGCCATGTGGATTCGACCAAAAACCCTTGGGACATTCTTTATGTTCATTAGGTGGGGTGACAATTTTATTTCATTTTATTTTTTAGGGGTTAATATTCTTCACCCATTCATACTCATTGGCAGGAAAAAAGTTGAAAAGGAAATAACATTTTGTTTTGTGGAAAAATGCATTAGAATATACAAAACCGAGGTTTGGGACAGGGCATGTGGATGACATTTCATTGAATTAAATTCGATTTTGGAATATCAGAATTTAAAGTTAGTGACATTTCAAACTGATAGTTGTAGTATGGAAGTAGTAGAAACAAACTTTTATTTTAATTTTTTTTTTTAAGTTGAATTTGAAGGGAAATATCACTCCGGAACGCAAATTTTCCCGTATTTGAAGAATCACCCATATAGGCCTACATAAGGAAGGGATACGGTACAAATAAGGTTTTTTACTCCACCATGAACTGATGGACCGTGGAGGTATTCCGATAAGGAAAGGTGGGTCGCCAGCTGAAAAAGTTTGGGAACCACTGCTATTTATTTTCGACCTTGTTGAAAGTGATGTTAGTATGTCCCAATATTATACAATCATGTCGATAACGTTCGGTTTGATCTTCAATGTCTGATTTTGATATTGAAGGCCTGCCTTGAATGTGCAATTTAATAAGTTATTTCCCATTAGCCTTTTGCTGTTAGTGTTTTTCAAACAATCGAGTTTTACCTGTCCGTACCGTAGCCTATATCTTTTATGCGTAATTTGCAAAATGCATTGGTGTTTCCAAATATTCCCTTCCGAATCTTAAGTTCCTTCTGAAGAGGTAAAATTATTTTCGCCAAGTTCCTCAGTGTACTGTGAATTTAAAAATAGCAGAATTCGCACTAATATGAATCCTGAAATAATTAACGAAACAAAAGAAATAGGATTCAATGGATCCTTTACTTACATTATCGCAAGTACAGTATGTATGGACCCAAGCCAAGGAGCAAGGAGGAAGTAGTGAACTTCGTTATTAAACATACTGCACGCTCTCACCCCAATATTCATGACGTCACTTATACTCCGTGCATTCCAAACGCTAGTCCTGTAAGTTTGTGACCCTATGCTGAGCCTGGTAATATGAGTACCCTATTAATGCATGGTCTAACAAAAAACCTTTTATGCTATAATGTCAATAACTTGACATTTGTATGGTAGGCTACAGTATTTTTAAAAAATGGCAGTATTTAACAAAGTGTATATATTATATTATTTATATACCGGTAGTCAAAAACATAACATTTTGACAATATAAAGGTACTGTGTTAAGGTTATTGGAATAATTGGAATAAAACTTGTGCTGCTGACGAAAGACATGTAAGTGTTGCTTGCAGTGGCGTAGCTCGACTCAGTGTTCTAGGTGAACTGTGTTTTAAAAATTAAATTTACAATGATTGTTATGGCACGAATTCTCACGTATTAATAGCGTTTTAAATAACGAAATAACGGGAATGTTTGCACATATAGTCGATTTCATGTAGGCCTATACCAATATAAAGTATTACTACCGGCATTATTATTATTATTATTATTATTATTATTATTATTATTATTATTATTATTATTATTCACATTTTATATTCCTTCAACATTCCATCCTTTTCCCCCCAAATAACAAATACCATATTTATGTTGTAACTACTAGTTAACCAATTAAATGTTTGGTTATTTTCATGCAAGACAATATCAAGTTCAGGAGTTGGTAATTTACCTTAGATTTACAAGTGTTTTCATAAGACTGAAGCGAAAACGGGGTTTTTAATAGGTAATAGCCGTCACGGTGGCTCATGCTTAGCGCGTGAGCCTGGCATGCTAGCGGTCCCGTGTTCAAACCCCAGGCGTGTCATTCGTGGTGGTCGAAGCCGTGACCTTGGGGTTTTTTTCTTGGGGATCCTCCCGTTCCCTCCTCTCATTCCACCAGCACTCTCCATTTTCATCCCGTTTTCCGATATGCCCTCGCTTCAGCACCTGCTATGGGCCTCTCCCGTCCTCCCCGTGGCTTGTGGTCATGAAGTTGCTGGCCGGTGTGCCAGTGGGAAAAGTCATATAACTCGCACTTGAATAAGACTACAACTTGGCTGACCACCATATAGTCTCAACTCGCCTTTGCTTCCGCATCACGAGATTTCGAGGCTGCCTAAGCACGTGGCACCACAAGTTAACGCATAACAACAGTAGAAGTGGGGTATGCAGCGGCGAAAAATATTTTAATGATAGTAGTAATGGGTTTATAATGATTAATAACTTGGTTGACGATGCCTTTATTTATTTCTTTCTTTATGATTCCACTTTATTTAGGTAGACTCAATCTCAAAGTCTACCCTCACGCTACGCCACTGGTTGCTTGTGTGTTTAGTCCAGTATCCTGAGGTTTGGGAAGGACTTCAGACATGAATTTAATACTCAATTAAATGGCTGGATAGCAGCCAACAAACATAATACGGATACTGCAGGTGCAGAATGCGAAATAAATTACACCAATAGAGAATATAGGCCTAAGTTATAACAAAATAAAAAATTAACAAAAGCGAAGATAGATTACATATGTTAAAAAGTACTATCCATTATTATACCCTACTTTAAATGCAAATACTGCATTTCTTTATATGTAGCTTTTCATGTTATTAAAAGCATTTAATTTCTCGCCTCTTCACACTTTTTTCTTATTCCGCTTAACCTCTTCGAAGGGCTTATAAAAAAACTCTGTGACACGACATTCCCGAAGGGGACAAGGCCTACCACCCGACCGCTGCGTCATCTACAGATGGCAGGATTGGGGGGCATGTGGTCAGCATGCCGACACCCACGGCCGTTAATGGTGGTTTCCATGACCGGAGCCGCTACTTCTCTATCAAGTAGCTCCTCAGTTTGAATCACGAGTCTGAGTGCACCCCTACCAGACCTCCCTACCTCAGAAAAATCCGAGGAGGTACCGGGGATCGAACCCGGGCCGACGGATCTGCAGTCAGCGACGCTAACCACAAGACCGCAAGACCACGCCGGCGGTCTCGAAGGGCTTGTACTCTACATCAATGTATGTGGGCAAGGGAACGAACTAAACATGGTAATGGAGGGACCAATTCAACGCAGAGCCTTCTTCTAGGATATCACAAACGCATATCATCCTACTTGATCACCGAGTTAAAGAATTATATTTCTGATATTTGAATGGATGACCGATGATACGTGGTGATGAGTGTACACATAATTCCGCTTGGTTCGAAATCTATGTTAAAGTTCTGTTCTTGTTCTTGTAATTCTAGCTGTTGTAGTCTTCAACCAAAGATTGTAGAATCCATTTTTTTCCCCAAGGCACCAACGGTCCGGCTACCCATCATCTCAGGCTCGTTTACGAAATGGCTCATGATTCATATAACTGTAGCGAATTAAACTTTCCTGTTAATATAAGCATTGTACAGCCTGTGCATTTAGACGTGAGCACTTGCATGCGCCGTAGACTTAGGGCGGACGGAATGGGAGTATATTGCTAAAGTCTGACTGTTCTAAGAAGGAGACCTGATGTAAACAAAAACCAGTACATCTGTCTCACTCTAGCGCATTACTCGTATGACTTAAGAGTGAGACAGTCAAACTAGTTTTTGTTTACTTCAGGTTTCTTTCTTAGTTTGTCTGGGGTATAGTATGCATTACGTGACGACTGATTCCGATGCGCATTGTGTTTACAGTGCTCACGTCTAAATGCACGGACAGTAGTTTTCCGTTTCGAGACTTTCTTTCCGTTTCTTCCGCTAATTAGGACTGCAACGTCATCGGCGTAAGCTATTACTTTCGCAGTTTGCGTATTTTCTATATTTTTAATAGCTTCGTCGATCGCCAGGTTTCACATCTTGGGTCCCAGTACTAAGGACATATTTTGTAGCAGCCTTAATGAGCAAGTGATAGAGGTACGACTATTGTACGACTTTTTAAATAGCTACGGACGTTTCGCTCGCGTCTTTAAGTCCAGCAGTCAATCTCTGAAGATGTTCGCCACAGACACGAGTGAAATGTCAGGTTCAAAAAATCTAAGACCACGGCCCAACAACCCGGAAGACCATGTTAACCTGCAAATGTAGAATTACTTTTAATTTTTGCTTTCGTTCGCAAGTTATGAGTAAAACACTGGCAGAAAACGTGATTTTTTTGCCCTATCGAAGTACCGTACCAGTTTTCGCTAAAATACAGAGACATTTTTGCGATGTGCCAAGAATGCACGGTCCGTGCGGCGGCCTGGAAGCAAGTCGTCGGCCGATAAAGGTTCATGTACATAACCTCTAAATTCAAGAGCATTGATTTCTTAAAAGATGTCAGAAATGTGGCAGTAGACGGAGATAATTTTAGACATCTAATGTAGGTGATTATTCTAACCGTAGGCCTAATTCAGAAATCCATGCACTTGAATTGATGGGTTAATGTACATGAGCCTTGCCCGGCCGACGACTTGCTTCCAGGCCACCTTGCTGACCGTGCGTTCTCGGCACATCACAAAAATAATCTCTCTGTATTTCAATTCTAAAATGAATTGCAGGCAAGGGCGCCCGTACCCGGGGGCTCTCAGGAAAAGAAAAAAATGTAGCCTATATTAATAATTATAGTCAGGTGTTTTTCTATTAAGACAATTATTTGAAAGTCAGTAGAGACATAAGTTTGCAGAAGTTTTACCATATCGAAAACATGGAAGCAGAATCCACAGTGGGTTTGGACCCCCAAAAATCAAAACCTAAAATTCTATTTTTGTATTTTTTTTTAAATTAATGAATTAAACAATTATTGTGGGTGTGTCAAATATGATATAGCAGTTATTTTGTTTTCATAACATAATGAGTACGCCTGTTATTTCCATTGTCCCTTGTGTTATTTAACTTTTCTTATAAATAGTAATAAGTATTATAACTTAGGTAATGATTTCTTGTTTACGTTGGCATGTCTTAGAGTATGGTAAATAAATTTCCTAACTAGTTTTTCAGGGTTAAAATAGCATAAAATGTGATTTTAATTAGTTCAATATTTAAAAATTTTATGGGGATGGACCCCGACCTTTCTTGGGGGGGTATTCCAAACCCTCTGCCACTTCCGATCTCCTCCACGAAATTATTTTCTGGCTACTTCATTGTTGCACTTATATCATTATATTATTAATATAATATTACAAACTAGCCCAAGAAGTTAAAGGGACAAAAATTAATTAATTTAAACAATTGGCCCCCACTAGAAAATATCATATGGACGCCCTTGATTGCAGGTGGCCTTGTTCAGCTATCATAACAACCTGGAAAGAATAACATCGCTGAAATAACATTTTTTCAACATAATGCATCAATTTGCCGATCGCTTCAATTTTTTTTAGCCTGCTCTGTTTGATTCATTTGTTTGTAACATGACATGCGAAGATCCAAATTTGTTTATGTAGACGGACGCAGGGGGGTTATGAATATAGGCCTAAATGAGGAAATGAACAAAACTCACTATTGAATTGCTACCAATACACCTCACTTACCTCAGAGGTGGCAAAAACAAAAAACAATTAGCAAAAGAGATGTCCAAATGGCCGCTAGAGCTAAAGGTACTGAAAACCCGCAGATCCAACCCACGGGACTTATAAAGATAAAGGACTAACAATATAATTCAAGGTATTAAAATCATACATTAGATAATTATTAATTTGTGGACTAATATTCAAAATTATCAATGGATATACTTTCATAATCCTCAGTACTATTACAAAACAATTTAGAATATATTAATTTTGACAAGTGCAGTGAGATAACCAAACCCTTAATACCAACAACTATTTCCTATAGATCATTCCAGAAAATCTGTCTTTAAATGATCACACAAATGGTAAGTCAAACACGGTACTCCTTAGAAGGTTTACAGAATTTAACTACCACACAGTTAGCATAATTAATTAAACTGCAAACTAACATCAAATTCCTCACCTTTCTGCAACCAATTCCAATGATACTTCAGAATTTAACTACATCCTCAACTAGAAAATGAATTTATTCCTTCCCCTCCCCTCCCGACTTGAGACAGAAGCCACAAAACTCTGAATGTTACGACATATTAGAAAAGATCACATCAAAGCCTTCGAATAAGATAGACAAAAAGATATCCCCATAATATTACATGCTGCTAAATATTGTTGTGGAAATGACATCATAGTATGATATAATGCAATACAGATTGTTACCTCAAATTAAACCAATAAGTTTTCCCTTAAACAATAGTCTTCGAAACTTGAAATTCACATCCAGAAATTTCTAACAAAACCCCATATACATACTGTAAATGACCAGTTTTCTTCCCCATATTACATTATAAACCACAGATAACAATTTCACAATTATTCCCAAACCTATATAAATTAAGAGTTGTAGGCCTACTGGGGAGCTACTCTTAAAACAAGAAATAATTATTTATATGTTCTCCCAGTACTCTATGCAGGTTTTATATTGGGCCAGGGAACTCAAATCTAAGGTAATTTTTTCCTGGGTGGTGTTTTCTAATTGTGAAATTCATCTCAAAGCCGGATTTTTAGATTTTTTAATTATTAATTGTTTAAACTGATTATAAATGATTGTGTTATAATTAGAGACAGTATGGAGAACATTTTGCCAAAATATGAAGTTCATTTGAACTAAATATGAAATTATGGAATAGATATTTAATTTTTTATTGGATTTAATTCAACTCTTTTTTTTTTTATATAATGAGCAAACAAAATAAATCACTAGTTAGGTTGGTTATTAATAACATTATCTTCAGATTATTAATTACAATATGATACAAGCAGCTTTTCGATATTTTCTGGCAAAAGGTTGCATCTGCCAGTAAGAATTGTTTTGGACGATACGAAAGACCACTCCACACAACACGTCATGAGAACATACTTGTATCACAATATATTTGACAGCTTAATATTTTCTTGTTTTTCACTGCTCTTACCTTCAAGCAACTTACTAATTTGAAGGAGAGTAGTGTACAGTAGATTCTTTTCCACCAGCAAGAAAACTTAGTAAATACTGGTTTTCCAGGAGCCCCTGGAACTTGATCCAATTCCTCTTTCACAAAGCATTTTAAAATAATTTGGATGTTAATAAAATTGATTCATTAAAATAATATTATAAGTTCATAGATTATAAAAAGCACGGTGAAACAGTACTTTATGTCGCGCACAGGTTTTCCTTCCACTGAATAATAAAAGTCCCTTGCACCAAACATAACATGTCACAACTATAAACAACAAAATAATATTTCATACTAAAAAAAAAGACTCTTGCACCAAAAATCATATTTCACAATTATAGGAGTGGGAGTGGAAAACTCGTGGACAGCATAAAATACCGGTACCTTTTTTCCAAAACCACTGTACTCCATATTTTCATTTTTGTTGCAAAATGTGTACTTAAAAATCTTCCCATTTGTTAAAAAAAAATTCAGTCGCGCATCGCAAATTCCAGATGTAGGCCTGTGTTCACTTCACAGGCACAAACATATATAGCTTTACAACAACATGAAATAACCAATGAATGCCGGTCCCAACCCCACAACAATATTTTGATGCTGTGTCATGTCTGCCCCTCTGAGGCATACAGGGGACGTTTACAGTTAAAGTAGCCAGATAGGTGGTGGAATGTGTGACTGTTTCCTGGTAAACTACATCCGCAGAATACATGGAAAACCCTGATCAGTACTAATGAAAGTATCAATGGAGGGAACATTTGTAAATCTTACAGTTAGGAAGTTTTGCCAGATTGCTTAGCTGTTGGAATGAACGGAATGTGTGGCTTGGAGATTTAAGATGTGATTCCTAAAAATTCCTAGAATAAGTAGGCTTATTGCTAATAGAATTATTAAGAAGGAAAATTGATAAATCTTATAAAATATGAAAGATTATGAAGATTTTCAATGAATATGAAAATTTTACTAAGACACTATGAAATATGAACTTTTTCCTTGCTTGCATTGCCAAATAAACTTCATTTTTTGCCTGTCTCTAGTTATAATGTATTAATTATTTTGCTATTAAATAAGTTATTTTTAAAAATCTAGCGACTAAATTAATAAACATGGACAAAGCCACAAGCACCTGCAAGTATTCAATAATATCGCTGAAACGTTAAAGGCCCCTGGTCCACATGGCTGTGTCAAATACACAAGAGTACTATAACTAGTTCAGGATTATAGATATATTTTTTAATAATAGACCCCCCATTATCCATTGGAATTAGGGGGATGGGGTAAAGGTTAGTAAAAAAGAATTGATATTCCATTCAATAAAGTTGTTGTTGTTGCCAATGCTTATGGAACTTGGATTTCCTCCATTCTCCCACTTACTTGTACCAGATCCCTACTTTCATCTTTTCTATGCAGCCTACCTTGGTTGAATTCTTGGTTTTCTTCAGACCCAAAGGTATTAGAGCATTCGAGGCCTAAGGGATCTCTTCTTTTCCACAAACCCCACTCCTTCTACCCTTCTACCTTATAAAGTGTAAAGTAGATTGCCCCCGCGGTGCACAAAAATGACCTGCAGTATAGCTTAAATGGGACGTCCTAAAGTAAAATACTCCGTTCAATAAAGTAATTTCATATATAAAGTGTATAATATTCACTTTTCGTAATTTGAAGCTGCCATGCTGGGACTATAGATTTCAGCTGCAAGTTGTTGACTTAATTCCTTTGAATGTTGATTCTGTATCACAGTTTTGCGACTTTATCCACTAGTAAGCCTAGTAGTAGTAGTAGTAGTAGTAAATGATTTATTTTGCCTGGCAGAGTTAAGGCCATAAGGCCTTCTCTTCCACTCAACCAGGTTTCAGAAAATATATACAATGTAGGTTTACATAAATAGCAAATTAGTGAATAAGAGACTTATGACTAATACTAAGACTAAGGTTAAGGCTAATCATAATAATAAATTAAATAAGTAAAAAGCATAGGTTTCATAAAAAGCATAGGCTTCATAGAGAGCGTAAGTGTCATCAAAGAAAATAGTAATAATGTTACAATTAAAACAAGGAATATGTAAAATTAACTTATGTTATAATGGAAATTTAAGTCTAGCTGTAGATACGTTATAAGGAGACTAAGTAATGTTATATACAGTGAAAGATGGAGTGACTACAAAGACTACTGTCTGATAAAGATGTAAATTGGAGAACTTTATCTTTTTTTTTTTTTTTATTAAATCATGCTCAGTTGTTAACCAAACCTCAAATTCTGATGCAATATGAGTCACAGTTTCTCCAATCATACACAGCTTGATTATTTGCATTTTTTTCCAATATTTAACACAACATGTTTTCCTTTAACTCTAATGAAAGACATTTTGTACAGAAGTTAAAGTATAAGCAAAGACACTCATACACTACCGTACAAGAGAGGCACTAACAACTAAAGTAGATCTTGATAGGTTTGAAATTGAATTTAATCTCCGAGAGTCATTTTTGAGAAAGCAAATGGTTAATTTTACAAGTTTGCAAAAGTGCCCCTTTCTACTCCCCTCTGCGCCTGGTGAGGCATTGGAATTTCTGCAAGCAAACAATGGCTAATTTTACAGATTTCATTAGTTACTATTACAGGTAGTATAATAGTAGGCCTACTCTAATAGAAAAATGTACACTTTTATGATGTAGGCTACAGTTCTTCCCATTTTGTCTTTGAAAAAATAATGTAAAATAAAATTTTAAAAATTGAGTCAGAGTCTGATAATCTGCTGATTGGTTAGTAAGGTAACAGAAAATCGAGGTTCTACTGTAAAACTTAAGATATCGGTATTATAATTTATGTTTAGCATTAAATTAGGGCACCTATAACATTACTGTCTTTAATTTCTGTACACATAAAATATTTAATCAATGTGTTCCTGTAGGTCTAAAAGCCACAGAATGTTTTGCTTCATTGTTCCCAGGCCTGGACATGTTAAAGACCCTGGAAGAGAAGGTCCTTAACAAAATTATTAGGCATTTGATGCCCGTCATTTTTCATGACCTTTCAAATATGTGACATGTATATATATATATATATATATATATATAAGTTAGCCTACCTCAGTTCATTAGATGTGGATGGGAAAAGTATTCACTTCAAGAAGCTATTATTATACTCATGTAGTGACACATTGCCATTGAAACTGAAAGTGTAGAGGAAAAGGTTGCACTTCAATATGCTGATAGACTTTATTTAGAATTAGTATTTTTAGACAAATAATTATGTTCATTGTTTTTATTTATAAAAAATAATCAGTAACGTTAACACAAATAGGTAAACAATAATAATGTCTGACAAAGGTGGAGTACACAAAGAGAAATTGAACAGATTTCATCAACACAAATATTCAGAATACAGTTTTAGTTCTTAGAAATAGGTGTGAAATAATAAACTGTTAATAAACAAATTTGTTATAAGCAAATCAGAACAATATTTACATTCTTTTTACGGTTCCGAAGTCAATTGAGCTTTCAGCAGCTTAAGCCGACTGTTAAACACCTTAGATACTTCCTCCATGTCATGCTGAAAAAAAGGAAATTAAATCTATTCATATCAGTGAGCTTGAGACCGGAGTAGGTAAGATGAGATTAAAATACAAGGAAAAGCTAGAAGCATACAATTCTGTGTAAGTTATCTCAAAGAAAAGCATAACTCTTCTAGGGACATACAGGCCATGGGTAACAATTCCAGGACACTTTATCCACTTCATTTCTGCTTTAAAATCTGTTTTAAATTGGCCCACTTCTCGCATAAGCGGGGCGGGGGAGGGAGACTATACGATCACGATGTAAGAATTTTCTTTCGCATTTTTGCGAAAGTGGCTACAATTTCTTTCGCATTCTTAAGTTTACTTTTGCATTTTGAGAAAAAAGCGATTGTAGCTTAAACCCTGAAAGGGGGTGCAGGAAAATTGAACCCAGCAACCGTTCAACACATTTGGTTTTGAACTTCAGTGTCAAAATATGTTAACTTCAGCCCATACAGGTAATAGGCCAATGATAAATGTAATGATTGAGAATTACAGCAATGCATTGTGTATTGTTAAGCAGGTGATCAAAGTTACCACATACCTACGGAACAGATCTGCACTTGAATCTAATGTGCACCCCAGTTTTGAATGCTACAAACAGACAAAAAAGGTGCACATTAGATTCAAGTAAATACAGTATTTGATTCTTAATATTATTCAATTCTGACCATCACTAATACTAACATTAGGGAATTACTTCAAATTTGTGATGCAGCAGGATAAATGTATCAATGTCAGTGGGGATTATGCAGAAAATAGAGGAATGACTTCTTTCTCTCCACATCATTTTGGATCTCTGTAATGTTTCATAGCGAGAGAGAAGATTAGGAAACTTAATTTCAGATTATTCCTCAAATTTTTAAGAGTTAATACAAATTGAATTTCTATTTGATACCTTCATAACTAGGGTTCGGATGTTTATGACATAAAAAAGTGGAAAATATGACTGCAAATATGACCTTTAAAATGACTAAATATGACCCAAAAATCCTAAATATGACTTCATAAAAGAGCGTATTTTCTAAAAATAAATGTTCCAATTTATAACATTTAATGACACTAAATTATTTCATACATTAATTTAATCACGTAATCACTTTTTAACAATTTTACAGGTGATTTACAGTTTTACTTGTAAAGAATTTGTAATCTGTTAATGTTTCCAGATACCACTGCAAATGTGAAGTGAATTATTTTAAAACATGTCTATTGGAAGTTGTTAACAACAAGGAAGAAGAGGTGCTTTTACTTGTTATTGTCCCTTCACATTTCGGTACAGTATAACCAAAATATTTGTGACTCGTTTTCGAAAAAAATTTAAGTCCACAATTTAGTGCACATACTGCATAATTGTGCTCTTTCGTACAATTTATAACTGAAATATGACGTTAAATTACAAATATGACCGAAATATGACGAAGACCATAAAAATGATCAAAATATGACTTAACATGCAAAATATAAAACTTCCAATTAGGATAATAAATGCACAATTTATGTTTAGTTTGTGTATGCGGCGAGAATGGAGATCAGGATGAAAATATGACATGTTATATACATCCGAACCCTATTCATAACTATAGTCTGGCCTACTGACCTGCATGATATGTACTCCTCGAAGAGTAAGGATTACAAATTCTTTTACACCATCTCCTGTCACATCCAGGTACATAATTGAATTGATCGGATTTGAAAAACTTCGCTGACTTGTCAGTTCCCATTTCCTTACGGAGTCTGAATCTTCTCCCTGGTATTTATACACTAGCACTTCCTGTTAACATATAACAACATATGGCAGATCACTGTTATTGTGATTGACTAAAATGATAAAAAAGTGTATCTTTCCTTTAGCTAAAGGCTAACTACATTTTCTTCCAATGGTAACAAAATAATTCAGTTTTTTGTTATTACGATTCTAATTATTACTTTCTTTGCCTGTACCACAGATTACTATTGTAATCATAAAAGTGTTCACCCCTGAAATCAGTTTGAGTTTTTAGCACTAATACACATTTTGAGGACCTCTGAGACCAAAAATAACATTTTCGGAAACATGTTTGATTGCCTGTTATTGTGTATCTGTGTTTCACTGTCAGACTGTGTAGAAGCAGCATAGCTAAAAACAAAACAAAAATCATATTTTGGTTAAGAATCTTTTGGGATGTGACATAAAGCCAATCAAGAACTTTACCTTACTCCGACCACCACTATATATGAAGAATATTTCCCCCCTGATTTTCTCGAAAGTGGCTCTAACAATTTTGTTTAAATTTTGTAATAATAACTACATATGCATTGACCTAATTTTTTACATAACATTTTTCATAGAATTTATATCAAGTTAATCTCCTTTTGTTAAACAATTCTAGCTTTTAAAACCTGTCCTGCAAACAATACAGCTTTGTAAGAGGCAACTAAACACACATATCCCACAATGCAGCCCACAGCTCATTTACTACCCTATGTGGGAATGAGAGCAAGATGATGGTTTAGGCTTAGGTAGAGAAAGTCGTATGAGTGTATCACAATGAATTTTTTAGTACTGGTATCTAATGACTGTTGTGTTCTGCTTGCTACTTAGGCCTATAACAATCATTAATATGACTTGAAGACATGCAGATTTGACATGTGGTTGACTAGTAGAATTTTTTTTTTATCCCTGTAAATTTACAACCAAGAGGCTGTTGAATTTACAAAAAGATAAAAGCTGTTGTGCCATAATCAACTTTTGAACTTGGGAACAAAATACCAATAGTCAAGAATAAAATTAAATTGTTTTCGGTGGATCACATGTATTTGTCCTTTCTACAATCTTCATGACGTTTCGGTCTTATCCTTCAGATCTTCCTCAGGTGACTGTTTATATCATGCCAAGAAGAGTATATTCTCCTGAGGAAGGTCTGAAGGATAAGACCAAAACATCGTGAAGAATGTAGAAAGGACAAATACACGTGATCCACTGAAAACAATTTAATTTTATTCTCGATTATATTAAACGCTGGAAATCAGGACCAACATGACAAATTTGAGGGGTGTGGGTGAAAAACTTGATAACCCACATTATTCTCTTTCTGAGATATGTGGGGTTAAAGTTTGAAAAATGTCCCTTAAATCTGTTATGAACCCTTTTTAGGAAAACATGCATTATAAACCTCAATACATGCAGATAGCATATTGTATTAAATTCTGATGTATTTTTCTTAGATTTTGTAATTTTCATGTGGGATATCAACTTTTTCCATGAATATAATAAATCTGTTATGAAATGGAAAACGTTGATAAACCACAACTAGGATTTCCTATTATATTCTTTTTAAAAATACCATCATAATTTTTCAAAATATTTATTATAATAATGATTAATATTGATTAATAATTATCATTGTTCATTACTAAATGCAAGTTACATAAGTTACTTCACTATGCCAAACATATTTACACTATTTAAAACATATCTTAATCGGTCATCTCCCCATGATTCTTCTTCATCAAGATAAGGTAGCAAAGAAGAGCACTTTCTGCTCGTCTGTTTAGTTAAGTCTTCATTCTTAAAGATTCTATTGTAATAACTAGTGATGTGATGCTGTGGTGTATATGAATCTTCACTGACAAAGGTTTAAGTTAACTTTATGATCTGATAATGGAAAAACTTGACATACCACATTAATAAGAAATTTAGTCTTAGAACAATATCCTTAGTTAATAAAAACATTATAGTATGGGGTTTCACATATATAGTAATATTAATACATTATAATTTTACAAGTATTACTGAATAATAGCAATATTTAAGAAAATCATATTACACAAATGGAAAAACTTGATAACCCAACAGTCCTAACCTGATCATCAATTGCAAATAAAAACACTCACTTCATCATTTGAAGACTCCATGTCCTCATCAAAAACATAGTGAGGCTAACGAATACTATCATCAGAATCTGCAAACACTAGCAGAGACATCTCACGCACTCTTTTCTTTTGTAAAATTGCCTTTTTCTCTTCCTGTTCAACAACACTAACTCCATGGCAGCCATCTTGAAAATGTGGGTTGTCAATGTTTTCCATTAACACAAAGCGCAATGTGGCATATCAACATAGGTGATAAATCTGCCATTAAGTGGCTTTCAGAGAAAATTCTTTGATATAGGTATTGACAACAACCCGATGAAGTCGGTAATGCAGGTAACTCATTTTTCCAAAAATTGTGGGTTATCAAGTTTTTCGACCACACCCCTCATTTATAAAATACCAATAACTTCACCAATGAAATTAAACATACCTGTCCATAAGTACCAAGTAAAATCTCATATTTTCCATCCATATCGATATCTGCAATTGTAGAACACAGAACTGCATCATAATGTTCACTCTCAGGAAGTGAGCATGGACTATTCAAGCCTTCTTGCGTTACATTCCTACAACAAACATTTAAAAATATTATATCCAAGAGAGAATCCATTGCATTAACCCTCTCAACAATTCTAGAAGTGTACAAATTGCTGCTGAGATGAGGTAAATTGGATGTATAGAAAATCGAATAACTGCAGAACAGTCTCATGACTAAGTGCATTAATCTTTGATGGGATTGTTTAGACAGGCATAATACCTAGCAGTTTCCAAGCACTTCTAGGTCACCAAGCTCAGTTAAGAGTTAAACCGGTTGTAGTTCTTTCTTGCTCGACTCGCTGAGTCACTTATTTCCTTAAAGATAATAAAAATATATACTTTAAGTTAATTATTTTGTTTTTAAAGATCCAATAATTTTGTATTGCCTGTCTGCGATATCAGCATTCAACACTAACTGAATATTTAATCTCCTCCTTAAAGAAGCTTACACTTTCTTTTGACTTCATCTCCCGAGCATACCCCAGTACTGGATATATTTTTAACTAGCTGGGCTTAGCAATTAAAGAGAATATTTTGACTATCAAGAGGAGGTGGAATTCCATTTTAAAATAGTATAAGCACTGGATCACTTAAACTTTACAGAAGTCTTTTTTTTTTAATTATTTTTTCAATAAGCAGTGTTTAAATATACAATTATTATTCTTCAGCATTTTATTAATACAAATAGATTGGAATTTTCTCATATACCAACTTAATACAGAGCAAATAGTGAAATTTACTGAATACAGGCACTTATCTCGAACAACGTTAACAAAAATCAAGATCATAATGACATTAATACAACAATGAAATACAGAGAAGTGACATTAGAGGAGAAGCATGACCCGTCATTTTTTAAGAGGGGTCAATATTCAAATCCATAGGGAGATAAAAAATTGAAAGGGGTAACACATAATCAAAGAATCTCCAAATTTAAGTCTTATTGAACACCCTGGAAAATTATAACACTGATGTTAGTTTAGATATTTTGGTCAGTTCCTGGGTATAATTATTTTACTTTCTCACTTCATGCTATTGGACTGTAAAGTTTTCTAAGGTTGGAACCACTGATTCTAGTATGCACAGTTCAAAGATTAAGGCCTCAAAGAGAATTGGAAATGTAACAGTTTCTTACATATCACAATTCACAGTCATGGCTTGCTGTATCTTTGCAATGCCAAGAGCTTGAAAGGGAATTACCGTAGTACCTTCTATTAGTAAGTTAGATTATTTGTATGAGTCTAATATCATGTTCTGTTGACATTATTGTTCAAAAAATTATATGAGTTTGCCTCAAGTTCAAAATTATAAATTTCTCTTCCACATATATTTGTAAATGTCTTAGACATTTTAAAAGGAAGAAGGTGAGTTGCCTTTCTTACCATCCCAACTTTGGGTGGTTAACTTTCTCCTAATGATGCCAGCCAATAAATAATTTAGCAAGACAAAGAATGGTTTACATTGTAGTTCTATAGTGGGGCCAAAAAAGAGAACTCATGATTTATTTTTATAAAAACCACCTCAATCTTTTCTTTCACTTCAAAGAGAGGATACATCCAGAAGAAGGAACGTACATGGTAACCCTAGGCCCATACAACCTATTTGCGTTTTTTATATTTTTCAAAAACATCTTCGCAATGGTACAAATGCAATGTGGTATGCTACATTTAAAAATGCTAAAGAAAACTAAAATTTAAAATCAATAGGTTAAATTTATCAATTCAATAGCTATCCCCAGTTAAATTACTTCAATAAAATAAAATAAAATACCAGCATAACATACATAAAAACAACAGAAGGCTGCAAAGTATTAGTGACTAGTAAGTGAACAGTTTCCTCTTCATTTGATTCAGCTTGTGGGAAATGTAGAAAGTCTGGCTGCTTAAGATCAGTCTCTTCTGTGAAAAGGTGAAGTGAGGAGATCGGTCCTTCAAAACGAGTCGACCAGCTATTAAGCATTTCACCCGTAATCTCATCTACAACTGATAGTTTGAGAAAGCCACATTCACACCCGTATGACGACACTCTCCTGAAAAACAAAAAAAGACACAAAACATATAATAACCGCAGGCAATAATATCTTATGCCTCACACCAATAATTTAGTTCATTCTTAGATTGTTTGTATAGAACCATTTTGTATCAAATTTGTTACAGTAAAAACAAATTGAGATGTCTTTTACTGAACCGAGCAAGATGGCTGAGACAATAGCGTCTTGGACTCACATTCAGGAGGTCCCAGGTTCAAATCTCGATACTGGCTAACCTGAGTGTGGTTTTCTGCAGTAATTGAGGCATATGCTGGGTTGGATTTTTATTACCATGGTCCTCTGCAATCCCTCTTATCCGATTATCATCCTTCATATCACTCGAACTCATTCTATCATCCCATAGCCATAATACAAGCTTTGCGCGGGTACTTAGCTGCTTGTGGGCACTTTCTCCATCACCTCTCCTATGTCTCTAGCCCCTTGGGAAATATCCGTCCAGATCAAACCCTTGAACTTCACGAGAACCTTCTTGAATACTTGTCATCCATTCCATTCAGCAGGGTGCTCAATAAGTCTCTCTAAGGCTCACATGACTCGGGGTTGTCCCAACTTACCATGTACCAGTATATTCTAACTCTTAACTCTATTTTTTACTGATTGTCACTGTAACACCATGTTACTTAAAAATAGAAAACCCAAGTCATCTCACTTAAGAAAAAATTGGAATGGGAAACCCATCTACACAACCACAAAAGCTGTCTATTCATTCTGCCCCTTCTTTAGTAATATTGTTTTTATAAAATCTCATGAACCATGAACTCTCGTTATGCGTAAAGAAGAATATGACATTACCTAAGCAGTTTTCATCATGGGAGAGAGGTTAGTATAGAGGTCTTCAAAAGTGAAAAGTCCCATACTTAGTCCACCTCCAATTAACATAATATCATATTGTATGTATAAAATTTATGGTAGTGCTTCTAGAGTTTTAAAAGCATATCTTCTGCTACTACTCCATTAGAAGAGAGTTTTTATATTGTTCACTTAAGTGAAACCAAACAATTTCAAGTTGAGACCAAAACAATTGAAAATTGAGACCAAACGTTTCCATGTTCAGATTAAAGAATTTTAAGCATGCTTTGTTGAATTTCATCTTGATTTTCACCCACTGACATGCGGTGGCTTTCTTGACCCCGAGTAAAATTTGCGAGTTCTCTCCAGTCACTATTATTGTTATTCCTATGACCCTGTCTATTATTGTTCTGGTTCTTTTGTTTGTTGATAGATGTTGTTATTACATTGAATTACTGTGACCATTTAACTCGTATGTCATTCTTTCGATTTGGTATATAAAACTGTTGCTATTCAGAGGGTATATTGGAGAAAAGTTACTAAACTAAATAAACTACATAATGTTATTTTCACATGTACAGTTTACCTTGTTTGAGTTCTGCAGTGATAAATATCCATCCAAAGAACAATGCCAGGAGGATCCTCAAGTTCAGGAAAGAATCTGGCTACTTCCATTTGAACATAACAATGATTTGGTCTATCTTCTCTAAACATGTGGATTTTCTCATCACTTCCAGACAAAAGCCATACCACCTAATGAATGAATCAGATTAAGAAATTTGCCAATCAAGTGACTGTTTTGCTTTAAAGTTATCTTATAATAACCCAAACTTCAGGCAAAATTCAATGGGAAATAAAAAAATTCTGATGTAAAACTCGTAACTTCCTCTGCCCAAATAAAAGTTTGCCTCTTATTATAATATATTATGAGAATATTATAGGAGAAAAATTCCTCCGACACTGGGATTTGAACCCAGGACCTTTGGCTATCTATGCCACAGCTCTACCAACTGAGCTAAGCCAGAGTTCAAATCCCAGTATCGGAGGAATTTTTCTCCTATAATATTTTCATGTAATGCCCAACAGAGACGATAATAATCTGTGGTTCATGAATGCATATTTGTTATGTTTGGCATTCTCTTCATGTATATTGGTTGTAAATATGAAGAGA
The DNA here is from genome assembly GCA_964059195.1 of Ectobius pallidus. Classification (NCBI taxonomy): domain Eukaryota; kingdom Metazoa; phylum Arthropoda; class Insecta; order Blattodea; family Ectobiidae; genus Ectobius; species Ectobius pallidus. The sequence continues at coordinate 92,758,553 of CAXKWD010000007.1, forward strand.
ATGTTGCTACCACATCCCCGAAGGGTACACAACCAAATTAAATCTCATTAATGCACTTGTGTAACTTTCTTTACCCTAAACATGGGCAATTCACCTTTCTCATTTCTGATATAGAATAAGAGGTAGTTTTGCAAATTCGGTTGTTTCGACCTGATGCAAAGCTTCATTGTTCACCAGGTAAGAATGAGTTTCTACAACAGTGGGTGGCTTATAACTACCCTTCAGAGAATTAAAAATAACATGTTTAAAATAAAAGTATTAGCTCTTAGTATAACTACCTCATGTACAAAAATTTAATCAAATTCATTAGAGCCATTTTCAAGGAAATAGTGAAAAATTGAATTTTCTTCATGTAAAGTGCCTTTAAAAACAAGAGAAAGTTGTCACCAATCTTCATGTCACATCCTCAGAATATAAAATTTTGTTTTTATGCGATTAAAGAATTTAATTTTTGTTCTGGATCTAAGCTGTTCACACACACACATACACAATGTTTCTGAAAAAATTTTTTTTAGATTCAGGGAACCTGAAAACGTTTATTTATGTTAAAAAATTAACTTTGAATTTTGGGGTCAAACACAATAGCCTACTTCCTCTATGTATTATAGTACCTGTGGTATGGGCAGAAGAAGTAGGCCTAATATTAATTGTAAATCATTAATAATTTTTAATATGTTGTTGTGGTAAACTCCAGTGAATTTAAGACAGCAAATACTGCTTACTACCTCTATATAGAAAAACAATTTTTCAAAATAATTTTTAAAGTTATTAATTTCAGTGCACAATGCTGAACTCTGGCATAATTAGCAGTTGTCACCCCTGTATTTTACTATTTAATGCTCTTTTCCCACAAATCACAATTTTCAGCACCATTTTCAAGATAATTCTGAAACTACTGAACAAAATTTTATGAATTTTTTTGTGCATGAAGAAAATTACTAGATAACGTTAGCTCTTATTGGAAAATGGCTTGATGTATTTTTAAATTATCGGGTTTCCAGGATATTAATTTGCAGTTTTATAAAAGCCATGTACACTACAAAAACAAAAAAGATTTAATATCGTATCATCTATTTTTGAGTGCTTTAAGCACTTAAAATAAAATACAAAAATCCTGCTGGAAATGTAATAATACAATGTGATTTTCATTCTTAAAAAATTATAGACATCAAAAAATGCTGTCAGAATCTGTAACGATACACACTATTTGATCATATTCCCATGGCAAGAAATCAGGTACAAGTAACATACGATCAGAAGACTATAGGCCTAGCATTGATATGGGTCAACAGAATCATGCCATTAAAAGAAAACACCTGTAACAGAACTATGTTCATGATATTCAGCAATTCAGTCTGGTAATTCTATTTCACATTACATTTTATTTACATACATTGAATCACTTATGCAGGAGTTCATGAAATTTCCCCCCTCTACTGTGTACATTCCTGATATGGAAATTTAACATGGATTATTATTAATGAGGCTATTATTGTAAGAGATTTAAACTAAATTGTTACACCTCTTCTTAGAAAAACACATCACATTCCTGGAAGATGTCTAACACAAATTAGAGATTTCATTTTAAAATGGATTTTTGTTTTCAAGCTATGCAGTTTGTAGATAGATAATATGCAAACAGACAGGCAAGAAATACACACATACACACATATAATTTTTTTCCCTGAAAATATTATATCTGGATTCAGGTGCCATTAAAACTTCTATTTTTCATGAAAATTTGACATTGAAGTTTACAATCAAATACGCTGCCTCAATGCGAGTTACCTATGCGATGTTTCTGTTCTTCGTGCTCATTACAAAATCTTCAATTTAGTTCAAATAAATTTTTGGGCAAACATAATTACTGCTGTCGTTAGTATATAGGAATTTATGTTCACCTAATTTAAGTTTGAACTTGGCATACAGCTAAATACTTACCTCTTTGTTAGATTCATTCACAGCGTTGGTATACAGTTGTGTATGGTACAGCTGATATGGGATGAAGTCCAGATCGAGCATTAGACAGTTTTGAGAAACACTGTCAAGATTGATTTCTGAGCTTGGCTCCCATTCTGAGTAAACATTCAGATAAGTCTCTGTTCCATGTTCTGTCGACTAAAATATTTAATCATATTAGGCCTACTGTTTACATAAAACAGATTCTTCCAGTAGCAATGTAACTAGGCCTCAAAGCCAGTGTTTGGGGGGATATAAAAAATATATTATGAATAATGAATATATAATATGTTTGTTCCATTTTGTTGATTAATAAAAATATATAGATATAAACATAGTTTTAAAAAAATCCTCTGCAAAAGCATAATGAATATTCAAGTTTTAATTAATAGGAGTTATTTCACAGTGAAGAGAGCTAGATCCCCTAAAACTCCTCAGATTTTTCTAAGGTACAGAGTTTAGGAGCAGTCAGCCTTGTGAGGATAACTGGGGAACTACTTGATGAAATAGCAGTGTCATTATGCTGACCACATGCCTAAATTCTAAGAGGGTCATCCAGAAAGTAAGTTCCTATTGCCGACAAAGAAAACAAAAACATCAATAAGCAAAAAATATTTATTGCAATATTTACAGAGATTCACTGACTATTTCTCTGCATAGTCGCCACTGTTATTGAGGCATTAATCGTACCGCTGCACCAACATTTGTATGTCTGTGTCATGGACTCTGCCGCCATGAAATCACTGCTGTCTGTACCTCAGCATCATTTTGGAAACGTTTTCCTGCCAGAAAGCGCTTCATGAGATGGAAGTCACTTGGCGTGAGGTCGAGGATGTAGGGTGGATGGTCGAAGATCTCCCATCCAAACTGAAGCAACTGATTCTGTGAGGTGTTGACTGTATGGGGCCATGCATTGTCGTGCAAAAGCATAATGCCTCTCGTCTGCAAGTGACTTCCATCTCATGAAGCGCTTTCTGGCAGGAAAACGTTTCCCACAATGATGCTGAGGTACAGGCAGCAGCGATTTCATGGCTCCAGAGTCCTATGACACAGGCATACAAGTGTTGGTGCAGCAGTATGATAAATGCCTCAAAAATGGTAGCGACTACGTAAAGAAATAGTCAGTGAATATCTATAAATATTGCAATAAATATTTTTTGCTTATTGATGTTTTTGTTTTCTTTATCAGCAACTGAAACTTACTTCTGGATGACCCTCGCACTATCTTCCAATGAAATCAAAAGACAAAAGTAGATAATACTTTCTTTCACAGGAGTAGCTCTGTGAGTTCAGTTCAGTCAGGGGTGCCCACAGAGGGGGATTAAGATGCAGAGTGCATCATTGAAATTTCTGGGGGGTTTGAAAATGTTTGCAAAATTAGCATTTTATATGTTAAAAATGAACTGTCAAGTTTTACAACTTCAAAAGGTTAAAAAAAACTCTTCTAATTCTTTAGAAGTGAATAAAATATACTGAACAACTAGTATCAGTTATGTATATATCATGTAAAAACAGCCTCATTAAACATAATACATAATACAGGAATACCTTTCCCTTGGAAAGAAGTTTTAGAGTTAGGACTACTGTTAGGAGGGGTGATACGAAGTTGAGGGTTACTTTTAATGAAAATTGGGGGGGTGAGTCATGAAGCTAAGGGTGGTGGGCACCCCTGGTTTAGTTCTTACTTACCGGTACTTACTCAATGGCTACAGACAATTCCTAAACAAGATAAAGGAATATTAACAGTTTTATGGAACCTAAATTCCATGCTTATAGTTGTCTCGCTATCATCGTCCCAGGGGTGCTGTCTTTGAAGTATTGTTTGTTTAATGTAAGAAGGACACATTCGTTAATAGCCGCATGTTGAAGTGTTGTCATGTTTCAGCAGGAAACGAGCACTATAGAAATACCAAAATTTTGTATTATATTACTATTGTTATTAGTTTGGCTTGTCAACAGTCAGCCACCTGCTTGGATATGAGTGTGCTAACTACTGTTACCCTCAATAAACAATAATATAATCTGGCAGACCGCAAAAGGAAATGCCAAGTGGAGACAAAGAAAACAAGAGCACTATACATGAGCCCGCCATTCAACCCTATTATGTGCTAACTCCATCCAACCATCCCTCTCAAATTCTACTTCCCTTAAGTCTATTCTAATATTGTCCTCCCACCTATAACTAGGTCTTGCAAGTGGTCTCTTCTCTTCGGGTCTCCCAGTCAATATTTTTGAGATATGTCTTTCCTCCCCCATGTGCGCAACATGTCCAGGCCATTTCCTCTTCCGTGATTTAATTATGCTTATTATGTTCAATGAAGAGTACAAGTTATGAAACTCGTCATTATGTAGTTTTTCCAGGCCCTGTTTTTGTCTTTCTTAGGTTCGGATATTTTTCTAAGCACCCTGTTCAGTTTAGTTTTGATACATACATTTTGATTGAATATTTATTCACCTTTAGATTTAAAAGAAATCATGATTTAATAAAAAATGATGTAATATAGTAACAAAAAGGAACGAGGACAAAACTGTTAAAGGCAAAATATATATTAAGGAATGTACAGACGAGGTGCGAGTACCACTATTATAATATGCATTAAAATAAATTTTCCTAACAGAACACAAGCTTCCTAAATACGGGTATGTGTAAAGTATTAATAAGCCAAAAATTCTTCATATTACTGTAATTTTTAACACACCTTAATTATTGTGATTCCTATAACAAAGTCGTCACTTGACTGCGATCTAGCAAAAGCATCGATAGAAACAATTTCTGTTCCATCTGAAAGAAAATGCATCATATTAAATACAAGAATAAGGAAGATTCCAGGACTTAGCAGTGAACTTGCCAAATGATTAAAATATAAAGACAAGTGAAAAGCAGCCTTCTAAGAAATCTCTTTAATTTATTTAATGAATTATGTAGAATATATTAGAGTAACTTATTTATAATTAACTAGTCCCGAATACTGCGCATACTGTCCACTTTGGCAAGTTCAGCTCCCAGATGATTTGGATGGGAAACTTTAGAACATTCAGGGGGTAGTTTATTTAAAAGAAAATGCATTATTAAATCTTTTTTTCTATTTTGTAGCACATACATAGCAGTTTAATAAAAAGTTTTTTTTAAATGGCACCATTGGTAGTTTTATACCTAATTAATAATTATAATAAGATTGGTATTAATTATAAGCACCGTATAAAGTCATTGATGTAAACAAGTTTATTATAATCATCCAGAAATTACTCAAAAGCTTTCCCATACAAATGTTCCAGGGGTTCTAGTCCTATGATTTTTATAGCTATCATCATCTTACTTACACATATTAAAGAAAGAAAAATGTAAAGATTAAAATAATACATGTTTCTTGCTTTGATATGTCTTTTAGAATAAATTTTTAATTAATAATTTTGTATCATAGTTCATATAACAATTAGTTTCCAACAATAATTTTGTTAATTCAAATTTACTTACTTGGAATGTAAGTGAATAAAACCTCTTTCACTGTTGGTTTCAAGAATCCCTCAGAATCCCCAGAATATTCAAATGAGAAAACTTTACGCCGAAGAGAAGCAGCAAGAACTTTGTTTGCACCATTTGACATGCAAAGTTTTGTGAGTGAATATACGTTCCCTTGGGAGGGTAACACAAAATAATGAGCATCTATTGCATTCTCCATCATACACTGTATGTCAAAACTCCATTCTGTAAACAGTGACCATAAAAACAAACTTTAATCTACACATTTTTATGTTCAGAGATAAATTATATAGTACAGGCCTGTCCAACTTCAGAGGAACTGGGAGCCAAATTTATCAAACTACTTAATTTCCTTCTTTGTTACTTAATTCAGATTCATATTAACTTAACCAGTTGCCTTATAGCTCAGAAATACGATCCATGAAGACTATTATAAGTATTGCTGATTCATCAGTTATAAACAGTATAAAATAGCATGATAAATAAATTTAAAAAAAGTTTGTTCTTATAAAATTTAGCTTCTGCCAGACAATAGGAATACTACAGTAGTGTCCTGCTAATCTGGACCCTGCTCATCCCGTTAATCCGGATGGACGAAAAATAATAAATTTTGAATTCTAATCAGGAAGATGTTTTGTTCTTTTAATCCTACATTAGTTTGTAGGTAATAAAATTAGGTCTATGTATATGGCAATATTAAAACTAAAATTTAACTGTAGAAAAAGCATCAGTCACTTAGGCAAGTATACTTGTTTTTTACTTCCTCTGCCCATACCATAGGTAAAGGAAGTATTGTTTTTGACCCCCAAATTCGATGTTGAGTTTTTAACCCAAATACACGTTTTGAGGCTCCCAAAACGGAAAATCGTATGAAAACAAAATTTCGTATTTGGGCCAGGTACTTTTTGAAGATGTGACCGGAAGATTGGCGACAAATTTATCTTATTTTTAAGGCGACTTTACATGAAGAAATTTTCGTTTTTTGCGACTTCCTCAATAACGGCTCTAACGATTTTCTTCAGATTTTGCACATGGGTTGCTTATACTAAGAGCTAAAACTTTTATTTGAAAAATTTTTCGGAACAAATTCTCTAAGGGTAGTTAAGCCACCCACTGTAAATACGCGTTTTTTGCAATATGGCCTCTTGTAACGGAAAATAGTATGAAAACAAAATTTTGTATTTGAGTTAGGTACCTTCTGAGGATGTGACACGAAGATTGGTGACAACCCTCTCTTATATTTAAGGGGACTTTACATGAAGAAAATTTTGTTTTGCGATTTTCTCAAAAATGTCTCCGATTTCCTTTAAATTTTGTACATGGAATACTTATCCAAAAAGTTAAAAAAGTTAAAACTTAATATATATATGAAGGGTGGTTGTAAGCCACCCACAGTTTGTAAAAACTCTATCTTGCCTGGTGAACAACTCAATACGCGGACATTCATGGCCTCTTATTCTATATAAGAATGTGAAGTGAAAAGATGTATTGTTGGCCATGCTTACAGTAAAGAAATATCTGAGGGGAATATTCAATAAATTTCGTAAATCATTCTTAATGGCGGAAAGTTCAATAAACTTTGCAGTCAATTGTTTTTTTTTCTTCTTCTTTTTTTAGTTTGTCCTTAGCCTGTTTTTAGTCGCAACATTCAAAGAAGAGGCTATAAGGTATTTATAGCATAATTAGTGTAAAATTGTGTCTTGCGATTCTGTACAAGGATATGTGAATACTCCTAACTTTTATTTGGGCAGAGGAAGTCATGTGAGTTTCACATCAGATTTTTTATAAATTTCACATTCGAAAATGCACATTCACAAAAGTGTGTGTTTCCAAACAAGGCATGATCTGATGACCAAAATCACCCACCTGGGGAAACTTACATCTCAAAGAACTCTGAAAAAGTTATTTAATTTTCTGTTCTGGTTTTAAGAAATGAATCAGATTGAAAATCATATAGTTCAAGTTGAAACTTTGATAGTCGATGCTCAATCTCAATTTCATAGGATTGTTAAAAAGAGACAGTTGTCCTTTATGTTTTCAAAATCAGGAAACCTTGAAGAAAATTCTTGAATAATCATTTTAATATCCTCACAAAGAAAATCACATTATTTTATTTGACAGTTCTTGACAAGATGATAAATGTGATTTATTATTTTTTTTTTTTTTTCTAAATTTGATGTTAACAGATTTTCAACTTATGCTTTTGTTAATGCATGTTGTTTCAACTTGATACTATAACATTTATACAGCCTTCTTCTGTTTGGTCATAAAGCCACAATAACAACTTCCAGTTGGACAAGCCTGATCTAGTACATATAATCTTATGAATCATCTGGTTGGAAAACCATCCATTTCTGAAATAAAATGTAACAGTTGCAAAAACACAACTTCTAAAATATATATTTTTTTAAACTTTTCTTAGAACATGGCAAAGATCCAATTGCAAAAACAGATCCTGTGCAATTAATTTTGCCTTGCAAAAATCAAGGCACACATATAGAATACTTTTCAGAGAATGAAGTTAATTTGTAACTTGGGTCAATTTTAAAGTCACCAGCTTTTTGAAGACTACTTAACTCAAGTTTCAAAGTTGTTTCCCACTAAATACTGTTCACTGCACTATGTAACATTTTGTTGCAAAACTGACCTATAAACTTTCCACGTTTGATATACGTGCGTACATAATGAAGAGAGACCAGTTGTGGCTTAGGGTTATTCCAGTTCAAACAGAAAGGTGACAAATTCTGAAATCTTCTTTTTTGCATTTAAAAATCTTTCTAATTTAAATTTTAGGTTGTTTTCACTACAGTATTTCATAAAATAAACAAAGAACAAAATCATAGGTTTCTTGAAGTGGAAATCTGAAAAACAAACACTGACTATGATATAATTTGTGCAGAATGAAGTATTCAGGCAATGATAATTTAGCAATTATTTTCTGGGTCTGGAAATTTGAGGCAGTGTTTCATTAATCTCAAAATACATTAAAGTATTTGAGGTAGATGAAATTGGTGACAATACCATGTTGCAATAAATACCATATTTTAATCATGTTCACTACGAAATTATTGGCTAACTAGTGAGCCACTATGAAATTGTCCCCCCCCCCCCCCCAGATATTAAGATCCAATAGCTCAAGCTGTCCTCAAGATTTTGATAGTCGGTATTGCAAGTAGATTATTCAATTCATAGTTAAACTGAACCCAAGAGGCCTTTCTGTTTTCACTATTTAGGCCAAACACCTTGCAGATTTTTTCAATCTGATACAGGGCCTGCTTCGTGATTGTCTTGTAATACCAACTTACTTACATTACAATTTTACTTCAGAAATGGAATAAGAAAACCTAAAGAATTGGTTTAGATTTTCATCCCAAAATATAAGCAGTAATGATTAACATTGAAAAAGAGCAAGCTTCCACTGTCCAGGAAAAATATTGTAAATAGAAGTAAAAATAAATATCAAACTTTTAAAAATCACAGTAAAAAAATCAGTCAATTGTATAGACCATTATTTCATTCTTTTATATATGTAAACTCAATACACAAATTAGAAATAAGATTCAAGGTATGGCATTTATTTAGGTATTAATTGCAAAAGATCAATTAATACAGATAACATGATAATTGTGTCAATGGAAATTTAAATTGAAGTGCTCTTTTACAAAGGGAGGATGTTATGAAATAAATTGCAGATGCAGATATAACTATCCTCCATATAAGATGCTTAAATTGATTGTAATGGATTCCAAAGTGAATGCTGAGATAGGACGAAGAAAAAGAAATTCACTGTTTCTTATACAGTGTGATCCATATAAAACTGAACTTTTAAAGGTTTATAATTTCCCTCTGAAAAGTAATAACAAAATTGAAATTGTGTTTTATGATCTCAGTGGCTTTGGAAGAATTGATATTAGCATTAATGTTGGTATCCCTTGGTGTTGTCTTACAATAATTGATTAGTTTCCAGTCTCTAAGTCTTGCAGTCACAAACGAAAATGCAGTTCTCAATTCGGCAGAATGTTTTTTCTTGTGAGAACAAGTTTGGTTTTCTTTTTCAGTTTGGTAGACAAATTTTTTGACTAAAACACAATAGGCATTTTGAAGACAATTCAGTGTGCACGATGTTCCAACAAGGGCAATAATTTTATCCATGGCAAGAAAGCTGAAGACATTTGGCTCTCTCCCCAGTGAGACTGGGAGAAAAAAAAAAGACCTGCAATGAGTCAAGATCGTGTTGATGATGTCAACTCACCAAAGAAATCACTGTTCCAGCTGAGACATGAGACAGGCTACCCATATAGCATAAGTCACAGAGCTGCAAAGAAAGCAGGCTTACAAGCATACAGAGTGCATGAAGTGCATGAATTAAAAGTACATACATACTGAGGAATCTCCCAAAGGTACTCTGTAATTCAGCACAGTTGCACATGCCTTCTATTATTAGTTTAAAAGTTTTAAGCCTTCAAAAGTGTTCAGTTTTATATGGATCACACTATACATGATATAACTTGTCATTCACTGCCACAGCCCACGCTTTACCAGTACTTTGTAGATTTTCTATACGTAAATTTGATGCTTCTTTCTGCTTACATAAAGAAAATTGTGATTTTAAGTACCGGTACTCAAATCAGATTTACTGAATAACTGTATGGAGTTTCTTTAACCACTTTTATATGCTATCTTATGTAATAAAACATCAGTGACTTCAGTTAAGAAATGATTTATAATAACCATTCAGTTTGGGAAAGTGTGGGTCCAGCTTGAAAAGTGCTAATAAAATTATCTATGCAATGACAGGTTAAAAATTGGAATGTTTTACACTGATTTGAAATCTGTATAGAAATCAAACATACTCACAATATTTTATCTTATGTCACTTTATTTAACAAAATAAAATCTTATTGTACTTCAGAATGTGCCCAGCATGATGTAACTGAACTGATGAGAAATTAGGTAACTTTGCAGACTCAATGAACAGTTCATTCCAGCACACCCATATTTTAAACTAACAAATTATACCATTTAAAAGCTTAGTCACAAGTCTCTATTATGTTTAGGAGGCAACAATAATTCTGAGTTACTGAAGATATCCTTACTTCTAAGTTAACGCACAGTTGCCGTAATTACCTGGACTTGACTTCAATAATGATTTTTATGTTTATTGCTTACATTCCATTTCATCAGAGTTTAACCAAAAATAGTACCATTCATTGCTTCTTGAAACTATGTAAAATAAGTTATTACTTTGTGTTTGTTTGGTTTTTTCTCCCAATTCCGTATCATGTGCGAACATTAGTATCACATGATTCATGCAGATCTATCTGCAATCCAAAATATGTGCACGGTTTGCAATAAGAATGTAGGTGGCATCTTTTGTGGAAGGAAAAATATTAACAAGAAAGTCGTGTATAGAAATCATGAAACGTACCAAGCAAAATGGAAGAGATGGTACCGGTAGTTGAGTGTGCTATAGATAGATAAGCTTAGAACATGTTGACTGGTAGCTTGCTATTATGATTAATGCTACATCTGCAACAATCCTCATAAAGCAAATTCATGAACTCAGATGGTGTAAAGTTTGTGTTTTTGTATACTTTTGGCATCGTTAATGTGGTAGCTAAGAAATGAATTCAGTATTACAATTAGAGTGACAGCAAACTCATTATAAATTGAATGCATCTTTTATAGAAAATTTTACATCCACTTAGTATGTAAATAGGGAGCCAGCTTCCTTCAGTCTCAGAGACAAATTTTTATATTTCTTTCTTAAAGTTTCCTTTCTCATATTAACTGAAATATAAATTTTTTTTTTTTTACTTTGAGCTTCTATTAAACAGAATACTGTACCATCCCATTTTTAAGATTTGACATCTGTATTGTATTGGATGATTAATGGATAAAGTGAATATTTTGGGGACAGGGTATATTTTATATTATAAAACTAAAACTAAACTCCATGGCTCTACATCCCTGGAGGGACTAGGCCTACTATCCGAAGACTGTCATCTACCATAGGCAGATGGCAGGATTGGATGGCATGTGATCAGCATGCCGATACCCATGGCTGTCAATGATGGTTTCTGTGACTGGAGCTGCTACTTCTCAATCAAGTAGATCTTCAGTTTGTATCATGAGGATGAGTGCACCCTGTTCCAGACCTCCCTACCTCAGAATAAGCCGAGGAGGTACCGGGAATTAAATGCGAGCCTGCTTATCTATAGCAATGCTAACCACGAGACCATGCAGACAGTCTATTTTATATTATAGGCCTAACAAAATAATGGTGGTAAAGATGCCTTTACTTGGAGAGTTGAAGATTAAAGTAAACAAATCATTAAGTTTGGAGAAAATTGAGCCATGTTTCATTGGTTTAAGGTCATGTTTAAATAAACGATAGTCTTTTATTAGTATTTTATATAATCCACAGCTTTTGCTATCATTATTTTTTTTAGTGAAATAGAGAACTTCAGAGCACTAATGGATAACAATGAACACGGGAGTACTTTGAATAAATGCGTATTTTTTGCTGCAATCACTCTTGAAACCAACAAACAAAATGTGCAAATTGAAACCTGTAGCACTTGGTAGTCATATTATATTTCTTTTCTTCTGAGGTGCTCTACTCGTATCTTCCTCAATGATATAGTAGACAATGAGGTCTGTTCCAATGACCTGTACTGAAATTTGGTGAAACCCTTCCCTTGTTTTTCAATGGAACATTTCAATTTCAATTAGGACAACCACATACAACTGGTGTACACTGTTGCCCGTCAATATCACAAACAGATACATCCATTCAGGTAAATCCTAAAAAACACGCAGAAAAGAGGGGAAATGCATCTGTCAACCATGAACAATAAGTGCTAAACAAAATCAACATCTTAGCAAAAAACTAATTCACTCTATGTAGCCTACATGACTAAACTGAAAACTGAGCCTCTATAGGTAATAAAATAATTTTTTAGTCTTGCAGCTGATTTTGTAGAGAAGGGCTCAAGACAAGTCTGTTATATAACAAAAAAGAGCCGTGACAAGCAAGAAGTTCAAAATCAAATGATTTTTGATGCCTTACAACTTGAGAAAATGGACTGAACCTGTTTTGGAAACACCTCTTCAGACAGTTTGAATCCTGAAATTACTCATGACTAGAGCCCGGATTTCCATGCAAATGCATGTTTTTATATACTTTGGTTAGACTTCTCAAACTTTGTAGTTACTCATTACATGACTTATGGATTCCAAATAACCATATTTTTTCCGTGCATGTTTGCATATTTCGGCCTTTTTATGGCAAAATTCATGCATAATGCATGTTTTGGATTCTTTTGGTTTAATGTAGCATATTCAGAAGTTTTTAATGCATATAAACCCTCATTTTCTGGTTTTAGTGCATAATATCAAGTTACCATGCATAACTGTGCATATTGTGAATGTGCCTCCCTAAAATCTTGGCTTTCCAATGAAACGTAAAAATGTTGTATTGTATTATCATTGTTATTTGATTGACTTGGCAACAGAGTCTGCCACCTGCATCAATTTGAGAGTGCAAACCAAGGCTTGTAAACTACAGTATAGTTTACTGATCTTGAATGCAAACTACTGTTTACCCTAAATAAACAGTAATATAATACACCAGGCTTCAAAAGAAAATGCCGACTCGCCAACCTTCCATTGAAAGAAAACTGCTAAACAGAATGTTCACTGCTTGAATTCGTCAGTCACTTGCCATTGTTGAAGACGTTTAATTGTCTTTAGAATCGTGCTGTGGAGAAACTTAAGAAGGTACTTAGTTCAAATCCTGATCTTAAACATCTGAAAACAGTGAAAGACGCATTATGTGGGAAAAAAATGTACAAGACATGGAATTCGATCTCACCCTCAGTCAAATTTCTTCCCTTAAGTATGCACCTGTTACTTCTTGTGAAGTAGAAATATCATTTTCTGCATTCAAGAATGTCCTAACTGATAAACGCACGAGTTTAAGTGAGAAGAATTTCGAAAAACTCGTTGTTGTATGTTGTTTTAAGAGAAATTGAAATATATTGCAGAACATTGCGGATTTTTGATAGTGCATGTTTCGCCCTTCATTGTGCATAGGCCTATTTGGAGATACGATAGTGCATGAATGCATGCATGTTTTTAAGTTTGATAGTGCATGAAAATCCGGGCTTTACTCATGACTGTTAAAAAGTAAATTTATTTATATTTGTCAAGAGTGTTAAACTTTTAAGAGCAAAGATAATGCATATACCTGAATTTATATTGAATACTGTTCAGCTGAGTCATAGGTTTGAATAGTGTAACTCCAGAAGAATATGTTGTAAAATCAAACTGAGATAAATAATGGTCAATAAACCCGCAGGAACATATATAATATTCTTTGCTTTTCCAGTTTTTGAAACTCCAACATTCCATAAGCCTTTGGTGCTGGTAGAACTATAATACACCATTTTCAACTCTGTAGCTGGACAGGATAAACATTAGGTCTTAACAAATATAGTGTTTTAATTATTTTCATGAAGGCTGTACTTGAGGAATAGGTAACTGTTGAAAATGTTGCAAAGCGTTTAATGTTGCTTCAAGACCTATGTTATAAATGGGATGAATAGGTGCTAGCTCATTATTTGGGGTACCTACAACTATTGGTCTGCCATGTGCACAATGTTGTGCAACTGACAAGCCACTCAGTGTATAGCATGTATGATAGATATCTCGTGGCTTTGAGGGTTTGTCTACAAGGCCTCCAGATGAATTTTGACAGCATATCAGGATGTACTCTTGCAAGGCTTCTTGATGAAACATCCAACGATCCATACTAACAGCATTTCCATCTTGCTGAGACAGTATTCTGTGTATTAGTGGGAATGCTCCACCTTGCCAGAAAGAGTAACAGCCATCGACTAGCTTATTTGTACGACCCTGGAAACCCCCTTCAAACCTCATCTGGCGATTCACAATCCACCGGAGGAAAGCTTTTATATCACAGAGATGTTCTTTTCCCAAAAGAGACAAAGCTGCAAGGCCACAAAATGCATAACCACCATGAGCCTCCATTCCGGGTGATCCTGAGAAACCACCCTCATATGTCTGACAGCTAACAATCCAGTTTGCAGAATTGTCAAACAAAGCATCTGTGTAAATATTAGTAAGTCTTGCTACAGATAGTGCACAGTATACACCTCTGATATCTACTTCTCCACCAGGATGCATTTGGAATGCACCATCAGGACATCTTACCGACCACAGAAACTTTTGAAGTTTTTCCCTATTGATTATGCTGAATGCCTCTTCCGTTCCTAATGTACACAAGGCATTAACAGCTGCATATGTTGGTGCTAAATGTGGATACTGACCAGGACCACCAGCAAACCCTCCATCGGGGCTCTGACATTTTCCAAGAAAATTAGCGATCTTAGAAATATCTTCTGGAGATAAAGTTTCATCTAGCAGTTCAAGTGAATGCAAGATCCAATAACAAAGCCACGGCCGACTAGCATCTAAACATTGATAAGCATTTGGCAAGTAAGTGAGGGATGTTTTGAGAAATGCTGCGTGAGATATCCTCAATAAGGTGGGTGCATCAACATCGATTTCCACCATCTGGGAGAATAACCTAAAAAGATGCTCAACAGAATCTTCCACTTTCATTTGCTCTTCAGATGTAGGTGTTGGAACGCCCTCATCTGAAAACCTTTCTTTTCTAATTTCATCAAAACTTCTAATGCTTGCTGCCATGATGCTTACTTGTACTATTATCCGGATTCCCCAAAAAGTTCACAGAGGTTTACCTAAAAGAAAATCATAATAAAATAGTTACAAGAGTTAGATAGAAAACATTTAATATTAGAATTTTAATGATAAATCACTAAATAAGAAAATCCTTTTATCTTTGTTTGGCTTTTCACAGTAAAAATAAAAGTTTAGAGTACGGTATATTAAAATACTGTACTGATATTTCTTGAATTATTATAATAAAACTTAATTTTTATATGATACAAAAATTTACCAAACTTGACTACTCTGCTGAGAAACAATTTAGAACAAAGTAAACCCCCCAAAAAGAATTACATTAGAATTTAGTACCCTTAATGCATTTTTACTAATACTGCTGCTATTTAGTTAACCACTTGCTGTGCTCACATAGGTTTTGCATAGCTTATACCAGTTGCCAATTTGTAAAGGGTTTTCTTGTAATTTACACTTCATTTTTTCATGGGAGATTTGAATTCTGTTTATATCAAATTAATTCAGTCTGTTTACTAATATTCTATGATTAAAAGTTAAAAACTATTACCATATTACAACTCTTCATACTTTTAGCTCGCGAGTGCCATTAGTGGTGAATACTTTAATTACTAAAATGATTATGATCTGTGAGAATTGGCACACTCTGCAGTGAGAATTCATCCACACTGAAATTGAACCATGATGATGTTAGCAATATTTTCTATTTTAATATAGGCCTATACGAGGCGTGAAAAAAAATATACGGTGAATAATTTTTTTACAAACAAAGTAATATGTTAACATAGAATTTTAATTAATCTCCTTCAAAGTACTATCCTTGGCAAGTGATACACTTGTCCAACCGTTGAATCCATGACTGGAAGCATTTCTGGAAGGCTTTTTGAAGGGCTTTCAGCTGCTCTGTTGTGGCCATATACATGTCGGGAATGGTGTCAAAACGTTTTCCTCTTAGCACGCTTTTTATTTTTTGGAAGAGCCAGAAGTTGCAGGGTGCTAAATCTTGTGAGTAAGGCAGAATTGGACAGACAGGAATACTTTTTCCGGCCAAAAACTCATGAATCAGAAGCGACGTGTGGCACGGCATGTTATCGTGATGAAGAAGGAAGGTACTGGTCCATTTTCTGGTCTCTTTCTTAGATGTTTAGTTCTTCGTTAAGCTCTCTAATAGTCATTAGTCAATAGTCTTAATAGTCATTCGCCTGTTTGAATGATCAAGTTCTGCCATTTTTTGCATGTTTTCATCTGTTTTTGAGGTCGATGGACGTCCCAGCTGTTGTCGTCTTCAACCGACTCATTTCCACTTTTAAATCGCTCATACCACTTGTAAACAGTCTTCAGAGTTACCACATCATTGCCATCCACTGATTCCAACATTTCATGAGCTTCTTTGGCATTTTTTGTAACTTAGAACAAAACTTAATGTTGACGAGCAGTTCGAAATCCAGGATGCGTGACAGGCTATCAGGCATACTACATCAAATGGATGTGGTGTCAGCAGTTGCTGCTATAAAAAATCATTCACCATATTTTTTTTTTTTTATCACACCTTGTATGTTGCAGGCAAATTATGAATTCAATCTTTTTATAAAATGCCAGGGCTTCTTAAAAATGTCAGCAAATTATTAATGAAACATCCATCCTGCTCTTCACAATGGCAACAGCAGATGTTACAAATTCAATTTTGGAGGATGTAAAATTGTATGTGTATGCACATGACATGGTCATAGTCTCAACATCTCAGGAAGATCTCCAGACGTCCTTCCAACACTTGGTAGACTGGGCAGAAGGCAACAAACTCTCCATAAATGAGAGAAAAACTGTATCAATGACCTTCAGAAAAGGTGGAAAACAAGCATTATTTATCTATAAATCTAGACCTTTAATGATAGTGACTCACTTCAAATACCTAAACATAATTTTTCAAACTCCTGGCAACATATTCACATTACATGTAAAGGATAGAGTAAATGCGGCGATAATGGCAATGAACAGCATTAAACACCTAAACAAACTGTTGCTTAAAACAGTCATGTAACTTATCCGCAGGAAGATTATGCCCATAGCCACATAAGTTATGGCTTTATCTACAAAAGAAGCTGTTGGCAGAGCTAGAGAGAGTGATGGAAACTTTCTTGAAGAAATCTCTCTGTTTGTCGAAGTTCACGCTGTCCCTGGTATACAGGCAGGGAAAAAATGCGGACCTATTAAAATATCTAAGTTGCCGATATGAGCCACTGTGCTTGCCTAGTGGGTTTGTAACCGTACTTTGTACTCAACACAGACGACAATCTCATATATAGCCCCTGTACGATTGACAATACGCACCCTACTGTTTATACTTCCACACATAACACCTAACTTCAAACATTCATTCCCCATATAACACCTAACTTCAAACATTAATTACTCCATTAAGGAAAAAGCGACAAGGAAACCAATTACACCCATCAATAGCCAACAACAACCCCTACAGTTTGATATATTACACATAACTTTTTATTAACCCTTTCCATCATTTTAATATAAAAACATTAATAACTCTTTTCATTTTTATCACACCCACTACAAATTAATACCGTTGGAAGCCCCGTAAAATAGCCCATCAGGATTAAATAACCAGAACTATGATAACTTTCAGTTATCACAGTTATTGATAAAAACATAAACCCAGCACCGCCCACATCCGCTCGGATAGTCTGGCTGGCGCCTAGCAAATTTTGACATCTCAAGTAATTAATGACCGATGCAACTTGCCTGTTTTAACGACGAAAAACGGAATATATTTCAAATTGGATAGCAGAACAAACTACCTTACACCAATCAGAGAAGACTTAGACACGGACACAACCAATTGGAACTACTTACCCCCACTACCCCTTACAAAGATATTAGCAGAAAGCACGGACATCTCGTCATCTATTGATCACACGACAGCTTAGACTAAAGAACTTCAAGACACACTTCAGACAAAAGACTACGTTAAACATTATTAAACTCAAGTAACTTTGCAATATATTGATATTTAAACATTATAATCCGCGCGATATAAATAGAAGTTATTAGCAGCGTCGAAGCGCGTAATTTATATTATTTGATAAAGACATTGATTTTATTATTACGAAACATTAATTGTGAACGTAAGATTGAGCATTATTATCCGCGCGATACAAATAGAATCTACGAGAGAGTAAATGTGAAAGTAAATAGAAGTTTTTCAACAGCGCGTACGAGTGAACTAATTATTATTACAAATTAGCAAGTTACAAAGTGTTACGAACTTCAACGACGTACGAAATACTACTAAATATCAGAACTTACATCATCTAATAGAACTAAATCGATTAATTCAGCATTGCAGAAAATACTAAACTTTGGAAAATATATATTAATTTGAAAAGAACAACTCAACTTTTAGTTACCATTATCCCTGACACCGCCCTTTGACTGGTATCTCGATTTTCTCTAGCCACTTCCCTAGATAAGAGTTCTCTAGCTTACAACTACCCCTGAGTACTACGCCCGGCACCCCTTATTTTAATCAGAACTCCAGAACTACTATACATCTAAAAATCCCACCTACAGTTATAAATCAACTCCACCCCGACGTACGGTGATAAATAGCTACCCAACTTAGTGGCAAATCTTCAGGAGAGCTACGAACGGTTATAAATGGCGTCCAATCTTGTGGCCTAACTAAAGAACTGTTATAGGTTCTAGGCATGCGCAGTGGCTCTTTTCGGCAACTTAGATATTTTATTAGGTCTGCTTTTTTCCCCCCTCCCTGGACAAAGAACAATTTTTTGTGGAAGAACTGAGGCTAAAGATGCTGCTGACATCTACAACTGGGTAGAGAGAGACAATACATGAGCTGATGACCAAGAGAGATGGCATTTGCAGTGACTTCTTCACCACTGATGCAATGATGGTAAGAGACAGGATAAGAGGAAATTATGACTTAAGACACTTGGTGACTAGACTGGCGGTGCATGGATTCCACCACAGGATCTGAAAAATCGCAAGATTCCACCAACCAGATCAAGACCGTGTGTGCAAGCGTTGTAAGGAGACTGTGAAAGATATCATGTTATGACAGGCAAGCAAAGACAGGAATCCCTTACAAAGTTCTTCACTATATAAACTTAAATTTCTTGCGAGGTCAGCTGGCTTTGAGCAACATGCTAACGGAAAGGCGGGAAGATAGAGAAAGCAGCAGTCTCCATGGCAACACGCAGCGGTGAGTGGCTTGTGGGCCACAGTGCAGCAAGTATTTGGTTTTCCCCCGCCGAAAATTATCTTAAACGCATGTACAGACCTACCATGTGCCAAATATGAGAACTTGACGTCTATAGGTTACTTTATTTACCTCCGTCCTATATTGGCTAATGGAGAACAAACCGAAAATGGAACAGGATGTAATTATCCCCCTAATAACAAAAGAAACTTAATCTGAACTTGATCGACAAGACAGCAAATAGGTTACTTTATTTACCTCCGTCCTATATTGGCTAATGGAGAACAAACCGAAAATGGAACAGGATGTAATTATCCCCCTAATAACAAAAGAAACTTAATCTGAACTTGATCGACAAGACAGCAATAAGAGTTCATACTATTTTGTGATGTATATAACTATAACATTAGGCAACATAGGTTATTTGTTCAGCAATTCCTTACCTCTGATCGCTTACATGCACCTGTCCTAAGCTATGAATATTACTTAAAATCATCCAATTTTAAGAATATTATGTAGATTAAGGCATACTATTATAGTAAATGCAAATGTTCACTATTTTAAATTTTGGTTTGCATAATATGCTTCAATTACAGATACTAACTTTCTCACATCGCTCTGCGCCATATTAGAAACAAAGGTCAGTCATACAGTCGAACCACATGCGCAAAATAATTTATGTTGAATAATGTACATAAAATTTGAACATGGATTTTCATGAAAATATTAATTATATAATAACATAATTTTCATAAGAGTATAATTTTGTAATTATAACATGATCAGCTACAGAATAAGGACGCTAATTTTATATGCAATTGTGCAATTATTTTTTGTAATGTTGGGTATATGTTAAACATAGAGACGATTCGTTAACCCACGATAAAAACTTTTGGACGTTTTGGAAAAGAGATTTGGAGCTTATGTTTAAAATATGTCATAGCAACGTGAGAATTAGAAAGCCAGAATAAAGATTGGTAAGTTGTGTCATGCTGTTTACAATGTGTGTTTTTAATGACAAATAGATATGAATATAATAAGTCAGAACTGGATAACCAGCAAGGGTATAATCCATTGTGCCAGCTTACTTGTTAGAAACACGTTTTGAGGTTACTTTGAGTCTTGGTAATACGAATACGAAATATAGCCTATATTTAATTCTTTTTGCAGGTGCTGCATAATGGAAGACCTAGCCCATTCTATGGATTTCTGTTCCATCAATAATCATCACAGAACTATTATTCACATTGACATAGATTGTTTTTATGCTCAAGTTGAAATGATTAAAAATCCAGCTTTAAGAGATTGTCCATTAGGTATTCAACAGAAAAACATAATTGTTACCAGTAATTATATAGCACGGGAGTTTGGAATACAGAAATGTATGCTTGTCACAGAAGGTTTGAAGCTATGTCCACAATTAGTTTTGGTAAGGGGAGAGGATTTACAAGATTACCGAACAGTGTCAACAAGAATAACAAATTTGTTGCACAAGTACAGTCCACATGTTGAAAAACTTGGATTAGATGAAGACTTTATTGATGTTACAGATCTCGTTGCTGAACGTCTTGAAAAAGGAGTTGCTAAATCATTTCTTGTAGGTCATGCATATGGTGATTTAAATGAACAGTGTGAATGTGGATGCATTGATAGACTGAGCATAGGATCACATATCGCCAGTGAAATTAGGAAAGATATCAGAGATGAACTAGGTTTAAGTTGTTGTGCTGGTATTGCACATAACAAGCTTCTTGCTAAGTTAGTCGGTAGTACTCATAAACCAGATCAACAGACTACTATATTCCCTTGCAATGCTACAGGACTTCTGTCAGGCCTCTCCAGTGTGAGGGGAATTCCTGGAGTGGGTCATCGAATGGAGGAGAAACTTCAGACTCTTGGAATCTCAAGTGTGGAAGATATTCGAAATTGCAATCTTACGAGTTTACAGTGTTGTCTTGGTCAGGATATAGCTGTTCACATCAAGAAGCTCAGTTATGGAATTGATGATACTCCTGTAAAGCAGAGTGGCAAACCCCAGTCTATTGGCCTAGAGGATGGTTTTAGGAAGATTAGTTTAGAAAGCGAGGTTAAAGATAAATTTTCTGTTTTACTTCAGAGACTTTTGAAATTGCTTTCTCAAGATGGTAGGATACCAGGAGCTATTAAAGTAACTGTCCGTAAATACGATACAGCTAGAAAGTATAGCCATAGAGAAAGCAGACAGTGTAATGTGTCGCCATCAATTTTCATGAATAGGACGTGCAACATTTTGAAAGAATCCTTGTCACCTAAAGCAAATGAGAAATTAATGAATTTAATTTTGCAGTTGTTCCATAAAATAGTTGACATTTCAAAACCATTCCATCTTACTCTTCTAGGATTAGCATTTACCAAATTTCGAGAACAGAAAACAGGCAGAGGTTCAATTGCATCTTTTCTAACAAAAGATATATGTGTGCAGTCGGTATTGAATTTTAAAAGTGTGTCAGATAGTGGTGATGAAAAAATGGATTGTGCATCAACTAGTTCATCTCCTTGCATCTCCGTTACTAATTCTTCTCCCAAAGTTTGTCTTGAAAAATCCGGTTCAGAATCTGAACCAGAGCCATCACCAAAGAAGTCGCGAACAACTTTATGGCGTGGTATATGCAAGAAACGGCTGTCTTCTGAAGAAGATGAAGAATGTTCACCGAATAAGCGGTTGTCCGAAGGAGGTGATTCAAGTGACAGTATGATGTCACAGGACTTTTGTGAGAATATGTCAACAAATACTTCTAACAATGGTGCTTTCATAGGGGAATGTAGTAACATTGAAATTGATGATGAATGCAGCTCCAAGCCTAATGTGTCTGAAATTGAAAACAGATTTGAACTTTTGCAGTGCCCTGATAATGTGGATAAGGATGTCTTCAGTGCATTGCCCGAAGAATTGAAAAATGAGTTGCTTGAAGCTTGGCAGTTAGAAAAGACTGAAAGAATACCTTGTACTCAACCTAAGTTTCCCATCTGTACAGATCCTAGACAAAAATCTATTAAGGACTTCTTTATAACTAAGTAATGTGATTTTTCCCCCATTGTGGTTATAATTTAAGACGGCAGCTTCTTCTAATTAATGCAGGATTATTTTTCTTGTGTGGATAAAGCAATTGAGTACTGAATAATGCATACCATGTCATATGCAAAGAGTGCATAAAGTTAGTATTTTTATAATCACTGCACTGTGAATCATTTAGCAGTTAAGCCTATGGATAAGTTGGCATGAAAGTGACTTATTTTTATTGCTCGCTCATTTTTCTAAGGTAGGCCTAGGCCTACAAGAGCGTTACTAATAGGTCCATTGTATTTTGTAGTTCTGTAAACAGTAATGGCTTAAATAGACTACTAATGTTGATGAATCTAGTTTTGTCAAGTACGGTATATTGGTCTATTATGATGTTCGCTTAACCCTTCTAATCTGATTTTATAAACCTTACTGGGAAAAAATAGTTTTATGCTGCACACTAGGCTCCTCCCACGAACTATGTAATGCGACCCGCCTCGGAAGGCGAGGTTTAGGGTTTCACCGCAGAAGAGATTCAATGTGAGACATAATAAACATCGCGCTGTTCAGTATATTGCTCCTAAACTAACATATTGTTGCTAACCTAACAAAACCTGTCACTGACCTAGAATTTACCTATCATTATCTAACTAAATGCAGAAGCTATTTACCCTTCCACACCTTTCATAAAACAGCGTTACAACTGTCAAGGAAGCCATGGTACAATAGGTACTTGCGCAGGCTCGGAAGCGAGGGGAAGGAACCGGCGGGCTATTCAAGTCTAATACCAAATTCAGAATGCCCTCCTAAATTAATATCACTGTTCATAACCTAACTGCCACTAAACTAGAATTTCGGGAGAATTCAGAATGCCCTACTAAATTAATAAAGTAATTTTCGTAACTGAGCAAGTACATAGCCGTGATAGGAGATGTCGGGGAAGCAAGCAGTAGCATGCGCATTGGCCCGGAAGTGAGAGTCAGCAGGGGAAACGAGCGGGTGGAGCTTTGCCGGTGGGCAGCATATATCTATCTCTCGCCACCTTACTAACGGTACTTACAATCATCTTTGTTAAAACATTTAAAATTACAGTTCAATGTCAATGTAATAAAATACATTAAAACAGTATAAATGCACAAAGTTTTTTTTCGGTGCCTGCAGTAATGTTGGATTGAAAATTAATACAGAAGAAACTGTATATGGTCATAAAACATAAAAATAATACGTTAGGCCTACAAAGTATTAGAATAGCTGGTAAAACATTCAAACAAGTGGAGAAATTCAAATATCTGGGAGCAATAATTATTGAATTATAATTACTAATACAAACAATGTTACGTGGTAAGACAAAAGTAAAGTGCCAACTAAAATCAGGAAATGCTTGTTTTTATTATTAATATGTAAAGCGCCCAATGGGCAAGAACATAGTTCATATGACACTAGGTCCGATTATCGTACATCTAGTCTGAGCAGAACCGAACCAGAGAGAGAGACTGATCTATTCTTGCATGTTAATGCATGATAAGTTTCACATTGTTCACCACACAATTCACATATGCACTCCTCACATGCCTAATGGAAAGACTTCCTGATTCAGATGCGAAGATGAAAACCATGAATCACAAAGCACGTTACTGCATGCCTTAGCTCATACTCGGCTTGCATCCATTCCTTATTTATCATGGCATGTAATGTCTCATTATTAAGCTATGTTCACACTGAGGAATTTGTTGCAAGAATATGTGTCCGGGTACATGTATAGCAACCTATTTGCCACAAGTCGTAAACCTATTGAACATATTCCTAGTTCCCGGACACAAACAGTGAATAAAATGTACCAGAAACAAGGTTTCGCCACAAGTTCTTGTTTACGCTCCGAAAGCGAAAACATTGAACAGATCCCAGCGAAAATACTATTTGCGAATGTGCTATATCATGTTTCTTGTGACAGTTGACTCTGTTTGTGGTTATGATCAATCCCATGAGATATATTGCTACGTTCACGCTGTTTATTTTACGAAATCGTCGATATTTTGCTATGGAGTGCTCTAAATAGAACATAAGTCGATGTAGAAGTATTCTCCCTCACATTCATAATCCCTTTGCAGAAAATTTGAATTTAGGCCTAAGTTATAGGCACACTTCTTCCTTGAAGAGATTCTGTGTTTAATATGAAATAATCAAGAGAACATCTACATGTGCTTACTGAAAAAATTGATGAAATAGAAAAGATATTAGAACAGTATCAGAATTGAATTAGGCCTAGGCGGGATTCGTGGCAGATGATGTGTCTGTGTAGATCTTGAAGCATATTTTCAACGAAGCTGTCACATATAGCCTAATATGTGGTAAATGAAGGGTAGGCACTTCTAGCACCTCTTATAAACAGTTTAAGCACAATAATATACAATTTTAGTATAGATTATACAGTTATTTTGCGAGGTTAAACAAACCCTTTCTCTATCGACTACAATGGATCGAAGTTATCGGCTATCGTTTCAACACCTGCCGATCGGCTTGACTGCGAAACTGCGGGCTCATAAAACACGCTCTGCTAAAGAAAGTTAAGCAAGCTTGAATTTACAAAAATTTATGCGACCGAACACATCTTTAAAGTTAAAATATTAATGGCTAATAAACCATTCTTACCGTAAAATTCAGAATTAAAAATACTGACTGCCCAGATAAATATAAATCCCCGCTTTTTACTGCCGACTAACGTGATCCTATAGCTCGGAAGATTTAATCAGCATTAGTACAGTATAATATTGTCACTTTCTTCCGCAAATTGAGTGTTTGTGGGTTACAAACTTGTTCTGGGTGAATCATCAATTCATTTAAAGCAGAAAAAAGCAAACGTTTATGCATCTAAAGCAATACTTGTGCCTGACAACAAATTCCTCAGTGTGAACGCTCACATGGGATATTTGTGCAAAGAACATGTACTTAGGATAAGTACCCAGAGACAAGAATCACGGAAATGGATCTGGAATTTGTTTGGAGTATTTGTGTCTGCAACAAATTCCTCAGTGTGAACGTACCATTAGAGTTCTTCATTTGGAGCTCTCGCAACAATTTTTCATATGCAGGTGTAGGCCTACTTGGCAGGAGCATTTTCAGTCTCAGGTTTCCCTGGCCAAAACATACATTTATCTTGATTGCATAAATTTTGAGACTCCAAGTAGGCCTACCCTTTTCAGGTATCTTCTGACCCAGTTCCTAATCATTTTTCAGGAAAATGTCAGAATCCTTCAACTGTTATCAGACTGAACAGGGAGGATAATTGGCAATGAGGATTAAACACAGGCCTTTAAAGTACGTACCTCTCAGTTCTGATTGCTGTAACTTGGTATGGAAGTAGGTTATTAGTTCATGGTCCTTAGAAAGAAACAGCATTTTTAAATTCATAACTTTATTTTCATAACAATAAAAATTATATATATTTATATCTGTAACATAACACTTCCAATAAAAAAGATCCCTTCAGTATATACATTCTATGAATAAGTGAAATATATAAAAGAATATTCAAATATATTTACATAATGATGGTGTAGCTTCTAGTATGCTATCATTATGTTAGTCATATTTTGATATTTAGTTTAAAAATTCTATCACAATAATACTAATATTTGGCAACTTTTCTAATGAATCTAAGTTGATGGGAGAGATGGTGGTCAACAATTTATATTTATTTATATTATAGATCTAGTATATCTGATTCATCACATTGAAATTCCAGTCTCCTTTTACTAGTCAATTTCCCCTTGCTTTTAAACATGTTTGAACCATTTTAAATTAACTTGTAATGGGAAACGAAGTGGGACAAATTGATTATTATCAAACTACTCAGAACGTTAACATCTGGTACATCAAAGGCATGCAATTCATTATTGTTCTTCGCCACCTTATCACTCGATAAGAATGCGTTGTTGTCAGACTAGTCAGATGAAATATACAAACAATCATTAATATAATAACACCGACAAACATCAAGAGAACACTAACATGTTGCAAGAGATCTTGGAACTGTGCTAAAGTACTCACATGGACTTGACATGTAGCTGTCAAAATGCATTCTTAGATTCTGATTGGTTGAAATTCCTGAGGTAACAATCTGATTGGCATGGCAGGAAATAAAGAACATTGCTTTTTCCTGTATTAAATATCAAAGGCATTCCACATGTTAACCAATCCAGTAGCTCGATAATAACACATAATAATACACTGCCACTTCATTGAAGTTTGGCAGTTGAATGTAGCTGAGGATGAGAGGAGGACCTCTCAAAACATGTTACTGATGAATAATAAATTATAATGAAGTAACAAGTATGTTATTACATAATGCATATGTTAATCGATTGGAACCATTTGTTTACAACCATTTTGAGGTTTGGAAGTCTTCAAACTCAGATTGAAACATTAATTCCATAAATTTCCAGAACAATATTATTTCTACAAGTAATGAAAGATAGTTCTTTTTCCATTGTATGTGAATTTTGAAACAGAATGTCAAATAGATACTCACAATGGATCTTATAATGTATCACTCGACATTTCGCCTGACCCCTGAGCCTTCCATAGTGTGGAACAGCGAGACGACTCACAACCCATTGCCCTCTTGCTTCTGATCTTTCATCCTGAGGAAGGCCCAGTTGTCGGGCTAAAACATCGAGTGATAAATTATAAGATGCATTGTGAGTATCTATATGACATTCTGTTTGAAAATATTGTTCTATTGAAGAAGTAACCATATTTTAGCAATTTATTTGTACTGACAATTTTTTTAATAAGTGCTGCATTAAAACTTCCAGTTGGGTGAGTAGATTTAATAGATCCATGAAACAGATTTACATTATTAATAAAGTGAAAGCCTCAAGTCACCAAAATAGTGTTTTGCTGAAATAAGTTCATTACAAGATTCCGTACCAGTCTTGCAATTATTGCTTTTTCCTTCAAATGATGGTGTTTTACAGGAAAAAGAGGTATTCCTCCAAAATCATACCAGTATTAAGATCAGAATAAAAAATTCAGCTCCATCAGTTAAAGTAACATTCCCTTTAAAAAGTTAATGCTCCTTTCCAATAAATAAATAAAGATCATGGGAGGCTGACACATAGCTCCGTGTCACAACATTAACTCTTTCGTAATTCAGGAATAAAAATCCTCACATTTTAGATAAAGCATTACCCTATTAGTCTTACATCTCTGCTATAAAGAATTGTCTGATGTGATGCATTTATACATGAGTATCAATGAAAAAGTTAAAATCTAAGAGCAAATCTGAAGTTATCTCATCAAATTAAACTCTTAAATACCTTTAAAGAAAATAGAAAACTAGCAGAGTATAAATTTTCCTACAGTAATAATAGTACAATCTTGGTTTTACTTACATTATCATTCCTTAGAAATAAAAACACTTCCAATTTAAATGCTCATTATCATCAATTCTTTGCTTTTTGCAAGTGCTGATATTAAACAACTCAACACTGGTGCCACTGGGTGAAATATTTTGTTTGGCTTCTTAAAGGGGAACTGAACTAAAAAAATTACATATATATTTTATTTACAAATGAATATGACTGTGTATTACTATGGCGAAAGTAAAAACTCTATCCAACTTACTGTTTCCGAGTTGTAGAGCTCTATAGCAGTGTGTTGTGACGTCACCTGGCTAGCTCGGGTCGTACAGGGAGCATTACACACGGAACAGCCCCAACATAACATAATATTAGTTTTATTGTTGCACTCTTTATTATTGAGTATCCATTGTTGTAATTACACTTCTCTCCCTACCATAACTCGCCTCAACTCATATTAATTTCTTTGTTTGCATTCTTCATTCAGAAAGTTAATCCAATCTGAGAAAAGTATCTCTCTCTCTCTAATTTCCGCTTTTGTAGGTTTGGTTTTGTGGAGTGAACCCATATTGCATGGTAAGTCATTCGGATCAGTAACATCTGGTATTACATACGGACACTTCAGAGATGTGTGTTCATGATCGAGATGCACAATATGATTTAAAAATCTGGTATACATAATGATGTTATATAGGTCATGGTAGTCTTTCGTATGCTTACTGAGCCATTTAATATTTTTAATTTATTCAGCACTTAGCTCGTCGTGAGCACATGAATGGTATTTCTCATTACCTTCCCAACTATGAATGTTAACAATGTGATTGAGAATTGAGGTAAATTTCTCCTTTAGCAGTATACAATCATTCTCACACGTAGACGATGCCCACCATAAATGATTATAAATTGTTTCCATTCATGAATGACGGAGGCTTTCGGCAAATTGTTAATCTTTTTCATTAGAGATTTAGCAAGGTGCCAAACATCAAATTCTTGGTGTATGGGTGAAAACTTGATTTTCATTAAAGCTCTAATGCCTGTGTGTCTCTCCATTAGGAACAATTTAATAGGGAGTTTCTCATACATTGTGCTTATTATTTTTCCACAAGCAGCTTTTTCAATGTCACCAGCTTCAGTTCCTCTTTGTACAATTGCAGAATTAGTATTTTATTCGTTGCTAAATTCATAATGGAATATGTCCCATACTTGGCAGAGAAACCAGGCGTGTCATATTGTCCATCTCCACATAATCGTAAATTTAAATCACTCATAGCATCTTCATAGTTCTTTTTCTTTTAACCACTTTGGTGCACGGAAGGAAATACAAATTTCTTTACAAGTCTATAGAAGTATGATTCAGAAAAAAAAATAGCTTAATAGTATTTGAGAAAGCTGATAAATAATTAAATGTTAATCCGCATAGGTGCATTCCTGAGACTATGAACACATTACTTTTTAAACTTCCACCTATGCTTCCAGAAGACCACTCGTATGCATGCCCATTCACACAATGAGTTTTTAATCATAACATTACTCCTCTCGTTTCAACTTCACTTTCATTAACTGGAGCGCCACATGTATGGCATATACTAAACAGTGTAAGAAGGGCTCTTACACAAACAAACACAAAAGAATATTTTTCCTACATCTGTATTGATATTATCTACATTGATATTTTCTATGCCATCTTCTCGTTCACTAGTGATTTCATTGGGGACTTAATCTTTATTATCTTTTTCATCTGAGGTGTTATTGTTCATCAATGTAGTTCATATAGACAGAATTTGCAGCTCTATAAATTTCTATGCTTATCTCACACTGTATTTCTGCGTCACTCTTCAACTCTACATGCGTACATTCATAAACTTTTGTAGCTTCTTTTTCTTATTTAGAATCAGTTATTGAATTATCAATTAATTCCAACACTTCCCTCTTTTTAAAGTAATTAGACTTCCTTTTCTTGGGAGGAATTTCTTTACTTCCTACTAAAAACTTTGAAGGGACCGCATTGTCTTTTAGTCTAGGGGACCTGAATTTTTCATCCTTCAATATTCTGATTTTAAAATATTTGATTCATTAAAATCATCTTGTTTAAAATGCTTTCCACATACTCTAGAATTTTTTGTTGGAGCAAAATTTTTACACTTCATGCAAGAAACCTATTTCTTGTACAAACATCTGTTCTTGTTTTTATCAGGGAATGCATAGTAACCAACATTTCTATGGACACCAGAATTATTTGAACAACTGTAAGCATTGCACGCAGGCATCTTACACTTACACTACACAATAAACAATAACTTACTAGGGAATACAAGACCGGCACCTTTCACACAATACCATAACCAAACTGAAACTGCTGACGGCCTGGCGCTTTAGCCTTGTGACGTCACAGCCTTGCAACAGTATAATTAAAATTGCTCATAGAATGAGAATGAGTGAACATAAGAAGAAACGGTTTTCGACTCTGCACTTAGCGAGAATCATACTTTATTTCAAGATAAAGTAAAAAGTTTCGTTCAGTACCCCTTTAAGGAAAGATCTACATGAGTGACTGACCTTAATACTACTACAATAATCAAGTGTTAGCATCGATGCTTGAATTTAAAAATTACAAAAATTGGGTAACTTATGAATAAATTGAATTACAATTAAGAAAATTAAATAAATAAAAATATTCAATACTAGAAAACACGAAATAACTTGAAATGTATTTAGAAAGACAACACCGTACCTGCTGTGAACATCGCAGGCAATTTTACTCAAATATCCCAACAAATATTACATTTTAACACACCTAATCTAGTAAATTGTTGACTTAAACAATTTCATACAGGTACTAATTTGTAGAAGTTATTTTGTAGAGCTATTCTAAATTGTAAATTTGTTTAAAATTCAGCTATTATTCTTTATTTTTCATTCAGATTTCTGCCTCTAGTAGACCTACTTAAAGTAGTTGATTTTTAAGATTCTTAAATATGCAATTACTTTATTGGAAATTCAGAATAATTATCATCCTTTGGCCTACTCCATAAATTTAAAAACTGAGTTAGCTTATAATGCTAGTTATGATACAGTATTTTTTATAACATTAATTTATGTATTAATGATGTAGGAATATAATCTTTTCTACTTGTGCTATCATTTAAATCTTACATAGGCTAATTAATGAAACTAATTGACCTGGCATCAGACTATAGGCCTATCCTAAAGTACAAGCACTTCTCTGTGCAATCTGAAATTTACCCTGCTTATAGGTAGGGCCTACTATGGGCGATTTTTTAAACATTTTAAATTCTTGTATCAATTTACATATTATAATTCATTGGATAGACAGAAAAATTCATTAAGTACTTTTTTGTAATTTAACAGAATGTGTGAATCATTTTGTTTGTAATAAGTCATTCAAAATCTCATTTTAGGCTGACTAGGTATCCCTGATTTTCTGGGACAGTTCTCGATTTTGAATTGCTGTCCCCAGAGAGCAAATAGTTTTGTCACCGGGAGTTTCTAAGTGAATAAAAAATAGTAATTTTATGGCAAACCTAAAGTTGTAAAGTGGTACGAGATAATTCAACATTATAAGTTATACAGACGACAGATATTTGTGAAAAGGGTATACTAGAGTTTAATTTCTGTAATATTATGTGAGAGATATTTCTGAAATTGTAGTATATTAATCTACATTTAATTGTAATACTAATGTTTCCATTATTCCCAGTTCAAGTTTTCCGATTCCATACAGTTATATACCTGTACACACAGTAATGAACAGTCGAGTGAATGAGAACTTAATAAAGCTTCTGTTTTTTTTTAGTGTTTATCTTTATTTAAATTTGACACTGAATCTTCTTATCACCTGTGTTTCATACCAGCTCACCCAGCTCACAAATTTCTTATTTGTTTGAATTCAAGTTTGAACACATGCATTAGCCTATGAATAACACTCAGGCCTAGGCAAGCAGTGAAATGGGGAGGAGTATGAGAACATTTCATTTGAGTGACTGGAGGGCGTGCCTCACAACAAATGTCTAGACCAGCCCCTGAATGAGTTTGACTCGTATTGGTTTGATCTCAGCCTGGAACTCAAACATTTACCCATGAACGTAGGTTAGTTTCAGGTTCAGCAGAGAGAGAGATATTCAGAGAGATATTCAGTGGAGCGTTAGCCTCTGCTACTTATCCTCCAATGAGGGAAAAAAGGAGAGGAGCAAGGGTGGGGAGTGGGCCTGGCAGAGCTGGTTATGTATTCCCTTACTAACATAAACCACTGCACGTTATATTGGAAAGGTTCTGTGCATTTGACTGTACTGTATGTTAAATTCTATTCTTGAAATTGCCTATATCCCCTATTGTACTAACAAATATCTTATCAGCCTATTTTACTAGTATTAACTTAATTGAGTGAAACGGTTTTAAAATTTGCATTTTTTAAACAGTTTTTCACATTATGCTCTACTAGATCTACTTTACATTTGACCACTTGATATGATGAAGAAATATCCATATACATGAAGTGGAGACACTTTGAGGGTTCATGTATGCGAAAAAGCGTAGAAAATTTAAGAAAATAGAGTATTTACACTGTTAATTTTCCTAGTAAAAAAAAACAGCAATGAAAACAATAAATTGGTGATTGTAGTGCAGACTCTCTTATTGTCTTTGTGGAGAAAAAATTTACATCATCCCAAGTTAGAATTCAAAAGGAAGTTTGTATTTATACTGGTATTTGATTTTTAAAGTTGCGTTTGGCGGTTAGTTTCCCATTCTACTGGATTCGTTAATTTTGTTTTTTACTCACGTAAAACGGCAAAATTTCATGTAATATTATTCTCCAGAAGTTTTAGAATCCATATAAGGGCACATTTTGTTTCTAAGAATATTTTAAATATGGGTAAAATCGGTAAGAAGTTCACAAAATACTAACCTAAAATGGCGCTCAGAATGGAATCACAATAATACAGAATCAGCTGCTAGAAACAGCGCAGGTGCATGCTGGGAAGAAGCCGATGGGTCACGTGGTGCTGGAATCAGCTGCCAACGTGATAATGGTCAGACAACCCTCTGGAAGATATATTCTATTCTATTCTATTCTTTATTCTATATGCCACATTATAATATGCCACATTTTCGAAACCGACAAACAGTGTATCGTACATTATTCTAAAATGCAAGGGCGCTTCGCTTCGGCTGCCGCCTCCGCTTGCGCACTTAACTAATGTGGTTAGTGTTTTGCATTATTTAGCTTTATGTAGAGGTTGCAGGACCGTATGGAACAGACCAATGACATGCAAGGTCGTTGGGAGCCAATGGGAGTGTTGGTCTGCAAGCCAGAGACCGCATACCAACGCCGAACATCGCGTGCCGAAATCCAGTAGAGTGGGAAACTAAACCCTGTGTTTGTTTACTCTTTATTAGGAACGCATAGAAAACAATTCACTAACTCCATGGTTCTGCACCCCTGAAGGGACTAGGCCTACCATCTGACTGCTGCAACATCTACCATATGCAGATGGCAGGATTGGGAGGCATGTGGTTAGCATGCTGACACCCACAGCCATTCATGATGGTCTCCGTGACCTGAGTCACTACTTCCCTATCAAGTAGCTCCTCAGATTGATTCACAAGGCTGAGTGCACCCTGTTCCAGACCTCCCTACCTCGAAAAAATTCGAGGAGGTACTGTGAATCGAACCAGACATGCTGTTCGATAGCCACCATTGCTGACCATGAAACCATACAAGCAGCCTAGAAAACAATTACTACAACACTGAAATTTTTAGAAAAATCGAAAATATGAAAGCAATGTATTAAACACTAGTTTACTTGACACAAAGAATGAATCATGGGCCAATGCATTTTTAATAAAATTCCTTCAATACTAATTGACAAGTCTATATCAATGACTAAAATTCAAAATGCATCAATGGTTGGTCCAAAATCCATTTTACACATTAAGTGAATGTTTAAAAAAACAGTGAAGCAAACTTTCAATAGAGATCACAATTAACTTTCTATTTCATACCTTGTCATAGTAACTAAAGTAATTCATTTGTTTAAGTCAATTGTAATGTATGCAACTAACAGGTGCCTGCTGCAATTGTTTACTCAACTGCTAGATGTTGTATTTAAATGATTTATCATCAGAAAAATAATTAAAAGATTATATTTATTAACGCTGACATCGGTTTTACATAAATTGCATGAATTATATGATTTTATTCTTAATTATAAATTTATAAATATAGTAAAAAATACATTTATGGTAAATATGCCATATGGGCATACAGATTGAAATGAACCACAGATTCATGAATCTTATCCAAATCATGCACGAACAAAAACAACCTCAGATTTGAGTTCCCTAGCCCGAAAAACCACTGCATAGTGAGTTTTGCCCAAATCATTCAATGTTTTCCCATTTAGACATGAATTCATGATCCCTTTCTGTCCACCTATGTAAAGATAATCAGATCTCTGTGTGTTATAAGGTTATAAAAAATGAACCAAATAGAGCAAATAAACAAAATTGAAGCGATAGACAAATTGATGTATTATATTGTAAAAATCGATTTTAACAATCCTCTTCTTTCTTCCAGTTGCTATGGCAAACCTTCAATTAATTTCATAATTGAATACTGTCTAGTAAGGTGGCATTGGATGTAGCCTACACAGAAACATGAACTCAAATACTATATTAGATTGTAATTATTCTTACAGTATATATTAATATTAATAACTACCGGTAGGCCTATGTAATAATTATTGACATACCGGTAGTCTATATTGACATATAATGTATTTGTTTATTGGCTGATAAAAATTGTATTAAAAATCCTATAGAAATATCACAGATGTTATTAGTACTAACTTACTGTTTTTGTACTTATCATTGATTAATAGGGTTTGGATGTTTATGACATGTCATGTTTGTATCCTGACCTTCATTCTTGCTGCAAACACAAATTAAACATGAATGCACTTTTTACCGTTATTCTAATCAGACCCTTTTTATTTTGCATATAAAGTCATATTTTGGTCATTTTCATGGCCTTGGTCATATTTTGGTCATATTCATAATTTGACGTCATATTTCAGTTATAAATTTGGTAAAAGAGCACAATTGTACAGTATATGCACTAAATTGTCGACTTAATTCTTTTTCGAAAAAGAGTTACGAATATTTTGGTTTTACTGTAACTGAAATGTGAAGGGACATTAACAAGTAATAGCACAATTACCTCTTCCTCCTTGTTAACAACTTCCAATAAACATGTTATAAAAATACTTTCAGTTCACACTTGCTGTGGTGTCTGGAAACATAAACAGATTAGAAGTTCTTTAAAGTAAAACTGCAGATCACCTGTAAAATTGTTAAAAAGTGATTATCTGATTGAATTAAAGTGATGTTAAACGTTTTAAATTTGAACATTTATTTTGAGAAAATACATTCTTTATGAGGTCATATTTAGTCAATTTTAAAGTCATTTTGCTGTCATATTTTCCACTCTTTTAGGCCATAAACATCCGAACCCTATTGATTAGATTTGAAGAGTTTTTAAAAAGTATGGTAAACATGAAAATGAAAATACAGTTCAGATGCAGCAATATCGGCAGTCAGGGCAGCCAATCTTACTATTATATTATTTAATCATTAAGCCATAAATTATAATCTGGTAAATCAAATTTAGAAAATGAAAATTTATGGCCACTCCTATATTGTAGTCAAACCTAGGTTGAAAAGGAAAGGATCCAAGAAAATAACTTATTTTTCCCACATTTTAAACGTAATTTCATTGACATATTTTCTTCCTTGAATTTTCGAACTGGGGCTAGAAGAAACTAAAATGAGGTTATGTAAACAAGAAAATGAGTTTGCACTACAATCA
Source organism: Ectobius pallidus (assembly GCA_964059195.1). NCBI lineage: Eukaryota > Metazoa > Arthropoda > Insecta > Blattodea > Ectobiidae > Ectobius > Ectobius pallidus. The sequence continues at coordinate 92,794,256 of CAXKWD010000007.1, forward strand.
GCTTTTTATATAATATTAATTGTTTGCACTGAGGTTCAAAATACATGCCCATTAAATAATACACCATATTAGTTACCGGTAGATTAAATTATATATACCGGTGTTTTAAGCTTTAAAAAAATAAACTACATGTAAAATCAAAGTGATTCATGAGTTTTGTAACTTACTGTATATAACTTTAAGAATGAAGGCAGATATTGTGAAAAAATTGTATAACAACAGATTGTGTTCTATTTGAAACAGATATAGTTCATAGATTTCTTTGTGTAACTTACTTTCTTAAACTCTCAAGCTAATAAATTATGGGAATCAGCATATATGAACACTATGGTTCAGCCATTTCAATGCAATATTATCAAGAATGGAATCTGTTTACTGGAATTTTTCAGTATATTAAACGTTTATGTCCAGGTACATATTGGCAGATGGGTAAGGCTAATACCAAAATTCAAGAACACCCACTTGTATGAACAAGTGGGAAACAAGATTAGAATAGGCTACATTTTCCTGGAAGCCTTCTTCTATTTTTTCTTACATAAAGTGACCACACTTGGCTGATTTGGCTAGTACGGTTCTGATATTCTGACTCAAGTCCCCTTGTCCCCATTGGATTCTGCTGTTCTGGCCTTTATAAATAAAAAAGAATTCCCGGTCAATTGAGATTTATATAAGGTTTATATCACTACTTTCAGTTGGTTTCTTTTTTGTTGGCCATAATACGATTTGCAATGATAATGAGTTCAGTAGAGATTGGTATTCCATGGTAGTCTTTTGGGTTTCTCTTTTACAATGAGTGGATGTTCTGGTTACAGTAATAACATGGATAAATTTGTACCAAGTTTAATTTCCCCTTGGTCAAAATGTTTGATTCGAACCCTGAGACACAGTGTTGAAATGTACATTGCCCCTCCCCCCCAAAAAAAAAGAAAATTGAGAGAAAAGAGTTTAGTAGGAATGCAAATACCAAGATTTTAGACCTAGAGCATTGTCAAGGATACTAACCGTTATTAAGAGAGGGTGAATCAGAAAGAAGAAGGCCATATAATAATATTACTATGTTTAATATTGCCATCACTTTCACTTGTAGGCTTCAAGTAGTGGTGTCAAGGTATCGCAGAAATTTTATATCAATGTTAAAATTTTCACTGACTTTGAGATTCTATGTAATTAGTATACCGTACATAGTGTATGTTAAAATCAATGTGCTCATGAATTTTGGCATTAGTCTTATGGTATTGTACTTCTCATCAGATTATTATGACTTATCAGTCCTTGATTTTCTCATTTAGGCTATTATGAGATTTTTCAATATTAGATATTGGTGAGTCCCATCGCAATTTTAATACGTGTGCAATAACAACTTTCTCCATTAATATGGAAACTGTAAACCACAAAGGAGCATATTCAAATGTAATAAGTCCTTTGACGTTATAAGAGAATTCAGAGTAGTCCCAAGGACATGCATTGAATTTTCTTAACAGGAAGCCTGTAGAGAATTCCCATATGTACACCCAGAGAACATAACAAAGGCCCCGGAGGAATAGAGACAGTCTTGATTGCTTACATATTTCATGAATTTGTTCCATGACTATTCCTGCTATTCCATAAATTGGCAGTGACCAGATACTTGTATAACCTGAAAAACAAAAATCACAAATTTATTATTATTGTTAAGAAACCTTCTTAACTGAATCACAAAATTGGGAAACTCTTTAAGTCCACTTTTTGGGCAAAATGACTTTATAGTAGGAATGTATTAAATATACCTACAGTGGTATTAATCAGACGTGGCAGTCCAAACATGGATGCTCAGTAGATGCAGACGAGTCCAATAAACATTTGTACTGCATGGAGGGGTGTATGGGTTAGTTGTGTCGTTGCTTTCAGTGCGGTAAGATCGTATAATGCAGTGAAGAAACAAGAGACCTTGTTACAATCGCTTCTCCTCTCCCGCTAGTGGAGTTCAACATTCTTACCCCTCCCCATGATTCCCCCTACATGCGTCACCTCTCTCACGCGCATCTGACTGCCGCCTCTGTTTAATACCACTGTACACTCATCTATACTGAGAGAAAACTCACATTTCCTTAAATTTCTTAGCTTTAGCTTAGCTTAGAGCAGAATGAAATTTTAATGAATGAAGGTGGAATTGTGCACAAATGTGCATGGGATTGTGTATTTCACCCGCTGCAGAATTTCGTGAGTGAGACGGTTCTGTTCTTGTACCACAAGGCGTGATATCTTTCACATTCTGCCTCACACAGCAGACACACGCATCCCTCAGTTGGCTGGTGGTAGGTTCTAGTCATACACAGCTTATGGTGAAACCCATGAGTTGCAAATCGTGTGACTGTGTGCCTCAGTTCGTAAGCTGCGTTCATCCACTCCTTAGATGTCATTGCCGTGGTGACATAGAAGTCACTCCAGATCTTTTGTTTCTTGCAATTGAGTTCTTGTAGTACCTCCTCGTATGCGGTTGTGTTGGGTAGCATTAGCTGTAGTCGTAGGTCCTCTATGTAATAGGTCTCTCTTGCAAGTTCATAGGTAAGACGGGAGAGCGTGAATTTTGATAGACATAGTATCTTCTTTAGGAATGTTGCCTTTACTCTTTCGATGTCTCTTAGATTTTGTGTGTTTAGTTTCTCCCAAATGTTTTCCAGGCCGTAAGTAAGGATAGGTGTGATTTTTAATTTAAATAGCTTAAGTGCTGCTGTTAAGGATAACTGACCAGTATTTTGGATGTCTTGCATTGCTCTGGTTGCACATACTATTTTCTCTTTTATGTGTAGGATGTAAGTGTTGCCTGAGGTCTGAAAAGTTATTCCTAAATACTTTAAATGATTGGCGTAATGTAGTGGTACTCCATTCAGGAGTATATTGTCCCCTCTTGCTATCTTCCCTCCTTTCCTGAATTGCATCGCCATCGTTTTCTGCTCGTTTATATGTCGCTCGTTCTTGTGGGCCCATTGTGCAAGTCTGTCCAGTGTGTCTTGTAGATCTTGCCGAGAAGTTGACGTTAAAACCATGTCGTCTGCATATATATAGAGGTGGACATTGTCTGTGTGTAAGATGTCGGTTATGTCAGCTGTGGCTATATTGAATAATAATGGGCTGAGAGGGTCACCTTGTAGGACGCCGTTCGTTTGATCTATAGGTTCAGATATGGCTATACCGTCATCTATTTCTATTTGATTTCTGTGTAGTATGTTCTTGATTATCTTCGTTAGGTAGTGATGTCTCCCTATCATTTCTTCAAGTTTGGACACCAGCATCTCTCTGTTTATCAGGTCGAATGCCTTCGTGTAGTCAATAAAAACTGTAAAGAGTTTACCTTTCGGGTGTCGGAGGGCATCTGCAATGTCGTCCTGCAGACATGTAACTGCTTGGATAGTCGACCTGCCACTTCTGAAGCCAAACTGCAGTTCCGGAATTTGGTCATCCACTAGCGCTGTGAGTCGTGTGGTGAGGATTTTCGTGAAGATTTTGTACAGTGTTCTCTGGAGGGCTATTCCTCTGTATGAGTTAGGGTCTTCCGTATTGCCTTTACCTTTGTACAGGATCTTTACCCTGGATTTCCTCCAGCTGTCAGGTATATGTCCGGCTTTAAAACATCCTGTCATTAAGATGGCCCATACGTCACCGAAAATGGGGGCGGCTTGTTGTAGGTGTTCATTGTATATATCGTCTGGACCGGCGGGGGGGGGGGGGTCCGTTTCACATTGTGGTCTGGTGTCGTTTTTCTGAAGTATCTGACTGAGATGTGTTGTCCAGGTTTCGACTGGGATGTCCCTGGGGATGCGCGGCTGTTTGGGCTTCAGTGCTTTAAAAGGGTCTTTTTCAGCTTCATTGATCATCCTTTGCTTGTTTGACCAGGTGCTTATATTCTCTTTTTTTCTGCGTGTATGTTTGCAGGTTTTCCTTGCTTTCTGTCTGGCGTACGCCGTGCAGAGCTGTGATTGTCTCCCTTCTCTTCTCGTAAGATTCTTGATTAAACCATGGTTTAGATTTCCAGGAATTCTGTGCTACTGGGAGCATTGCATTTCGAATGTGCTTTTCTATTGTTTTGAGGGCTAAGTTTGTCTCTCCTGAATGTATGGTGTCTATTATATATTGCGTATCCACTTCGCGCAGCGTTGAGGTCATTAATTTTCTTGAGAATGTTGTTCTGTTGTCTGTTTCTTTTATGTTCGTTTTGAGAGTGATTATACATTCTACAGGTCGGTGCTTTCTTGTGGTTATGTTTGTGAGCACTCTTTGTGAGACAGGTTTTAAACCATCATTGACAAATATCAAATCTATTGTGCTGGTACCATTGTGGCTGATGTAGGTTTTCTCTTCTTTTTTATTCACTAGTTCAAAGCCTTCCTCTTGTAGAAATTCCAATAGTACGGCTATTTTTCTGGATGTGTTGTCAATATAGCAGTTGAAGTCACCCACCAGCAAGACCGGTTCTGTATTAGAGATCTTATACAAGGCCGTGCTGAAATTTTAATGATGTAATGGATATTACTTGATGTTGGCAATTCTTTTCGTGATGTTTAACTTGACATGCATCTGAGAAATGCCACCTGATCATGAATTTCAAATCTACTATATACCATTTAAAATGACCATATAGGCTACCATACATTATTCTAAATTGTTACAAAACTCATTTCAATAGTAACTTACTACAAATTGAATGTTGATACAAATTCCTTAATACGAGGGCGAATCAGAAAGTCTGATCCAGTGTAGGAACTATATGAAAAAATAGTGTAAGGTCTGTAGAATAGTATGTATATCTGTAATTACCTGTATGTACCTTATTTTGGCTAGTAAAAAATAGGGGCAAAGACTTTCTGATTCGCCTTCGTACAAAAGGATTTCTGTTAATAGGTTTCCAAATCTGCAACATGTGTTTGAGAAATGCCACATGTCAATGACTTTCAAATTCTCAATTTTCTCATACAAAAATATTTTGTTTTTACTTCAAATGTGACCTTAATCCTTGAAAGGCTTAGTGTCCAGGTAAAGAAAAACTTTTTATAATTTCGAAAATAAACAATTTTTTGTCTATCCTGAAAGCTTTGATTTGATGGACGTGATTCAACTAAAATATTGGCCAGTTTTTCCACTACCTTCTGAGGGAAAATTAAATTTATTTATCAAGATTTACAGACAAGCTTTTGTAGTTACCATATAATATCTGTAACCTATTCTTAAAAAATAATGTAAATAATCTTGTCAGGAAAACCTACAATATTTTTCTCAGCGAATCGTGTGATACCTAGGCAAACTTGACTTTGAGCTTTCTTCTGAGATATTTCACTATCACTATTACTTACTTACCATCACTACCAATACCATAACTACTTCATTCTGCTAACACTTTCCCCATAACATCTTAAAGCTATGTTATGTGAGGCCAAGTACTGTAGGCCTATTGAAATATCCAAAATATCAAGCATTTTTTCCTTACTAAGATAGTTGAAATATAAAAACACTTTGTGCTCCACTTACGTCTGGAATTAGAACCACAGGACTAGTTTCGGGAGTTACCCCATCATCGGCTGTTGGTCTACTGGAGTTGGAGTTTGGCAATCATGGCAGTCTTGGTATGTTCGGTGCTGCCCTCTTCCTTCCTCATTGTAAGTTTTATGACGTCATCCACTGGCGGTATTTCAAAGTTCATTATGCTGTTGCTATTCTTGGTAATAAATATCTTCTCCCATGTATTTAATTCAGATGGCTTCTTTACGTATTTTAACAGTTTGATTGTCTTTTTTGATGTGGTGGTTTTTTGTCCAGCAATGATGGGCTACCGCTGATTTTTCGGTCTGCATGTATTTTATGTTTCTGAGGTGTTCATTCATCCTGATCTTTAAGCTTCTTTTGGTCTGTCCTATGTAAGTCAAATGGCAGTCTTCACATTCCATCTGGTAAATTCCTGAGGAGTCTATTTTGGGTGTGTTGTTTTTTAGAGGGTGATTAAGCAGATTCCTGATTGAATGTTTGTTCTCTGGTGCTAGCTTTATGTTGAAATTTTTGAATACTTTCTCAAACTTGTGAAAAAAGTTCGGGTGATAGGTGAACTTCTTGTAATTGATTGGGTCTTTTTCTGCATTGTTTAATGTACTAGTTTCCTTAATCATTTTTTGCTTCTTGTGTTTGGCGATCATTTTGTCAATGAAATTTGTTTTGGATCCATTAGTAGTTGCCACTTCAAGTATGTGTTGGTATTCTTTATTGTATTCTATCTTAGTTAGCGGGAGGCAGATAAGTCTGTGTATTAGACTGTGAAAAATTGCAAACTGGTGTGATTTGGGGTTAAAATTGTTGTATTTTATGTAGTTGTCGACGTGTGTGGGTTTTCTGTAAATCCCAAATTCTAGACTCTTCTGGTTTCTAATGATTTTTAGGTCTAGAAAGGGTAAACAACCATTCTGTTCAACCTCCATTGTGAATTGTATTTATCTATCTTGCAAATTTAATAATTTTAATGAGTCTTCCAAGAATCTTTTTGGTATGATGGCAAAAATGTCATCGACATATCTGCACCAGCTTTTGAATATGTGGGGAAATGCTCTGGTTACTTGTATGTAATTGTTGGACTTCAGTGATGATACATGGGTTGATTTTTTAGTAGTGGCAACTATTTTATTTCTCCACATATAGCATACATACATGGTTCTAACTTTTGTAGGCCTTTGATCTGATCACTACCATTGCGTACAACATGTTCCCAGCGATGCGTAAGTCTTTGGAACCCGTTGGCACTGCCTAACCTATTGATGGTGTGAAGAGAGCGGTCGGTTGCCTGTAATACATGATTGGGATGGTGTGATCTTAAAACATACCGTTCCTCCAAGCCAGAACGTGGGAGGTGCTCTATCACACTCCGTACTCTCAAGATTTAAGTCCCTGCGACTTTGATCTATTCCTGAAGATGAAGGAGCCATTTGGGGGATTCACTTTCGTATAGTTGAAGATGTTTTACAGGCAACCGACCGCTCTCTTCGCACCATTAACAGATTAGGCAGTGCCAGCGGGATCCAAAAGCTTCCGCATCGCTGGGAACATGTTGTACGCAATGGTGGTGATTAGATCGAAGGCCTATAAAAGTTAGAACCATGTACATATGCTATGTATGGAGAAATAAAATAGTTGCCACTACTAAAAAATCAATCCATGTAGTTTTGAATCTTCTCAGTTTTTTCAGTATCTATTCATTTCAAAATTAGTTTCATATATGAGCCTTTAGACCAGTGGTCTTCAACATTTTTTTAACTTGAAGGGGCATTTTATTTTTGGTAAAAGATTAGCGGGGTGAATTGATTTATTGATCATTAATAACATGATATTTACATAACACAAATATGTCAATTATATTACATTATCTGTAAGGATTATTTAACATTATATATGTGTGTTTTATATTTTGTTTTCCATTTTGCAATCCGAATGAATAACACCAAGTACAGTCACATTCTTGAATTTAGTTGAGACGTGACATTGTTTCTTTATTACCAAATACTATAGAGACAATACCGGACACTTACTGGTAGAGAAATGGGGGACAGATTTTGCAGCACTCCTGGTGGCACAACTTGGGGCAAAATTAATATATTCAAAACATATATAAACTGTAATATGCTATTCTGAGCCATTAGGTAGCCCCTATACATAACATGCCGAGTCTGGCTATTTCGGCTCTTCTATTAAAAACTGTTTAACATATATGTATCTAGATACTGCAATTGTATTCAGTAGTAGCAGGTTGGACCGCTAGATGGTGCTCAAAATATTGTCCCCCGATATATCGCAAAGTGTCCTGTATTGGTCTAGATTGTATTTGTTATTACTAAATTCTCGATATTGGCATTGGCATTAGTATTTATTTGCGGGCCTCCAAAAATTAAGCCAGGGGTCGCGTGTTGAAGACCACTGTTTTAAACTATTGCTAATTAAGCCCTATAATTAAGAATTTCTTATGCAGTTGAACTTCGCAGAACCTAAGTTTAGCTTGAAATGTATTTCTTAGTGCAGTACAGTAGCGGCTATTCAGGGGAAGATGGTGAAGAACAAATTCACCTATCATTTGTTATTTATTTGATTCCAATTTTATTTTTAATTTTTTTATGATAATTATAAATATTATATTAGTATTACTATCATTATTACTTTTACTGTAGTTCAAATTCAGTAATATAGTGTTTGAATGTTCGCGCCAGATACAGTGTTTCGCAGATCCTCCAACAGTCACCAGAATGGCGATCACGGAACACCAATGGACTGGCTGAAGCACAAACTTTCCAGCAAGTTTTGTGCCCGAGTGCACCATTCTCCGGTTTTCTCAGCCGTTTCGTTACCGCGGTAAACGTAATACCGGGGTATTCTCAAAATCTCTGTGCACCATTGCTAAAATATCGCGGTTTGCTAATGCTTGGAAATATCGCGGTTACTCTGCTATGAATTTCTCCCATGGAGAAATTTTGTGTTGGTTTGTGTTAGTTTCTTCCATGGCCGCTAGGTTCGCTCTCTCTCTGCACGTCTGCCAGTCACGGTGGCTCTGGCAGGCTATTGGGGTCCCGAATTCAATGTATTTGTTCCCTTATTATTCAATAAAAAGATGTTTATAAGGATAAAAGGGAATATTATATTGCGTATATATGTCGTCTGAATTCATACTTTGCATACAAGCACCATAGATACCGTACCAATCGTGAAATGACTCTATTTCGCCTACTGGTTTGGTTGAGGTGAGAAAGGGTAATTTCAATCGATGTTACAGCACAGTATTTGCAAAGATCGTTCATTCCTCAAATAGACCCCACATGACTGTACATTTCAATCAAATAACATTGATGTTTTAAAGAATAATTATCTCACCTGTGATATCTAAGGCAAAGCAACACCATGAAAAAATCTCTTTTCTGAGTTCGACATAGCCTCACTTTTATTCCCGTTCGACCAGTGGAAATTTTAGGTGCAAAATCATCTACATAGCCATGAAAGGGCTGTTATAATTATGTTCGTGTGTGTGTGCAAGTATGATAAATTGATTACATGCACGATATATACCGGTACATAGGCTATATCGTGATGCATGTAGCCATTCATTGCAAAGTTGGCCTAGGCCCACAGGTTTTCCATTTTTCATTTATTTCTCGCTTTATTGTTCAGTAATAAATGTTCATAAGGATAAAATGGATTATTATATTGCCTATATATGTCGTCTGAATTGAAAGTTTGAATTCAAACACCATAAATACTGTACTAATCGTACTAATCGTGGTTACGCCCACTAGCCTACTCGATGGACCTGGTTTAGTTGAGGTAAGAAAGGAAGTTAATTTCAATCGATGTTACAGCACAGTATTTGCAAAGATATGCACCATCGTTCATTCTTCAAATAGATCCCACCTGTCTCTCATTATTCTTTATATTCAATTAGCTTTTGGCCTAGATATCATAAATATGATACATTACGCTGATCTCCATCTTGGAAAGAAAACAGCGGTTTTCTCACTTTACAGCTCCTTCACGGCCGGTTTGCATCTTACCGCGGTAAAAGTCGAAACCGAGCACGATGCAACGAAAATAGACTTTACCAGGGTAAGCTAAGCAACTTTACCGCGGTATTCTGAATACCGAGATTGGTGCACTCGGCCATTGGTCTTCATGTTTAAAGCGGTTGCTATGACAACGGGTAGAAAATGTCCCCCGTCACTCCATCCCTTACTCAGAGATATACGTCATAGGTGAAGGAGACAATTTTTGGTCTTCTCGCTTGCTTGCTTATACCTACCAAGCTAATCCGATAGATTTATGACTACTTGTCTATCCGGAAGGGACCGTCTAAAAGGTACTTCTTTCTTAAATTCTGCAGTCTTCCCACAAAGTAAAATAAATAAAGATAGCCCTAATTCTATTTTTTGTTCTTTATTAAGTTGTATAAGGAGGCGTTATATTTCCTCAGTTCCTCTTTCTTTTAGCTACATTTTTTCAATTTCTTAATTGAGAATCTTACAAGTAATTTTAATAGTACTGTACCATGGAAGCAAATGGAGAGAAAGATTTATATTTTGAACACAGCCATGCTCCTGTGAAGCCTTATTCAGGGAACATGCATTTCCCCCGGCCTCAATAATATCAGTCTGTTCTGTGTCGCGTTATGTGCCAGGCGCTTCTTTACCAGTTCTTAACGTATTCATTTTATTTCTCTTTATTACTGTGTGCTTCAGTTTTTTAAAATAAATTACTTTTCAGTTTGTGTGTTAAGGAATGTGAGTTTATCGTAAGCTGTAATGCAAAAATGAATCCGTTAAACGACCCCGTGTGCACTTTAATACGAGGGTCGTGCAAAAAGTAAGTTTCCCTATTTTCTTAAACAGGGAAAAATTTTTGTGGGACTCTCATATTTTGAGGGATTTTTATTACATATGTAGTGGCAACACTGAACCTGTTACCATTTCTTTACAACAATTAGTTTGGCATCAGTAGCTTCTTAACATGGAGACACCCTTACTCTCTCACTCCACCATCGAATTGTGTTCTGTGATCCGTTTTCACTATGCTAAAGGAAAAAATCCAACTGAAATCCACCGAGAAATTGTTTCTGTGTATGTCGCGGGTGCGATGAGCATCCAAATGGCGCGAAAATGGTGTTCTGCTTTCGCAGAGTGCTGTCAGAATGTTTGTGATGAACTGCGCTCCGATCGTCCTTCGACCGCCACTGAGGGGGACGGTGTGCAGTGCGGTTCAGAGACTGTTGAACATGATAGGCGCCTCACCCTCGATGGTATTGTTGCTGCCTTACCTCCCCACATTGAAATCAGTCGCAGGTCAGTGGCTAACATCTTAAAAAAGAATTTGGGAATGACAAAAGTGTGTGCACGTTGGGTCTCCAGCGAGAAAGACAGTTGAGCTGCTTGAAAAGTTAAATTGGGACATTCTGCCACATCCACCCTACTCCCTAGACCTTGCCCCAAGTGACTACTACCTGTTTCCGAAGTTGAAAGTTCACCTGGGTGGACAGCACTTCCACAACGATGACAAACTCAAGATGGAAGTCAACCAATTTCTGAAGGAGGTGGCGCAAGCAGAGTATGAGGCTGGAATGAAAATGCTTGTACCACGGTTACAAAAATGCATTGAGAAAAACTGTGACTATATAGAAAAGTAGTTCTTGAGTCGAAGAATCGAGAAATAAAAGAATTTTTTCGATATATCCTGTAGTTTTTTTTCTAAAAATAAGGGAAACTTACTTTTTGCACAACCCTCGTACAAACTCCGTTTAGTCGTTGGAGGGAAGATGATAAGAGAGATCTATTGTTTCTAGGTAGACCTCAGCCAATTTTAGACATTAATTTTAAAAAGTTAAATTTCCAAGCTGGCAAGGCATATAATGTACATTTAAAAACTTTATGGTACAACCAGCACCAGTGGTTATGTGGGAGCCATTACGTTAAAAAACTATACTGTTGGCCATGTCTTCTTCTTGGGGTTAAAAAACATGCATGGAATGAAACTGGGTTTAGTGACTTTTCAAATGTTCGTCGTGCTCTGCAGAAACATAAAGATTCGGGGGAACACTTAAAATGTGTGTTGCAGCTGAAAAACATACAGAAAAACATGAACACTATTGGGGATGCTCTGAAAGATAACGCTAGGCTTTTGTTAACGCAGTATAATGAAAATGTTCGTTTAAACAGGTTGGTTATGCGTTCAGTCATCGACGCTGCTTTATATTTAAGCAAGCAGGAGTTATCGTTTCGTGGCCATGATGAAAGTACTTCTTCTCTTAATCGTGGTAATTTCAAGGAGTTGCTACAACTATTAATCACAAGAAGTACTGAAGAAATTCAAAACCACTATAACAGGATTAAAACTATTTTTTCTGGGGAGTCAAAGACAATACAGAATGAAATTATTGAGTGCATATCAAATCACATAGACGACTATGTGAAAGAAGAAATTAACAATGCAGAGTTCTTCTCAATCCAAGTGGACGATACAACAGACATTTCACAAACCTCGCAGTGTTCCGTTATATTGCGTTTCGTTACCTCAGAAGCTGAACTTGCAGAACGGTTCTTGGGTTTTCATGACATTAGTACTGATAAAACGTCCCAAACACTGTTCAATCTCATAGATACAATTTTAGGAGAGTTCAACTACAAAGCTAAACTTGTTGGTCAGTGTTATGACGGTGCTAGTGTAATGTCAGGTCATTTGAATGGTCTGCAGAAGAAAATTAAAGATGAAGCTCCTCAAGCACTTTTCGTTCATTGCCTTGCACATCGTCTCAACCTTGTATTGCAACAAAGTTGTAATCGAATACCGAAGTGCCGCATATTTTTCGCTAATGTAAGTGGCATACCCCCATTCTTTCATCATTCAGCGAAAAGAACTTATGTCTTGGACACTGTAGTAGGCAGAAGAATTCCCACAGCAACAGACACTCGATGGAGTTCAAATTCAAAACTTGTAAATGTTGTTGTTGAACACTGGGACAATTTAAAAGCAGTTTTTGAGCAAATAGTTAATGACAGTGAATCAGATGACAAAGCTGTGCGACTTTCTCAAGGTTTCCTGAACGAAATGAATGATTTTGAATTTGCCTTCCTGTCCCTTGTATTCAGTGATTTGTTTGAAGTTACCGGGATTCTGTTTGAGATTCTGCAAAAGAAGTCTTTGGATATTTGCTTTTGTTGCGAACAAATTAAATCCACTCGTAATGTAATTCTTACAAAAAGAAATGAAGAGTACTATGGTCCCATGTTCAACACGGCGAAGAGTAGAGGTGATTTCTTAGGAAGAAAGTACAGTGGAAAAAGTGAGGCAGAACATTATCAGAACTACAAGGTCTTGTTCTTCGAGATCATTGACAATATCGTAACGCAGATCGATACAAGATTTGAGGATGTGAATAAGCTTCGTTTCGTTAGCCTTGCAGACACTAGCAAATTTGAGAAGTACTGTAGGAACTTCCCACATGAAGCGGTTTCTTCTCTACAAGAAAGTTATTTCAACATGTTCAAAAAGACGCAACGTCTAAAAATTGAACTGGAACTTTTGTATCAGAACAGTGAATATCGGAATGTACCGATTAAAAGAGTTCTAGAACTTCTTCGTGACAACGATGTCCACAAAGACGTGTTCGAAGAAGTGTACAAATTATTTTCCCTCATTTTAACACTGCCATCAACCAGCGTCTCAGTTGAAAGGAGTTTCTCTTGCTTAAAGAGAATAAAAACATATCAAAGAAACTCAATGTCACAGAAGAGATTGTCAGCGCTAGGGAATATATCACTTCAAAAGGAAATTTTGGACAAAATTATGAACTCACAGCCCTTCCACAACGACGTTATTGAGAGATTCGCAGCCTTGAAGGACAGGAGGATCAACTTGATATACAAAAGATAGGCAAGCAATATAATGTAATAACGTACTATTTCCTACTGTTGATGCATTTACATGAGCTTTGCAAACCTTGATTTGTGCTTCACCTACGTTTAGGAGCGCGAGCCGCTACTGGTGCAGTATAATAAAAGGTGTGCTCTTAGTGTTCATATTGTCCCTAGACATGCCGTTTTGAAATTGTTCTATGAATCATCTTAAGATATTTTACTTAAACATTTCTTTATTCTGTCAATACCAGTATCATACTGCAACATTACTGGGTATGCAACTTCTATAAAACACATATTTAACTCAGAATTGAAAAGCTTCTTTTTGTTTTACAGTACTATAATACACAAATTACATGTGATGTAACAATCTCATAATTGCATCCATTAAAGTACAGAATTTCATTATAACACCATTGACCAACTATTGATTAATATTGTACAAAGAACAATCTTCAAGCCTTGAAAGCAGCAATTCAAACAGCATAATAAACAACCTGTATTTAAAATTTATTATTAATTCCTTTTGTGTTAGTTTTAATATTACACTAAATTTCATAGTCTATTACTTTGAGGTTAAAGTTCCAAGAGAAGTCCTGAGTTCCCTGCATGCTGTCACCTGCCATCCAGGGCCGTAGCTAGGCGGTGGCTAGGTGGGCGACCGCCAAGGGCGCAGGTACGAAGGGCGCAAAATTAACCATGAAAAATCCCGCCTTTTTTAGGCTGGTGCAATTTATCAAGCAATATAAATTCCACGCTAGTGGAAGAAATCTTTCAGGTTATTAAAAATTAATGCACGTGAACTATCTATACCTATAGTATTATGCCGTTTGTCTACAGGCAAAAAGCAGTCATGCAACTTCCTTTAATTAACACGATTCATATTGACAGAGTAAAACATAAATCATGAACAGTATGGAAAGATATAACGACAATGAAAATTAATATGTACGTTATTATTGTGATGAAAGTGGTTCAACTCAATCCCTTTCCAGCTGATTGTCGTCCTCAGTGCTACTACTGTCGGCAGGATTGATTACAAAGCGATCAACAATCAAGGCTTGTAAACTACAGTTACAGTATAGTTTACTGATCTTGATCAACAATGGCATCGCTCATACTGTTACATGCTACATGCAAAATTGACTGACAAACTATATTATTACAACAGAAAAAGCCGAATGCGCAGATCTCAATTCCTTTTGTTATTACTATTTTATTATAAATTAAGTGTGAACTAAAATTTATTTTAAAAATGTTTAGTTTTTTTAATCACACAATGTATTAATGTACATTAAAATTAATTTCTGTAACTTTACATTGAATAATATGTGTTGTGATCCGTGGCCGATGCACGCTCTGCCAGCTGGCAGTACACATGCTGTTTGTTTTGATCAAGTTCCCTTCTAAGGCCGGCGCTGATATTATAGTCGCTGCTATTATTTTTAATTATATTATACTGTATTATTATTAGGGCCCGGATTCTGATGACCTAAAATTGTTTGAAAAATGACCTATGAAATGACCCCAAAATTTAAAGAAAATGACTTAATAATTATAAAGAATGACCTAAAAACTGATATTTTATTTATACAAAATTATTATTGTACACACAAAATTATAGAATAATTTGTACATAATTGTTAAAACCTTAAATTCAGAGAGGGTGTTGTAGGTCTAAAAAACTTTGATTTTTGCTGTGAATATTCTTTTCTTACGCAAATTTATACTGGCACTGAGGCACTGGCGAGTCAAACTTCGCCATTTCCCTTTGCGGTCTGCCGGATTATATTGTTTATTGAGGGTAAACAGTAGTTTGCACTCTCAAATACAAGCAGGTGGCAGACTCTGGTGCCAAGTCAATCTAATAACAACAGTAATGTAATACAACATTTTGGCGTTCCTTTGATTCTCGTTTCCGACTGAGACATGACAACACTTCAACATAGAGTGTGTTCTTCTTGCATTAAACAAACACTTCACAGACAGCACCGCTGGAGACGAAATAAATGCCCTAAAAATATAAAATTGCATACAATGTCAAAAAATGACCTAATAAAAATGCATTTCTATAATCTAGAGGCCATGATTATGATTTATCTACAAATTGGCAATGTCTATGCAGCATCAATAAAAAAGATGACATGTCATTAGAATCCGGGCTCTGATTATTATTGTATTTTTTAACTAAATATTAAATCAAACAGATTTTTAAATTAAACAGTGAAACAATATTAATGTTTGTGTTGTTTCGTCTCTTGTTGATGTTGGCGTTGCTTCTGTTGTATAGGTAAGAATGATTTCAGTAAAAAAATGTGCCAACTAAAACTACCATGACCATCATAGCTTAGTCTACATTATTAGTTTTGATCTATTAGGCAGTGGTTTTATAAAGAAATGAGACCAAAAAAACCTTCTGCAAGCAAATTTAAGAAAATCAGTTTTACAGAAATTTAAAAAAATGTTAATTTGGAGGGCGCAGATTTGTCAAACTCGCCAAGGGCGCAGAAGGACCTTGCTACGGCCCTGCTGCCATCTACCATAAAATACGAGATTTCATTAACAGCTGATAGCCAAAATAGTGAGAGGTGTTTGTTTGATGAATTACAAGGTATACTAAAGTATTAGAGTATTAAGTATTAGAGTATTAGAATTTTAGAGTATTATAGTAGGCCTATTAATACTAAAGTATTAGACTTTTAATTATGGTCAAATAAAACAGGCATATGCAACTGCCTATAATGGTAACACTCATTTCATAAACATACTCTCATCTTAATGAATGCTATAATATGCTCGTTGCATAATACACTATTATGATTGTACTGCTATAGAATTGATATTTGAGAAAATATTTTGACTGTTTTATGAAAGAATGACTGAGAGACCTATCTTTTGAAACTGCTGCATAAAAATCTAATGTAAGCAAGATAATAGTTTCAGCCTACCCAGAATAACCAGTTTTAAGTCACTGACCATGTGTAATTGAAAGCTTCATATGTGCTGATTGCACCAAGAATGTCTGATACCTCTCAAGGAAGTGTATAATTACAGTTACTGAAGAATGGTGATGCATTGAATATCGGTACTATGTTGCTGGATAATAACAATAACAGTAATACCTGGGAGTTTCCAGTTTCCACTGACGACAAACTCCCAGCCAGCTGTGAAGAGGACTTCAATGAAGAAGCCATGGAGTCCATAAATGTAAAGTCTGAGCCAAAGTGCAATGATTGAACTTCCATGTTGAGCCTGAAGGTTTTGAAGCATCTCAGCTCCTGTAATATTAAAATATGCATTCTGGATATTATTAAAATCATTTTAAAACAAAAGAATTTTTTTTTTAAATAGAAAAAGAGCTACTGCATTGAATTACAGTACTTACGTTTGCACAAAGATGACTTTGCCTTGAATAGAGGAACATGAAACATGCAAAGTATGTCTGTTGGAAGATAAGGATGGTTACAACTTTTGCATAACTCTTGCACCAAATTATGATATTGAATAAGAGATAATTGGAGAGAGTGTATAATCAAATGTCTCACCTTCATTTTTTACAAAAAGTTCAGTTAAAAGATTTAGGTCTTAGTACTTCTACCAGTTATGACTTATGGATCCCAAACATGGACATTAACTAAAAAAGATAAAAACATGCTATAGATCTGCCAGAGGAAGATGGAGAGGAAGCTGCTAAACATCACATTAAAAGATCGAATGAGAAATGAAGACATCAGGAAGGCGACATCTATAAAGGATGTGATGGTTACTGCTTCCAGATTAAAATGGATGTGGGCAGGGCATGTCATGAGAATGAACCTGGAGAGATGGACACATGCGATAACAGTGTGGGAGCCCAGAACTGGGAAAATAAGTGTTGGAAGGCAGAAATCACGATGGGAGGACGAGTTTAAGAGTGTTCTTGTGGAACTTGTGGTCTAGGAGTGCCAGAGACAGAAAGAAGTGGAAAACTCTTGAAAATTAGTATTAAAGCTAGGGACAATTATATACTTCAATTTTAACGTTTTCAGGTGAGGCTAGCCTGAAACGTTCCTTCACGAGTCAGCCACCCTGGTATGCCAGGAAGCCTTTGCCCGCTATGGGACGTTTGTGGGCTAATTCCAATTCTAATTCTAAAAAAACAGGTGTGCAAAATTTAAAGTTGTTAGAGCCGTTTTTGATAATACTGCAAAAAATCAAAATTTGATACTTACCCAATACATAACATTTTAGTTTCTATATGATTTTTAGTTTTCAAACTTTTCTGTTCACAGACACATACACACACAGTCATAGACATTTAAACAAAAATACTATTTTTAGATTTAGGGTACAATGCTGAGAACTCAACATGAAACTCCAGGGTTTGAAAACAATACTGCATCTCCTTTGTCTGTAATCTATATAGAACCAGGTGGATAAATTAACCGAGAAAAGCGAGGGAAAGGTACATCGACCTGACTTGGTGAGACTGGGAGAATCCTATTTCAGATTCACTAATGTCCAGGAAATCTAGGAGTGCCTAGAATCGCCAACCTGTTAACCATAGTCATATTTTAGGTGTATGAGTGTGTGTAAGTAGTGTGTTTGCAGAACAAGCAAACAAATTGCCTCAACTTGAATGTTGATTTCTCTAAACATTTTCCTCCGCATATTTCACTATTCAAATTGCTCCTCCCGCGGCAATTTTTAATCAGAATTTTCAACAAAGCCCCTAGATATATCAGCCAATAAAACTTACTAAATTAATTTTTAAATACAAAACCCATTTGTGCCGTTTATTTGTTTAAGATGTAAACTTAACAGAAGTACGTGAAATAATGTTTAACTATTTTTTTCTAACAGAAATAGTAAATTCTATTACAAAGTAAGTAAAAACTTTTTTTGTATTTGAAGTGTCTAGTCATCAAATTTGCAATTAGTTTCCAAAAATTTTAACACTGCCTTGTGGTAAATGCTGCCGGAGTCAGGTAAAAAAATGAAGAAAATCTTATGAAAATTGTTGGATTTCTAAATTTCACAGGTCAGTCCCCTCTATGGTTGAAAAATAAACATTAAGATATACACCGAGTGGCTTGGCGGTAACTTCCATTGTCATTGAGAAAGTTGTAAAAATGCATACAAAATCTGCAATAAAATGCGATTATGTTTTGGGTTGTTAACCACTCACTTTGCCGAGAGGTCTCGAAAGGTTAATAAACCGTGGGCTACTTTGAATTTTAGGATAAAAAAAACACTACCGAAAACGCTGCAATTTATCCAATTTCAGAACTTTCGTCCGTTTACACCCATTATTAATACTAGCTTTCACTTATGAGCAGATTTTTTTTTTACCTTTAGTTAAGGAAGGAAGGAAAGGGTTCCACTCCCATCCTATTTGGGTACGCGTCCTTCAAACCCCACCTGCTGACAAAAGTAAAGAGAATCATGCAACGAACAGAATAGAAACTTTCCGAAAATATACTGACAATTCCTTCAGGATTTTATTAGAACTAGGCCTAATATATGATCCTACTATTTCTACTATAGGCTTACATATTGCTTCTATTACTTACCTGATTCGAAGTTTTTGTTGCGAAAGCAACAGTCAACTATAATATCAGATTTTATAATAAAATTATACTTAAGATTATCCTTTAAACCATGACTGTAACATATCTACATCATAAAATATTATTCTTACTCGAGCTTAAAATAGGGTGAAGATGAAAGATATGCGAGGCACTCCTTATTTTACAGTAGAATGCACCACAGTGGAAGGATTCCTTATACGGGCAGCGACTGAATTAGATTCTATCACTATACTCCCGCGATTTTAGGACTTAACATCACCCTTGCGTGCTGTAATTTCTTATAGATCGCCTTGAGCTGTTCCTGGGTAAGGCTTCCTGATGAATATATCAAACAGTTACATACAGCAAGTATGCAGTTTACCATCTTTTCCATTTCATACAGCCATCGTGATTTAGAAGGTTGTAACTAGTTTCTGTTCTGAAGATGATCATCAGAGCAACCCACATTATGCTTTATTTTTCTTATAAATTGTGCTTTCTCTTTTTAATTATTATTATTCTTTATTTTTATAACGTGTTTTTTTCATATAAATAAACTTAGGCTTAAGTGTCTTAAATGTGTTTTTTTTGTTACAGTAAAGTAAGTTTGTCTTACCAAAATAATATTAAATTACACAAGAACACACCAAAATAAGAGAATAATGCTAAAGAACGAAAATCTAGTCATCTATGTCACTCTCAGTACCATACCCTTGAGGTTGATTAATTACAAGTTTTAAGTGATTTTTTGAACATTTCTTGAATAGTATCCTTTAAACCTTCCATACGCTGCCATACTTGAGGTGTAGTACTGGTACGTAAGCTGCCAGAACAGCCTGAAGTTGCTGCTTCCGATATCTTTGTTTCAGTGGGACATACAGCGTTCGGTGAAATTCATAGGTGAATTTTTTCCCTCAGCAATGCATTGCTCTACAGTCTTGCAATATGACATACTCTTTATTGACTACTTATACAATTGCATACTATTTTCAAAATTAATCAAACTGTTACAGTTTTGGGTAATTATCGTCACAAAATGGCAGCCACATTTCGTGCACTTAAAATGCCGTTTCCCTGATCATTGCCACAAATGACAATATTTTTGTGTGATTCTTTTTTCTATCTATTTGCAAACATCATATGAACATCAACATCTAAAATCTTTGGAATACCTACAGTATAAGTATTTTTAAAAATCATTTAATTTTTTTCTTTTTTCACTAAAACGTATATATTTAAAACAACCTATTAATGTTAAATGAATGATTGTAGATGGTGTTGTTCATATGATGTTAACACATACACAGAAAAATACTCACTCAGAAATATTGATATTTATGGAAGTTATCAAGGAAACGGCATTTCAGTGCATGAAACGTGGCCGCCATTTTGAAACGATAATTACCCGTAACTGTAACAGTGAGATTAATTTTGAAAATAGTATGCAATTGCAGAAGTAGTCAATAAAGAGTATGTTAGATTGAAAGATTGTAGAGGGAAAAAAAATGAAATTCACCTATTTCTCACCTATGAATTTTATCGAAAGCTGTATGTCCGCCCATAAAACTTTTCATATATTTTTGCACAATGGACTTCTTTTCAAAATTAATGCACTCTGAACATATGGTACATAAAAGTTTCCGCTTTTCAGCCACAAAATAGTCTATTGGAAACTCACGAAAAATTTGAATCGCATTTATAAAATGTTTTGGCAAGCTAGTGATCAATTGATGTGACCTCCTTTGATTCAGATTGCGCACTGACCATAAAACTGTTAACTTTACATAGATCTTCGTTATTACTGGAAATAGTTTTTAATTTTTTCATAGAATCTATTGTTAGATTTTAAAAAGGCAGTTAATTTTCCAAGAATTATGTTTTATATTACATATTGTGCTTTTATGTTTTATTTTTAAAAATTGTGCTTTATCGGACTTTTAAATCTTATTTTATCCAGACCCTTAGTCTTTAGCTATAAGCTAGGAAAGAGTTTAGGAATGTATTTAAACTTACACGTAGTGAACAGGTTACTGGTTGGCAGGAAAGGAATACACACTTGCCTATTTAAAGGAAAAAGTCATTTTATGGATTTCCGGAGTAGTCCTACAGCTTAAACGATATTTTGAAATTCCATTTTACAATAAGATTAGTCTACGGCGTACTGTTGGTGTCGAAATAAAGAGGTAGGCTACTTGACCTAGAAATAATAATAATAATAATAATAATAATAATAACAGTAAAAATAGTCTAATAATAATATTAATAGGCCTGATTATTCTTATATATACACTACATTGAAGACAACATAAAGCTAAAAAGCTTGACTTGCGTTTTTCACATTTTTAGCCAGTAATTTGTAGAACTTTATTTGCGCTTATATTCGAAAGACTCTCAGTGGATCATTATTTAAAATCTGTTGGTTCTATGTAGTAATTCTTATGCATCACTAACATTTAAAACAATTATAAAGAAATAAACGCCTTTGTTATTTAAAAAATTCGAGTTTTTCCCTTCAGAGTTAAAATCGGGAAGTTTTATGTTAAGACTTGTTACAAAGGATAATCATGCGTGCTTGATTAGTAGACTCAGGTAAAACAGGACGTGGCACTAACATGGTACAAATTAATAGAACATATCCACTAGATATTAAAATCTAAAGGTGTTTTTAATTTAATAGCATTGTAAATTTTTTATGTAAATTATTTTACGCTTCGCAAAATACACAAAAACACATTCCTGAGCCAATTGTGGCCAAAGCTGTAATTGACGGTGGTCCTACTGCAAACCGGTTTGAAATCTGTAAACTATGTACAGTAGTATTATTTCTGTCTGACCCCGACGAAACGCGAGTGAGGAGAAGAGAATCCAGCGGTGTGGGTTAATTCAGAGACCTTCCCATCCCGCCGATCATGACAGTAGTAGCTTATATATCTTTAGTCAGCGTTTGTGTTTACAAACAAATCCCTATCCAAGTACAGCTCTGGCAGATATTTTTACCTCATTCATTAAATGTTATAACGCTAACATTAAATGTTTTAACTCTAACATACAGTATGGAACTTTAATATATTTACTCTACATACCAAGTGTGGTGTTACCGCTGTGCTCAATTACAGGACTGGATATTATTCCATAGGAGTGACACCAGAGACTGAGAGTCTTTCCCCTTTACCATTACTATCAGCATCATCATCACCATCACCACCAACATTATTAGCATCCGAATCACTCTCACTAGAAGCATCACTATCACCACCCAAATGAATGACCAATTCTTGAGCCGCATCCAGGAGTCCCTCCCTTTCCAGATATTCCTGTTCAATATTCTTCACGTGCTGGCATCTCCGTTTCCACTCCTCTGCAGATATTGAGGAAAACTTCTCATCCGTAATCTTCATGACATCTTCCATTTTAAATGTCACATTGTTTTCGGCTACCCAATTTTTTACAGTAGCCCATATGAGTTCTATCGGATTGAGCTCAGGGTGATAAGGGGGGAGCCTTAAAACATCGTGGCCATGTTGCTGGAGAAGATGATCGATTTTGTAGCTTCGGTGTTGTGGCTTAAGTGTCAGTATTAGTTCATAAATTTCAGCTTTTGTCTTACTATGAACGTTTTGTTTCTCAAAATTATCGTTTTCAAGGTGGGACTGCAACCAAGATATCATCACGTCTTTTCGGGAATTCGATGTGGGAGGCTTATTCAGCTGCACGTTATGGTAAGGGGCATTATCGATAACCAAGACTGAGTGAGGAGAAAGATTTGGAATTAGTCTTTCCTTTAGCCACTGCTCGTAGTTATTGAAATCCATGTCCCCATGATAGTCCCCTGTTTTTCTGTGTGAAATGAATCTCAAATAAGCATTGGGCACAAAGCCATGCTCTCCTCCAGCGTGAATTATAATAAGCCGTTGTCCTTTCGAAACTGGCGAGAAGAGTCCACTCAGCGATTCGTCACTCCAGGCACATGGTGTAGTATGTGTTGTGTGAAGGTAGGTTTCATCCATGTACACTATTGAACGCCCTTCAGTCCTATACTGATGAATAGACCTTAAATAGGCACATCTGAGGGACTTTATTCTCTGTTGTTCCACAAGAATTTTTCTATTATTTCTTGTTTTCCTCCACCGAAAACCAATATGTAAAATAATTTTCCTGAGTGTAGAGATGCTACCCTGAAAGTCAATTTTTTCTTTTAGTCTTGAGTGTATTTTTTTTAAAGTCGGTCTCTGCTTTTCTTCAATATAGAAATTATTAATTGTTCGTCGGACTACTTCTTCGTTAAAATTGTCAGGAGATGATTTCTTCGAGGTACGTATTCTTTCTTTATCAGGGGTAGAAAAAGAATTAGAAGCTCCTTCTTCAATACTTTTGGCCTCTTTCACGATTCGCTTCACGGTACTAATGGATACACCTGTAGCTGTTGAAACCCTTTTATATACAGATGCACGCTGACCCCTCACATCCCGAAAATATTTATATACATTATATACTACTTCTCTTGTCTGCGAATGAATAACTTTACTCCCTCCCAGTTTACTATGAATCGGAGGCATGTTGCAAAAGTCTTGCGCACAACTGCACTCACCTGAAGCACTGTCTGTTAGGCACCGCAACAAGAGATGTTCCTTCTTCCGAGACCTGTGTACTAATAAACAACCACCCCTTAACATGACAATTTTTCTATAGTGGACTCGTCTGTCTACGGCGCATCTTTCTGAGCAGTGTCAGACAGAAATAATACTACTGTACAAATGAATGAAAATAAAATCATAAATTTGTTACATTTAGGCATCCTAAATAAAACAACCAAGAAGATCAGAGCAGACTCCTTTTTATCTAAAAATAAATTTCATAAAATTTAAATAAACAATAAAGAACCGAAAATGAAATGAATGTTCAGGAGAACCTTGATAACGTTTATATAGCAGGCTCTTTTATGAACCATTAACGGGAGGAAGATTCTGTTTACTATCTTAACAAATGTCGGTAGAAGGTCGAGTTACGAAACTCCTTAAGTTTGCTGCGTAGGCTACATCCAAGTAGCTTTACTTTTATATAAATTCAATTTCAAATATTATGTTGTACATTTTTATATTATTGTAAGGATACACAAATAGCAATTCCTACTATATGCAAGACATGCACAGCTCTGTTGATATAGGCTATCGTACCAACGTGAAATAATAATGAAATCAGATAATGGTAAATATCTCTAACAGCTGGCTACAGAATGCATGCTGAATAATGACCTCTTTCATTACTTTTTACGTTATTATTTGAATTATTTTCCCTTTATACTTATCACTGTATTTTTCAATTGGCCTAATCCTGGTGGCACTATGACCCTGGGGTCGACTCAGCCTCTAACAGAAATGAGTACCAGGAGCAAACCTAAGGTAAAGGCGGCCGGTGCGTAAGGCTGACAACCTTACCACCTTTACGTTCGGAATGTCTAAAAATCTTGGAGCCTCAACCTCCTGGAACCCTAAGGGCCTCTATGGTTTGTATAGGGATCATTTTTACTTTTTTACTTACCTGTGTCCTGTTTTAATCAGCTAACAATACAAAATAATAAAGTAATCATATAATAACATTAATTAAATAATAGCAATCATCGATGTTTAGGCCTACTTAACTTCTTCGGAAGGAATGTTTACTATATTGGAAAGTACAGGTAAAACCTCGTAAAAGGCTGATCGTCAGTGTCGGACTTAGAAGTTTTATTTTCGATTTGGCCTATATGTGGTTTGAGGGATAAAAATAAAACAACAGATTAGAATAGAGACATATTAAATTGTGCACAGAAGAAAATTTGATTTGACACCGGACTCTGAGCTGGGACTTTCAGTTGTCCATACTGACGTTGCACCAACTGAGCTGGCCAGAGATCATGACATAGTAGCAGATGGAATATTTTTTTCCCTAGGTTCACCCCTTATGATCGACCTCGCTGAATAACTTTTAAGGAAGAGATCTATATATTTTGAGGGACGATACTGAACATAATGATACGCATACCCATAGGCGGACTTAGACTTAGATGTGCTCCTGAAGCTTGAACTGGGATGGGGCTCTTTATAAATAGCCTACAGTCATTAGAGCAATTCCCCTCAGTGTTCAAAAGACATACCTGTCCTCACGAGGCACTTGATGTCTTGCCGACGTGTTCTGAACATCAGGGATAATGTATAAAACTTACATGCATTTTTCATTTTAAGCATCTAAGCTTATAAAAATAACATTAACGAATGTTCTTTTTTCTGCTTCTCGTTCAAGTTTGGAATTGAGAGCTTCCTTGGAAAGTCATTTTCTATAGATTACATGCAACGAGTTTGAGAGTTCTTCACTCATTGTAGTCTTATATTTTTTAAGAATAGTTTTAAGACATTCTTTTCTGCTTTAAAGCTCATGAAAGCCATTAACAAGTAATCTTGTAATCTTGGGAAACACTTCAATTAAAATTTCCTCACAAATTACAAACATCTCACTGAAGATACATTTTCTTGTATATTCTGCAATTGCCTAAGCTGCAATAATAATTCTTTGAACTGTTAATACTCAGTCAGCCATTACCTTGGGGCCAAAATCATCTTCGAAGTAGGCTATGATTTCATAAGGTACCCTCATGGTATCATAAGATGCTCTCATTAACGTTTGAATTATTCACAAATGTTTGAGAGGATCTTGAACTTTTCGAAATCTGCTCGCTTGGGTCAATCTTCCTCCCTAATTGGATAGAAAAAAAAATAAAGAAGAGAGTAACTGCAAGAGAGGCCCCATCCTGTTACTTAAACTTCAGTAGTTTCTATGTAAATTCGTCACTGGAGTTACCACCTGCCACATAGAGACATATGTCATTCTAAAGAAAATAAGCGTAACTAAATTGAACTTCCATTATGAAACTTTTCCGGAAGGCCTCTATGTTTGAACAAAGAGTATAGGTTGATTAATTGATGGTCAACTGTGCATCGTATCACATAAACCCATCCTACTATTATGAAAAGGACTACTTGGGAAAAAATGAACTTCATCAAATAGCTCTCGGAATATGAAAAATCCCTTTAGGCAGGCCTACAGGCGGAGGTAGATTTCGAAGTGCTTTTGGTTTAATTTATTGTCGCTGCATAGCACTCTTCTTCTTTAGCCTTGGCATGGCAAACCTGCAGTAATAAGAACTGAATTCGGTAAAGAGGAAGAGCCTACAATCATTTGTTTTGACAACAAGAATAGGATATAATATTCTGGGAGGCCGTGCGCAAGATTAGCAATGAATAAAATTAGCAAAGCCGCTAAACAAGACAAAATTATTATTAGGGCCCGGAAGTTCATGCATTTGCATGTTTTTTCTTAGGGGTTAAAAACGTATGCTTATACATTATGTGTAC
The DNA here is from genome assembly GCA_964059195.1 of Ectobius pallidus. Classification (NCBI taxonomy): domain Eukaryota; kingdom Metazoa; phylum Arthropoda; class Insecta; order Blattodea; family Ectobiidae; genus Ectobius; species Ectobius pallidus. The sequence continues at coordinate 92,820,587 of CAXKWD010000007.1, forward strand.
GAATTAGGTAATTTTCAGTCAAACATGATTTTATGGTGCATATAACTGCATATTTTGATGATTTTTTATAAAAGCATTATATTTCAACATTTTAGTGCTTATGTGGCATATTTTTAACTAGTTTTAAGGTATTTTTAATTTTTTTAAATTTGAATCTTATTGTCAGTAAGGTTGCGCATGATTACGCAACTTGAGTCGTCACATGGAGAGAAGTAATGCGATGTGATGATGTCATGGAGTGAATCCCCTGTTGCATCATCCTTCCATGCATTGTAGCTAAGTTTGGGCTGGCCACCCCCAGTTGTATTGTAACAGTGGTGTGATCTGGTTGAGTGCTAATTGTATTAAGTTATTCGTATAAAGTGAGTGTTAAAAGCCCTTTAAATGCCGAAAATAAGACTAACGTCGAGTGGTAGATTAACTAATTTGTAGAAGGAGTTTTCAGGTGACAATATCTACCGATAATAGGGTGCTGTTTTGTGGAGCGTGTGAGAAAAATATAGGGAGTGAGAAAAGATTTCAAGTAGTTCTTCACATAAACACAGCAAAACATAAGGAGAATTTAACCAGGAAAATAGCAAATAAACAGCCTGTTCAAAAACAACTAGTACGGTGTTTAGGAAGTAGGCTTACAGAAATTTCTTATGACTTGTGCCAAGCATTTGTAGCTGCTGATATTCCATTGTGGAAAATTAATAATCCCACATTAAAACACTTTCTTGTCAATTCATCATTCAACATTGACAACACTTCTGCTTCATCCTTTAAGTAATAATGTAAGTCTATTAATTTAATGCTAACTCGTTTTTTCTACTGCCTAGGGACAATAATTCGTTCAATTTAATAGTGCATATTTATTGGCATATTTCCAGGTTTTTAAGAGCATAAGTGCATGCATATTTCCTGTTTTTTTAGGGCATGAACTTCCGGGCCCTAGTTATTATTTTCAAACATTAAAATCTCGCGTCATATGAGAGCTATCAAGAAACTATTTATTGATTTGTAGAGTACTCATCAAGAGCTTTTCAACGATATCCCACAAGACGTGGTTTCAAAAGTTTCGAATTTTCATCCCCCACCTCCACCCTCACTCGAACCCGCGAATCTTTGGTGTCACTGTGAACTCCATAGGGAGTACTCTAATTTATTCAAACAAAGTTTCCCTCTATACTTCATAGGGGCCGAGATAAAAATGTTTTAAAATTTCAACCCCCTCCCCCGAGCACCCCTTGGGCCAATTTTGCTCATTAACGAACTTGTCCGAACTATTGGGCATAGAAATAACATATTCAAATTTGGTTCAAATATCTTCAAAATTACGGCCGCTAGCGTGTAAAGATATATATATATAAATATCACAATTTTTTTTTAACAGGCGGTGGTTTCATACTCAGGGGAGCATGAAACGTAAAGATATGAAAGAATTTTTCGAAAATCATGACATGGTATCCATTGCAATAGGTAGATTTTTCTTCGAAATCTACCTAAAAATATAAATCTGACATAAGGTTATATTGTTAGTATGCTTGGTTATATCACCCTGAACCCTCATTTGATTTTTTCTCTATATAGCTTATTTAAATATTCTGACATTTGTTTTCAGTTTAAAATTGTTTCCTCTTCTTAGTTGTTGTCGGACGACAGTCTGCTTGAGGGTGGAGCACGTAACTAACAAAAATACGAAATTTTTCCTTTTTGGATAATTCATCAAGTTTTCATTTGTATATACATATACGTTATATGCATTATGTCGCATACTAATTGTAAATTAATTATTAATGAAACGTCTATTCTGTAATTTGACTTGTTACCTTTTAGGCTTATTAAGAAAAACTGGATGAAAACTATCAGATTGCAACAAATATTACAGGAAAACAGTTTCATGGCTAGAATTAATAGAAAGCAAAATGGCACTTGGAATTGCATTGTTGTCTATTGTAGTATAGGCCTACTTAAATACACGGAATGTAATACACTTCTCAACTACATCTCTAGTAAATAGATACAAATTTGTAATTCAAAGTGTGTAAATCAACATTTAATGAGACTGACAATACCCACTTGGTACACTCCATTTCTGCAGTCCACCACTTTTTCAAAAACGATTTTAGGGACCAGTGGTCCACGCTCAGTGATTGGAGTAGCCACAATGGAATTATTACAATCCGAGTGACCCCATTCCACTTTTTTTAACATGCCTGAAGGGCAAGCAGTCAAATTGCAGAATGGATGTTTCATTAAGAATTTGCCGGTATTTTGTAAAAAGCTTGGATATATTGTAAAAAGACTGAACTCAAATTCGCATGAGAAATAATATACATTGTACTAATAGAATATACATGTATACATGGATACAGTACATATAAAATACGGGTACGGAACATGTGAATATGAACGCTAATGTTTCATTTCAATAGGTTGGCATCGGACAATGTACTGTACTATAGCATCCGTCAATCAAGGCAGTAAACTGTAACACAGCCAATTAAAGTCAGTATCATGTTTCATATTAAGTTATGTTGTGAACTTATTTTTATAATACGGTCAACCCTCGATATAATGTCCCTCTTTACAGTGCCACCCTCGCACTGCACCAATAAATGCAAGTGAACGGATCTTCTCCCATATAAAATACATAAGACACCTCGTTATTGTGCCAATTCGTTTAGTGCTAGTAAGTATAAGACAAGACTTTACAAAATATAACTTGCAGTATTTTTTTTCAGCTGTAGAATTCTTTTAAAACTGGTTTGAATGTTAGGAAGATTATTTAAGAAACATTCTGTACTGAATTACCAAGAAGTGAGTGTTCCCATGCCACTAACTGTTAATGTAGTGCGGTGGAATGAGGAAGTTATATTAAGAAGTCGGACGACAGTCTGCTTGAGGGTGGAGCAGGTAGAAAGAGCCTTTCATACAATGAAACGTTCAATACTTTCACTTCTTTTAGTCCAGTGTCCATTCAGCTGCAAAACACTACGCTACAGTTACTCGTAAGATTGTTAAATAAAAAGAAACGAGAAGTTTTTGAATACAGTGAAAGATGTCCAAAGTCTAGCCAGCAGGTTATTGCATCACATTTTTCATTATTGTGGGGGGAAAAGTGTTAGTCTGAGATGCATAGGCAATATTAATTATTAGAAGAGAGTTTAGTTGATGGTTAGTACGACATGAATTATCGGGTACAGTGCGAGAAGATCGTTGGAAACATTTCGTCTTGTGGATAGAAAACCATTTGGCCCCTTTCGGTGAGAGAAAAATGGTTAAAACATTCTTCTCTTTCTGCAACACGACTTAGACATTAGACCAGCAAAACATGAAGAACTGGAGGACTCTCTGGATCAGCCAGGTTAATGCAAATCATGGAACAGTGATCGATGCATAGATTATTGGTCAGGGAAAAGTGTTTGGTGACAAATTGGGAATAAATTAAAAATCAGGTAGACTGATATAACAAAGTGCCAGAATGCTTTTGTTTATTCAGTGATAAATTAATTGCAATTATGATATGCAGAAAATAAGTTATTTTTGTTATCGATTTCCGAGTTAAGCTGCAGATAGATTCATTAAGCAGGACTTACGGAAGAACAATGGTCTAAAGTTTGATACTTAACCTTAATTCAAACTCGTATACACTGATATAAGACATTCTTAAAATATGTCAACATTTCACAAATTACACAGGCGAAGAACTCCACTTAATGTACGTAGACCTAATTACTTCACAGTAATATATCTTCTATATATAGCAGTATTTAACTTGATCAACGAAATAAATATCTGACTAGTTTGATAATCAAATGCGAAGGGATATGTCATGGCTAACTGTATTGCAAATTCCAAAGCCGTATATGAACAGTGTAAAACATATGTTGTAAGGATAACCGATTTGTATTTGTTAAATTCTTTATAATATATTGCCATAAAATAGGCACTAAAGTGGGCATTACTCCAATACCGGTCAACCGATTTGGTCCAATCTCAATAGGCTTCTTCCCATGGATATTATAAATGCGTATACCAAGTTTCACGAAAATCCGATAAAGCGTATTTGAGTTATCCGCGCCTTTGTCATATATTACCATAAAAGGCACTAAATTGGGCATTATTCCGGTACCGGCCAACCGATTTGGTCCAATATCAAAAGACGTCTTCCCATGGACATTACAAGTGCGTATAACAGGTTTCATTAAAATCCGATAAAACATTTTTGAGTTATCGCGCGTACAGACGGACATACATTTTCCCGTCCCCCACACAATCTCATAAAATACCAAAGCAATGATTGGTTGGCACATTTTAAGCAGCGGCGTGGTTTATCACAGGTCAGTAGACAAGGTGAAACAGCAGATTTTGATGCAAACATTGTGAATTAACAGTGAATTAATACAGCACTGTATTATGCCATTCTTATTTAAAAAATTTAATTTCGCTTTAGTGCCACCCTCGCTTTGTGCCACTAATATCAAAGAACGCATGGCGGCATTATATCAAGGGTTGACACTTTCAAAATTCTCGGATATTCGGACAAGAAAGCTTACGAGTGAATGCAATATACCGTATCCTCTATGTCGAGAGTGTTGAGACCATGTTTCTCTATGTCATAGTAACGCATGACTCATGTTGGCAGTAGTGAAGAAATAGGGAACGAAACCGGTCTGGGGGATGAAGCGTAGCATATTAGTTTCCGTGTTTTACTTGTAGTGGTGTTAGAATATAAGAATTGCTGCAGAAAGAAGTATAAATGAAACAGTTTACTGCACATTGGAGATAAAATGCGTATTGATAGTAGTCATAGTAGGTTGGAATAGTGAAAATGTCACTGTATTAGAGCTTTGGGTCGGATTGAAAGCAATGCGGTCTTGCTATAAGAAGCGTCCATTCCCATCCAACTCGTTCGTGTGTCGGTTATGAATATGATTCCGAAAAACGTGTGATCAAGAAAGTCAATCCAAGAGGAAATTCAAGGTAAGGAGTAACACATTTTACTATTTATCATAACCTGCTATCGGAATATGAGTACTGATGTACCTAACTCCTAGAGGTTAATGACGTACAGTACTTACAATATGAATTTTCGGAACAGTCGCAGAACAGAGTAGCTAATAAACATTCACGTTTCCTCGCCGACTATTCACGACTTACCTATGTATTTTGTTGTGATACGTTTGCAATTAATATTTAATTGGCAAAGTCTGGTTTGTAGGGACATTTAAGATGGGATTTTTTCGTAGTACTCCATTGTGTTAATCCTCTACCGGCTTTATCACAAAATTGAAGATTCATTTTTCACGTAAAAACATTGAATTAAATTCGGCATTACATTTTAGTAGCGTATCAGTAAATATGGGGAAAGTCGAAGTGTACCATGCTATTTCGCAATAAAGCTTTGAGAACATTGTGCGTAGCCTATGCGCTAGCAACTCCAGTCAGAGCCTCTCAACAGTAGGTCACTGCAGAGTTATTTTGTGGAGAGCCTACATCAGATTATATTGATTTAATCGTATGGGGAATTTAACCATTCTTGTGAATGTGGCCAATTAGTTCAAAATATAAATTGGGGATTCTTCGAGACAAAGCACGTTGTGTTCCTTTGTTTTAGAAACACGACAAACGTCAATTTTTGAGGTTGCAATGTTCTTTACAATGGTGTATAGGATGCCCGCTCGTTCATTTAAGACATTTAAATGTATTTATACAATCAAACCTCTGTATCACGAAGATCGATAATACGATAAACTCATTTAGCGACATTTTCTTTGGCCCTGGTGAATTTCCTATCTTAGTCATAATATTAAATTTCACTCGCTACAACGATGAAGCTATTTAAAAAACACCCTTTTATAACAATATTTTAATGTTCTATAACTATTGCAGACCAGTAATCATGTAGATGAGAGCTGGTATCATATTAGTGTTTATCCCAGCCACCAATATTTGTTTTCTGGTGGCTTGATAACTGTTAGGCCTATATTTCTTAGAAATTCCATGTGCAAAATATACAGGAAGTTCTGTTATTACTTGAACATGCACATCATAAGTAATGAAAACATCATGCAGTGGTCTCCATCTCGCTGTATTTTGTGCACGTGCAAGCACGTTTTTTAAACAGAAAGAACATTATTCACATTTCTCGTAAAGATTATAATAACCCGTGACGAGTTCTATTCTATGTACGCAAATTCTACATATGCCACCTTAAAATATCTATTGAGGCCTCCCTGTATGAAATAGTGATAGTCAAAGTCAATTTAGCTTCAGTTTATACCATTAAAATAATGCATTTAGCAGAGCAAATTTTACATTCATACAAATAATATTAGGAGCAGTACAGTATATTCATAATATACAATTTCTTACAGTGGAAAGGAGAAGTCAGACTGAAAACTTCAATGCCGTAGCCGGCCATAGCTATGACATTGAATTTTTCAGTCTGACTTCACCTTTCCATCTTACAACCTACACACGGCCAGTGTGAAAGAATTATCATTCCAATTTCTTACAGTATTTATACAGCAGCTTTCATACGAATGACAGGTATTTGCAGTTTGTATCTACCAGACAATGCTATATTGGGTGGGGGGGGCTAATTTGATATGTTCTGGCCAAAGATACCCTACCTGCTAAGCCGACAGTACAGTATATAGCCATTCAATGTCCGTTTCTACTAGCCTAAAGAAGTCAAAGTAAAATCCAATCTGGCATTCCCTATGTGAATGGAGGAAAGCTAAAAAACCTTAATCTGAATGAATGTCGTATGGACAAGATTTAACATGCTTTTCATAACATTTAAATTAAAAAAATATTACGGAGATTTTGGAGACCTCGGTAGATATACATTTTTCTACAAATTATGTAAGACAGTGATTAACTGATTATATAGTATAATAATTCTAATGGTAATATTCATTATAAATTGTTGATGTAATGGGTATTTCACGATAAATTTTCCCTGTATATCAACGTTTCGAAGAGTACCATTGTGTTGTCACATCTACCAATTAGTGTAAAAAAATTGATTTTTTCTATTAAAACCTTAACCTTTTCACTGCTAATAATGTGCATATGCACCATCGCAAAAATTTGCGTAAGAGCCGAGAATTAAGCATAACTTAATAGATTAATGTTTTATCTTAAAATATGAAGATACTCATTCACTTATTAAAATTTTCATTCTTGAAAATCAACTATAATATTCTGAGTTGATTTCGAACTTATAACTTTAGTTGATTGATTCCTATATAAAAACATAAATTCCGCTCTTAAGGTGAGAGGGCACTTAAAGCTTGATAAATAAACATAATTTAATTTTTTATTATTACTACAATTTAAAATATGAATAAGAATATGCGATTATAATTTTTAGTTGAGCAATATTTGAGCTCTAATTAACTTTGTACATATATGTTGACTCTTGGGACCTTTATGCAAGCGTTTAGCAAACGATTCTACCATTAATCTATATTACTGGCCACATATCTGAATTAAAAGGGAATTTCCAAGCCTTCTGATGGTAGCCGATCACTGTCAACCCTCATCTTCCACTTGTCTCTGGCATGCAGTAGGAATGTTCTAACTAACGTGCCGAGATAGATAATAATTGTATAAACACAGTTTTTCATATTTTTCAAATTCAAATTCTGGTGCGCTTTATTAAAAAAACTACTAAAATTTTGTGTGGGTATTAATGAAACCTATGTCATTAAAATAAGAAAGGATTTTGCAGAGAGGTTCCTACAACTTAAAAAAAAATCACAAAAAATGTAGACTTTTTTTTGAACTTTAAAAACATATCTTAATACTGTCAATGTAGCCTAATATAAACAATATATTTGTTATTAGACATAATAGTTGCAAAAAAGAACTTTGAAAATTTCATATAGGCCTAGATGTCTGTAATAATTTTCTTTTTGTAATGTGCACCCGAAGTTGATGAATTTAAGATTGTTTTGACAGGCACTACCTTCTCACCTTATGGGGTATGGACTGTGGCAAACATCTGAGGAATGTACATCTCAGGATTGTACAACATCTGAGAGATTATTTGAAATGATTAACGATAAAGCTTCCATCATTCTTTCTGGTCAAGTCGCCTACTGTGGCTTTTGTATGTAAATCATCAGTAGCACCCGTACACAAATTCATTTTTGCCGGGGAAAAAAATTGTAATCGATAACTGATGTCCTTCGTTCATATTTCTTCAGGGTGGTTTTCTTTCTTTCTCTCAGTCTTACGTTTACGAGACCCACGCCGCCCGGGACCACGATCTGTTGGGAGAAGAATTTCTTTCCTTGGCCAGACAAAGACATGCAGGGTCTCCCTGGGTGAGTGATCGGCCCAATGCCGGGCCACCTCCAGAACAACATGAACACATAGGACGAGATACACATATTTCGAACAAGGCACAGTTGGGATGAAGCCGTTAATGACGGTCAGATGATATCCGAAGACCTCAAGGGCTGAAATTTCCCGACGTTTGTCTCACAGGTGAGAAAAATCCCCGGATAAAAGCCCTTCCAAAACTTGTCTTGACCGAGAACCGAACCCGGCCCGCTGTCTGAGGAGAACGAACGTCTATGCCATAGACGTGGAAGCAGCATGTTAAAAAAAAAATAGGAAATGTTTTTCAGGATTCTGTCAGAACTGAATTATCTATCGAATATGCAAAAGCCTAAATGCCGCAAACTCACATTCGGAAGATAACGCGTTCAAAGCCTGAACGCGTGGATCTAAAAATAGTCAATAAATGTAAAAATAATATAATTGAGCATGTGATTCTACAAGATGAATGACTCACTGCTAACTGGGGACAGTGTCGAACTTCATTTATTAGTGCTGAAACTTGTGCGTTCTCCCTTAAAACGTACTCCCAGAAAACGAGTTTTTATTTCAGGGGTGCGCTAGACTAAGTTATTTTTTTAAACAAGATGCAGGCCTACGTAAAATGAATAGCAAATACAATTTATTATTGTTATTATTAATGTTATCATTATTGTTATTATTATTATTATTATTATTATTATTCAGTTAATTTGATTTGATTTGATTGCGGGATAAATAGATATTAAAGCTGGATAACCCAGAACAGAACCTAATCATAAATCATTCCCTCCGAAGGGGTTAATTATTTAATAGGCTAATTTATGGGAAACGGAATAGCTTTTCTTTACAAGCCAGGCACTTTATATTTTTACAGTTTTTGGAAACATGTCAGTACTGAAGAAATTATTTTTCGTAAGTATACTTATTTACTGCAATAACTGAAATATGTTTTTTTAATCAACAATTTTAAGTACGATATGGCCTGTAAATAGTTCATAGATTAACCGATTCAACAAGTGTTTTTTCAATGTATGTAGTCTAAGACATCTGAATAAATAAACCCTGAAAGTTTGAAGTTTATAGGTTAAGTAGAAACTGAGAAAAGGTACATTTTATATAATAATAGTAAACTTATGGAAAACGAGCTTCAAAGTTAAATTTTCCCTTCATAGTCTAGATCTTCTCAGAAAAATAAAACAATAATACGGATAGAACTGTGTATGATACACAATTCTAAAGAGGAAATTCCAGAGAATAAAAACAATAACAAAAAATATCATTTTCATCCAAAAACCAATCGAACTTATAGTTAAAACATCCCTGCTCCGTAATCTAGATCTTCTAAGAAAAATAAAATAACATGGATAGAATTAAAGTACAATTATGTATTACATCATTTTAAAATGGAAAGTCCAGATAATAAAATGAAATAAAAATAAAATAATTTTTATCCAAATCAATTTTGTTTCGCCTTAAAGTCGACCAAAGAAAAAGGCACGAGATCTCTACAATTTTGTTTGCACCGATTAAAATACTGGAGGACTGTTTTGATGCTATTGAAGTGTGTTCTTCTGACGTTTAACTATGCATCTGTGCATTTAGAATAATTGTTGCTACAGTACATGCATATAATTTCTATTGTCGAGGTGAACCAGTTAGCTGTATGGAGTTAATGACAGATTTGAAGGTTAAACTTCCGGCCAGTCAGCAGCTTGCGTACCTGTTAGCAGAAGCTACTACTAAATTCAGCTACGTTCGGTTTATTGATTTACCCCACTACATGGGCTGCTAGAAACAAAGCGTGTGGCAGTCGAATCGAAGGACAGAGGGAGGTTGCATTATTGTATTTATTCTTTTCTACTACAGTCTGGCACTTCTATCATGAAGCTGTCATGCATAGTTTTTATTCTAACCTCAGAAACAAAACAACGGCAGCACTATTTAAAACGACATTACACTCTAAATAACAAAATTCAACATGGCAAGCCTTTTTATTGGGGAAGAAAGTTGTGAGCAACTAAGTGGTGCCAGTACATCGCTGACATTTGTTCAGATTCTTGACAGTTGTTTTTAAGCTATAGTATTATTGGCAAATTACCAAAGGCACATTTAATGTTCCTATAAATCCTACCCAGGAACAAGTAAGTTAGCTACTGCTGGAATGTGGAATATTTAAAAATATTTAACTTTGTAATCAGAATATTTCGAAAGAATCATACCTTTATTTATCAGTGTGTCACCAAAATCACCGCCGGTGATGGATAATTGTGATGGTTTCCATGTTTACGAGTTTCTTCTCGTCTGCTATGATATGAACCCTTTAGGTACGAAATAGTTCCACTTCTTGCCGTTCGTCGTATGTCGCACAACTTTCTCGGCAGAGACCGTGCATGTCTCACTAGTGTGAAAATTAACTACTAGATGTCTCATAGTGTATCTCAGTGAGAAAGAGACCGGTGGAATGGCGGGCATTTGGAGAGGTCTGAATATTATATAAATGCTAATCAATTAGGCTGCTCTAGTGGGTAATATCAGAGTATTACCGGTTATATTGTAAATTAAAAATCCCTACAAACGATTTAAATATATTTAATTTTATAAGAAGATTGATAAATATAACTCAAGAAAGAAACTTATAAAATTTATTCAACCTAATGCATGACTCATTTTACAATATCCAAAGTTTTTGCTTTTCATTTTGGCTACTCGTGCTTGTCATTCCTCTCTTACACATAATTTTTAATTATATGTTTTGCTTTTGATTTATGTTATTTACTATTTGCCTTGTTTTGTGAGTGTTTTTGTGTATGCCATGTGTGTGAGTGTGTGTTTGTGTGTTTTGTAACGTCGCTTTGCCCTGAATTTTTTGTTTTATAATTTCCAGTGTTCACTGTTTTTTGTTTTTGTGCTGAGCTGAGCCCGAGCACGAGCTTTTGCTCATTCGGGCATCGGTTATGAATATTTGTTTTGTACTAATAAGGTAAATAAATAAATAAATAAAATAAATATAAATAAATATAAAATCACGAACACTAGCATCAAGATGGGCTTTCAGAAACACCACATTACATAATTATCTGAACTGACATTTCAAGTAATTAAATCCAAGAAGATATACAGGACTGGGCATATTAAAATGACCTTTTCCTGTAATACGGCTAATGTCTTCTCCTTAGACGGTTAATCAATGAACTCAGCTCAATAGCTTTAATTAGACAGATCTTAAGCCCCTAAGTACCAGAAAACGCTTGCACTCTTCTAGCTTACATTATAAAGTCAATCTGTATGTGGACCCGACAAAAATACTAAATAATTTCGAGCTGTATGGTGAGTATTGTCTACAATAAATACTTCAATTCAGAAATCGTTAAACAAAAGAACTAGCGGCCACATTTAGAAGAATGAAAAGTAGCTACATGCCGTTAATCAGTGCAGTTATTCGAAATATGGAACAGTGTTGTTCTGTTCTCTTGGAAAATGAAGGTATGTAAATAAGCAGTCTTAACATGGTAAGCACACTGTTCAGTAAGTGGAACAAAATACACAGTTCAGCCCGTATAAGGATAAATTCTGTTTGAAAATTTCAATTACTTACAAGCTAGAAAAAACACATATTATATATAACGAATATATATTTTATGAACATCGGTATAAAGGCAGTATAACTACAATTGCATTTATTAAGAATACAAATATACGTAATTCAGTACTAAAACATTGCAATAGCTGTATCACGTTACATCCACAAATGATTGAAAAAAAAAGACCCAACTGTCAGACAAACCAAGTTTTCCAACAAACAATTATTACTGTGCAGAATTATCTGAAGAAGTGAATCAAGATTAAAATATATCATGTATTAGGTTGCAATAAACTAAAACTAAACTAAACTCCGTGGCGCTACATCCCTGGAGGGACTTGGCCTTCCACTCGACCGCTGCGTCATCTCCCGTAGGCAGATGGCAGGATTGGGGGGCATGTGGTCAGCATGCCGACACCCACGGCCGTTATTGGTGGTTTTCATGACCGGAGCCGCTACTTCTCTATCAAGTAGCTCCTCAATTTGGAATCACGAGGCTGAGTGCACCCCTACCCGACCTCCCTACCTCAGAAAAATCCGAGGAGGTACCGGGAATCGAACCCGGGCCGACGGATCTGTAGTCAGCGACGCTAACCACAAGACCACGCCGGCGGACATTAGGTTGCAATAAGAAATGAATAATCCGTAACAAAACAGATCGTAATCTTAAGATTACTTTGAAGAATAGTGCTCGTACTAAGCCATATTGTAACAATATTTATTATTTTCATAGAGGAAACTGAAAAAAAAAATATGTAGGGCATCCTATATTATCTACCATCAAAAGAAGGAAAAAATTGCATGCAAGTAAAAAAAAAAAAAAAAAATTTGAATACGGTTTTATACAACAAACCTTTCGAGAAAGACAAATACAGTATTAGACTACACCATCGCAAGTTACAAAAACAATTTCTAATGTCCGTAAAGTTGTGCCCCACAGACGCAAATTCACAACTTTAGGAAGAACTACATTTTCATGACTTTTTAGTAATAAATGTAAGATCGTAATTTTAATAAAGTAAACTTACTGATGACCCACCCATGGTTAGGAGTAATGAACAATGAAGAAGCATTTATATAATCGAATAATGCGGGATAAGCATATACCCTGAACATTAACATATACCTATGATATAGCCTTAAAACTACGAAGATATGGCATTTCATAGTAATTCCACCTAGCAGCTAAGTGTTTTAAGTGTAGCAAACCTACAAAATATAGGGGGCTCCCATGAAAGATACGTCAACTGAACACTTCTGCAAACTGCGTACTACAGTATTCTGAAAGCTGCAGTAGGTGTGCAGCTATTAGCCTTTCAGAGCTGTATGTTGTTTGATTTTGATGTCATTTTACCATTATTTTATATTTTATTATGTTATACTTCAATCCCTACTCCCTCTGAAACGACTTGTCTAACAGTAACATTTACTCTTTCTATTTACGTAATTCGAGGGTTGAAAATTTAATTGTCATGACATAAGTCACGGTGAATGACAGCAAGTTCAAATAACATTTTCTAAGATGTTGGTTGGAAATCCAGCAAACTGTACAGCAAATTGGAGTTCTCTTTCACTATGAATGCCTTCACAGAAACAAGACAAACATGAGCTGTCCCATCAACTGCTCAAAAATGAAATTTTGGAATTGAAAGTCAATGATTTAAAAAATCAAAAAAATTGGAATGTTTTTTTACTCACAATAGTTTTCAGTACCATAATGAACAATATCAAGATTGGTAAAAGTTTTTAATGATGATTGCTTAAAAGCGACGCTTGAACCTTCTGCCAGGTGCAATTAAGAAAAGTGACAGGTTTTTAACCCAACTTGCTCTTTTTCTGTACGGAAATGCAAATACCTCAAAAGTTTCTGGCAATCAGAGAGCCTGGTCTAAAAGGCTAGTGAATGGTACGGCTAAGTTCCTCACATGTCCTAAAAGAACTAAAACATTTTGAGTTTCTTCTTCACGTTACCAAGAAAACCAAGTAGAACCAGCAGTGCGTCAGAATGCGTTTCCATCTTGCTAACTTGTACTTAAGGGCCCATTGCTTTGACCCCACTAAAGCTGGTAATTTAACCAATAATTTCAATCTTTATCGCATAGGTACTATATTCATTAACAGACTGGAGAATATATTCAAAGGGCTCTACAAGCTATCCCTGAAAAACCCCCTTTTTAACACAGCAGGGGAAATCGGATTAACCATTTCATTGTTACTGACGTATAAATCAGTCACATAAAAAGCTGTAAAAACCAGAGATATAAGAATAACGAAGGCTTTTATCTACATGTTACAGTTATCATTCACAGAAACTTGCTGTTTTACTGACATTTTCCTAACTTATTTTAAACTTAGAGCACGCTGACGATTTCGCATGATGACTGCTTATATTAATATTGTAAATACAGCGCGAACAAGTTGTTAGTATAGTTTCACATATACCGGCACGAATAGAAACTAAATAGGGTGGGAAAATAATAATTACATGAGGCGCTCAGAATACAAGTGGTGTAAGTTCTGGAATTCCAAAATTGTTAAATAAGAGTCTAATATTTCATCAGCTAAGTTGTTTTCAGAGAATGAGTGCAGTGAGTTTAAGCTTCAACTACAGATACATTATTTTTGCGATGTGCCGCTGGAGTATCTTTACCGGCCGACGACTTGCTTCCAGGCCGCCGGACCGCGTGTTTTCGGCACATCGCCAAAAATAATCTCTCTACATTTGACTCCCACTAGGATAGGTTATATTGATGTACAACATTGACGAAGCCGATTGTAATTATGCTTAAAGGCCAATAAATATTGTATTGTATTGTATTGTGAACATAGGCTTATGGAGGTAAGATTTGTTTGAGGCCAAATATCTCAGCGCCATCTCAGTGGACTTACACCATTTGTATTCTGAGTGCTTCATATATATATATATATATATATATATATATATATATATATATATATATATAGGCTATATTCTACGAAAATACGAGACAGTTGGGTAATAGATGTTCAACTTTTCCACATTTCAAAATTTTACAATTGCATTATGCATCAGGAGACGATGATGAAGTGATTAACTTATATATATATATATATATATATATATATATATATGATTATATTAATAATAATTATTGTTAAATAATTACAACTCTCTGTACTTGCAGCTCCAACTATGTGCAGAGCACATAGGAGGCAACTGTATATTTATGTAAATCAATATAGATTCAGTGAATATGCACAATCAAAGGATACAATTAAAAAAAATAAGGTTGGGGTTACATTATCAAAGGGTTAAAATAATTTAAGTTGGCGAAGAATTTAATTCGTTGTAAGATTATAAATTATGCTTACCCATAAACAGGATCCTTGCAGAGCTGAGAGTTGATGTCCTTCGATTTGTTATTTTACAATTTGAATCTCTTCCACATGGAAACGAAACCATAACCTTACAAGTCAGTAGGCCCATCTTGAAGTGGATACTGTTCTATGAAAATATGAGACAGGTTATGGCTGTTCTGCTTTTCTACATGTAGGCAATGAAAACGACATTAATATATATTTTTCCTGGTACTTTGTGTTCTGGGTGTAAAGGAAACCGATATTGGCATGCATGTGAAATTGTATAACCTTTATTAACCACAAATAGGAAACTATCATAACAAAAACTGCATATTTATCAAAACATATTTTTGAGGACCTATAGAATAAAATTTGCGTTCATTCAATAATTGAGTGAAAGAGAAAACTAAATAAAAATAAATAGTATGGTGTTAGATTCGTCGAAAAGTTCAGAATATTGCTTTCTCGATAACAAACGTTCGGAGTTTGAAACACACGCTGTATATGCATGAAAATGACTGCACGAACCAGGCATAGTGTTGCTTGGTCTCAAGACAACAGAGTTTGAAGGGGCGAGTATATACAGTACATGCCCCTAGAGAGACAAGGGATGGGGAGGAAGGGCAGATGAAGCGGAGATGTGGGTGGAATATGGATATCATACAACAAGCTTCTGTTGACGGACAAGACGCTCTCTCTGATATGGGAATTGGGGATTGTGCTTCAAATTATGATAAGAACACGCTTCGTCGTCATGGTGTATATGCACATTATGAGGATGATGTTACAACAATGTCTGATATCCACCAGTTCCTTGTACGCTGAAGATGTCTATAAATTGAAGAAACATGGGATATCAAATATGTAAATGCAAGGAGCTTCGGGCACAACTACGGTGTCTAGAGAAGAGAAGAACGGGGGAATGGATACATTATACCTTATATCATATGTCAGAACAAACTATCCAGTATAAGTTAATATATTCACGCTATGTAAATGGTGAAAGGGAAAGTTGATTAAATTGTACAAGTAGACTATTGTCATTGCAGTTATTATCACTGGAAGGTTTGTTGTTTGGTAAACGTATTCATAGTTTAGTAAAAATAGGTATTTTTGCGCCTTATGCCCTAAAAAATAAATATATGGATAAAACAAGGGAAAATATCAAATATTAGCCCTAATTTGTAATATTAATATTTATAGGACTTCTTGAGTAATTAATTATATTAAAATTTTGGTACCTATTTAATAAATACTATGTGCAAATTACAATATTAAAAACACATATAAATGCTTAGCAGAAGCTGATTTTTCTCTGTTATATTTTAGATCTAACCTTTATGCTCTTTGTATCTAGTTTTAAATTTTCTGCCGCCGTATATACACCATAATGTAGTCATTACAATCCAGCTTATACCGTGTGTCCGTCAAGTCATGGTGCTCTTTGACCAGTCACAGGAAAGCAACAAAAGAAGATAGAAATGTGAAATCTGCACCAAATAAAAGGAAAACTCTCCAAGTTTCCGTAGTGCGCAACACCACGAACTGCGCAGCAGCGGATCAGCCCACGCCAACGCCAGTCGAGATGTGGACGGTACATAGGAAAGTTCTGTGTGTTCTGTGGCTTGCTAAATTCGAATCCATGACCAAAGTGCAACGTGAATATGTCGCGTGTACAAGGAAGCGCCACCACATAGGAATAACATTACTCGGTGGGATTAAGCAGTTGAAGGATACCGGCAGTTTGTTGGACAAACCCCGTTCTGGTAGGCCATCGGTAAGTGACGAGTCTGTAGAGGCTATACGGGAGAGCTACCTAAGGAGCCCTAAAAATCTGTGCGTGCATGTGCTTGACAATTACACCTATGCAAGACTACAGTTCATAAGTTGTTAAAGAAACGTCTACGTTTTTCGGATTACAATTTGCAGCTGTTTCACCGCTATCAAACCGTCGGATAGACCCAAATGATTCGCGTTTGCTACAGATATGCTTCATGAGATTGACAATGATGAACAATTTCCGCAGAAGATTGTGTTTAGCGATGAAGCGACATTCCATTCTGTGGACATGTTCATCGCCATAACGTCCGAATCCTGCTGAAAATCCCCTTGCCTACGTTGAGTACGAATGTAGCACCCCTATAGTGAACGTGTGGTATGGCCTGATGCAAGATAAAGTGATAGGCCCAATTTCTTTGTTGAGCAGACTGTGACGGCAAACAACTACCTTGACGTGTTGGAATTGTATGCACAATTTCCAGAAGGTGTCATTTTTCAACATGACGGCGCTCCTCCACACTACGCCGCCATTGTTCGTGAGTTTCTGGATACAATATTCCCCCAGCGGTGGATAGGCAGGGGTTCTGTCAAGCCATGACCACCACGATCCCAGGTTCTGACGCCCTTAGACTTTTACTTGTGGGGTTATGTGAAGCAACATGTGTACAGTGAACGTATCAACGACATTAATCATTTAAAACAGAGAATAACAGACGGTCGTTACCATTATATCCGTCCGGCATAGCTTGCTGAGAAGTTTTAGTAATTAATATGTCCCCATAATAGGTTACAAGCCTTTAGATGGGTTAGTCCAGTGGTGGGGCTGCCACCTTAATGCCTCTGGACCTGCATCCCGTTTCCACCCCAAACGGGAGAGGTGCCTCTTCCGCCAACTGAGCCGTACTGAAGGACTCCTTCTTCGCCTAAGTTACCGTTGAGGTCTTCGCTAGGGAGGGTCTTCTTCCGCCAACATCGCCGTACCGAATCCCTTCTCCGCCGCTGTTGCCGTTGAGATCCTCTTCTGGAGTACTTCTTCGTCTGACCCATCTCCTTTGACCTGTCCGACATGGGAGGCCCTACCAGTAGCAAAGCTACCGTCGGTATAGCTCTCAGGATCATTGAGGTACACAAGCTCCGCCACCAACTACAAGGTCATGTACTCCTTAGGCGGAGTAGAAGAACGTTACGGACGGAGTTATGCTAAACTCACAAAATACGATAAACACGCTTTTATTTGCAGACGATCAGATAATTATCCAAGACAGCGAAGATAATTTACAAAAGGCCATATATAAACTAAATACAATATGTGAAGAATACAAATTGAAGATCTCACTGAAGAAGACGAAAATAATGGCTTTCAAAGGGAAGCATCCAGTTAGAAGCAAAATAATAGTAAACAACACTAGTTTAGAACAAGTGAGCCATTTTAAATATTTAGGTTGTGACATTACCTATGATTACGACCAAGAGATAAATAGTAAAACACAACGTTTCCAGAATATATGTGGCACAATTGCCAAAACCCTAAAAAAGAAAACTAGAAAAGAAACACAAATAAAATTTTATAAGATGATGGCGATACCAATTCTGCTCTATGGATGTGAAACATGGACCTTAAAGAAAAAAAAGTTAAGAAAATACACTCAGCAGAAATGAAATCCCTCAGAAGAGTAAAAGGATGTACAAAATTAGACAAATACAAAAATGAAGAAATAGGCCTAAGGAAAGAGTTAAACATACTCCCAGTTACAGAAAAAATTAAAGAATATAGATCTCGCTGGTCAGACCACCTGAGTAGAATGAATAAAGAACGTCTCCCGAAGCAAGCATTGTTGTACAAACCACAAGGGAGAAGAGATGTCGGTCGACCAAGAACGAGATGGCAAGCTGAGGACGGAACGGGAGTCTCTCCTACTCCATGAAGAGAAGAAGAAGATGAAGAATAACAGACGTTATTCACTCTGCTACACCAGACGTCCTTAATTGTGTGTGGAATGAACTTTAAGATGTGTGTAGGGCAACAAATTGAAGCCACATCGAACTGCACTGAATAGGTATGAAACTCGGAAAGTTTTCATTTCATTTGGTGAAGATTTCACATTTATATCTTGTTTCTTTGATTTCCTGTGATCGGTCAAAAGTGCACCATGAGTTGACGGACACACGGTACATAACCTTCACCGTCATAGATATCTTTCTGGTTGTTGTTAACATTTGAAAGATGTTTCTTTAATCTATTGTTTGTCCTATATGAAAATTACATATTTTTACTAAACTATTATCATTCCCCTCAAAGTACAAAATGAATAGGAAATAAATAAATAAATAAAAAGTATTCATTATGAACACTACCTGCATCCTCGATTAGGTACAAATTAAAGCCAACAGAAGTTACGCACATTTAGAATTAAGAATAGAATGGATGCTAATGTTTGTAGTCTGATGGGATTCAGGACATCTGACTGAAATGATTTTTACTTTCTATACCCTTTCATAGGTAGGTATTATAGATAAAGGAAATGTGTTCAACCCTGAAGTTCATGGTCGAGTTTTTAGCAGAAATGATGTTTTGTGGACCGCTGTGTTTTTTATGTGTGTCTGTCAGGGGCAGTGCCAAGAGGGGCCTGAGTGGGCCATACAAAAATACTGACCCTCCCTTAGAGAGTATTTAAAAAATATGAAAATAAACTTTTTGTACGCTTATTATGTGTGCCATAGGCCTACATTATCTTAATAACATCCATTAAAATACAGGTTTTGATTATAACACTGGTGTGATACCGATTAATATCGAACACGGATTAATAATGAAGCCTTGAGAGGAGCAAATGAAACTGCACAATAAACAACCTGTATTTAAAATAAAATAAAACCAATGTGTTATATATATATAAATCAGGAACCCATATTTATTATATAAGATTATACTACGACTGGTAATGGAGCTAACTAAAAATAAAAAATAAAACATAAGGTAGTCTGCTCTTCAAGTTCCTTGCTCCTGCAACATTTTGAAATATCTTAAAACTCCTAGAATATTCTTACTCCCGACGGCCATTTAGAAGGGGGATCTTCACGACAGGGGATGCAACACATGTATTGCTTGGGGAGCTTGTAGGGGCGTAAGGTCCAATGACAAGTTTTTAAATCCCGCACTAAAGGTGCAGAATTCAAAACAGAATCGGCCTTCAGCATTTCTTCAGTGGATTTTAGTAAGCATATCCTACATACGATTACAATAGTACAAGTGTAGTTTTTATTCCAAAACACTACAGTTTCGTTCTAACTGCAGTAGTCGTTTCTGAGGACTTTGTTATGTGTTGTGGGGAAGAGGGAGACACGGTAAACAGGTTCAGTGCCAGTAGTATTCATCGTCCCAGAGTTGTCCCCTCCTCTCGCTAAGCTTGCGCTTCACTAGAAACTGGACTGTAGTAGTTCTGTGAACAGTTCTCACGATTAAATGTCTAAGATCTGCTCTTTCTCTTGAAACGCAATAAAAACATTTAAATCCTTACACATACGACGTTTTTTAATGACTTTAAGGAGCATTGAAAGAAAATCGAAAAGCGTTCGGTTGTGACTGCGTAAAACACACATTTACACACAGACTAAATTCCGGCAAACCTTCAGAATTGAGTCAAAAATGCAGGCTGGTGGAATGAAGCTGTAGAAAATTTTACATTCGAGATGAAAATAGTCTTCAAATTGTTAAAGGATGAACCATTAGGTTAAAAAACTTTGAAGCCGAATGTTACATTAAACGGAACCATTAAAACTGCCACTATCTTGAATCCACTAGAAATGGAATCAGAAAATAAATGCATAAAACTCAATTTTAAAGACAAATAGACTAACGGTCGAGTTAGGACATTATATCGCTAGGTCAGCAGCTATTGGCAAAGTACTTGTGAAACCTTCTTTGCCTGTACTTTTAAATGGTAGCTTATTATAAGAGTATTCTAGGAGATACTCTAGAACCTTCTTTGCATGGCTCTCTTGCACTGCTTAATATTATTTTAACATTTGATAATTTTTTATCAACGCGGCGGCTTCCTAACGTTTATGGTCCCCTTGAAGTACCGTATATATTTTTGGAAACCCCATGAAATATTTTCATAATTAATGACTTCTACCCTATTACTATTGCTTGAAATAACATTACAGAAATATTACAATATTTTTTTGTTTATAGTGTACCCTTAAACATGTACTTTACAGGACATGATACCCTGTTTAAAAAGGAAATAAACTTATTTGAAGCCGTCAACGTGATGGTTGGGCCTGCCTTGAACTACAAATTTTGCGATATTTATCTCGAGAGAAGACACTGAAGTCTTAAATCTGACTTCTATTTAAGTTTTTTTTTTGTTCCTCATTAACGTGAGAATTGAAATTGGGATTCTTTAAAGTATATTGACCTAAATGTCATTAAGTTTTGTGTTGCTTTTTCGGAAATATTTCGAACTCTGCTTTAATAATCGATTTATGTAGGGTATGGGCCTACTGTATAACAAATGTCCCACAGATTTTATATCTATTGGTTTTACATGCAATTGATCTGAAGAAAATTTCATCTTACACAGGGAGTTAAACCCGGAACTTTAAGTTGGATGTGCTCATGCTCTACTACCTGAGCTATAAATAATTTAGTTAGTGATATGCTGACAGATGAAATCTTTATTCGTATTTTATGATTACCCTTATGGTAATTTTTAAGTCATATAAGTTAATTACATTACGAGGCACCCTAAATTGTAATGGCTTGTGGCAGGGTTTCCATTGTATATAGGTGTTACCATAGACCTATATGCTGAACCTATGCCACGATTATACATGGGAATGGACTGGAAGAGAATTCATCTGACGCCGGGTCTTGTACTAGAGACCTTCATCTGTCCATGCTGATATTCCACCAACTAGCCAGAATTCTTGATGGCAGATCGAATCTTTCTCCTCAATTCAAAAAATTTCTCCATGATCCCTTATTTTAGATTTACCTTTCAGCATGCAACAAAACTTCTCAGAAACAATCCTTGGGAGGGAAAGACAACGGTCGTGCATACGTTGTCTGAAAGATTAATTAAGCCGAACTTCCTGGTACGATAAGGAGCTACCTTCGTCAGCATATAGAGCGATTTTTCCCCAACTGATTAGTGATTACGTTCTGTAGAAGTTTATTGGAGTTCATTTTTAAAAGTCTGTGCTGTTCATGCATAGCCTATAAAATCACAAATGTTTACACGGTTCTGATATTTTAGTAAGAAAAGTACATTTAATTAAAAACTTCAAATAGTGTATGGGACAACCCTCTCTTACTTTTTTTCTATGTTTGCTATTTGACATTAAGAAATGGCTTATGACGAGATTTTGCGACCCCAATTAAAACGTGAATATAGACGCTGGGTCATTTTTAACCTCTCATAAAATGTGACCTTGACATTCTCCATGAACTGGGTTGAGAGGGTATTATACTTGTATTACGATTGATCCATGCTTTGGCCTCCTTATAACCCGGAGCGTCGAAATGTAGTATACACCTTGTCCGTTAGATGGTATTATGAGTTACTTTGTTGATTTGCGGATTTTAAAGAAACCGTTTTAGAACTAGAGAAGTAATCTGGAGATTTTCTCCAAAAAGGCTTTGAAATGTACATTCTGTGAGAAAAATAGCAGGCCTACATTCTATTTATCGCGATATTTCACTTAGACTATATTGTACTTACGCGTGCAGTATTATAGAGGTGGAAATTATAATTCCACATTAATTCGTGAATATTTTCCCAAACAGAGCTATAATTATAATTTATTAATCTTCAGTTTAACGAATAAAGAAAAATAGAAAATATTATACATTCTGATAATTATCGCAGTGATGACATTTGATCGGAACCTAAATAATTTACAATTTAAAAGACGTATCCCTAATTCTTAAGTCACAAACAAACGTCATTTGAGAATTTTTTTTTTCTCAGTCACCAACATTCATAATCGCATAGCCTAAATTCTGTTGAAATTTACTTGTGAACTATGGCACTTGTATTCAAATTATTTTAGAATAACAATAACAATAAAATAAAATAAGGTAAAATGATGTAACGAAGTGCGAAAATGCTTTTATTTAATCAGTGATAATTGCAATTATGATATGCAGAAAATTAATTACTTTTGGAATCGATTTCCGAGTTAAGCTCCCTATAGATTCATTAAGCAGGACTTACGGAAGAACAAAGGTCTAGTTTGATAAGCATATGTGAAGGAATATATGGGTAGTGTTATTTGTCAAAGCTAACTGTATTGCAGCTTCCAAAACCGTATGTGAACACTGTAAAACAAGATGTTGTCATGGGAACTGATTGGCATTTGATAAATTCTTTCTAATATATTACAATAAAATAGGCACTAAGTTGGGCATTACTCCGGGACCGGTCAACCGATTTGGTCCAATATCAATACGCTTTTTCCCATTGACGTTATAAATGGTATACCAAGTTCAACAAAAATCCGATAAATTGTATTTGAGTTGTCGCGCGTACTGACACACGGGCAGACAAGCAGACGGACAGACATTTTCCTGTCCCCACACAATCTCATATAGTACCATTCTGGCATTTAATAACAGAGGCGTCAACTGTTATGGATTATCCGTAATTATTTCTGTTTTCCACTCAAAACTACGGAATTACCAGCAAAGGCAAAATTACTACGGAAAACTAAAATTATTCCGAAAAATACCAAAAATCGTGAAACCAAAATGTCAGCGCTTTTCTATGTTCATCAACTAAGAGAACAAAATCATCTCTTCCATCATGTTTTCGAGAGTGGAATCCACATAACACCAGAGACTTTGGTGGAGAAACATAACCTACAATTTCTAAGTATTAATGTATATTTACAACAAATTATACAAATTCTTAGTCAGCTGGTAGTTTTTAGGTTATCATTGGTTTCCTTTTTCTTCTCTATTGCTTGTATATAGTCTTTACTTTCTCTATGACGAATATCGAATCTCTGTTTCCATTGTTATTATTATTATTATTATTATTATTATTATTATTATTATTATTATTATTATTATTATTTCCTTTTTGGTGTTCCATCTTCACAGTAACTGTGATATTGACATTGTAATTTCAGTTGACTGGTTTGATGTTTTATAAAATGTGTTAGTTCTCAAATTACAACCACTAACAAAAAGACAGCAGTCTTTAAAACAACCAAGAATGTTACATGAAGGAGTTGCCATGTTCAGTTACTTCACGTGTTAATGAAAACCACGTGTTCTGCAGTGTGTGCTCAATGTGGTTTTTCTGTAGCTCATGGTGGTCGAGATGACTGTACAAGGTACATTGATTCGAAGAAACATATGACATACCATATTACTAATATATTTAATATTTGAATTTTTTTGGGAAAGTTCACGCTATAGGATTACTGATAATCCACCTGAAAAGTTGGCACCTCTGCGGTAAAAATAATGATAGTAATAATAATGATAGTAATAATAATAGTAATAATAATAATAATAATAATAATAATAATAATAATAATAATAATAATAATGTTAAGTGACAACCCTGTCTTGTACTCGATAGGAAACACTTTAAAAGTTTGCAGGAAGCTTTCTCGGAAGCTTTTTGGTGAGCGAGTATTCGCTACGACAGCGCACTGACTTATCGGATATTGCTACATGCTTTGTCACTTCACTTTATGATACCCCCTTCTGTAATACATAATATAAATGACTCATTGGCTGCAAATCCTTTCTTTTTCTTTTCGGTTATTTTCCGTCCATAAAAAAAAATGCAAAAACAAGCCGGCGTTAAAGCTTTTGAAGAACAATCTTGATCAGGCTAGGGTATTCATTTATTACAATGTAGGCCTAAAATACACATCGGTATGAACTAATACACCATATATTACTCTGTATGTCATTCCAGCATCGATGGGGTCCTTTATGACTGAACTGCGGTATTATTTATCGACAAAAGTTCCAAAAGGAAACTTATTTTCTTCAGTCCGTTTTGATAACCGACTAATGAAAGGAATCGAATAAAAAGGTACATGCAAAATAATTTAGTGATGTGTTTAAAAGGTCTCACCTTTGGAGGTAAATGCATCTATTGTAAATAAAAAAAAAAGCATCTGTTGGAGATAACATGATAAAGGAGCACACTGATTAAAACACACTGTATATTCGAAATCTTCGTCTTTATAATAATTGAAAGTATTGGCTTCTGCCAGTTAGTATTATTTTAAACTCTAGATTTCTATGTGTTGAGTGCGAAGTTTTCTGTAGATCTTTGGTGTATCGGATAGGCATACATGTTCAATATTTGAAATTATGGTATTATATTATATATATATGTATATATATTTCCTACCAAATTATTTTGTTTTAGTAAATTTTGTATAATTTTTGAAATGTAAGTAAACAAACAAGCCCGTTATCAAGCAAGCTCGTGAAATCCCATAGGCTTCTGCGTTAGCAGGGCGGGCTAAACTGCTTTATTAGTCATACCTAAACAGAATGATAACTAACACTAGTTTTACAATATTTTTTCAGCAATTGTTGATCACTTCGATTACGTTAGTTCTTTGGCTCATCTTCATTTGACTATGTAACAAGTAAGGTATTAAAATACATGTTATATACCGTTGAACTCGAACAATAAAATAAAATAGACTTAATACCAGCAACTCAACATTATTTTATTTTAATACTTGCCTAGATCTGAACGTACAGAAGTAGTTTGCCAGTAGGCTAAGCTATCAACAACAGCCGTAAGAGTCGTCAAGCTGACCACATGCTTCAATCCTTCCATCTGCCTGTGGTAGTTGACATAGCGGTTGGATGGCAGACCTAGTCCCTCAAATACATGAATTCTTGAGAGTTTAGATCAGTTGTGTCTCATAGAACCTATAAAAACTCCTGCCTACATCCGTAGCCCCTGCCATTTTGTACTTCAAACTTTTATAGGAAAATAAGCATAGCTAAATTCAACTTCGATAATGAGTACAATTGTCGGAAGTAGATATTGGTAGATGTTTCAGGTATTTTTATTAACATATTCAGTTCCTGAGTTACATTTTTACTTTCAAACAATTCCCTTAATGTTCGCTATGTATTTCCATTTTTAGGCAATCCACTAGCACTTTTGCCACCACAAGTGTTAGGCTATCCATAAGGCCTGTTATGTGTGAACGTGAACAACACTTACTTTTCTCCTATTAATTCCATCGTCTGTTTTGAAATAGGGCTATATTTTTTCAAGGTCCGATCGGTCGCGAAATAAAAATCACAATGAAAATTAAAACAGTTTTATTTGGAACATTTAGACACACCTTCCAGCTACTTCTCTACATAGTCGTCGCTCCGATCGAGATATTTGTCGTAGCGTGGTACCAACGTAAACGTTCCTCGAACAATAGAGTCTCCCGCCAAGTGTGAACTGCGTGCTGGCATTAGATTTCTGCATGCTGAAGGGGTGCAATGCAGCCGAAATTTATCGACGAATGAGTAATGTGTGCGGTAAAACTTTCATGAGTGAGAGCAAAGTGTGCGGCAAAGGTGCAGGCACTTTAAAGCAGGCGGCCAGGGAAGAAAGCGAGTGTGAACCGATTATCTTGTTCCGGAATTGTACACATTACTCATTCGTCGATGAATTTCTGCTGCATCGCATCCCTCAGCATACAGGAATCGAATGACAGCACGCACTTTACACTTGGCGGGAGATTCTATTTTTCGAGGCATGTTTACGTTGGTACCACACTACGACAAATATATCAATCGGAGCGGCGACTATGTAGAAAAGTAGCTGGAAGGTGTGACTAATGTTCCAAGTAATCAGTTTTGATTTTCACTGTGGTTTTGATTTCGCGACCGATCGGACCTTGAAAAAATAACCCTCTTATATACATTATCTACGGTAGGAAGAACAAAGAATATTTGACGGATGTTAATGATTAATCCTTGTGTCTGGGTTTGAGATAAAGCGTGAAAAATTTTCCAAGAGGAATTTAAATCGCTTTTTTATTTACACTTAATTATTTTGTCTGTTAAGTTGAAATCATAACAATATACATAACATCATTTTTATAATATGCACCACTGCTAATTCCCCTATATTAACATATTTTAACATATTAACAATTATTGTTAATGTGTTAAAATGTGAAAAAATCCACCAAAATTTGTAAACTTACATGGAGGCTATGTATAACTTGGAAGGCTTTTAAAAATATTTAGGAAAGTGTGATATCATTTTACAGTTGTAATGAAAAATCTGGACAATTTAATAGTTGGATGCTTATTCCTCGACATTTATGAATGCCTATTGTGGGCGTGGGGTTTTTCCGATTACTATATTGACTGTGAGAACTGTGAAGAAATGAATTTAAAGTTGGGTAAAACAATTCGATTAACTGAAAGTATATACTTTTTTTTCATTTTGCTGTAGATTTTTTCACACTAGCAATCTGCGGGAGTTTGAGTAAAATAGAATTCTAGTTACGTCGTCTGCTGGGATTGAATAAAATGGGAATAACATTTTTGAAATGCTCTGATGTGTGTGAAATGACTGGTCAGTGAAGTATGCATTCGCTGTCAGTTGGAAATACGTCAAAAGAAATAACGTGTAATGTGGATTTATTGTCAGAGGAATGTTTTATAAACCGTGGAATTTAATTTTGAAATTTCGATTCCGCACTTGAGAGACGTGGATCGTCATTGCCACGAATGGCCGTTATGCGGCCTGAGGGACTGACGGCATGAGGGAGTGCCAGGAGCATGCATGAGGGTGCATATCAGATGAGCGCCAGGACACTGCGCTGATTTCAGGGATGTCCACTTCGGGAACTGCAAAACTGTATCGAATATTAGACTCGCACTCATCAAGTTACGTACAGACATATTCACTTACTCAGACAAAGGCACAAACTCACGCAAGAACTCACGCAAAACTCAAATACAGTAGTTCAAAATACATCCTTTACCTAACGCGTGAACAGACAATATACACACAAGGACATACACATACATGATACTTTGCACACGCAAGAAATACAGATACATGGAAGGGGCAGCCGGTCCGCTAGGCCGGGTTAACCCCAGCCTTGGGGTTAACCTATTCCTCTTCCCTTTCCGACAGTGAATCCAACTCATGGAAACTTTATTGTCAGTGACTCCCGATAGTTGGCAGCAGGGCCATGCGAGGTCCAAGTATGTCGCTGCCTTGCATTGAACATATTTGAACCGACCATTTAAACATCAATCAGAATGCCGGAAAACATGTTGTGGCGATTCTCTGTGTAAAACAGAGGTGTACACATGTGCTTCACGAAATCTAAGGTTATAAAATACACTAGGTTCCAAAATTAAAGCAACAAACCGAAATTTCATCTTTGGTGGTTTATTTTGCCACAAAACAGTATAAACAGGTGATAGTAACGTATAAACAATATGAAGAATAAAGAGAGTAAACTATTGCAACGTTTGTGCATACGAGTAAATTGCACACGTAATGACTTTCACACACATCCAGAAAAATGCGTTAATGTGCTCAGTATGGGGTGTGACCACCTCTGGTAGCAATACAGGCCTCACAACGGCGTGGCATGCTGTGAATAGTGCCATCAATCTCATTTTGAGACAATAACGCCCATTCTTCCTGCAGAGCAGCCCGCAAGGCCTGGAGAGTGGTTGGTGGATGTTCACGTGAAGCAAGTCGTCTCCCTAGTGTATTCCAGACATGCTCTATAGGATTCAAATCGGGAGAGCGAGCAGGCCAATCCATGCGTGCAATATATTCAGTTTCCAGGAAAACATCCACCACCTGTGCTCTATGAGGACTAGCATTACCATCCATCAGTACGAAGTCTGAGCCCACAGCACCTCGAAACAACCGCACATGAGGTGCCAAGGTCTCGTCACGATACCTGATAGCAGTTAAACCTTGCCGATTTACCCGTACAAATTCATGAAGAGGTGTTCGGGTAGTCAACAGAATTCCTGCCCACACCATTATTGATCCACCTCCATATCGATCTCTTTCCCTAATGTTTGCGTCCCGAAATCGTGTTCCAGGTTCCCTCCAGATGCGAATCCGTCGAGAATCATTTTCAAGACAAAATCTGGACCCATCTGTAAAGAGAACATTGTCCCACTGTTCGACCATCCAGTTGGCATGTTGATGAATCCACTCTGCGAATACGTGTCAGGGATACACATACAGCAAGTCTCCGACAGTAAAGACCTCTCCGCCGAAGCCTTCTGTACACTGTTTTCCTCGATACAACTGTTCCAGTGGATACTGTGAGGTCAGATGCCAGTTGTCGTGCAGTACTACGGCGGTACCATCGTGCTCTTACATCCAAATAACGGTCCTCTATTTCTAATGACACTCTTGGTCGTCCTGGCCCTGGTCCTCGGTATACATTTTCAGACTCTACAAACTGTTGCCACATCTGAGTAGCAACAGAACGATTCACATTAAGCCATTTGGCCACATCAGCTTGAGACTGTCCTGCTTCCATTCTTCCTATGGCCTTCCACCTTCTAGGCGTCTTCTCTGTGCCATCCCGTACCTGCAGTAAATGTTTACACAGCAAACGTTGATATTGGACTAAGCAATAAACACTGCTTTTCATTGGTGCACTGACGTCATCGTTTCCATGTTTGTAAGATGACAGGAATGCTATCTTCAGTTCAGAACACTACTGTACGGACATAGCTTTACATTTTAAATGGATATCTCGTATAGTAGACACAGGAAGATGAAATATCAATTTAAGCCCATTTACTGTATATATTTTGTAAAACGCAACCACCCGACTTCTAAATTTGACATACCATAGAATAAAACACTAGGTTTCATTCTTGCCATTTGATATTATGTGTAACTTATTAAAATAAAGACATTTTAAATACAGTGCAAAGAAAATGTATGGATAAATAAAATAACAGCTCTTTAACTCTAAATTACTTAAAATGTCTTGGCTTACATTCATGAATTGTTAATTAACAACTCTATATTGGAAGCATAATTACTAAAGCAGTGGGGGAATCCTGAAAATCCTTGCATGTATGAAATTGAATGAAGCTGCTGCTTATCAGTTGCCCTTCCCAAGGCTCCTTTTCGGTATGGAATTATTATGAATCAAGAATAATTTTAAGGTATTGCATTATTTTTAATCATTGGCTTCCTGTCAGATCCAAAATTCATTTTAGACCAGTTGTAGAGTCAGATCAATTTCTTCTGGTTACTGTGAAGACATTCGTAGTGATAGAATGCTCCTATTTACTCTTAAGTATGCTGGATATACAACCATCATCCAATAAAAGCTGTTTGAATTCCTGTAATTCACCTTGATTTTATAGCTTTGTTGCCACTATTAAATTTCCAATCCTCGTATAATAAAAGTATACCATTACAATCTCTAACGGAAAGTTCATTCCGAAATAAAATCAATTTGAAAGATTAAATGCAGTTGTGCTACTTATCATTTTCATGTCATGCTTTTATTATAATATTGTTTGCTCAGAGAAATAGAGAGACATCCTAAGTAAACCATCCGAACACAACTATTTAAGGAGTACCATTACCATGAATCAACAAAGGCTTAGTGCACTCAGTGTGTTGAGAAGGTAGGGGAACTTGTGTTAGGCCTACATACGAGGTAGAATCAAATGAAAACAGCAATTAATTTTTTCCTCATTATTTTACTGCAAGAAGAATGTTTGCTTGTACATTATTCTTCTACTTAGTCCCCTTCTAGTTCAACGCACATAAGCCAACGGATAGAAAGTGCATCGACACCGCGCGAGAAAATTATTTTGGTTGACGCTGTAGCCACTCGTGCACCACCGATTGGACGTCTTCATCAGACTTGAACTTCTGCCCTCCAAGGTGCTCCTTTAATGGGTCAAAGATGTGGAAATCCGATAGTGCCAAATAGAAGGAGATTGCTGAGTGCAGGTGTTTTGCTTCTAAATGATAACGCCCGTCCTCTTGCTCCTGGTGCAACAATGAAAACCGTCGACGACATCTGCTATAATCGCCAGATTTGGGACCATCAGATTTCCACATCTTTGATTCATTAAAGAATCACCTTGGAGAACAGAAGTTCAAGTCTAATGAAGACGTGCTATCGGCGGTGCACGAGTGGCTACAGCGTCAACCAATGGAATTTTTCTCAGGCGGTATCGAAGCACTTCCTATCCGATGGCTTAAGTCCATTGAACTAGGAGGGGACTATGTAGAAAAATAATGTACAAGCAAACATTCTTCCAAATGTGAAAAAATTAATTGCGGTTTTCATTTGATTCTCCCTCGTACATGAATTGAATTAATGAATGAAATTACACCTATGAACTTACAAGCTGATCTTTCCCTTGTAATATAAAAGTGAAGTTATTAACAAGCTCTGTAATATCTACCATGAAAGTCAAATCTTTAAGCCAATTACTATCGTCACATAGTTTTTTCGGATGCTTTCATTTTTAAGAAAACTGTAATATTTTCTCGAAGGATGAAAGACGTTTGAAAATTTGATGACAAGAAAGCTAGCGAACTTCTTAATACCTTGGCAAGCCCACAAATTCACGTCTAGATCACTATCCAAAATAGGAAATTGATGTTGATTCAGTCCTCTGGGACGAATAAAATTCAATGCTTTCTTTACGAATTTCGAAACATGGTATATTTTTATTGTATTGAGTATAAATTAGTGCTTCCTTGTGAACAATGTATTGCACAGGTACTGCACTATACTGCCCTACCTGCATTTTATGAGACACTCGTATTCTATGCTGGGAAAAAAAATCAGGTTTTAGCAAATTTTATTTTACGTTAAATTTTTTGGCGTACGTATTTATACATTTTAACTAGAGCTTTAGGGGGTAGCTTTTCGTAACTGAGGGGCCCGCTGCATGTTTGACACACCTGGTATAATCTGTTACAAATAAAACGGTAGGCCCATCCAAAGTACGAGGGTTGGAAGTGGCAGCACATCTATAAAATCAACGTGAGTTACAGGAAGATCAAATCGCTTTGGTTGGATATTGATTAGATATCCAGCATACTTTAGAGCAAATAGGAGCCTTCTATCATTACGAATGCCTTCACAGTAACCAGAAGAAACTGAGCTGGCTTTATCAACCGGTTTAAAATGAATTTTGTAACTGATAGAATGTCAATGATTAATAAAAATAATTCAGTACCTTAAAATTATTCTTGATTCACAATAATATGCAATAACATAATGGATTGCTTCAAAAATGGTTAAAAAATCTTACTCGTTATGATGAATGATTGAGTGTAACGCATGATTGAACCTCCGCCGGAAGGAAGTGAAGAGCAAGTGAAAGGCTTTGACCCATGTTGATCCTTTTCGGTATGGAATTATTGGGAATGAAGAATAATTTTAAGGTAATGAATAATGTTTAATCATTGACTTTCTGTCAGATCCAAATTCATTTTCGACCGTTGATAGAGCCTGCTCAATTTCTTCTGTTTACTGTGAAAGTATTCGAAGTGATTTACTCTGAAGTATGCTGGATATACAACCAGCATCCAATAAAAGCTATTTGAATTCCTGTAAATCACCTTGATTTTATAGCTGTATTACCACTATTAAACTTCCAACCCTCGTATAATAATACAGGATGGCCAAGATAAAAGAGGGCCGGAGTAATACTGTATGTGATATTTGAATCGAGCGTGCGAGATGGGTCACGTGATGTCTAACGGCCATCTCGTGTTAACGGTCATTTTGTGTTTGTCAGTGTTGCGTTGTCAGTTGTTAATGGTGGTTGTGAATAGGGTTCGCTGTCGCTGATGGTTATCTGGAACCAAATCTTTACTTTATCACAGATGAAGCCAGCAGCGTCGCCAGGAATTTTATTAAGGGGGGGCAAAATCAATTTCGCACCTCAATTTCAAATGATTAGGCTAAACACATTAATATTCACTTAGTTAACCGGATCGTTATTTTGAACCCAAGCTGAATTCGACGAGGCTACAAAGATTTTTAAGTTAACAGAATACGCTCTTTTGAGCAATGGCCTTGGTGAGATATTATTATAAATACATATTATAGTTATAATTAGTTAATACTTGCTAAACTCATTATAAAGTAATTCTATTTTTTTTATTCTCCATGCTAAAACTGTAAGCTGACAAAGAGTACCACAAATAAATGAATCCATAAGGCAATCCAGAGGGGGGCAGTTGCCGATGCCGACGCCCATCGATGAAGCATGGTTCCACCTTAGCGGGTACATGAACTCTCAAAACCTTCGTTATTGGTTAACGGACAATCCCCAGGGAACGCTTTGAGGTGACTCTGCATGATGCAAAACTAGGTGTTTGGTGTGCAGTTTCAGCCCAACAGATTGTAGGCCCCATTTTCTTTAATAACACCGTGAACTCTAAAGTGTGTGTAACGGAATTGTTGCAACCATTCGTAGCGCAGCTGACGGAGGAATAACAAGAACATGTGTTTTTCCAGCAAGATGGTGCCACGGCGCATACTTCACGGTTTTCAATGTCATATGTTCATGAAATTTTCGGAAAAGAACGTACAGTTTCCGCAGATTTATTGCCTCCCAGATCGCCCGATTTTTATTTGTGAGGTAACTTAAGAGTAAAGTGTACAGGAACAACCCGCATACAATTGAAGAGTTTAAAACGAACCTTCGCAATACAATTGCGGAAATCACACGAATGAACTGGCAAAAGTTTTCGAAAAGCGGTTGAGACGTGCTAATTTGTGTATTGAAGTTCATGGTGAAAACTTTGAACACCTCCTGTGAACTATTGAATATTCAGTATATTGTTATTCATAATGTTCTGTATTTACTGCTTTTAAATAAAAATTATAACATATTAGTCATTTACTTTTCTGTAAGTATTTTTACTTCTGTATTCATGCCGGGCCTCTTTTATCTTGGCCACCCAATAGTATACCACTACAATCTTTAACGGAAAGGTCATTCCGCAATATAATAAATTTGAAAGATTAAAAGCAGTTGTGCTACTTATCACTTACTTTCATGTTGTGCTTGAGTAATAATATGAGAGACATCCTAAGTAAAACATCCGAACACTGTCTTTCGGTTCCTGAACATTCTCTAAAGTTGTTATTAATTAAGAACTATTTAAGGAGTACCATGACCATGAGTCAACAAAGACTTAGTGAACTCAGTGTGTTGAGAAAGTAAGGGAACAGTAATTTAATTATTTCCCCTCCCAATAGGCCAGAAGGCAAAATCGAATTGTTGTAAAACAGGTATAAAAACAGTAGTAAAAGATGTAAAACCTTTCCTGTTTACATTAAAAAAAAGAAATACCTGTCATTTAATTTTAATTTCGTTTAGTCTTCAATCATGACTATTAATTACGGGAAAAAATAAAAATATAGTGACTGGCAGGATAAAATACAGTATAGTAATCATTAGTTCAAGAAACTCATTTTTGAAACACGTTTTCTATAAGAATGATTTCTGTGTACAATGAAAAAAAGTAATTAGAAGCCAAAGCTGCAGAAAGTTATGTCATTGTATACAGTAAAATAACGGCGCATTATGATTACCGGCAATTTTCTATGGGTTGATAGGAGCGATTGGGAGGGGATACATAAGAATACAGAGCTGAACATCTAGATCTTAGCTTCGATATGATAGACGCTGAACATTTCCATCTATATTATTTGAGTAAGCATGTTATACAATATGGTAGCTTCTTCCTCTTGGTTTGTAGAATATAAATTGCAATATTCTTTATTTTAAAATGTATAATTTGAATTAATAAAGCAATAAATTGATTCGGAGTGTAAAAGCATGCTCTACAAATTGTCTAAAACGGAAATTTGATATTAGCACCTACATTTGTAAAATAAACAAATAAAATTCAAGAACACTGTGATGACATTCCTTGAGGCAAGCACTACGTTGCACTACTCAAGCACTTTTCTATCTAGCGTTTGTTTACGTCTGCTCATAGATACATATCAAAATCTCTCCCTAGCTTTTTAGGTAGATTTCGAAGAAAAATATACCTATTGCGATCGATACCATGTCATGATTTTCGCAAAATTCTTTCATATCTTTACGTTTCATGCTTCCCTAAGTACGAAACCACCGCCCGTTCAAAAAAAAAAAGGTGATATTTATATATATATATATATATATATATATATATATTTATATCTTTGCATGCTAGCGGCCGTAATTTTGAAGATATTTGAACAAAATTTTATTATGTTATTTCTAGGCCCAATAGTTCGGACAAGTTCGTTAATGAGCAAAATTGGCCCAAGGGGGTGGTCGGGGAAGGGGGTTAAAATTTTAAAACATTTATATCTCGGCCCCTATGAAGTATAGAGGGAAACTTGGTTTGAATAAATTAGAGTACTCCCTATGGAGTTCACAGTGACACCAACAATTCGGGGGTTTTGGGGGGTACGAGTAGGGGTGGGGGTGAGGGGATGGAAATTCGAAATTTTTGAAACTACGTCTAGTGGGGTTTCGTTGAAAAGCTCTTAATGAGTAGCCTACTCTACAAATCAATATCTAGTTTCTCGATAGTTCTCATGTAAGGCGAGATTTGAACGTTTGAAAAAGTGATCTTTCCTTTTTTTGCTGTTATTATTGCGGGTTTGTCATGCCAAGGCTAAAGAAGAAGAGTGCTACGCAGCGACAGTAAATTAAACCAAAAGCACTTAGAAATCTACCTCAGCCTGTAGGCTTGCCTAAAGGGATTTTATTATGTTTGTTGTGGATATGCTGAAAGATTTATCGACTCCTCGGAATTTACCTTTAACTTTTCCACATAGGTCTAGAGCCCTATGGACCTTGCGGTACGTATATCGAGGGTGGGGTATCTAATTACGATAGGTTTAATCATTTTATGTTTCAAGGCATACCAAGATTTTTCTGGCAGGCCTATTTAGTTATTGGTAAATTATAACTAAAATCTCATTGAAGATATACGTATATTACATTATTCTCTTAGAAGATGCCATGTAAACAAGAACGCGTAGCATTTCAATGGATTATGCACTGATATTGTATGTTTGTTCTAAATATAAAAAGTATTGAATCACAGTGTGGTGTATTACTGTAACTTACATATAATTTTTCCGATTTTTATATCATTAATTTCTTTTGTAAATTTTCGTAACGGTCATCCCTGCTGAATCTATTGTATACTTTTCTCCTTGTCTCGCGCATTCTCGTCTAAGTTAACAGAAAACAAAGTTT
Source organism: Ectobius pallidus (assembly GCA_964059195.1). Taxonomy (NCBI): domain Eukaryota; kingdom Metazoa; phylum Arthropoda; class Insecta; order Blattodea; family Ectobiidae; genus Ectobius; species Ectobius pallidus. Next base: position 92,856,868 of record CAXKWD010000007.1, read on the forward strand.
TTCACACGCCTGTGGGAAGAAAAAAAAAATCTGCTTTAAAAACTTTGTGATTCTCTTTCCTTAGATCTTGGTAGTGACAAAATAGTCATTCCCTCTCTATACGTCACTCCATTTCGTCCCCTCCCTCAATTCCCCATCCAGAAAACTCCATTACTTTGGTCGCCGGCTTATTTTCTTGCTTGAACGTAGTTTCATAATATTAGTTAGCGAAATGCCGAAGGGAGAAAATAGACCTTTGTAGTCTTTACGATGTATAGGTTTCAGATTGATGTGTTTAAAAGAAGAAGAGCTTTTTATGGTGACTCTTTTGTTCACTTTTTATAGTATCAAAGGAAAACTTACAAAATATTTAAAGAACATGAAGGATTCTCTGTCTTCTGATGAGGTTTTGTAAATCTCAATTTGCTTTGCATAGAAAAAGTAATTGAAAGAATGTTTCTTCTTTTCTCAGACTTGTTGGTATTTCCATTTGGTTAGAGAGATTTATGTCAAAAGACCAAATGCTTTACATTTTTACATGCTTTGGAGCTGAGATGATTAATTTGAGTTTAGACGTATACCTACAACTTACATTCGTGCCTCTAAAGAACGGTGTGTTTGAAGTAGAAAATCACAGATTAAACCATACGCTAATTTTGGTTCTTGAAATTTTTATTTCTGTGGAGTCTTACAGAACTCGTTTAAATTAGCAGAGAGTGAAGAATACTCTTCTTTATTAGGCCTATCTTACTTTTTTGTCTTCATTCAACCGTGGGTATTGATATTTGCATATTCATATTTGCAATAATAATAAGATAATGATGATTATATATTAATAATAATAATGATAATAATAATAATAATAATAATAATAATAATAATAATAATAATAATAATAATAATAACAACTTTCAATAATACAAAAAGCCCGCACACTTGTTACCAATATAGGAAGAAGGTTGCATTCAATAACCGGGAAACCTCGATCCATAAAATTTCTGAGGCAGCGAATTATTGGCATTGCCCTTCAGCAAAGAAATGAAAGGGCACTTTGGTAGAATTATCAGGCCTGGAGGAAGCATTTTTGCTTTGATCATCGCTGGCTCCTCAGTAATGTATTGGATATAACTGATGTAATGTATGAGAAAATATAATAGTAATAAATTTAATATAGGAATTAACATAGTACTGTTAACATAAGTTATAGTTCATAAGAACTTACAAACCTAAATTTATTGTACATTATGCAGCAAGCCTATAATGGCATACGAGTATCTTAATTACCGTTATAGGCAAGTTGCATACGATTGTTTTTGTTCTGCAATAATTAGTCTAAGTGTTTAAAATTTGAGACTTTTTCACGCAACCAAACCGGGTACGCTTCGCTGGCCTTCGCACCAGCTGGTTGACATAATTCATGTCTTTTACGAGAGATGGCAGCTTACTGCGTCAATCAAATCGGAACTTCCTTTTGCTAGTATAGAATTGATGAATTTCATTTTCCAATGAGGGAATATATTTGTTAGAAAAATATTTCAATCCTCCTTATACCCACAGTAGTTGTAAGTTAGGATAGAACGTAGGAAATGCCAAGAACATTCATAAAGATTTATAATATTTATTTGTATTATATGTTCAAAAAGTTATTGTTGTAATTGATACAATATGATATATAAGCCTCACAGAAGATCTGCCAAATATATGTATAGGCTTGTTAGATATAAGATATAAATTAAAAATTAAAAAGATAAAATTAAAATTACATGGAGTAATATTGTCTGATTGATAAAATTTGTGTTAATGTTTTGTCTTAGTATATTAAAAAATTAAAAACATCGAAAGCACATAGGTTTGTTAAACTATGTTAGTCACAACTCATCTAACTTGCTATAAGCAACGTCCTTGTAAGTAGATGCTAATTAAAGGATTATTCTTTGAGTATTTATTTACTGTGTCCAAACTGTTATGTTAATCAATATTTGTACAGTGTGTCCCACGCAAGAGTTGGCCAATGACGCGGCTTCCTGCGGCGCGGCGGGCACAGCTCCAACTCCCGAACGATCGGGTGAAATATCTACGCTAATAATGCCGCGATGAGTGTAACGATTCAGGTTCTCACATTTACAGTTAAAATTACAATGAAAATAAACACATACCTCATCACAAGAGATGTTGGAAATGTTCTCCACTTGCATTTTAGGAAATTTTTAGGAAATTTTCTTTCACGCGCATAAGTTCAGCTTCCGAGATAAAGTTAATTTCTCTTGTGATATTGTCTTTAAGCTCTTCTAATGTATGGGAAATTGACCTATACACTTTATTTTTCAAGTTTCCCCATAAATAATATTCACACACTGTTAGAAGAACTTAAAGACAATATCACCTAGGCCTAACACAAGAGAAATGAACTCGGTCTCGGAAGCTGAACTTATCCGCGTGAAAGAAAATTTGCTAAAAAGGTGCCAGTATTGTGTGGATGCAAAAGGAGAACATTTCCAACATCTCTTGTGATGAGGTACAAGGTTATTTTCATTAATTAGTTTTAACTATAAATGTGAGAACCTGAATCGTTTCACCCATCGCGGCATTATTAGCGTAGATATTTCACCCGATCTCTCGGGAGTTGGAGCTGTGCCCGCCGCGCCGCACGAACCCGCGTCATTGGCCAACTCTTGCGTGGGACACACTGTACAACTTAAAGTTAAAAAGTTTTTCTTCAGAGTTCGTAAGCACTTATATAAATAGTGTATTTGTATGCACTTGTAAAATCAATGTACTTACAGATTTAGTATAATATTAAAAATGTGCATTAGTTGAGTTTTCTTCTGTTATTAAGTGCCAGTATGGTACTTTATGAGATTGTGTGGGGGACGAAAAATGTCTGTCCGTCTGTCTGTCTGTCCGTCCGTGTGTCTGTACGCGCTCTAACTCAAATACGCTTTTTCGGATTTTCATGAAACTTGGAAAACACATTTATAATGTCAATGGGAAGAACCCTATTGATATTGAACCAAATCGGTTCACCGGTACCGGAGTAATGCCCAATTTAGTGCCTATTTTAATAGATTATGGCGCCTTTCTAATAGAAAGGCGCCATAATTCAAATACGCTGTATCGGATTTCCATTAATCTTGGTATACGCATTTATGACATCCATGAAAAGTACTCTGTTAAATTTGAACCTAATCTGTTGACCGGTACCGGAGTAAAACCCAATTTAGTGTATATTTTAAAGGCGCAATAGATCAAATACGCCTTATCGGATATTTATGAAACTTCGTATACGCATTTATACTATCCATGGAAAGACGTCTGTTGATGTTCAACCAAATCGGTTGGCCAGTACCGGAATAATGCCCAATTTATTGCCTTTTATGTTAATATATGAGAAGTCGCGATAACTCAAATATGCTTTATTGGATTTTCCTGAAACTTTGTATACCCATTTATAATGTACATGGGAAGACGTCTACCGATATTGGACCAAATCGGTTGCCCGGTACCGGAGTAAAACCCAATTTAGTGTCTATTTTAAAAACGCGGTAACTCAAATACGCTTTACCGGATTTTTATGGAATTTGGTATACACATTTATAGTGTTCATGGGAAGAGGTGTACTGATACTGGATGAAATCGGTTCACCTGTTTCGGAGTAATGCTCAATTTGGTGCCTATTTTATGATAATATACGTATTCGAAAGAATTTATATAAAAAAAAGCAAATCATTTATCATGACAACATAGTCAATTGTTTTACTGTGATATTTTACGGCTTTGGAAATTAAAATAGAGATAGCTATGACCAAAAACACTATTGTTTTACATGCGCTTATAACTTACAACTAGACCGTTAAACTGACCCAGGTGACCGAGATGGTAACGTTTTGGCCTCACGTTATGGAGTTCCATGGTTCAAATCACGAAACCAGCCAATTTCACTTTCTTTTTCGTATTTTTATGTGAGTGTGCGATTGTCAAGATATCAAAAATCTGTACAGTTCAGCTGATGCTGGAAGATTTTAATCTGATTAAAAAGAAAACTAGACCTTTGTTCTTCCCTAAGCCCTGCTTAATGAATAAATCTGGAGCTTAACTTGTAAATCAATTAAAAAAACATATTCTGCATATCATAATTGCAGTCATAACTGATTAAAAAAAACATACTGGCACTTTTTTACATCAGTTTACCTGATTTTTATTCTTTTTTCTTTTTTCTTTCTTCTTACTGGTGATGTTTCGTATTGTTGTATCTAGTGTAGTTGAATATCTTCTTTCTTCTTAATTGTAAAATGTTGTTATTATGATGTTGTTGGCAACAAACAAGACGTAATGTAAATTAGAATATTGTTTATAAAATGCATAATCTGAATTAATAAAACAATTGGTTCGGAGTTCATTTTCACCCATCATACTTGAAGGAGAAGTATGAGGCAAGAGTAAGTGGGAAGTGGTTGGGTTTCATTTGGGGCGAGAGGGACAGTTTCTAAATTTTCTATAATTTTGTCCAGCGTTTTGGTATACTGTTTTCAGGTACATTACATTTGTATGAAGACATGATTAATAAATATAAAAGAATCCCTCATTGATAGCAGTTTCAAAAATTTAATATAATATTATATATATATATTGAAAAGTAAGTAACAATAATTCTCAATTTAAAAATAATATAGTATTTAGAATTGTTTTGATTTGGCTGTGTCCAATTGGTACCCTTAATTTAAGGCAGCTATCCTCCACCTGAGGTTTAATCTCATAGGTTCTCTAAAGAACAGACGTTTAAATGAATCAGCTAAATCTCATAAGAAAAACATAAATTTGCTTCATACAAATAATTAAAGATATCCAAGAAAATGTTCATTAATTGCAGATTTCAGTAAATTATAGATCACAAACGAATTTCTGACAAAACGAATGCATCCCTATCATTCATGCACTAAGTCTTCACGAAACCATCTATAACATTGGAGTTTATGTTCCTAGATGCCGAACCCAGGTTCTTCCGTGTCGCGAAGCTCCGTCCATAAGAGCTGAAGCTCTCACGAGAGCAGCTTGTCGAAGATTGCCAAAGTGGTAGATATAGGCTATTTACAAGTAATAATAATGTTTAGACATTTTATTTCGAGTCAAAGAAACAAGAATTTTCCATTGGTTTACAAATAATGATGGATTCCAAACTTAAAGCATGTAGAAATCATTTTACGTGGGAAATTATCCAATATATTTCACATGTTACGATTTGGAAATAAAATTAAACAATCTCATATAAGTATGCAGTTAATTTCGTTGATTAACTTGCATTTTAAAAGAAACATAATTTTTATTTCATATTCTTTTCAAGAATGTGGGATGTAACATAGTGGCGAACCCACGTGTTTGGTTCAATCCTTGGATCTTTTTTCTGATCTAGTATTCCAGGTGAAAAGACCTTATTTAATCCACCTTTATCTAATGAACTTTACCGCTGATCAAGAGGTCTTTCTTTAAGGATGTTCTCTTGTATATAAAAAAGATGTAAGCATTTTATGACTATGAAACAACCTGAGTGGTTGTAGTCAAGTAATTATACCATTGGTTGTAAAATAACTAAATGAGGTGTAGACACATCTGAACTCTACTTCTTGTATATTAGTTTGTGTATTAATCTTCTTACAAGCTATACAAGAGTGAAAGTTATCTGTTAGTAATTCAAGTTTCTAGTGAAGTATTGTTAGCATGTTAGGAAAATTGTCAAAAGGGAAGGTTAAACACGGCCTAAGAAAGAAAAGAAATCAATAGGATATAGACTCAGAACTTCAATGAAAATAATTAAATACTTGGTTTATAACTGGAACAGTGTGAAATTCAAGGTAGGGGAGTTATTCTCGTAATATAACATAGCCAACAGACAGCAACACAGGAATAATGCAAGAATATTGACAATAGGCGCCACTTCACTGGAAAGAAAATTAGACCGCGCCTAGCCGCAGTGAAGTGGAATCATTCAATTTCCATTGCATTTTCAATTTAAAAAACTGTTATCAGATTGTGAAAAAGAAGTATTCGTTTTGCATTCTGCTTTATACAAGCTTCATATTTACAAAAATTCTGCATAAATTTCAATATATTGAAGTCTGACCACAGTTTCTTTTTATTTTTTACATTATCTACCCGTACCAGATACGCCGCCATGGATGAGTTGGTAGCATTTCTATCTTCCACCCTGGTGGCTGGGTTCGATTCCCTGCCGGGTTGGGGATTTTTCAGCGGTGGAAAATTTCCTTGCTGGGTTCAGGACTGGGTGTAGTGTTTTTTCATCTTCTCGCGAGAGGCAATGGCAAACCTCCGCGGTATTACTATTGCCTGAATCACCTGGGACGACACGTCATCATCCCACGGCTTCGTCCCGTGTCAGGACCTGCCTTCGGGCAGAGCAATAATAATAATGATAATGATAATGATGATGATGATAATAATAATAATAATAATAATAATAATAATAATAATAATAATAAATGGAATTATACCTAAATGGACGATGACAGGACTAAGAAAACTAGGAATGGGAACAAAAGAGCTTAAATTAATGCAAAAATCAGTAATTCTAGGCACAACATCCATAGTCAGAGCATTTCTCAATGTACCAATATATTGCTGCATCTTGCGAAAAACGCCGATGCAACAGAAGAACTCACAAACAAGTGATGAAAAAGAACAATAATAATAATAATAATAATAATAATAATAATCACCACCAACACCCATACCAGAGAAATTATAGGTAGAGGAAGTATTGTCTTCGACTCTGAAATTAGTTATCGACACATATTTTGGGGTCCCATGAGTCTTTGCCCTTTCAAAAGATGTCCGTCTGTATGTGAATGTATTTGTCCAAACTCTAAAACGAGATTTTATATTTAGGTTAAGAATCTTTCAGGGATATAATACGTAGCATGTCAAAAAGTTATCGCAATCTTACTCCTGCTTTACAGAAAAAAATACTAATTCCGTCAACACGCCCATCTAACAGTATCGTGCAGTGACTGCCCTACATCGGTGCTTTCACTTTTATAAGAGAACATGGTTATACAGGCTCGTGCTTGATGGACCTGGGAGATTCTGGAGCATCCTCCATACTCACCCGGGTAACTACATTACTTTAAAAAATTAAAGCACCACTTCGAGGGAAGTGTAAACCACACGTAGGTCGTTATTAAGGATCTTAATTTACCATGGAAAAAAATGTTAAATTTTTGTACAAAGGTTAAGTTAATTTCAGTGTATTTTACATAGCAATGCACAATTGCTGCGTTATTTCGCATCAAAACCTAATAGACTTGGCTCATGTTGTGCAAAATATTGCATATTTCTACAAAAACACATCATCAATGGGATTTAAGGGCTTTTATTTTGTTTTGATTTTCACAGTTCTTACCAGGTGACTATTAGCATTTGCCTGTAGTGTAGATAAACTGTTACATTGGTACATACTACTAGTGTATATATATATATATATAAACAAGGTTTTCACACGCATAGCATCGTATATGTATATAACCTATAAGTTATATAAAACTAAACTCCGTGGCGCTACATCCCTGGAGGGATTTGGCCTACCACCCAACCACTGCGTCTTCTACCATAGGCAGATGGCAGGGTTGGGGGCATGTGGTCAGCATGCCGACACCCACGGCATGGTGGTTTTCTATGACCGGAGCTGCTAATAACCTATATATGTAGGCCTATATAATACTACCAACACACACAAATTTGATGGTTTAGCGAGACAATTGGAATGCTTAGATAGGTACTGCGTTACACGTAAGTAAAATGATTACACTGGATAACTAGAAGGCTATAATATTTTATTTCCGAAGATTTGGAGACGTATTCACTTGCTGAGAGGCTTATAGGAAACAACAATTTGAGCCTTCAGATGTCTGTCATTGAATACTCCACGTCAAAGGCTTAGTTTCCTTGTGACATTGTGCGGGGCGGTACAGGGGTGGGATTGAAAGCCAGCCAACGCTTTGCTTGATTTCTGCTTGAGTTGTCTGATGTGTTTGTTTAGACACTGCCTCTTGAGCTTTGTGTGGACTTGCAATATCAGTGTATTATGTTGACACGGAAGTGACATTCTACCTGTTCTTAGCGTATCTCGTTTTCTCCAAGCCTTTATTAGATACTGGTACAGCCCGCGTATCTATTGCAATATTAAGGAACAGTAGACCCCTAGGCTACTCACAAAATACATTGCATGCTCTAGAAGAAGAAGGCCAACCGTGTTCATTGGTCAGTTCACTCGATTGATAGTAAAGAAAAGCATACATAATTTAAAAAAAAAATCTTGTATCATAGGCCTATAGTGTTGGGGAAAAACTATGCAGACGAATAGCATAGTGTTGGGGAAATACAATAAAAGTATTTTACAATATCTTATTCTACTAATGTTTCCGTAATAAAGACTATAATTTCACTAAAGGGGTTAGACCAGTTCATATGGGCTAGTATATATATTATTATCTTCTAAGAAATTTGATCAATTTCAATGAAATTTAAAAAAAATTATCAACAATGTGCATAGTTTGGTGATGGAATTGATGATTTTTACAAAAATGGTAGGCATTTTGATTTTTATTAAAATCATGCATGACAAAAACTTAGTTTCTCTTTTCTCAGAACTGGGAGTGATTGGTATGACATTTTGATGGTTTAAACTCAAGGCTATAGCAAACGAATTGAACTAAAAATATTTTAATCAAAGCCTAGTATTTATTTGTAAGAAAAAAACTTTTGAATTTTTAAAAATTCAAAATGTTTATGCTTTTAATTTTTCTATGAGAAAACCAATGATGATAGCTTCAGGTTCAGATGTTAGCAAGGTTATTCAACAGTGTTCACATAACATTTCATGTAAAGCCATTGAATAGTTTTTATTTTTTTTATTTTAAAAAGATAAGTTATATACATGAAAATATAATTTGTGAAAAAATGTGCTCCACTTGCAACATATTTTTTTTCTGCTGAAGGGCTATTAAATGTGTCACCCACTTCGTAACCAATTACTTTAAATATCCATAACATATTCACATGAAACCACTGTTATTGTGAAGGTTACTTATTTTCTTATCACAAATTCCTTAAAATCTATTTTTTCAACCTAACCTTATTTTTACCACCGTTATAACCAAATCCCATTGCCATTAGGTATAATTCAATTGAAAAAAAATGCAGTAGGCCTATATTGGTGCGGTATTGACATCATATCGGAAGATGCAGAATAGTGCAAGACAACTGAATACCTAAACGTTTAATGACTTGTTATACTGTATAGGTAATACATAAATTGAAAGTCGTATTAATTGTTCCATAGTTATGAAATCCTTATAACGGATGTTTCCGAATCGCCGTCCACTTCTTAAACTTAATAATTGCATATGGCACGCCGGTGTCGTGGTTTGCATGTTACAGGGGTTTCAGTAGTGATACAATTTTTTTTCAGTTGTCAGTATCTATTTAATAAATATTTATACAAAACAAGACCACCCGAATGAGCAAGCGTTCGTGCTCGGGCACAGTTCAGCCATACAAATTACAAATTTATAAAGTAAATATAATTAAATTAATGCCTAAAAAAGTAATAATAAAAAATAAAGAACAGAAAAAGTAAAAAGAAAAAAAGGAAAAGTAGAAAGAACAAAATTGAAACCCTGAGTTATTACAAATAAAATCGTTCCTTAATTGTCCACTAAGTACAGTGTGAAATAACTTTTGAACTATGAAATAAGATTTTTGATAAACTTATCGAATTGTTTGTTGTTCATATGTTCATATGTACTTGGACCAGAATAAATGCTATGTTTAGAGCCAGAAGAGGTGAAGTATTTTGGTTCTATTAAAGGCAATGCTTTATTTCTTCTAGTATTGTAATTATGAGGATCCGATACATGTACGTTGCGGTATTTGTGAAAGTATTTTAAAAGTGTGAGCTTATAAATTTGTTCTACAGTCATAACATTCAATTCTGGGAATATATATATATATATATATAGAATATATATTCTATAGGCTTTTTTAAACAAATTTTTATAATTCTCTTCTGCATTAGAATCAAAGGAGTCAATACAGAAGTGCCTCTTCCTCCCCAGCCAATGATATCGTATTGGAGGACAGATTGTATTAGAGCTAAGTAGACTATCCTTAAGACTTCAATCGGTAAATATTGTTTTAGACTGACAAATTTGTATAATGTTTTCTTAGTCTGGTGCATAAATATGTGATATGTTTGTCGAATTTCAGATGACGATCTATAATAATACCAAGGTATTTGACCTGATTTGTCTCCTTCACAGCCTGGCAGGTACATGAGCCAGATTCACAGTTGATATCATGGAGTCTTACGCACAAGTTTTGATCCATAATTGATTGTGGAGTACCAGCAGTTGTTAATGAGAATGGAACACAGTTTGTTTTATTTATATTTAATACTAACCTATTGCAGTCAAGCCAACTTTTAACTACTCTTAATCCCTTATTAGCCCACTTGTAAATATCCTGCCAAGTTGGACCGGAAAATAGCAATACGGTATCCTCGGCATAAGAATAAGGACGGCCATGGAAATTATTTAAGTCCAAATGCAGCAACTCATTTATGTAAATAATGAAAAGAATTGGACCCAAATTTGTTCCTTGTGGCACACCAGTATCCACTTCTCTGGCATCACTAATCTGATCCTTATTTTGGTTATTTGCGTTCTATTATGTAAATAAGACCGAAATAAATTTAGTGCAGTGCCTCTAGTTTTTCTATAAGTATCTTGTGGTTTACCGTGTCAAAAGCCTTTTGCAAATCCAAAAAAAAAACCTAGACTTTTATTTCCAGCTTCTAATTCTTCGATAACTTTTCCTGTAACATTAATTATGGCATCATCTATGCTCAAGTTATTTCGAAAACCAAATTGATTTGAATTTAATATATTATTTTTATTTAAGAAGTCCACCAGTCTATTTTTTATACATTTTCCTAACAATTTAGATAGGCTAGGGAGTAATGATATAGGTCTATAGTTATTTAAACTATGCTTTTCTCCGGATTTGTATATAGGTACTAACACAGCTGTTTTAAGATCATCTGGGAAAGTTCCTTGTTATAAGCAAAGATTAAAAATATGTCCGAGGGGCTTCGATTTGTATTTAGAAATTGTTTTCAAGGTGTTGTTTGTTACTCCGTCCGTAACCGGGGCAACATTATTTTTTAGTGAGATTATCATTTTATTGATTTCATCTTGGGTTACAGGGAGAAGAAACATTGACAAAAGCTGAGCAGGTTGTGGTATTCATTTTTTATGTTCAGGGATACTGTTTGGTGCTAACTTGATATTTGAAGTGATTCTTTTTCCTGTTTTCGAAAAAAGGAGTTGAATTCATTTGCAATTTGGTCACTTCGCTTAATATTTTTGTCCTTTTTCATTTATGATTTCTAAGATTGGAATTTTATTATTTGAATTAGTATCAGTAGCTTCATTGACAGTGAACCAGAATTTTCTAGCGTTATTTTTATATATTTCAAATTAATTTTTGTAATAATTAACTTTCACGGCTCGTATAGCTTTCTTTAATATATTTCTGTATCTCTTGTAGTATAATATTAGATTTTCGTTCGTAATATTATTTTCCAATTTGTCCCTTGTCCGAATAAACAAAATTATTCCTCTCGTGATCCATGGCTTGATTTTCTTTAATTTGCAAGGAACTTTTTTATTGTCAGTATATGAGCATTTGTTTACATAATTTTGCAGCAACTCATGGAATATTCGAAAGCTATTATTAGCAATATTACAGTCCAATACATTTATCCATGTTTCTTTTTATAATTCATAGATTAATTTGTATAATTTACATGCTTTTGCGAATATATATCAGATTCACAAATTTGTTTGGAAGAACTAACATTTATGCCAGTATGTGAATTATTAATTTGGAACAGGCGAAAATTGCATATGAGCTTTTATAAATTCCGGGTTGAAAACTACCATTACATTGATCTTTGTAAAATAGCCTATATAACTGAATAAATAGTAATATAACATATTACTTAAGGCGACTTTCATTATTTCAGTTTTTGGTGGCTTATGACTGCTCTACAGAGATTTTGTAAAGAAAAGTTAGAAAAAAAGTTTTAGCTCTTAGTATAAAGCAGTATAAAAGAGTTTGTGTATAAAATTTAGTGTTCACGAAATATTACAATACTACAAATAATTAATTTTCTTCGTCTAAATTTTAGAAAATTAAGAGAAAACCGTTACAAGTCGTCGTGTCACATTATCAAAAGATATCCAAACCAACTTTTAGGTATTATATATAGGCCTATACGACCTATTTTTTTCTTGAGTCAAACTGAACACACACTCAAATGTTTTATGAAAATAGCATTTTAGGCTTCAGAGGATCTACACCATTTCAACCTCAATTTCGGAAAAAGTAATTTCAATTTCGGAAAAAGTAATTTCAATTTCGGAAAAAGTCATCTCAATTGCGGAAAAAGTAACTTCAATTTCGGAAATACGAGGGCTATTTTTTAAAGCATTCGATGGGGCATAAAATGAAAACCACAGTGAAAATCAAAACTGTTTTATTTGGAACATTTAGGTACACCTTCTAGCTACTTCTCTACATAATCTCGCTCCGATTGAGTCATTTGTCTTAGCGTGGCACCAACTTTACTATACCCTCTTCATAGCCGTCGCATTTCCGAAATTGAAGTTACTTTTTCCGAAATTGAAATTACCTTTTCCGAAATTGAAGTTACTTTTTCCGAAATTGGAATTACTTTTTCCGAAATTGAAATTACTTTTTCCGAAATTGAGGTTGAAAAGGTGTAGAAGCGTTTATTATGATGAAAATTATGCATGGAATTTCAGGGTGGGCCAGAAAACAATCTCTACTTGTTTTATAGGTTCCACTTCATTATTTCTTTTCCTGTTGTCATTAACATTCATGTTACCTTCGTGAGCTATATTTTAAGGTCCACAGTGGATTCCGTCCCGAATATTCCGGAGTTACAATGAGTTTTCTCTGCAATTACCTGTAACAAATTTAACACATTGTACAATTATTAATCTGAAGGTATCCATGTTCAAGTAAAAGGCCACAACTATAATAACACATTGATTGATGAATTTCATTTCCGTTTGTGGTATTTAGTTTAAATGTCTTGAAATGTTCCACCTTAAACCACAAAACATTAAATAACAGATATTGTTAACTGGATACACGGTATCTAATTAAATATTATATTCTTATACACTTTTTTACATATAAACATACAAGTCAAATAAACACAAGATTAAAATAGCGACTCATGTCGCATTAGTCCATACAAGTTATTCTTAAAATTTAAAATATCATATAAACATACAAGTCAAAAGATACAAGATTAAAATAGCGATTGATGTCGCAATAGTCCATATAAGTTATTGTTAAAATTTAAAATATCAGTTTTAAAATATTCTAATTGATCCTAAAAATTATAATAATTTATATATTGTACAATTTTATCTATTTTACAAAATCTTATCGATCATTCTTTATCAGTATTCTAATATTAACAATGCTTATCTTACATTACAACTGTACACTTATTTTTGAAGATATATTGTCTTGTAATCAATTTTCTTATTCAAGTCGTCTGATATCATGCATAATACTGATATTATCTTATTCACTTAGTCTCTTATCTTCATTCGAGTTAATTTGTCTATTATTTATGTCCAGAATATCTTATTAAAATATATCTGTATGCATTAGCGTATTGTTTATGCACTAGTTTGTAGTTAACCTTTATGTTGATATCTTCTTTTATTTGAGATAAAATGTACACAATTTATGTCCTGACGTTCTTGTTAATTATATCTGTGTGCATTAATTTACTGTTTATGCACTAGTTTGTAGTTAACCTTTTGTTGTTATCTTCTTACAATATTCTTTTTAGAATCCGTGTATCTAGTACTCTAGCTGTTAACTATGTTATTTGGATATGCGCATTTCGGCTTAATATGCCATCTTCAGTCCTAAAATATAAAATTGAAAATTAATAATATAAAATTTTTTATGATAAATTATTACATCTCAATTTTATGTATTGATATATTTAGAAATAACTAACCTTGGAATTGTGTACGAAGAAGTCTTCACCACCTGAGTATTAGCTTACTACTGACGATGTCTTATGTAATTGATGAGGGTAAAGTTCACAGTACAGTTCAAAAAGTTCATTATGGTCAATTGCTGTTTCGTTAATTATATTGTTTTTGTTTCTATATATTTCTAGATTTTCTAGTGTATTTAGCTTTTGGCTTTTTCCGTGTTTATGTAACATTTTTAGCGTATTGTCTATTGGAAAAACTTGGTGCCCGTTATTAATTAAATGTTTAGCATAAGCTGACCTGTTTCCGCTGTATTTAAAATCTGCTAAGTGTTCTTGAAATCGTTGTCTGAAAGATCTACCCGTTTGACCTATATATACTTGTTTGCAATCGTTACAAGTTAGCTGATATACCCCAGTGTTTTCTAGTTTATCTTCATTATTATTGTTATCATTGTTAAAAAGTAATTGTTTCAAAGTATTACTAGTTTTATATGCTATCTTAAGATTTTGTTGTTGCAGAAGTTTTAAAGTTTTGTGTATTCTATTATCTGTATAGTTGTAAACAACATATTTGTTATTTTTGCCATTAGTTTTTTCTATTGGTTCCAGTGTTGACTTATGATTGTTAGCTTTATATAGTTTACTTTTATTCTTTTTATTAGCTTGTAAATAACTGATTCATTATAGTGATTATTTTTAGCAATTTGTAAGATTATGCTTAATTCCTTATTGTAGAAGTGTTTACTCATCGGAATGTTTATAAGTCTACGTACCATATAGTCCAAGGCTGCCATTTTTTGGCCAATAGGGTGGTTAAATTTATTGCTTATTATATTATCTGTATATGTATCTTTTCTGTAGATACTATATTGTAGTTTTTTATCTTGCCTTATGATGTTGAGATCTAGAAGATTGAGTTTGTTTTGAATTTCAGTTTCTAATGTGAACTTTAATTTTTCATGTATATTGTTAAAGTTTACAAGTATGTCATTAATTTCGTCTTTATGACATACAATCTGAATGTCATCTACGTATCTGTAATATTTTTTAATGCTATGTTTCTTAATTAATTGTTCTATATAATTGTCCTCTATGTGCTGTAAGAATGTTTCTGATAGTATGCCCGACAAAGGGGATCCCATTGCTAGACCATCTTTTTTAATATAAATTTTATTGTCAAAATTAAAGTAGTTTTGTTCCAATATAGCTGTAATTAATGTGGTTATTTGTTTAGCAACTTCATGACTGTCCCCATTATTAATTAAGTTTTGTTGTACAATATTAACTGTCTCATATGTCGGAATATTAGTGTATAGATTTTTTATGTCTAGTGAAATAAGTCTGTCATTTTATTCAATTCAATATAGTTTAATTTATTAACTAAGTCTATTGTGTTTTTATAGTATAAGTGTTTTTAAGTTCCAACCTATGCTGTAACATCTTTTTTACAATCTTAGAAATTTTATATACAGGAGCGTTGATGAAGTTTACTATTGGTCTGATTGGATTACCATTCTTGTGAATTTTAATTTGCGCTCTAAGTTTTGGAGCTCTTGGTTTCATATGTATGGCACTTTTCATTTCTTTATCATTTAGTATGAGATTTGAGTTTTTATTACTTTTTTAATGTTTTGTTGGAATCTATCAGTAGGGTCTTTGTCGACCGGTATAATATTATTTTCGTGAATGTATTCTATGGTTTTCTTTATGTATTCATTATTAACTATGAGAATAATAGAGTTACCTTTATCGGCCTTGACATGTTTTATGTCGTTATCTCTTAATTTACTATTTATATCTTGTATTGTTTTTTATAAACTATTGAGTTTTTGTTATCAATATGTTGGTTTACGTAATTGTGTTTTATTTTATTGGTCATATTTTTTCTGAAGGATTGTTGGTTTGTTTGATTTACTTTTGTTAAAGCTGTTTCTGTATCTATGATTGAGGATTTAACTTGCTCTTTATGATTAGGTTTTAAGTTATGTTTATAACCCAATTGGAGTAAATCTTTTTCATGTTTAGTAAGTGCTGTTGATGTTAGGTTAATAACCCGCGGGAAAAATTGTATTTCATTATTTGTGTTTCTATCCAAGTTCTGATTATGGCTGTTTTGTTGGATTTTAGCTTGTTCAAGATTTTGGATTGTCTTATATTGTATTTGATATTTACGTTGTATTTCATGTTTCAATTTGTCATTTATTTGATTCTCTATTAAAGCCCATTCTTGGTTGAAGATTCTGGAAGCTTTCAAATGTAGCATATATACTTGTTCATTAAGAAAGTTCTTTTTCTTATATAACAATTTGATTTCGTGTTGTAACCACAGTTTTTCGGCTTGCTTTTCAGTGCGTCGAGCTGCTGTTGTTTTATTTTTAATTTTAACTTTGATGTAATTGGGAATAAGTTCTTTATCTTTACATGTCTTATTAAAATTAATATTAGCTATCGTTTTGAGTAATTTACGTTTCGTGTTTGTATATTGGTTAATAATTTTAGCCTGGTTAGCTTTATCTTGATTGATGAATATCATTTCCGTTTGTGGTATTTAGTTTAAATGTCTTGAAATGTTCCACCATAGACCACAAAACATTAAATAACAGATATTAACTGGATACACGGTATCTAATTATATATTATATTCTTATAAACTTTTTTGCATATAAACATACAAGTCAAATAAATACAGTATTAAAATAGCGACTGATGTCGCATTAGTCCATACAAGGTATTCTTAAAATTTAAAATATCATATAAACATACAAGTCAAAAGATACAAGATTAAAATAGCAATTGATGTTGCAATTGTCCATATAAGTTATTGTTAAAATTTAAAATATCATTTTTAAAATATTCTAATTGTTCCTAAAAATTATAATAATTTATATATTGTACAATTTTATATATTTTACAAAATCGTATCGATCATTCTTTATCAGTATTCTAATATTAACAATGTTTATCTTACATTACAACTGTACACTTATTTTTGAAGATATATTGTCTTGTAATCAATTTTCTTATTCAAGTCGTCTGATATCATGCATAATACTGATATTATCTTATTCACTTAGTCTCTTATCTTCATTCGAGTTAATATGTCTATTATTTATGTCCAGAATACCTTATTAAAATATATCTGTATGCATTAGCGTATTCTTTATGCACTAGTTTGTAGTTGACCTTTATGTTGATATCTTCTTTTATTTGAGATAAAATGTACACAATTTATGTCCTGACTATCTTGTTAATTATATCTGTGTGCATTTATTTACTGTTTATGCACTAGTTTGTAGTTAACTTTTTGTTGTTATCTTCTTACAATATTCTTTTTAGAATCAGTGTATCTAGTACTCTAGCAGTTAACTATGTTATTTGGATATGCGCATTTCGGCTTAATATGCCATCTTCAGTCCTAAAATATAAAATTGAAAATCAATAATATAATTTTTTTTATTATACATTATTACATCTCAATTTTATGTATTGATATATTTAGAAATATCTAACCTTGGAATTGTATACGAAGAAGTCTTCACCACCTGAGTATTAGCTTACTACTGACGATGTCTTATGTAATTGATGAGGGTAAAGTTCACAGTACAGTTAAAAAAGTTCATTACGGTCAATTGCTGTTTCGTTAATTATATTGTTTTTGTTTCTATATATTTCTAGATTCTCTAGTGTATTTAGCTTTTGGCTTTTCCCGTGTTTATGTAAAATTTTTAGCGGTTTAGTGTTTCGTAAAATTTTTAGTGTTTCAAGAACACTTAGCAGATTTTAAATACAGCAGAAACAGGTCAGCTTATGCTAAACATTTAATTAATAACGTGCACCAAGTTTTTCCAATAGACAATACGCTAAAAATTTTACATAAACACGGAAAAAGCCAAAAGCTAAATACACTAGAAAATCTAGAAATATACAGAAACAAAAACAATATAATTAACGAAACAGCAATTTACCATAATGAACTTTTTGAACTGTAAGTGAACTTTACCCTCATCAATTACATAAGACATCGTCAGTAGTAAGCTAATACTCAGGTGGTGAAGACTTCTTCGTACTCAATTCCAAGGTTAGTTATTTCTAAATATATCAATACATAAAATTGAGATGTAATAATTTATAAAAAAAAAATTTATATTATTAATTTTCAATTTTATATTTTAGGACTGAAAATGGCATATTAAGCCGAAATGCGCATATCCAAATAACATAGTTAACAGCTAGAGTACTAGATACACGGATTCTAAAAAGAATATTGTAAGAAGATAACAACAAAAGGTTAACTACAAACTAGTGCATAAACAGTAAATAAATGCACACAGGTATAATTAACAAGATAGTCAGGACATAAATTGTGTACATTTTATCTCAAATAAAAGAAGATATCAACATAAAGGTTAACTACAAACTAGTGCATAAACAATACGCTAATGCATACAGATATATTTTAATAAGGTATTCTGGACATAAATAATAGACAAATTAACTCGAATGAAGATAATAGACTAAGTGAAAAGATAATATCAGTATTATGCATGATATCAGATGATTTGAATAAGAAAATTGATTACAAGACAATATATCTTCAAAAATAAGTGTACAGTTGTTATGTAAGATAAACATTGTTAATATTAGAATACTGATAAAGAATGATCGATACGATTTAGTAAAATAGATAAAATTGTACAATATAAAAATTATTATAATAGTTAGGATCAATTAAAATATTTTAAAAATGATATTTTAAATTTTAACAATAACTTATATGGACTATTGCGATATCAATCGCTATTTTAATATTGTGTCTTTTGACTTGTATGTTTATATGATATTTTAAATTTTAAGAATAACTTGTATGGACTAATGCGACATCAGTCGCTATTTTAATCCTGTATTTATTTGACTTGTATGTTTATATGTAAAAAAGTTTATAAGAATATAATATTTAATTAGATACCGTGTATCCAGTTAACAATATCTGTTATTTAATGTTTTGTGGTTTAAGGTGGAACATTTCAAGACATTTAAACTAAATACCACAAGCGGAAATGAAATTCATCAATCAAGATAAAGCTAACCAGGCTAAAATTATGAACCAATATACAAACACGAAACGTAAATTACTCAAAACGATAGCTAATATTAATTTTAATAAGACATGTAAAGATAAAGAACTTATTCCCAATTACGTCAAAGTTAAAATTGAAAATAAAACAACAACAGCTCGACGCACTGAAAAGCAAGCCGAAAAACTGTGGTTACAACACGAAATCAAATTGTTATATAAGAAAAAGAACTTTCTTAATGAACAAGTATATATGCTACATTTGAAAGCTTCCAGAATCTTCAACCAAGAATGGGCTTTAATAGACAATCAAATAAATGAAAAATAGAAACATGAAATTGAACGTAAATATCAAATACAATGTAAGAAAATCCAAAATCTTGAACAAGCTAAAATCCAACTAAACAGCCATAACCAGAACTTGGATAGAAACACAAATAATGAAATACAATTTTTTCCGCGAGTTATTAACCTAACATCAACAGCACTTTCAAAACATGAAAAAGATTTACTCCAATTGGGTTATAAACATAACTTTAAACCCAATCATAAAGAGCAAGTTAAATCCTTAATCATAGATACAGAAACAGCTTTAACAAAAGTAAATCAAACAAACCAACAATCCTTCAGAAAAGATATGACCAATAAAATAAAACACAATTACGTAAACCTACATATTGATAACAAAAACTCAAAAGTTTATAAAAAAACAATACAAGATCTAAATAGTAAATTAAGAGATAACGACATAAAACATGTCAAGGCCGATAAAGGTAACTCTATTGTTCTCATACATAATAATGAATACATAAAGAAAACCATAGAATACATTCACGAAAATAATATTATACCGGTCGACAAAGACTCTACTGATAGATTCCAACAAAACATTAAAAAAGTAATAAAAACTCAAATCTCATACTAAATGATAAAGAAATGAAAAGTGCCATACATATGAAACCAATAGCTCCAAAACTTAGAGCGCAAATTAAAATTCACAAGAATGGTAATCCAATCAGACCAATAGTAAACTTCATCAACGCTCCTGTATATAAAATTTCTAAGATTGTAAAAAAGATGTTACAGCATAGGTTGGAACTTAAAAACACTTATACTATAAAAAACAATAGACTTAGTTAATAAATTAAACTATATTGAATTGAATAAAAATGACAGACTTATTTCACTAGATATAAAAAATCTATACACTAATATTCCGACATATGAGATAGTTAATATTGTACAACAAAACTTAATTTATAATGGGGACAGTCATGAAGTTGATAAACAAATAACCACATTAATTACAGCTATATTGGAACAAAACTACTTTAATTTTGACAATAAAATTTATATTCAAAATGATGGTCTAGCAATGGGATCCCCTTTGTCGGGCATACTATCAGAAACATTCTTACAGCACATAGAGGACAATTATATAGAACAATTAATTAAGAAACATAGCATTAAAAAATATTACAGATACGTAGATGACATTCTGATTGTATGTCATAAAGAAGAAATTAGTGACTTGCTTGTAAACTTTAGCAATATAGATGAAAAATTAAAGTTCACATTAGAAACTGAAATTCAAAACACACTCAATTTTCTAGATCTCAACATCATAAGGAAAGATAAATAACTACAATATAGTATCTACAGAAAAGATACATATACAGATAATATAATAAGCAATAAATCTAACCACCCTATTGGCCAAAAAATGGCAGCCTTGGACTATATGGTACGTAGACTTATAAACATTCCGATGAGTAAACACTACTACAATAAGGAATTAAACATAATCTTACAAATTGCTAAAAATAATCACTATAATGAATCAGTTATTTAAGCTAATAAAAAAGAATAAAAGTAAACTATATAAAGCTAACAATCAAAAGTCAACACTGGAACCATTAGAAAAAAACTAATGGAAAAAATAACAAATATGTTGTTTACAACTATACAGATAATAGAATACACAAAACTTTAAAACCCCTGCAACAACAAAATCTTAAGGTGCATATAAAACTACTAATACTTTGAAACAATTACTTTTTAACAATGATAACAATAATAATGAAGATAAACTAGAAAACACTGGGGTATATCAGCTAACTTGTAACGATTGCAAACAAGTATATATAGGTCAAACGGGTAGATCTTTCAGACAACGATTTCAAGAACACTTAGCAGATTTTAAATACAGCGGAAACAGGTCAGCTTATGCTAAACATTTTAATTATTTACGGGCACCACGTTTTTCCAATAGACAATACGCTAAAAATTTTACATAAACACGGAAAGAGCCAAAAGCTAAATACACTAGAAAAATCTAGAAATATATAGAAACAAAAAAAATATAATTAACCAAACAGCAATTGACCATAATGAACTTTTTGAACTGTACTGTGAACTGTACCCTCATCAATTACATAAGACATCGTCAGTAGTAAGCTAATACTCAGGTGGTGAAGACTTCTTCGTACACAATTCCAAGGTTAGTTATTTCTAAATATATCAATACATAAAATTGAGATGTAATAATTTATCATAAAAAAATTTATATTATTAATTTTCAATTTTATATTTTAGGACTGAAGATGGCATATTAAGCCGAAATGCGCATATCCAAATAACATAGTTAACAGCTAGAGTACTAGATACACGGATTCTAAAAAGAATATTGTAAGAAGATAAAACCAAAAGGACAACTACAAACTAGTGCATAAACAGTAAATTAATGCACACAGATATATTTAACAAGATAGTCAGGACATAAATTGTGTACATTTTATCTCAAATAAAAGAAGATGTCAACATAAAGGTTAACTACAAACTAGTGCATAAACAATACGCTAATGCATACAGATATATTTTAATAAGGTATTCTGGACATAAATATTAGACAAATTAACTCGAATGAAGATAATAGACTAAGTGAATAAGATAATATCAGTATTATGCATGATATCAGACGACTTGAATAAGAAAATTGATTACAAGACAATATATCTTCAAAAATAAGTGTACAGTTGTTATGTAAGGTAAACATTGTTAATATTAGAATACTGATAAAGAATGATCGATAAGATTTTGTAAAATAGATAAAATTGTACAATATATAAATTATTATAATTTGTAGGATCAATTAGAATATTTTAAAACTGAAAATTTTAAATTGTAACAATAACTTATATGGACTATTGCAACATCAATCGCTATTTTAATTTTGTATCTTTTGACTTGTATGTTTTTATGATATTTTAAATTTTAAGAATACCTTGTATGGACTAATGCGACATCAGTCGCTATTTTAATCTTGTATTTATTTGAATGTTATGTTTATATGTAAAAAGGTTTATAAGAATATAATATTTAATTAGATACCGTGTATCCAGTTAACAATATCTGTTATTTAATGTTTTGTGGTTTAAGGTGGAACATTTCAACCCATGTAAATGGAATGTAAGATCTATTATGGATTGTGTAACATGTGTATTGACCTTGAATTGTTTATAGATTGCGTAAGGTTTTACAAAATGAAACCAACTGCAAATTTCCACACCCTCGGTTACCCATCTTTGCCGTCTGTATACTGCGTACTAAGGATACGGGCGCGACTGCATGCAATCCCCCAAGGGCTGTGTGATGCAAGTTAAGTTTGTATAACCTATTTAAATTGATACTTAGATTTAAAAACCAAGCGTCCATTCCTTTTGCAATTGTCCAACATCTACTGACATGTGTAGCCGCTCAGCATCTGGAAAAAAATAATATTCTGTTAGAAATTAATATATACAAGAGCAATAAGAGCAATCTTACAATAAGTCTCATTTATATAGAATCCAGTGAAAAAAAAAGTATTGACGGTTTAGAAAGAATTCAGAATGGATTGTAGAAATATGTGCATTTTAAAACGTTTGGTTACTTCTTAAGTTTACATCATTGTCCAAAATTATTGAAATTTTTAACGTGCGTGAATTTAATCACCGAAAAATAGTCAATAGTTGACAATATTCAAACATAAAAGTTTTATGTACTCCTTAACTCATTAGAAATCTCTTACTTTGTTTATCATGATAAACTGAAAATCACACAAAAATTCTCCTCTTTAGAAATAATTGAATGTGAATAATAAATTGCAACATTTATGTATGGACAATTTTAGTATGACATAAAAAAAAAGTCTAGAATTGCATGGAACAAGTAATTGCAAATCATGAAGTAAAATCTTTTGAGTAGCATTAGTTAATGTAGAAAAGTATGTTGTAAGACGCACTGACATTGATTTAGGTATAACCATCTTCGTTGTTTTCAGTTACAAGCGTTTAGGGTTTCAATTTGTGTATGTGATTGTCTTCTTCATGTTCTTTCGACTATAATTTATAGAATTAACTTAAATTAGAGCACATGTCCGTTGCTAGGCAATATATATAACACTGAGATTGTTGCTTATTAATTCGCTAAATAGGATTTATAGACTCTGTGTATCTTTGTGGTGCTACAATACTATAATTTCTTCGCCATTTCTTCTGACATATGTTATGATTTGTATCATTGAGGTTTTTCTAAGTTAGCAAAAGAAACCTGTATGTAGCAATCAAACATTTATGTATTTCCTCCAGGCTATAAAGATGTAGGCATCTTACCGAATTTGTCATACATTTATTATAATGTCACATATATAACTGAAGAAATAGTAATATAACATATTAAAGAAAAAATGGAAATAAAGTTTTAGCCCTTAGTGCAAGACAACTGCATACCTGAACGTTTAATGACTTGTTATACTGTATAGGTAATACATAAATTGAAAGTCGTATTAATTGTTCCATATTATGAGTTATGAAATCCTTATAACTGATGTTTCCGAATCACCGTCCACTTCTTAAACTTAATAATTGCACATGGCACGCCGGTGTCGTGGTTTGCATGTTACAGGGGTTTCAGTAGTGATACAATTTTTTTTTCAGTTGTCAGTATCTATTCAATAAATATTTATACAAAACAAAACCACCCGAATGAGCAAGCGCTCGTGCTCGGGCACAGTTCAGCCATACAAATTACAAATTCATAAAGAAAATATAATTAAATTAATACCTAAAAAAGTAATAATAAAAAAGAAAGAACAGAAAAAGTAAAAAGAAAAAAAGGAAAAGTAGTAAGAACAAAATTGAAACCCTGAGTTATTACAAATAAAATCGTTCCTTAATTGTCCACTAAGTACAGTGTGAAATAACTATTGAACTATGAAATAAGATTTTTGATGAACTTATCGAATTTTTTGTTGTTCATATATAGAATATATATTCTATAGGCTTTTTTAAAATAAAAAAATATAAATCTCTTCTGTATTAGAATCAAAGGAGTCAATACAGAAGTGCCACTTCCTCCCCAGCCAATGATATCGTATTGGAGGACAGATTGTATTAGAGCTAAGTAGACTATCCTTAAGACTTCAATCGGTAAATATTGTTTTAGACTGACAAATTTGTTTATGTTTTTCTTAGTCTGGTGCATAAATATGTGATATGTTTGTCGAATTTCAGATGACGATCTATAATAATACCAAGTATTTGATCTGATTTGTATCCTTCACAGCCTGGCAGGTACATGAGCCAAATTCACAGTTGATATCATGGAGTCTTACGCACAAGTTTTGATCCATAATTTGTTTTATGTCTAACCATCTTCGTAATTTTCAATTACAAGCGTTTAATGTTTCAATTTGTGTAAAAGTGTTTGTCTTCTTCCTGTACTTTCGACTGTAAATTATAGAATTAACTTACGTTAGAGCACATGTCCATTGCTTATTAATTCGCTAAATAGGATTTATTGGTGCCAGAGTTTTTGGTGAATATAGGGGCTTGCAACATTTAAAAAATAGTCGCAAGTACATATTGTACGCTTGTAAGTACCTGAGTTTGCTTGACTTTGACATTTAAAATATCACAAAATGGCTGTTGGGAAAACTGTCTTGTTACCACTATCTAAACCTTTTCAATTTCGGAAAAAAGGCAATTCCTAATACGGGAAAATGTTAGGTTCGGTTTCTAGGATACAAGTGCAATAAACGTTTTATTGTTGCCATAAATGTATCTGTCTCGTGGTTAACATTTTCGTCAGTATTCGGAAACCTAAAGCAGATTTAATTAATTAGTTTATATTTACTGTATGCAAACTGCACATTGAACTATTTAATTTTAAATAAATCAGGCAAACTGATGAAACAAAGTAAGAGATGGAAATGATATTAATAACATAAGAGAGATGCATGAAGGAGCATAACTTTTAGCTTTGGTTTAAGCTTTTACTCAGTGCAAAAGTATTGGAGAAAGTAGAGTACATGATAATGGACTGTATTAAAGATAAGTAGATTATTCTTAGTCCACCGCTGTGGCTCGGGGGATGTGCTCGCTTCTCTCACGCAGCGGACCCGTGTTCGATTCCTGGTGGGGACAAGTTACCTAGGTAATGTTTTTTCTGTTGTTTTTCCTCACCTGTGAGATAAATGTCGGGTAACTTTAGGCCCTCATCTGGCCGTAATTATCATCTTCATCCCATCCTCGCCTTGTTCGGAGTGAGTGTGTGTGTGTGAATGGTGTGTCTCGTCCTATGTGTTCGTGTTGTCTCGGAGGTGACCCCGGCATTGGGCTAATCACTCATCCGGGGAGGCCCTCCATGGCCTTGTCTGGTCAGAATAGTATGTATATGATCCAAAGATAATCCCTCTCCTAACAGGTCGCGGCCCTGTAAGGCCCGGGTGGCTTGGGTCGCTTAAATCCTAAAAGGGAGAGGTAAAACTACGACAAAGAAAGAAGAAAGAAAGATTATTCTTAAATCTTTAGAAATCTTTTAGAATAAAGCAATGGATCAATTTTTATTGTTGTACGACCTCATGCTAACTAAATAATGTAATTTGTTTGTCCCATCTTAAATGCTGACCCATTGTATTACTTCACTTCATCGGAGTTAGAAATGGAGGACAATCAACAACGTAGTTTAAATTTTTTCCATTCAATGATGTTAATCAACATGATACAAGGAGATCGTTTTTCTACAGTAAGGAAAAAAAATACTCGAATCTAACCCCTTTTTAACCATTTTGATACTAAAACCTAAAAACTCAAAAATTGACATGAATTTAAGGTCGAACAAAGAAGTCGCAGGTAACTTGCCTATAATGGTAATTAAGATAATCTTGTCTTAATAAATACCATTGTAGACTGGTTCATAATATACGTTAATTCTGGTTTTGAATATGACCTTAGATTTGTTCTATACGTCTGGAAATTAATTGGAGCTATGTTTTATTTTGACTCTGTAAAGTGGAAGAGACTTAACTTCTAGTATTATGGTTATTCTATACCATGTGGTATATGGCACAATACTCACAGATTCTAGGGTAGATTAGGTTTAGTGATATTAGTGCTGTTTGCCGTCAAGTTTACAGCCCTGTTTCTGGATCACATGACCCAAAGACTCCCTCCCTTCCCACATTTGGGTTCGACCCCCGGCTCCGGTCATAGAAACCAACATTAACAGCCGTGGGTGTCGGCATGCTGATCACATGGCCCCCAATCCTGCCATGTGCTTATGGTAGATGACGCAGCGGTCGGGTGGTAGGCCTTGTTCCTTCAGGGATGTAGCGCCACAGAGTTTAGTTTAGTTTTAGTTTAAGTATTACATTAGTTATAATTCTACGGTATTTGAATTAAACACTTGATAACAATCAAACTAACAGTAGCCTACACCAAATACACTTGCCTCGTACCTGTTGATAGTGTTAACAATACCAAAACGCTTTTAAATAAATAAAGTGAAACGGAAGCAACTAGTTCTACTTAATGTAATGATACACTGTAGAGGTCATTTACCATCCCTGATTTCATTATTCGAACAAAATGAACGGCAATTGGGGAACACCCGGTATATTATGTAATTGGCATTAATCCTTGCTGCATGTCGCGCAGTCGTTCCTACGATTATATTATTTGCCGTATTTGCAGATTATTTACATCCTGGAAATGAAGAGAAAAAAATTCATTGAAGACAAACGTTGTATTTCCACATAAATAATATCACATGGAGGCTATGAAATAACATAACTAAAGTGTCACAACATAGCCAACAAGTTGGCATAACTATTTATTTTGTAAACCGATTACATTGTGATGGCTACAGACAAATTAAATAAGGAACAATTCGGACAAGAAATATGACAAATTTTGCAAAGAGGCTTTAATTTAGGGCTGATCTTTAACAATTTCGGAATGGCATACTCTGGATTCAACTGAAGACGTTTCCCCGAAAATGCATACAACTCTGGTTTCAAACTATGACAGTAGAGTTCCGAGATTAACTCACACCCAAGAGCGATAAAAATAGTATTGAGTAATGAACCTTAGTTTTTAAATGAATGATTACTCAATAATTTAGCTTACAACATTAAAATGACTTAAATATACTATTT
The DNA here is from genome assembly GCA_964059195.1 of Ectobius pallidus. Taxonomy (NCBI): domain Eukaryota; kingdom Metazoa; phylum Arthropoda; class Insecta; order Blattodea; family Ectobiidae; genus Ectobius; species Ectobius pallidus. The sequence continues at coordinate 92,884,519 of CAXKWD010000007.1, forward strand.
TCAGTCTGAATTTTACTACTAAGGGAGCATTCTATTTATCAATATTTTTTTTATTCTGAAGCACTTCTGACAGTTTTTATCATTATAATATTTGTGATAAAATTCATTCATAATATGTGCTAAATCCATGTCATGAATACAAAATAGATTTCTAGACTTTCTTCGAAGCCTGAAAATGATTTGTTTATATTGAGCAAGAGATTGCACAAAAATGTAACGTCCTGTGCCTTAGGTGTCAATAAATTTCTCCACTTTATTGCCATAGGGAGGACCTTCCTTTTTAAAAATAGGTTCATGCGTTAGATCTTGCTGCTGAAATCATATTTCCGTCAATTCAATAAATTTCATGTGTGCTTGTGGTGTTAGGTGTGTGGGCGCTAGGCCAATCTTAACATCGCCCAACCGTGAAAAATATTAGCTCGCTTCTCCTCGCTAGTTACACGAAACTCTCTTTCACTCTCTCCTTCTCTATTTCTTCCACCTCATTCCATCACTATCCTACTCTCTCTCTCTTTCTTTAGGCTACTTTCGCTAGAATTGAAGTGAAAGTCGTAAAATTTCTTGCTATATATATGTGTGGGGGACATAATGTGTAGTCAACATTAATGGCAGGATGCTTTCACACTGATAATGTTTTAGTGTTGTTCTTCAACAAGTGGTTATAATACGTCTTTCCTGTTCACGATGTTAGTTTATTCGAAACTCCTCATCGTCTTCCATTAATAAAAAAAAGTTTTATGAACATTAGTTTTTCGGTATCATGTTATTTACTCAGGGGCGGATCCAGAGAGACATTTTGGGGGGGGAACCAAAGTAGAAAGGGAAGTTTTTACTCATAAAAATTAATTATTCCCAGTACACAATTGAAAACAAAATGTACATTTCAGCATTTTCTTACAAAGGTATTTCAAAATAATGAATGTCGTTGCTTTAATTTAAGTATTTGGGTTATGTTCTAATAAATTTTGAATAATTTGTGCTTAATGTTACAAATTTTTTTTTGGGGGGGGGGAAATTTCCCCCATTCCCCCCCCCCCCGTGGATCCGCCCCTGTGCTTACTTGAAAAGCAACGAAAGCTTTCTACAGTTTTTAAATTATAAAATGTATATACAAACTGTGTTAGTTTGGATATTTGATTGATTTTGTTTATTTTATTGATTTTGTAATTCTAACCATGTAGTTAAGATTTAATATCATTTCCGTTTGTAATAGTTTTTAATCAAGATTTGGGGTGGTAAGAATGGAACAAGGAATCAGTTCATTCTCAAAATATGCTCCCTAGGTTTCGATAACACGGATCTTTGTCGGCTTATCAAATTAATCGGACTCTCTTCGGTGATCTCAAGGAGATGGTGAACTCTGGATCGAGTAGTTTTAAGATGTCAGTATTGCACTAACGTAGTCCGGAAAAATTAGACAAATCCACCTCTAACAGATGTCCCACGGTTCCATCTTGTTCGGGAAGAATCTGATGGAGAACTGAAGTTCACCGATGTATGAAGGCAATGGGAAGAGATGGACCTTCTTGTGTACGCACACGGACAACACACATCTGTAGTTTTTGTCTACCTGACAATCGCAGTCACCCATGCAAATTAGCGTAGGGGCGAAACACCGGTTCAGTGATAATTCCATGCTGTGGGTGCCGTATTTGCCGTCAATGGCAATAGACAATTCCTAAGCAAGCTAAAGGAAATATTATCTATTTTATGGAACCCGAAAGTTCATTGGCGCGCTTACTTGAGCCCGCCATTCAGCCCTCTTCTGTGCTAACTCCATCCAACCATCCCTCGCAAATCCTACTTTTCTTAAATCTCTCCTAATATTGTCCTCCCACCTTCCAAGGTCTTCCAAGGTCTTCCAAGTGGTCTTTTCCCTTCGAGTCTCCCAGTCAATATTTTTTAGATATATATTTCCTCCCCATGCGCGCAACATGTCCAACCCATTTCAATCTCCGTGATTTACTATATCCGGTGACAAGTACGGGTTATGAAGCTCGTCGTTATGCAGTTTTCTCCAGTTCACATTTTCATTTATCTTAGGACCAAATAATTTCCTTAGCACCCTGTTTTAGAATACTCTCAGATTATGTTCTGAATCTACACCCGAGCACGAGCAGTTTGCTCATTCGGGTGTATTTCTAAATAAATATTTGGTTCTTTTCTTTCTTTTTCTTTTCTTAAAAAGTATTGTACTTTAATTTTGAAATTTGTAAATGTTTTTTGTTTATTTGTGTATTTTTGTATTTGTATTTGTACATAAGTTTGTAAATGTAATTTAAATAAAATAAATAAAAATAAAAATAAAAGTTCTTCCCGAAGAGAAAGGGACCATGTCTCACATCCATATAATAGAACACTCTATTAATAATAAACATGTTTTAGATAGGCCTATATAACAATATTAATAGTACAAAGTCTGTGCCATGTATTTGAGAAATATGGCCAATTAACTCCTTCTGGCACTTTGTTATGTCAGTTTACTTGATTATTTCCCAATGAAAGCAGCTTTCCTGTCTAGTACGGTATAGCTCGAAATCGATGGAGTTGGACACCGCTTGTTTAGATCCACACTTATATCTTCTATGTAGTATGTTTTGTTGAATTAACCTGTTTTCGTTTTCCTTTACAGATTCCTTGGAACACGAGACGGACTATGTCTGCAAGAACTGTAAGTTTATGTTCTTCTTCTCTCTTTATACTTTTACTAGCCGATTAACTTAAATAATCTAAAAAGTCTGTGAGTAATAAATATATTGGCATAATGTAAATTTTCTGCTACTAATAGCAGAATATATATATTCTGAATGTGTTGCGTATGTGGCTATGGGAATCGCCATAGCGTAGGTTTTAATTTCCGCGAACTTTTCCAAGCGAGCACGACACGACGGTCTGTGCTGTTAGACGAATGGTAGTGGAGTGAGCTCCTACTGACGCTCTGTTTCGCGCTGTAGAATGCTTTGCTCTGATTGGCTATACTCTCGCTTACGTAATGCCTTCTTATTGGTTAAACCAATTCGCGGTTTGGAATTACGAATTTGGTACGTTGTATTTTGAATATGTACGTTTTGTTTACAGTTAATATTTCAAATTTGGAATCACATAATAATAATAATAATAATAATAATAATAATAATAATAATAATAATCCGAACGAGAATTTTGATACGGAAAATAATAATAATAATAATTTAAATAACTTGAATAAAAAAAATAAGTATACTTTTCTAAATAAATCGAAAGGGTGGGATAATTCCAGTTTCAGTTGGTAATCCTGGAATGTTAGTAATTTTATACCACTCAGTGGCATAATTCTCTCATTTTAAATAATATCAACCGTTAAAAGTGCTTCTTACCTTCGGCCGTCTAAAAGTGTATTTTTAAAATGTCACTAGCGTAAATTTTTACACAATTTTCTTATACTTCGAAGAATTGTTATGACTGAGGTTCCTCGTCGAGGCTAAAATCTGTCCGCAGGATCCATGCAGAAAATCTTTGACCCTCTGATTCCACGGTTAACACGTTATTAATCTATTTACTCACGACAACATAAATGACTATTCATGGTACTAATTACTAATAAGAACTAAGTTTTGAATTTTCTTTCCTCATATTCATGTATCTGCCACCTGCAGGGAATCATGAGAAGAAGCTCTCGGTATTCAGTTTCTAGAATCCGGACTGCCTCTCTTCGGAAGTTTACAAGAGTTGTGGGGGTGCATACGAGGAAATATTAATATTTCAATAAAAGGAAGATACTACCAGATATTAGAATCATAAATATTTTGGCATTTGAAGTAGTGGAAAGGGCCTGGGGGAGGAGAGAGCAAGTAATAAAAGCGGGAGGTAGTTGCAGGAGTATTGCAGGGAGACGAGCTAGGGTCACAGAGATTTATGAGGGGTCGGAAGGCCGAGGTCGATGTTGATCTGCCTGTAGTTGTTTAGTTGTGTTTATGGGCCCGAGCGAAGAGGTGGTTTACCGCTAGATTGATATCAACATCGAGTCCACTCCGACCTCACTTCTCACTTTTGTAGCACCGGAGAAAAAAAAACCTCTTTATTGTCGTGTTTTCGTTATGACCTTTACAATTGCAGTTTATATTTTATGTCGCTTCATAATATTTTTTTATTAACGTGAATTTTCCGGTGGGGAGAAATTAGTTGAAATAAAAATGTGATATGATAAACTGAAATGACTTTTTCTATCCGAAGCATGGATTGAACTATTTTCTCACTTTATATCTCAGCATAGAATAAGCGGTCGCTTAGCAGGAGATTATGTTCGAGCTCCATGCACATCACTTTGATTCAATTTAGTTGATTTCCGTATGGGCAGTTCGCATCAGTCATTCGGCCGCACATTGTATCCGAAGAGTCTGTGATTCTCGGCCCGACAAAAGTCGCAGTCGGGAGTCCAAATAATGTCGAACTCATCAACTGAAGTATTAAATAAATAAATAAATAAATCCGTCTGTTATCATATCTAAGAAGTATACAATTATTATAAGTTAATTTATTAAGTAAATTTGGCCATTAATAAATCATCTGTTTTTTGTTACTTATGGCACTTTTGTATTTGTTATATGGAAAGTCCCTTGATTATGAAGGACTAGGGCCAATAGTAAAGTATTAAAAGTAAGTTACAAAAAATCTGACATTAGGAAAAGAGTACAAAACAAAGCATTCAGATATGGATTTAACTAAAATAGAGAAGAATGATAGAATAAGATGTAGGCCTACCGGTACAAAAAAAAAAATTAATGCCCTGCTGTACAACAGGTACTCAGTATGCAGGCTTCGTCCGCAATTATTTACTCTACTGCTAGATGTTTTATTTTAATAGCTTAATTAAGAGAAAAGTAATTAAAACAATTTGGTTACTAACACTTACATAGCTTTTACGTACATTTTATGAATTACTAGCAGGCTCAGCTACAGCATCAGCAATCTGCACAAAGCTGAATAAATATAAAGATCTGGTTAGCAATTACAACTTTACTGTGTTCGCTGTGGAGACGATGGGACCTTGGTGTACATATGCGAAGATCCTGGTGTCAGAAATAAGAAGACATCTGGAGGCCCTGACTGGAGATTCACGTCTACAGATTTCCTACGGCAGAAGATCAGCCTTGCAATTCAAAGAGGAAACGCTGCTAGCATTTTGGGGACGTTTCCTGAAACACAGGTGCTAGAGGAAATATACTATGTTTTCTAATTAGTAAGATCTCTACAAGGCTCGTCACTCCAGTCTTCAGTTTATCTGCCATCCTCTTAGGTCCTCCACATCTGCAGAGAACTCCAGGAACTTACGAACTGCTTTTAGAGCTGCTCGCCGAGCTGCTGCAGCTTCTTTCACTGCTGCACGTCTTGCCATGTTTTTAAATGTATATTTTAGTGCTTCTTTGTATTGATATTGTAATGAATTACATAATTTCATTCTTAATTATATTGTTTTACGTAATAAAATAATACAAATAATTAAACTAATAGAACGAATCTTGTGCTTCCGTACAGACACGAAATGAAACGGTTAAAATGTACCGTACCACAGTCTCATGAACCTTACCCAAATCTCTATATATATAAAAGGCTTTGTCCTGACTGACTGAATGACAGGAATCAACGTACAGCCTAAACTATAACAGGTAGAGACTTGGAATTTTGATAGTACCTTCGATTCCTAATGTAGATGCTCACTAAGAAAGGATTTTGAAAAATTCTGATTCTAAATGCCAAAAATGAGTGAAAAATGGGCAGAAAACGTGCATTTTTTGGATTTTCGAAGGGTAATATATTTCAATGTCTAATCAATTACAGCTGGCTTTGGCTATTTTTGTCAAACCTTGGAAATGAAACTTTCGCGATCGCTCGAATGTTGTAGCTCACGCTGGTCGATTCATTTGTTTTTAATGTCAAGGCACGCATACATATGAAATTTTCAACCTAATCCCGAAGAGGATTCTTCTTCTTATTATTATTATTATTATTATTATTATTATTATTATTATTATAAGTGGGATAATCAATATAGGCCTAAATATGGTCAAACGTTGTTCGATTTGGACAAAACTCATTATACAGGGGTTTTCTGGGCCAAGGACCTCGAATCTGAGGTCGCTTTTACCAGGCGACGCTATCTAATTGTGGTATGTAGTCCACGTGATTTAGGTGTTAATAAATATAATGATTTATAAATAATATAATAATATAAATGAAATGTTTTTGAAAATACTTAACCCCTTTTTGCACAGATTTATCAAAACAAATTCTCAGAACGTATTGTTACCAATGGTATCAGGTGGGCTTGGATTACATGAAATGGATGTTTGACAAATTAGAGAAGGTATCATTATAATTCATATTATCTATATTAATAAAAGGAATTGTCCTCGATGTCCTGCGAAATCTACTGAACGCAGAGATCTGAAATTTTAAACATAGGTGGGCTGAAGGGTCGGAAAATGCACCTCGAAGCCGGAATTTTAATTTTAGTTTTCGTTCGTGAGTTATGAGTGAAAAACGGTCAAAAAACGTGAATTTTTTGCATTTTCAAAACATAAGTTTTCAGTTATACATTTCAATGTCAAATCAATTACAGTTGGCTTTGGCTATATTTGTCATATCGTGAAAATAAAACTTTCGCGATCGCTTGAATGTTGTAAGCCCTAATATGGTCAAACATTGTTTTATTTGGACGAAACTCACTATACAGGGATTTTCTGGGCCAAGCAACTCGAATCTGAGGTCGCTTTTACCAGGCGACGCTATCTAATCGTGGTATGTAGTCCACGTGATTTAGGTGTTAATAATTATAATGATTTAACTATTATGCTCTTAATTTTTAATTTTTGAAATAATTATCGCGGGCGAAGCCGCGGGCACATGCTAGTCATATATAAACTGTTAAAACGATTGCTAATTAAAAATCTAAAAACCCGACTTCGAAGCGCACTTCACAATTAAACCTAAAGTGCGATTCCGGGGGAAAAACCTCAGATTCGCGAGTTTCCTACCCCAGAAAACTCCCGCATAGTGAATTTGGTCCAAATCATTCAAGGCTAATTTTTTCCGGTTGCTATGGCAATTTATTTCACAACTGAATATTGTCTTTTAGTAGGTGGCGTTGGATGTACACGGAAACACGAGTTCAAATATCATATTAGACTAGCTTAAAAGACCCGGCGTCGCCCGGGTAATACGAAATTAACTTATGAGGATTCTCAATTTTTTCTCAACTTTTAAATCCTTGCATAGGCCTATATGTTGTAAAGATTATTACCAGTGAAGAATTAATAATAGGAATTAAACTTAAGATATCTGAAATTAATAATAATAAGTATAAAGCATGGTCATGTGGCGAGCAAATGCCAGTATTACACTTAGCAGAGGGTAAGGTTACAGGATATTGGGTAATAAAAAAGTAAACACAAAACTGAAAATTCAATAGCGGTGCAATACACTGCAGACAGTTTGTGATGGATAGTTTTATGAGGGATCACATGTCCCGTTAGAGGCGATGAACCATATTTTAGAAACCTGGGGGAAACCTTGAAAATGTTATGTAATAAGAATGACATTGAAAATTAACTAGAGTGGGCGAGGCTTGTGTTTTCTGAGCCAATCGGATCTTATTGTTTATATCCATAGGTAAAATGTACCAATGGATTATAACCAATAAGAGTGTACCTAATATGCCGCTTAGACATGTTAGTATTATATGATATAGTCTTCAACAAGTTATCAAACAGTCTTCAACAAGTAATCATATGGTCTTAAGAAGTTGAATAGAATCGTCGATCGGAATAAGTTGAAACTCGGAGAACTAGTCTTCCACATAAAAAACACATTCAGCAAGTACGAGAGAAATAGTCTTCCACATAAAAACACATTCAGAGAGTACGCGAATTATAATCAAATCGTCTGTCATATTAAGTGAATTATTAGATTACTGGCATATGTAAGACGCGCCCACTCTAATAAACAATTATTAGATTAAGAAATACTGTAAAATATTTGATGTACTCCGTTTTAATAAATAAAAGTAGTTATATCACAACACAATTCTCTAAATTTCCCGCAAATGTCCAGTATGTAAAATGCCGTCACCCTAGAGTTAAGAGGTATGTGATTCTACCGTGAGCTGAGCTTAGATTAGTCGGATTTGGAATACAAATTGGTTTTTTAACCTGGCGCCCAACATATTAATTAGTAAATAGTTTATGCAAATAAACTAATGAGCTATAAAGAACTTCCACATAGTACACACGAAAAAGAACTCCCATATACTGGCTTACCCAACGGTGGCGCGAAGTTGTAATAACAATTATTACATCACACGAGACGGCAACATGCTGAATTCAACGCGGGACAGCGAGGGAAGGAATCACCAACACCGAGCATCGACACCGGACACCACTAACCAGAAGGCAACATGAGGTTTGAAGGAAGGGCACACCGAAGAGGACACCATCAACAGATGAAGATTACAGATAAGATTAGAAATAAGAATTAATTGTGTCAAAGTAATAATCAAAAATCTTAATTAATAATAAAATATGATTTAATAATTCATTAAAGAACAAAGAATAAATTAAACTATTCAAAGAGTAAATTATACTAATTAAATATTTCATGAAACTAAGATCAGGAAAGCTAGTAATTAAAATGGAAGAGAGTCAGAATGCTCAAGAGTTTTTCACTCAACCTTTTGATAGTAGTAATGAGGTATTGAATTTGTCAGTAAATGAAATAAATCCCCAAGTTGAAGAAATAGAAATAATGGAAATTAATACAAATGCTGAACAATCTGTTGCATGTGAACAATCACATAACAAAGATGAAATGGTAGAAAAATCAAATGCAAGTAAGAATAAAAATCAAACAAATGTTGAAAATCATGAAGTAACTATTCCAAATGAAATTGTGAGTGTTAATAACAGTAAAGTAGAATCAACTGTTCAATCTAATGACATAAATCAGATGTTTGCTATTTTGCTGGCAGAAATTAAGAAAAATGGTGAGAAAGTTGATAAAAATAGTGATGATATAAAAGTAACTAGTGAGGAAATTAAAATTACTGGGGAGAAAATAGAAGAAATTAGATCAGAGTGCCTAAGAAATAATGATGCAGTAAATAAGAGGTTAGATGAGTTATCAGCTGAAATCAAAGCAAGTAGTAACGATCTTACACTTAAATTTGATCAAAAATTAGCTACTTCAGAATCTAAACTTAACCAGAAAATTCTCAATCATGAAAAGAAAGCAAATGATAAAATTCAAAGTCTTATAGAAAACGTAACTGACAAGATAAGTGATGTTAATAAGAGGGTTGATGATGATATTGATAAAACTAGAAATTTTGTTATTGATGAAACTTCTAAAATCAGGGTAGACACTCAAGTGGTAATTAATCAACTTGATAGCAAATTGGATGCTATTCACATGAATAATAGGGCACTAGAAACAGTAATAAGTGAAAATAATTCAAAACAAAAAGAAATAAATAGTAAGCAAATAACTGATATTGGTAATAAAATCATGACAATTGAAAAGAAAATTGATGACAAGATTGAAAAAGTTGTTAATGAGGTGAAAGAGTTATGTACTAACGCTAAGGGAAGTGAGAGTAATTTTTCAGGAGGCAGAAAGGAAAATGTTATTACGGAGCGCAGTTCTTGCTTAAATAACGATGAAAACTTGATTGATTTGACTAATAACTCAAGTACTGTAAATGAGAATTTAAATGCTGCTCAGAGTAATAACATCAACCTTGAAGCTTGCGACATGTATGATCAACACAGCGCAGTAAGTGCAAGTGTGCATGGTATTTCAAATTTTATTGGATCTGAAATAGTGTTACCCCATTTTAATGAATCCGAGAATATGAGTCCCCATAACTTTTTGCGTGAATTGTCTGAATACTTCAAACTTAAGAATGTGCCAGAGCAATTCAAAGTGATGATTGCGGGAAAAACTCTGAAAAATAAAAGTAAAGATTGGTTTCAAGTGACTATAAGACCAGATTGTACGTATAGTAGTTTCTGCGAGCAATTCTTGCAATATTTCTGGAATGCCGGGAAGCAACTAAAAACTAGAATGAATTTGTACACTGGACACTATGTAGAAAAACCGAATCAAACTAAATCGGCGTATTTTATGAGAATGGTCATGATCGCTCGAATGCTACACCCACCTTTGCCAGAAAACGAAATTGTCGCATTATTATGTAAACATTTTGAAGCGGAAACGCGAAATATTTTGTTAGTATCAAAGTCTACCACTATAAAAGATACACTAGAGTTACTTGTAAACATGGAAATGTATGCGAGCAAAGACGAAGAAAATTCAAGAAGGGAATATGGAAATAGGGATAGAATGGGAGAGAATAGGCCTATGTATAATTATTCAGATCAATATTCTCCGGAACAGAACATGCATTATAACCAAAGAGGGAGAAATGAAAATAACCAATATTATGGACAAAGGAGAGATAATAATTACAATGACAGGCGCTATGACAGAGGAACATCGCAACAAGTAAATACGACTCAGGTAGTTGACCCAAGTACGAGTAGGCCTAGGCGTAATGAGCAAGGAGGTGAACAACCGAACAGAAATGAAAGGAATAGTTCCGAGAATAGTAATAACCAAAGCGGGAGGACACCCTTAAATCCACAAACAAGGGAATTTCGCAGTCAAGTCCACAATAATGGTAGTCAAAGGGCTAACCAAAATTTAAACTACTAACACGCAGTATCGAGGACCTGGATGCTGTAGAAACATTATCACCAGATTGCTTGGTAGGGTTCAATGAAAATGATGAAGCTAATAGAATAATGAATGATACGACGGTAAAAATATTGTCAGTAAACGTGCGTAAGGCGGATGAAAATGTTGAAGTAAAAAGGGAATCAAAACATACACCTATAATTGAAATAAAAATAGGAAATGAGATTGTTTCAGCTTTAATTGATACTGGGGCGACGAATAGCATATGTTCACAGGAATTATTTGATAGACTAGTTAAAGTGAAAAATAATATTCAGTATGTGGATGCGGTCGGAGTATACTGTAATACAGCAATTAGCTCAAAGCAGTTCAAAATAATATATCAGTGCATGTTAACGGCAGAAATAAATGGCCAGAATATCGAATTATATTTGTTTACTGTAAAAGGGCTACAAAATGAAATGTTACTTGGATGTAATTTCCTAGAGGAGTACGGATCAATAATCGGTTTTGACAAACATGACATTATGCTAAGAAAAGAAAATTTAGAAATTCATGTACCGTTCAGAGAAGTAAAAAGCTTAGAAAATGCTGATGTTAGAGATAAGAGAGAATTAATGATAATGGATGAAGACTTCATTGTTGAGCGAATTTGCGTATACGACGACAAATCAATAAATATTAATGAATGTGAGAGCGAAATGCTTGAAGTTGTAAATGGTAACGGCAGAAATAGGCCTATAGACCAATTTTATGATGAGGACGATGAGTGGGAGGTTAACTATGAATTAACTAATAATAACGATATTAGTGAAAATAATACTAATAATGAGCATGAAAGCGATTTTGAATTGAACGAAGATTATGAACTTGATGAAAATGTACATGTAAAAGCAAATGAGAATATTGAAAGTATAGTAGAATTTTTGAAAGAAAAAGTAAACAGTATCAATTCGATAAACGCCGATCAGAAAAAGAGATTATTAGATGTATTATTGCAGAATAAAGAGATACTGAGTTCACGACCTGGATTATCCACAGCTTATCAGCATTCTTTGAATATTATCGACGACGTACCAATAATAAAATATAAGAGTAGAATACTACCATTGTCTATCCGTGATCAGGCTAACCAAATGATACAAAATATGTTAAGAGATGGAATTATAGAAAAATCACATTCGCCTTATATAAGTCCTGTGGTCTGGATAAATAAACCAGGAAAGTTACGTTTAGTCTTAGACGCACGGAGAATTAATAATTATATACAGCCTGACAACTTCAGAAGTCAGCCTATAAATCAAGTGCTAGCACAAATAAGTGAAGCAAAATTTTTGTCATGTATTGACTTGACTAGTAGCTTTTGGCAAATAGGATTACGACCTGAAGACAGGAAATATGTATCGTTTAATCACGAAGGAAAAACCTACTCATATTTAAGATCATCATTCGGATTAAAGACTTCAAATAGCGCCCTACTGAGAGCTCTGAATATAATGTTTCCAAAAGGAACCGGTGATAATGTTTCAAATTTCGTAGATGATTATATTCTACATAATGACTCATTTGAACAGCATCTAGAGAGTCTAAACCATGTGTTAAGTACGTTTAAAAAGTACAATATGACTGTGAATCCACAGAAAATTAATCTAATTCAAGATGAGGTTAAATTCTTAGGATATATTGTAAATAAAAATGGTATAGAGGCAGACCCCTCTAGAGTACAGGCAATACAAGAATTACAAGTTCCAAAAACGGTAAGACAGTTGAGGAAAATTCTAGGAATTATGAATTACCAAGCCAGGTTCATACCTAACTATGCTAAAATTGTTGCACCCCTAACTAAGCTCTTGAGAGGTAACAAGAAATTTGTATGGACAGACGAGGCAGAGCAAGCTTTCCATGATATAAAAGAGAGTTTTAAAGAATCAGTGTTATTGGAACGACCCATTGATGAAGGAAAATATGTACTTTTTAGCGATGCCTCTTCAATAGCAGTAGCTGTGGCATTGACCCAAATGCATCCTGATGGTACACACCATATACTAGCACTTGCGTCTAGGGCACTAACCCCTGTAGAGAGCAAAGGTTCTGCGACATTTTTAGAAATATGCGCTGTGTGGTTCGGACTGGTAAAATTCCACCAATATATATATAACAAACCTATCATTGTAATGTCGGATCACATGAGTTTGTCATTTATCAACAGGATAAAATTAAATAATTCAAAGTTGTCAAGATATATTCATGAGATTGCACAGTATCAGATTGAGATAAAGCATATACCTGCTAAAGAAAATAAATTATGCGATATATTATCGAGACTGAATAACGGTGTTCCTCAGTTTGACAATAAAGATAATTCTGTAAACTTAATGAGAGTAAGAATGGTAAAAGAACCTACATTGCGATGTATGTTTAGAAACATAGGAAAATTCCAAAAGGAAGACCCAGAGACTTTAGTAATATACAACCAAATTAAAGAATTAGAAGAAGACGGTAGTGACTTAAATGGACTTAAATATAAACTAGTCAATGATGTTCTGTACAAGCTATGCAAAAAAGACATAGAATACTGGCTGGTGTACATTCCTGAACAGATAGAAACAAAGCTTATTCAGACAGTTCATGAGAAATTAATCCATGCGGGAACTGAAAGAGTCATGTTATACATACAGAAAAACGTGTACATAAAGAATCTAGGCAGAAAGGTGAGAAAGCTAATAAGTCAGTGTGAATTATGCCAGAAGGCAAAGCCTATTAACACAAACTATAATTATGAAACTCTTACCATTTCGAGAGAAGAAAAGAATAGTTTAGTTGCAATTGATGTTCATGGACCAATGGTACCATCTAGATTCGGTTTACGTTACATTTTTATAATGTATGATTTGTTTACGCACTTCGTAAGGCTGTTTCCCATAAAGAAAGCAACCTCAGTGACTTGTGTGAAAAAGATATTACAGGATTGGGTGAGGCAATGTGGACCGATCGCCAATGTGATCAGTGACAATGCCAGCATCTTTAGAAGTGATAGATTTGTAACTAGCATGACCGATGCAGGCATAAAACTGTACAAAATTGCAAGTTATAATAGTAAATCAAATGGAGCAGAAAGAGCTTTGAGATGTGTGGGAGTGTATTTAAGGATATTGTGTCACAATAAAAATACTAAGTGGGTAGATTACTGTGAACCAATTGAAAAAGTAATCAACCACGGTATTAATCCTACGATAGGCGTGTCACCATATCAGCTGATGACTGGTAAAGAACCAGAGAAATTAGTGTCGGAATTGCCAGAACCAATTCTAAAGAGTGATAAGAAGGAAACGATTGAAGAATTATGCAATAATGCAATAATGAAAATCAGAAAGAGAGTAGAGAAAAGAAAGTTAAAGAAATTTCCGTATAAAACGTTGTGGGAACCCAAAATCGGTGATTCTGTTTTATTAAGAAATAAATCTTTGTCTAATGCTGCTAAGCGTCAAAATGTAAGATTATTTTTATTGTATCGAGGGCCTTATACAATAACGGAGATTTTTAACAATGTATGTTACGAGCTATTTGATCCAGTTAAACAGAAAATACACGGTAGATTTAACAAGAGTCAGTTAAAAGAATTCAAATGTTAATGATTGTGTGAATTGGAAATGCTTCGCATATACTTAGGTAACTTACTGCCTTGTGAATGATAAAATACTAATAAATGTACTTTATGTGTATGAGATCATTTAAATAAGTTAATAACGGTGTAATTCAATAGAATTACTATGTTAAAACCACGAAAGGCAAGAAACAATAAACAGAAATTAACAAAGTGAAGTGAAGTGATGAACGTACCGCGAGTTGGACGCTTGTAGTAATAAGTACTCAATGCATGAAAGTATCAACATGAATTCATGAAATCTGTGTAATACGAAATAAAATTAGGAACAGGTGTGAACAATGAATAGATATAATACAATAGGATAAAGTATTTTCTTAGTAAAATAGGTTAAAGAATAAGACAGTAGTTATAAATAATAATCAGGTAATCTACAGGTGACCCAAGTGTATGTTATGAATAGAAGTGACCAAGCAGGTAAAAGGAGGGTTGACCAAAATTGTAAATGGTAAGCTACTATATATTAAGAAGAGAAATACTTACAAAATAATATTAAAATAATAAGGGCATGACGAATTACTGGTAATTGAAGGAAGAAATGAATATTTGCAAATTATGTCATCAAGTAAAATAGAAGAAAAATTCACAACCATTCATTGGGCAGTATGTAAAGATTATTACCAGTGAAGAATTAATAATAGGAATTAAACTTAAGATATCTGAAATTAATAATAATAAGTATAAAGCATGGTCATGTGGCGAGCAAATGCCAGTATTACACTTAGCAGAGGGTAAGGTTACAGGATATTGGGTAATAAAAAAGTAAACACAAAACTGAAAATTCAATAGCGGTGCAATACACTGCAGACAGTTTGTGATGGATAGTTTTATGAGGGATCACATGTCCCGTTAGAGGCGATGAACCATATTTTAGAAACCTGGGGGAAACCTTGAAAATGTTATGTAATAAGAATGACATTGAAAATTAACTAGAGTGGGCGAGGCTTGTGTTTTCTGAGCCAATCGGATCTTATTGTTTATATCCATAGGTAAAATGTACCAATGGATTATAACCAATAAGAGTGTACCTAATATGCCGCTTAGACATGTTAGTATTATATGATATAGTCTTCAACAAGTTATCAAACAGTCTTCAACAAGTAATCATATGGTCTTAAGAAGTTGAATAGAATCGTCGATCGGAATAAGTTGAAACTCGGAGAACTAGTCTTCCACATAAAAAACACATTCAGCAAGTACGAGAGAAATAGTCTTCCACATAAAAACACATTCAGAGAGTACGCGAATTATAATCAAATCGTCTGTCATATTAAGTGAATTATTAGATTACTGGCATATGTAAGACGCGCCCACTCTAATAAACAATTATTAGATTAAGAAATACTGTAAAATATTTGATGTACTCCGTTTTAATAAATAAAAGTAGTTATATCACAACACAATTCTCTAAATTTCCCGCAAATGTCCAGTATGTAAAATGCCGTCACCCTAGAGTTAAGAGGTATGTGATTCTACCGTGAGCTGAGCTTAGATTAGTCGGATTTGGAATACAAATTGGTTTTTTAACCTGGCGCCCAACATATTAATTAGTAAATAGTTTATGCAAATAAACTAATGAGCTATAAAGAACTTCCACATAGTACACACGAAAAAGAACTCCCATAATGTAGTATATAGAGTTTCAAGCGAAGAACAACGACATATCACATTCAAACTATTGCCTCAGCAAACGCTAGATATAAATTTTATCACTCATACAGGACTTAGAATTTTGCAACCCATTGATTCTGCACACTGCTCACACTGTTAAAAAAAATAATAATAATAATTTTTTTTTTTTTAAATTGAAATTCCTGTAACATAACTTTTTACTGTCTATACGGGATTTTTTATTTTCCACTTTCATGTTGCCATACAACCATTTCGGGGCTAAACTCAACAGAAAATCAACATAATCTTCCCCAAATACCTGCGAACAAAGAACTAAAAATGTTCCATCCTATTTTGTCTCTTACAATAACCATCCCTATTTTTCAACTAATACAAAGCCTACAGCGATGAATAACGTATCTGTGAATAGGATATTTAGAGATTTCTTGACATAGCATACTCGCTGCCCATCGTTGGCACAAACTCAGGCTGAGACAACTGAAAATGCTGTCCCCGCAATACCACCTTGAGAACTAAATTGCGTTTGCTGAATTCAATGTAACATTTTGAGAAATGATATTATTTTTAAGGGAAGGAGTGGTTGGTTTGAATTTTAATGTTGACCGCGTTACTTTGCGGGTTGAACTGGATATGTGCGAAATTTCGTTCAAATTGGTCAAAGCATATAAATTTGTATACTAAACATACATACATACTTACATACATGGGGTACGCCGTGGTTTAGTGGTTGTGGCACTGCGCTACAAACCGGAAGGTCGCGGGTTCGATTCCCGATGAGGTCGGAGTTTTTCAATTGGCCTAATCCTTCTGGTGGCACTAAGGCCCTGGGGTCGACTCAGTCTCTAACAGAAATGAGTACCAGGAGGAGGCCGGTGCGTAAGGCTGAAAAACTTACACCTTCTTCGGCCGAATGTCTAAAATTTGGGAGCCTCACTACCTGGAACCCTCGGGGCCTCCATGGCCTGTATAGGGAACACTTTACTTTACTTTACATACATACAAGCATAAATAGGCCTACGTACATATATAAATACATTCATACATAGGCCTACATACACACTTTCGATTTTATATATTAGCCTAGATTTATACTTCTCTAAATGTTGTATAAGCTTTAAAATGTTTTCTTTTACAAATATTGGCATTTGGCAAGCCTATAAAATATTATGATTTCAAAATGACTAGGAATGCGTAATTTTTTCAGGTAATGAAAGCTAATTTTATTAAATATGGTAGAGTGTCAAGTTAGGTTTCGTGGTTTTGGTCTAGAGAGAACAACAGCGACACTACAAAATTTAATCACTGTGAGAGAGGACGACATCATTATCTAGGTTACTGTCTTCCCTCTTTGAAGACTAGAAGCAGGGTTTCTGTCTGAAGTCGACCAATTTATCCACACTAAGGGTTCAGTATGATCAGTGGCGTAGCGGAAAAAGGTTTGGACCCCCTGCAAAGTTTAATTTGGACTCCGTAACAAATTCACGCTCAAGCATTCGACTGCGGGAAATAGCAAATGTGATAGGCTGACAGGACCTCAGAAGTATTAAAATTTGTCTTGTTATTATTGCCTATAGGCGTTACTATTATTACATTAGCAGTAGTTGTAGTGTAGGAAATTAGAAATTGAAGTATTATTATTTTTTATTATTTACCTCGAAAATCTGGCACAGGCACAGGCACACTGTAATATGTAGACCCCTCAAGGGTAATAAGGAAGCGGCGAGATATAATCTAGCTGTAGCTTTGTTTAACTGGCCTTTTGTGTGTTCATAGTAGTATGTTGTTTAGAATCACACCAAGGTATCGAACTCTATATAAAGAAAATATGACTGCTTTCCAAAGAGTACAAGCTTTCAGTTCGCATTTTTTATACTCTTGATGAAAATGTTATTATTGCTTGACTTGGGTCTGGCTTTAGTTGTAAGTTATTATTCAACTAATTAAAGTTTTTTCCTTTCTCTTACTGCTTTACATGTTTTCCCCCATTATGAGAGACTATTTACACCTTTCTTTTTTCCTGTTTTCATTTCGGCCCCCCTGCATCGCGGGATCTGCGGAGCCTTCAGTTACGCCACTGAGTAGGAAACTCAGCGTAAAAAAATGTAGGTACCTGTTTAACATATGTCTATGTTAAAAAATGTATGTACCGGTAAGTAAATAACAGTCCGGCATTCGCCTATGCCGTGTGGAAAGACTCAGATAAATCACAGTCGGATTGGTTGCCTACGATTTGAACTCGTGAACTGCAGAGTGAATATAGAGGATCTAAAAAAAGGGATATATTTTTTAAAAATCTGTATTCGTTGAGAAAGCGAAATAGAGCAATAAATTAGGAATATGAACAGTAGGAAAGTTACAATCATGTATATAGCTTGGTTGAACAGGTTAATCATTATAGGATTGTGTTGTAGCATTAATGCTTGCCAATTTTCAGCCAACACCCTACTAGATTAGGGATCAAGGATGTACAGCTTCGCAACAATAGCATCTTGCCATTAACGATTCCTGCCCTGTTCTGGAAACTAAAACGTTTATATAGTCATATAGAAAAAATTACAACCAAAATTAGCAAAAATCTTTTTTTCTTAAGGAATTTAGTTAAATATCTTCCTATAAACACAGCTAGAAGCGTATATTTTGCTCTTGTACAATCGCATATAAGTTATGGTATTGAACTATGGGGTAGTACCCCACAACAAAATATGAATTCAATTTTACTTTCTCGCTTATACGGAGTATAGAGAAAGTATTGTGATCGTGACAAAAAATCGAAGTTGAGTTAACGCCGGGAGAGCACGTTTCATGAAGCCTAGAAACCGAAAAAAGTATTTTTGGAATGACGTCTGTCCGTCTGTCCGTCTGTCCGTCTGTCCGTCTGTCCGTCTGTCCGTCTGTCCGTCTGTCCGTGGACAAGCACAGCGGGTAAACGGCTCGTTGTATTTACCTCATTTTTTGAATTAAGAACTTTTTCGAAATTTTGTCGAACCGCCCAGAAATTTAGTTTTACAACTGAAATATTAAGGGGACTTTTCATGAAAACTTTTTTAAAAAAATTGTTTTTTGAAAAAATGGCTCTAACGATTTTAATAAAAATTTAGAATTGTAAAGTCTTATCTGTGACTAATAAAATGGCTATATCCGTATTTCCGCAAAAATGACTAAAGGGGCACTTTACTCGTATCCATTTTCAGTTTTTCTAGATTATATCCATTACAGTAAGTGATACATGAAAACCTACCACAGTAAAGTTGTAGAGAAAATTAAAATGGAAATTTTTTGTTTAAAACATTTCTTTATACAATTAATAGATATCAAGATAAAAACGAAATAAGTACAGCTTAAATGCGAATTTCAGAACATACATATCAATTAAAATATGAATGGCATTTTGTTGCCACTAGCAACAAGAAAACTATAGGCCTAATGTACTTATTGTTGTGAAATGCAATCAGTTTAGCTCAGTCGCATTGAACACACTAAACCAATTACAGCGATGTGGTAGGCCTATGGGCTAACAGGGAAGAGGTCCTGAGTTCAAATCAAACCTCGTGGCCGCCCAAATTGACTTGGGTTTTTCATGGTTACCTCGCAAAAGCAAACGCCGGGTTTATAGGACTTGCTTATTTTCCATAACTCATCGCCGCTACGTCACTGGATATTATAATCGTTTAAACTGAATGCCACATACGAAGACATCACTAAACAATAGAAACAGATGACGCGAATGAGTTGTTACAATAGACTAATAGTTCACGCAAACATACTAAACACATTACATGACCTACAATGCAGTTAAAGCGTGCAATATAACCTAAGTAGTAGTAGTAGCAGTAGGACCGCCGGCGTGGTCTTGTGGTTAGCGTCAGATCCGTCGGTCCGGGTTCGATCCCCGGTACATCCTTGGATTTTTCTGAGGTTGAGGGGTCTGGTAGGGGTACACTTCCTCGTGATTCAAATTGAGGAGCTACTTGATAGAGAAGTAGCGGCTCCGGTCATGGAAACCACCATTAACGGTCGTGGGGGTCGGCATGCTGACCACATGCCCCAACCCTGCCATCTGCCTGTGGTAGATGACACACCGGTCGGTTGGTAGACCAAATCCCTAAAGGAATGTAGTGCCACGGAGTTTAGTTTTAGTTTTAGTATAGCGAAATTCAAATATAAGTCGCCCCTTAAGCTCCGTCCATTCGATATTCACATTTGCATTTACTGTGTGATGTATTTTGTTTCTGAGCGAAGCAGAGTGATCAATTGTCCTTGTATTGGTGGGTGGGTTGGGTGGTGCCGATTTATCCCAAGGTGCGACTTATATTTTAATTTTCCCGTAGTAATACTAGTAGTACTAATAATATGCAGTTTTACTGTCATTCATTATTATTATTATTATTTCACGGTAAAAGCATTAAACATGAAGATCGACTCTGATGGTTTCCGTTCTAGATACTTCTTAGTTTTATGAAAATGTAATAAATAAAATTTTATTGTCTCTTTAATTTAATTTTTTCTGTGCTAGCCTTTAACACGTATATGCGAGAAAGTTTGTGCAACGTATTTTTGCACCATTTATTTATTTTACAGAAGCAAGCCGTAAGGTATCTTTACATTCTGGGTTTTAATCATCCGTGTAGAGGATATTTTAAAAAGTCGTTAATTCTAACAGTTCCATCACTTTATATTTATAAGATTATTTTATGTGTCAAAGATAATCTCAAATCATTTGTAATAAATTCTGATGTCCATAGCAACAACACGCGTGGTAGGAATAATATTTTAGTACAACGTAGACTTACCTTAGGCCTATATGAAAGAAAACCAAGTTATATTGGTCCGAATTTTTTTAGAAACTTACCTAATGCCCTACGACAGAATTACTGTAAAGAATTTTGATGCAGAATTATATAAATTTCTTGCTAAAAAGCTTATTATAGCACAAATGAGTTTTTAAAATGATTCTTAGCTATATTTCCATTATAGGCCTAACTTGTATTTTATTTGTATTTACTGCATTACAGTTGTTTGTATGATATACCGGTATTAACCGTTTTGTAAGTGCAACCATACATGTATACATATATACGGTTATCATTTCCCTTACTTGTTTTTATTTTTTGTAATTTTAGATTTTTTTTAAATGACGATATTCTTCTGTATAAAATTGTATTATACCATGCAGAATAAATAAAATTATTATTATTGTTTATTTGTGAGTTTGATTTTTGTATTTTTAAAATTATTTGGTCTCTCAACACATCACTTCTGTAACAGAAAGTTATGGTAAGATCTCTTATGAGATTGTACAAGTTCTTAACCAGCACCCATGGTGAATCTGTCTCTGTCTACAATTAGGTTGCCAGAACTTCGTACAAAATACAGATCTTTAGGATGTAATGAAAGCTAAGAACCTGTTTTCCAGTCTTCCTTAGATGTTAGATTTTGAGTGCGGATAATAGAAAATGATTGTATGCTTGAACCCAACGATTTTATTTAAGACATTATGAGCGTCAAGTGAGTTTTCCTAAATACTGTACTTCCATTATTAATTAAGAATATCATTGCATTTATTTCTAATAATGTGTATTATATACTATATAAATATATTGTATAATAAATGTGTAATGGCCCAGAAAACCCCTGTATAGTGAGTTTCGTCCAAATCGAACAACGTTTGACCATATTTAGGCCTAGGCTATATTGAATATCCCTCTTCGGTGTAGGTTGAAAATGTCATATGTCTGCGTGCCTTGACATTATAAACAAATGAATCGACCAGCATGAGCTTACAACATTTAAGCAATCGCTATGGTTTTATGTCCAAGGTATGACAAAAATAGCCAAAGTCTACTGTAATTGATTTGACATTGAAATGTATTACTCAAGACCGATGCTTCGAAAACGCAAAAAATGCACGTTTTCTGCCCGTTTTTCACTCATAACTCACGAACGAAAGCGAAATTTAAAATTCCGACTTCGAGGTGCATTTTCCGACCCTTCAGTCCACCTATGTTTAAAATTTCAGATCTCTGCGTTGAGTAGATTTCGCTGGGCATCGCGGACAGAGACAGACAGACAGACAGACAGAAAGCCAGACACTTACTTTTATTAATATAGATTAAAGGCGCCATAACCAACTTATCCTTATACTTATGCTGGACTTAGTTATAAACAGAACACCCTAGAGCCTTAAATCTTCTGGGAGTTGAAAATCGTTTCACTAAATAAAGAATTAAGGTATTCCGATATTATCTTTGCAACAGAACTGTACTTGCGAATACTCTCAGTGGCTAACTCTACTCCACGTTCGGATTGTTGTTAGCTTGAATATCGTGTAGCTCTGTGGTACATCGCTTTCAAGTAGCGGACGAGATGATCAAAGAGCAGTACAGCTACTGCTGCGTATCTTCATGATACGGCACTTGTCTTCAGAGTCTCACATGTCTTTACTGACCAAACGACTCGTTAACACCAAACTTCTCGAGTGGAATCCTCAGGAATGTTCTCCTTTACCTAATAAACAGGTTGACGGATTACGTACTTTGTAAAACATACAATCATCAAGATATTAAAGTTATTGCAATTGCTTAATATAATATTTTCCACTATTTGCGTGATAATAAAAACGAAATGAATCGTATTTAGGCAGTATTATAATAGTTTTTAGAATAATAGAATAGTGGACATCATTGCTCTTGACAGAAAGAGGGGCCTGGGTTACATAATTGATCCAACAGTTCGTTTTGAACAAGATTCCGAGCAGCTGTAAGAGGCTGACGGCGAAAAAAAAAAAATATATATATATGAACCCACGGTTCAATACTTAAGAACAACGACAATGTGAAGGAGGTATCTATCATCGAACTGATTTTGGCAGCCGTGGCACTATAACGAAGCTTCTCATAGACTTCTCCAAATCATTTCCACTAAGTAAACATATGTTTATTGTGAAATAGGCTTTTTGTTTTGAGAGACGCTATCCAAATCATGCATAACCATTTATTTGGTCATTCTTTTGGATAACATAGATAGCATTTTGAGTTTATATATAACTTCTTTCATTTAATTAACGCATATCATGAGTTCTTTGTTTGGTTTAATGTTTTCACGTTTCATTCTGTGCAGTGTATGTTTTATTTTGTTTCCTTGTATTTAATGTATATTTCGTTTCTTTTAGTTGATTTCAATGTGCGTTTCATTTATGTTTTGGTTTTCCCCCTTTGTTTAGTTGATACAGTATTCTTTGCAATCTGTAGTGACAAATATATAAATACCACGGTATTACAATTTTCGAATGAGCAGTAGAATAGAATTATGCACGCAAATTTGCAATCTGAGATGCAATGACACATTTTCAGACAGTAAAAACAAAAACTAGATATGATACGAAAAGAAATGTGACATAGTTAAAATAACTTACTAGATGCTTTGCCACAAAAATCATCCTGGATAGTGTTATTAGTAATATCGCCTGAAAGTTTTAGTTCTTGAATATTTTCGTTAAGTTATATTGTTTTGATGGTAGATGCAAAAATAATTATTTATTTCATAATCAACGTAAGAATACAAAATTATATCACAATAACGATATGAAAAATTAAGATAAAACGCATTTTCAATTAAATGCAAGGAATTGTTGGTAGATAATACTGCAAGTCATCTGTGAACTGTACACGAATAACAAAGTAAGGACAGAGATATCAATAACGATGTCCAGGAACCATGGTTCCACTATAATTTTTGTAAGGGAATGATGCAGTCTTAGTTTTTTACAATATTGTCAGTAGGTATGGTTTCTGTTACACCACTCTTTTCATTATACAACCCACTTCTACTAACTACTTTGTATAGTTATCTTTAGAGTTAACATACATCTTAGAAGACTACAATTTCATTCTCGTTTAATGTCTTATGGTCGTTGTGAATCATGAAGGTAAAAAATACAATGAAATAAAATAACATAAAAGAAGGTAAATAAGATAAAATAATATAAAAGAAGGTAACTAAAATAAAATAAAATAAAACAAAATAAAACAAAATCTGCATGTTATGTTACCTCATTATGAATCTCTACTAAAGGAAATGCTTCAACTTACCTGCTGTCGGATTAGGTAGATCAGTCAATAAGGTACTTGCTTTCTGTTCCCAAGTTTGGACGTTCGATCTCGGCCAATATTGTGGTATTTACATGCGTCTTAACATGACAGTAAATTAAAAAAAAAGTTTGTGAAAACATTCAAGTACAGTAACAACGCTGATAGGCCTGAATAGTAATATACAACCATCATCAAAACAATCAAACTTATCAGTTAGTTGCAATAATTTTTTTCTTGAACCCAGCGTTATTATTTAACATAAGTTGAAACAATTTTTTTTAATTACTCTACTTCCTTTATAAACTAAGAGTCCCAATGCATTTATTTGTAATGCCTAATATTATCATTATAGAAAACGTTTCATTAATTTCCCATAAAATCGATGCTCCTGGAATTCAAACAAGTAACAAATCGGAACAGGCCTGTAGAATATATTGTAAGTTAAGTATCGAAATCTTTTACGCAGAATGATGAGAGTAACGCCGGGTGATGGAGGCAACTTCTCGGACAAAGATGTGTTGCATGTTGTAGCTCTTTCATGTTAGGTGCACTATCTTAATGCGAATTTAAAAGTCTTACATGCCTTATAGAAATAGTTTCAAATCTCAACAAAACGTGTTTTTTCTGGCTTCCTTTAGGTATATATCCTACGAATACTGTTAATTGGTATTTAAAACATGCTTTTGGGTCTTAACAGTTATATTCCTCAATAAATAAAACCTACTTACGAGACTTTGATATTAAATTATCAGTCATATACTTTGTTTAAAAAAAAATGGGAATTGATTTTCTCACCATTCTTGTAAAATAAGGCCTGTAATTAGTTATATTAACAAACGAGCGAAAGGAAGTTGAAGTTTCGGAAAGCATTATATACGAATATGCAATTTATTTGTGTAGCTTAACCTTCCATACAAAAACACTAAGTGAAATTGATAGTGAAAACAAATGCTATTTTGAACACGAACGTAGTCTTAAATACTAATTTTCCAAGGGCTACGTTCGGCTTTGTCCTTTCTTTTAGCACAAAATGCCCAATTAAGATATTTTCAGTATTTGGTTTTCCACATTAGAGACAGATTAATCCGATTTCAACACTGACATAACCCTAACTGAAAGATCTGCTAAATATTAAAAAGTACGTTGCATCTTGTAAGTTGCGTAGTGAAGTGAATAAGTTAATAGAAGGAGTAGCAAAAGCAGTAAACACCTAATTTTATCTGATAAATTTAAGGCCATAGAGCCATCTCCTCCGTTCAACTAAAGCAGGCTGATATCTGTTGTAGAAATTGCCTAGACTAGTTTATATATAACGTAAGATTACTACATTAGTGCATAAATGTTACTTCAAGAGAGATTTAAGTAAAATACAATAATTGTATTTATTAAATAGGCCTACCTCAGTACTGTAGTAAGTCTGCATCATTGTTTTCCCAGAACTGCGTTTTGTTCTAAGTTCCGTTTTCAATCCATAATCTAATATGGCATTCTCAACTTTGGAAGATTTAGGGAAAACTACTCTTGAACCCCTTTCCCTTTTGCAGAAAAGGATAATATAAATTGGTATAAAATGAACATACCCTATTGATTACCCAACTATTGTAATATTTTTGAAAATCAGAGTTACCATAATTGACCAAATTTACAATTTTTCTAATGAAAATATGTTCGCAAAAATCAAACAAATTGCATCCATTGATTAGGTATACAGTACTTGAAAAATATTAATCCACCTCTAATATAACCCAAATGTCTGACAGCAGTATAATTAAAGCACAATTTTAATTTTGGTCCCCCTTTTTATCTTTCAGGGTTTTCGGATTCTCCAGTTGCTTCAAAACTTAATAAAAACTGTAGAGTATAAAACAGTTTCAGAAAATATGGTAGTGTTCAAGGCTTCATATAGGCCTACTCAATTACAAATTAAACACCTATGTACATGTAATGCAACTTGTTCTTTAAGTAATTAACTAAATGGGAAGAGCATTACAGAAACTCTCAGTAAGTCAGAGTGGTATGCTTCACTGTACTCACTCAGTGGATTAGAGGCGTCCACATTTCCTTCCAGTCAATTGTTTTCTAGCTTTGAGAGAAGAAACGTGAGGTCGAAACGGTTTTTACTCTCATGCTATCAATTTAAAGGCAGACCGGAACTGTTCTCTTGGGATCTGTGACACCTGTCCGAGACCTGTGTCTCTCTTTTTCATCTTTCTTTTTCCCCAGTTTCTGAGGTCTTCATTTCTCATCGCACATTTATTGCCTTTGTTTATGTTTCCAACTATGTTCTGGATGCCTTTTTAAGGGTGATTTTCACATTTTAGAGAAATATTTTTTTATGCGAAAACGTAATTTGCTTGGGGGTAAAGTAAATACCTAAACGAGTCTGTAAATCAATTAGTAATTATGAAGTTGAGAAGCAAGAACAACAAATAATTTTTGTGTTGTCTGCCATATTCATCTCATAAACTGAATCACAAAACTTAACTTCCGCCTTAAGCTCAAAGGAGATAGGCCTATGAAATGAAATAGCCTTACCGATGAGGCTTCTTGCTTTGAGGTACACAATTTAAAATAAACTCTTAATTAGTAGCTCAGAGAATACGAATTTCAAACGTGCTTACATATTAATTTTATTGTTAGTAATGGGACTGAATTTATTACGATTCATTAGTTTTTATGAACACAACCATTATTATGATTAATAGTTAGTATAAATATATAATTTACAAGTAATTCTAATATAATCCCAGATTTAGTATAGTATAAGTCTTATGACATATATGTTCAGACGGTTTATATTATTACTATTATTATTAATGTTATTATATGCCCAATATTGTATTTATAACTATAAATCCGTACTAAGTCACATTTTATAACCTTCGTCTTCGTTTAGTCTCTTAACGTTCAAACTTGTTAAACTTGCTACATTCTCTTCGTCATTTCTGTGAGCGATTGTAGGCCAGTAAACGTGCATTATATTGTATTGTTTATGCCAACTTCTTTTATCAGATTGAACAAGAAGTTTACAGCCGTAGGCAACAGAGAGCTGGGTATCTGGAAATCTATATTATATTTTCCGATGTTCGGTGCCCTGAAGCATTTTTATTGGCTCTCCAAGACAGCGGCCGAGCTATCATAAACCGGTAAATAAATTACACTTTTTAAAGCGTGTACTGGGTCATTACGTACGTGTAAGGTATCAATCGAAAAATTTTTTGCTCCGGTTTATCGAAGTTGCATACCATTTAATTATAATAAGCATTTTGGTTAAATATCACAATTAGGACCTTACATTTTAAAGTCGAGCAAAATGTTTTGATTCGATAACTCGATCCAAAGCTACATAGGCGATTCATTCAATGAAAAATTCATAGCATAGCTATTATTCTCAATTTTGAGGCTAAAATTAAATCTACACTAAACTTTAATGTGAGTAGTCTATATTTCATTGTAATTGTGATCGGATTTGTGTGAAGGTCTCTCTCGCTATGCGTCCACTTTCGGTGAGAAGTGAGAATATAGTAAGATAATATTTGGGGTAAATAAAGGAATGTGAGTGTTCACTTCATATTTTGACTATTTTACTTAACGTTTTTCTCATATCGACAGCCAATTACAGGCTTGAAAGAAGAAACAGCCAGGCAATAAGTTAGCAGAGAATACAGTTTAAGTAAATGAAGTTTAATTAATAATTAAGTTCTGTGGCTCGGAGGTCCTTGGGTATATTCGTATTATGATGAGGGGCCCAGACAAAACATTTTTGGAAACCCTGGTATAGTAATAAAAGCAATGTTCTTCGAACTTCAACATTACTTATTCTTTAAGACGTTTCGTTCTTTTATTCGTTTCCTACTTTTCTTTCCATTTCAATAGGCTTAAATATCAAGGCCTAACTGATCTCTGGATCAACTAACAAGACTTAGAGGGTCTCCCTAGTCGTCTTGGTGATGCTCCAACTCTAAGCAGGGCCTCCCCCTAGGTCCTCATAGGACTACATTAATATTCTGCGTCAATCAGGTAATTAAATTAATTAGTAAATTCCAAAACTATTTGTAACATAGTTTATTGTACAATAAAAACCACTATAACGAGTAACACAAATAAAACTGACTAACATTATGGATGCATTAGATTATCATCTCGTAAAGTATCTGAAATTCTAAGGGGGAGGGGGTTGCTATCTTGATAGCATGCGGGTTAATTATAACTCCAGTACACACGTAACATTGCATAGACATCTCGCAGACTGAGAACGCAAAATTACAACTCACTTTACCGTAATGCCACTTCTGAGTTAGCCCGATGATGGTATGCACGGTAAAGTCCGGTGGCTTATGTTTAATTCACACAGTTGAATTAGAACCATGAAGCTTGGTGTATTCATTATTTAGGGTATTTTGTTATTATACCTAAAAGTTTTGAAAATCACTATGAATTCTAAAAATAGTGAATAGGCTTCCTAAGATCTAATTTACTAAATTATTCGTAGCAATCATGTAAAATAGAAGCATTGTGGAGATGTAGAGTGATTGCATTTGTTATGGCAGAAAGCCATAAATTTTGTTGGAATGACCTTTTAATGCCTGAATTAAATTATCATTATATGAATTCTCGTATCTTAAAACGTCTCACTAGGCATTTCCGTAAAATATATTACATGCGATAAGTGTTGTAAAAACTTTAAGTCAAAGTGAAGTAACAAATGTCTGTTCAATGATCTTGAATTCATTGCCTTTTTATAAAACTGTAACTTATAGAGGAAGAAATATGCACATATCCATGAGCCAGTGACTAATGTTCTGCATGTGGTTATTTTCGTATAGAATGGAACGTAAGAGAGAATTAAATTGTAAAAAGTAAGGTGTTCCCTATACAGGCCATGGAGGCCCTAAAGTTCCAGGGGGATGAGGCTCCCAGATTTTTTGACATTCGGTACGTGAAGGTGGTAAGTTTATTAGCTGTACGCACCGGCCGCCTTTACCCCAAGATTGCTCCTGGTTCTCATTTCTGTTAGAGGCTGAGTCGACCCCAGGGTCATAGTGCCACTAGAAGGATTAGGCCAATTGAAAAACTCAACGACCTTATCAGGAATCGAACCCGCGACCTTCTGGTTTGTAACGCAGTGCCTCAACAATTACACCACGGCGTACCCCGAATTAAATTGTAATATAGTTTATTTGAATTACAATTTCATAGAAGATTATAGTAAATTCTAAGGAATTTAAAACATGATGCGGAACTTTTTATATAAATTATGGCACGGCTTTATTTGAGCTCCTCTTTACGCAACAGATTTCCTAATTGCATGTAGACCTATAATTGCATGTCCCATCTAAATGTTACTGAACCAAAGCCTTGCTACATTTTTTCAATTCAAATACCGAAGAGAAAAGGAGATACCATATCTAAAATAATGGAACAAACTGGGTTGTGTTTACCCTTCTATATTTTAAAAAAATTGAACTTACAAAGGAAAGTAGACTATAGTATTGATAATGAATCGAGAATGATTCGAATGGATCATCACTCTCGTCTCGTCACCTAAAAAAATTACTTGCCATTCTTCATACGATACGGAGTATAGCGAGACTTGAAATAAATTGGAAAGTAACTTGGTGATATAAGCCTACATAGAATACCAGAGGTCTCCAAATTATTGAATAATGAAAGGCCTTTTTATCTAGCTTTGTGTCTTGTTGAGGGCCGGATAAACATATTTAATCAAATAAAGAAAACTAGAAGCCTTAGTGAGGTGTATGTTTTTTAATCCATGATATTTTGTAATTCTTATTTGATTCTTTGAATAAGTAAAATATCTCACAGCTGTTGTTCAGTCAAATGGTCTCTTTGTTTTGATTTTGTGAATTGCAACAAAGACTTTTCTACAATGGGAAGAATTTGTTAGAATCCTGCTACTATGAAAAGCAGGGTGTCCACATTCTGGAAAGTGAGGGAAATTGAATCCGGGCAGGGAAAGTCAGAGAATTTTGTTAAATAAAGGAAAAAGTCTGGGAAATAAAAAAAATGGAATAGTCAGAAAAAATAATTAGCTCCAGTGAGCGAAATGTGAGGGGCATGTGTTTTGCTCCAGTCTGCTGTAAGGAATTTTCTTTTCATTACTTGAGGCAATCACTTCTAATTTTTATATAGGGATGGAGGCTGGATTTTTAAATGTTATTTACAAAGAACCTTCCAAATACCAATTCTTGTGGCCAGGGAAATATAATTTTCTGGTCATGGAAAGTCAGGGGACACCCTGGAAAGGATCAGATCCGAGGTAGTCTTATGTAAGCAATTTGAAAACTGAATAACCATTTTTCTTTTAACGTGTTTTTTGGTGTTATCGGATTGTAGATAAATGAGTTACCGGTACATGGATAAAATTAGGTGCCGCATTTAAAAAGTTGATTCGTTTGTTATTCCTAGTGAAATTTTATTTTATCTTTCCTCAGTTTTACTTCAGGATTAGATTCAAGAATCCCAATAATCCCATCTAGTAAATTGTCATTTATTCCATAAAATGTGTATGTTACCAGACATTACGGGTTTGTACAGTTTGAAACTCAATCCTTTACACTGTATAAAGTTTTTGACTAGCGGGGCAGTAAACCGACAATGAGCAGGATTTGTAGACTCAGTGTCATGTTGGAGATATGCATTAATGAACAATAGAATATTCTGTCTGTTGAAAATTAAATGAGAATATTATAGAAGAAAAATTCTTCTGTCAGAGAAATCGAATCCAAGTGTCAGAGGAATTTTTCTCCTATAACATTCTCATGTAATGTCCAACAGAGACAATATTCTGCGGTTCATGAATGCATGTCTCCATCTTAAATGTTACTGTATAATGACAGTGATAAGCCGGTCACAAAATAACTTTGAATTAAAGTTATTGAATTAAAAGTAGAACCTTGAATTAATAGTAGGGATGGGTCCTCGATACTTTCGATACCTCGATACTCTCGATACTTGCATGGTATTGGCATCGAACGATACTTCAGAAAACTCGCTCGATACTTTTTCGATACTTTTGTAATTCTGCAATTGTGCAATTAAGTGAGAAAGCTAGTATTTTTTTTAACAAAAACTTGTAAGTGGACTTTAAAAAACTAATTTTAGTTTTAATGTAGAGTTTAAAAATAGTTATAGGCTACTGATGATATTAAATTTTGTCTCATTAAATATGCAGACTTAATTAATTTAGTTGGTATTACACAGTTCTCTCAAATTTTAATTTTTAATGCACCTATTTATTGAAACTGGAAATGTTGACGGTATCGAGTATCGAAGTATGGAGTATTGAGGAAAAAATCATGTATCGGTATCGAGTATCGAGTATCGAGAAAATCTGGTATCGACCCATCCCTAATTAAAAGTAGAACTTCTAGCATAAGACACACGAAGTAAAAGTAACACACTATCGCACTAGTGCTATACAATCTTTATGTCAGTCCATTGGTACCAACTTTTGGTATCCGTCTCATAGATTACTTCAATCGCCCATAAGGGCTTGATCCGCAAACATACATACCTACTCGCAAAATAAAATCGCTCTTTTAGAAATAACTATTAGTGTCCCTCATAATACTACATATGACATAATTTTTTCAGTGAGGTAGACTAGAGATTCCATCTGGCGCTGTGAAGCGAACCCTGGCTAGCTCAGTTGGCAGAGCAGTGGCACGGAAAGCGAAGGTCATGGTGTTCCAAAGTTGCGTATCTAGCTGATATTTTTGGATATTTGAATAATATCAATGTCAGTATGCAGGGAAAGAAAGAGAATATTCTTACATCAACTGACAAACTGAATGGGATATTAAGAAAAATTCAACTGTGGAAGTCAAAAAGTTGAAAAAAGTGATCTTGAAATGTCTCCTCTCACAGCTGATACCGACATCTGTTCCAGCCTGATTTTAGAACTTCTTTCTGTTTTGGAGAATGTACTGCAATAATATTTTACTTCTCTCAATGTGAACGAATGTGACTGGGTTCGCAATCCCTTTGCCGTTACTGCTGAGACACAAAGCATCTACCATTAGAAAAGGCAGAACTTCAAGCCGAGCGAACTTTGAAGTTGAAATTTAGGGGAAAACAGTACTTCGTTTGTGGATTTCAGTGAAGAGAGTTCTAAGTGTTATCAGAACATGACATATCTCTTATGTATCATATATTAATGCAGTTTTCAACAACATATCTGTGCGAACAGGGATTTTCGGCACTGACCTGCATTAAAAATAAAAAACGTGAACGAATTCTTTCTGTAGACGAAGAATTACGGCTGTATTTGTCTGCGATTCCTCCTCGCATCAAGCAATTGTTCAAAAGTAAACAAGCCCACATTTTGCACTAACCTGCAACAATAGTGAAATATTATTTTTTGTGTTCTTACTGCTTGTAGGCTTACGCATCCTGTAATATTTATAAATAGTATTACTGAAATATTGAATACATAAGCAATTTTTCCACGACAAGCGGCACACCTTTTGTGAACCCCTGATCTAGATTGTACTACACACATATCTGAAGAAATAATAAATAAAGCAACACAAATTAAAAAAAAAAAAGAAGAAACGTATAACACTCACTCGGGTTAGGTGGATTAAGTCGGAAAGCGAAATCTATATTTGGAAGTTAGCAATCTTGACATGATTAGAAATGAAAGGCAAGGTAAATAGCAGGTATTTGAGAGTTGCACAACTCATATGCTTTCTCTATTGCTATGAAATTCAAATGAATCCACAAGAACAAGGGCATGACAATGTATATCCATTAGATGGTAATCACACGTCAGGATATCGCGTGACTAATGACAACTCTATATGATTTTGATTCTGATTCCGGTCTCACTCGGTGATTCCACTTTCCATAAATGTTCATGCTCTGATTGAACTGATGTAACCGATATCAAATGTTATAATTATTGTTCTCTTTGATTACTAAGAGAAAATTATAATATATACTGTATTAAAAAAGACATAAAATATAAATTAAAACACCCATATTTATGTTCTATATTTTAACAATTCTTTTTTTTTTAACTAAGCAATAATGCAGGTTAGGGATTATACTCGTAATTCTATTTCCCCAGAAATTTGTAATAAGGAAAAATAATAATGACTAAAGGCCACTTGAAATAATATGTTGTACAGTGTAATCAAACTTAACATTCAATAGCATATGGGCATGTAATTGCATATAGGCCAACGTAAGTCAATAGCCTGAAGTTTGCTGATTGAAGAAGCGCTGAAAAATATCCCATAAAAATATAAAGAAAAGCTAACCTATTTAGAATTTGTTAGCAACTATCATAATGGTATTATGTATTGACTGTCACTATGGGTTATGTTGTGAATTATGGCTCTAAGTTTGCCTTAGGCTAAAAGATTCTAAATATGTCTGTTGTAACAGGTTTTATTTTTATTTTTATTTTTTACTCCCATTCACTGACAGAATAACAACCATTAATATATAATTCATTATTGTTCATTCAGTCCTATTTTTTTTTAACCAGGGGATTGGGTAAACTTGTATTCAAAACATCGAGCTAGCAGTTAGCACTAAGAAACTTACAGAGAACATTACTCTATTCACACTTCCGTGTGGCAATCTGGTTTGCAGCGTTATTCAACGCTGCCCTGGGACCTGAAAACAGAGTTTCCAATGCAAACTTGATGTAGGCCTATTTGGACAAGGTTTCCCCAACCCTTGCTCCAAATACCAATGAAAGGAAATAGCAAATATCAATCTGGATTCAATATTTATGAGCATGAGTACGTTGAGAAAGGTTACAAGTCCGGCCGTATTAAACAGGTGAAGTAATCAGGCCATGATTTATAAATGGACAGACTGGACATTTGCTCACGGCGGCAAACCTAGAAAGAGTGGCAAATTCTTCAGGGAATTTTTGTATGGTATGCAAATTAAATTTTATATTTAGGTTCAATAGGTTCAAAGAACATGGTATTTTAAAACTACTTGCTTGGTGAATTCTACTTCTGTGAATCATATTTTCTTAATTGGACTATATTTATACTTTCCGGTTAATACTACGTAATAAAAATAATTCTTGTCGGTGATAAACATATGTTACAATGAAGACCTCTTTCTGTACGATGTTGAAGAAGATACATGAAAACAAACAATTAAAAATCTAATAGTTATATACATCACTTTGCGCCTTTTCCATCGTTAAAATTAATTATATGGACTCATACCCAGACTGACTAGATTGTAAAACAAAGAAACAGGCACACCTTAGCGGCCAATACAATAGGCCTATTCGAACTTTTTCAGAGTGTTCTTTATTTCATCATGTTATTATTTAAGAATAAAGCATCTATATTGTTACAAAAATAATGTTAATAAAGCAGTTAGATTGAGTTGAGATACTACTTACTCGAAAAAAAGCATTACTCTTTTTTTAATACTTTTCAGAACTTAAGAGCTCCTGATTTTTCTTTCTTTAGCATCTTTTACTCACGGTAAATCAGTCTTCAGTGTATCACTGCTATTTTCTTGGCAAGGTCACTGTAAATTGAAAATAATCAAACTACACTCAGTGCAAAATTTAACAGACAAAACTTGTAGGCAATAATAGTACGAACTTACAGAAACGATATTGCTTTTGATCTGTTGCTTATTTAGTCCACGGTATTAACACATTATTGTTAGAATTTCTAAGTTTGCAATCGAGTATCTCTAGTAGAAAAATTGACATTCTTGTTGCACGTAGTGTCGCTATAAGGAAGAAAAAACACACAAAACATCATATGAATTAATTTTTGTTGTCATTATCTTTATATATATATAAAGAAAGATAATGACAACAAAAATTAATTCATACGATGTTTTGTGTGCTTTTTCTTCCTTATATATGTATATATATATATATATTATGTTCAAGAGCTTTTTAATCTAATTATTGCAAATACAAATTATTACAAAATTGTTACAAATAAAAGTATAAATAATCTAAACACAATTATTATAATTACAAGAGAGTATTATTTACCCCGCATGAGAATAGCTCGTGTTCGGGGTCAATTCAGTCATACTAAATTTATATTATAAACATTATATAAAAAACAAACATATTATAGGTTTGGGCAAAGACAATAAGATTGTTTATATGAAATAAATACATGAATAATGATGCGAAAAAAATACATTTCAATATCATAGCAGAGATAAACAAAATACCTCACGTTAAAATTAAAAAAATTACAAATGAGAATGAATATTGGAAAACAGTGAGTAAAAGTACCGTTACAAGTTAGTTTTAAGTAATGATAAGTAATAATAGAAGTAATAATTCTTATATGTGTGTGTATATATATACACACACACATATATATATATATATATATATATATATATATATACACACACACACACACATAAAGGGACATTTAAGTGTCCCGAAAAACTTTCTCGGAACACTGGGGTAGATTGCTCAACACCAGGACTGTCCTGGTAAAGCCGGGACATCTGGTCACCCTGATCATACCATAGAACAGGGGTGCTCAAACTTGAACTGCTGGCGATCTACCTCAATATTTTTAGACTACTTACGATCGACTCTGAGAGACTGCAAGTGTGTGTGATGCAGGGTTGTCGTACATACACGATACACCCTACCTACCTAGGTAGGGCGTACCGTAGCATATATAGATATTAGCTTTCTGCGCAGTATAGGTACATTATTTTAGTCAAGGTTTGGGTTAGGTTTAGTTAGGTTCTTCTCTACAATATCAATGAAAAAACTCATAGTTATTCAAAATTGCGAGTTTATTGGTTGTTACAAAACAAAAGAGTTACATATGGTGTTAAACTTAACTAAGGAGTGGCTTTGGATGTTGAAGCGTGGCACTGCATGTCCTCAGCATACTTTTCATAAGATGGTACGTAACCACTGAGTGCTAATCG
This sequence comes from Ectobius pallidus, assembly GCA_964059195.1. NCBI lineage: Eukaryota > Metazoa > Arthropoda > Insecta > Blattodea > Ectobiidae > Ectobius > Ectobius pallidus. Next base: position 92,920,561 of record CAXKWD010000007.1, read on the forward strand.
CAAGCATGATGACATATGATCGTCAGTTAGTCGATTGCGATATTTTGACTTAATTATCTTCATTTCAGAAAATGCAGACTCGCACAAGTAAGTTGACCCAAAAAATGCCGTCAGTTGAAGGGCGATTTGCCTTACATTCGGATATTTATCTTCAGATATAAAACACCAGAAATTTGTATCAGATGCTGTAGCTTTGAGATGTATATCTGATATAATCTGCACCAACTCATTTTCAACAGAACATGAGTTCATATTAAACTGACTGGCTATTTCAGTAGCTAATTCCTCAATGTTTTTACATGAAAAAGGATAACTCATAAATGATGCTATATTTTCCAATTTACTGCAATCATGAAAACGCATTTCGAATTGTCCCAAAATATTTGATAATTCAGCCTCATACGTATCATAATTCAACTGAGGAATCCTTGCTTTCAAAGACGGAAAATGTTTCAGATCCTTTCTTTTCAGTTGATCTATCATAAGTTGCAATTTACTTTTGAATGCGTTTACTGCGCTAATCATCTCAATAATAGTTTTTCCTTTACCTTGAAGCTCCAAGTTAACGGTGTTTAAGTGCATTGTGATGTCAGTCAAAAATGCCAAATCATTTAGCCATTTTTCGTTTTTCAAAATCTGAGTGTCATCACCTCTTTCGTCTAGAAAAGCTGTTATTTCGGGCAATAATTCTTGAAACCTTTCTAGGAATTTTCCGCGACTCAACCACCTGACGTCCGTGTGAAGAACTAAATCAGTGTGTTCAGCTGACTCCCTATCTTCCAACTGCAACTGAAAGAGCCGCCGTTGCAAGCTACGTGCACGGATGGAATTCACAATTTTTGTCGCAATGCCCATAATTTCCTCCGTGTTTAAAACTTTTGAACACAAAACTTGTTGATGTATAATGCAATGGAATGAAAAAAATGAAGGGAATTCTTCATTAGCTCGACACAATGCCACAAAACCGTTTTTGTTTCCAGTCATTGCTGGTGCTCCATCGGTTGTAATGCACACTAATTTATATATTGGTAGCTCGTAGTTTTTTACAAAATTGAAGAAAACGTCAAATATATCTTCGCCACGGGTCTTCCCCTTCAGAGGTATGATTGTCAAAAATTCTTCCTTAGCCAACATGTCATTGAATACCATCCGAATAAAAATACACAGCTGGGCAGTGTCTGTCATATCGGTGGATTCGTCGAACTGTAAAGAAAAGTATGTACATTCCATGATATCATGTTTTAGTTTATCTGCGATGTCCTGGCTCATGACTTCAATACGCCTTGTGACAGTCGGACGAGATAACTGAAGTTCTCTAATAGCAGACATGATTTCTGTTTTATTTTTAAAATCTCCAAATAAAGTCTCACCCGCTTCAATAAATGCTTCCTTCACCACCGATCCATCTTCGAATGGTTTCTTGTGTTTCGCCAATATATGAGATATTTTAAATGACGCGATCGTAGCAGCTTTTGATTGTTTGACTGGTCTTGTGAACATGGATTGTTCTTTTTTCAAACAAGATATCAAATCACGTACCTTTAGTTTTCTTAATTCACTCTGTGGCGGAAAATCCTTTTCATAGTTTTTATGAACCGTTTTATGATGCCTCTCTAAGTTACCACGCTTAGGTATTGCAACTGACGCACGACAAATAACACAAATGCACTTATCCTTCACCATACAAAAGAAAAATTCTTCCTCCCAATCCTTATTAAAATGATACGTTTTAGATTTCTTCACTGCACTCATTTTCCACTATTTAATAATAAACTTTGTACTTATCGACGTAGTATCGCCATCAAGTTACAATTCAGAATGACTCCAATTCCTGCAGGCGCAACATTTATATCGGCGTGAACGAAAGTCTCGAATGTTCCCGTCAAACGCGCCGCCCGAAACTAGACTGTACTGTCTCTCGTTGTTTCTAGACTAGACTCCACTGTCTAGTCTAGAAACAACGCGGCTTTTCTTTGACAAGTGCCGCGCGTTCCTTTGATAAAGCCACCTTTTGCCGCAAGCAGTGTTATTTTATTAGTTACCTACCTACTTATTAAAAATTTTTTTCTTCTCGAGATCTACTCAAAAAGCACTCGCGATCGACTTGTCGATCGCGATCGACCGTTTGAGCACCCCTGCCATAGAATTTTCGATAACGCGTGTTTAATATGAGATTACGTTTTAGAAATCTATGCGTTTGATTAAAATAATTTGAGTTTTATGAAACTTTTCGGATGAATTAATTGTAAACTCTCTCGTCAGTACTATTTCCCCTTGTGGAACAATCTTTTGCAATAGGTTTCTCCGAAAAAGATGGTATTGATTAGGCCCAAATAAAATTCTAGCATGTCGTATGAATACAGTGGTTATAAATTATGTTAATCTCTTTATGGATTTAAAAATATAAACCTATAATACTGCATTAAATACACATTACACTTCTAGTATAAATGCCCCAGTTTAATGTATTATTCATAGTACTTTGTTTGCGCACATTTAACTACCTTGCATGTAGCAAAACATTACTTCTTTTAAGATTTTGGTAGCTACTAAAAGACGGTTGCGTTCTGCTGTTATAAAATCTCGTACATTATTTACTTTATTTGTGAATTGAATTAAATTGTGTGCTTTATGCATGCACAAGTCGACCCAGCTTCCTCTGCAGTTGTGTCACGTACAGTAACTCATTTCATGCGGAGAATTGAATTCTTTTGTGCCTAGTATAAAATTATAGTGCAACTCTTGTAATTTATTTATATCGTGCTTCTGATTGTACTCCACTGACCTAAAATAAAACCCTACATTGCGGAAACCGCCGTTCTAAAAGAAAATGTATTTTACTTCAGCAATGGTAGCTTAACACAATATGTGATTTTGAATTATTAACTGATTACCTTTTCTTTGAATATTTAAATGTGACCCGCAGGGTTAGTAAGTATTGGCTGCATAAAATTCAATGAGGAATGGATATATTTATGTTACTGAATACATGATTTTATTAAACGAAAGATCGAAACTGACAAAATCACCATCATTATTTACATTTTCATTATTATCATCATTTAATGGATCTAATTATAGTTAGTTTCATTGTTTTATTAATATTACTTTAATCTTTTGGTAAAGAACGGCATTAAGATATAGTCAAATAATATGTGTTCTATATGCGTTCAGAAAGCATGTACATTGATTGGTGTTCATTATAATGAGTTGGATTTGGCAAGTTTTTGGTAAAATTAATTTTTAAGACAGCTTTTATAAATTGTTAAAAGGCAGCCTATTATCGGTATTATAGTTCATATCAAATAAGTGTTCATAAGTTATTTAGAATGTGTAAATAATACTGTTTTACAGTTACTATATTTATCGTAGCAATAATTTTCCGACTTATATATAATGAATACTGTAGTCGGTAATTAATTTATGTTCTTAAGGTAGGCCTATACTTACACTATAAGCGATATTGCCTGTTAATTGATTTTTACATAGATGGCATCGTAATATAAGATAATGATATTGAAGCAAGACTCTTTCGATTACCATATCAGTTCACTTGAAACCACAAAATATGAATCACTATTTTCGAAAAGCAGATCTTACGTGCATTTTCTATGATTAATTACTAAGAACGTTTTGTGGTTTTGTGAAATTTAACTGTTCATCGCTTTATGCTGCAAATTTATCTGAAACTCTCACAACAGGAAGTGATAAATAAGAAGGAAGGAGGGATAGCAAATTAGTAAAACTAAGATGGTGCATGTTATTGTAGTAGAACAACATGATTGACTGGTATTATAATTCGAATAAATTTAAGTTCAAAAGAAAGACATGTTCATGAAATGGCCCTCATAATAAATTGTTTATTTTCGATATTATTTTCTCCTTATCAGTTAATATATTTGAAAGAGAAGTGTCTATAGAATATTTCTTTAATCTGCTGATTTAGATGTAAGAATCGAAACAAAGAGTTTGCACAATCAAATTAGATTTAACGTTTCAATTGTTTCTTATAGGACTGAACTCGGCTCTGTTGTTTGCATTGCATTAATTCTACCTGTCAAGCTGAATATGTGACATGGTTTGAAATCCTCTGTCATGATATTGTGTTTAAGGGTAATCATTCGAATGAATCACAGAGTAGAGTCAAGGAAATCAAACTCACCATGTGCACTGGGAAACCAGTTTAGTTCTGTGCATTATTAAAACTTGCCAACAGAGTTAAATTAATGGATTAAAACTGGCGTACACAGTTCTAGAACCTGGTGATGGGAATTTTAATTATTAACACTTAATTTGTCAAATAGCTAACAAGGTCGGTGGGTAGATAATTTGCCCTCAAACCGTTCACTCACCTGAATAACTTGCTGTTACTCCTAGAGGATAGCTTACACGTGGTTTCTTATTCATGAAAAATATGCAGATGCAAGCATTCCAGTAATGTAAGCTTACATATTTATGACCTGTTTCTTCAAACAATGTTTAATTTACTGCGAGAGTCAGTAAAAGCACTTTAACATTAAGACTTACTGAAACAAGGTAATATGTTTTAACATAGATGTAAGAATTGGCTATTAAAAACAAATAATTAGTTAATAATTTCAACTGCTTAGAAAAATAGGGAGATAAAAGCAGCTGTAATTGTATTTTTATGGACTTCATACTATTCTGGGATCGATATAGGTGGACATAAAAAGAAAATAATCAACGGTTAAATAAAATTGTTCCTTAATTTGTTAATTTTACATCACATCATTTACAAATTACTTTTAAATTCTTTTGTACTGAAGTAGGCCTACTCAGATGTGTGTCAATGTACAGTTGAAATCATTTCCCATGATTTTTTTTCGGAATGTTTAATGCAGTTGCTGATACCCAGATTTCCTGTTCCTAAATTAAATTTTATACAGCGTGCTCATAATTATAACTTTCGTGACCCTCTGTTAGGGGTACGCTAATCTGAAATGTTATGCAACATTTAGCAGTAATGCTCGCGGAAGAAACAGGCGCTATGTAGGGGTGTTACGATGACAAATCTATATCACGAACGTTGTGTTAGTGTATGCATTATTCTAAACAATTAATGCATTTCATTTCCGTATTCTATTTTAAACTCTAAAGCTACAATAGCACAAAAAGTATCGATAAACTTAACGTGACCTTGACTGATCTCTTATGTATTTAGAAAACATTCTCTGTTTATACTAACTAGCCTAAATATAACATCTCAGCAAATAAAATCTCTGATTAGCTTCATATTTTCAGGTGGTATAATTATAGATTAGATGTTTAGACAAGGTCCGCCTATATACCACTAGATTTTTTATAATCGTATATAATTCTATGTGTGACTGATGATGACGCAATGTACGTCGAAATGCATCTCACTATAACATAAAACAACGAAAGCTGAAGCTACAAGAGAAAAATCATTACTTATTCAAGAATTTCTACGCTATTTTAAGGAGAAGGACCACGAAAACTACATTCACTTCATAACATAGACTATTCTATAAATTACTTTCGTAGTAATAAGAATTGCATAACACATAAGAAGATAGCAGCAAAGTGTATTTTATCCAAGAATACATATAATTACGGACACGCATAATAAACATATGCTTGATATTTTATAAGAAATGACAAGTATTTTAATATTCTACTAGTGTAATTTCATGTATGTTTTTAATTTTTAAATCATATTTTAGTTATTGTGTTCATGTCAACTTTGTAGATTTTATTTTTTATCGTTGCAAACAATTCAATTGGCAATACATTGAACTCAATGTTATTTCACTATAGTCTTTTATTAAGTGATAGACCAAGTAATACAATATACGTAGCCTACTTTTACAACAATACAATGAAAGTTAATTTTAAAACAACGTGTTTTTAATTAACTGCTCTCCCATTTCTCATGCAGACTTCAGATGTTTGTTTTTAAAAAACCTAGTGGTATATAGGCGGACCTTGTCTAAACATCTAAATAAAATCGCATTATACCATCGTTTTTATTTCCTTAATAAATTATGTTATAGGAATTATTTTATATTATAAAATAAAGCAGAATAAAACTACGAATGGATTGAGTCAAGAAACGAAATTAGCCAATTTTCGGAAACCGAAGTCAAAAGTGTTATTAGCTACTATTGAATTGATTGAATTGATTTACATCTCATAGGAAATCCAGAAATACTTTTTAAAAATAAAATTATGGTAATTTAACCGGGCCAAGATCGGGAACTAAGAGCTTGTGACTTAATCGGCTTGATGAATTTCATGGTTGTTCTTTGAATTGTTAATAATGGTGTAGTAAAAAAAACTCTTATACCGGCTGCTCCAGGCCTAATTCAAATTAGATATTTCCATTAAAAATATATAGATTTTCCGACTATGAAGTAGGAAATGGGTTTGAAATACGAAAATATACAGCTTACATCACAGAAGATACTCCTTTATAACATTATGCTTCTTCCTAGATATTTGAACAAGGAAGATGGGAAGTTATATTTTGTGACAAAAGTTGACAGAAGATAAGGAAGAGGATGGAGAAATGGGGGAGCGTAAATTGAAGATAAAGAACAGAGAGGGCTTCTTGGGAGTGTCAAGTAATGATATTGAGGCAATGGAGAGAGGGTGTCTTGACATACAGGGGCAGGAGCGTCGATTACCAAACTCAGAGGTTGACGTGAGTCTTATTCTTCTGTTGGCTGTGTCCATGGGGAAATCTGGTTTCTATAGAAAAAAATAAAAAGAGATGGAAGAAGCTTCTATGTACTGATGTATACATTCAGAGTATTTCGGAATTTTCGTAGCCTAACTTCATAAAAGTGAAAGGAACCCTTGCCGTCATTCTCACATTGGCACTTCTTCCACATTCTCTATCAACACTGGCATCATCATAGTAGTCATCTCCATAGCCTTCTTGGTATCCTCATGTACTCATGATGATAATTTTTTTATTTCTTGAGAAAAGTAAAAATAGATAGGTCACCATAAAGGATATCTTTTGATTGTTAGCGGTAGGATTATTTTATTGCTGTCATCATCAAAATCATCATCATCATAATCATCATCACCATCATCATATGCTTCCTTTACTGCGATAAATGTAAACAACAAAGAATACATATTGGATCTAATAGCGAATTTGAAGTCAAGGAGAAATCATTTTTGCAAGGTCATTTGAATGAATTAATGAATTTGAACGTACTGTCTGGGAATTTCTGTCTGTAAACATTTTCCCTACGTACTTTGATCAAGAGAAGGTGACGCAATAATCCTAGAAAAAAATACGAAATCGATTTTGGACCGGAGATACAGCCTATGGCTCAGGTAATCCGGGGATGGAAGACGGGGTAAAGAAGTGCCTTCACAGCCATCATCAAGTATATGATTGGTGAAAGTGTTTTCTTGGAATTATAAAAGACAAATCATGTGTGTTGAGTTACTAGGTGGTGTCTTTTGTAAAAGTACTTTATTAAAGCTTCTGTATTTGTTTTATCTAATAGTGATGTGAAATTTTGTACTATGTTATATTTTAATTTATTAGAATCTGTCATAAGAAGGAAATATTGAGCGTTTAACTTTTCGCTTTTTTCGCCTGTACGACATTTTCAAGGGCAATTGCGATTGGTTGACCCTATCACTATAAGCCGTGAGCGGCCTAAGGAAAGCGTGCTGTTCATGAATATTTTCGAACATCGAAATTTTAACAGTTAAATTATACATGATTAAGGGTATATGTACGTGAACAGCCATTCGAAAAATCAGAAATTAGAAGCTTCCTAATATTAATTTTTTTACAGGAAAATGAAATCAGAAATGAACAATAAATGCGGGATACTATGAAAAGGTTACAGCAACTTAAGTCACTTACAAAGTTATACAAACAATACTTAACAAATTATTTAGGACCATTATTGTCAGGGTATAAAAAATAGTAATTTTTATAAAGTTATAACTCTAGTTAAGCACAATCTTTTCAGGATTTCCTAACATAATTTATTTTCTTAACTGCATCTTATAAAAACATTTTGCTACAAAGTTAACTATTATTACATCTCTGTTATTATTAATTTTCATATATCATAATAAATACGAGAGTCATGGCAACTATTTTTTTATTTTAAAAATGAAAGAGCAGGGTATGGGTGTGGATAATGCAGATTATGGGTACTAGATGTAGGCCTAGATATAGTGAAGGAAACCGTCACTCATATACATCCATATTCGACTGCATCGTGCTACTCTAATGTATTGTGGTTGTTGGAATCGTGAAAGCACACATACCCACTCCATGATCCCTTAAAATTCGTTATGGATGGCCGTTATTCCCCAAAGCTTCCATCAACTCTTAGTGTTATTCTCTGGCATTCGCTAGCTCCCTAGGGTAGTGACTATTTTGAAGTAAGAATGCTGTTCACATCTTGTCATATCCATTCTACACGGCATGTGATTCACAACTAAATTAGCATAGGCCTAACCGTACAACACAATACTACCAAATTATGTGTCCATTTACTAGAAATGCCACACTCTCTCGTGACATACAAAATCTTATATCATCGCCTTATTTAAGAAAGAAAAATAGTTGGCATGGCTTATGCTCCATCCTTCGAATATTAAAATTGATTGACTATTTTGTATAATATCTTTTAGTTTTTAAAAATATATCATTGTAGTCTACTTTTTGCATAAATGCATATAAGTATAGTATGTAAAATCTCTGCCTTCTATCTCTAATGGTTGTACAGTAGTTATGGAATAGCGTGCGATTGACTATCGGGATGCTGACTTTAAAGTAGATGGTGAATGTCGAAGCTGACTTGTATTGTATCAGAACTCCCCAAAATGTTGAAATGTTCAAAACTTTTCCCTTAGACAGTATTTTTGAATGAGGTAAATTTTGATTTGTAAAGGGACTGCCCTATTAACGTCTTTCGATAATTGCCGCAGTATATCAGATTCAGTCAGAGGGCTTGGGAAAAGTGCGTTAACCAAAAACATGTTAAAATGTTATCTTGTAGGTTGAGTTCCGTCGTGTACCCTCAGACACATGTTACATAACGGTACACATCACCCTTATATGGTGTTATATCTGTAGAACATTTTCAGTAAAATTCCAGAACTCACAATCACCGTCTAGATCCATAAATCCTGGAGTACCACAAGGCAGTGTTATAGGGCCGTTTATTTACCTCATTCACGTCTCAGACTTTTCAAAAAGCGATTCGATTAAAATAGCGCAATTTGCTGATTAATGTGGCTATGGTAAGTACAGGCTCATGCCAAGAAGGTGCAATGAAACTACAGACATTTGCCCAGGATAACGACAATTGGTTCACGAAATGGAAAATAACAATGAGCCCTAAAAAATGGAAAATCATCAAATTTACATACAAACGCAAGACTACAGAGTATGCCATTATTCTACAAGGATTCCCCTGCACAGAAACAGCAAAATATTTATGACTCATCTTAGACAACAAATTAACCTGGAAACATCACATAAATGATCTCATAAAACGACTCAGAAATAGAACCCACCAGCTAAGGCATTTACTTAAAAGTACATTACCATTACACATCAAGAGATTTATGTAGATAGATGTAAATGCAGTAAAACTCAATATAATTTTGCAACAGTATCTTTAAAATTATACAATAGTCTCCCGGATGAATTAAAAAACCTATCGGTACCAGTTTTAAGAGAACAGTCAGATCAACACTAATGTCTAACCCTGTTTATAGCCTTGAAGAGTTTTTTATTAGCAGAATGTTTCAATTTGACTGATGCTAACATGCTATGAACTTGTATTGTAATTCAGAATTTTTAAATTTTAAAACTTATTGTTATTACGTTGACGTTGCTATACATTGTAATGATGTCTTGGCAAATAAAGTTCAAATCATATCATATAAAACCTATGTGGATGTATGGATGCCCTATCTGGGGTTCAGCTTCAGACTCCCAGGTGAAGAGAATTCATATAATCCAGAACTGGATTCTAAGGTTAATTGCGGACTTACCTAGGTACGTTTACGTTGACACCCTTTGTCGCGATCTGCATATCATGAAAGTCGACTCCATTCTACACAACAGCTATAATAGACTTCATCATTCCTTTCTGCAATATCAAAATGAACTGCTCAACCAGATTCCATTCCAGATGGCACCACAACGCAATCTTAGTAGACTAAAACGTAAACTGCATACATACGTACTTGACGATTAGAATATCTATGTAGTTTAGTAAGGACAGTCAATGGACCGAGGCTTTACAACATGTTTCAAGTATATATTTTATGTATATGCAATTATTAATTTTACCTTAACTGTAATATACTTATTGTATATTAAAGTTTAAAATGTTAAACAACTTTTATCCTAATACTCATACAATAATACTCATCACAAAAAAAAAAAGAAATACAAAAAAATCTTCAAACATAGGCTTGCACTTGTCACACAATTAAAATGTTAAAGTCTTACAGATCTATGTAGGGTCATTCATCTTTGATGGTAAAACGAATTTAGACCCAATTCAGTATGAATAACCCAACTTCAGTCCTCTAACATTTAAACAACTTATACCTACCCCAGATGCACCCATTACGGACTCTAGCTTGTGTACACTGAAAAAGTTAAAGAGTAGTGTTTTCGGATAGTGTCGTTGTGCAGTCTGTCTCTTATTCTTTTAGCTGTAATATATTAAGCTATTATATTCCTGTTGTTCCCAAGTGTGTATTAATTAAAACGTTGGAAATATGTACATAATACCATGCCTTGAGATATATTCATGGAAAGCCATAATTTTAGGGAAAAACTAAATCAGGTTTTAAAAGTGTTTAATTGTTTATTAAAACCTTTAAGAATCTGTTCTCTTAGTTCCACTTTTAATTTGAAGTTAATATCGTTTTAAGCAATTTTCCATTAGGCTACAAGGAAGTGTGCTTAAAATTCAAACGATACAAATATAAAGTTTATCCTAAAAATATGTTTGGCGTGAAAGAGGAGCGTTTTTTTTTTTTTTTTTCCTATTATTATTTATTCAGCATGTTCCATTGCATGTGATGCAATACTACATGCTTTTTTTTTAATTATAATGTTCCAATAAATGTCTTACAATTAAACAGAGTACGAAATTTGAAATCAGATGGCTACAGTTAATATTCTTCTATCTAATCTTACACTACATTATGTAACCTATTCCTATTTACAATATTTACATGTTATCTTATTGGTCATATTACTAACTTATAATTACTTTACATAACTTCGTTTAGTGACACCTCAGTGCGATTACATTATAATAACTCAAAGTTTACATTGTTAACAAAATCCAGGAAAGGTCTTTTGTGTTTCATTAACATTTCACTTTTTGAAACTGGCCATTTTCCTCCTTTGATCGAGATCTTAGCTTTCAGGCTATTTCTTTCTTTAGCTAGTATTCTGCATTCGTAAATTATATGCTCTACAGTTTGTATAGCTGCGTTACATGGGCACTGTGGAAAGAGGAGCGTTATATTTGTGATACTTTAGATACGTTTTTAGATGAAGTTTATTTGCTTTACTTTAAATTATTTTCATTCTATTTACATTGTTCAGGCTCTTTCTGCATAACTGTTAACCATAATACTTTCAGTTTCATAGTTTCTGAATTCATGGGTCGACAGGAATAACATTGATGTTCAGCAAGTGAATATTAGATGGGGCATGATATTGTAATTACATTAATTATATGCTGCATTCGGGGTAATGGTTTAGAGGGTTCACTTGTCAATTTACTGGCCTGGACTCCAATCAATTGTCACCATGATTGACAGTAACATTCGTGGCGGTCAAATCTGGCACTTTACACGCATCCTAACGTGTATTCCTATTCTGGTATTTTTCGGAGAAATATTCTAACAATATATTCGATGGAAAAGAAAAATAGGCCTATAAGACTTCCTTGTTTGAAGTTATCTTTTCACTAGTTATAAAACTAGTTCCTGAATCCCCAAGGAAAATGACACACATAATTAAAACTTGACATATGAACTTACTTTCAAGCAAGACTAGCCAAGTTATAACTTAAAATTTAATTATAATATATTTTAATGCCCCTTCCTCAATAACCTAACACCTCTGAATCATAGAAGTATTGATATATATATATATATATATATATATATATATATATATTATTTCATGCATTTTGACAGTTATCAAAGTGTTAATTGAGATTTACAATTATTTTCCGTTTATTATAGTAGTCATGTGTCAAATTAATACCCATTAGAGGATACCTTAATTTCGAGTATAAAACGGAGAACGCTGTTTGCATTCCGTAAGAATTGCTAAAATCACCGTATTAGCTATGTTATACGCCCTAAATTGCAGGCTCTTAGGTAGTAGATGAGGGCACAGAATATCTTTCCTAATTTGTACTTTTAAGTTCATTTTTGGCTCGCTTCTACCGATTTACAAGAAATCTAGTATTATACGCTATAAGGTGGAGTGCATGAACAGTTACAAATCTGATTTTTATTTGTGTAATCACGGTAAAACAAGCCGAAACAAAAATGCATTTCAATGGTAAAAAAAGAAAGTTAGTTGCGTTATATCCCAGGAAGAAGATATTGTTGAATGTCCATTGTGTAGATAAAAATATGGAGTTTCATGGGTTGAATCGAATGACAAAATTATTTACAAATAAAGTGAATTCTTGTTAAGATAAATAAAAAGTAGGAAAAAAATAGCGATCTAGTTTTAGCCTACGTAATAGAGAAGAAATTATTTGCATGCCTTATACTAGAGTAGGTGCTCTCTATGAGTTTGGGAATAAATAGTTTCTTTTTTTTTTTATTAATCTTTCTCCCGTTTGTTGAGATGTCCAAGGGATTTTCTTAAATCTGTCGTAAACATTAATTTTTTAGACACCAAGACCTCAATCTTGGTAATCTCTGTGTTATTAAGAGTTTTAGAAGGTAAAGTATTCCGTTGGTCCCTCTAGCAGTGATCATCAAACCGATTATTTCTATATCCCTGTTTGTAAGGAAGACATAACTTACTATAATAAGGGATAATACGTTGGCAAACTGACTGATATTAACTTTTTCACTGATATTGACGAATAAATTCGTCACACAAAAACATTCTTGAAGCCGAGATGTAAGATAAATACAGAAATGTGTTATGTAGAATGAGAGGATTTTTATCAGCACGTCTCTATTATCATCTACAGGAACCACCTACTCCAATGAAATTTTCCTCATTGATTTCTAACTTAGAACCCTCTGATGACTTACAATATGATTTCTTACATAAACATGCAAATTAAGCTGTGAAAATATACATTTAAAAGCTTTATATACCTTGACATTTAAATATGAATAGAGTTAAATAATATACCCATAATAATCAATTTTTTAGTAACCTGGTGTAGAAGCCCTTTAATTTAAACTTCTATGAAATGGAAATGATGTAAATCCGTATCACAGTATAGTATAACAGTAGCGAAGCTCCATACAGTTTTTTTCAACCGGCGCGACTGCAGCTCTCGTAGCGGTGAGCGAGAGATAACACAATCTGTTACATTGTTTCTTATGAAAAATGCACAATCTAGAAGGCAGTGGAAAAATGTCAACAATATTTTATGGAAATGCTTGTAGTGCTATAAACTGCACCAACAGCCAAAGGAACCAAAGGAATCTCTCGATTTATCTTTCTTCAGGTTCCCTAAAGATCCTGAGAGGTAAGCAAAAACAGTTATTTGTTAAATTAAATTGCCAATTTGTGATTATCACGCTTGCATCCATACTAGACCACATCGGGAAACCGGTCTGATACTTTATAAGATATACAATGTCATCGATCTTGAAACTACAACTTCTTTATATTACCATAAAGTCTATGATTTGGTGAGTTCACCAGTATGCCTTTCCGGTAATAATCTCGTTCTAGTAATTTTAAAAATAAGAAGAAATACAGCCATATATTCGTATCTTTCCAATGCTAAAAATGGCTGTTTGCTAGTTCAATCTTGCCGGCCGCTTGGGGTGCTAGTGTCGCACCGATCTGTCAAAAGGATGCATTTTCCTTTCATTAGAGCTTCGCTACTGTTATACTATACTGTGTCCGTATCATAAGAGTTTCACTTTCACTTACACTGTCACAACGAGATCGAGACATTAGCTCATGTTCTTGGTTCTTGTCACCATGGTAATGCACTTCGCAATGCGAGACACCACTCCATCAGGACTGCCATTGCAAACGGTCTCCGGCAAGTTGGCTATGTAGTCCATGAAGAAGTTCATGGTTTAGCAGAGAAAGGAAGTGTTCGACGTATTGACATTATTGCATACAAAGAGAACTCTGCTGCTGCTTACATCCTCGACCCGACAATAAGAATGGAATCTCATTTCAATCAGCCTCAGGAGGTTCATGAAGAGAAGCAAGCCATATATCAGCCTACAACACCGTATTATATGGCCAAATACAAACTTAAAAAAATAGAAGTCATCGGTCTTCTGATTGGAGCACGGGGCAGCATTCCATCTTTTTTCGTGACTGTGTGCAAGAGACTAGGGATTCCTAATTCCACCATTCTACAAGTTTCGAAACTGGCACTGAAGGGATCTGTCTCATTATTGCGCCATCACTTGTATAATTGATTTTTTTTTTAAAGTTATGCATTATCTACTTCAATTATGATACAATCATTGAATTCGTAATATCTGGTAACTTCTAACTTTAAGTTGAATTTTTCTCAAACTGTTGGGTGTGTTATACTTCATTGTTAATAGAAGCACAGTAAGCTTTGTCATTTAGGCAATCTTGTAATCAAGAAAGCAAATAAAATAATAATAAATAATGCTAACTGATTTTTATTGCATTATGTTTAAAATTAATCTTATGCTACTTTTCAAGATTTTAATTTTCAACTTTAAATTTTTTTAGTATTCTAGATGGTATGATTGTGGGAGTCTAATTCTCTTGAAGGTAGTGCCATTAGATTAACGATATTGTGCTTTCACGTTTGAGGTGATGTAAAAATCGTATTGCTCCCTTTTTCGATGTTCTGCCTGGAGATACTTCGTTTAGGGGAATGACCGTAAACAAGGACAGGGGTGAGAGTAAATCATTAGCTAAGGCTGGGTGCGTTGCTTCGGATCGAAACGAGTTTAACTTAATTACTTACGTGACCTTTGTGCCGGTCAGCTATTGTCAATCAAGCGAATGAGATGGGTAAGAGGTCATGTGGATGTGCTATAGTTGATGCTACCTTAATATGATTCCGCGAGTGTGGTTACGGCTGCATTTTCAAGTTATAGATCTTCAACGAAGTTTGTATATAATATGGTCCTTGTTCGTTACATACTTTATGCTTCTTCTATGCTAGTTATTTCTGAAGATATTGTAAATTACAGTGCTCAATAATATTAAACCCTCCAACTCCCTGTTCAATATTTTTATTCTTTAATTTGGCTCTTGCATGTAGAAATCAGAAATAAATATCTTCTGATTACAAAGGAAGGAAAGTGTACAGCCCCTAGTGCGAAACGATTGGAGTTTTCTTATGCAAACCCTACTTCTAAAAAGAGTTTCTTTGTGAAACGACACGATTTTGAATCAGACAGACAGATATGAAAGCTGAAAATCTCATAAATGGTAATGATTCCTTCCAAAATGATAACTATATTTTTAAAATTGGTCAACGCGCAAACACTAGGATCTTCTGATTTTTTCACAATCAATGAAATTATTTTGCCGTATGTTAAAATGGCAGCCAATGAGAGCTATCTTATTTCAATATAATTGGATTTTTTTGTAGAAAACTGATAATAAAAATAAACCATCCGGTCAAATAAGATTGAGCAGATTTACCTATATAAATATTTTTGTTTTAAGTTGAAAATTAAAACCTTGAAAAGCACCGTAAAATTAATTTTAAACATAATATAATAAAATTCAGTTAACATAGTGCAAGTGAAACTCTTCTGATACGGATTATTATGATTTACATTTCATAAAAGTTTAATTTAAAGAGCTCCAAGGGGTGCACCGAAGGTTTCGTAATCTAGCTGAAAAATATTCAAAATACGGGCTAATTAGCAGGGAAACATGTGTGTATATATATAATATATATTCATATTCATATTCATGTTAAAGAAAATTAGTAATAATAAATCTTTGCGTCTGTTAAAGAAATTAGCTATTTATAAAAAAATGTTCCTATCAATATAACTACAATCTGTTTCGTTTGAATTCGTAAAACATTATTAGCATCCTAAGATCCTAGTATCGTAGGCCTATTTTTATTGCTTTTAAATTTAGTGCATATTGGAACCTCTTTTGTAAAAGGCAATTATAATTGCCAGAGTTGGCATATTGTGATTTTCGCAACCCACTACATTTACTAAGGAGACTTCGCAAGTAACTTGGCAGATTAGACTCCCAAAATTATTTTACCTCGCATATTAGTTCCAGTATTGTTGAAAATGTTGTCAAATTCTCATGCAGTTTATTAATTTGATCTCTGGCAATAACGAATTTCAATAAATTGTGTGCAGCTTTATTAACGCATGCCTCAGCCCTTATGTTCAATATTCAAATTGCTTATTCTTGAAACGCACATCCCAACAGATTAAATTAAAAATCTGACTGCATTTTCACTACCGATTGAATGTGTGCAATTGTGCTGGCCCATTTTCACATGTAAAAATGTCTCCTTTTAATGGTGTGAATGGTGTTACTTGTAATAAAATTATGACTTACTACAGAAAAATTAGATACACCTTTCAGGTAAGCTTTAAATTATTAGTTTTTGTGTACGTTAGCAATAATGTTTCAGTATTTTACTCTAATCTATAGCAGTAGTCTATAATACTCTAGTGATTCTGTGAGTTTGTCTGTTACTCTTTCCCGCAAAAGCTTCTAAACTGATAGAGCTGAATTTCTGGATGAACATAGATTTTATAACTGGGAAGAACATAAGACTTTTTCAGTTTCGTTTTGTTTACCATTTCAAGATAGTGGCCATTTTAATGGTTTAACCTGATTATGTTCCCTGCAGATAATTCTTCGTTTATTAACTATTACTGAAGTACTTACACACAAAACAAATTTCCAAGGAGATGACATAGTAATCTTTCTACAAAAGCCAGAGAAATGTCGACTGTGCAAGAAAATGGGTATGTTCAAGCCCAACAACAGAGATTAGAGTGAGATGCTGCAAGACTTGTTTCCGTAGAATCTTGCGAGTCACTGGGAGAGTGTTAGTCGCGCATTAAGTTAGACGCAAACAGGCAGCGTCATTCTCAAACTCTAGAAGAGAGACAGGTGCACGGAGAAACGAACTACGGTCACTTCCTCACGGTGTTAAAAATATTTATTTTATCCGTAGGTAGGACGGGTAACCAGCTAGTATATAATATAACAGCAATTGAAGAGGTTGCTTCCAAACTAGGCACTTTTATTGCTTTTTATGTTATTATCTCTTAGGGATCGTTTAAGTTAAGGAACTTAATATAGGCCTGTTAGTTAATTATCATACTGAGAATTGTACTCGTCAGGTGTAATTAGCATGGAATAATTTAATAGTATTATTGTTCATTACTTTGCTCCTTTTTCTTAAATATATCGATTTAAATGGTTTCTGAAGAAATTAATAGACTGTAGGTGCTATTTTGACCTAACGCTAAAACAATTTGTTTCATACTTTGGTATGTTGTTATGCTAAAAAACCATAATGGATGCAGATAAAATAAATTACATTTAAAATAAAATAATAGGTTTATAAGTTTTACGTTCCTCCTGAAAATCATAACAAAATGACTTAAGTTGAGTTTAGAAGCAAGCTTTTCAATTGTATTTTCAAATGTTGAACGGAAATACTATTCGCCATTCTACTGCTTACAGCACTAAAATATGAACTGTTCCACGTGTATAGACTTTTCCTTTCTTGGTAGGTTGATTCTCTTCCTTAGCTGAAACATATCAAATTATGTAATACACCAGCAGATCCTATGAATTATTACCAGCTCACAAGAAACACGTTAGTTTCCTTCTTGTTACGGGGATAAGAAATTGAGCGTGTCTTGTCTCTGAGATTTTGACCGATGCTTGGTAGGTATCAGGGAATATACCTGCTTTGTAATCTAATAAGGACAGAGCCCTAGCTACCGGAGATGAAATTAGTCCCACAAGGCAGAGTAATAACCATGATACGTGGGGCGACGGGTAAGATTCTTTCACATAGGCCGAGGGGAAGAAACACTAGGGAAATGGAAGATACGAGAGTCTCTTCTTACCTAAGACAAATGTCGCCGACTGCTACTTCTCCTGCCATTATTTGTGTTGGATTACGAAGGCGAAACACGATGCCGACAAGTTTCCGGTTTTCAGTGGTTACGAGAGTATAATAATCTGTTAAGGTAACCATTAGACTACTTTGTCTGTGTAGTAATTATTTTAGGCCTTCCTCTGCGCTTCACGATTTTAGTGAATTGTTACGTTTCATTATAAAAAAATTCCTAGTTTTCGCGAGTGATGGATTTACGAATTTTGACTATTGCCATTAATAAAGTGAAAAATCCTTTGTTTCAAACAGTTCTAGGTCGAAATATTGTAGTTTAACACTCACGAATAACACAGAATTTTGGTTTTCGAGATCTTTAGTGGGAAATTTTAATTCTCCTAAATTACATTTTATTTTTCAAGGGAAATTTCGAGTATTAAAAAGACCTCTTATTATAAAATGGCTTAAATTAGCCTATATGTTTATTGAAAGTTTAATAAAAATATGTGCACATCAATTAAAGTAAATATTCAAAGAACCATTTTTAATTGATACAATATAGGCCTAAGTGTAGGGAACTAAAAAATGCTTGTTTCAATTTAAAAATTAAAATAATCTCATGGAAATTGACTAAACCCCATTCCTAGTGGATGTATTTTATAGTTTATTTCAATACAGAAATCGCAGTGTTTCGGTGGCCTGTAGTAATATCATCGACTTAGGCCGTAGTATGTAGGTCAGGGAGATGTATTAACGGTTATCCAGTTTATCTATACTACAGGCAAGTGTTAATAGTCAACCGGAAAGAATAGTGAAAATCTACAAAATGAAATACAGATTAATAAATATCTTGACTATTGGACTTTTTCATTGTTTTTACAACATTTAGGACATCATTGCAAGATAATCATTACCAATTAAAGTTATGTCTTATAATCACATATATATTCAATAAATGTACTCAAGAGGCATTAATAGCCTATCTAGTTGTACGAAGTTCTTTCTTCACTTCATATATATATAAGATTATATATACTAGCATGTGCCCGCTGCTTCGCCCGCGATAATTATTTCAAGAATTAAAAATTAAGAGCATAGTAGTTAAATCATTATATTTATTAACACCTAAATCGCGTGGACTACATACCACGTTTAGATAGCATCGACTGGTAAAAGCGACCTCAGATTCGAGTTCCTTGGCCCGGAATACCCCTGTATAGTGAGTTTCGTCCAAATCGAACAATATTTGACCATATTTAGGCCTATATTGATTATCCCTCTTCCGTGTAGGTTGAAAATTTCATATGTCTGCGTGCCTTGATATTCTAAACAAATGAATTAGAGCGTGGGCTACTGTATACCCCCCATCCCCCCCCCCCCCCGTGGGATTTTCCGACTTACATATTTTTTTGTTGGTATTGCCATCTAGTTTCAGTTTTTAATTGTTTGCCACTTATCAATTACAGCATTTACCCGGAAACCCCGGAAAACTTCGGAAATCCGGAGAAAATTACTTTGTTTTAATTTTTCTTTGTTCTTTGCTCTTAATATGCCCAGGGAATTTCTGAATATCATATTTTTTTGTTGGTATTGCAATATAGATTAAGTTTTTAATTGTTTGCCCCTTATCAATTACAGCATATCCCCGGAAAACAATGGAAATCCGGAGAAATGACTTTGTTTTAATTTGTCTTTGTTCTTTGCTTCTAATATGCCCAGGGAATTTCTGAATGTCATATTTTTTTGTTGGTATTGCCATCTAATTTAAGGTTTCAGTTGTTTGCCTCTTACCAATTACAACATATCCCCGGAAAACCCGGAATAACACTTATATACGGAGAAAATGACATTGTTTTATTTTTTAATTCTTTGTTATTTGCTTCTAATATTCAAAGGGAATTTCTGACTCATATGTTTTTTTTGTTGGTATTGCCATCTAGATTAAGGTCTCAGTTGTTTTCCCATTATCGATTACAGCATATCCCCGGAAAACTCCGAAAACCACGGAAATCCGGAGAAAATTACTTTGTTTTAATTTTTTAAATCGTAGTTCTTTGCTCCTAGTATTCAAAGGGAACTGGTGACTCATATGTTTTTGTATTGGTATTTCCATCTAAATTAAGGTCTCAGTTGTTTGCCCATTATCAATTACAGCATATCCCCGGAAAACTCCGAAAACCACTCAAATCCGGAGAAAATTACTTTGTTTTAATTTTTTAAATCTTAGTTCTTTGCTCCTAGTATTCAAAGGGAATTGGTGACTCATATGTTTTTATATTGGTATTGCCATCTAGATTAAGGTTTCAGTTGTTTGTTTTGGTAGTCCAGGATGGACTTACAAAATCAAGCGATGGCCCGCGATAATTATTTCAAAAATTAAAAATTAAGAGCATAATACTAAAATCATTATATTTATTAACACTTAAATCACGTGGACAACATACCACGATTAGATAGCGTCGCCTGGTAAAAGTGACCTCAGATTCAAGTTTCTTGGCCCAGAAAACCTCTGTATAGTGAGTTTCGTCCAAATGAAACAATGTTTGATCATATTTAGGGCTTACAACATTCAAGCGATCGCGAAAGTTTTATTTTCAAGGTATGACAAAAATAGCCAAAGCCAACTGTAATTGATTTGACATTGAAATGTATAACTGAAAACTGATGTTTCGAAAACGCAAAAAATGCACGTTTTTTGCCCGTTTTTCACTCATAACCAGGGCTAGGATTTATATGTAATTACATATTTCTTAATTTCACATATAGACACATTTTTTCACTTATCTCCATCTATTATGTTGTCCTCTATTCAAATTACACAAATTTATTTTACATATTTTTCCATATTTCTGACATTAGTACATATTTATATGTAAAATAAATATTTGTCAATATTTAGTGATTTTAATGCAATATTCGTACATATTTCATTCATAAGAGTAAAACTATATGAAATTGTCGTTTTCAGTGACAGAAAATATGGCAGCACAGGATAAGTTTACAGTTATGTACAGAAATGAATGTGTGAAAAATGATTTGTGTTACATTGAATCAAATTTTTGTAATATAACAAAAATAATTCAGAAACTACAAAATAATAATCTCACATTACCTGGAAATATTGACATTGTGAAAAACATGATTCATGAACTCAAATGTATACGTGGACATTTAGCCGATCTTATCAAGAAATCCAGGGCTTTGAAGAAATGTGTAAAATCAGTGCAATCTTAAGTGGCTCGTCAAATGTAAAAGTAGAATCAGTGAATTTTAAACACGCGCCAATCACTTATGTGCAGTAGAACGAAGCTTCAGCCAATACAAATCACTTTTGAAAATTTAAAACAATTTTTGTGGCATACTGTTATGGTAGCAGAAATAATCAATGAATGAATACAAATAAAGTAAGTGATCTGAAAAAATTGAATAATTTAATTTATGTATCCAGTATTCGTAATGCATTTTTATAGGTTCTAAAAGTAACAAAATGTAGTGTCTAGTGGTTAAATTTGTTTTGATGTCCATATTTAAAAAAAATATATTTGCAAATATATGTACGTATTTTGACATTTTCAGTACATATATATGTACATATTTTGACATTTTTAAGTACATATATATGTACATATTTTGACATTTTTTAGTACATATAAATCCTTGCCCTGCTCATAACTCACGAACGGAAGTTAAAATTAAAATTCCGGCTTCGAGGTGCATTTTCCGACCCTTCAGCTCACCTATGTTTAAAATTTCAGATCTCTGCGTTCAGTAGATTTCGCTGGGCATCGCGGACAGACAGACAATTCCTTTTATTAATATAGATAACATGAATTATATTGATCACGCCCTCCTTTGAGCACAGAGCTCCAGGACCATATTCACTGCGCTATTCAGGTCGACTCATAGATTTCATTCTACTAATCGATTATATGTCTTTTCAGTTAATCGAATTAAGTCGATTAATAACTTATTAATTGATAAATTAATTTTTTAGTCTTGATAAAGAAATAAATATTTCTGTTGTTTTATTTTACTTCGTTATTTTTAGTTTGCATGCTTTCCCCTAGCGTGAAGCATGTAATTATTTTTATTAATTTGTTTATACTCCTAGTTCAGTTCTTTAAACAAGCGATTATTTTAATGGCGTCGTTATTTGTGAAAGCTGTCAGGGGAGTGATAATTGCATGTCAGGGTGTAATCCTTGTTGATTGCCATATATTATCCAGGCCGGGGGAAACTATCAGCGTGTTAATCGAGTATCTGTCAAGAGCAGTTGAGAACCGAGATCCAACTTGTTACAAAAACTTTGCGCAGGTGCTGCTGTACTTCAGCTCATCATATTTGTGTGCATACAGAACGAAGATTCAAGTCATGTATTCTGTGAACAGAACTGTTACAGAATATTCCAATTATATTTCCCATTGTGTTATTTTTAATTTTTGAAAAGATCTTTGCACAATGAAATACTAAACATGGGAATAATTTTATATTGAATAAAAAGAGTAGAGTTAATTTTTATAACGACTGAATTATTTCACTTATATCTTCTTTATCTGGCGCTACAGCCCGGGGTGAGCTTTGGCCTATCCAACAACAGCTTTCCATCAGTCTCGATCTTGGGTAACAGACCTCCGGGGTCGTATATTCATAGTGGCTTAGCCAGAGTATTCTTTGCGACGTTATAAATTGAACAATGTCTTCGTTTTCTAGGATTTAATTTATTTCTTTGTTGTTCCTTATCCTCTACTCCCCTCTCTTCAAAACTACACCATAGAGTCTTCGTATTATTTTCATCTCAAACACTCCGAGTTTATTACAGTCGCTAACTGACAGGTTCCATGTTTTGGAGACATAGGTTAGACCTACCACTGCACTGGTCTAATCAAGTTCTTGTATTCTTATTTAGTTTTGCGAGATAGCAGCCATGACTTGATTAATTTCAAATTTGCAAAAGCTTCATTTATATGCTAGAGATACGTCGGAAACCACAGTAGAGAGGTTTAATTACTAGGGCAAGAGAGTTGTATTACTATCTAATAAACATGCATCAAATAAGCCTTTAAGAACCTTAAAATATGCCAATGAATGTGCACTAATAGATTTTATTGACAAAACACTAATAGGCCTAAATAAGTTAGTCAATTAGTAGTAGTAATAATAATAATAATAATAATAATAATAATAATAATAATAATAATAATTTGAAAATCCCTGTTTTAGTCTAATAATTAGAATATAGGATGGAATTACCATTAGGCCTACAATCAAACAATACAATACTTTAGTCTAGCAATTTGAATATACAGTAGGATGGAATTGTCATTAGGCCTACAATTAAACAATACTTGTGTTTGTGTGTGTTTTATTATTTGCTGGGTTATTAAGAAGAAAATGGTTTGTTGTTTCTCATGAATTTATTATTTTTGTTATAGTTTGCTAAGGTCAAATCGCGTTATAATTTGCACATTCTGTTAATTGCAATGTACGGGTATAACACAGTATATACGAAACAAATTCAGTACGATGCGGATGTATAATATAGTCTATGTTTATTATTTTGGTAATGTCAGAGTCGCATTACGCCGATACAACGTTTTTGCTTGGCGAACAGCTATTAAGCTTGCAGTTCACAGTGCTCCCACAGCTACACAAGTGCATACGATATGCCCGTCGCTGAAATAGACCACGTATAACAGAAGTGTCTTACCGGCTCACCAATAGTTTGTGCCTAAAAACCAAATGCGCATCCGCATATAATATAAAAACTTCAACCCTTCATTACTAAGAAAATTGATTTTGTGACTTGGTCTACTTGTATTTTCAGCACTTCATATAACAGATTAATACTGAATAATTCAGTATTATTCTTTTATATGAATATAATTTTATATTTTTTATAATTGAATCGGTCATTTAAGAAAGGGCTTAATGACAGAAAAGATCATTTTTCAGGTGAAAGAAAAAACTGTTTATTTACAGAAACATTGACAGTTAGTAAATTCTTGCATATGCAATGTCTTATTATAGGTGTTTTTAAGATCTCTACATGTGAAATGGAAATACACTGTGCTTACATGATGCATTATAGTAATTGAAAGTAATGGAATTGAGCCCTTTCAAAAGTATATCTCACACACTTTACATTGAAATTGTGCAAAAACACAGTTTTAAAATAAAATCAACTATTATGATTGATTTATGTAGCATTAAAATATGATGTATGAAAAACTTAATATCTTGAATACTAAATACAGTCCTACATCAACGAAAACATTCAGTAAGTGTAAAATCTACACATCTACATAGAAATGCTTATGTTCTTCTGGTATACGTTATAACACATTAGTTTTGACAAATCTTGCTTGGTGTAAATGGGAATAAGCAAGTTTCACAATTGATATTGCAGATATTTCACATCTGAGGTGTGGCTGATATATATCCCTAATGTATGTTGAAGCACAAATTTGTACTAGGTTCATTGAATCATACTGACATTCATTAAAAAAACTTAGGTTTCAGTCTTTTTGGAATAATTTTGCCACAATGTTGAGACTTGTAGAAAGTCATCAGCCAATACCAATAAAACTGTAAATTTTCCTTGTTTTCCTGAGTTGACAATGATTTGTACATATTCCCTGATAGAAATAATTCTATCTAGCTTATAGATACATCTCTTGATTAAACCAAAATCAAGGAAAAATGACCATAAGTCTTACATTCACTGCTAGGTATCAGAAAGGTTCAATATTGAAAGAACTCCATTCCTGGAGTTGAGGCATTTCTAAACTGAATGGTTTATTCAAGCTGCTGTAGAACTAACTTTAGTAGGTGGAATTGAGTCTCTCTTTAACAAAATCATGCATCTACCCCTGGTGAATCCATTTATCTCATAACATCCATTTTGGAAAAAAGTGTCATTGAGCCCTTTCTTAAATGACCGATTCAATTTATAATTATTATAAAGTGTGAAGATTTCAAGAAGTAAAAATCATTCGTTGCAGAAATAATAGAAATTCTAAAACTATTGGTGTTCATATTTATGAGCTGCAGATACTGGAGGTTAAAAAATGTCGGTAGAACTGTATAGCTTATCTGACCATTTTTCACAACACTATAGGCCTAATGATTAAGAGAGATAAGCCTTGACTATATCGACTAGTTTTAATTAGTGAAGTAGAGTTTTTGTTGAAGTCAAGTAAATTTTCTAGCTTGTCTAATCCTACTTCTTTTCAAGGGATTTAATGAAGTTGAGAGCTATAAGAGGGGGGAATATATTTTTGTTTTCAATTACCTTGAGTAATACCATTTAGCTGCTTAATTATTCAATTGTGAGCTTCGTTCTAATTGTATTGAGTTGAAAAGAACTCATCGGGATTCATACAGAATTAGTTATGCAAATGAAGCCAAAGAGAAAATGACTCAGCCGTTATAATAGGACCAAATGAACAAGTGTAAAAAACCTCTCTTTCTCCAAGTACCCCGTTATTGTATCAGAAAAAAGATGAGGTAAAACTTAAAGGATATGGATAATTAGTTTATACGCCTTTTTTCTTTCTCTTAAGAATCATCAGATGTAGGCGTGCGCCTATAGGCAGGAATAAATGCAAAATATATAAATCCGAGACTTAGGAGTCGTCCCTTTTGATTGAGTTTCTCAAGTCATTCATTCGAACAATCAGACCTGATTGGAGGGAAATAGGATGAGGATGAATAAAAAAAAAAAAAAATAAAAAGAACTGTGCGAGCATTTTGCTTGTGGCCATACCACAGCGAAATTTGGTATTTGCAATTCTATTGGCAATTTGCATTGAATTTCGCTGTTAGTTGTACCTTTCGTTGCGCAATGGTAATATGATGCAGGGAGGGGAGAATCCTAAAATGATGACTCTATTTTGTGTGGGCGTAGTAAAAAGGCGTTAAGTGCAACAAGATGAAAACCGATATGTGTACTGACTTCTCCATATGAAGTTACAATACAGATATGTTATGTTATGTTATAATACATGGAAACGAGCATTCCTGGCTAAAAAGAAAAGTCTTTAGCCGACTGGAATGACTGAAGAGAAATGTCGAGGATCATATTCGGAATGGGGTGTTTCAGAATTCAAGGATCTGGCTTGCTGTGTGTAGAGTCTCTGATTTTTTTTCCAGTTTAACTGCCGAATGCCGGATTGGAACTTACTTGCCATCTGCCTGAATGTTTCCTTGTCAGCGGTGTCTGTTAGTGTAAAACCTCTGTTGACTTTTTCACCCATGCTTGAAATATTTGTGGAGAATTTCCTCTTTCTGGAAACAAAATGAAATCATGTTCCCTCTCTATCTTTTTTTTTTCAGACGAAAAATTACACGACACTTTGAATTAACTTTTTCACAGTGTAAATTATTGTATTTTTTTATGTCGTGGTGTTACACTGCCGTACAAGAAATATAATTTATTTTAAAATGTGTAATTTTTCGTGTTCAAAAAAAGGCATAGAGAGGGAATTCATATTGTTTCCAGAAAGAGGAAATTATCCACAAATATTTCAAGCATGGGTGAAAAAAACGAACACCCTAAGCAAAATGCATTATCCCGCTTCACAATGAACTCTGAAATTTAGTTAACGGTTAATAGGCTATAGCGAGATAGCCTATTGAGACAAAGCACTGTGGTGAGATCATTGGTTAAGTTATACAAATTTTAACGTCACCCATACGTATGTACCCGGAGTCAGCATCTCGAATGCTAAGCCTCGCGATATGGGATATACGTAATTCTGGTTGGACGGAAAAAACTGTTTAGTTAAGATCAACTTAATTTATTCAAGGAGTGTTCCTTTGCAAGATCAATCGTTTATAAGTATGTCAAGCAGACTATTGTGATAACTTTTAACTAGTCCTTGTGCAGTTTACTATCAGCATGAGAGAAGCTTGTCTATATGTTGGGATTAACATTCATGTATGAACTAATTATTTTCTCTTATGAAAATAACAAAAATTTGGATGAATTAAATAATTTAATAGAAATAGGCCTATATGATTTTTATACGCAATAAACATTGCATGTATTAAGGTCGAATGGGCAGCCCATTAAGGAAGATGATAAGTGCTCGACTTCCCACAAGTTGTTGACAATATTGGTGTCTCATTCCAAGTTATATTTACATTTGTGTTAGAATTTTAAAGTTTCCTTATAGATCTCCCTACATTTTCTACAAGAAATTCAAGGTTATTTCGCTACTGTTTTAAAAGTGCTTGTCATTTTATGTTAATAAGGCAGTCATTCTTTTGTTTACATTGCAATCCCCATAGAAAAGTATCTTTTGTGTTTTAAAAGTAATTATATCTTATTATAGATAAATTTACAATCTAAATGTAATTGTGGAGATAACGCATGTGAGGCGATATTTTATCGTGCTTATTTGAAGTTTTGAAAATATAATTTTTCTTGCGACTTTTTAAAAAGTTGGTGTGAACATAATTTTCCAGTTTCTTCTAACAATAATAATAAAATATTGCAATTACCGAATTTAAAACCACCGCAATGCAAAAGTTCAACAAATTCAGATAAGATTCTGGATAGCTTGTCTTCCCTTGGAGCGGCTAATATGTGTAGTGGAGTTATTTTCCACAATTTGGAAAACGCATATGATCCTGGAACAAGCGCTCTCGATTATTGAAGACAAAAAATGGCGAATCTGTGTGTCATTTACGCAAAAAGAGATGATTTTTGGAATGAATACATTTGACTTCAGTAGGCCTAATGATGTAGAAACATAAAACTATCAGGAAATTCGATATCGGTGCCAATACACTGTTAGAAATAAGGGATGTGTTTAAGATTTTCATCAAAGGAAATATTTACTACATAAATTACTTTTATATTAAAGTGGTAGGCTATAGCCTAATAATATTCTCAAAATTACATGGGTTTACCCTATACTCAAAATTCGGGAACCAAAATTGCAATCATAGTACCCATTGTAATGTAATGTCCTTTATGTCATTTTTGGTTCCAGTTAATTACGTAAATCATAAGAACCCCGTATGTAGAGGGGTTATCGTTACCAGATATTTTCCAGATATAACGCCATGAATTCATGTGCAGGATGAATAACTGAAGGCATTTTATCTCATTGGTATTCCCCCTTTATTTCCCGTACTTCTCAATCAACTAATACGATTTTGAGAACCAATGTTACTTTTTTGTTTAGGTTTTTGAAAGTTCTACATTCATTTAAAGATATGACTCCTGTTATCTGAATTTCATTTTTGTATAATTTGGTAGACAACAGGCAAGACTGCTTTAAGAAGAAACAAGAAGATTATTTGAAGGCACTCTTACGAAAGGTATTATACTTATTTCATTTACTCGTCGTCACTTACAATGTAAACCTTTCGAATTTTTGTTCTGAAAATTTTCCGAAAAGCATTTTACGTTATAAACACTTAAAATGTACGGAAGAAAGGAGAGAGGCTTCACTAAAAAGAGTTAAAAATATCTCGAGGGAATTTATATAGGAAAGTCATCACGAGCTGCATTGAATTTATAATGACTATTTAACAAATATAATTTAATAAATGCTTGCTGCTTTAAAGGCCTGTATCGTAGACACCAAGTGCTTATAACCCGTCTGTGAATTGGACACACTAAAATGACTCACTCCTACCTGTTTACTATATTATTTGTTCTATTTCTTTTTGTTGTGTTTTGCGTAAGCATGTACGGTCCATGCGGACTCATGCGACTGTTTGCATTGGAATTTGTAAGAAGTTAAATACTGTAATAAACACTTACATTACATTACATTACAACATGCAATTCTCCACTGTCATTTTACCATAATATGTTCACAGAATGTCGCCGCTTCAATCTCATCAGCGAAAAATACAAGAGAACCAGCAACTTACAAATTCTTAATAATTCAAAAATGTACAAAATGTCATATTATCTCTAAAGGACATTAACGTTAATAGTAAAATTTAAAAATTGTACCATCATTTGTAAATCACTGTTATTAATATTGTTTAAATATTTCTGTATTCATTACTGATTATTTTATGTGTATGTAAGTCGCGATTAGACTCTCAAGAGTCAAAGAGACTAAAAATAAATCGTATTAATAATATAAAAATTGTAATTTATTATGAATTATGTAGTAACATCATTATTATTTAAATACCATTTAGATTGAGACTGTATTGAAAGACAAATGTTAAGGCCAGTGGTAGCTTTTAGGGGAATATTATATGAAATCTGCATCTTGGCAGAAAACTCTGTTATCTCAATCCTTTATTATTACCTGCTCATATATAGCCACTATAACATTACATTTTTGCACATTACATTATTAAATGTCTCATCTATAGTTTCTTATATGCTGGAGAATACTTCAGAAAACCTAACTCTCTACAGGGGATGGAAAGTCTTTCAGTACTTTCTTGAGTCGGAAGACTTTTGACATGTCGGGTGCCCTTTCATCGCCTTCTCGTATCTTCAACTCCCGTCTTCCCCCTACTTCCTTCTCCTTGAATATACTCCGCGAGGTGGTTGACATTTCGGAGGACGTTTCTGATTTTCCAGTTCTCTTCCTCCAATAATGAAAAGGAGGGAAAGACTGAGTGGATGAAGAAGGTTGAAACGTTCATTCAGTTATGCGTCGATTGGTAAATAGTAAGGGAATGAGGAAAAATATCAATTATTTGAGTAATACGTGTATGCATTTATTCCATCCAAAAAAGTGATATAATCAAAATAATATATGTTGCACTGATTGGCTGAATTCTGCACAATTTACGTGCAACATAATTTTGAATTTGAAATATATGTATAATGCTTGTGTTTTCATCATCCCCACTCGGCGAGTCAAACGTCGGCGTTTTCTTTTGCGGTCTGCTGGATTATAAGATTGCTTAAGGGCCCCCTAAACGATCAATAATATTGTCAATATTCTCTTTAGTATTGACGCTCTATATTGAAGCGCGCATCAATAGCCTATGCTTCAAAACACATCAATATTCTCACCAATATTCATTCTGGCAAAAATATTTGTTCTGCATGATCAAGGCTGTTTTTTTTTTTTTTTTTTTTGTGTGTGTGTGTGTATTTCGAAGCGTTTTCCAGTTTGGATTTGGATTTCTAGCATTGACTCTTACACTGTTCGAAAAAGAAAAATCAAAGAGAGAAATAGACGCTGGTCCAAAGAGTGGTACAAGGTGAGTACCGCTTTACACAAGAACATTTGGTTAATTTTTTGCGTTTTACACAACCGGATGACTACAAAAAATCACTTCGCAGTCTCTCAAACAACGGATATTGAAGGAATTATTGACAATAAACCTCAGACGTTCAAACGGTTCTTCAACATTGACAGAAAATATAATTTTCTATCAATATCTGTCAATATAGATAGGACGCTTCAATACGCTCCTAGACGATCAATATTTCCATCAAATTGGTCCTCCGTCAATATTGAAGCGAATATTGGCAATATTATTGATCGTGTAGGGGCAAATTTCTTGCGGATAAACAGTAGTTTGCGCTCTCAGTTCAAAGCAGGCGGCAGGCTCTTTTGTCAAGTCAATCTAATAATAAGAGTAATATGGTATAAAATGTTGGCGTTTCTTTGATTTTATTTTCCGACTGAGACGAGACAACACTTCATCACGTGGCTACTAACGAGTGTATTCTTCTTGCATTAAACAACTATAAACAATGTAACATGTAATGGTTCATGTCGCTTTTTCACGCAAAAACTTCACAACTGATAGAGGTAAAATTTTGCATGAATAGGCTATAGATTTTTATACCCGGAAAGAACTTAGAATAATAGCTGTTTCGAAATGTTTCATCGTTTCAATGAATTTATGAGGACCGTTTTAAAGATTTGCGGTAACAATTGGTATCTTCCTTGGCGATATTTGGCATTACTAAGCTACGACCAAAATTTTGTGAAATCGACTGTTCTTTGTTTTTCCTCAAAGAGAACAAACTAGCCAGGAATATTAGTGTCTACGAAGTCTAAAAAGGACAGAGCAACATCGTCTATACGAAAAAATGAGTTGCTTCAAGTTCGGCTACAGAGATTAAAATTACATTACGTATACTTTTAGTATTTTAGGGAGAGAGAGGGAGAGAGAGAGAGAGATTACTACATGGGCGAATTGATGGAGAATAGATGGACGAATTAGAAGAATAATTTTTCAAATAGTTGAACAAATGGGGTAAAGGAAGAGAGAAGATAAGAAATATAATATAAATAATGAAGATCTAGAACAGTAAATACAGGGAACCTGATAAAGATAGTATAAAAACACCACATAGATCTGTGGACGCAAGGAATTGGAACTAAATGGAAAAACGAAACGATAGGACTGGATGTACGTACGGAATGGATTGTACGGATTCTTGACTGAAAAGATGATCTGCATTGAAATGAAATGGAATGGATTTAATAAAATGAAATAGAATGGAGGGATAGAAAAGATGGTTGAAATGAGTAAATGAAATGGACTAAATAAAAGGAAAAGGACTGGACGGAGCGAAATGGAATACTATATGTGGCCTATACAGTAGGCCTATAGTATGGATGGAATGGAAAGACTGGTGGATATATACCGGTAGCATGGACGGAATCCGAAGAATGAATATACTGGATGCTTTGGATGTATAATAAAGTGTGTGTTTGTGTTTTTAGGTATATGCGTATATATGGTTGCGTATATGTAATTGTATTAATGTGTAGCGTATGTGAAGGAGAGAGACATAGAGAAAGAGAAGGAGAGAGAGGGTGGAAGGGAGGGAGAGTGTGTTCCTTAGTTCCATATTAATAAAGAGAAAGGAGAAAATGAAATTCATATACCGTACCATTGGTCTTACATTTGCCGTTAGAACGAGATGAGAATGTCCAGTTTTTTTTAGAATGGAGTAAAAAAAGATAGAAACAAACATCCAGTTTCATAATTTGAAAGATAATTTATTGTGGCAAGTTTGCACAACTGAGAGGGAAAAGTGTATAATAGTTAGAGAATTGAGGATTGTATGCGAAGACAGAATGGAAATACATTCGACGCAACTTTTTTGGAAGGAAAAAGTTTCTTAGCTGAAGATATTCCCCCATTTTTATACGTACGAAAATCACTTCGCTTCATTCTTTTCAGCTCAAAATGATCATCCCCTTCCACTTCTGTAATCCCCCTACTCTAGCACTTCCCTTGTTTCAACACCAATAACCAACTTGTTACTTTATACTGCAGAAAAATCACACGAAGAAAAACTGATGAAATTGAAATAAACATTAAAGTTTTGGGAACTATACTTTGCTCTTTACCTGTTACTTCTCTTTCATCTCCGCACATCAATACAGGGATTTGAGGATACATTTTATAGCCTACCTATGAAGACTGAAAAGTTATGGATGTGAATTTTCAAAAAATTGTTAATTTAAGATTGGGAATAGACCTTTTACTACCGTCCATATTTAAGTTTATTATAAAGAAAAGTATCTTAATGTTCTAAAACTCACATAATTATATGGATTGTACTGAAGTATCAGCAAATGTAGGACACTGCAAATTCATAAACAAGAGTAGGCCTATAGTTCAGAACTTTTCTTGTGGTTACTAACCATTTCAACCATATTAAATTTATTTATACTTGACTAGACACGTATACACGCACATACTATAAATGTAACAAATGGGGAATATTAACTTTAACAGAACTTAAAATGACAAAACAACTACTGGTATATTATTATTTAAATTCCATAACGTGTGGTTGCAAGGTCTTGATGGATCCGCGAAGAGCAGATAGATATTATTGGAGCTTATACCTTTCGTAAATGTTTTGATTTAGTTCCCGCTCTACAATTCGAATAGGGAGGTATTTTCGTATTTTGTAAGCATTTACTTTTTCCTCTAGTAAGCAGATCTGCTGGGATTTCTCCAGCAATGACCGCTAGCCCGTCATTTGATGTAGTCTAATATGCTCTGGAGATTCTAAGTAGAGCTTGTCTACAGTCGAGTGCACGGAATCTTTCCGATATCTTGCGCAGTGGTTTATGTTTGTAGCGGAATATACAACCGGCTTCGCCAGGCCCATTGCCCTCCCCTACGCATATATATATTTTCCTCGTTGGTGGGTAAGCAGCAGAGGCTAATTCTCCACTTAATGCTTGTCATATTCCCCTCACTTCTTCGCTTGTGAACCTGAAACAGATCTATATTCATGGGCCATTGTTTGAGTGCCAGACGTTTTACAAAAAACTAATGCGAATCGGATCAGGGGCCGGTCCTGACATTCGATGTGTGACACTTCCCGCCACTCAAGCGAAATTTTTGCATGCTGCACCCCATTGCACCAGTCACTTAGGCCTGATTGTTGCTCTTAGGCTAATGTGTGTGGTTGAACTTGAAGCCTTAGGAGTTTGTAAGGAGAATCTCTGAGCACGCGATATACTCCACAATTCTTTTTGGGATGCCAAACTTGTTCCAGATTTTCATGAAAAAGGTAGGTTAGGGTAGTGATGGGCCACTGTACTTCCGATAGGTTTTCACAGTCCGGTTGCAACTGGAACGAGATTAACCTCAATAGTGAAGTCAAAAGCCTGTCAAAAGCTGACAAATTTCTCCAATATTCAAAGAAGAAAACACTTGCTCACGCACAAATGTAAACATGGCGATAATCATCAGGGCCCGAGAAATCGTAATTTGGAAAGTCGATATCTGTAAGGACTTGTAGAATTCAAGTTATAAGACGTTAAGAAACAACAATTGAATATTACCTTGCAATTCACCTAACCTGTGCTGAATGCCCCTTTTTACCGTTTGCAGTTCACAGTAAATGGAATAATTGAAATATCCAAGGAGTGTTCAATGCTAAAAGCCTTGAAGTTCTGTTAAAATTCGCCATGGGGTCATGCAATGGAAGGTAAAACAATCGAGTAAGAAATATATTTTTCTGCTCCTTTCCTACCGCGGGCCGCGTTGAACCTGTATGAGGGCCGAATATGCCAGCGGGCCGTACTTTGCATATCACTGGGTTAAGACCACGTGCTCCAATCATAATACCTGCGGCTTGTATGACTTCACCCATGTAAATAAAAAGAATACATTTTATCTAAAGCTATTATGAGATATTTCTATACAAATTGGACAGTTAACACAAACTTGGCATTCCATTTCCCCCTGTTTATGAATTAATCACGTTTTGCCAGCCAGTATTATGCAAATGAAAACAGCGGGGTTTTGTTAAATGGTTTTAAAAACTGAATAATGGACTTTAGTTTACTGTCAAACAAAACTCATAATACCGCAGTTGTTCGAAATGATTTTAAATTTCGTATGGAAATGAACCTGCATATAAGGTAATCAAGTACATTTCTCATTGTATAAATTATATACATACCAATTAATGTTTGAATATAATATAATTTAGTCTACTATGGGGACATGATTAAACCTTCAATGACTGATTTAAGTTATCTCATCCAGTGCATAATGTGCAATTTAATTTGAAAATATACCTTCGGTAATACAGCAAAATTGATAAACAAAATACAATACCCAGAACAAACATGCGCTTTTTCTAATTGAAAAGTTAGTTCTCTCGTTGTTCTATTTGTCTTTTATCTCTCATTCATGTAATATAAATCAGAACTTATTTCCTATACATTGAGGAATCAAAATTGAAAGGATATTAGTGTAGAAGAGGATATGAAATGCGTTCGTGAATATCAAACAAAGTCGAATTATCAGTTGTCTATGCGACATGGTGCTTGAAAAACTAGTAGGCCTATTGAAGTATTTCACATTTAACTTTAGTGGGGGATGAACGACTTTTTATCTTCTACTATCAGTGGCCTGTATAATTTCAAGTAGGCCTATGTGTTATTGGTACTGCATGAGACGAATACAGATGATGCTTGTTTATTCATATTTTTAAGTCTCCCAACGCGATAGTCACATGTTGATAGGCCGACCTAAAGCCATACTGCTTATGTTAGAACTGAAGAGAGCATTTGATTCAAAGTTATTTGAAAGTTGAGTTTAAGCACATTTTTAAGAATTCTGTGAAAACACCGATTCCAGTGTTATAGACTTGTAGTTCCCGGGATACAAATTGTCTATGTATAATATGCATAATAATATAATAATGATAATAATAAGCCTAATAATAGTAATACAAATCTTCATTGTGATCTAGGATTGAATTGATCGAGGACGCAGAAAATATACATAACCTGCGAGACGCCATTGATCCGTTAGGAACAACAATAATATTAATGAAACACATCAACAAAACACATAGCAAGTTTGCAATGAATTCATCACATTCAAATAATTAACGTGTGGGCAATAAACATATTTTAGACGCAATTTTTTTACTTCGTTCAGTGGTTGAAAATTGAAATATATATATATATATATAAAAACTTATTAGTTAAAAGCATTCGATTTTTCATTTCATGTGTGCGCAACTTCCTTAAAAGTATGACTGAGATAATTATGTAAACACTATTCTCAAAAGAGACATAGACTACAGTAGCTTTCACACTTACTTCATTTGGACCTTAACAATGCTAATGTACATTTACTGTGCTTCCCTGGTTTTAATGTGGATATTGTTTCACATTCTTGAATGTGATTCATTGCGTTGCCAGTAGTAATGTTAATGCGCACAGTACTTAGACGAGGATTAATGAGTGTAAACTCTAATTGTACTCATATTCGAAACTATAATCACGTGAAAACTGTTTTAGCCTAATTGTAAGTTACGTTGTTTTTAATATGGAAATATGTCACGACGAAGATATACGCCCTTTTAAATCACGACACTAATTCATAAGTAGATTGTGACGTTAAAAAAATTCCTCCTGCTCTCCCTACCGTTGCTTTAATATGGCGCAGTGCGACAAAGAGTCTCTGTAATTCAATCTGGACTTACGAACAAGTAATGTCTGATTTAGTACTAAAATGCTGATAAATTGCCTTACAATTTCTTCCTTTGCTTCGTACTTTATGCTATTTAGTAAAAAAATTTGATATTTCCTCTATAGATAAGTGTCCACAACTTCCACGTACAAAAATTATGACATGTATTGTCGGCCTGGGTGGCGCAGTAGGTATCGTGTTAGCTTTCTGTGCCCAAGGGTGCAAGTTGGATCCAGGCCCAAGTTGATGACATTTGTGTGTGCATAAATGTGACAAATGTGTCTGTAAATTGTCCTCCGGGGCAAAATTCCAACACAACGGTGACGGCCACAGGCCTATTTACCAACGATAAAGAAAACTTCTCAAATCACCGAGATTACTTTTAAAATTTGTAGCGATGGCAAAATTCATGCATTTTAGTATAGCCTAATTATGTTAATACTTAATTGAGCTATGCACTATTTAAGACACTTGAGCCTCTCTATTGGTGAATAAACAGACTGATTCTCAGATTTCTTCTAATGGATTGCTGTCTTGAGTTGTAGCCTACAGATGATATATCACTGCAATTATTCGTATTTCTAATTAGGTTACTGTTCATATTAAGTTCAAGCTCACATTCCACCCTTCTGTCAGCGAAATGGTTCTGCCTCGTATGAATAGTTTTTTCCATGGGGGTGGGAGATTAAAGATTTTTCATAGGAAATCTAGACTAGTAACACTGCTAAAATTCAAATCTTGTTATTAAATAAGTAATTTAACAAATCTTCCAACTTAGCAACTAATTCTTGAATCCATACTGTAGAAAAGTTATAAAATTAGTTCTTCTGCCATGCTAACCTAACAAAATTCTTAGGGCATGAAATGCTCTTTTCTAATTAGTTGTTTTGATATGATTATCTTTTGAATATTTATACTTTCTTTGAATGATTATACAGTTAAGTTATGTAGCAAGATTTACAAATTCAGATCTCATTTTACTCCTTGAAACGCCTTTACATGTAGGCACACTTTAGAAAGACTTGTTTAATATGGTGTTGTATTTATAGCAGAATCACGCTAATTTCTTATTTACACTAAAATTTTCAAGGTATATATGAAGGCTCTGACACTTTATTTTTATGCAAACCCTAGTCATGCTCCTTACTAACTCCACAACTAACAATTCATTAACACTGCCCTAATAAATTAAAATTAATTTTCCAAAAAATTAAGTGTATGTAGATGATATTCTGTGAATTTTTTAATATGTTGGTATCATCAAGATAGACTTAGCAGTAGCCTGAAAGTAATAAATTTCAAGCAGGCCATGAATTCCTGACTTCGTTGTTGTGAGACACGCAGCATCTGTACCAACAGTCACATAACTTGACAGAACATAAACAAGATGGTAAAGTTTTGTGCTCCGTGTCTAGCAAAGAGCTCTTAAAATGTCATAAATAGTTGAGCGGCATTCACGAACGTGACGCACCGTCAAACCTCCAGCTAATGGACGTCACACGACGTTGACGCTCTGAAATACTCAAGATTTCACGATCCTCTTGCCAGTAGGTCTTAGGGTGTTCTTTTGCTTACGAATTGTTATATAACGAGTCTCTAATGGCATTTGTTAAGACACGAGTAGCCTAAATTTTTATGAAACGAGCAAAATTAGTTTCATAATTTTCGTACGAGTGTCTTACCATTAATTGCAAGTTACAAAGGTCTGTTTTCGTTCGGCCATAATTAAATATTTAAATTTTGGGTTTTAGAATACCTCGTAATTGATGAAGCAGACGACTCTCACCATCAGCTGTTATAGTTCTCTTCTTTTCCGCTAGATGGCAAGCTGCAAGGCATTTTTTTTTGTGATGATAGTTAAATATATTTAAGTACCAGGTCGCCAACTGGACCCATGCCTTTACAGTGACATAATACACAATTTGAAAAAGTAGTAAAATGTAACAGTTATTCAGAGCTTGTCTACTAGAAGTAGAGGCCGAGTAATGAGTGTAGAATGCAAGGCATACAAGCCGCAGGGCGTCTCTGGATGATTTAACCTCAAACAACGAGCATTAAAACACAGGAAATAAATTTAACTTAGTATAATATTTAAAGTAATATGAACAGAAATTAATTTATTTTAAATACAGGTTGCTTAATTACGCAGTTTCATTTGCTACTCTGAAGTTTCAAGATCTTTCAGTATTGGATAATAAATGATACCACACCTGTGTTATAGCCTAATGGAAATCAGTTTCGAAATGAATATCATTGTGATACCGTTACGTCTAATGTAAAAAGCATATTACTATATGGTCGAACAAAAGAAATTATGTTATAATTTGAATAAAGAAACCTATGAAACAGAAATCTCCTAAGAGGCGAGGGCAGTAAATAATCAATTCCACAAAATTCAATATTGAAAATTCAATTTCTAGAGGCAGGAATCGGTGTTTCACAAAGTTATCTCTGAAGAACGTTGGGCATAAAATTTCACACGCAGTATAGCCCAAGACCTCTTCATGTTTATACTTTCAATTTTATCTATTTGGGAATGAAGGCCCTTCTATTCATTCATTTCTCTTCGAAAAAAAAATATTTCAGTTATAGAACTGTGCTTCAGTAGAAGGGTCAATATTGCTTTTTAATCTCTCATACACAACAATGTTTGCTATACTAATATACAGCATGGGTTTGTCAGACCTGCATAACCAAAATATGCATTTTATACAGTTTATTTGGAGAAATGTGAATATACGTTAGTTATGTTAATTATTAAATTATATATACATTTATTATAACTAGTGCTCAAACAACTGTATATTGTTTTATGTTCCTATGTGTGTCGCCACTGGGAAAACTTAAGATGCTGATTCGTTGTTTTACATCGTGTAATTTAGTTATATCTTCTTAAATTTCCAGAAAGTTGATGGTAGGTTCCCCACCCCTTGTGAATGCTCGTTATATGCATTAAAATAATAAAAAAAGTTTGTTCATGCTTCTATAAATTTGTTTTTAATGCTGACAGAGAAACCATGAAATACAAACTAGAAACCTACTTGAAAATCACGGAATGATGACGAGTCTGCAGCAGAAGCCACAAGCCTCTTTGCCTAATTAGAAACTGCGACACTTAGATTCAAACTATCTTCTGACTAATTAATTAACATCAGTATCCAACATACAGCTAGCTGGTAATAAGTTTCTTCCCTCGTTGTTAAATTAAATGAAGCGTCATTGACTTATTACTTCCTATGTTTTAAAGATGTTGCAGCTTACCCTGTTTTTTAACTAATAAAGTTATAAAGAGACACATGTGAATGCATTTGCGTGTGTTCTTCGATTTACAGTGAGCCACTCGCAAATGAGATTATTTACATTTTTGAAGTGAAACTTTTTTAGCCGCGGTAGGGGTAAATCGAGAGCTTGTGTAACGCTCAAAATCGTCACGAAATTCGTGAGGTGTGACGGAACGGACTGTACAGAAAACAATCGACTCAATGATTAGGCTTATCCAAAATTTAAAAAATAAAAATAAAAAAATCGAAAAATCCTAAATCCAAAATTTAAGAAAATCAAATCCAAAATTTAAAAAATCAAACATCCAAAAATTCAAAAATCCAAAAAATAAAAAAATTAAAGATCTAAAATTCAAAAAATCTAAAATTAAAAATCCAAATTTCCAAAATTAAAAAGTTCAAAAATCCAAAATTTAAAAAATAAAAAATCCAAATATCCAAAATTTAAAAAAATTCAAAATTAAATAAATTAAAAAATCCAAAATTTAAAATTCAAAATCAAAAATATAAAAAATAAAAAATTCAAAATTAAAAAATCCAAAATTATAAAAAATTTAAAATTCAAGGATCTAACATTTAAAAATTAAAAATTAAAAAAATCTATAATTCCAAAATTTAAAAAATTAAAAGAACAAAAATTTAATCAAATCCAAAATTTAAAAAGTCCAAAAACCCAATATTTAAAAGTCAAACAATCCCAAATTTAAAAAATCCATTAATCCAAAATTGAAAAAATAAAAAAATAAAAACAAGTTTCACTTATGTCGCTTGGCGTTCAACGCACACTTTTTTAAATTGTATGTACAATAATTCTTACACAGTGTAAGCAGTAGTGAATAAGATCACCTTCTGGATGCCATGGAGGAGGAAACAGGGAGGCACGAACTGGTAAAATACCATCGGCTTCCTACCAAAGGAGGGAAAACTGCGGCTTTGAAGTCTGAAATATGTCAACCACTGAAATAATTAGAGATCTAGGAAATAAACATGACACATTTATTTTATAACAGAAATCAACTTCAGTAAACTTCCTCCTACTGCCTCAGGAAAGTCATAAGAAAAATGGGAGTGGAATTGGCTTGCAGCTCAACCACCCCCATAGATTTGCACCTGTGGTTGCCGGAACTGGACAATTTTTATACATGAAAGGCGGATCATGAATAATATGAAGGAAGAGAGAAAGATAGAAAGGAGCAGGGGAGGGCATGAACCACGAGACAACCTTCAAAATCTCAACCTCGACTAACGCGCATATGGCTCATGAAGATTCCTCAACTTGTGACCCTCTACACTTAGTCTGGGGCAGAAATGAGCTTTTCGACCTATACCCGTAAAAATTGTGCAATATGGACCACTCCATAACCAGACTCAAACCATCACCGTTATGCTGGTACCGACTAGAATAACTAGATCAGAATGACTTACCTTCGTGACACTACAAAATAGGCAGACACAATCTCTATGGAAGCGCAATTTCATGAATTTTATTATTATTATTATTATTATTATTATTATTATTATTAATTTATTTATTTTTTCTTTTCTTTAAACGCACAGAGGGATTAAGTTGTGAGTCAGCCGGCTTGCAGAATGGTTGTGACAAGAGATGAACAGAAACCTATACAAGCTTTCCAAGGATTACTTTATTCATAGAACCGCGACCATGTCCATCAACAGCGAATCGGTTCAGAAGAAAGTTACTAAGGGTTGCCCACAAGGATCTTGCTGCGGGCCAGGATTCTGGAACATCATATACAACTCCATCCTGAACCTTAACTACACCAGCCACACGAAGGTAATAGCATTCGCTGACGATCTGGTCTTACTGGTCAAAGGAGAAACAATAAGAGAAGTAGAAAATTACACAAACATCGAATTAAATAAAATCGCGGTATGGGCAAACAGAAACAAAATGAGATTCAACGAAAGCAAGCCTAAAGTTATGCTAATGACACGCAGAAAACGGAAAGAAGAGAAAGAAATCAGCATCTACCTCAACTACAAACCACTGCAACAAGTTAACACAATAAAGTACTTAGGAATCCTATTTGACTATAAACTAACATTTAGAGAACACATAAACTACGCTACAGAAAAATGCACCAAACTCATATTCATGCTTTCAAAATCAGCAAAACTAAACTGGGGCCTCCAGCACAAAGCCTTGAAAACCATATATACGGGAGCACTTCTACCTCTACTATTATACGGAGCTCCGGTATGGAAAAACGCAATGGACAAAGCATTCTACAAAGCAAAAATGGTACGGGTCCAAAGACTAATCAACATAAAGATTGCAAAATCCTATCGCACAGTGTCCAACGATGCACTGTGCGCAATTACGGGAATAACCCCGATCCACATCAAGATAGCAGAACTGCTGAAGATCTATAACCTCAGTAAAGACAACCTATGTGATCTCGACATGGAAACAAAGAACTGCACTCACCCGGCAGACCACATGGACTGCAATGTAAGAAATTAGGAAACTCACCAGCTCAAAATATATACTGACGGAAGCAAGAGTCACCAAGGAGTAGGCTCAGGAATTGCTATATACTTAGGAAATATACTAAAACAACAACTTAAATACAGACTAAACGAAAGATGTACAAACAATCAGGCAGAACAATTAGCGATACTCAAGGCTTTACAACACATAGAAACAAATTATACCGAACATACAAAAGCAACGATCTACACAGATAGCAAAATAACAATAGATTCACTTACAAATAAAGGTAATCACACTTACTTAATAGAAGCAATAAGAAGAAAAACTGTCAAAATGAACAAAGAAAATTGATCATCAACTTCAATTAAATTAAAGCCCACGCAGGAAACCAGGGAAACGAACTTGCAGACCAGCTGGCCAAGGATGCGGCATCAGACAACGATCTGAAAGAGTGTTACAAGAAGATACCGAAAAGTGTAATATCCAGTGAAGTGAGAGCTCTTAGTGTTACCATCTGGCAAAACGAGTGGGACAAATCAACCAAAGGAGTGATAACAAAAACTTTCATCCCAACAACAGCAGAGAGACTAAAATACAAAATTAATTTAACCCCTAATGTAACTGCAATGATAACTGGTCACGGCAAGACTAGAGCTTACCTACACAGATTTAAAATTATAGAAAACCCCACATGCCCTTGCGACGACGACCTGCAAACAGTAGACCACCTATTAGGCCTATATAGATATATAAGCTTTCATGAACCACAGATTATTGTCTCTGTTGGACATTACATGAGAATATTATAGGAGAAAAATTCCTGCCGGAGGAATTTTTCTCCTATAATATTCTCATGTAATGTCCAACAGAGACAATAATCTGTGGTTCATGAAAGCTTATATATCTATCTTGAATGTCAACTGTACAATAACAGTGGGAGCCCGGTCACAAAAATCACTAATTAGTGTGCCTCACAGTACTGCATATGACATAACTTGTCTGTCTGTGAGGTAGACCATTAGGGCAATCAGTCATAGGAGAGAGGTTCTATCCGGCGCTGTGAATTGAACTCCGGCTTAGCTCAGTTGGTAGAGCATTGGCGCGAATAGCCAAAGGTCCTGGGTTCAAGTCCCAGTGCCGGAGGAATTTTTCTCCTATAATATTCTCACCTATTATATGACTGCAAATTAATCGAAACAGAAAGAGACTCACTAATCGCAAACAGTACTAAAGACTGAAAACTGGCCCAACAAAAAAGAAGATCTACTAAAAATATACTTCAAGAACTTTAATAAATTTGCAAACAGTTTACCTTTTGGCACCATATTGTAATCAAATTTTATCTTGATCAAAGTTAGTTTATGAACAAACAAAATTGTAAAATAGAACAAAAACAGTTGTAGAAGATAAAGAAATACATGTAGTATTACCTGTAATGGAACATGTAGTAAATAAAGTGAATTTATAAAAAAATAAAAAAAAAATAATAATAATAAAAAAAAAAAAAAGAGATGAACAATGTCCTTTTGCCAGAACAGCTTTTCTTACAGCGAAAATGTCAGAGAATGCCACAGGGAGCTGGCGGGAGCTTTGGGAATAAGGACCTTCTGTACAGAATTTGGAGGGTTTTATAGGTTGTGGTATGTGTGCTTTCATGCTTTTAACTACTGCAATACAATAGAGTGGCACGTTGCCGTCGTATAAGAATGTTTAAGGACGTCTGCTCTTTACTCTATCCTACACAAAGTACCCATAATCTGCAACATATATACATTCCATACCATAGGCGTAACCAGGCCGACCAAATGGGGGGGGGGGGTTATAACATCCGCAGGGTCTGGGGGATATGGAATACCCCCCAGGGAGAGGGGGGTCCGGGGGTCCTCCCCGGAAAATTTAAAAAATTAAGATGCAAAATAACGAGTTTTAAGCTTCCGGGGTCCCCCGGAAAATTTTAAAAATTAAGACGCAAAATAACGAGTTTTAAGCTTCCCACGCTTTATACTTGTATTAAGTAATTTATGGGCAGACTTAGAAAAATATAGGCCTACAATTTTCATTTTTTTAATTCAATGGGGGAGGGGGGTTCAAACCCCCAAAACCCCCCTCGGTACGCCTATGTTCCATACTCTGCCCTTTCAGTTTTATATTTCAAAATATGAAAATATCGCATTTTCAAAAAATAAAAATGCTGCCATGACTTATGCCCCATCCCTAGTGTATACTATATATACACATATAACTATGCATATAATTATTTGACATGGATGGGTGTGTGTGTGTGTGTGTGTATGGGTCCTGTAGTATGTCGATAGAGACATTTAATTCATTTTATCTTTTT
The DNA here is from genome assembly GCA_964059195.1 of Ectobius pallidus. Taxonomy (NCBI): domain Eukaryota; kingdom Metazoa; phylum Arthropoda; class Insecta; order Blattodea; family Ectobiidae; genus Ectobius; species Ectobius pallidus. Next base: position 92,964,835 of record CAXKWD010000007.1, read on the forward strand.
TCCTTTCAAGCCCTTATATTCTTCCATGATGAATTCATAACGATTTGCATTATATCTAGTTAGATATATTTACTGTAGGCTATTTTAGTGCAAGAGCAAGTTTATACCTCGTTAAGAGCAATTTCTCCTATGTCAACAAACAGCAGTTAAGTGGTTGTTAAGTGTGATCTTTAGATCGGCTTTCCTGTTTGGTATGAAACCACGTAGTTGTCACGACAAGTACATTCGTGTTTTATTAAACTTCCTAGTATTATGAAGCAATAGCAACATGACCTCGTTTATATAACTTTTACACATTATTTCAATTCATTGAACTTCTTTTTCCTTGAACTGACTGAATGATTTAATGACATATTTGGAGTAGTCATGGTTTATTGCTTCTTAAATGCATTATAAGATCCTAGAATTGCACCTATACTATATTTAACCGACTTTCTTTGTCTCATTTGTGAGGGTAGTTTAGGGAGTCGGTATCCCTAGTGCATTTGCGTGACTTATATGCCCCTCTATCGACACCCCTTCACCCTAAGAGGAACGACTTGAAATCATGCAATCATCCGAAGGGGCGTAGTCGAAAATTCAAGCCAGACCAGAAGGCGCCTGGCAGTATAAATGGAGGGGAATTAGATGTCAGTCCTTCGCCAATACACCCTCAATATCACGTGAGCGAACTTCATAACATGCGGAGGCGGAAAATCTAGAAGTGATAACCACCGGGCTGGATTACGTTCATTCACTATTTTTATGAGAGTTATCGCGGAACGATTTATTGACTGTTAATAAATAATACATACAAGGTTCGCTGACCTATTGACTACTCTTTCCGAACATAGTCCATTACCTACTGACCTATATACCCGAAATGAAATGACACGAATATGAATCAGCTTACTCTTTATAAAAGCGAATTCTGTGCACTTCGCGGTAATTTATAGAAACGTTGTTTGGTTTTTCTAAAATCACATAAATATTGCAATTGAAAGAAAGAAATTAAAAAAAATTGTGCTCATATAGGTACTCAAAATTTTAAATGAATTTGTTGTAATATTTACAAAAAATGCCCTAAACCAGAAATCAACCCAGGACTGTTTGATAAATTTATTCGTGCTAAACTACTTTACTACTACGCACAACCAGAAGTGCTTAAACATAGGCTGTCTGAATCTACAGTGTGTTGAACGTAAGAGTTGGCCAATCATGCGGGTGTTTTCGTCGCAGCGGCCACAGCTCTATCTCCCGAGCGATCGGGTGAAATATCTACGCAAATCAAGCTGCTATCGGTGTAATGATTCAGGTTCTCACAATTACAGTTAAAATTACAATGAAATTAACCACGTACATTATCACAAGAGATGTTAGAAATGTCCTATTCTTGCATCAACACAATACTGACTATTTTAAAAAATCATGATAATTTCACTACAAGTGTGATATTTTTTAGGTAGTTTGTATAATCTTTTTGCAGTCACTTCCTAACGACCCAGGCACAGATTCCACCCATGCCTTATCTTGCACCATAAAATTAGCCTTACTGTTTTACCAAGGACGTTATAACTAGGGCCCGGATTTTTATGTACTAAAAAACTTAAAAATATTTATTTTTTATGTGCTAAAAAATTTTAAAATATGTGCTAAAATTTTAAAAATATGTGCTAAAACTAAAAAAAAATATTTTTCTGAAAAAGAAACAAAAACACCAGAATGTGTATTGAAACTCACCAATTGCAGCTAAACATCAGATGTAAAATGCTGACTGGAGTTGCAGTGCGCAACAAATGTCATCTCCAGATTATGGATCACAAATCCTTGCCTATTATCCGAGAATAATGCCTTACATTGAGAAAAGGAACGTTCTACATCACACAGTGTTAACCTTGCATATTTGAAGAGGTGTACTGCATATCACTAACACACACACGATCAAGTTCACTTATGTTTTGACCTTCCAAAACTTGAGCGACTTTGCAGAGGGTTTGGTAGCCAGCATTTTTCTCAAACATACCTTTAAATTTTGTTCTTGGAACTTCTATTTTCGAACCTGAGATAGTGTTAAGTTGCCTTTCAACATATTGTACTATTTCTTTAACTGAACTACGCAATGTTGAGATTTGTTATAGGGCTAAAAGAAATTGTATATTAAATAAATAAATAAATAATGTTGAGATTGGGTTCTGTTCTTCCCCGATAAGCAAGTGCAAGTGAATCACTCTCACCTCATCGCAAGTGAAGCATTTGTGTTGAATTAATTCGAGATACAAATTTTTGTTGTAAAATGTTAAAAGAGAATGAGGAAAAGTACTAAAATATTTATTTATGGAGAATACTGTATATCGAAAATATTTATTCATATAACTTTTTTGAAAAAACATGTATTTTTATGTAAAATAAAATTTAGAATTTGCGTTTTTCTGACCTTGATATGAGCATCAGGAAAAAAAAAATACATAAAAAGTCCTGAAAAGTACTAAAATATGTATTTATGGAGAAAATATCGAAAATATTTATTCACATAACTTTTTTTGTAAAATATGTGTTTTTATGTGAAATAAAATTTGGAATTTGGGTTTGCCGGACCTCGATTTGGATATAAAACTTTGTTTTAGGAATGTACGCATCAGGAAAAAAATTATTTTTTTTACATACAAATCCGGACCCTAGTTATAACTCAAGGTACATGCGCAGTCTGCAAGGTATATAAAGCTACTAAGGTAGCGCCATTTCTCGCGGCGGACTGCTTCATCAGCGTGTGACGTCATCCACGAGGGAACGATCGAGCATATGGCTGCTATTACATAGCAGTTGCACAGTCAGTACGTAGATTTGTGACGATATTAAACATATTACAAGGACAATTTTTGTGTCTTACTTTTGTCCTTTGCCTCTATAAAAACAGTAACCTCTACGTGCGAAATAAGCTGAAACATTATAGCCCAGGCGACGAACGAAAAATAGAACAAAAAATCGTGAAGTAGTTGGAGGGAATGTCCTAGTCCCGTTTTTAGGTTTTTCGCTTATATCTAAACAATGGTGCATCGTAGAGAAAATTTTTCTATACACAAAATTCAAGCTGATGAAATTTTCTACAAGTTTTATCCTCAACATTTCTTTCTATTCCCAATAGTTTTCGAGTTATCCGCCAGCGGAAATAACAAATTTTCGAAAAAAAGCTCTTTCGCCTCACGCTTTTCGACTCATTTTGCTTTCTAGCACTTCAACCCTTAGGTATACAGCAATATTCTCATGAAAGAAGTTGTAGAGAAATAAATTCACTTTAAAATGAGTTGTCATTTGTTATTTTGTCTTGAAATGTTCAAACGTTATAACAATTTAAAGTTTCGGTCGAATTTCGAGATTTCGAAAGAAAACGTACATCGCACTGTCTCTATATTTAGGGGTTATATCTTTGAATATAAGCTGTATATTGTGTATTTACATCATGAAACAAGTGAAGAAATATCACACAACAATTAAAGTTGAATTTATTGAAAATCCGATCACGGTAGAAGCACAGTACATGTAATGGAAAATACATTAGATTCCAGGCAAGAAAGGAAAAATAGGCACACAAAAAATCATGTAGTTTTGAAATTTGGCAGAGATGTGGAGGAAAGTATCCTAAACAACATAGTAAAAGTCCCCATGGATAGAGGGTGAGCGGGGGTGGGGGATGGGGATGGGGGTACTTTTAAATGTCGTTTCTTTCAGTTTTCTCTAAATACACAAAAAACTATGGGTTCTACCAAAAAAACAGTTTATGCACAAAATTAAACTACATAAAGTTCTTATAAAATTGATCTGACTGATATTTCTGTAGAATTAATAGTTCAGGAAATAGAAGGATATGAAGTATGACAGTTATCGAAATTCTGTTTTACATACACCTATATTATATTTTTTAACAAAAAAGAAAGCAGACGATAATTAAATTAGCATGATGCCAAAGGCAAACTAGTTCTTAGGAAAATATACTTACTAATGGTTAATGTTACACATAAAACTCATTACCATTATTATTATTATTGTTCTTGTTGCAATGCTTAGCCGTTTTATGTTTCGTTAAAAAAATAATCGGTGTTTTGAAAGATGGTAAGGAATTAGATATATTTAGAAATTGTAAGAATAGTAGGCCCACCTATTACTTTAAATAAATGTTGACTTGTCTATGTGGCTCCTGGGAATATTTGCACATCATATTTTGTTACTGTGCAACTCGGTGTGGTGGAAGATACGGATGCCGAAAAACTGGTATCAAATGCTCATCCACAAACAGTATACCATTAGAAGAAGATGAGCTTAAAATTGATGACGTCCAAGCAAAATAAGTTGTTTAGGCACTCTTTAATCAATGTTGTAGGCTATATGTGTATAAATACTGAGTGTTCGGTAGATAGAAAAATAAAACCCCAACTTATCATACGATGTACTAGGATTCCGGTATTGGAGACTGAAAAAATTAGACAACTAAACATTTATTTAAAGTACTATGTAGGCCTACTAGGTTTTATAATTTCTAAATATTACAATTTTTCCAAATTATATTTTAAACGAAAAATATAACAGCTAATAGGCCTGATTTATATTTCTTTTAACGTGCACTCATAGCAAGTGATTTTTATAAGCTTCATAACAATAATCATAATAATTAGTTTTATGTGTGATGTTTACCTTTATTACGAATATTATTCTAAGAACTGGTTTGCTTCATATCCTTCTATTTCCTGAACTATTAATTCTAAGAAATATCATTCAGATCCATTTTATAAGAACTTCGCATAAACTGTTTTTTGCTAGAAACCATAGCTTTTTTTGCGTATATAGGGAAAACTGCGGGAAATATTTAAAAGTACCTCCCACCCCCCGCTCACTCCCTATCCATGGGACTTTTACTATGTTGTTTAGGACACTTTCTCCCACATCTCTGCCAAATTTCAAAACTACATAATTTTTTGTGCCTATTTTTTTCTTTCTTGCATGGAATATAATGTATTTTCCATTACATGTACTGTGCTTGTAACGTGATCGGATTTTTAATAAATTCAACTTCAGTGGTTTTGTAAGTTCCATGATGTAAGTACACAATATACAGCTTATATACAAAGATATAAACCCTAAATATAGAGAAAGTGCGACATATGGTTTTCTTTAGAAATCTCGAAATTTGACCGAAACTTTAAATTGTTATAACTTTTGAAAATTTCAAAACAAAATAACAAATGACAACTCATTTTAAAGTGAATTTATTTCCCTACAACTTCTTTCATGAGAACATTGCTGTATATCTAAGGGCTGAGGCGCTAGAAGGCAAAGTGTGTCGAAAAGCGTGAGGCGAAAGAGTTTTTTTCGAAAATTTGTTATTTTCGCTGGCAGATAGCTCGAAAACTACTGGGAATAGAAAGAAATGTTTAGGATGAAACTTGTAGGACATATTATCAGATTGATTTTTGTATACAGCAAAATTTTCTCTACGATGCACCATTGTTTAGATATAAGCGAAAAACCTAAAACGAGACCCCCCACCTTCGGGGACTTTTAGTGTGTTGTTCAGGACACTCCCACCGACAACTCTGCAAAATTTCAAAGCTACACGATTTTTTTTCTATTTGGTGTTTTACGACCTTTATTGACTGGACTATTAAGGAGGCTCAAGATTCTGAATATGGGTGGGAATTTTAATGCAGTAAAGACCTACACTGTATACATGATTTAGAGTGATGATGTGACGGTCAAACCAAAAGTAAAGGTGATAAATGAAGCCTAATATATATATATCATAGCTATAGGTACTATTAATTCATAATTACTTTTAAACACTATTGCAATCAAAACAAACTAATAGGCCTACCTTTACTACAAAAAAAACATGCTGTTCTAATGTTTTAAAATTTCAAAGTTTATTTTGGAGGGGAAAAGATAAAAAAAATTAACTTCCTGGAATTTTTCCATCGGTTATAGGGTAAAAGCTATAAGTTTATCAAATTTCAAGATTTTAACTCAACTGGAAGTGAGTATACATCAATGTTAATAAGTGGTTGATTAGACTGTCGTAGATGTGAAAGATGTTACGGTTATCTGGCCAGTTTTCCCATGCTTATGGGGCAGCTAGAATCACCAATTGTTTTACACTTATGGCTGTTGTATGTGCCAATATTTTTGCCAAATTTTACGATTTTATCTATCCTGTAAGTGGGTCAAAAATTACATCATGTGAGGAAAATATACAACATTTACTAAAAATATACAAATGGTGCAAAATATGTTGCACAAACTTTCTCGCATATACGAGTTAAAAGCTAGCACAGAAAAAAGTAAATTAGAAAACAAATTTTACTTAATACATTTTTTTGATAAACTAACATGTATCTAGAACGGAAAGCATCAAGGCCGATCTTTATGTAAATGCTTTTAACGTGAAATAATAATAAAAATACTAATAACAATAATAATCAATGGCGGAGTGTGGATATTTTGACTGGGTTTACACGTTAGTCAGTAAATTTTGTTTGTCTACGTAAATTATGCATTTGACAAAACTTATTACCTGCCCATAACGAAAGAACTCTATTTGAGCAAAGAATGTTCATAAGAAAGCTAAAATATCCTAATTCATTAATAACCTGAAACACTAAATCATACTTGGAATCTTCTATGTGATTATGATCATCACCAGGGCCCGGATTCTAATGACATGTCATATTTTTATTGAAGCTGCATAGACATTGTCAACTTGTAGATAAATCCTAATCATGGCTTCTAGATTATAGAAATGCATTTTTATTAGGTCATTTTTTGACATCTTATGCATTTTTGCATTTTTAGGGCATTTATTTCAATTTTAGGTCATTATTTTGTCATTTTCATGTCATTTCATTCATTATTTAGTCATTTTCATGCATTTACATTGAGTTTATTAACTTTTTTGTCGTCTTATTTTCCCATAGGGTAATATTTAAATAAATTACTTGGTTAGTATAATGCAACATTTTTTGTAGGATCTATTTTAAAAACTATTTTCTTACGTGTCTTCTCAAATGCTCCAATCAAGAACAAAGAACAAAGTTTTTAGACCTACAACATGCTTTCTGCGTTTACAGTCTTTACAATTATGCACAACTTTGTGTGTACAATAATAATTTTTATAAATAAAATATCAGTTTTTAGGTCATTCTTTACAGTTATTAAATCATTTTCCTTAAAATATAGGGTCATTTTATAGGTAATTTTTCAAACAATTTTAAGTCATCAGAATCCGGGCCCTGATTATCACGCAGCCATAGCACAAGATACGAACTTAAAATATTTAAGGACCATATAAAATAGTGAGGAAACCGACTGGCGAATAATGGTATAAAAGAAACTAATAATACATAAAACTTCACACGGAAACACTATGAAATGCACGTGCTACGGTTAATGTTTATACCATTTCCCTCGCGTGCGACGTCATCATGCGCGCCGAACGATATTAGGTAACTGCGCATGGCAAATGAGCACCCCTTGCGCAGTCTGTGGGACATGTTATAACTCTTTCAGAGCTGAAATTATGCACTGGTATTAAGGAAGTCATAAAGTGAAAACATCAGTGAGCATTAAGTTTGAGATCGATTAGGAAAAATTCAGTTGAATACCTGGTTTCCATGAATGATGCACATAACATCTTAATAAAAATCCTCACATTTTGCATAAAACATAACTCTATTAGTCTTATATCTCTCCTTTTATAGAATTATTTTTATATGTCAGTAGCAGTGAAAAGGTTATCGTCGCACTATCGACCTGGGCACCACAACAATTGTACACAATTCAATCGAAATTTTAATACTTCTAAGTAATCAGAAAAAATAGAGGCCATGATAGTGATCATAACTAGGAAAAGGTGCAGCAATATGAGAAGGGAGGGATGACGACAAGAAAGAAGAAGATTACGATGAAAGGGAATTGGATCCTTTGTTAAATGTCTTAAATTATATATATAGGCCTATATATATTTTTACAAATAATTAGTTCCATGCCAAATTCGCTTGAGCAACAATCCCTTCACAGAACGTTTCGCACGCTTACTATACATGGGATCATGGGAACAGATGTAGTTCGTAGTACGTAAGTGTAAAAATTATTCTTGAATGGTTGCTCTAATAGACATTATTGCCTGAAATTATTATGAGAAAATGTTGAGATGAAAATTGTACACCAAGTCGCATCAGAATATAGTAAACTGCATAATTAATCCTTTGCGGGTAAGAAACAGTATTTTTTAGTACAGTTGGTGTACGTTTGTTATGTATTTTGTTGTATAATTGTCTTGCATTATAGACTATAAATTGAACAACAATGGCTTCCCACTTTTAACAGCAGAAATGAAACCAGAACTCATTAAGATGAGAAAATGAAAATAATTAGGATATTTTGTTTTAAACTTAATTTACTATAGTTTTTATATAAGAGTACTAAAATCGAAATGAATTCTGCGCAAAAGAATAAAGTAATAAAGAAGTAAAGCAATGCATATTGTACTGTCGTAATAAGAGTGTTCCTCATAAGCATTTCTTCTGATTAAATTAAAAATTCCGAGATTGAAAATTCTTGTTTAGAATGAACGTTTCAGGAATATTTCTCTATATTACGTACAGTCTAGTTTTATGAATGATGCCAACTTACACAAGAATGTAAAAGCGTGTTCATCTTTAAGGACGTTCATCAGAAAAATCACAAATGAGTCACAACAATCACGGCATAATTATGTGGCCCGCCACAGGATGGACAATAGCAATGAAAATTGGCACATTGGTCCGATTGGAATGCAGGTAACTGGATAACGAGATCAACAAATTAGAACGTGTCCTGAGTTCATATATACAAAATCACTAAATAAAAGCCATCAGAGAGTTCGTATTATCGTATCGAATTCATTCAAAAGAGCGCTGGGGATCTTTTAAGGGATTTGGCGGATTTGTTTCCGGGGTGCACCTAACACTTAAACCTAGGGACACCACAAACACCAAGTCCTGAACAAGGGAAAGGGATTTTTTACTAGTGAAAAATTCCAACCCGGCCGGGAATCGAACCCGGGCCGCCGAAGTGGAAGGCAGGCGGGCTGCCAAATACAAACTGTAGATAAAAATAGTGAAAATAAAGCACGCACTTTGACCTAACTAGTAATCGATGCTTCAAACATTGAACTACTTAACAGAAAAAAAAAAACCCTGCTCCTTCTCTTAAATAAATACCGTACTTAAGATATGATATACTCTCGACGTCCTGATTTTACAAGGAAAATAATGGTCTTCAACAATTTCATGGAAATATTTACTGCAACAGATACAGCAAGTGTTAAGCTATTTTTCAACATATTCGTCGCCGGAATTGAGACATCTGTCATACCAACTTTTGAACACATGTGTTGTTGAAGTCTGCCACCTGGGATCTGAACCACTGTGAGACAACCGCCTCCATTTCTCTGTCATTCTCTGTCATTTTCCAAGGGGTAGGAAAAGATGAAAATCACTGGGAGAGAGATCCGGGCTGTATGGTGGATGTTTAAACATTTCCCAGCACGTCTTCTGCAAAAGTTCGGCTGGAAAGTGTTCCAACATCCACCCTACAGCCTGCACCTCGCTCCCAGTGATTTTCTTCTTTTCTTACACCTCACGAATTCACAGAGAATGACAGAGAAGAAGAATTGGTTATCACACAGTGGTTCAAACCCCAGGTAGAAGACTTTTACGACACATGTGTTCGAAAGTTCCACAGTATGACAATGTCTCAATTCTGATGGCGAATATATTGAAAAATAGCTGAACGCTTGCTGTATCTGTTAAGGAAATATTTCCATGAAATTGTGTTTTGTTTCTGTAAACGGACCCAGAGAAACTTACTTTGTGGGCGGCTCTCGTATATTTCTCTACTTTATCTACCGTAGTTCATCTGTTATTCTTAAAAAAAAAAACCACTCACATTCATAAAGTTGCATACTGCCATAATTTAATATCTGGCTTGTACAAGTATATTATTTTTATTTTTATTGTAATATGTCCTGTTATGTAAGTTGACTTAAGATAGTATTCACGCATATTTTTTTTCTTTTGTAAATACTGTATAAGACAAAAATATCTTTCAGTGAGGGCAACCATTGACGGTAGCAATATGAGAGAGATTCCATATGGCGCCGTACATTGAACTCTGGCTAGCTCAGTTGGTAGATCATCGGCACGGATAGCCGAAGGTCATGGGTTCGAGTCCCTGTATCAGGGGAATTTTTCTTCTTAAAATATTCTAACGTGAGATTGCTTTTGAACAAAAGCCACTTATGCTGCCATGGCTTGAAGCATATTATTTGTTTTATCTTTATAGTTCGGTGGCACGAGGCTTCCATAGTATTCCCCTCGAGTGAAGTAAAGTATAGGGTTTTAAAGAATCCAGATTTACTATTATCTCATAGGGTATCTCGCACAGAATAACCAACACGCTCCTTAAATGCATTGCTGTCAAACCATGTCTTATCATATATAAAAAAAATAAAAAGCACTGAGTTTACTGGAATCTTATCAATGTATGACTGCAGGGAATAAAGCTGACTTACCTGAGGTTCTCTTCCTTTCGAATAGAAATTGAACCACAGATCTTGTTTCCTAGACGTGTCCAAGAATGATTTGCCGGGGTAGAGTAAAACGGTAAAATCACGCCATCAGCTAAGTTCCCTCACCTCGAGTAGTAGGCCTAAGCATACCGAGTACACTTGCTATTGAACCACTCAGAGAAAATAAAGTAGATAAATAGATTATATAATTACAAATGTATAAATGAATAAACTAGAAGTTTAGGGTAGTTAAGCCTACAAATGAGTAGTTAAGCCTAGTATGTTTCAAATGACTCCCGATATGCTATCTGAAGATAATCAGGACCTATTTTAATAGTAGCCTATTCTGCATTTTCATTCCTAACGGTAGATTTAAGGCGCTGTCAATGTGAAATTTGAAAATTCTAAAACAATTAATTTAGAACCATGTATATATAAAATCATTTTTGAATAATGTTACATTCAAAGAAAATTTGAAGGGGGGTCATGTTGACCCCAATGGCATTCAGTGCAAAAAACGAGTATATTTTAATGTCTTCAGAGTATAAAAAAATATTTGGATACAGTTTACTCAGAGGGATAAAGTCATAAATTTATAAGACTTTAGTTTTTAAACCAGCGGAGGTATTTATTTCAAAAGTGTTTTACGGGTCATAGTATCCCAGTGGTACTAGGAAGGTTAAATAATATCATGCTTTAATGAAACTAGAACACCCTCAGGAATGGAGGAGATAGGTAGGCCTAATGTTGATGGTGTAACCACTGAATGATTTACAAAGACGAGTGAAGGAAGGGTGCTTGTTTGTCTGACCAGACCGACCCGACCGCCGTTGCCATGTTCATTAAGAACAGTCGTGTGAAGCTTCCCTTGCTGTCTGTGCTTGCCAGCCCCTGCTCATTACGGTAATGTTTCTTGTCCAAGCCTCTTGAGGCTATTCCATTGCACTTTGTAACTACAAGTCTGACACTTGCAAAATTATTCACACCTCGCTCCCATTATAAACTAATTATTTTCATTATCGTAAGAGGGTGGTACAACAGAGGAAATTCATTGTGTTTGCCTTGATAGGAACCACTATGACTGCGGTTTTTTATGTTTCTTTTCGTTTCTGAGACGTCAAAAAGACTTGATATGCGAAATGAAAATTATTACTTCCTCCAGACAACCTATCGCGTTACGTTTTTTGACTGTGCCATTAAACTATATTAGAGTGAAACGCAGATCGGATGGCGGTTCGTCTACTATTTTTGCGCAGAAAGAGACAGAGCTAGAATTATAATTAATCAATTTCATTTTTCCAGTGGTATAGATATAAATACTAGATGCACAGAAATATCCGCCTATATACCACTCAAAAGGAAGCAACAGACGAAGCAAAACAGGAAAAACAAGGCAGTACTGGAATGAAAAAAAAAACATGCTTTTGATTGATAAATTTATTTTGTTACTTGTTATATTTGGTGGTTATATATATAATATCTTGTAGGTTGTGATTGCAATTTATGCCCAGTACAGTGAAGTAACAGTCCGCCGGCGTGGTCTTGTGGTTAGCGTCGCTGACTACAGATCCGTCGGGTTCGATTCCCGGTACCTCCTCGGATTTTTCTGAGGTAGGGAGGTCTGGTAGGGGTGCACTCAGCCTCGTGATTCAAAATTGAGGAGCTACTTGATAGAGAAGTAGCGGCTCCGGTCAAGAAAACCACCATTAACGGCCGTGGGTGTGGGCATGCTGACCACATGCCCCCCAATCCTGCCATCTGCCTACGGGAGATGAGGCAGCGGTCGGGTGGTAGGCCAAGTCCCTCCAGGGATGTAGCGCCACGGAGTTTAGTTTAGTTTTATAGTGAAGTAACAGTGAACTCAGTGTTATTACTATTGTTCGCAATTAATTTAATGGTTTATATAATGTCTTAAAGCATAAAAAATTACAAGTTAAAAAGTTAAAATTAACATGCTTAAAATTAATTTTGTAAATTATAATAAATACGGCTAAAATCTATTAGTCCAATGGACAAGTAAAATATGCTTTTTGATTAGCGTGTCTTTGTTTGTACTTGGTATAGTAGCAATATGTGCGTAGGTATGCACTTAATGCTATCAGTCCATAAAATCATTTATACTTGCATATCGTTATGCATGTCAATCTTTCTATCTTAAATATGATTGTAAAATGCTGCGTAGTCTTTATAATTTAGTATATTGAGCAATATTTTGTCGTTGATGTGTGTGTATAAAATGGATTTGAGATAAGAAGATAATACCAGCGTTGTCTTCTTGTGTTCTTGAAGTTCTTGTCTTCTTAGTTCGAGTTTCCTGATTAGCTTCAATCCTCCATATATAATGTCTTAGTCTTAGCCTATGTTAGGAATGAAAATGAAATCTATTTAGTCTATAAAAACACATATTGTATTAGATACTGTAATTGAGACCTAAACTAAGCAAAAATTAACACATTTAAGCAATATAAGTTAAGGGACACACAATAATATACAATATGAAGTAACGTGGCCTAAATGACGAGACATTGATTCTAATTAGTGGCGAAATGCTCGAGTAATTTGACCTAAAAATCTGTAGGCTCCGATTACCCTTGATATCAGGCGGTAAGGAGTTCCCAAGACCGGTCAGTGGCTACAGTGACGTACTTAGGAAACAGCAGAACCATATAGGACCGGTGGAAAAAATCTCCGAAAAGTTGTTGGGACTGGAGGGATGGCCTTTGGCTGGGATACTCCGAAGATGGTGCCCCCCCCCCATAGTGGCTACAGTGGCTACAGCGAATGAGGCAGAGTACAGAAATGTCTGATGGAAAAGAATTGACAATAAACGATAGGGCCATGTACCATTTATTTTCATGCGGGATTTTAGAGGGAATCCTAGAACAGTATTTAGAATTTAGAGCTTTCGTTCGATGACACCTACTCTTTCTGCGGGAAGGGGCCTAGTAGGGGAAACAACGTGTCCGTGTGGACTGCCTGGCGTCCTACTAAGAATTAGGTCAGTATCCTAGAACACAAATTCATGGAAATTTTATGTAACTTAGCATTCTACTCAGTTTTCAAATTAAGGTCCTTGACCTAAATTCTAATTTCAAGAAGGTAGAAAATATTTAAAACACTTCTTTTGTTAAATTCTGTGAATCTACACAACATTACAAGAAACGACAAGAAAACTATTACAAATGAGCGTGACTGTATTCTTCGAAGTGTTGTCTATCCAAATTCAAATATTGTGGTTAAATGTCTTAATTATTGATACCTCAATCTTTGAAAATTTGCTTACATAACATTCTCAGCAATGCAAGTATGATGTTTATTTCTATTGCTTACGTCGAGTTCTCAGTAATGAATTGTTAAATATTCACTTTGTGGAAAATCCTAGTAAAAACATAAGCGTTGAATGGACACTAATAACTGAGACTGGTTTCATTGTTGAAGGTTGATCCATCCGTTTTGCCATCTATGATTAAGCCTAGACAATATAATATATAGCTCAAATAAATTGATGTATTGACGTTTTTATGTCTTCGTCACAATATGATCGTCTAACTGATCAGAATTTCACTCGATGCTTTAACACGCTTTCCAGATCATACCTAACGAAACATTTTCCTTGGTGCAGTGCTCCTAACGTAGCCTATTTATAAATATATATTTGTGTACATAAATAAAGATTTTGATACGTCTGGAGTAGAAACAATCAGGCCTATAAGGAATTTATATCTTTAGCTAGTCTAAGCCTTCTTATGATCTTTTTCCGTAAAATTCTTCGTCTGGGCCTTCCTCTACAAAGCCATCACCAGTATCCTAAAAACTTCACACTAATGTTCATGTTTAACATTTTAGCTACTTTTAATACCCTGACAAATAGGAATCTTCTTTAGGAATAAGGTTGGCTAATGTAAGTAACTTGATGTAGGCTGTGTAACTGAAAAGCTTAGGCTACACAAAAGAATTTACGAATAAAACATTTATAAGAATACTGAATTACGGTATTAATTGCATTGTAACGACGCAAATAGCGACGTGCATAATCAACGATAGGAGACCATTCCTAAACAAAGGAAGGGTTGGGGGACCGCAACTAATCGATATTGAACATTTTTATGATTATCGATACTGCCCTGAATTTTTTTGAATTACAGAAAAGGAGAGGTGCGCATGCGTCGACGGTGAATCGACGAGGCAGACGTGCGGAACCTAAAAGACGGTTAGTAGTACGTGCCTGACCACGAGAGAGAGAAGTTGAAAAGGCAGAAGGGAGAAGACGAGATTGGGATGTGTGACAGCGGTAGAGGCGTTCTGACATAATGGTGTGTCAGACTTTCATCTAAAGGAAATTCTGGTTGTGAACTTCCTTGACACGGCTATATGGAGATAGTCATTAATCAGAAGAATACACCAAGTCGGCCAGTACGAGACACCGCTACAGCGAACACCAGCTGTGAGAGTGAGTCGTGACTGCTCGCTCTGAATAAGAGCAGATATGGACATCAGGAAGTAATGGAAGACAACTCAGGATCGGAGGATAAGTTGGACATCACTGGTTGAGTATAAGTGTCTAGACTTTTTTTCTTATTGTTTGGGGAGTGAGAAAATTGAGATATCCTTTTTTTTTAAGGATGGTTTCTAAGTCATGTATGGCGATTAGACACCGTATGGAATAATAGAATAGAATAGAAACATAGAAGTGAGAATTCTAGAAGTAAAGTGATGAAATCCAGTAATCCAACTATTTTCTATTTCTGGTCTAAATTAATTATAAAAGAGCAGTCTAGAGCCTAACAACTGAATGCCACAGATATATCTCTTCACTTTAAGTTTTTTTGGGTGATTGTCCCACGAATGAATACATAGCTAGGGGCAATTGGTGATGCTCATATAAACTTTGTTATTTTTGAGACAGGACGCGAGGGGAGTAAGGAAGAAAAGTAATTAAGGGGCATGCTTAGTACTTCTTACGAGGGCCCCTCCCTCTTGGGTTTCTTTCAGGTGACGGGTGACTATCTATAAATAGATTTCATGCTGGCCTGTAATGTTAAGTTATGTTTTTTTATAGAGATTTATCTACAAGCGAAGGTGTATGGAATATGGTAGAGGGGGATAAGCAGTGGAAAGATTGAAGGGCAAAAGAAGGCCTACGAGTGGTAGTGCATTAGGTGTGTACCATTGGAAAATTTACATGTTAGGGTAGAAGTAGAAGTCACTAAAGGGGTTATAGAGAAGCTTACTAATCTGGGCGTGAATTAGTTTCAGTTAGAATTCTAGGGAATTTAGAGACAAAAGAAGATTGGGTGCCCATGCTAAAGAGTAGTAACGTAAGAAGTAGGAAAACTAGAATAACCACCGAGTGAATTAAATCAATGGTATAAGCTGAAGGGAACTCTACTTAAAGAAAGAAAGGGGTTAAAAGATAACAGCTGATGACTGGTCAGGTTAGAAAGAGGAGAGTGAGTTGAAAGATAACAACAAATGATTGGTTAGGTTAGAAAGAGGAGAATAGGAAATTGCGAGTAGTGTACTGATGATAAGTAGTTTATTAGCAAGTACTAGAGATTGTAAGGGTGAGGTGAGGGAACGCCGGAAGTATCCCGAATCAAACAAATAAAATCTGGTAGTAGACAAGGCCTATACCAGTAACATATAAAGAAAAGAAATTTATGAGAGATTGTGAAAGCCATCGATGTTGGAGGCGAACAACGGCCCCACGTGCCTCTAGGAGAGAGTGTCAGGGACCTCTGACATCGATTTACAAAATTTTATTTTTGTTTGCGGCCCATTAATATTTTCCCGGTTGCAGGAGAGGAGTCAGATTGTTTGTAACTCAAGATCTAGACGTCGCTCCTGTATCGGTGGTCTATCGCCACAGTCACTCTGTGGGTATAGGCCTAAACTTCTATTTCTTTCTTCGTGAGACTGTCTTTTCTATCTATCTTTAAATACAATTCTTCATGGACTAAGCTGACAAATAGACTAATATAGGAGACATAGGTGGGATTATTGAGTGTAATCTGTAGAGTAAGGACTGGATTATGAATTGAAAACCATTATTTATTCAAGAGAAAAAAACACCCAGTATAATATATATATTGAGCTATCCTGAAGTTACAAATGTAAATGACTGCACAAGTCAGTAGTAAATTAGAAGAATAGTACAAAACGTTCTAGTAGATACCTGAAAAACAAAGAAAGAAAATTAAAGTAATTAATTAAGGATTTGTTATTGTTGAACAGAGAACGTACTTATATAGTTAAAATTGGGTATACTAACCTTGAATAATCAAATATTATCCTACCGATAAAAATGTTGAATGGTTAATGTAGTGTAAATGTAATTTATTGTATATAAGATTGTTATTGTTGAAAAAAAAAGAAAAAAAAATAATATATTAAATAAATTATGGTTATTGTTATGCAAAGTAAATTAACGTGAAGTCCAGCCATCAATATTTTGGCGCCCATACCGTGGGGCGATAGTTTGTTAATTTGTAACGTGTGGGGCGATAGTTTGTTAATTTATGACCAAAATATCGTGAAGTTCAGTCTTCACAAATTTTGGTCGCCCATAACGTGGGGGTGAGTAGTGTTAAAACAAAACAGTATTGCTAATTGTTGCAACTTAATTTAGTTAAAATTGTTAAAAAAAAAAAAAAAAAAAAAAAAAAAAGAAACCTTTATTCAGTTGAAGTTCCATATTATGATAGCCCATAGCGTGGGGCAGTGATAGTTTGATATCCTAACGTGAGGCGAGATAGGGTTAAAAGAATTTTGGGAGTTAGGTTAGTATAACTGAAATTTATTCTCAAAAACAAATAATAATAATAATAATAATAACATATTTTTGGGAAAAGAATAATGACTATTGACAAGTAAGGACTTCTATAGATGACTAAGACAGACGACTGAACTATTGTGTGTTCTAATCTTTTTTTTCAGTGGTATTGTTAATATATAAATATGGCTACTTATGTTGATCCGTATGCACAAATAAGAGCAGCTGAGCTAACCCAAGCTATTAGGAAGTTGAGGAAGGCGGATTTAGAGGCAGAATGTGATAGAGTAAAGTTACCGACCACAGGTACAAGGGATGAGTTAAGACAACGCTTGTTAGATTATGCCCGTAAGAACCCTCAGTCATTTCAAGTGTTAATTACGGCTTTTGCTCTGAGTCAGGAAGTTTTGGAAGAAGATTTGGTTGAACATAATATAACGATTCCACAAGATTCATATGGAGATGTAGTGTATACATGGGTTAAGTTAATGCGTAGGAAGGCCATGGCGGTAGCTGATTCAGAAGAAGTTGTACCAGTAGTACCCTCGTTTACAATTCAGTTAGAGCCACATAAACCAAATACTTTGGATCTGGTTCGTAAATGGAACATTAAATTCAAACCTGGGGATAGTATTTACTTATTTTTGGAGAGATTGGAAGATTTAAAACAAAGTTCTAAGTTACAGGGTGTAGAGTTATTGTCAGTATTACCCGAAATTTTACAAGATTCAGCTTTACTTTGGTACAGGAACAGATTAACAGATTGGCCTACATGGGAAGCTTTTTTGAAAGAATTTAGAGAATATTATTTGCCTATTGATGAGGAAGACTCGCTTTTGGATGAGATTAGACAGAGAACGCAAGGTCCTAAAGAATCGATTTTTGATTATGTTAATGCTATTCAAACGTTAATGAGGAGGCTAAGTACTCCAATGAGTCCTCAACAAATGATGAAGACTGTTATCAAAAATTTGCGTCCTGACGTAAAATTATACATTAGACCTGCAGAGATTCAAACTATAACAGATTTAATACGTGTAGGTAGACAGTATGAACAAATATTGTTAGATTCTGAGAGATATATTCCTCCTCCAACGCAGGTTAGAGCTACAATTAAAGAAACGGCTTATAAACCTCAGAGACAAGTTGTTATACCTTCAGTTCATACAGCGCTAGGAATTCAGGGAAAACAGGAACTTCCATCGTCCGAGTTACAAAAGAAACCCAATGTTAGTTTTTCTGCAAAGACGTGGGATAAGGAACGGAATTCAAGTCCTGTAAATGATTCTAGAATGGTTAAAGTAATAGAAAATAAAGAGAGACAGGATGAGTCGAGGGATAATGGTAAAAACACCACTTTGCGTTTTTCAAATAATCAGCGATGTTGGAATTGTGATAAAACAGGACATAGGCAGTTCGAGTGTAAGGCACCTCGTAGAGTTACTCCACGCACTACGATTAAATGTTATAATTGTAATAAGCTTGGACATAGGTCTATTGATTGTAGGATGCCCCAAGAAAGAAAAGTTAGGCCTACAAATCCCTTATGACAATTAACTAAAAATCAGGCTTGTGTGATGTTAAATATAAATCCTACAGATTTAGTTAATGGAGATAGATGTTTTGTTGAAATTTTGCTGGAGGATATTACATTTATTGCTTTAATAGATTCCGGTTCAGATAAAACTTATGTGGGAGAGAAGGGTGATTTTTTGTGTAAAATGTTAGATTTAGCAGTAGAAGAATCTGAAGTTAGGGTGGTGCAATTAGCAGATAAAACTTATAGTTCTATAACAGGAGAGAGAACTTTTGAGATGAAATTGCAGGACAGGATCTTTCAGATAAAATGTAAAATTATGCCAAATTTAGCAGTAGATATGATTCTGGGCATGGACGTTTTGAAACAAATTGGGTTAGTAGTAGATTTGCAAGATGGGACTTGGTATTTCAAAGATGAACCAGCAAAAATTTTTCAATTTGTTAAGGCTATAGATTTAAAAGAAGAAGATCAACTACATAATATTCTTACTTTACCTACACCTCAGGAAAGGGACAGATTGAATATGTTTTTGGAAAATCAGTTACAGAAATTTGATCAGTGTACTGGACTTACCGATCTGATTTCTCATGTTATTGATACAGGCGATGCAAAACCTATAAAACAAAGATATTATCCAGTATCACCCATTTTGGAAAAAGTTATACACGCGGAAATAGATAAAATGTTATTGGAAAAAGTTATAGAGCCTTCAAATTCACCTTGGTCGTCTCCGGTAGTTATGGTAAAGAAACCAGATAGAACATGGAGGTTCTGCGTAGATTTCAGAAAAGTAAACAATTGTACTAAAAGAGATAGTTATCCTTTGCCATACATTGAACATGTTTTGAGTAAATTACGACATGCTAGGTATATCAGTACAATAGATTTGAAAAATGGGTATTGGCAAGTTCCATTAGATGAAGCAAGTAAAGAAAAAACAGCATTTACCGTACCTGGTAGAGGATTGTATCAGTTTCGAGTTATGCCTTTTGGAATCCATAACGCACCAGCCTCGTTTCAAAGATTAGTTGATACTATATTAAGAGAAGAGATAGGAGAGAAATGCTTTTGTTACTTGGATGATATAGTACTTATTAGCGAGACATTTGAAGAACATTTGTCCTTGTTAGAAAAAGTTTTAGAGAAATTAAGAAAAGCTAACCTGAAAATTAATAGGGAAAAATCAAAATTTTGTAGAAGTGAATTAAAATATTTGGGTCATATCATTACTCCATTAGGAATTGCTGTAGATTCAGATAAAATCTCGTGTATCCTTGAGTATCCAGCCCCTACAAAAGTCAAGGAAGTACGAGCATTTTTAGGATTGGCATCTTGGTACCGACGATTCATTCCATTTTTTTCTGAAGTTGTAAAGCCCCTCACTGCACTTCTGAAAAAGAATCAGAGATGGCGTTGGACTAAGGAATGTCAGGAATCTTTTGATGAATTAAAATCGAAATTATCTAGTAGTCCTATATTAACTTGTCCAGATTATACTAAACCCCTAGTGTTACAGACCGACGCTAGTTTTTCAGGACTAGGAGCAGCATTAATTCAGACAGGAGAGGAAGGAGAGGAAAAAGTAATAGCTTATGCTAGTAGAACTTTAACGGTAGGTGAGCAAAAGTGGGCAATAGTTGAGAAGGAATTGTTAGCTATATTGTGGGCAGTTCAAAAGTTTCGTCCTTATTTGGAAGGTTATCATTTTAAAGTATATACTGATCATTTTGCTCTGAAATGGTTAAATACATTACAGAATCCGACCGGACGATTAGCTAGGTGGAGTTTATTGCTCCAGGAGTATGATTTTGAAGTAATACATAGGCCTGGTAGATTACAAAAAGTTCCGGATGCTTTATCTAGAATACACGAAGGGAAAGTTCAAGAGAAAACGGTAGAGGAAGAATTTTGCCTCTTGTTGACTGATAACTCTGAAGTAGTGGAATGGGAAAATATACAAGATGCTTGGTATATTAAGCGGAAAGAGCAAGTACAAAGTAAACCTAAATTTTGGCCAGACTGGAAGGTCGTAGATGAGAAGTTGTACCATTTAAGATTAGATCAGTTAGAACAAACTTTAGAGGGAACAGTGAATAGGTGGAAATTAGTTATTCCGCAAGATTATAGGATTAAAGTATTACAGGAATGTCATGATGCACCTACTGCAGGACATATGGGGATAGCTAAAACTTTCTTTAGAATAGCAAACAAGTATTATTGGCCGGGAATGTTTAGAGATGTTGCTAAGTATGTTACTGCTTGTGAAATATGTCAGAGACAGAAAGTGTTACAGACGGCTCAAGCAGGACCAATGCATTTTTACCAGAAAGAGAAACCTTGGATGACTGTAGCTACTGATTTGTTGGGACCTTACCCACGTTCCAAAAAAGGGAACCGATACATTGTAGTATTTCAGGACACCTTTACCAAATATGTAGAGTGTAAAGCGTTAAGGAAAGCAACCAGTAGAGCAGTTACGGAAGCATTTTATGAATTGATTATCCTTAAATGGGGAATTCCGGGATATTTGCTGATGGATAATGGACCGCAATATACTAGTAAATTAATGCGAGAGATAGCTAAAGCTTTTAATATAACTCCTTGTTATTTACCTGTATATTCGCCACAAGGAAATCCAGTAGAAAGAGTCAATAGAGTATTGAAAACAATGATTTCTAGTTATATTCAAAAGGATCAGACAGTTTGGGATGTGTATTTGAGAGAATTTAATTTTGCTATAAATACGGCTAAGCATAGTTCCACTGGATGCACTCCTTATATGCTAAATTATGGGAAGGAGCCTGAAATTATCAGTAGGATTGAAAAGGTGGAAAACCAACCGATTCATAAAGAAATTCCAAAACTTTGGGTGGAGAGACTCAATAAATTGAAAACGGTACGTTTAATGGTTAGACATAACTTAGAAACCGCCTATAAGAATTCGAGTCATTATTATAATCTTCGGAGGAGAGAGATGAGATTTCGTCCAGGAGATCTAGTGTTAAGAAGAAACTTTAAATTAAGTGATGCCTCACAAGCTTATACAGCAGGTTTAAGTGCAAAGTTTGTCGGGCCCTATATTATAAAGAAAAAGTTCAGTGAAAATAGCTACGAACTGACAAACCGTTTTGGTAAAAAGTTGGGGAAGTGGCACGTCAAAGACTTGAAACCCTTTGTTCCTGGATAAACATTCTTTAAGGCTGGTAAAAGAGACACGCACAAAAAAAAAAAAAAAAATGAATGTGACCTGTGTCAACATTATTTTTTTTTATGGTGAGTGAGGGAAGAATGTAACGACGCAAATAGCGACGTGCATAATCAACGATAGGAGACCATTCCTAAACAAAGGAAGGGTTGGGGGACCGCAACTAATCGATATTGAACATTTTTATGATTATCGATACTGCCCTGAATTTTTTTGAATTACAGAAAAGGAGAGGTGCGCATGCGTCGACGGTGAATCGACGAGGCAGACGTGCGGAACCTAAAAGACGGTTAGTAGTACGTGCCTGACCACGAGAGAGAGAAGTTGAAAAGGCAGAAGGGAGAAGACGAGATTGGGATGTGTGACAGCGGTAGAGGCGTTCTGACATAATGGTGTGTCAGACTTTCATCTAAAGGAAATTCTGGTTGTGAACTTCCTTGACACGGCTATATGGAGATAGTCATTAATCAGAAGAATACACCAAGTCGGCCAGTACGAGACACCGCTACAGCGAACACCAGCTGTGAGAGTGAGTCGTGACTGCTCGCTCTGAATAAGAGCAGATATGGACATCAGGAAGTAATGGAAGACAACTCAGGATCGGAGGATAAGTTGGACATCACTGGTTGAGTATAAGTGTCTAGACTTTTTTTCTTATTGTTTGGGGAGTGAGAAAATTGAGATATCCTTTTTTTTTAAGGATGGTTTCTAAGTCATGTATGGCGATTAGACACCGTATGGAATAATAGAATAGAATAGAAACATAGAAGTGAGAATTCTAGAAGTAAAGTGATGAAATCCAGTAATCCAACTATTTTCTATTTCTGGTCTAAATTAATTATAAAAGAGCAGTCTAGAGCCTAACAACTGAATGCCACAGATATATCTCTTCACTTTAAGTTTTTTTGGGTGATTGTCCCACGAATGAATACATAGCTAGGGGCAATTGGTGATGCTCATATAAACTTTGTTATTTTTGAGACAGGACGCGAGGGGAGTAAGGAAGAAAAGTAATTAAGGGGCATGCTTAGTACTTCTTACGAGGGCCCCTCCCTCTTGGGTTTCTTTCAGGTGACGGGTGACTATCTATAAATAGATTTCATGCTGGCCTGTAATGTTAAGTTATGTTTTTTTATAGAGATTTATCTACAAGCGAAGGTGTATGGAATATGGTAGAGGGGGATAAGCAGTGGAAAGATTGAAGGGCAAAAGAAGGCCTACGAGTGGTAGTGCATTAGGTGTGTACCATTGGAAAATTTACATGTTAGGGTAGAAGTAGAAGTCACTAAAGGGGTTATAGAGAAGCTTACTAATCTGGGCGTGAATTAGTTTCAGTTAGAATTCTAGGGAATTTAGAGACAAAAGAAGATTGGGTGCCCATGCTAAAGAGTAGTAACGTAAGAAGTAGGAAAACTAGAATAACCACCGAGTGAATTAAATCAATGGTATAAGCTGAAGGGAACTCTACTTAAAGAAAGAAAGGGGTTAAAAGATAACAGCTGATGACTGGTCAGGTTAGAAAGAGGAGAGTGAGTTGAAAGATAACAACAAATGATTGGTTAGGTTAGAAAGAGGAGAATAGGAAATTGCGAGTAGTGTACTGATGATAAGTAGTTTATTAGCAAGTACTAGAGATTGTAAGGGTGAGGTGAGGGAACGCCGGAAGTATCCCGAATCAAACAAATAAAATCTGGTAGTAGACAAGGCCTATACCAGTAACATATAAAGAAAAGAAATTTATGAGAGATTGTGAAAGCCATCGATGTTGGAGGCGAACAACGGCCCCACGTGCCTCTAGGAGAGAGTGTCAGGGACCTCTGACATCGATTTACAAAATTTTATTTTTGTTTGCGGCCCATTAATATTTTCCCGGTTGCAGGAGAGGAGTCAGATTGTTTGTAACTCAAGATCTAGACGTCGCTCCTGTATCGGTGGTCTATCGCCACAGTCACTCTGTGGGTATAGGCCTAAACTTCTATTTCTTTCTTCGTGAGACTGTCTTTTCTATCTATCTTTAAATACAATTCTTCATGGACTAAGCTGACAAATAGACTAATATAGGAGACATAGGTGGGATTATTGAGTGTAATCTGTAGAGTAAGGACTGGATTATGAATTGAAAACCATTATTTATTCAAGAGAAAAAAACACCCAGTATAATATATATATTGAGCTATCCTGAAGTTACAAATGTAAATGACTGCACAAGTCAGTAGTAAATTAGAAGAATAGTACAAAACGTTCTAGTAGATACCTGAAAAACAAAGAAAGAAAATTAAAGTAATTAATTAAGGATTTGTTATTGTTGAACAGAGAACGTACTTATATAGTTAAAATTGGGTATACTAACCTTGAATAATCAAATATTATCCTACCGATAAAAATGTTGAATGGTTAATGTAGTGTAAATGTAATTTATTGTATATAAGATTGTTATTGTTGAAAAAAAAAGAAAAAAAAATAATATATTAAATAAATTATGGTTATTGTTATGCAAAGTAAATTAACGTGAAGTTCAGATTTTTGACCCTTATCCTTATAATGGTCTGAGAGTAGCTGGTTTTTGTGCTAAGTTACATACTTTGGTAGTGAGTATTGAAAAAAAGGAGAAAAAGAAGAAGCAGAATAAAAAAAAAACGAAAGGTAAATCCGAACCCAACTCCCGTCTCCACTGTTATTTAAAAGCTAGTCGAGGGGCATGTAGGTACATAGCCTGTGTATCTATAATTTAATTTGTGTCTGGGCTGATATATAACAAAAAGAAAAGAGGAAGCGTATTGATGATGGCGCCCGTTAATATAAATTTTCATCAATATTATCAAGACTGGGTAAATTGTTAAAAGAGAGAGAAAGTAGACTGAGAGTAGGAAGTTTGCAATCACCCGGTGTCAAAGGTAGTTGTACTGAACGTTGGAATGTGGACTATGCAGGCAGTGTTATGATGACACGACAGGTGCATGAGTGACCTTGTTTTGTAGGAGTTCAGTAAACTTATATACTACGATTAAGAATAATCACATATTAGTCGTCACAGAATTTTGGCGAAGATTTAATCCAAGAAGTTAAGGAACTTTATAGCATAAAGTAAGAAAAGCCCGTCACAGCATATACAATTCACATTAACAAATTTTTCATTTTGTAAAATTAATAATTTCGTTTCTCACAGGAGTCTTACAAATAATCCATATACTTAATAATATACTTATTAATATATTATACGATAGAATAGTCTTCCTCATTTGAAATGCCAAATGGACATACTACTGAAATTTGTTACAGCTGTCTGGGCGAATTTGGTTCAATCAACACTGTCCTAACGGCCGTTTAAATAAAGCGTTAAACTACGATATTTATTTAAAATCTCAGAAATTATCAGACTGCCTATAATGTTTCACGGTGAGATAGAATCTGCGCACCGTCACCCATTGTACGACCACTTGCCATAACCAGTACAAATTAACTCCATTTTAGGTTACATAAGTGCTCTCTTCTTCGTGATTTTTCTTTCATTTGCAAATTTTTAAGATTAGAGTTGTATGAATTTTATAGGTTCTAAAGAAAATAAAGGCTATTAAATATTGCCACTGTTTTAAGGCCAAAAAATCACCGAACTCGGAAAGGATTGACAATGATTACAAATTTAATCTGTATGAATTCTTTTGTGTCTCATCTTCTGCCCATTAACCATTTATATTTTATAAGGTTATGAATGGATTGCCAAGGTCCTTGCTGGTATTGTGAGTATAGGCTATACTTGCCAGTTTTCAAATATGGAGTGTTCTTGCATGGTATCATGACCGCATAGCCCGGTCCTGAAGGAAATTAACTTAATATGAAATGCTTATTACTAATTTACTGCCTCAGACAACGAGGATAAAGGTATTTCATCCCTTAACAACATTAGAACTATAGCCCTATTTCCGTTTTTATAGCCAGGTATCTTTCTAGCATAGGTTAATGTAAAAAAGGCATTGTGATCTTTAAATAAATAGTATTATAAAATATCATTTGCTCAAAGCTTGAATGAAACTGTTATCCTACTGGAAATTTTACCAGCTGTGAAGTCGGATTGATGTGAAATAAGATGACACGACCCAGTGACCTATAGAGTCGAACTTTTACATTTGAGCGATTGCTGCAATACATTGCAACTCAAAGCAAACATCAGAATGATGTGCTTATGGAACTGACATTTCATTCAACTCACCAACTCGACGCGACGGATAACATTTTCATTCACTTGCAGAACCATCATTTCAATTACATGAGGGTCATTCCATATTAAATCAACAAATTTTAAGAAATTTTTTTGCCACACCATTTTTGATTTTGATAAAATTTGGTAGGTGATGTGTACCAGACTTCTGAACCCCAAAACAAAACTTGTTATACCTCTAAAAAATTTTACTCCTGAGATATAGGCATTTGTTTGGAGCACGAACAAGCAAAAAATGTAATTTCAGACCTGTTTTCTGAAAGCCGTAGAATTTCTATTTGAATCAATAGGATGATCAGATAGGGCTCATTGGATAGCTTAAAGAATGGACTTTCATTTGTGCATACTAAATTAGATTTAAGTTAAGTCTAAACAGACGTTTTTAGGGCTCTAATCTTCGTTCGTGAACTGTCGTTTTGCGTAATTTTAGGCATTAAAAAAACAACGAAGGACTTGGAGTAACAGGCCAATTTTTTTTCCTGTTACACTTATGTATGAGGAGTATGTGTAGGAAAAAAACTGAGCTGTTACTGGTGGTCCTTCACCCTGAAAAATTTGCTTAAACTTCGAAAAAAGTGTAAATCGGGCTTTTTCTCGGTCCCAAAAAGTAATGTGGGACAGGTGATAAAAATCTGAAAATGCCAGGATGAGAAGCCCTTATAGTGTACTTTAAAATAAAAACAAAATCATTCTGTGACTGGAAGGGATAGAGGAGCTACAAGCCTTTGAAATATCAAGAAAACAGCACTTGACCGCTACTGAAAATAGGCTAAGCAGATAGGATAATTACCACAAAATTTAATTTAAATTTACATAAAATACAAAACATTTATTTACAAATGAGAATTTTCCTCAGTTATACAACTTTCTGATTTTTTGTAATTTTTCTAGCAAATTTCCACATTTGATTTCTTTTTAAGCTACATTGATGGCAATTTCAAGTGATGTATTTAGAAACCATTCTTATCCTGGTTTATTAGGTGTAGGTACTGGATTAAACTCTACTCTTCTATACAGTATATTGAATTATATGTTAACTAATAACTTATAAGTTTTGGACACGCACTGTTCATTGGAGTCTGGTTGCTGACCAAGTCATGTTTGAATATGCATAGCTTCATATGATCCAGCCCCTCTGTTGAATGCTGTCCACTATTCACTTATTGAGCTGACTCACAGCATGTAGGTTGTGTTTGTGCTTCATTATCTTTTGATTAGTTTATTTTTTTAAATTATTACTATTGTTATTTTGTGCTGAATACATGCTATTGAAATTGTTACCAGCATATTACTGTGCACAAAATGTTAAAAAAATTAAAAATCCAAATCAAGGCACTGAGACCAGTACTGACAGTGAAGATGAATGCCCAGACATTTATGAACCTGAAACCATTCTTGTTGAAACAGTTAATGATGCTTGTTCAGTCCTTGGTATTTCTCCTGTTAAGGTGCAGAAACTGTCAGTTGAAGCTAGAACCTCAGTGTTAACAAATGAGGTTAGTATATCAGGAAAGTTAAGTAAGTCTTTTGATTTGAACATTTCAACTGATAATGAGGAATTTTCAATGAACATGCAGCCTGCCAGTTTAGCGAATGAGTACAAGCAACTAATTCACAAGTTTAAAAAAAAAAAAAAAAAAAAGTTAAAGAACATTGTAAGTTTAGCTCCTAGTAGTTGGAGTATTAGTATAGTTCAGAGTGAGTTTAATGTCAGCCAATACTTAGCCCACCAGTCAAGAAATTTAGTGAAAAAGAACGGGATTTTGCCACAGAATAGGGAGAACAGGACTAGGAATAAACTTGATGAAGTTTCAGTCAAAAGTGTACAAGACTTCTACGAAAATGATGAGTACAGCAGAATGATGCCAAGGAAAAGATGCTGTGTGTCTGTTAGAGGACCTAATGGAGAAAAAGGTTAACATACAGAAAAGGTTGATTTGATGTAACATTAAAGAGCTTTATGCAGCTTTTAGTGTTTAATGCATTACCTACATCCAAAAAACCAGGATAAGAATGGTATCTAAATAAAATAGTTGAAAATACAGTAGGCCTACTTGAAATTGCCATCAATGTAGCTTAAAAAGAAGTCAAATGTGAAAATTTGCTAGAAAAATTCCAAAAAATCAGAAATTTGTATAACTGAGGAAAATTCTCATTTGTAAATAAATGTTTTGTATTTTATGTAAATTTAAATTAAATTTTGTGGTAATTATCCTATCTGCTTAGCCTATTTTCAGTAGCGGTCAAGTGCTGTTTTCTTGATATTTCAAAGGCTTGTAGCTCCTCTATCCCTTCCAGTCACAGAATGATTTTGTTTTTATTTTAAAGTACACTATAAGGGCTTCTCATCCTGGCATTTTCAGATTTTTATCACCTGTCCCACATTACTTTTTGTGACCGAGAAAAAGCCCGATTTACACTTTTTTCGAAGTTTAAGCAAATTTTTCAGGGTGAAGGACCACCAGTAACAGCTCAGTTTTTTTCCTACACATACTCCTCATACATAAGTGTAACAGGAAAAAAAATTGGCCTGTTACTCCAAGTCCTTCGTTGTTTTTTTAATGCCTAAAATTACGCAAAACGACAGTTCACGAACGAAGATTAGAGCCCTAAAAACGTCTGTTAAGACTTAACTTAAATCCAATTTAGTATGCACAAAGGAAAGTCCATTCTTTAAGCTTTCCAATGAGCCCTATCTGATCATCCTATTGATTCAGATAGAAATTCTACGGCTTTCAGAAAACAGGTCTGAAATTACATTTTTTGCTTGTTCGTGCTCCAAACAAATGCCTATATCTCAGGAGTAAATTTTTTTAGAGGTATAACAAGATTTGTTTTGGGGTTCAGAAGACTGGTACACATCACCTACCAAATTTCATCAAAATCAAAAATGGTGCGGCAACGCCCATTTGTTGATTTAATATGGAATGACCCATGACGAAAGCATATCCTGCTGATTCAAATTATGCATACAAAATTACAGCAGTAGATTACGATTTAAATAGGAAGTCTTCGAAGGGTTAATATCAAGCTGTAGCCTTGTTTGCAAATAAATGAAGACAGTTTTTGTACGGATTGCGAAGGAAAAAGTGAAGTGAATCTCCTTTTGGCCAATATATATTTGTTCAAAGAAAAAAATTATTTTGGAGTTTCAAAAGAAAATTTAAAACAAATTTAAAAGAGAAAGTACGGCATGTATATCAGCAATTTTAATTAAGCTATAATTTTGGTATGCAGCGGGCCTATTATATTAAGTTATAGTTTATAGTTTATAATTTTAGTATACAGCGGGGCTGTTCCATTATATTAAAATATAATTTTGGTTTACAGCCGGGATTTTCCATTATATTAAGTTATAATTTTACTATACAGCGGAGATATTCCTTTATGTTAAGTTATAATTTTAGAATACAGCGGGCCTATTCCATTGATTTCAAACGTCCTCGAAAGTTGCCCGAAAACTCTTCAATATATCTCCTTCAAATATCCGTGGGCATTGGAATTCTTAAGCTTATAAAATCTACTAATTTTCCTGTTACAAATAGTCCCGCTTCCCATGTGCTATCCAAAGGACTCCACTGAATATCAGTAGGCCTATTTTTTATGGAGCCGATAGTACTTTATTTAGGGTTTTCGATTAGCGCAATAATGTTCATAACTTTCATCTTTCATAGGGTGATACATTGTACATTCAGTATTTATAATATCTACCTGAAGGAAAAGTATAGTCAATATTCTAGAAAGGCCGTTGAAATCTGATATTATTGAAATAATCCAGCTGTTCCCTATAATATTTTGAAGATGTACCAGTACTTTATAAAATAATCGATTTAGCTTTAATGGTGTCAGATCTTAAACATTTAAAATATAATTCTAAACGAATCAATGCATATTTCATTAGTTTAACTTTTGTTCTTATAACCAAAACAATGAAGGTTTTGAACTGGAAAAATTTAGGGTAAAATTGCAAAAGTCCTAAAAAATTCCCCCTGGAGAAATCACCATTCCCACAACAGCCATATTTCTGTTACTAATGTTTTGTTTGTTATTAAACGGGCTACAATATTTATTCTCTTCTTATTTTCAATAAACCTAATAGGTTTTGACAAATTTAATAAAATATGTGTAAAAATTGATTATTACTTTGAAACTTTCGATTTTTGCGCTATATTTCTTTTATATTATGCCGCCATATTATGTACAAATCGATCCTATAAAAGGTGCACACTTTTATTATGTACATTTTCATTTATTTATGAGCAATGCTAACGCTGAGAGAGGGAAGAAAGCAAAAAGTTTCGGCGAGTGGCGCGGTCGCCCGATCGTTGCGAGCAGTGTGATTTACTATTACTAACTCTTGAATAGTTACATTTTACATTTACATTTTACATTTATTAACATTACTTACTTACATTACATTATTATTATTAAACATTTAATACAACTAAAAACAAATAAAACCAAACATGCCCCTATATGAGCAAAGCTCGTGTTTAGGGGATATAGTAGATTAATATGACTATAATTATATATCACTGCACAGTATACTATACACGAAAATTCTAAATTTATGAGTATAATGTAAATAAAAATAATTTTTTAGCATTAACCAGTGGTTAAAATAGCCTTTACAACAAAAAATAGAATAAATTGGACTGAAACATTGAAAGACCAAACAAAATTAAAGTTGTGCTATTAATACTATCTAATATTTTTTTTATTTTCCTCTTAAAATGTTTAAGATTGTAATTTACATATTAAGGATACTCAGAAATAAAATTGTTATACAATTGTTATACAATTTCAAACCATAGTTTTGACCATGTAATTGCCCCTTGGTCGTCTTACATTTTGATTCAGCGAAACGAAAGATGGAGTTTCTTCTTGTATTTTGACAATGACTATAGGAAATAAATTTAGATATGTTTTATGGTAATATATTAATAATTTTAACTTATTGCAATAATTAGCAATTTGGGAATGAAGCAGATGTATTGGGATTACATATAATACAAGTTGTAAAGTCAATTATGGGATTATGTTTACTAAATCTACGACTTTAAATTTAATTTACCGAGGAAATAACAAAATTACATAATAGGGCTAAATTATATAACATGATTTCTTTAAAAATGCATTTTCTAACAGCTATGCTAGTTTGGTTCGGGAGAGGGTTTTCTCAACCCTTTTCACTAAGGGTCTTTTCATTATCCACCACTTATGGACCCACCTTGTTCCGTACTGACAAAGCCGGTAGCTGTTTAAAAACACTGTATCCCATAAAAACTGAAACAACTGCCCATCTGTAAGGAGAGCTTATTTTTTTTAGCGCAATGTGTCCCAAGACATTAATCTGATACACGATTCTCGTGATGAAAATGGGATGAAATTTCCCTTATGGGGCCTTGTGAATACATATAAAATGGTCCTGCTTGAAGCCGTAATTCAACCCGAAAGCATTTTAAAAAGGACACTATTTTCAAGCGTTATTTTTAAAGTTGTTAGACACGTTACATTATAAATTTAAATTATGTAAATGTTTTGAGAATGGATGGTTTATAGAGAAAGTCAATTTTAAACTTATTCTTATATGTTTACTACAGGCTGTCAAGTAAAATTTTGAAGTTGTAGTTAGTCTACCAACTGGTGATGTTTTTTCCAAACTTGTAATCGATTTCTGGTTGCTGTTATTTTAGTTCTACGAACAACCAGAATTCGATTTTTTAACATACAGACAATTGTTTCTTTTTTTCTGATTGAATATAGTATTTAGTGCCCTCTAGTGCAAGTACCATCTACCAACTCATAGGGTTGGTTCAGGTTTATTCACGCCGTGAGTGGTGCAGTGCTGATGGAATTAGAAGGTCGTAAAGTATCGTAAAGTAAGGTACGGTTTGACATAACCAAATAATAACGAAAGATATCAACACAAAACTTTATTTACAAAGATACAATACCTTACTCTATTTCTCAACGTAATCGCCATTGCTGTCTAGGCATTTATTGTAACGTGGTACCAGTTTTTCTATGCTGAAGTACACTCTTCTACCGCCAAAGACCTGAGCCAGGATGTCACTGCCGCTTTGAGGCCTTCATCGGTTGGGAACTTTTTTCAACCCAAAAAGTCCTTTAGTTTCAGAAACAAGTGAAAATCGCCGGATGGCAGGTCAGGGCTGTAAGGAGGATGTACACAAATTTCCCACTTAAAAACGTTGAAGCTATGCCTATGTTTGAGTAGCTGAATGAGGCCGAGCTTTGTCGTGAATCAAAAACACCTTTTCAGACAACTTTCCACGTCTCTTGTTTTGGGTAGAGCGTCGTCGTCCTTAAAGAGTTGCACAATAGGCCTCTGCGTTCATCCCTTGTCTTCTTTGCAGAAACTCCAGACTCAGGTCTTTGGAGGGAGAAGAGTATATAACATCGACATTGAAAAGCTGGTACCACGTTACATAAATTGCATTTATGATACATCAATGGCGATTACGCTGAGAAATAGAGTAAGGTACTTTATCTTTGTAAATAACGTTTTGTGTTTATATCTTTCGTTATTATTAGTAATGCCAAATCATTCTTTACTTTCTGGATGACCCTCGTATATTGTACATGAACATTTGTCTTGTTATTCCACCTGAATATTTCCTGGTTACCAAAACTTATTGTTTATAGCCTATGTATATGCTTAGTCGAACTCATTGTTCACTACTTCATCTTGTCATTCGTTTCATATTCTGTATTGTATTTGTTTCATTGACACGAAGTGTTCTGTTGCTAATTGTTTTCATTTATTTGAAGGCCTGCCTTTACTTATCTGGCGGTTTAGGTTTTTCACTAGAGCTGGGATAGAAGTTAAAAGGTTAACTGGTTAACTAAGCAAATAATTGTTCAAATAACCATTATCTCTTGTTCAGCTAACCGAACAACAGTTAACCAGACAACTGGATAATGACGTCATTTTATCCAGTTATTTGTGATTATCCAGATAATTGTTAAAGAAATAACTGCAGTAGAATTAATTGACTGGATAATCGACATAAGAATCCAGATAATTGCAAATAATATCCGGTTAACTATGTGCTCAAATAACAGTTAACTGTTTTATCTTCTCTGAAATTATCTGTGCAGTTAACCGTTATCCATTTATTTGTCCTAGCACTATCTTTTAATGTGTCTCTCCATTCTCCACTTGTTTCTCTCTCTCTGGCCGTTTTGATCCAATCCATCTTGGGCCAAGTGTTCTCGTGAAGTCGTCGGACCACCTTCCTCTGCAGCTTTTCCCAATTTGAGGTCCCTCATTACTTAACAGACGCCCATCTGTCTTGTATGAAAATTAGATTCGCTTAAAGACAGCGTGAAAGTTTAAAATAATTAAATAAAATATTATAGAGGACTATTAGGCAGTCCATATTCATCGGTATGTAAATCAAAAGCACAGGACTAACGTGAGAAAAGTGGGAGTGGATTCGACAGTGTGAACAAGTTTCAACCGAAGCCTGCATAAGCAACCAGTTCAACAAAAACGTTTCGCGAGCAAAGAACCTGATCGAGAGTTTAAAGTAGGTAAGGAAAAAATACTCATCAATGCATCAACAAAAAATATGAATACCATTACATTCATAACACCTTTCTTCCTATGTGGTCGATTGTTCGGAGTCCGGAATATTATCGACAAGTGTATTGCAAAGTTCCTTACAGCCTTGGAGTAAATGTGAACCACTTGTCTTCTCTTGCCGATGCCAGTATTGCGGATTCTATGACCATTGGCCAGCGTCATGTTTATGAAAACTAGACATCTACTCATTTTGTCATATTAAATGCTTTTACTAGATTTACATGGTATTTAATAATCTTCTGACTAATATTTAAGGATATATTGTAATCACAAGGCAATTTCGTAATTCAACCATTTATTGCACCATTTATTGTGAAATTAAATATATTTGATAGTAAAATAATGGAAATATAGTAATTTAACCAGCTGAAAATATCCCGATACGTAAGATCATATTTACAGTCAAATTTTCCACTTTTTTAGGTCATAACCCTTGTTATCAATATACTCATAGAAGAATTGCATAGTCTACCTTATTCAAGCATATTCTTTCATTGTAGAGTAAACTCATACGAAGAAATTACGAAGACGGAAATTTAACCATTAACTTGTTGAATAGAAGTCGGTGCTCTTCAATTAGTTTTCCTTGTTCGGAGACAACTGTGAGGCAATCAATATGGCAGCAGACCGAGAGATTGAGACAAGAAGGCTCTTGTTAACCGATCTGCAGATGTTCGACTTCGGGAAACAGAAATCACCTCTCCCCTCTAGCTCTCAATATTCTTATCTTTATGATATTCTCAGAATTTATATCGATAGCTTCTTGTGATAAATGGGGATTTTAAAGGTTGCTATCATTGTTTGCTTTTTTTTTTACTTTATTTACTTCGAAGTTAGATCTCACCGGGATGATCGGGCCAGTTGGAATTAATAAATATATTCTAAAGATCGAAAGGTGTAGTAGAATCCCAGTTATTTAAGACTCGATTAACCGAGAACACGTGTTATTCGACAATAATGAAATTATTTTATATGTAGTAAGTAAGTATTTAATATGTTTAGCGATTTTGCATGGTTTCTAATTGAATCGGTCGTTTGGAAAAGGACATATATCCACAAAAATAAATTTGACATAAGTAACCTAATAAATTATTAAATAACTTTAATATAACTTTAAAGAATTTAACTAATTAATTAGTTATATTGATAAATAAACTAGTACTTCTGTGAGCAGTAGCCCTCGCGTCTCCTCCCCCCAAAAAACTATATCAACTCTTCATACGTTAAAATGGCCACCATCGTGAAACAGAAGCAAAATATAAAAAATCCTCACCCATTCGTCTTTTCTAATGACTTCAGAGAACATTAATGCTACATCTTAAGAAAATCGAACGATTGCATAACAAACAGTTTTATAGAGAAACATACGATATGCCGTCAAACTATTAGAGTTAACTTATGTAAAAATGTTGAAATAAAATTGTAGAAAATTTTACTCTCAAGAGTGGAAGTATTATTCAAATTATTATAGTATGGCTAGAATTGTTGAAAGCAGCTGAAAATTTCCTGAAACAAAAAATACAAAATAAAACTCCATTCTTGGAATGGAATAAAAAATAACCCTTACACATACGTCCTTTTTAATGACATTTAATGACATTCTTACAAAATTGGAAGAAAATCGAAAAAAGCGTTCGAAGTGACTGCATAAAAAATAAATTTACAGACAAATAGATGAAATGCTGAACGGTATGTGATAAGTACATGCTTTTGTAAAATCCTTCATAATAAAATAAAACGAAAGCTACCAACTACATGTGTTAAGTGACTTTTTTTGTTATACCATACTACGATACGCTTATTAGCCTACATATGACGTAGGAATGTCGTAATGATACCCATTAAGATACAGATTTCCATTATAACACTGGTGTGATATTAATTTCGATCATGAATAAATCTTGAAACCTTGAGAGCAGCAGATGAAACTGCGTAATAAACAAACTGTATTTAAAATTCAATAAATTCTGTCCGTGTTAATTTTAATATTAGCATGTACTAAATTGATATCATTTCGTCATTCAAAATCTGTTGGTTTGAGGTTAAAAGGCCAAGAGCATCTTCGAGTTCCCCGGAGTTCCCCGGATACAATCGCAGAAGGTTATAACCACGGGAACTTAACAGCTGATCGCCGAGTTTCAACCGACTCGTTTGTTTCAGGTGAATCTAAAAAACTCAAAACTTATTTAATTATGGGCAAACAAAAACAGTCGTATGCAATCAATCTACTGTATATTGCTAATTAAGACACTCGTATGAAAATGTTGAAACTAGTTTAGCTTGTTTTATAAATAACATACCGGTACTTGTATCCTAATAAATGTCAGTATAGGCTAGTTTCATAATATACTATTTATGCTTATGCTTTTCGGTTGATCTGGTTAACACGTTACATAAAATCAAGAACAAATGCATCAATAATTAACGTCAAGGGTATCACTGTGAAGTAAAGTAGGCCTATAGACCAGTGTGTAATTTTTATTAAGTTCCAGAATGGTACTTTTTGAGATTGTGTGAGGGACGGGAAAATGTCTGTCAGAGTGTCTGGCACTCAAATACGCTTTATCGGATTTTTATGAAACTTGGCATACGCATTTTATAATGTCCATGGGAAGAAGCCTATTGATAATGGACCAAATCAATTGACCAGTACCAGAGTAATGCCAAATTTAGTGCCTATTTTATGGTAATATATTAGAAGGAATTTATCAAAATAATGCAAATCAGTTCTCATGACAACATATTGTTTTACTTTGTTCATATACGGCTTTGGAAGTTGCAATACAGGTGCTTTGACAAAAACACTACCCATACATTCCTTCACATATGCTTATCAAACTAGATCTTTGTCCTTCCGTAAGCTCCCTGTTTAATGAATCGATCTGGAGCTTAACTCGGAAATCGATTTAAAAAATAACTTCTTTTCTGCTTATCATAATTGCAACTGTCACTGAATAAACAGAAACATTCTGGCACTTTCTTACATCAGTTTACTTGATTTTATTTATTCCGGAATTCTCCATACTTCTCAGCTACTTGATACAGAGGAACGAAATATAACTCCCAGCTTCCTAGAAATGTAACCGTGCAGATTCTTATAACTCCGTCAATACAACTCCATTTCTATTCTTTCCCTCTATATCCACCCTCAAAGTAATCAAGAGGGGGATCCCTTCACACTTCTCTAACTCTACAACAATCGCGTAGCACACTGTAACCGCAGTACTCCGACTTCCTCATTCTGCTCACGTCATCCTCTCCCACCCTATCCCACCCCCTCGAGCAAGGGAAGGAAGGATTGCGGCGGATTATATATAGCTGGAAGCCCTATTTACGTTACTTAACAATAATCCGAACAATTACCATCTCTCATCGGATCTATCCAAACTTATGATTATCAAGTAGCAGTGTAATTAAGATCCAAACCTAAGTAGCAGTGGCGGCTCGGATCATATTCTTAAAAGATACCGTTGAGTGCAATCAACACGCCCAAATTTCTAAAAAATGAATTCCATTTTAAAACTTTCTATGTTTAAAATCAATTCTCCGGGCATTTGTTTTAAATTAAGGTTTATGGGGCTGAAAACACATAAGGGATGGTTTGATGGTATATTAATGTACCAGAATTTTCTCGTGATTCTATTTGCCTTCCTGAATAAATTTTATTAAGAATTAGTCAAAGTATGCAGATTCGTTTTACGCGATAGGCAAGTCTTTTTTGTAAACGTCTAAAGAATGTATGACTCGATCATCAAGTAGGAGTGGTTTGATCAGGCACATTAATGTTACCCAGAATTTTCTCCTGGTAACTAGTAAGGTATATATATGTGTAAAATGTGGTAAACGTTGGTCAAAGCAAGTAGATTAATTTGGAAAAAAAATTACTTATAGGAGTTGATAACAGAGAATAGGGGTTGTTTATCTGAATTTTAATGTTGCGTATATTTTCTCCTGGTTGAAAAGGGTACATGTGCAAATTTTCGTACTAATCTTAAAGCATAGATCTGTTTAGAAAGCAAACTTACATACTCATCCACAGATTTTGAACATTGTATTATTATTATCTCTTCTTTTCACTCCTTCTTAGGAAGGTTTTTTTTATACTGTACATCGACTGTACACAGCAAAGATGATAGTCTCTAATGTATTGTTGAAGAGAGATTCAGGAACCTCCGGATTGTCGCACACGTGCCCAGCAGTACAGCC
Organism: Ectobius pallidus; assembly: GCA_964059195.1. Classification (NCBI taxonomy): domain Eukaryota; kingdom Metazoa; phylum Arthropoda; class Insecta; order Blattodea; family Ectobiidae; genus Ectobius; species Ectobius pallidus. The sequence continues at coordinate 93,002,956 of CAXKWD010000007.1, forward strand.
TTCTGCACCGTTGTGATGACACATTTTCCTGCAATGCTTAACTCTTTTAAGTTCTTAGAGAGCGTTTTCGAGACGACACCAGTTGCAGAAATATCAAGGGGCATTATTATCACCCTCTCTTGCCTCCACATTTTCTTAATTTCTTCGGCGAGTTCTAGGTAGCCTACTTATTTAATTTTTCGCCATACGATTGCTGGAGATTATGCGCATTTGGAATGGGGATATCAATAAAGTAGGTCATCTTGCTATTCTTGATGGTGAGTACAATATCAGGTCTATTGGCTAGTATAGTCCTGTCCGATAGTATTGACCGGTCCCAATATAGCCTAAAACCAGTGTGTTCAAGTACACTTTCTGGAATATACCGTACTGATAGCACGGCACTCTGCTACGTATAAGCTCAAGGGCAAGTTTCTGGTGGATAAACTTTTGCCATCTGATCATGCCTACAAGCATAATCCATAATGGCGAGGACACTGCAGGCCGAAGTGACGTGTTGAATAGTTATTATTATTATTGTTATTATTATTATTATTATTATTATTATTATTATTATTATTATTATTATTATTATATGTTTAAGGTAACTTTTATCTTTTGTTGTACCTGCTACATTAAGTTATCTCTACCCATACCAAGCTTCAGAATTTTAAAATAAAATATTTATGAACAAGCGATTATATCGACTTACCTGTAAATTAATAACTTCACAAGTCTCTCAAGTCTGAAGAGAATACGTACAAGAGTTAAGTTGTGCACAGTCCGTAAACTGAAGCGAGAGGAGAGGTTAACTTGCATACACTTAGCTTTAACATTATCGTGTAATTTTGTCCTACGTCATAAAGCTCTTCCAAAGCCCCTCCTACATGGGTAATCTATTAAAATCTTACATGCATAAATTAACAGCCCTCTATGAAGGAAACTTTATGGTCGAAGCTTTTTATGACCGATCTACCCGCGATATTCATTCATTCGAAGTTAATTACAGAAACTTTCAATGGGTGTCCATAAACTCAGGAAACGATGGGAATTAATAACCTCGTGCAATATGCTAAAACATTGCTGTTAATAGATTAATAGTTCTTTTTATATTTTAAGCTCTTTAACTTTTACAGTTGAATAGTTCTGGTAGCTAAAAATAATAAATTGCAAAGGTGCATTATTCTAATTGCTCAGGGAAAGTGAGAAATTTGCGCAATCTTCGAGAGCGCACTGTGGTACCTTTGCGTGTCCTTTGAATAAATATAATAGGGTGTGATCAGTTATGCTTTCCCCCGCGGCCGGGTATTTCCTATGTGCGAGCCCCGACTCGTTTGTCGCGCAATGGAAGGAGTAGTAAGTCGTTGACCTGTCGCAGTCGTAGCGCAGCTGTTCCCGGGTGTGTGTTGTTAATTCGGCAGAATACATAATGTGCATTATATATCATGAGTTTACAACGGCATAACGGTTTATATTTACGATTTATGTTTGTGTTACTCAGCTTCGAAGACGTCAGGTAATTGTCCGTATTTCTCAAAATGAACTACAGCGAGTGACGAGTAATTTCCTAAAGAAATGCCAAAAATGTGTGAGGAATGAAGGCGGGCCGCTACAACACGTCATTTCATAACACCTTTTGCAATGAGGCTTTTCAATTTGCTTTGTTTATTGCTGTATGGTTGATTTTTTGAATTTTTCGCCCTTCCGCTAATCACCGAAACCCGACGAACTAGCTAACCATAGGTAAAACATTATGGCGGAGATAATAAAAAAAAAAAATGATCGCGCTGTATGTTGGAATGAATATTGATTAGTAAGTAAACATAAGCTGGCTTATTAAACATTTTATTATAATACATCATACATCATTTTCATATCTCCTTTTGCTCATAAGCAGCTTATATAATACAGTGAGTCCCACGCAAGAGTTGACCAATGACGCGGGTTTCTACCTCGCGCCGGGCACAGCTCCAACTCCCGAGCGATCGGGTGAAATATCTACGCAAATAAGTCGCGATCGGTGTAATGATTCAGATTCTCATATTTACAGTTAAAATTACAATGAAAATAACCACGTAGCTCATCACGAGAAATGTTGGAAATGTTATCCTCTTGCATCCACGCAATACTGGCACCTTTTTAGGAAATTTTCTTTCACGCGCATAAGTACAGCTTCCGAGATAAAGTTAATTTCTCTTATGATATTGTCTTTAAGTTCTTCTAATGTATGGGAAATCGACCTATACACTTTATTTTTCAAGATTCCTCATAATTATACACATACTGTTAGAAGAACTTAAAAACAATATCACATAGGCCTATCACAAGAGAAATGCAAGAGGAGAACATTTCCAACATCTCTTGTGATGAGGTACGTGGTTATTTTCATTGTAATTTTAACTGTAAATGTGAGAACCTAAATCATTGAACCGATCGCGGCTTTATTTGCATAGATATTTCACAAGTTCGCTCGGGAGTTGGAGCTGTGCCCGCCGCGACGCAGAAACCGCGTCATTGGCCAACTCTTGCGTGGGACTCACTGTACAATAACCATTGTGCTCAATTAGTGAGTTCAGTTTATTGTTTTTGATCAAAGAAGCTACAGATATGAAGATGTTTCAATCTTCAGACCTTGTCAATTTACATGAAAAACAACTGAGCGTAGGTGCGATAAAATGAAACCGTTAAAAATATAACCATAAAATTATGACGATAGACACTTGCAGTTGGTTAGTATTCCACGTCATATTCTTACACTGGAGTGATCAATGATTCATGAGGAAAATAGGCAGAAGAAAATACATCTCATGCAACATAATTTTAATTACGGTAAACATTTTACACACACTTTTTACCGACCTATTAAATTTTCTCTTGTGCAAAATATGTTAGGCTATGAATTATTGACAACATTGTCTGAACTTAGCTGACACAAAACATTTTAATTAATTTTCAGCGCGCTGTAATTAAATAAGGACCGCCACTGCCTCTCTTAGTTGGAAGACGCAGACTGTCTTGATTATGACAGCTGTGGGGACTGGGATAAATTAATGCGGTTCCTGAATAATCAAGGCAATTTGCTATCTTTCAAAATAGACACAGACCACTCTAGAGATCTCATGGTAAGAAATGAAGTCTCACTTGTTAGTATGAATCCTCCTTCTCTTAACGAAAAGTAAACCTTAAGTCTGTAACTAGTTAATTTGACATCTAGGCTTTGGTTGCAATTCCTCTCAGTTATTCAATTAAAAAATGTATGCATAAATCAGATTCGTTAAAACACGAGTTTGAATTGGTTATGTTAACTAACTAAATTCATTAACATCTAAGAAAATACCCTTTCATATAACAGCATTACCAACATTAATTATTATTTGAAGTGTCGCCATCACGGAAGTTGGTTGCGTGACTGTCTTCTATCCTGACGGCCCGGGTTCTTTTCTGGTTGGCTCGGGGATTTCTCAGTAGTGAAAAATTTCGTTCCTGGGTTCGGGACTAGTTGTATTGTTCCTTAATCTTCATCCCGCGAGAGGCAATTGCAAACCTCCGCGGTATCATCTTTGCCTGAAAGAACCTTGTACGAGTCGTGGTCATCATCCCATGGTTTTATTTCGGTTCTGGACTTACCATCGGGCAGATCATTCATCATGCAACATCATACAGTGTATAAGCTATTGTAAATAATAATTTAAATAGAAATATCGATGGTTTAACCCATTAAATTGTTTTATTTGATATTCAGACATTTCAAATTCAAATCATCACCTCCTCTGTTATTAATATCATGATAGAACTAACCTTACCATAGGCTTCTGGACATAATAGAGTAGTTACTCCATCCGAAGTTACTTTTTAAAGATAAGAGAACATTTATTTTCTTTGAATTTCTAAGATCAAAGGGGATTATTTTAAGATAATTTTTAACCTGATGTAGTGGAATTAAACAAACATAAATCTTAATATATGTAGATAACTGTAGTAGTTATTAGATAATCCCTTTCAGACTGAAGTTGTGCACAGTCACATTTAATGGATATTCTCCGTGGCGCGACACCTCCGAAGGGACAAGGCCTACCACCCGACCGCTGCGTCGTCTACTTATAGGCAGATGGCAGGATTGGGGGCATGTGGTCAGCATGCCGACACTCATGGCCGTTAATGGTGGTTTCCATGACAGGAGCCGCTACTTCTCTATCAAGTAGCTCCCTACCAGACCTCCATACCTCAGAAAAATCGAGGAGGTACCGGGTATCGAACCCGGGTCGACGGATCCGTAGTCAGCGACGCTAACCACATGACCACGCCGGCGGTCAATGGCTATTCGCTAATGATTATGATTGTTATAACATTTAAAATCATGCATCTTAAAAGTCAAGATAACGGATATTATTCATACAAATATTACATGAAGAGCGATTCATGGGAATGAGAAAAAAATGTCAAGCTTATGATGCTTTAGGCCTGCTATTATTAATGTATCCCTGAAGGCCCAATCTAGTCCCTTATTTAAGGAACTAGATTGGGGTGTACAGGGACGCAGGGGGCCCGAAGGTGCCCGATTGGGATTGGAAGAGGGAGTTGATAATATGAAATTCCGGTTCTTATTAAAGATTTGCATTATGGTAAAGCTATGTACATACCAACACAGTTGTTATACTCTTTATAAGCATAAATGGCGTTTAATCTGGGTACAAACTTCGAACTAGGATACCTCGGTGACGACAGAAATTCAAAGGGTTTAAGTAGATAGTAAAACAAATTGAGTTTGGTATTTTCTTCTACAATTAAAATATAAAGTGCCTAAATGTAAATATTTATTAATAACCACTTACTGCCACCATCATTTTACGTAATAGGCCTATTTATCCTATTATAGACATAGCCGTGAAAAAATTGTTTATCTCAAGTTCACATTTCTAGAATTATTAACCGGCATCAACAGTTTATATAGCGTATTGTGTGTTTACACAAAAGCCAAAAAATATTTACCACAATTATTTCACCAAAAGATTATGGCACTAATAAAATTATAGTAGTTAACTTTCAGTCACGCCAAAACCGAGTAGAAAGTTATAGCTAGTTGATACAAATCCCTGAAGGACTTTCTAACGGCTAAATGTTAAATGTAGTAGAAAGTGATTGCATAAATATGAGAAAGTAATTGTAACCAGCATCTCACAATTTCAACGAATAATGTAATGAGGACAAAATACTTACCGCCTTGCTCACGTCTATGTTACTATTTTTGTACCTGAAACGAATGTTTTTCATGTTATGGTGGCAAGACATTGTAGACTATGGAAAATACTAAATTTGACCTATTGCTGAATGGACTAAAGATGAGAAAACATATGCCTACATGTCTTTGGATCACACGCATACTTTTTTGATCAGATAAGAACATAGAGAACCTCCCGGATGAGTGATCATCCCAATGCCGAGGCCACCTTCGAGAGACAACACGAACACATAAGGACGAGATACACCAGTCGCTCACACACACACACACACACACACACACACACACACACATTCTGAACAAGGCGCGGATGGGAGGAAGATGATAATGATGGCAAAATGATATCCGGGGACCACAAGGGCCTAAAGTTACTCGACACCCGGCTTACAGCTGAGGAAAACACCCCAGCAAGATAACTTGTCCCGATGCTGTGTGGGAAGAGCGAACGCATCCCCTGCGCCACAGGGTAGACAAGTCAAAATTTTCATTGCATTATAATCAGTAAAATATATGGAACCTACTGAAGGTTTCGGTATTGCAGAAGTTATCCTAGCAGACGTATTTTATCTGCAAAAAATAATGACGGAAATGCTACACAAGGTTCTCTGTTTCTCAAAAGAAAAATTGTCACACGTAACTTGTTAAAGCTTTCAGAACATATGAAAGTCTGGATTTTTGTTCTTGTTGTGGATTTTGAGTTAAGGTTGCCATGCGAAATCTTTATGACAGCGTAGAGATGTGTCAAGACATTCTGCCACGCCCTAGTACCCTGCCTCATTATGTTAGAGATGGGATGTAACAACACAGAATGTTCTCATTTTATGTGATATTGACATTTCTTGTTACCTTCGCCATGTGCAAGGATTTCAGCTTAATGCTGTAAGCAGAAGCAAAGCAAAATAGAAAACTCAGTTCAGCAGACTAGAAACTACGTAAATCTGATTCATCTAACACCATAGTGCTCTAGGTGACTGTTAATAATGCAGTTAATTATTCCAGTTCTATATTGACACAAAGAATTGGATTACTTTACTTTCTATTTACATAATTCAGTTTTATTTCAATCTAATTTAAATTAAAACAAACTAGGAAATCTTTGGAACCGAGTCCCATGATACCGACGGGGAAGAACGTTTTAGAACTAATTGGTAGGAGGAGGATTCAGTCATGCGTAGTCAGCTTTGGCTTTTTATAATATTACCACGTTTGATTTATTTTCTTTCTGAATATTTCCAAAGAAAAAGTAAAAAGAAAGAAATTAATATGTAGGCTATCTTGTTTTGCATAAATACCTTATTTTGTTCCTAGACTATTCCTCTCCCTCAGCGGGCCTGGGTTCGAATCCTGGTCGCGACAAGTTACCTAGGTGTAGTTTTTTCTGGGGTTTTTCCTCACCTGTGAGATAAATGTCTGGTAACTTTAGGCCCTTGTGGTCCCCAGATATCATCTGGCTGTCTTTATCACCTTCATCCCATCCTCGCCTTGTTTGGAGTGAGTGTGTGTGTGTTTGTGTGAATGGTGTTTCTCGTCCTATGTGTTCGTGTTGTCTCGGAGGTGGCCCCGGCATTGGGCTGATCACTCATCCGGGGAGGCCCTCCATGTCCTTGTCTGGTCAAACAAGTATGTATGTGATCCAAAGATAATCCCTCTCCCGACGGGTCGCGGCTCTGTAAGGCACGGGCGGATTGGGTCACTTAAATCCTAAAAAAGAAAGGAGAGGTAAAACTAAGATAAAGAAAGAAAGAAGAAAGTCTATTCACAATGAAAAGTAGATTCACTGTATGTAGTTTCATTACAAACAGATTCCATCTTTGATCTTGTTTTGCCATAATTTGTGCTTTGAATTTTTTTTTCTTCTTTTTTTTTCGTTTTGTTTGTTTGTTTGTTTGTTTGTTTGTTTGTTTGTTTGTTTTTTTTTTGGCGTATCTGTCATTCGGCTTTCAATATCCATTCGGTTTTCTTTAGGCTTATCCTAGCAATGCCTTTTAACCATCTAGAAGGGACAGATAATAATGACCAGAAAAATATCTAGCCTACACTCTAAACTAAACTCCATGGCACTTATCCCGTGAAGGCTCATGGCTTACTATCACACTCCTGCGTCACATACTTCCGTTTCTAGCCCTTGCTGGAAGATGAGCAATCTTGTAAGCTATAATTCTCGATCTTAGCTTTAAGTGTGTGCGAAATTGTGTAGAAATATTTTGTTTTTCTTTTAATTCAAAATATATAGCCTATCTTAAATTATAATGTTGTAAATTTAGAAGTTTTGTTAAAAGTATCATTTCGATCAAATTTACTCCTAGTTTACAGGTATACTACATACTTATATTGTTGTAGGCCTAATCAGCTAAAATATTAATTTGATCAAACCTAGCCTAATAAGGTTAATATGTTGTCTTAACCATGTGTGTGTGTGTGTGTTATAATACAAGATTCACTTTTTAAAACCCTTGGTTATTGGCGTTAATATAATATGATTACGGTGAAGTTAACATTTTTAGTCAAATAATAATGGCCCTAATATCAAGCGACAAAAATTACAATTGAGAAATAATAAGAAACAAAACTGAAATACATATAAAATCTTTTATTTTGAGATTCTACTTATTAGATATTTCGAAAAACGTGTGGGTGTAAATTATGGCCGAAAAGCTGTGTTTCCCCTTGCTTATAAATAAAAAGAATGTGCAATCATCATTTCCATTTAGAACAGGAATAATTTATTTTATGCTATAGCATTTATTTTTTTATAATTTAAATTAATCTGACACACTCATTCTTCACTTCGCCGATGATGCAAATTTTAAGTTCCAGTTGAAATGTTAGAAGACTTTTGCTTTCTATTTATGGTTATTTCTTCCTCTATAAGCAACTTTTTCTTCCTCGATATTATGACACTCATATTGTTATGATGAGTATGTTGGTGCAGAATTTCATGTTGTAGGAAATGAAAGCAGTGATGTGATGGAAGAGAAGTCTGCTGATATTTTTTTGCCTACTTCTCTTTTCTTTCTATATCAAAGGAATCACTTTTCTACATGCCAGTGACCTATATATAAAACAACATTAAAGAGTATGCTTTCAGATGATAGGCCTAATTTTGAAAATCAGACAAATTAAAGTTAAAAAGCAATAGTTATGTGAAGATTTACAGAGTGAGAGGTTAGAAATCAGGCGTATCTGAAATTATAGACATTAACTAATAATACCTATTTAGAACAGGCAAACGCAATTCGTTTCAAAAGTAATAAAACAACCCATAAAATAGCGCATAATAGACATCAAACATGAAAACTATGTTTGCAATAGGGCCTATTGTTATGCAATGTTAGACTCTGTGTGAGCTTAGATACTTAATTTTATTCACATACGTTTTTGTGTATATGTAGTAGAAGTCGTGCATCGCAGCCATATAGGCTAAGTTACTAATTTTCATAATACAGTATAAGAATAGTACCTCTTATTTTCAGAGGAGTTAATGATGTTTTACACAAGAAAGTTATATGTCACTGCCAGTTATAAGAAAGAATTAATCCAATTTCATTCATGACTGATTTAAAAGGATCTCTTTGATATTTTATCAATTAATATTTACTACGTATGTTAAACGTTTTATGGTGTCCGAATATCATCATAGCATTTATAAAAAGTAACTAAAAATGTCCTTGGTCCGAGTAAGGTTATATAAAAACATTCTATACGATTTGAATGCAAAAATATCTAAGTATAGACGGAACAGAATAAGTTCAATTCGATAAATATACATGTTGTGGAATTTTGAAGGGAATAAAACTTGTAGAAAATACGAGGTATGGGTCATAACTCATGGAAACTTTTTCTTTTTTGAAAATATAGGATTATTTTGAAATTACGAAATATACAAATTATAGTGCATGCATGTACGTATGGTACAGATTATGGGTAGTGTTTCCTAAGTGAGGGATCGAGTAGGGAGCAGAAACCCATAAACATGCATGCACGACGGCATCGTGCCACTATACCGTATTACAGTAATTGGAAGCATGAAAGCACGCATATCCCTCGAAATTTGGTACTGAAGGTCCTATTTCCAAGGCCTCCACCAGCTCGCTGTGGCATTCTCTAGCTTTTTGTTTCTAAGAAAAAGCTGTTCTGATATGAGAACGCTGTGTGTCTTGTCACATCCCTTCTGCACGGCGGCTGTCTCACAATTTAATCTCTCTATGAGTATAAAAATGCCATCAAATTATGTCTCCATAGAGACACATATGCCCCATATCTCGTATTATTTCAAGTAATTTTATTTGTGTGAATTAAGCGAAATATTTCCTTCTACTCTTTATATTTTACTTATGTAGTTTGAGTCTGGTATATAGACGGCAAACTAAATTAGTCTGCATAATGATGTGCCAAGGATTATGATGAGAAGGATTTAACTTCCTTTCATTCTTATCACATACTACTAGATGAGGTTAGATGTGCTAGAGAATGTTCTGATAAGATGAAGCTATGAAAGATATTAGAGAAGATGGTACGGAAACTCTCGAAGAGTGAGAGATCAGCAAATACACAAAAACTGCTCGTCGAGTGCGCGAGCTATTCATAAAGTGTGAAGACGACGCCACTTGTCTTCTGGTGACGTAGACAGTATCGAGCGAACCCTTGACCTACACCTGTCATCCCGACGTCACTCACTCTCTCCATGAATCTATCAAATTTGTATTAGTTCTTTCCCGGAATGACGAATTGGGTATTGAGCACCTATCATGTTTCCTTGGTCAGTTAAGTAAGACAAGGTTCAAGAAGGGGAGAACATTCACCCTTCCACTTAATAATGTATAATACAGTTTTCCGTAAACCTACCGCCACGTATGTCATCCCATTCTTTGAACCTACCGGTCTCCTTAGCCGTGGTAGCTAAGGTATGCTGCTTTGGAGCCGAGGTGAAGGAGACTGTGGGTTCGAGTCCCGTCTCGGACAGTGGTGTTTGTATGTGATACGGAAATCAAGAAAACAAACGGTAAAACAAGACAAAAAAGTTCAGGAAAATTGGCCTATGGCTGGCTAAATTAAAAATATAAAATAAACCTTGGAGTTTTATGGTAGCAAAGTTAAAGTAGTTGTAGTTTTGTTTATTTATTGCTGTAAGACGAAACATGAAACTATTTCTAACATGAAATGTACACAGTGTTTATCAAGTTTTTAAATACATTCTATTGAGTTATATTAATAGGAATTCAATTGAAAGATAATATTATGTATATAAGCAAACTTTTAAACATAGAACTTTTGACGACATCCCATTTGGCGGGACGAAGAAATTTTTAAAAAGATAAGTTGGTAGGCCTGCACTACAGTATACTAATTAGAACAAGCTAATCCATATAAAATAAATGTTATTATTATTAGTATATAAAGTATTTGTCCATTATAATTGGGAAGTGGAAGATCTTTTCTCGATATAACTGATAACATATGACTGAAATATAGTTTCTTCATTTTGATTTCAGGGGCCGGGGCCAGTATGGAATGCTGTCGTTTCATCTGTAATCCTAATGGATCAGCCCGACTGGTAAGAGGAACTATAGCTATTTCAAACTGTTTCCTGCATCTTAAATAACAATTTAACTGTGGTAGTAGGCCTATTATATATTAAGATAAGTCTATAGCTGAAGGAGCCACTGCAAAAGAGAGAGTTATGCCACTGGACTAAAAACCGCAGATAATAATCTGTAACACTATAAAGTTTGAGGGGTACTGTTGAAAGCATTCTTAAAGATTTAGAGAAACAGCCCTGCGAAAGAAGGAGTTTTGGCATACACTTATGGTTCTAGAATAAACATATATGTGATTTTCCGAATGTAACGTACACATTGCTTATCAACTTTATACATATATTTTAATAAGCTGCATTAATATAAATCCAAGCTTTAGATCACATACACATCCCCATGTATAAGATACAAGATGGAACCAAACAAATCCCAAAATTAAAACTAAACTTTTCATCTGCAGGGTTAAATTCAACTTTTGGTTCCAGATTACACAATTCCACTGTCAAAACTATTTTGAGTTAATTAATGTGAACAATTACAAATTTATAAAATTACTACGTTCATTATATAAATATTTATTTTTCAAGTTATTTTTAAAATTTGGTTCCTACCAGAAGTATAATTGTTTTCGATGGGTGCAATTAATTGCATTTTTATTTACAATAGCTTGTACGTACTTTTTTGGTGATATTTCTAGACTGCCCCTGATCACGAGCTGTGCTCTTGTTAAAAGAAAAAATGAAGAAATATTGTATAAGTTTAAGTTTTATTCAATAAAAATGCAATTACAATTTAGCATAACTCTCTTTTTTGGTGGACTCCTCAATTGCCATTTGTGTCTTTATGAGTTTGCTTTTTATCTTATTTGTAACCTGATAGTTCAATTTTACATTCTTATATAGGCCTACGTTCTGCAAAGATCCAATGAGAGTGGTAAATTAACGAGGTAAAGTCTGCGTACACAAAGTCGGAATATAAGTGATCCAGTTGTTAAGTTGTCGACAGCTTCATTAATTAAGACACCTTGAAAAATATTTATCTAGTCAGATGGTATTGTGAATTCTGAAAGATTGGGACGGTTTAGGTATGCGGAAGCCTATATATTATGAATTATCTTTAGTGGTTGGAAAGGTCAAGTGGTTTAAATGTCTGCAGAATTGCAATTTTATTCAATGTTCTAGTTGCAACATATTAATGTATTGTTATCATAAGTTGCAACAGTTTACCTTTCAATGTATAGACATCTCACTGTGTTTATAACGTTTTTAAAATGCCAACTGAAATTCCTGGATGTTAAACATTTGAAAATTAACCATAAGGGAAGAAAGTACCCCAGAAATGATCAAAACCCAAGAAAAAATTTCTTTTTTTTAACTTCATAAAATTATTCCTTGAACCATGTACAAAAAATTAAAGTTTACACCATTTACGAACCAAGATCGTACTATTTAACAAACATTTATATGAAGTTCGTTTATTTTCGAAGTTACTAAACTTCCTAAATGAAATTTTTACTCTCTATTAAACACTAAATTTGCAAATTTATTCAATAAGGAAATTATTATATATGTAGTAGTATTTTAAAAAGTCTTGAAGTTTAAATCAGGCTAGAAGAAATCAGTGGTTTCTGTTTCATTATTGCATGGTATTATTTATTTATTTATTATTGTTTTATTCTATACTAAATGCGCCCTAAAGCGTGTTTATGTGAGCTTACTCCTCCGAGATACTTAGATCTAGTGGTCTTAAATTTTTACCATACTTTCTCCATGACCTGAGGAGTGTTTATCTCAAATTTCATCCTGATAGAACAGTCGGAACTCACCACTATTTCAACCAATTAGAAGGTACTGCCAAAAAATTACGTTGGATGTTCGGAGCAAACAGCAATCAGAATCCTTCTTATGGAGACAACCTAAGTCTTTGACTATATCTACCTATATATATATGTATTAAATGGGCCCTAAGATCTGTGTGTGTACTCTATCCTCCTAGAGGTCTGAAAATTTCACCATGACCTGGGAATTGTCTATTTCACAATTCATCCTGATAACACAGTCGGTCCGGTCAAATTTCAATTTTAAATTTCGGTTAAGGTTATTTATTGTGCTTTATGTAATCCTTTAAACTCATGGTATGGACTGCATACAACGTAGTCTTGCGGTGATAGCATAGATTGCATCAACGAACTCTAGCAGCTGTGTTGATAAGTTGTAGCGTTGTAAGCGCATCGATCATTCCTGTTTCGGAATCTCAGTGCTGTGTTATTATTTACTTATAGTGAGTTTATTTACGTGCAGAACTCAGTGTTGTGTCATTATTCTCACTTAATAATAAAATTCACTAGTTACAATTATTAAGTTCTCAGCCGTGTAATGGGTATAATTATCTAGTACATACAAATAGGGAACGTTGTGAGGCGATTGGTTAAGTCACTGCCCTACGAACCGGAAATTCGCGGTCTCGATTCCCAGTTGACTCAGCCTCTAAAAGAAATGAGGCGACCGGTGCGTAAAGCTGACAATCTTACTACCTTCATGTGCCGAATGTCTAAAAATATGGAAGCTTCAGTTTTCTGGAACCCTAAGGATATTTAAGTCCTGTATAGGGACCATTTTACTTTACTATAAATACAAATAAGTTATTTTTATAACACCTTTTTGGAGAAAATTGATGCACGCTTTAATTGTGCTTTAGTGAAAAAATAACTAGTCTGCAAGTTTAAAAATTGGCCGCGATGTACGCAATTTATTAACGCACCTATATATGAATCATGTTCCTCCAAAATTCGGCTTCTTTCAATGTCCCAATTTTGACTTTAGAAAGATTCATTCCTATGGAACGTTTTAAGTCCATAAAGTACAAAACTGTTGCTTTGAAAGCAGAAGAATAGGCCTAACTATTTCCTGAGTATTCTCATTCCTTAAATGTGTATGAAAATAAATACCAACTATTAAACCGCAAAATATACGCGAAATTAATTTTGGACAGAGTGAAGTTAAATGAATTGTACAGAGGCTATTCTGAAACTTATTATATTTACAACACAATACAAATTCAAATTCATTGAATTAGTAGTATTGATCTCATTTATATTGTAACCGTAAAAAATTGAAACGTTATATATCAATGCAATTTAAAACAATTTCTTGTCCTATTTATGCATTAATACTATTTCTAATAGGTACTATACAGATAAGGTTATATGTAATTTACAGTAAATTATTAGGATGCATGTTACACCTAATTTGAAGCTGTGAAGAATTATTTATTACTGAAGTTATACAAAACGTATAATTATGACTTTTATGAGTGTAATAGTGTATTTATGAAGCATAATGTTCCCAGACCTATTAAATTCTTATGACTCTATATTCTTGTGAATGTAAGCCTATACGTACCGTAGCTTACGATAAATCTTGGAAGAGTAACCTATGTTATATATCACGTTGAAGCTGTGGAGATTTATTTCCTGCTGAATTTATGAAGGAGAGATTTCTATATAGACGCCGTCATCTTAATCAGGTGCTGGGATTAAGTGACGGTCTCTTCTATAATCCAGCTTGATCAGAGGATGAGATTTACACGCCCAATTCATTTTCTCCTCTTCCTACCATAACCTTATCAATTCCCTATCACTTTTCTTACTCATAAGTGCCATTCCCTGCCAACAACCCCACCATTGCGTGTCCCCTGACAATCCATCCCTCCCCCCACTTCTTCCCTTGGCATCCCATTCGAGAAGTTAACCGAAGTAGGACTGTGCAATAACTAAATTCATCATCAGATCCCCATTACTCAAGAAGACTTTGCCGTCATTACGTAGAGACTAATGACGAAAGCTCTTTGTTCTTCTTCACCCCATTCCAACCCTTCGTACAGAGAGAATAAAACTGCGGCTCGCTAAGTTTCAAATGAGTTATCGGAGTACGAGTAGGACTGGGAGACGCGAGGGGTTGGGAGTGAATTTGAGAAAGGTTTGCTTTTAAGATAATTTTGAACGATGGAATATAGTCTGCACACTTGGAACAACAAACTGTTTTGGGGCCGGATTTACGAGAGTTCACCCGGAAATGAGATATTTTCTACATCGAACCTACTCCATAAGCGGATTTTCGAACTTGTGAGCATAGAAAACTTTCTTAACTTCTTCTGTTTTCAATAAACTCATTTCATTCAATAATGAATTAATTTCCATAAAAACGTTTTATTAAGTTGCTTCTTCTTCCTCCTCTTATTAGAGACGTAAAGTAAGATTACTTCCACAAAGTCTCTGGGTTTTTACGTATATATCTTAGGAGCGAGTCTCACCGTTCCTAGAGTTCCTGCCATGGGGAGGTAGCTGCACCCTGATTGGCTCAGCTCTTCTGTCCCACTCCACATGTTGTCTGTCTCTGTCTCGCTGCGGCATTATCCTTCCACTCAATCAACTATTATAGTATTTTCTACGACTGGCAACGTGCTGCATGATCTTCACTCTGTGCTCAACAGTAGCTAAGTGATCTTACGCGCATGCGAGTCTGCGCCAGCTGGTAACGAGAAGCTCGCTGGCTGGGTTAGTCTTCAAGGCCAGAGACTTTGTGGAAGTAATCGTACTTCTAAGTCTCAACACTTTACCAGTTTCTTATTGCAATCTATGACCTTTCGAGAATTATCGTAATGTCGTGACTATCTAGTCCCATTGTATAGAAAGTAGAGAAGTTTTGTGGGTTGTCAACTACGGAAGTTATTTTTACAGCAAGCAAGACTAACAGAGTTACATGGAATCCGAGCGTCATGGTCTCGAATTCAACACAGTTTTTCACTATTATAGTGAAGACAGCGATCAGTCATCCAGGTTCTGTCAGAGAGTAATTCTGCCCTGCCTACTGCTATCCATATCCATGCTCCAATTATTACTGCACAAGAAACTATCTATAGTTTTTCTACAGTAATACCACGAGTGCTCATAATTTTACGGGTAATTTAATTGAGCTTAACTATTGTTTCTTGTCATGATAATTTTTTACAGACGGAAGGTAAAAAAATTATTAACTGGACCGAACGAGGTCCTGTTTTAATTCGATGTTATACCGGGATCCAAAGGTTTATTTGGGTAAAAGAAGTTTTGTGTTAAAAATAAGATTTTTTTAAGCAATTAATTTTTCAGAGTATCAGCTTAGTATTAATATTTTCCTTTTTGGGAACCGAAAATTAAATAAAATATAAACATAGAGTCTGTTAGTTTGTGTCTCTGTCCTGATTTCATTTAATTATAATTTGTGGCTAAAAGTAGTATAAAATTTCTGAGAAATTTCTAAACTAATAGATGTGTTTGAAATCATTGTTAGAAAAGAGAAGAATACAATAAAACCTTATCCCAAAAACATACCATATCATTATAAAGTCTATAACTTTGAAAATATTAATTTTACGACAAAATTGAATAGGACCTTGGAAAATTTTATCTACTTTAATTCTGTATATGGAATAATTTCTCGCTAGGATTGATAGTTACGGACATGTATGCAAAAAAACGAAGAAAACCCACCTTTATACAGCTCCCTTACACCCTTTCACATCCCATCATCTAGGAATTTTAATATGATTTATCGTAGATAGCTACGAACAACCATGCCAAATAACAAAACTCCCGGATTTTTTCACTCAATCGCCGTGTTTTCTTCTTCTTCTTCTAATTTCACCGCGCTATTAAAGAGTATGGCTATGAAGAAAATTACCTCAATTTAAGTAATTAATAATTACTTAGCAGATGTAATTAAAATTTTAATTATTTTACTTGAACATTGACTGCAGGTTAAATTTGTAGGATTACCGAATTAAATTCGTAAATGTATTCCCAGAAAAAAAGTCAGATGCACTAAACAATCTATTAAAACATTTTAACAACATAGGCCTAGTCCTGTTTGATACATATATCATTTCAATATGTTCTCAGTAACGTAGTTGTACGTTCTATATCAGAGAACTGTACACGAAAATCCAATCAAATATAAATTACCTGCTGTGACATTATAACTGAACAATCATAAACATAATGCTTCGATGGAAAATAGTGGAGAAAATTCTGTGACAATAAATAAAAAAAGAGTTGTATTAAAAAATAGGATAAGCTCTTTGGGTAAAATTAACGTGAACAATTTTACAGTGTTATTATTATCACATTTGTAATTATTAAAAACATATGACAAAGGAACTTTTAGGAACCAAGTTTTTCAGTAGCTTTACAACAAAATGATTTTTGTTTGTTCGTTTGTCTGTTTGTTTGTTTGTTGAGGTTATTTATCGATGGTTGTGTACTGCTACTTATGCTTGTAACAATGAAAGTTTGTTTACCGAGATAGAGCTGCCTTGCTCTACAAATCTTAGTTTCTTTATCGTTTATTATTTCATACCGTCGCCAATCTACCGGAATGTTATCCCGCATGAATTTTTTTACTTGTCTGTAAACTTCCAAACGTGCACCGTATCGTTTGTGCGCACGGTGTCATCGGTCTGGGTCAGGACTGAACTCATGGACTTGGAAATAGAAAGTCAGTGCTTACTGCTCTACTCAGGCCGGAGAAAACTAATTTAATTGAATGAAGGTTTTTAAATAATCACCTGACTGTTTGAATCTATTTTGTTTAATGATTATCATTTTTCACTTATTCAAGGTTTTCTTTGGTATTTTCTTCCATGTAGATAAAATTATTCTAATACATGTTGAACTTATCACAATACAATGTTAGAGAGCATCTGGTTTATTTTGAAAACAATTTTCTAACGTTATACTTTCAGTTAACTTACTTATTTAAAGTATTTGTCTGAAGTCTTTAGGAATGCATAGGATTTGTTAAACATTTTACATAATAAAATTATTATGTTATGAACAAGTTCTTGGAATTGCATCTTTTCTGTAAAGGGTAGACTTCAAACTTGAAGACCAGGCTAGAGGGATATAGGTTAACTGATAGCGGAGTGTAGGGGTGACGTCATTCCTTAATCAGACCAGAAGGAGCGCTTTGTGTATATTGCTATATCCCGTGTGCGTGGAACTTCAGAGTTAAGAACCCCATTCTCGAACTGTAGCAACGCAGACAAATGATTCGTCTGTACGAATCGGCATAGGTCACCTAATTACTTGCTTTGTGTGTATCTGATGCAATCTGTGAAAATCTCAAACTGCCAAGATAACATTAACTGGGCATTTCCTAGTGGAAGGAGTGTAACTGAGAGTATTTTAACAGCTTGTTCCCTAGGTAGAAACAAAGGAAAAATTCAATACTATTTGTTAAAAAAGTTACCCTAAAACTTAACCGTGCTCAACCCGATTAGGTATTCTTCGTCCAGTTCTATTTCTTGTTCATATCAGCAGAGGAATGAATGTGGAATTAATTTTTACCTGTGCTTTTTCAATAAATTTGTCAATTTTCATACAAATTAAATACACAAATTATTTCCTGCACTACATAATAACCTACGCGACATATTGAAAACCCAAGCAAAAAAGTTTACATACCGTAGTATGCTTTACACTCAACGTATAAGTCATTACCTTCCGGAACAGCTATATGGCAGTACGCTGTTGCAATTGTGTGAAAACTTTCAACTTAATTATTACATTAACCATAAACGTAATCACAAAAGGCAAAATATGCTTTATATTTGTTTTAAAGTTATTTTTCTACTTCCTGGAACCTGCACAATTATACCCCTTATACTCTGCATGTTCCTTTATATTCCTTTATATTTCGATTCATTCAGATCTCCTGTCAACACTGAAGAAAACAGCAATTTCTGTATAATAATGCTTTTCGATTGCAGACTCTAGCCACCCCTGATGGGATAAACAGCATCTCGAGGCAACTTTCTTCGTAGGGGGGGGGGGTGGAAATGGGAAAGGTAGCGGAAGAGATGGAACAAAAGGAAAACAAACAAGAGAAGAGATACTGGCTAATCGCTTTAATCCTCTCAAACTTAGTAATTAGCGGTTCTCTTTTAATTGAATAATCTTTTCTTTTCTACTCCCAAGGAGCAATTCGACAGAAAATTCATCTATCTTCATCATAGTTACTCTAAGTGCACAAGAACCCCTACACAGTCTCAACTTTCGTCTTCTCATTTCTCTTACTCCTATTTGATTATAAGGGAAGAAAAACTGAATAGTGTTACAGCTCTGTCATTATTCTTAGCTATACTATCCTTAGTTTCAAAGTTCCCCTAGAACTCTGTATCTGAACCTTTGGGCACTCGAGTAATGAGTGAGCGAAACATTATTCATTATTTTTCATTAAACTAAAAGCGTATAAGTTGTCAGTAATTATTAACAATACTATTCACTATACATGTTAGCTTTGTATGAAAGAAGTTCCAGGTCTAGCCTACAATTTGTAGAGTTTCCTCAATATAAAAAGTTGGACTTCGGATTTAATCTTTTGATAACTCTGTGGACTGAAAACTGCGGTAATAAAAATTCTAAATTAAAATAATATGTCAATAGTGTCTGCAGAGCACATTTTGGACTTAACCGTTTAGTTAGTGGTGATTTATCTGTTTAGGTATGAAATCCCTTAAAATTTGAAATGTGTAACGGATTTATTATTTCATATTAATGTATTACTTTAACTAGTTTTGAAAACATTACATATTTTGCTAAATGTTTTGTTTTTGTTTAGGTCATCCAGTGCTATAACATCATGTTCAGAGAATCTTCCCAAGTTGTTAGTCTTTGAAATTAAAGTTTTTACAAACTTCCAAAAATTCTATTCCGTGACATCGAATTGTTTTGAAGGCATTTGAAAATTTATGCTTTCATTTGGAACTTTAGAATATTCTTTATGCAAGCAACAGCAACAGAGAAATATATCCAGAAGTTGTGTTACAGGACTGGAAGAAACTTAATCAAAATATGTGCGCAAGGAGCATAGAGGTATCTAGTGAAGGTTTCGTGCACCGAAGACTAAATTAGTTGCTCTTATTTTCCTGTAGATTCAGAGTGACGGGTGGTTTATTCATCGCTTCGATGACCATCTAGAATCTAGATTCTAGATTCTAGAGGGAGGTCGTAGGGCCTGCGACAGGGAGGGACAGCAGGAACAAATTCCCAGGTGCTCGGGCTCTAAGGGGGAGGGGCGGAAAGTAATTAAAAAATTAGTCTATGGTATATTGGCGGAGTTATTAAATAACTTACAATGGATTTAAAATTCATATATATATATATATATATATATATATATAGACACACGTATATGTTGTATCACGATTTGCTATAATATGTTTAAGTTGCATTAAGCCCTAATTTTGATTCCTGTGTACAGCAGGAACAAATTCCCAGGTGCTCGGGCTCTAAGGGGGAGGGGCGGAAAGTAATTAAAAAATTAGTCTATGGTATATTGGCGGAGTTATTAAATAACTTACAATGGATTTAAAATTCATATATATATATAGACACACGTATATGTTGTATCACGATTTGCTATAATATGTTTAAGTTGCATTAAGCCCTAATTTTGATTCCTGTATACCTGTATAATAAACGTAAAATTTACTAACTGTAAAAAAAGTTTTTAGCTAGAAAATGTTTCCCCATCCCATTGACTCGTTAAAATAAATTAAAATGTACAGTACATCGAAAGTTGTCATGGTGCATGTTGGTGCATATCATTTTCACGCAAGTCTCGTCCATAAAAATAACAGGAGTAAGGTGAGAGCGCGGGAGGGTTAGAGGGGCCCAGGGGCCCGAGAATTCGTTACTGGGTCTGGGTGATCGTGAAAAGGCCAGGGCATTTGGTCCAGAGGCTCTAAGTTAAACCTGGAGTTTTTTTCTTTATTTTCTTTTCTTTTCTTTCTTTTTCCATGCCGTAAATCTAAGACACGGGAACCACGGTTTATATTACCTCCTGGAGGATTTAGTTCAAGATTGTTACAGGCCTGGTTTTAGCACGCAATCTTCGGATCCAGAGTGAGAATGTTACCTTTCAACCAATGAAGCGACGACACTTAAGCAAAGAAACAAGAACAATAAATGATTATAAATTAAATAGTGTTTTTTACAATAACTGATAGTAATTCTTATTACAGCTGTAATGTATTCTTCAGTTTCGAGATTGAGTTGTTATTAAATGTGAATTACTCATTCTAATCCAGTCCCTTGATGTAATCGGTGTAAACTATTTATAACATTATATCTGCTTTTAATGTGACGTAGTGTGACCAATAACTGTACGACAAATGGTCACTAATGTTGCTTTTGCACTCGTTTTTGTCTTTTCTTCAGATAGCTGGAATATATTTTCCTGTACATTCTTGTACAGTGAGTCCCACGCAAGAGTTGGCCAATGACGCGGGTTTCTGCGTCGCGGCGGGCACAGCTCCAACTCCCGAGCGATCGGGTGAAATATCTAAATAAAGCCGCGATCGGCGTAATGATTCAGGTTCTCACATTTACAGTTAAAAGTACAATGAAAAAAACCGCGTACCTCATCACAAGAGATTTTGTAAATGTTCTCCTCTTGCATCCACACAATAATGGCACCTTTTTAGGAAATTTTCTTTCACGCGCGTAAATTCAGCTTCAGAGACAGACTTAATTTCTCTTGTGATAGGCCTATCAAGTTCTTCTAACAGTACGTGAATATTATTTATGGGGAAAATTGAAAAATAAAGTGTATAGGTGAATTTACCATACATTAGAAGAACTTAAAAACAATATCACAAGAGAAATTAACTCTATCTCGGAAGCTGAACTTATGGGCGTGGAAAAAAAAATTTCTAGAAAGGTGCCAGTATTGTGTGGATGCAAGAGGAGAACATTTCCAACATCTCTTGTGATGAGGTGTGGTTATTTTCATTGTAATTTTAACTGTAATTGTGAGAACCTGAATCATACACCGATCGCGGCTTTATTTGCGTAGATATTTCACCCGATCGCTCGGGAGTTGGAGCTGTGCCCGCCGCGACGCAGAAACTCGCGTCATTGGCCAACTCTTGCGTGGGACTCACTGTAGTATGTGAAATACACAGAATTTATACCATGTCGTACAGTATTTACTCTATTTAAAAAAAAGTTTCTTTAGACTACTATTAGTGAATAAGAATAAATATTTAATATTTTTGACCCCCGCTGCTGCCGCCTGTTACAAGCTCACGTGGATACAGAAAAGACGACTTGGTTAGATAAAGACATTTTATCCAGCGTACGTGAGATGAGGATATTACAAGAGTTGTCTAGACCGAGCCGACTTGCAATTCTTGCAACACGTTCCTCTGCAAGAGATTTCTGCTTCAAATTATATAACTTTGAATTAAACTGCTAAAATTACTCTCAACTCCAGCAAGAATTCCACTGTGTCATTTTCATCCTATAGGCCTACTAATTCTCGCCAGTAGGCCAATGGACTAATCTTTAAACTATGTTAAAATTGCTGACAATTTTTATTTTCTGTACCATAATTGAGGATAGGTGAAGTATTGTGTTCGACCCTGAAATTCGATTTCGAGTTTCCAGCATAAATACATGTTTCGAGGTCCCCTAATGTAAAATTTATAGAAACGTTTATGTGTGTGTGTCTGTCTGTCTGTGTGCCTATCTGTGTATCTGTGAACAGCATAGCTCGAAAACGAAAAATAGTGTAAAAATAAATTTACATTTGGGTTCGATGTCTTCTCGGGATCTGTAATGAAGATTGGGTACGAATTTTATTTTCCCTACCTTTCATTACCACTTTACACGAAGGAAATGTAATTCTTTGCAAGGACTCTAAAAATGTTAAAATTTTGTACACGATATTAAGAGCTAAAAATGTATCTCTCTAAAGTAGTTTTAAGAAAAACAGGGTAGTTTGTATGAAGTATAGCGTCCGATTGTTATAAAGCGTATTTTCTTGAGTACGGTATGCGTAAATATACTACAGTAAATGAAAATTTTATTTGATCCATCACTATATTGCCCAAATGCAAAAAATAGTATAAAAATAAATTTACATTTGAGTTCGATGTCTTCTGGGGATCTGACAGGAAGAATGGGTGCGAATTTTCTTTTCCCTATCTTTTAACCACTTCACACGAAGAAAATTTAATTCTTTGCAAGGACTCAAAAAATGTTAAAATTTTGTACACGATACTAAGAGCTAAAATGTATCTCTCTAAAGTAGTTGTAAGTAAAACAGGGTAGTTTATTAATTATAGCGTCTGATTGTTATAAAGCATATTTTTATGAGTACGGTATGTACTATTATATATTATACTTACGTATATACACAAAATTTAATTTAATCCATCACTACTATGTAATCATTATTTATATGCACTCATTAATGAGTAAACACAGAAAGACTAGAAAGGTTACCACAACGGCTTTTCCTTGTGAAGCAATAATGGATTACATTTCAATTCCGGGGTGCGCGGGCAAAGAGAGTTAAGTCCACCATCCTAAAAAATTGAGATATGTCCATAGAGTTATAGATAAAAATGTTCTCTACATTTGTGTTAAGTCCAGTAAGTCATATTCAAAATTGTACGGTAGTTATGGATGTGTGTCTCATAGGTTTATGCATCTCTAAAGCTGTGTTGGGCTGGTATAGTGTGTTAAGACACTCTAATTCTCGGTAACAAGAAAGTGGACTTAACTCTCTTTGCCCGCGCACCCCGGAATTATGCAAGAGGGAAGACATTTTCTATAGTGCAAGGATACTCTAGATTTGAGGTACCGGTATAACAAATTGTGATTCGCATCATTAGTTTGTAAATAAAGGAATGTGTTAGTTCTGTATAAATCACTCTGTAGATTTATACAATGTACATATCTCGCAGTGTTTCATAAGGGAAGTTGCCTGTGGTATCTCATGCATAAGTTCTACTAACCCGGGGAAGTATGTAATGACTGTGTTGCATGGAGTCTTGTTAATATGTTGGATACCGGCTGGAGTAACCCTCCAGAGGCAGCCATAACTGCTCTGTCGTGCTCTGTGACAAGTCATTTTCTGCCTGATACGGTAGCCTGGGACGGAGCTGCACGAACGTGCTTCCACTTCTAGAAGTGAGGAATTCCTCCCTCTTTATATTAAATTGCTTCAAATATTTGCATCAGTAGCTTTTGGTTTCAGTTCAACTACTGATAATTGTGAGGAAAATTGTTGTTTTATAATTTGACTGAAATTTCATCCAATACTTATTTACATTTATTCTACCACTCTTATTTTTCATCTCCGTTTCATTTTTATATATCTTGTCTTCCTCTTTCTGTTTGCCCTCATCATCTCTATTTTGCATTCACTTACATTAATTATAACTACTACATTCAACATTTGACTAAAATTTCAACCAATATAAATATTTTCATTTCTTTTTTCCATAATTCCTCTTCTATCCTTTCCGTTTCTGTTTATATTTTTCTTACCCATCATCTCCGTTCCATCTACCCTCAGCTTCTCTTTCTATGTTCTATATCTACCGTCTTTACCTCCGACAAAATCATTATTTATCCTTCCAATTATTTGTTGTCTACTTCTTTGTAAGTTACACGTAGGAAGGGACAGCAGCAATTTCTTTGGCCTGTTTTACTAGTATTTAATGATACCTACTTATGATAAATTATATAAAATAAATTATATTATATACATTATAATTAAATAAGTATTCTGAATTACTTAGACATGAGTATTTGTTTTCTATACCTGCCATTTTTTCATTCAAAGCAGCTCGATTTTTATGCTGTTCAGGCTATATAAATTGGATTACACCTACCACAACAACCAGTTTTAATACGTAGCAGAGAGAAACAAATTCTAGGGTTGCGATGAAACTGAAAACAAATGGTACGGAAGCGATAAAATCTGATAAATGCTGCCGACGTGGTATTTTATCAAGAAGGTCACATGATTATTTTGAAATTTTAAATTTATTACACTTCATTTTTACTTCCTCTACCGTAACATAGGTACTATTGGAAGAGAAAGTATTGTGGAATGATAATTCTTTCACACTGGCCGTGTGTAGGCTAAGATGGAAAGGTGAAGTCAGAATGAAAAATCCAAGTCGCCACTGGGTTCGTATCTCATATTGAGAACGCCTGGTGGTATACTGGGATTGTGAGTCAGTTGGAGAATTTAATGTTGTACATGCACGTTGCCATGGTAGCTCAGTTGGTTAGAGCATCGGCACGGAGAGCCGAAGATCCTGGTCCTATGCTATGGCATTGAATTTTTCATTCCGACTTCACCTATCCAGAAAGTATTGTGTTTGATCCCCAAATTCGAAGTTGCATTTTTAACATAAATAAACGTTTTGAGGTTTCGTAAATCCAAAGTTACTATTTTCAGAAATAGTGTGTGTCTGTGTATATCTGTGTGAGTGTCTGTGAACGGAAAATCGTGTGAAAAGAAAATTTTGTATTTGGGTTAGGTATCCTCTGGGGATGTGACACGAATATTGGGGTTTTGCCATTTTATCAAAAACGGCTGTAACGATTTCGCTTAAATTATTTACCAGGATTGTTTATTCTAAGAGCTAAAACTTCTACTTGAAACTTTTTTTTATTCTCTGAAGGGTTTTTGTAAACCATCCACTGTTTGTAGAAACTCATTTTTGCCTCTTGAACAATAAAGCTTAGCATCAAGTTGAAACAACTGAATACGCGCTCTTTGCAGTATGGCATCTTATTCTGTATCAGAATCTAAAGTAAGATAAATGTATTGGCCGTGCTTAAAGTAAAGAAAGTTACAGTTTTTATTTGGGTTAGGTATCCTTCGGGGATGCGATGCGTTGGAGTAACGGCATTCTCTTCATTTTTACAACCAATTTACATGATGAGAATTTCATACATAATACACCGTGTCCGGGAAAGACCTGACGAAAAAGAAATAATTATATATCAGAAACTATTATAGTTACTACCTCAGTATTTTCACAGTTAGAAAGACAAACTCAAAAAGTTTTGTTTTGTAGCATCCCGTAATGCGCATGAGCATGCACATTGTTGCTGCACGAGGAGAAACGAGAAATAGCTTGTTCTGCGCAGCATGTGTAGTCAGACTTATATTCTGAGAACTCGGAATGAAAGTTGTGCGTAGGCTACAACGTCGTTTCCAAACAGACAAAGGCCGAAATCCTCCCGCCCGAAACAGCATCCTTCATTGGCACAAGCAATTTCTAGAGATAGGTAATGTTGAGTCACAGCAGGGAAAGGCAAAGAAATCGCTCATAAACGACAATGACATTGAAAGGGTACGGACTGCTTTTGTAAGAAGCCCGAGGAAATCCATTCGTGAGGCGGCAAGACAACTGCAAATGCCAAATCCACAGTCCATGGGAGAGAAGGACCTACACCATGGCCACCAAGGTTACCTGACATGACCCCACTGGATTTCTTTCTCTGGGGTTTTGTGAAAGACAAAGTGTATCGCACGCCTGTGACCGATAATGCAGATTTACGTGGCCGAATCTACGATGCAATAGCACTAGTCACACCGGAGATGCTTTCGCGTGTGTGGCACGAAATTTAGTATCGGGCCACAAATGGTGCTCACAAAGAGGCTTATTAAAACTCATCGTGTTTCTCTTTCTAACCGTGAAAACATCACATCAATAAATGCAATAGTTTCAGATATATAATTATTTCTTTTTCGTCAGGTCTTTCCCGGACACCCTGTATATTATACTATGAAGCAAACTTTTATTTTGGCAGAGAAAATTATTTAAGTTTCACTGATTTCTTCGGAAGTGGAATGACCTATTAAGATTGAAGTAGTCATAATTTATATTTCCAAGATACATAAGATTGTCTCATATTGAGACAACTGAAAGTGCACTACTGCAACACAATCATATACGCTCTATGGGGAATACATGAAGGAACACATTTTTATTATATTGAGTATCATCATGATAAATACTATTGTTTTCAGAATCTCATCATCCACTAAATATCTTTGTGCCTTTATGAGGTCAGTAGACTTATGTTTTTGGGTTTCAATGTTTAGCCCAGTAAGGATATGGCATGAAGCATTGATGGAAGTTTTATTTTGGAATTAACATACCAATTTGTTTACGTTTTTTTTTTCTCATGTGGAATTATTTACTTGTAACGTAAATGCCATTATCATAATCTGCATGTTTCTTTAATTTCTGTCAACATAATTAAACTTGCTTCGTTTATTACGATTTGTTATTAAGTGCCAGTATGGTACTTTATGAGATTGTGTGGGGGACGAAAAAATGTCTGTCCGCCTGTCTGTCTGTCTGTCTGTCTGTCTGTCCGTCCGTCTGTCCGTGCGTCTGTACGCACCATAACTCAAGTACGCTTTTTCGGATTTTCATGAAACTTGGTATAAACATTCATAATGTCGATGGGAAGAACCCTATTGATATTGAACCAAATCGGTTCTCCGGTACCGGAGTAATGCCCAATTTAGTGCCTATTTTAATAGATTATGGCGCCTTTCTCATAGAAAGGGCGCCATCACTCAAATACGCTGTAAGGGATTTTCATGAAACTTGGTATACCCATTTATGACGTCCATGAGAAGTGCCCTATTGAATTTGAACCTAATCTGTTGACCGGTACCGGAGTAAAACCCAATTTAGTGTATATTTTAAAGACGCGGTAACTCAAATACGCTTTACTGGATTTTTATGAAACTTGGTATACACATTTACAATGTCCATGGGAAGACGTCTATTCATAATGGATAAAATCGGTTGATCTGTTTCGGAGTAATGCTCAATTTAGTGCCTATTTTATGGCAATATACGTATTCGAAAGAATTTATTAAAAAAATGAAAATCAGTTATCTTGACAACATAGCCTATTGTTTTACTGTGATCTTATAAGGCCTTGGAAATTAAAATACAGGTAGCTATGACAAAAACACTATTGTTTTACATGCTCTTATCCAACTAGACCGTTAAAATGACCCAGGTGGCCGAGGTGGTAGACCTTTCTTCCTCCGTAAGCCCTGCTTAATGAATAAATCTGGAGCTTAACTTGGAAATCAATTTAAAAAAAAACATATTCTGCATATCATAATTGCAGTCATAACTGATTAAACAAAAACATACTGGCACTTTTTTACATCAGTTTACCTGATTTTATATTCTATTTTAATAGCTCAAACTTTTAACGACATAATAAGGAAGTTAGGCTATTAATTCCTTTCATTAACTTAGTGCAGAACATGATGCGACGACGCTGTGATCCATTAGTATTAAAGGAAGTTACAATAATAATATTATTAAAATCTAAATTACTGAATAATTCAGTTAATAAAACCTACGAGCAGAGAACAACATCAACTAAGTTATGTGAGTTCAAGTCTACGAATACATTGTAGAAATATTGTGTTCAGTATTTTACACTAAATGCATGATTATGGCGTAATTCCTAATATAGGTTTAATATGGGTTTTATTGCATAACTTATAGTTATAACATAGAATCTTTTATAATGTAATTTGTAACGTAATGTAGCTAAAATAATTGTCTTAACATGACTTTTTCCTAAATGTAGCACAATTAATTATAACACAGCTTGTAATATAACACAATAAACAAATCTGAAAAGTACATATTAAAATTCAAGCAGGGCCTCATTTAGTGTTAGAGTTCCAGATAACCCTGTGAAACAGTCACATTTACCCATAGGCCTATTTGAGGTCGTGGTATACTTTTATTTTTATACTTTTACTTTATACTTTAAATCGTCCTTTATAGTAAATAAACTGCTAAAAAGACTATATAATTTAAAAAGTCACAAAACAAAAATAATAAATTGTTGTGACCTTTTGATTTCTGATTCCATAAAAACTGTAGGCCTATTCCTTTATTCCATGAATTTAATAGCTGAGTGATATGGCGTAATCTTTCTTTGTATGATGTGCATAATTCATTCGCCTTTTTATAACTTCGTTCGAATCAGAACATTATATTTTTGTAGAAAATATTAAGTTAGTTCGTAGAATTATCAAATTGTCATTTCTTCTTAAGCAATTATATTCAAGGAAGTTAAGTTGAAATGTAGTGTTCCCGGTATGGTGCCGTCCTGGCTCATAAAAGGGAATATTGGATGAAATGGTCAGTGACTGGACTTCCTGGAACGAAATTGATGTTTCTCCCAGGAATCAATATGCCAGCGCCCTTTTGTCCGAGCTGTTTTGTTCGTGACGCAACTAACGCCCTGAGAATCGAACCTAGGTCAGCGTTTTTGGGGCACTAAAAAGGGGGAAAGGAGCGTACATAAGGCTATCGTTTGGTGCAGGGATTTACAGATATTTTGTTCATGAGAATTTGTTCCAAGAAGAATCTGACAACATTTTGCAATTACGACTGGCCTCGTGGCCTAGTAGTTAGAGAGTCTGACTACTTATCATGAGTGTCTTGGTTCGATTCTCAGACCGGCTAAGGCGAATTTTGTGTTTCATTGATAGCTCCCCCTGGCCGACATGGTCTGGTTAATTAGTAAGGCTTTAGGTTTAAGTTAGTTGTTAAATTTTCACTTGACAAGCAAACTTAGATTTACCTTTGGTACAGTTATTTAGGTTTAAGGACCCTCTCCCGGCATTCATATCATGACCTTCATGAACATCTCGTCGGCATAATGTATCTCCGCCTAAAAGGTGTCCCAAATAGGCAAATAGGACTACAATTCCGCCAAGTCAGGGTTGTATGTACCATGACAGGTTCCACAAACGGATGAGCATTTAATACCAGCTTTTCGGCATCCATATCTTCCACCACACTGAGTTGCACAGTGACAAATGCAAATACTGTCTCAGGAGCCAAACAGACAAGTAAAATTTATTTAAAGTAATAGGTAAGAATACTATACTTACAGTTTCTAAATATATCTAATTCCTTAACATTTTTTCAAAATGCCGGTAACTTTTTAAACAAAACATAAATCGACTACGCTTTACAACAACAATAACAATAATAATAATGATAATAATAATAATGATAATAGGCCTAATAATATTTATGATAATAATTATTACTATTATAATGAGTTTTGTGTGTAACGTTAACCTTTAGTAAGTACTGTACGGTATATATTTCTAAGAACTAAGTTAGTTTGCTTGACAATGTGCCATTTTAATTACCGTCTGCTCCCTTTTGTGTTAAAAAAATATAATAATATAATTGGTCTGTATAAAAAAGAATTTCCAGAACTATGTCATATTCATATCCTTCTATTTCCTGAACTATTAATCCTACAGAAATACGATTCCGATCAATTTTGCAAGAAATTTTATGTAGCCTAGTTTCATTTTGTGCATAAACTTTTTTCTTTTTTGCTAGAACCCATAGTTTTTCGTGTATTTAGGGAAAACTGAGAGGAACGACATTTAAAAGTACCCCTCACCCCCATCAAAGGGGACCTTTACTGTGTTGTTTAGGACACTTTCCCACACATCTCTGCCAAATTTCAAAACTACATGATTTTATTCCCCCTAATTTTCCTTTGTTGCCTGGACTAGAATGTATTTTCCATTACATGTACTGTGCTTCTACCGTGATCGGATTTTTAATAAATGTAAATTGAATGGTTGTGTGATATTTCTTCACTTGTTTCATGAAGTAAATACACAGTATACAGCTTACATACAAAGATATAACCCCTAAATATAGAGAAAGTGCGATGTACGGGTTTCATTCGAAATCTCGAAATTAGACCGATACTTTAAATTGTTATAACTTTTGAACATTTGAAGAAAGGATAACAAATGACTACTCATTTTAAAGTGAATTTATTGCCCTACAACTTCTTTCATGAGAAGGCTGAAGCGCTGTATAGAAGGCAAAGTGTATCGAAAAGCGCGAGGCGAAAGTGCTTTTTTAAAAAAATTTGCTCTTTTCGCTGGCGGATATTTCGAAAGCTATTGGAAATAGAAAAAATGTGTAGGATCAACTTGTAGGAAATTTTATCACTTTGAATTTTGTATACGGCAACATTTCCTCTGCGATGCTCGATGCACCTTCTGCAGGCCCCCCTGCCCCCCGCTCACCCCACACCATCGGGGATTTTTAGTATGGTGTTTAGGACAAACTCTCGGACAACTCTGAACAATTTCAAAACTATACTATTTTTTTGTTCTA
Source organism: Ectobius pallidus (assembly GCA_964059195.1). Taxonomy (NCBI): domain Eukaryota; kingdom Metazoa; phylum Arthropoda; class Insecta; order Blattodea; family Ectobiidae; genus Ectobius; species Ectobius pallidus. The sequence continues at coordinate 93,033,781 of CAXKWD010000007.1, forward strand.
TTTGGTGTTTTTCGACCTTTATTGACTGGACTAATAATGCAGCTCGAATTATTGTAGCATAATTAGATATGCTTCCCATCCGAGCTACTGTAATATTTTCCAAGCCCTGACAATGGGCAAACCAATCTAACCTAATCGGATACTAAACAATCAAGATCTGTCTTTAAATTAATGCTATGAGACAAGACTTGCAAAACATTGTTTCAAGTTTGGAAATTATTTTTCCTACCTATTTCCCCTCATGTCATTCTGTCGGCATTCTTACGATGGGCCCGCCAACAGCATTGAAAGCACAGAGTTTTCCAAAACTACGGTTCAAATAACATTACAGTACGATTGGCTGCGTTTAGGAAATTGAGAAAGGAGAAAATGCAAACATTCGTGGAAATAAAATATGAGAGGCCTATAGCTTAATGAGGAAAGGGAAGTAATACAAATTTAAAATATTTAAATAACTAGGAAAGTTTCCAGGAGATTTATTTAAAACTTAAAGAGGATTTTATGCAGGAAAAGTAGTAAATAAAATAAATTAAGTACGGGGCTGCAATTTTATAACAAATCTGCTGTATGGTTCTCAATTAAATAATTTCGAAAACATCGAATTGATAGAAACAGGAAATAGTCAGGCAGTAAAAAATATTATAACAAATATAGCTTATCTCCAATGTAAAACTGGTTCTCATTTACAAATATAGTGTAACAGGGCTCATTGAAACTTGTAACTTGCAGGTAATGCAACTAGTTATCTTCTTCCTTATATCTCAATTAGAGATATGTGTAGTAGTTTCAAAATGTTACATATTTGTCTATAGTCCTGTTAGATTTACAGTGCTTTACAAAATCACTCGGATATTGGGCTAATCGTAACATCGACAATCGATTCGGAGTGTCATATCGATAATAGGTATAACTCGTTCATCTATATAAGCTACTAGCTGAAAAGGCCCGGCGTCGCCCGGGCTTTGTATTTTTTAATTTGAAATTAACTTATGAAGGACTTTATGTTTGTAGAACTTGAAATGAAGAAAAAGATTTATCACACTCAAACTATTCCATCAGAAAACGCTGGATATAGCTTCTTATGGCTCATAGAGGATGTGGAATGCTGCATTCCGTTGCTTCTACACATCATGCTTGGGAGGGGTTGAAATAAGAAGAAACACAAATTACATAAGATTGTACTGACTTGACGGAAAATTTTATTTCTCATTCTCATGTTACTATACAATCGTTTCGGAGCTGAAATAAAAGAGAAATGCAGTATCACTTTCATACTTTCCTCCCCTAGAACCCGGGACATAATATACTGCGAGCATAGGACTCAAAATGTTCCATCCCATGCTTAGGGCCTATGATAAACATCCCTATTTCTCAACTAATACAAAGCCTACAGGTATGGATAACTTATCAGCGGAAAGGATTATTTACAGACTTTTGATATAGCATACTCACACACTTAAGTTGTCCCTCTTATTCTACATCAAAATGTGAAGTGAGTAAATATTTCTTATGTCGAGGGTAGAGAAAGTTATGTGACTACATCACACTGTGCTTTATTTTCGTGGATTTCATTTTCAGTAATTATTTTCGCCAATATATTACATCGATGGAATCATAATTCGTTAAAGCATTAGGCTATATACTTGCCAAGGCCCTATGTAATCATAATAAACAATTTACTGTTGCCATGTGAACTAAACAGCAATTCATTTTTTCAGTATAAAATTCTCAGAAATTATATAATTTTCAAGGGAAGGAGTATTTTGTTTGAATTTTAATGTCGACAGCTATACTTCCCGGGCTTAACTGGGTATGTGTGCAAAATGTCGTGTAAATTGGTAAAGAAATGTAGATTTGTATAAGGAACAAACATACATACATACATACATACATACACACTTTCGATTTTATATATTAGATACAAGCGTTATCTTTCCATATGTTTGGAAATAATGAAAATTACGTTCTAAAAGTAAATAAAAAACTTTTACGTACCAGATTGTAATCATCACTAGTAACTGTCGAACAGGCGACTACCATTTTGAAACCAGTTCACCAAGCGTTATTTCTACTTCTTATTTCTTTTCTTCAAATAGGACACCTATTAGATCCATTCACCAGTATGAGTGCCACATCTACATAACAAATTATTAATTTACGCATAACCTTTGGCATTACTTTCTTGGTCTCTTAACAAATTGTCGATGGGTTCATATTTTGGGGTTATAGGAAGCTTGTATTTTTTTTTCAGGATTATATGGCAACAATATATAACCGTTGCTTACGTTGGTCAGCTATTTATAACAGTTCTTTAATTAGGCCACAAGATTGGACGTCATTTATAACCGTACTGGGGTTATGAAGATTTATCACTGTAGGTGGGATTTTTAGATGTGTAGTAGTTCTGGAGTTCTGATTAAAATAAGGGGTGCCGGGCGTAGTACTCAGGGGTAGTTATAAGCTAGAGAACTCTTATCTAGGGAAGTGGCTAGAGAAAATCGAGATAACAGTCAAAGGGCGGTGTCAGGAATAATGGTAACTAAAAGTTGAGTCGTCTTTTCAAATTAATATATATTTTCCAAAGTTTAGTATTTGCTGAAATGCTGAATTAATCGATTTAGTTCTATTAGATGATGTAAGTCCTGATATTTAGTAGTATTTAGTACGTCGTTAAGGTTCGTAAGTAACACTTTGTAACTTGCTAAATTGTAATAGTAATTACTTCACTTGTACGCGCCGTTGAACACTTCTATTTACTTTCACATTTACTCTCTCGTAGTTTCTATTTGTATCGCGCGGATAATAATGTTCAATCTTACGTTCACAATTAAGGTTTCGTAATAATAAAATCAATGTCTTTACCAAATAATATAAATTACGCGCTTCGACGCTGCTAATAACTTCTATTTCTATCGCGCGGATTATAACGTTTAAATATCAATATATTGCAAAGTTACTTGAGTTTAATAATGTTTAACGTGGTCTTTTGTCTGAAGTGTGTCTTGAAGTTCTTTAGTCTAAGCTGTCGTGTGATCAATAGATGACGAGATGTCCGTGCTTTCTGCTAATATCTTTGTAAGGGGTAGTGGGGGTAAGTAGTTCCAATTGGTTGTGTCTGTGTCTAAGTCTTCTCTGATTGGGGTAAGGTAGTTTCTTCTGCTATCCGATTTGAAATATATTCCGTTTTTCGTCGTTGAAACAGGCAAGTTGCATCGGTCATTAATTACTTGAGCTGTCAAAATTGGCTAGGCGCCAGCCGGGCGGCTCAAGACGAAGTAGGCGGTACTAGGTTTATGTTTTTATCAATAACTCTGATAACTGAAAGTTATCATAGTTCTGGTTATTTAATCCTGATGGGCTATTTTACGGGGCTTCCAATGGTATTAATTTGTAGTGGGTGTGATAAAAATGAAAAGAGTTATTAAGGTTTTTATATTAAAATGATGGAACGGGTTAATAAAAAGTTATGTGTAATATATCAAACTGTAGGGGCTGTTATTGGCTATTGATGGGTGTAATTGATTTCCTTGTCGCTTTTTTCTTAATGGAGTAATTAATGTTTGAAGTTAGGTGTTATATGGGGAATGAATGTTTGAAGTTAGGTGTTATGTGTGGAAGTATAAACAGTAGGGTGCGTATTGTCAATCGTACAGGGGCTATATATGAGATTGTCGTCTGTGTTGAGTACAAAGTACGGTTACAAGATGTCCGCATAATGATTAAAAAACTCACGCGAGGAATTGATCTGCGCAGAATCAATAAGAGCTGGATTTTATGATCATTATAATACCCAATCTGGAATTTGAAGAGTGGCGGTGTTTAGTTTTTGTATGAAATATGGAAATTTAATTTTTCGATTCCCTAAAATAATTCTCCGTCGTCACTTCGAATCATTTCGTGGGTTCTCTCTATTGTGTTTTACTTTGATATTAGCTTTTCTATCAATTGTCTTTGTTTTCAATATCTATTCTTGAAAAATTTAGATCCTTACATCATCTATACTTTTGATTAATTCTGCCGTAATTACACATACACAAATAAATTCATAATCAATAAAATACACTTTTAACATAATTTTACCTTAAATTGGTCACTTTTCTTCTTGGTCGTAGTACACATTTTGCTGAGTTCATAGTCCATTTGATTAACTAGTAAAACAAAATCATAATTATACCTTATACACAAATAAAATTATAAAATACACTCGAATTTCTTGATATTAATATTAATTTCAATAGCTTCTTGCATAACGCTGATTTTTGATGCTAATCCATATGTTGTTGATGTCAAACGTTGGAGTACGCTAATCTTCCTCATTGGTCTACTTAATACACTGATATTATATTCAGATTACACATGTTTTCTTCCTACTCCTTTTTATCTATTTACCTCATTAATAATCATTCCTTAATGTTCCTTTTCATTCTTTCAATATTCTTTTACCTTGTTTCCATTATTCTAACCTCATAAATCATCTTTTATGTCTTACCTTCACAATTTCTTTATTAATCTCAATACTCATTATCATTCTTTTCTTTCATATTACTTTTAATACTCGTTATCATATTTCCTCATTTATTCTCATATTTCTCACTTCATAACTATCATTACTTCATATTTTCCTAGTAGACATATATTGTACCATCTTAATTATTCACTCATTTTGCTTATCATACATTTATTTCTTACCTTTTGTTATATTCCTCATTGTTTTACCTTCAAGATTCTTATTTGTTAACACACATATTTCTCAACAACTATTTCACTTTCAAATTCTTACTTAACTCTGATCATTCTTTTACTTCACTTTTGCTATACAATTCTACTTAATTAGTGTAGGGAGAGGGTTATTTCCTGTCCATATTGTTTATGTAAAATAATTTTTCTTTTTGAAAAATTAACAAAATTTAATTATTCTTACTCTGTGTACTACTCCAATAAAATTCAAATATGTCGAAATTTCAATGTTTACTTATTTACTACTTCAAATAATAGTGTGATTACCTTTGTCAAATGAATGTTTTAACTCTTCAGTTGAATAAATAAAGGGAGTGGCCTATCTTAAAATTACATATATACAAAGATTCACTAACAATGGCAATAAACTTATTTGTTGCACTTATATCTTTAGTGGCATGGCTGTTGTGATGTCTCACTCTATTTTATAGAATAAGAATCATCTCATCATAGTCTTTGCAACAACCACGGGGAGGCTAATTACACTCTACCTTGTAAGTATCACATTCGTTATATATAACGTCAGGTAAAACATTAATTTGAGAAGTATGAATCACTCTAATTATTTTACAATGTCAGTCTGATAAAACGTTTTCCTGAGTCCTGGTCGATAATCCTTTTTACTTCTCCTTCTGCTTTAAACTTTCTGCTGTCTTATGGTCTGTGGGCCATTACATGATAAGGCTTTAGCAAGTGTTTCCTGTACTTGCCAAGGATTTTCTTGGGGTTTTTGATGTTGGTTAGTTGGAAGGTGTCAGTTCCAAACTTTGCATTGACACGGTAGGGGCCTTTAAAAGGGAGGCTGAATTTTTTCTGACGATTGTGAAGTGTGCTAGAAATTACATGTGCCTTTAAAAGTACGTAATCTCCAGGAGCGGGGTTCCACTTTTTGCGGATGCGTCTGGGCTTCTGCTTTCTTTTAAGCCACCTGCTCTGAAGGCGTTTGAGAATGGAATTGCATATGTCAAGATCTGATCTATGGCATGTCGGTAACACAGGAGGGGTGTTCTTGAAGAGAGGGTCTATTTTACAGTGTGTTACGACTTGCAACGGGATTTCTTTAGTGACATGGTGTGGCGTTTCATTGAGAATAGCCTGAATGGGCTTTATGTACTTGAACCAATTTTTGTGTTGTCTATGAGTTAACAGTCGGAGGTATGAAATTACTTGTTTGATATATCTTTCTGATATGTTGCCTGATGGATTATAAGCTGAGCAGTGTAAGGTCTTTATATTTAGTTTTGACAGTCCTGAGTTCCATTTGGGGCTAGAATAGATACTGGCATTATCCGTAAGAAAAGATTCTACGCTGCCATAAATATTCACGTATTCTTCTACCTTTTTCAAGCAAATACTCGTAGATAAATTACGGAGGGGGTATAAGGCAACTAGCTTAGAAAATGTGTCCACCATAACAAAGATGAACTGGCAACCGAAGTTACTCCGCACCAAAGGACCTAAAATGTCACCACAAATCAATTGGTTAGGCTTGGTAGCTTCGATAGAATTGACTGAAACTTCGTAGGCGGTGTTTTTACTTTTGCCTACTTGACATAGATGGCATGTTTTCAGGAAAAGTCTGATTTTCCTACCAAGTTGTTTGATATAAAAATGCTCGCTAATGGAATCGATCATTTTTTCTGTTCCACTGTGGGCTAGATTTTCATGGTAACTGACAATAATGTCGTTTTCGATAGAAGAGGGGATGTATGGGCGCCAGGCGGGGTTTTCCTTTCCACAGAGTTTGTAAATGATGCCATTATGGGTAGCTAAGGTACTCTGTACATTATTTTCATTTACTGGGCTAGGGGCTGGTGGTTGGATTTCCTGCAACTCACTCTGAATAGTGGACAAATAGGGGTCTTCAGACTGCAATTTTGATAAGTTTCCAAGTTTCTTATTCAACTGATGTCGGTCATTAACGGAAATTCTCATAATTTTCACTTCTTTTTCAACCTGACCTTCTAAACTAGACATTCCAGGGTGGTTAGGCAACCGTGAAAACAGGTCGGGAAGATAATTTAGCGATCCTTTAATATGTTGGATTTCAATATCGTACATTGTGATGGCGCTGATCAGACGTGATACACGTGAGTTACTTAACTTACACTGTTTCAGGAAACTGAGACTCATGTGGTCGCATAATACGGTGACTCTACGGTTGTAAATGTAGTGTTTGTATTTGTTGAGGGCCTCATAGACTGCATACACTTCAAGCTCTGTGGGGTACATTCGGGACTGGGAGATAGTCAGACCTTTACTAGCAGTCGCAATAATGCGTTTTTCGCCATCTATCACCTGAAAAAGGATACTTCCTATGCCTTTTGCACTGGCGTCGGTTTGCACGTACAGCATTTCTCCTTCTTCCGGTTTCTGAAGCTTAATAGACTCCGCAAACAATTGCTTAACCCGGTTAAAGGCAGCATCTTGCTCTGGGGTCCATGTCCACTTTTGATTTTTCTTGAGGAGTGGCTTTAAGGGGCAAAGTTCCTGGGAGTAATTGATTACAAAGCGTGACTGGTATTGGCATACGCCAAGAAAAGATCTAAGTTGCTTCTGATTACGGGGGGCTGGGATTTTCAAGATGGCTTCCACTTTTTCTTCATCTATTCGGCAATCCTTCCCGGATATAATATATCCGAGAAATTTCACCTCCTTTTGAAAAAAGTGGCATTTCGAAATATTGAGGGTGAAACCTGCATGTAATAGTTTTCCCAAAGTCTGGTCTATGTGGGACAGGTGTTCAGCTTTGGTTTTGGAGGCTACCAGAATATCATCAAGGTAGGGGATAATGAAGTTATCCGTCTGCCAATCAAAGGTCAGAGCTAATGCACGCAAGAGGGCAGACGAGGAAGTGCGGCACCCGAAGGGTGTTCGAGTAAAACGGAAATTTCGTCCCTGATAATTGAAAGAAGTTAAATCGCGTGACTCTACATCCAGGGGTACTTGCCAGAAGGCGGAAACTAAGTCTGTTGTAGAAAAATAGTTTCCTTCTTTAGCACGGGTAAGAAGTTCATCTGATGTCAAAGGTCTATAATGGTCTTCTTGGGAGTCAGAATTAATTGACCTAGCGTCAATTGTAAGACGTACTTGTCCAGAGGGCTTAAGTACTATACACAGGGGGTTGCAATGGGGGCTGGTAGAATTTTCAATGATCCCTTGTGATAACATGTCCTGTATGACAGCTGAGACTTTCTCACGCAAACTGAGTGGGATATGTCGGGGCTTGTGTCTTACTACAGTGGTAGATGGACGGATTATTTTATGCGTGTACAAACGGCACTTTCCAATCTTATTGGAAAATAGGTCCTTATGCTTGTACAGCACGTCAAATAAATCCTTCCGTGTAGCGGGGTCTAAATCGTGTGCTTCCTGTACTTTAAGTGTGATTAGTTCTTTAATTTCATCTAGTGTGTTGATGTTATTTATTTGGAGTTCAGTTTGTATGTTATTTTCGCTTAAAAGTGGTGTTGTAGAGAGCGGGTCATTTCTTGTTTGTATACAAGAGGGTTCGTCTGTACTGAGGTGGAGGAGGGGTTGGTCATAAATAGACAGAGTTTCTATGAAGAATTCTTCCTGGCTCACATCTGGTTCACAGCGAGCGGTCGCAGGAGAGTGAGGTGTCTTGTCACAGAAAGGAATAACTTGTTCCTGCTGGTTCTCATCAATGAAAGCGAAACTTTCATTTCTGAAGTTAATTATCCCTTCTAACTGTTGGAATACCTCTAAGCCGACAATAATGGGCAGATTAAGTCCAGGGATTACTAGAAATAATATTTCTACTGTCTGCCCAGCTAAGGTAATAGGCACTAAACATTGTTGTTTGATCCTACACCTCTGTTTCCCTACGGCTAATAATGCTGTCATTCCGCATACAGGCAGTATTTGCGTAATCGCTTTAGTGCGCTGTAACTCTAGGAAAGTCGATTGCGAGATGACTTGAGCATCGCTTCCAGTGTCTAATGTCACTTGATAGGCTTTTTCACCGATATTGACCTCTATGACCGGAGATCGACGTCGGGTGCTCAATAGTTCATCTCGTTGCAAAATACCAATTACAATGTCAGTTTCTTCGCTGTTTGTGTTGTTTGGCAAATGTCCCGAGATATTTACATTGTTGTATACATTATTATTAATATTCTGACTAGGATTATTACTGTTCTGAATAAGGGAGCTTTCATCATTCACAAGAGGAGAAATAACACTACCAACAATTAAATTGTTGTCAACAATGGGCAGTACTTCCACATTGTTGGCACTGGCATGGTTACTCTCTATTTCTAGTTGCAGATTATTAGGAGATTTATTATTTTCCAAAAATGTTATGTTTGTTTCCTGAGGTGTATTAAGTGTCAACTTGTTACTTTCAACTACTGGAATATTTTGAACATTCTTTGCTGCCTTGGGAAATTTCATCATATGAGATTCATGATTTGTTTTCCCACGGCTAGCCAGCAAGGGGTTTATGTCACAAGTTTGTGAGGTTTTGAAGCCAAGAAAATTATTTACATAGTTGCTACCACAATGTATGATATCGATATTTCCAGTATTTCCTTCATTTTGATTCATAGGAGTTGCAGGGTTGTCCACAGAAGGAGCATGTAAAACCCTTATTCGTTTAAAGTCACGGTGGGTATGGGGGATTGAGTGTGGGGTTCTGCATTGCTTTGGGGGTTGTTGTTAGGCCTATTTCTCGGACTTTCATATGAATTGTTCCTTTCATATTGACTATTGTTGTTACGGCGGGAGTACCTGAAATTATTCCAGCCTCTATAGTAGGGGCGGAAAAAACCTTGATTATACTGATTTCGGTTAAACCAGTTAGGCCTATTTCCTGCATAGCCACGTCTGTTCTGACCACGGTAACTGTTCCCTTGCCTATTATTGTAATTGCCATACGGCCTGAAACGGAAACCACGGGTTTGCCAATTATTGCGGGCGTTCCGCACGTACTCTGTTTGGGGCCAATAAGGTCTGTTGTCCCTAGAATCATTGTTTTGCTGGTCCTCATTAGAATTTCCTGTCCGCAACCCAATCTGGAAATTTTCCTGGCTGTCAGAAGTTTGTACCAGATTGATGTTTTTCCGGTGAGTTTGGTTAGCTGACACAATGGGGTGCGATGGTTTAGTGGAAGTATAAGTTAGGTCCTGCATTGACTTTAGTAATTTTAACATCTCAGTGGTGGATTGAGGAGATGCGACAACAAGGCAATTTCTTATTACAGGCGGAAAGTGAGACGGGAGTGCCTTTAGAAAATCTTGCTCCAAAATTTCTGGTTTAAGCAGTTGGCGGCTTTCACACAAAGAAATGAAATATTCTAGATAGGTTTGGCCGTGGCTACGGTCGTACTTACCTTGAAATATTCGCGATCTCAAACGGCTTTGCTCGCTTTCGCTCCAATACTCAGATAAAAACATTTCCTCAAACTGACCTATGGACAGGAGGTTGTTGGGATCGATGACTTGGAGCCAGCGAGCTGCGTTAGCTTTCAAAGATTGATTCACAAAAATCATTTTTAGATGTTCTGGGACTCCTCGTAAAGCAAAATAAGTTTTTAGGTCCTTTAAATATCTGACAGGGTTTGTTTTCAAGGTATCTTCAAAATACGGTAATGGAAAATCTGAATTGTGCAATGAAAAACTATTGTTTACAACATTTTGGGGTGTTTGATTAGTGCTGGCAGCTCGTTGATCCAATCCATTGTTGGTTCTGGGTAATGGTGCAGGTGGTTCTGGTATTTCAGGGGCTTGAGGTACTGGATCAGGGGGGTTGGAAGAAGTAGAGGCAGATGTTGATGGGGTATTGCAAACATGAGGGATCAAAGCATTTTCCCTGGTTTGTTCGATTAGGCTTTCCTGGTCTCTTACCCTTTGCCTAAGTCGGTCTAATTCTGATTGAAGGGATACCAATTTAGTAGAATTGCTAACAGTTACCCTTTCTACTGAGGTGACATGATTTTCTACAGAGGAAATATGATTTGTCAACACTTGTTCTGAAGTAGCTATTTGAGCTGTGACTCTACTGTCTAAATTTTGTAATTCAGACGTAACCTGAGTGCGGTGTTCAGTGATTAAGGTTGTCAGTGTAGAGTTCATTGTTGTAATTTGTTGGTTTTGAATAGCAAGTTCGTCTCTTACTTGTTGATTTTGAGTAGCAAGTGTAGAATTTAGTGTAGTATTCATGTTAGTAATTTGATTTTCAAGTGTGGAGTTCATTGTGGTCATTTGTTGATTTTGACTTTCAAGTGTTGAATTTAGTTCGTTTCTCAATTGTTGGCTCTGTGTCTCTAGTGTGGAGTTCATAGTTGTATTCATGTTAGCAATTTGACTTTCAAGTGTGGAGTTCATTGTAGCATTTTGTGTGGCCATTTCATTTCTCAATTGTTGGCTCTGTGTTTCTAGTGTGGAATTTAATGTAGTATTTATGTTAGCAATCTGACTTTCAAGTGTGGAGTTCTGTGTAGCAAATTCGTTCACTTGAGTAGAAATTCCTACCATCATTGCCTGGATTTGTGACAAAAAATCTAAACTGAAAGAAGGAAGGTTAGGGTCTAAATTTATGGTGTTCTGAGTTGAAGTCGATGGGGTGGGTGCACTCACAGCTGGGATATTAACAGGGGGTTGCGTAACAGGCAAGCTAGCAAGGTCACTTTCGGTTTCATGCTGAGTAATTTCTAAGTTGTCAGAAATAGGAACAGAGGCACTTTCATTGTTTTCAGAAGTAGGATTCTGTTCTGAACATAATATCGGAGTATCAGAATTTGGCTCCATGATTTGGAATACTTTATTATTCCTTAATTTCATAAACTAATACAATACAATTGAATTTACTAAAAAATAAAAATTAATTACAATACAAAAAAAATTTGAAATTTAAATTGAAAAAATTTACTTTGAATTCAAATAAAAATAGGAGCAAAATTCAGTTTTCGACACTTAAGTTGGATTAACGATACCCTTTTGTAGTCCAGATGTCCAGCGGCAGGCCAAAGGTGATGTCCAGGTGCCCAGGTGATGAGGGAAAATGTTGTAGATGAAGATCCAGGGGGGGGGGTATTGATGAAATGATGAATAATCCAATGGTGTGCTGACTCTAATAAAATTTCTCACAGAATTTAAAACTTGGTGGTGTGTGATTTAGTGTAGTGTTCCTGAATTTTATTGTTGAAAAATTAAATTTTATTGACTGGTCCCTCGATCTTAAAATTCAAGCAATCACGATGGTCGCCATTTATAACCGTTGCTTACGTTGGTCAGCTATTTATAACAGTTCTTTAATTAGGCCACAAGATTGGACGTCATTTATAACCGTACTGGGGTTATGAAGATTTATCACTGTAGGTGGGATTTTTAGATGTGTAGTAGTTCTGGAGTTCTGATTAAAATAAGGGGTGCCGGGCGTAGTACTCAGGGGTAGTTATAAGCTAGAGAACTCTTATCTAGGGAAGTGGCTAGAGAAAATCGAGATAACAGTCAAAGGGCGGTGTCAGGAATAATGGTAACTAAAAGTTGAGTCGTCTTTTCAAATTAATATATATTTTCCAAAGTTTAGTATTTGCTGAAATGCTGAATTAATCGATTTAGTTCTATTAGATGATGTAAGTCCTGATATTTAGTAGTATTTAGTACGTCGTTAAGGTTCGTAAGTAACACTTTGTAACTTGCTAAATTGTAATAGTAATTACTTCACTTGTACGCGCCGTTGAACACTTCTATTTACTTTCACATTTACTCTCTCGTAGTTTCTATTTGTATCGCGCGGATAATAATGTTCAATCTTACGTTCACAATTAAGGTTTCGTAATAATAAAATCAATGTCTTTACCAAATAATATAAATTACGCGCTTCGACGCTGCTAATAACTTCTATTTCTATCGCGCGGATTATAACGTTTAAATATCAATATATTGCAAAGTTACTTGAGTTTAATAATGTTTAACGTGGTCTTTTGTCTGAAGTGTGTCTTGAAGTTCTTTAGTCTAAGCTGTCGTGTGATCAATAGATGACGAGATGTCCGTGCTTTCTGCTAATATCTTTGTAAGGGGTAGTGGGGGTAAGTAGTTCCAATTGGTTGTGTCTGTGTCTAAGTCTTCTCTGATTGGGGTAAGGTAGTTTCTTCTGCTATCCGATTTGAAATATATTCCGTTTTTCGTCGTTGAAACAGGCAAGTTGCATCGGTCATTAATTACTTGAGCTGTCAAAATTGGCTAGGCGCCAGCCGGGCGGCTCAAGACGAAGTAGGCGGTACTAGGTTTATGTTTTTATCAATAACTCTGATAACTGAAAGTTATCATAGTTCTGGTTATTTAATCCTGATGGGCTATTTTACGGGGCTTCCAATGGTATTAATTTGTAGTGGGTGTGATAAAAATGAAAAGAGTTATTAAGGTTTTTATATTAAAATGATGGAACGGGTTAATAAAAAGTTATGTGTAATATATCAAACTGTAGGGGCTGTTATTGGCTATTGATGGGTGTAATTGATTTCCTTGTCGCTTTTTTCTTAATGGAGTAATTAATGTTTGAAGTTAGGTGTTATATGGGGAATGAATGTTTGAAGTTAGGTGTTATGTGTGGAAGTATAAACAGTAGGGTGCGTATTGTCAATCGTACAGGGGCTATATATGAGATTGTCGTCTGTGTTGAGTACAAAGTACGGTTACAAATATGAACAGTGACCCAACTATGAATAGGCTACGGTTTAGTCGATCGAAGAGACCTACTTTCAGGAGGAATTATCTCTGACAAGTCAACGCTGGAAAAAAAAAGAAAAAGAAAAAAAAGATGTCATTACAATGAAGTAGCCGTTTTCAATCTAATCTGTCAAGAAAAGGATCCAAGATATAAAGTGCTGGCGTCATATTGTCTTATTTGGGTTTCAGAATGTGCACTCTAGCGGTTATGAGGTTATGTACGACATTTCCACTCCTATAGATACCTTAGAGGCTATACCTATCATCGGCTTATCGATACTTGTATTATCAACGCTTACATTATTTGAACAAGCTCACCAGGATTATTTATTCACTGCATCGATTGTCACTAATAAGTAAAAAAGTAGACGATTCATTTAATTGCTCGCAAGAGTTGCATGCAAGGATCACGAAAATCACTTAGTACTCACGCATGACTCTATTCACAAGCGTGTTGTATCAGCATTAGATTGCTAAATAGCGTGCTGAACGACAGATCACTCCCGGCATTGATTACATTTTATCTTTTGTCAGATTTTATGGAAATCTAAACATAAGTTAGATGCGCGTAGCATTCAATTAAAGGAAGAACGCCAAAAATATAGAATCTTAAGTATGGAAAGGTTACAATAATTTTTTTAAAATGAACACAGACTTAATTTGTTGCATTTAGCTACTTTAAAATGTGCAGAACGATTAATTAATTAAATAATTATCCGGTATTAATTATAAAATTAATTAATTTGAATATTTAAGAGATACATAAGTGATGTCTACATAGCCCAAGTTGGTCCTGAAACCCCCAAAAAGCAGAAAATGGTGCTCAGAGGTAGTATTACTTTTTTATATAAACTTACTTACAAATGAAATATATGTAATGCTACTTAACTGATCTTTAAGGCGAAGAACAAATACAGCCTATTATGTACTAATAGTAGGCCTAATAATATTAATTATTATAATGGAAAATAAACAATTGTCGTGATGATAGTGTCAGGAAAATGGAACAGAACAAAGGCAACGGGATGAAATTTAATAATTTCAATGATTTTCTTAATTCTAGATCCGAAGACACGTGGCAAAACTTTGATGAAATTTGATTTAGAATTATACAGACGAGGACCGAAGCTAGAGCTATGCTGCAGACCAGCAGAAATGAAAAATGTGGGTTCTAAGGGTGTCATTGCGTCTTGGGCTGTGTTCATGTAAAACCGCTAGGATTTTTTTTAAATTTTTATGGTAGAATTTTAATTAAGAGTAAGGCCTATCTATAAATTTTGTCATGTTAAATACACTAAATGAAATTAGGTCAGATAGGAAATATTTGAAGATTGTTTTTGTTAAGGAACATATTGGTGTTAGTTGCTGATTTAGGCTATTTTCAATAGGCCTACCGTAAACATTAGGCGTGGTTTGACTGGTCGTAAGGTTATATGACTTCGGCTGTAAGAATACTGTATATACAGTGTAAATTATTTTCTCCATTATAAAGTAGCATAATCTTTCATTATTACTTGGTATGTCTCCTGTTTGAAAAATGTGTAATTTAATCAGATTCAGAATTCTAAAGTGTATGTAGGCCTACATATGAACCGTCGAGGCGTCTAGCGCCCTTTAAGGTACCCCTGACTGCATTAACCCCGGTGTTGACACGGAATGGCCCAATATATCACGAGTGCATTTCGCCAAGCCGCTAATAGCTTTCTTGCGTACGGAAACTTATTTGGAATCGTTTAATTATCGCTTAGCTACCAATCCTTATCTAGCTAGGTCACACTAATTATTTAAGCAAGTAATTTATGTAGCTTGTGCTTTCCGTTGGGACAGATTAACTGATTTCGTGGCTTTTAATATAGTGTCTCGAGAGTTTAATTTAAGCTCTACAGATTTATAATGGTAAATATGTATATAATACGAGGAAGTGTTTGTCTGTCTTTCTGTCTATGCGCGATGTCCAGCCAAATCTAGGTCACGCAGAGATCTGATATTTTAAAATACAGTAAATGGAATGCACCTCGGAATTTTAATTTTAGCTTTCGTTAGCGAGCTATGAGCGAAAAAAATGCAAAAATCGTGATTCGGAGTGCCAGTTTTCGATAATATATTTCAATCGTGACATTAAATGCAGATGGCTATGCTATGTTCCCATAGCAACTGGAAATGAAAGAGAATCCCTGATATAGATTTTTTTGCAAAGTAACACATCAAATTTGTCGATCGTCTCGATATCGTTAGCCCGTTCCACTTCATTCATAGCTTTAACTTTAAAAAATTAACACACTGAGAGCTCTGATTTTTTTTAGGTAGGTGGACAGAAAGGGAATCATGAATTCAGGCCTAAATGGGAAAACATTGAATGATTTGGAAGATATTCACTCTGCTGGGTTTTTTTGGGCTAGGGAACTCGAATCTGAGGTTTTCACCTGGCGGTGCACCTCAAAACCTGACCTTTAGGTTCTTATCAACCGTTTTAATTGCTTATGCATGAATTGCGTGTAAGGATAAGATTCATGAATCTGTGGTTCGTTTTAATAGTTTAGTTTCGCACCTGTATGCCCATATGGCAGCCCAAGATTCGTTTTAATCGTTTTAATTATTTATTTACTACGTCTAATAGTACAATGAAAAATAAAATGATGTATTACATGCAATTAAAAATTGTCTATGTTCATAATTATATTCTTCTAATTATTTTACTGCTAAACAAATGGTTTAAAAACACTAGCGATTGAATTAATAAACGCGGGCGAATGGGCGAAGCTATTCACAATAAATAAAACGCACCCATTATTATATCGAAAATGTAGATTAGGAATAGTTCTGATAGTTTTTGTTTTGCCCCGAAGCAGGATGACCAATGATGTTCTTGCACCGCTTGTCACGGAATCAATGCAATTTGGATTTTATATCAGAACCTTACATTATCTCTCGCCGTCGTGGGTGAGTCGGTAGCACGCCTGCCTTCCACTCCGGCGGCCCGGGTTCGATTCCCGGCCGATTCCCTCCCCGGGTTCAGGACTGGGTAGGTTAAGTCTTAGGTTAAGATAATGCACATTGTGCGCGATTCCTTAATTATTATATATATAAAAGGCTTTGTCCTGACTGACAGGAATCAACGTAGAGCCTAAACTATAACAGGTAGAGACTTGGAATTTTGACAGTACCTTCGTTTCATGATGTAGGTGCTCACTAAGAAAGGATTTTGAAATATTTTGATTTTAAATGCCAAAAATCAAATGTTTTTGAGAATACTTAATCCCTTTTTACACAGAATTGTGAAACTCAAATCACAGTTCACATGACAACAGTGTATTGTTGGCATAGGTATCAGGTATGTTTAGAAATAATTGAAATGGGACTTTGACAAAACTATTGATATAATGCATTGCTGTAATTAAATATTGAAGATGAAATCTATATTATTATATCGCAGGTTTTTGGGGAGGGAAGTATAAAAGTGAAATTGATTTACTTTTTAATTTCATCCCCGAAACGGTTGTATGGTAACATGAGAGTGAGAAATAAAATATTCCGCGAAGACAATACTGTTTTATGTTACCGGAATTTCTATTTCTAATTTTAACCCCTACCAGGCTTGGTGTGTAGAAGCGATGGGATACAAAATTCTACATCCTCTATGAGCCATGAAAAGCTATATCAAGCGTTTTCAGCGGAAGTAGTTTAGTGAGATAAGTCGTTCTTCTTCATTTCAAATTTTCAATACGTATATAAGGACCTAGAATTTGAAAGTCGGAAGTCCTGCATAAGTTAATTTTGAATTACAAAACACAAAACCCGGGCGACGCCAGGCCTTTTAAGCTAGTGACTTATAAATGTAATCATTTGGAATAATTAAATGAAACAATTATCAGAGCATAAAATAAGGAAATTATCAGAAAATATGAGTAAAGGGGAAACAACTAAGCAGGAGGTTTACGCCAAACATGGGAAAGGAAACAACGGCTAAGATGGATAGGAAACAACAAATAACAGAGGTGAATTGACATTGCATATGATAATAGGGTGTTCGTTGATATGCAGAAAAGGAAGATTAGAACAGAAAGTAGTAAGTTAGTAGTAGTAATCATGGTGGTGATTGGATTATAGAGACAAAGAAGATGAAGATAAAAAAGTTAAAGTTGAAGACGATAAACAGGAAAAATTATAAATGTAAATATTTTTTGAGTATATAGATACATGACTTTGTAATCTGCAATGTTCTACAAACTATCAAAATAAAAATAAAACTACAAATTTTAACAATTAGTTCGTAGAAGTTTCTTCCATTTTACAAACATTTCATTTAATAACAATTTGATTTTTTGAAATGTTCTTCTTTTTTATATTCAACGTTATGTACTTTATTCAACATGCAAAATAAAACTAGTTTTATGTTATGACATGAATTTAAGATGAAGGTTGTTGGTATGGTGGATGTCAACTCATCCGTGCTAACGTGAAGGAGTTTTTCTGGTTTTAATAAGGACATAAAAGCTTCTGCATTTATTGAAGTACTTTCCAAGATCTCAGGAAATCATAAACTTGAAAGCAGGGAGATAAGTGAGGATGGGGAGGGTTGCGGAATGGTTTACTGCAGTTCGAGCTGTCGTAGAGGCAGAAAGAGGATTCATAATATTATTGTGTTCAAATTATTGCAATAAGCAGTGGATAATTAATACCATAAAATTTCGGTAACTCTTTTAAAATGATACTTAAGATAGTAAGAGTATATCAGACAGGAACAGACAGTTAAATTTTATACACTTAAAAGTGAGCTGCAATAACGTAGTCCTCTTGAGTTTGGTAAAGGTTTGCAGAAAATGAACCGTTCTGATGAGAACGTAAGCAGTTCAGAATATTTCACAATATTAAAAGAAAAAGTTAATACCTCAGTGAAGAGATTTATTTCTTATTACGGGCATGAAAATTTATCCTGGCTAGGAACTGAACCCGATATTTTACCACATGGCTCCCCTAGGACGTACCTATCCTGATAATTCTCTGAACACTTGATGACCTCGCTAAAGATGTTGGCACTTGTTAAATGAACCGAGAGTGTATCAGACTCTGATTTAAGTGAACAAACCACGTTTATCTTTTTCATTGAAGAAATTTATGTAATATTATGTAAACACAAAATCTCTCCGGGTGAGAATCTAACCCAGGTTCGTAATTTGGTACACTGATGCCGAGACCACTTGCCTTCCCTAGGACATACATAGACCCATTCTAATATTTCTGTAGACTCTACAGGGTGTTTCAAAAATACTTTTACAAACTTCGGGCATGGGTTCCTTACAACAAAAGAAGGAAAAAAGTTCGTATGAACATATGTTCCATAATCCCTGTTTTCTCGTTAGGAACTGCTCAACACATTGGTACACTCATAACACACAAAACTCATAACAAATGCTCGAAATGTCCTCCTCTTGCTTCTAGACATGCATGCACTCGCAAGAGGAGGACATTTCGAGCATTTATGAGTTTTGTGTGTTGACGTGTTATGAGTGTATATTATCGCCTCACTCATAACGTTGACGGGCGGCTCGCTTTGTTCTCATATTACAATGCTTGTTGTTACTGTAAAAGGTTTTCTCAAAAGAAACCACTGACTGAATCCGTATTGCCAATGCTCTCATTGCTCAATGTCATTGCCACCAGTGCTTTAGTTGGGCCGGTACGCACCGGTACTGCGTACCGGTATAAAATTATTTTCCTTCTACCATACCGGAAAAAAATATGTGCTCCGGTACGTCGTACTGGCAGTACAGGAACGAGATTGTCCTAAAATACTTATTAAATGTCTAATTCAATACCAAAAATGACAAGCACTATTAAATTCGCCACAGATATGCGTTCTAATCTTCACCTTCGTGCGCATTTCTACAGTTACTTTCTCCTTAGATCACATGTTGGCTAGCCACCTTGTTTTCATAAAATGTGTGGGACCACCACTAGACGTTTTTGATCCTGCTCCATACGTTAGGTCACGACTACAAGGAGGCAATAGGTCAGCAGAAGAAACTGCATGCAGAAAATGTCAACCGAAGGATTACATTCAGTATGAGGCGATATGGAAAATTTTGAAGTAAGATGAGTACCCCCAAAAAATATTTTCCAACTAAAGCACTGATTGCCACGTAAGTGTTTTGCTGCATCTACATCTTCCCGCTCTGTTTACTAACACTGTGCAGTGTGGCAACTACTCCAAGCGGCTGTGACTTCTTTGATGTTAACTGTCAACGAATTTAGTGCGGCGATTATAACACCGAAACCTTTGAAGCCGACTGGCCATGCAATGAATAACTGCACTATACCAATGTGTTGAACAGTTCCTAACGAGAAAACAAGGGTTATGGGACATATGTTCATATGAACTTTTTTCCTTCTTTTGGTGTACGGAACCCATGCCCGAAGTTTGTAAAAGTATTTTTGAAACACCCTGTATAATAAAACAATGTTCGTCTTGTATTCTGTGTTCAAATCTGGATGGCAATAGTTTTTACAGGAGCATACGAGGGTCATTTAATCCGTAATAACACTTTTTCAGGCTATAAAGTCATTTCCATACGTACAATATTATTCAAAGACAAAATGAGCTCTACCAGTAATGTCTGTTAGATTGTTTGCTAGCCAAGAATTTTAGATAACGGAGAGAGGGAAACAGAGAAATTGAACTAATTGTTACATTAATAGGTATGGTAATTTTCCGCCCTACCATTTCCATGTTGTCAAACTTCAGCTGTATGAAGGAGGGAGCGATAAACAGATACGAATTAGCCATTCATTAGTAATTAATCTATAAGAATTACACAATATAGTCTTCATAAAATAGTTCAGTTTGTTTGCTGAATTAGAGCGTCCATAAAGTAAGTTTCCCTGTGGCCGTTTACAGAACCAAAACACAATTTCATGGACATATATATTCTAATAGATACAGCAAGTGTTCAGCTATTTTTCACCATATCGCCACCGGAACTGAAACATTTGTCGTACTGTGAAACCAACTTCTGAACACCTTCTACGGCACACTTCTACGACACGGGTATTCAAAAGTTGGTGCCACGGTAAGACAAATGTCTCAATTCCGGTGGCGAGTATATTGAAAATTAGCTGAACACTGGCTATGTCTGTTGCAATAAATATTTCCTTGAATTGTGTTTTGGTTCTGTAAACAGCCCCAGGGAAACTTACTTTATGGACGCGCCTCGTACAATTATGAACCTCTAAAAGGTCAAAGTCTTAAATAATATGCTTGATGCTATAGTTGCAAAGATTCCAAGCTTATTGCTTACATATCTCAACATTTAAATTTCACATGTATCTATTACCATGTTATGAATGGCTTAGGTTGTTATATAATGTATTTTTAAAAAGTTTTAGAAACATTCAGTACCCTATTTATAGTCTACAGTTGTATCTACATGTAAAGTTTAATTCCAGTGTAGATTAAAAGTTATTACAGTACTCATAATGGATTTATATAGCAATAATTGAAGTGTTGTGACAGGCCAATATTTACAGACAAGTTATTCCATTACTGGGGTACGCCGTAGGGTAGTGGTTCAGGCGCTGCGCTACAAACCGGAAGGTCGCGGGTTCGATCTCGATGAAGTTGTTGGAGTTTTTCAATTGGCCTAATCCTTCTGGTGGCACTATGTCCCTGGGGTCGACTCAGCCTCCAACAGAAATGAGTACCAGGAGCAATCCTGGGGGTTAAGGCGGTTGGTGCGTAAGCTGACAACCTTACCACCTTCATGCGCCGAATGTCTAAAAATCTGGGAGCCTCAACCTCCTGGAATCCTCAGAGCCTCCATGGCCTGAAATAGGAAACACTTTACTTCACTTTTTATTCCATTACTCGTATCAGTTTTATGTGACATTAGTTCAAGTGTTGCGACAGGCCTTGTACACAGTATAAATATTAGCCTTACACAACTTGATGGCTCAAAGCAGTATAATCGAAGAGATCATGTTTCTGTGTATTTGTAACTTTGTATTGTATTTGTATCATAGGCCTACTTGTTCTATTGTAATATTGTAAAGTTCATTTGTTTTGTAAAGTTCCTAGTTGAATGGAAGAGAAGGCCTAATGGCCTTAATTCCACCAGGTAAAATAAACCAAGTCTAATTCTAATTCTAATAAGTGTGTATGACTATCATTTTTTTTAGAACTATAGCTAAAGCTGTAGGTCAAATATTGACTGACTTTTCAGTGATGTAATTTTATACTAGAAGTTGCATATAATTCAATACATTTGTCAAGCTTTATCTATATTGTAGCTGTATGTTTTTGAGGTAATTATGATCGTTCAAGAAACTGGAATTGTTCCATGTAATAAATTTTCATTGTTTAGAATATGATGGAACTAAGTTTAAAATATTTAATTATATCTTAAATTATGTTGCGACGTTCTAGTCATTGTAGTTGATGCAATTTTGGTGAAACAGAATACTTACTGTTATAGCTGTTAATAACTTTTTTGGCGTATCCCTGCTTCTTCCCTCGTTACAACTGTTGTGGCGTAATTAGTTGATAGGCTTATGCATTTCGATGGGTACGTGCATCATCTTGAGTCAACACAGATTGGAGTGAGGACGTTATATTATCCGGATAGTTTACCCGTTGAGAGCATTACCGTGATGATGATGATGATTAAGAGCCTAATATTATGATTATGGTGTTATAATATGCATAAAATAGGTGTATATAATACATATAATTGAATATATTTTACATTACCTATATTCTACAGCATACCGGTATAGCAAGAGGATAGATATAATGCTAAATTGTTAAGGAATAATTTCAAAAGTAAGATATGATATCGTACTACAAGTTACCGGTAAAGGAAGTTATCAATGCCATCTTTATCATCGTCATCCCCTTCTATCTTCGTTTTTAACTTTGTTTACAGTATTTCACTGAAAGAAAAAAAAATATTTGTGATCTTAAAGAGAGTAGGCCTACTGTTCATGAAAACGAGGTCAACAAGTTGGTAGTGACTCTTATTAAGTTGCATATCCTACAGATTATGCAAAGCGAAGAACTGAGCGTTCAACTTCTCGGTCATTTTCCAAGCGAAATGAATTGATGCAAATCTACCCCGCATGACCTAATTTTATTTAATCAGGATTACACAAGACAGACGTATTAAGAAGAACGACATTGGTGCAGTGCGACTTGTCATAGCGATTCTACTTTATAAATGCTGAAAGGGCGTCGGAATAATAAACTGATGGGGTATTTTTTAAAAAATCCTTTATTTGCTACATGCTCCATTGCATAGCGCAATATTACATGTTTGGTGTGTTAATTACAATCCATGTAGTAAATACTTAGCCTAGATTACAATTTTGTGTAGTGTGTCGAAATCTATGCTGTTTACAAATTTCTGAAAATATTTTAAATATTTATTCACTAGTTCTCTTTTGTCTGCTGGCCAATGTCCCCCTAATCTAAGGATGCTTGTTTCTAGTGTTTTTATTTAATTTTTTAGCACTTCGCACTCGAACAAAATATGGTCAATTGTTTGAATGATTCTATTGCAGATGCAGGTCGTGTCTTCGATTATTTAGAACCGTTGTAGGTATGCGCCAAGTTTGCCGTATCCTGTCGTTAACACTGTGAAGTTATGTGTGAGGGTGATTTTTAGCCATAATCTACTTTTTTACAGTAGGAAAGAAGGCTTTTGTTATAGCACCTTTAGTATTAAAGAATATTTTAAATAATATCAATTAAAATTAGCTGCTTATTTTCCTTTAAAGATTCAATACTGATAAAATAAAAATCTAATAAAGTGCATATTAATATTTTAACCCTATATACGTATGTATATGTATATATATATATATGTATATGTAATAATCCTACTGCCGTTGCTTCATTCCCTCTATATACGTATGTATATATATATATATATATATATATATATATATATATATAATAATCCTACTGCCGTTGCTTCATTCCTTCTGAATACTTGTGAATATTTTCCCTGCAAAGTTATACTGTGCATTAATTGTTTTTCAGCTAAGTTTAGCGAATATTAATTTGTCAACTTCTCTAGCATGCAACTGTGATAGCATTGCAGTAAGAAGTAAGTTAAGTTCCAAGTAATAACTATGCCAAAGACCACACGAAAGTCGCAGAAAGATATTACATGCGAAATTCTTTTAACTACCAATTATAAATTAAGGGAATAAGATGGAGGAATAGTCAATTTTAGTTTACACTGATTGATGTAGAAGCTCTCTTGAAGGAAGAAGTTAAATAACTTGTTATATCTTTTGCTTGTGGGTTGCAATATCATATATAGCTATCGCCTTATGGGCTACCATAAAAAAAGTGAAATGACGTAATAAAAGTAAGGGAGGAAATGTAACACGTGATAATGTTATAAGAGACCGTGATGCTTCTAGATGCCGCTGAATTATATAACTTTATTATGATTAAAAGTCAAGAAAAATTACGTCTTATGATAAAATAAGTTAAAGGTGTGTTTCGGGTTCTAATGCAGCTCTTTAGACTAGGCTAGCATAGTGAGCTGGTCATGAAATCTGATAAGATAGTAAACACTTTCAATAATGCCTTTAAATAAATTGTGGCATGATTTTCATCAAGATTCCGGGAAATAAATTTTAAAAACATTATTATAAAATTAAATATTATTCATAATAATATAATTATTCCTAGAACTTTGGAACATTAAAAATGTCCCTGTAGATCTAATTGTTAACCTTTCTTGAATGAGTATGAAATTTTATCAGATGTAAAACTTTATTTATTAGATCTCTTAGTACGCTCGTACCAACATTAAATATTATAACTTTCGAAAACATATAAATGTATTCAACACTAAAAGAAATTATTGCATTAACATTCCAAAATTTAGATTAAACAAAACAGTACATTCATATTTATAGACCTATTTGGGTCCTACAAGTTAACTGATGAAATAAAAATCTAGAACTGAGAGGTTTTCAAACATATTGGTTAATAAGAAAACCTTCTAGATGAATCTTTGAACTCAAAAGAGACTGTAAATATGTTGTAATTTTTTTGTATGTGTTTTATAATGTTATCTGTCGAATGCCTGTAGTGAAATGAATAGTCTCAGGTGTTTCCAGTTCAACGCAGATGAACTTTTGTTGTGAGCTGCTTGTGATTATCAATTTAGTTAGTTGGTAAATACTGTAGATTCTATCATGCCTTCCTAGGCTGCTCTTGATCATTGCAAATTCCCTATCGTAGGGTTATAAAACCATGTCCAATGGAGCTTAATCCTGCTGAAACGTCTAACAAAATTACCTCAGTTCAAAAGCTTAATATTACTCAGAATTACTTACACAAGTGCGGATAGGTCAATTCATCTTACACAACAGCATATTTTTCGATGGGTGGATCCATACCGAGATAATCTCAAAACAGTTTAATTCTGTAGGCGTCGCTAGATGAGACCGAAACACTTGGGATCATGCCTTCTTAGAGAATTGCTGACGAATACCCGCCATCTTATATTAATTATGGGCGATATCGCCACTACTCTAATAGAGCATGGTTTCCAGAATTACAGTAAGTACAGTAACAGGCTTTATCAGGTTCGAACGACACAAAAACAAACGATTATAAGAACATACTGAGAAACAAAGTAACTACAATCCAACTATTATTATAGCTGCTATTATAAGGAAATTTACCAACTATGAGAACCTTTTGGAAGTGATGGGTTTAAAGATTGGTACACGAGGGGCACTTTCTGGCTTCCTGCTGCACTTTTGGAAATATGTGTCGTTACCCAAATCAATGCTCAAGGAAATAGCAATTTTAGCTAAAAGGAGAAACATTCGATTATTCTGGAGCCATTGTTAAAATTGTTTGTAATCCTATTAGAAAATAATTAAAAATATAGATTTCTAGAGTTCAGTATATAATACGTAACACGTATACATTTTTTGTATAATTTTCCCCATATCGTTTAATCTAATTCATAAATTTTAGTACCGGTAACTATAATGGTTGATTCCTAAAATATCCGAGTCTCAAAATATCCGGACATGTAATTGACAGAAAACATTCCCAAAATACCCACAAGAATTATGTAGTCTTAATTAATAAGCTAATATGTCTCATAATATACGAAAGGTAGAAGGTACACGCCCCCTGATTTTTACTGTCTTTTGTATTAGCCAAGTTGTACTGTTCTTTTTTACCCTATTGAAATACTTAACTGATTAATCCCTAAAATGAATTTCCTACACAGACCGTAGAGAAGGAAACTAAACCACAGAGGAAAATGAGAAGCAAATGAAAAAACTCAAGGCCTAAGTTTAGCTCAACTATAATGACATAGAGTTTTATTTAAACATATATAGCATAAAAATCCATATAAAAATAATTACAAACTTGATTTAATCTCGGCCCTGCCTTAAATTTATTAAATATAAAAGCTTCTCCTACATATTACGTCACTGAACGGGCGTATTCAAATTAATAAAAATATCAATTATGAGTGGTTGTAGTTCTCCCTTCCATTACTCCTTAAAAAGTGCAAAACCAGCGCGAGATATTCCAGAAGAAAGCCGTAGGCCTATGCATATAAGAAAATGTAGACGGCAGAATCAGTTTAGCATAATGGAAATATAGTTCAGCAACATGGTTGCGGGTTATCCGCTCGGGTTCATGGCGTCCATGGGTTTAGCCACCCATGTTGTATAATATGTATGTGAGAGACTATACGGCAGGCCTATCTTGTCACTGAGGTACTCATTAAAAAAGGACAAGCAACCTGTTCGCACTTTATCCATTTTCCCAATCTAGAACGTGGCATTTAAATTAGGATATTTTGAGACTCGTCGACCAGGCAGCAAACGCGGATAATTAGAGTCCCTCTGGAATTAGGATGTTTTGAGAGTCGGATGTTTTGGGACTCAGATATTTTAAGAAGAGACTATTATAATTTTGTAGTTTCGTTTTTAACAAATTTTCACACTTTGTTTGCAATATGTATTTTCTGTCAATGATTTTATAATTCAGACAACTCGCATTTGAAAGTTATTTTTTGCGTAACGAATTATAATGCACACTCTGGAGCAAAGAACCTCTTTTAATTCTATCTTCTTGGAATGGAGACATGTCTTTGTGAGATTCTAAGGGGATCTCGCTCTCTCCCTTCCTTATGCATGGCAACATTCCTATTTGAAAATTATATAGAACTCACAACAAATTATTGCACGGAGGATAAAGTATTATACTTTGATTTGTTTATTGAGAAGGAACAAGTAAAGGGGATCTTCAAGACGACTCGAGAGATGTTTCGTTATTGTTCCGTCTCGCGAGAGAGTCGAGTTGACGGAAGTGGAAGTGATGCGGAAGTAATATCCTTTTTGGATTCACGTCTTTCCTGGACATGCTCCGCATTGTAAAGTTGTATACCATAGAATCAAGGAAGGAATTTCTTTGATGAAATTCCAATTCCTTGCAAATTCTATTGCTAACAACTTGTTGTGGCATTGTGTTATAATACTCTGGTGACAGTGGTTTTTTTCACTTTCCACGTTTTCATTGCAACTGCAATTTACAAGCCAGATATTTATTCGTACTGAATTATAGGCTAGCCTATATAAGTTTATATAGTTTTTCAAAGTTTTGTTGTTGACAGTTGATATCATTAAAAAATTTAAAATTGAGGACCTTCCTAGAAAATGGAGGTAACAATGATTTCTACTGAATATTTTAAACAATAATGTTGAATTTCTAGTCGAATTAGAGCTGTTGAATTAATCGATTAATTTAACCGATTAACCTTTCAGTATAATTTAGTCGATTAATCAAACTTATTATAATTATCGCGTTGTGAAGGGATTGATTGATTGATTTTAGCCTTAAAATCCCATAAGGGCTATGGCCTCCTGCTCTGCAGGGACTTGGCTCGTGTAGTCTCGCTATTACCTATTAAAGCACAACTTTCCGAGGATCCACGAAATATACGAGTAATTTGAATCTACTCACCTTGGCCGAGCTCTACCTGTGTTCTCATATTTGCATGTAGGCAGTATTCACTTTCCTTCTGAAAACTATTGATCCGATCAGATTAAGTGAGGTATCACCTGATTTATGAACCAAATTTATCATTCCACACTGAACATTGGTAGAAGTTCTTCGACCATGACACTGTATGAAGCGCAGTAATATCAATGAAGTTCAAAGTTTCAGAAGACTGGAGATTATCAACGGGAAGGATGCGATTTCAATACCAATGATTTCCTATAAAAATACTCTCACTAATATTAGCCGGTCGTTGTGAAAGACACACCCACGGATGAATGTAGGAAAAGGTGAAAGGAAAGATGGAGCAAGATACGAAAATTTGGATTTCCGTCTTGGTTTCCATTTCGGTAAACTTCCTTCAACCAAGGGAATGACTAGGGTGTGTACTAATAACGTCACTTCTGCTATAGAGCAAGTGACATATTATTTAACTCATTTACAATATAAGAAAATTAAAGTCCTATTTTGAGAAGTAATTACTCATAAATATTCTAGATCTACGGAAGTCGTCCCTTTTGTAAATAATACCTCTTACACTTCATTACAGTATCATCATATTCAAGGGGCAAATCAAGAATGGTATGGGCCCCGATGAATAACAATTTGGCTTAATAACGTAGTAATAGTAATCATCATAGTTATCACAATAACTCAATCAAATATAAATGGTTTAATTCACTCACTGCTACACACATTTTATAAAAATACTCCTCGCTTTAAATATCAGTCTCTAATAGAGGAAATTTTCGGCGCTTAGATTAGGCAAAGTTGTGAATTAGCTTACAACTTGAAAATAAATATATGCCAAAATGTTATGTTAAATATATAATAAATTTAATATTTAAGAGTGGTTAGACATTGTGATTTCTTAATTCATCTTTTATTAATTTTAGCTTGGAAATCGAACGTTTCAGTTACACTGAATTACAAAATGATTTTAAAAGCCTTCTCATAGTGTTATTCTCATAATGAAGCATACTGATAAAATATTTTCTATTTTTCATGACTCCACTGCTGCAGCCTGGTTCATTTTGTTTATTTTCAATAGTTAGGCCTATCTCAACGAATTAAATTTACTGAGAATGCGATCACATAGTATTGTAAAAAAAAATTGTTTCCAATTGATTTAGCTTATTCACGAAACCCTCAGCCAGATCAGTATAATTCCAGCAGTTAGACATTTATTGTATCGACATGTGCAAACCATCTCAACACATTGTGTTCCAGTCTGTAGTATTCATGCAAAATTAATATTTAATTTGGCCCAGAATTTCTTGTATTTACTAAATTGTTATATCATTTTTAGAATTTCTTTTAACCCAAGACCCCCGTTGATTGCCGGATTCGCTTATGCGTTATAATATCAATATACATAGGCATATCCTTGGATTATGCGATGTTTTGAGGATTAAACGGGTAGGAGAATAATCAGAATATTCACATTCATGTAATGTCTTTGAATACTTAGAACTAGTCATTTTGTTCTCTTCTTACATGTTTTGTTTTGTATTTAAAAACAATTGGATCAACCGTTTAAAAATATTTTGTATGTCATTGACGGCTCCCAAGATAGAAAGTATCACACACAATGTACATAATACGTACAAAATCGAAAATAAAGTGCAACTCTGTTCACAATATTAGTTTTGTGGAACACACTTTTGATAATACAATGGTTTCCTTAGGATGTGTTGAGTATTTGTATATATTTTTACTTCCTCTTCCCGTAGCCTACATGTCTGTGTGTTTCTGTGAATAGTCTAATTACAGAACGGAAAATCGTATGAAAAAATTTTGTATTTGGATTAGGTACCTTCTGAGGATGTGACACGAAGATGGGCAACATTTTTTCTTAGCCTATTTTTAAGGGGACTTTATGCGAAGAAATGTCGTATTCCGCGATTTTCCCGAAAATGGCTCTAAAGATTTAAAAAAAATTGTACATGGGGTGCTTATGCCAAGAGCTAAATATTTTATTTGCAAAACTTTTCGAAAAAAATTATCTGGATGGTAGTTATAAGCCACTCAGTATTTGTAGGAACTCTGTTTTGCTTAGTGGACAATAAAGCTATGCATTAGGTTTAAACAACTGAATACGCTCTCTTTGCAGTACGGCCTATTATTCTATACCAGAATGTGAAGTGAGAAATATGCATTGCCATGCTTAGAGTCAAGAAAGTTACGCGAGTAAATTAATCCGATTTTATTTGAGTTCTGTATCTACGATGCGATACGATATGGTAGCGACATTCTCTTCATCTTTACAACCAATTTACATGAATAAAATGTCATACATAATATATTATACTAGAGGTAAACTTTATTTGGGCACATGAAGTTATGTGAGTTTCGTATGAGAATTTTTAAGGCTGGTCCACATCGATAAACATGATCGATACATTAAAAATAGTGAAATATTAATCAAATAGTTCTTGCAAGTGTGAAAATGTAAAGGTTTTAAGATGTTACAGTTTTAAGAAAGTTGCGATGTAGCTTAATATGCAAAATAATAGTTTAATGTAATTGGTGAGCAAAGTTTCAAATAGAAATATTTCAATTCTCAAAAGGCTCCTTACTTGTTCTTTTAAGTATATTCTTTCCATGCTTTTACTATGAAAACAATTACTGGGATAAGTGGGCATACTTTTTCATAGTTTAATTTGCCACTTTTCAGATGTAACTTTAATTACCCACTGGAAACTGTTTCCGTTAGAAAACGTAAACAGTGTGCCACTCTGAATATCAATTAAGGATGATTTAAGGACATTCGTTTTCCATTATTAAGGAGGGAATAATTTAAGCCGTACTAAGTAATTTTAATTTAATACTTCTTTTACAGTGAATTCAACCGTTATTCCAGGACTTCCCTTACACATCACTCTACCTGAATAATTATTATCCACGAGAAGTCTCTAATGGTGACTAAAGGATGAGTGTCTTCTAATTCGGAAAGGAAACTAAAACTTGCCAAAAGAAATTGGAGTCTTAAATTAATAGTCCTATATGTATTTTTCTGTTAATTTCGGTATTTGTCATTTCGCAGAAAACACGTAGGCCTATTTGTGATAGGCTAATATAATATAAGACAATTAAATTTCAAGAACATGGAAATTGTTATTAGTGAACACTGATTAATTATTGTTTATTTTACATCCAAGTAAAACAAGATCCAGGTAAAGTGTTTAAGCTTATGCCACAGTTTAATAGGAAAAATGGCATAAACTTATGTTGTTTTAGGTCTATCAACCTTATTTATCAATATTGTTGTTAAAAAAAATAGTAGGCCTAAATTAAATTTGACGGACAAAAGGTTTGACGGGTGCCATTGTTAGACCGCCTGCGTGGTTTCGTGGTTAGCGTCACTGGCTACGGATCAGCTGGCCTGGGTTTGATTCCCGGTACCTCCTCCGATTTTCCTGAGGTAGGGAGTTCTGGAACGGGTTGCACTAAGCCTCGTGACACAAACTGAGGAGCTACTTGATTGAGAAGTAGCGGCTCCGGTCACGGAAACCATAATTAACGGCCGTGGGTGTCCGCATGCTGACCACATGTTTAGTTTAGGGTGCCGTTGTTAGTATTTTTAAATACTCCATCACTTTATTTACATCTAGATAGAAGCTTGAGAAATGTATGTGCTGTACGAAACCAAAGCAGCGTGTCCAAATAGAACACATAACATTTCTCTAAATAATTCACCAAAGTTTCAGAATATTTTAAGATACAATTTTCACATCTTAAAAAATAGGAAGTGTTTTGCCGTCCGTTTCTAGAATGAAATATGGTAGGTAGGTAGGTAACTATCTCACGACCTACCTTATCTCAACTTATAATGATATATTAGCTTTTCTTCACTTCGAACCAACGACCTTGAGCACTGATTGCTAGCGCCATACTTACTGTGCGACCCTGGCCGACTCCACTATTACACTTTCTGTACATGTCTCTGATAAGTAATTCATGCTATAACCAGCTGACTTTTCTGACAACACACAATTGCCGGGAAATCTCGCTAGAACGTAAGTTCAACAGACAGAATCATGGATTCCAGCTACAAAGTTTAATTCACGGTTTCTTAATTGGAGAATTCCTATTATATCGCGTGTAGGTCTATGTATCTGAACATGTGCATTATGTTTCGATAAGATTTTTTTTAATCAAGCAATAAAATATTTTCAATATCGTTTCCAGTGAATTCCAGCATGAGAAATTACTCTCAATCTTTCTGATTGTGAACTGTATAGATGGTTTAAATCACAAGCTTTGTAGGCCTACATAACTTCAGTAAATGATAGCTAACACCATTCCAATGAATGAAAAAAAAAAAAAAAAAAAAAAAAAAAAAAAAAAAAAAAAAAAAGACACATCACATTATAATGTTCTATCAGCAATGAATATAAACTTTTTAAGATGCTAACAATTCAAGTTTAGGAATATGAATCTCCATTTAAATTGAGATTTATGTTCAACTCTACATAACTTGCTGAGGAAATGAAATTAAGGAAACCGATTATGTCGAACATCGCCTTGGCATAACCCTCAGCCATTCTTATAAGGATAGCAGACGGCTATGCCCCTATAGCTCCATCCTCACTAAAATTCGAAGCCATTTCCTTGGTAGTCTCAGTTGTCGAGGACTTGTGATATAAATAAAATCAGCCTATTTATAGACTATTACAAAATAAATCTAAAACCAACTAATATAAAAATTGAGATGGATTAAATGTTTTGAATCTCGAAATCTATGTTTATAGCTACGATTTTAATAGACCACTCCGCCTTCATCATCATTATAACATCCATCATGCAGAATACCGTCTCTCAAAGCCTACGTTAACAAGCGCTGTGATTCTCTGGGAAGTAGTCTATATCAAAGCAAACTCTTGGAGCGTTTGTATTAGTGCATTGCCTTTTGGCTCTCAGGTTTCCTCGAAAAGCGAGATCCATCCCTTTCGCTTGCCTTTTAAGGGATGAATGGCAACGTGTGAGCTGAGAATCCTTCAACTTTTATATGCGAAGAGCCATGGTAGTGAGATTGCAGCCCGCAAAAGCATTCTTCTTCTCTCGGCTGGAAACATCCGTAAAATAAACTCAAACTCTTTCACCCTCTAAACTCACATTTCTCCATCCTTTCATTATACCATTTAGGTCTATGTTTTGCTGAAATGGACTTCAATACTCTTTGCTTATATCTGTAAGCACGAGAATATTTAATTCAGTGAATTCACCGAATAAACGAGTGTATAGGCTGAGGCATAACTTTGGGGACTTACATAGAGAAATACGGGGTTCAAATTCTAAAACCTATAAAGCTGGTTTCTAGAGGGTTTCTGCAGTCGCGAAGGTTAATAAAGAATTGAAATATGATAACCTTTTACCCGAATGTTCTCTCTTGACCTAATTCCTAGGAGGAGGTCTTGCGTTGTGTTTATCACACATCGAGTAAAAGGCTACGAGCACATGAATACCGATTAGAACTGAGGTCGCTACCGTTGTGTCAGTGAGACCTGTAAGCTGCGAGGAGAGATCTTGTTTGAGATACAGCCTGATAAAAAGACATAGTCCATTAGTCCTACATGTGCTCATAGTAATTCTTAGTCATTCTTAAGAAAATTCTTAACGCATACGTCTTTTTCTTCTCAGTACTGATATATAGCGTAACTTAAAATTTTACCAAAGAAGCATGCGGGGAGATGGTAAAAAACTCCAGATCTTCTAATTCCGGTCACAGGTAATATCTTTCGATATTTTGAAACTTAGGCATCAGTATGTAGTGATTAAGGGGAGATGGTAGGAGATTTACGCTGACATCTTTGTAATCCTATATCTCCTACATTTTGGGACACATCTTAATGAAATTTGTAACCCATATTCAGGAAGAGTTTCTCTGCTTTTGATAATTTTTACAAAATTTTAAATGATTTGTTATTGGTGTAGTGAAATTTTGATTTTTTTTCGCATTTCTATCTTTCGGTGCACATTTTTCCTACAACCAATAAAAGTTTTCGATTCTCTCCACATAAAAATAATCTACACTAATAGGGACACATTTAAGTGCAGTAACTCTCTGACACATTGTTTCAATTATTCTCTGTGATTTTTTGAATTTGACAATTTTTTATTTACAAAATTTTCCATAATCTTTCAATCATAATCATAATATTTGTTTATATTCTTTACACTAAAATTCTGTTCCACTTAAATGTGCAAGCTGTTTCTAGAAACAGGTGTGCAAAATTTCATCAAAATCCTTCTCGTAGTTCCTGAGAAACATGTACCTAAATCATGAAAGTTTGAAATGTCAGAAAACGGCAAAATACAAACATTTAATGTAAGTAAGAGCAAAATACCTTATTATTCTTATTCTTATTCTTCGAATCTCCTTCATGCCCCGTCATCTTCCAGGCGTGCCAACCACCGCTTATGTAACCTGGGTCCTCCCACCTCAGTTCCACAGGCATCCGGAGTCTCTCGAACCCCGGATATTCCGAGAACATTGCGTCATCTGGCCAGGAAGACACAATGCTAAGGTTGAGAAAATTTCTCTCTGGACTGTATTATATAGTTAGTTCACTGCTGCGCACACTATAAGCGAGGGATATGCAAGAAAATAAATATCTAATTTTTTTAGAATATATATTTGGAATATCATTATTTTTCGTGATAGATAACAATTTTTTGCATATTTCAGTCGGTAGATATGTAAGTATATGCTTTTTTCCGTATATGCTAAGGTAATGTCCGAAAAATATATTTGTTTATTAATGTAAAGTAATGAAACGCATTAGTGAATTAATTGCCCAACAGGAAATATCGCCTGAATCCACTCAGCAACTTCTCCGGCTCAGGTGTACTGCGTGTAGCATAAAGACGCTCACCAGGCGTCGATACGAAGTAGATCAATGTTCCAGTTAACAGCTAAAATATCTAATTTTTTAGAATATGTATTTGGAATATCATTGTTTTTCGTGATAGATAACAATTTTTTGCATATTTCAGTCGGTAGATATGAAAGCATATGCTAAGGTAATGTCCGTAAAAAAACATTTTAAACAAACCGTTGATTTTAAGCAGTAAAATGGTAGGCCTATATGACATGTTGTGCCATCTACTAACTAAAGAAAGAACTAAAAGAAAAAGACCGCTTTTATAGCACTTGTAGTTTGAATTTCAAAATTAAACTTTGGGATAACCTTTCCAATGATATGATGTACTTAAAAATAAGTAAATAAATTTTTGTGATATTTTCATGACTTCTGCCACCATCTCCCTTTAGCACGTCACATGCTACTAGTGAACAGAATAAAAACACATTATTATATAGGTATACAACATAACTTATTCGGAAATTGAAATAATATATAGTAAATGTACTTTGATTAAAATCACAATTTCGATTCGTTGCAAGCCAGATAATGTGATTTCATTCGGTTTTGATGTTAGCTTATACCAGTTAGGTTAACTCTTCCTCATAGGCACTATTGGTAGCATTGGGATTGGTTAGAATCAGGTAACTCATTCGATTTTTCGATCATTTAGTAGCCTATGCCTTGATGTCACAGTTGAAAGAATATTGATTGATTTAATCTACAGAAGTAAGAAAGTCATTAATTATTATTTATATAATCCGTTGCATTTTATTCATGGAATAGTCTTAAATAAATCCCACTCGAGATTACAAGTTTCATAAAATAAATTGTAGTAATGTATCGATATACTCGTAATCTCCCATGGGATTACCTATGAAAAATAGTTCCACTAAAGTATAATGCTGCTGTAGGCTACATTTCAATGATTGCCCAAAACTATTATTTGCATCATTTGTTATGAATCCGTCAGTATATAAAACGGAAGGCTTGTCTTACCTATATTGGAGACTTTAGTAATCAAAATGGGAAATTTCAAGACATTGAAATAAATTACCCCGTTTGACGGCTAAGAATAAAATTATAATTAATTTCTTTGACCAAAATATTTATTAAAACACAACTATATGTAAACTATTCAAGCCGGATTGAAAATATTTCAATTGATACCTCATTCATGCGAATTGCCAGTGTTCCCTTGGGAAAAAATGGATAATGAGAACATAAATAATATAAATTATATTACGTCAGCAGTATATGCATATTACGGCGAGAAATTTTGCACTACATAGAGTACCCAATAAACTGAACACGTGCACTTTCGTCTAAAAGGCTTTATGGAAATGTACGTAGCACAGACTCATTACTTACGTTAAATCCCTCTCATAATTGAGAACTCATCATAATACAGAAACTCTAAGAACTGTAGTTCCACAGTGCATTGCAAATACAGTAGTCAGCAGTCAAACGTGAAGGGTTTCCATCTTAATACGAGCATGGTGTACGGATGAATTGCTTTCTATATAGCTTAGCATTTAGCTTCCGTTCTCGTTAATGGCTGAAGTAGTCTCTTTCTGTTTCTCTCTAAAATTTCTTTTTGTGTTTCCTAGCGTGTTTGAAATTACTGTATATATATATATGGTGGCAAAGGATTTTTAATATTTTGCTTTTAATTCCTTCAAGCATGGAAAACAATTATGTTTCAAGTAAGCTTTAAAGTAGAGGGAATTTGGATACAAATGAATATAAATATTTCACTTCTTTCCACGAACCGTAATAATATGGCATGTTAGTTAAATGAACTCCAATATAACTCAAATTACAAGCGTAAAGATTTCCTATTAAAGTTTTTTTTTATAGAACCAGTTATTATTATTATTATTATTATTATTATTATTATTATTATTATTATTGGGGTACGCCTTAGCGTAGTGGTTGAGGCGCTGCGCTACAAACCGGAAGGTCGCGGGTTCGATTCCCGATGAGGTCGTTGGAGTTTTTCAATTGGCCTAATCCTTCTGGTGGCACTATGGCCCTGAGGTCGACTCAGCCTCTAACAGAAATGAGTACCAGGAGCAATCCTGGGGGTAAAGGCGGCCGGTGCGTAAGGCTGACAACCTTACCACCTTCACGTGCCGAATGTCCAAAATCTGGGAGCCTCAACCTCCTGGAACCCTCTGGGCCTCCATGGCCTGTATAGGGATCACTTTACCTTATTATTATTATTATTAAGTGATAAGTGAAATCCAGAGTTTCCTTTTACACACGAGTCGTTTCATATTATGAATGAAAGATATCATACTAATGTTTTTTTTTTTTTAAACCAATTATTATTATAATTATTTTTATTATCATTACCGTAAAGGCTGCTAACTCCTTGAGATAATATTTCTGTAAAATGTTACCAAAATAAAGAACAGTAATGGAGAAGTAGAAATAGCGAAGGTACAAAATTGTACAGGAGACACAAAAAACTTTCACATTTGTGTGCTGTTTTGATTTCCTGTTATTTAATCATCATAACTTGAAGAAACGTACTTTATAGCATATTGCATTAATAATAGGTAATAGGTATTTGTGAAGAATAATCATGATACGGTTTTTTATATTTATAAAGT
Source organism: Ectobius pallidus (assembly GCA_964059195.1). Lineage (NCBI taxonomy): Eukaryota > Metazoa > Arthropoda > Insecta > Blattodea > Ectobiidae > Ectobius > Ectobius pallidus. Next base: position 93,070,742 of record CAXKWD010000007.1, read on the forward strand.
ATAATGCTAAAGTTACATGAATGAGAAAAATATCGAACTGATTATGTATTTACTTAAAATCAGCAGAAATTAATGAGAAACTTGAGCTTGAACTTGACAAACAAGATAATAAATGTGGCATCAATCCCACTAATACACAAGCGCAGAGTGTTTTCCAAATTTCCATCTGTTAGTCTCGTTCGATACTTTGATTTATTAGTTTGCATCATGGAAAAAAAAAAAAAAACTGTTCACATTTATAAGTACTTCCAAATGCACTCAGTTGTGGGTACTTTTCTTCGGCAATGTATGTTCTGTAGAAATCACTTAGCTCCACGTCTTCAAATTTTTACTTCAAATGTGTGTCTTCCTGAAGCTCGATCAACTCCATTTGCAGGTGTGTCGGAGCCTTCTCGACGTCACTTTTCATCGGAGTAGCAAAAAGGTTAAAGCAGCTATCCAAGTATTTGAAGTCCGAAAATCTATTAAAAAATTGCCCCGACAGTGATTTCAGTTCTTCAGCATATTGAGTGTAATCATTATTTTCGTGATTGGATAAGTGTTGAAAAATGATAACAGCTTCCAGATAGCATTTATGTTTCCCACAAGCGAATTTTGTTCCGGAACGCTATCAAATGGCTTTACAGTTCGTTTACCAACTGACCTTGTTTTTGAAGCTTCATATTCAACTCATTCAAGTGACCCGTGATGTCAATTACAAATGCTAAATCACTTAACCATTTCTGATCACTGACATCTGGCAAAGGTTTTTCTTTGATTTCCATAAAATCAGCTATTTCCTGTCTAAGATCGTAAAATCTTTACAGCATTTTGCCTTTGCTTAACCATCTTACTTCGCAATAATATGTCATGTCACCATGTTCCGAAGAGAGGTCATCCAAAAATGCTTTGAACTGTCGATGGTTAAGCGCGCGAGATCAAATAATATTAATGGTCTTTATTACCACGTCCATGACGTTCTGCAATCGAATGGACTTAGAACAGAATTTTTGTTGGAGGATAATGCAATGTAGGATTATTAAATCATCTTTTTGCACTTCCAAGTCAATTGCGTTTTCTTTCAAAATTCCGATGAAACCCTTTCGTGAACCGATCATATAAGGCGCACCATCTTTGCAAACCCCAATTAATTTGCACCACTGCAAACCATACTGTTCGATAGCACTTTTAACCTCACGAAAAATATCTTGTCCACTTGTGGTTCCTTTTAGAGGCTGTATAGCCAGCAATTCCTCAGTTACGGTAAATTCTTCGTCAACGCCTCGTATGAAAATAGCTAGTTGCGCTGTATCAGACGAGTCGGTGCTCTTGTCCAAAGCAATCGAAAATGATTTATAATCAGTCACACGATCAGGGTGCACAAACATTTTTTATATTTTGGGGAACAGTTTGATTCTGTTAAATGTAATAGTGGTGGTAAAATATTACATGACTTATCCTATCAATTTTTTCTTGATATCATCAGCCATCATATCTGTACGTCGAATAACAGAGAACCAAAAATATTTACTTTTTCGAGCCTCGATTTTAAAATGTTCCGCGGGCCGGATCAAAAGTCGGGGCGGGCCACATCCGGCCCGCGGGCCGGACGTTGCCCATATATGCTCTAAATCTTTGGCGCACAGTATTCTGGAAAATGGGGGATACATACTTGCGGGACTTTTCCAGTAGATTCTACCAGGGATTTTGCCCTTGGTGAAAACAGTCTCCTGCAGAATTTCGACTGGGAGGTGTTTAAACATTCACCTTACATCCCGACCTCGGTCCCATTGATTTCCATCTTTTCCTACACCTCAAGAAATGAGAGAGAATGACAAAGAGACGGACATGGTTGCACACAATGGTTCAAATCCCAGGCGGCAGACTTCTCTTCACAGGTATTCAAACGTTGGTCCCACGGAATGAAACATTTCTCAATCCGGTGGCGAATATGTTGAAAAATAGCTGAACACTTGCTGTATCTGTTGCAATAAACATTTTCATGAAGTTGTGTTTTGTTTCTGTAAACGGCTCTAGGGAAATTTACATTATATACGAGGGATGAGGCATAATTCATGACTACTTTTTTTATAGAATTGTACTGTATGATCCAGATTATGGGTATTAGATGTAGAGTAGAATAGAGAGCAGACAAACATAACTATGCAAACATAAAAGCAACATGCTACTGTACTGTCTTGCAGTAATGGAAGCATAAAGCACGCATAGCCAACCCTATAAAACCCTCGAAGTTCGATACGGAAGGTATTTATTTCCAAAGCTTCCACCAGTTCCCTGTGGCATTCTCTGAAATTTTCGCTTTAAAAAACGGCTATTCTGACGTAAAAATGCTGTTCATATCTTGTCACATCCATTCTGCATGGTGGATGACTCACATTTTAATCCCATGTGTCTATGGACACATCATTTGATGCATTTTTTTAAATTTATTTATTTTTTATTTTTTGCACAGAGGGATTATTTTTAGACATCTTGCACATTAAGGTGGTAAGGTTGTCAGAATATAAACCGACCACCTTTTGACCCAGAATTGTTCCTAATACTAATTAAATTGGATTCTGAGTCAACCCTAGGGCCACAGTGCCGCCTGAAGGATTAGGGCAATTGAAAATCCAGTGACCACGTCTGGGATCCAATCCGTGACCTTCTGGTTTGTGGCGTACCCTCCCACACACTTTGCAAAAATATTTCAATTCTCCCTGTTATATCCTGAGCATCGTGGATATTGACTTATTATTTTCTGACATCGTTTGTAAGTTTGTATATTTTCTTCCTCTTAATAAAGTAACTTACATAATATTTCAATTCTCTCTGTTATATCCTGAGCGTCGTGGATATTGACTTATTACTTTCTGACATCGTTTGTAAATTTGTATATTTTCTTCCATTTAATAAAATAACTTACATAAACCTAATGGAGACCGACATTTGGCAGTCTCCTGGTTGCCTTAGATTTTGGGGGTACTATTGCTAAATATTGGCTATTTGATGTAAACATACGTGATCTAGACTTTCTGGCTTCAGGCTTGGCATTTAGAACTTGTGTGTGGGTTTAATTAATTTCCCTGGCGCCGGAGTAATTTGTGAGTGAGGAGTCCCTTCTGACAGTTAACTTACGTTAAACAGAATCTAAATCTGAGATTTTAATGCATAATATTAATTGAACATTATTAACTAATCAGCCGTACACGAATGAGTCTCATGTTTCATATTAACTTTTATTCTTTATCATCTTATGATGTCCTTCTCTGCGATCCCTTATGTTCGTAATAAATTCAAAAGATCCATTTATTTATGGTCGTAATAAATATAAAAGATCCATTTATTTATCATTCTATTATATATAGGATGTTATGTTATCTGTATTAGATTCGTAGATTTATGTTAACGGCTTGAAATTAAATAAATTAAAAATATCCCTACTGTAGGGGGTGTACAAATAAATTATCTGAGGTAAAAAGGGAAGAAGTTAATGTCACCTTGGAGAATCTTTCACATCCTACCTTCTTTTGCATTCCATATTTTAAATATAGTTTAATTCATTGCACTGTTTTCACTTTATAAATTAATTTCGTTTTGAAGTTAAACAGGCTATTACTTGTTAATCTTGAAATTGAGGTTAAGGTTTTATATAATTATATTATTGATCGAACTCAACATGATTTCTAACATTTTCGTGCAAATTGTTATGCTCATAGTCGGTTTTATTCCGTCCTACTCCCTATTGATCGAGAAAATCACAGTAGTAAATGGTAGAATCAGAGCCGGTAATTCATGCGTGACTGTATAATTGGTGTTGGGAACTAATAGATAGTCAGAACAGGAGCACAAACCGTTTATTAAGCAGAATGGGAGGCTTAACATCTGGTTTCTGTGTATTGAAGTCGACCGGACCTTACGTCAGCAGTTTAGCTTTTGCCACTGCCTCTGATGCTGGTTGCCGGAGCGAGAAACAGACTTTGTCAGCGAGAAATACTGACAGCCTTTCTTTTCTCTTGATCACTTCTGCATGGTGTTGAGACTGAAATGTCCCTTCTTCCTATCGTATACTGAACAATTGTAGGCCTACTCAATCGGTTAGGCATCACTAAAACAAGTTCCTATTTCTGCTGAAAAAAGTTAAACGGATAAAACGGTAATTAACTGGTGTAGAAGATATGAGTATAGAAATGAATGAAATAATAACTAGCATATTCCTTTAATATGAAATGAAATGTTCTGAATCGTCTTTGAATTTACTTTTGCCTGGGCAGAAAATTCATTTACAGAATCCATTGAAGCTTTGCAACTTTTATAATAATGCTTATACAATCGTTTATTGTTTGCAAAATACAGTAAATCTAATGACCATAATCGTTAGATAAGTGAAAGAGGGCACATAATTATATCGTATAATCAACATATACATATAGGTCTACACAGTGCTTTTTTTGTGACGGTACGCAACGGTACGCAGTACCGGCACCTTTTTAAAAAATAAAATTTGGATATTACTCAATTCCCATAAAGTTATGTTTTATTTAAAATCAAGTTTGTTTGCTGGTTTTGTTAGATTTCTACATACATAATAGCCTACATACGAGCACATGATAGTTTCTGTTAATTGCCGTGGCTACTGGACTGCAAGAGGGTTGGGGTGGGTTTTTCCAGGCCTCAGCAAACTGCTTCTGTGGTCAAGGCCATTCTAACTGTATAAGAATTGCACCAAGTGCAGTTAATGCTAACGTCGTAACAAACAAGTAGTAAGTAGCTAACCAACGTAGTTAATCAGGGATTAGTGCGTGTTTAAATTTAACTGCATTCGTTGCTTACATATAATTTTGTTTGTGTTGCACAGGCAAGTGAATTCATAATTGTTTAGTACGGTTGTAGGAACAAGGGGTGCACGTGATGGACGTGAAATGAGTAAAATAATTAATTATTTTGTTCCGGTGCGTAATAAAATAAAGCAAGTCGATGTTTTTGAAGTATCTCATAAACCTTCCAACAGTGAATAAACTGAATCTGAAGAGTACGTCGGAAGTACCGGTAATTTTACTGCAATTCAAGGGAGAAACATTTCTGGCCATGATAGGCCCGATTCTTGGACATTAACTCAGAAAAATGTCTTCTGGGAGAAGTGTGGGAGCTCCCATGAAATTCAGTTAAAAAGTTTCTATGAGTACCGCCACCTTTTTAGTTAGAAAAAAAGCACTGGGTCTACATAAAATTGAGTATTGAGGAGATTTGCCAAAGATGATTTAATTATAGTTATAGTTTTCTTAAAAATAATATGAGGATTTATAATGTAGTCTATACACTATTCAATTAAGATGTATTCAGTTTACAACTTGGAATTTATTATTACCTCACAATTTAAAAAAAAAACAGTATATTACAATTTTATGAAACATAATATAATGAAACAAACAAATAGGTCTCACAATTAATATATTTTGTATAATATATATGCAAATTATATTTTAAATTAAAAGCATGAAGAAGAATTAAGATTAATGGAAAACATCTGTAAGAAGTCATAACTTCTTCGGTGCAAATGCTGAGCGGTGCAGCCATGTTTAATGTGAAACAGCGCAACATACAGTGGAGTCATAACGGTCAATCATTCCATAAGCGGCGACAAGTGAGCAACACGCTAGCACAAAGTGGTACAGCCAACCTACAAAAATTAAACAAAAAAAGGGGATACTTATTAATTTACCCTTGTACATGAGTGGTGGGTTTTCATCGGTTCATGTGAAGCCTGTATTATATTTTATGTATAATGAATTTAAAAGATTTTTAATTGATTCAGTACTGAAATAAGTCTTCAAATAACTTTAATATATTTCAACATGACCACATTATTTTAAAACCACGACCACGACTGCTTAAAATAAACAACACAAAGGAAACAATTTGAGGAAAACTAAGAGAACTTCCGCACAGACTGTTTTTATGTAGATTGTGATTTCTGTAATTATGTAACAGCACAAAACAACGTTTGTAGAGATTAACCCTGTATTTTACTGGGGCGCATTTTGGATATTAGCATGTTTTATCCCCTTAAACATGAGGATTTGCATAGAGAGCATAAACTCATTTATTTTTGTTTGTGATCACTGTGTAAGATTCTGAATGTTTGAGTATGCAATAATATATACCTTAAAACAAGAGAATCATCATCTTTCGCTGCCCTTCTTCTCGCGTGATTTTAATAAGGCAAACGGTTTTATTACTAACAAAGTATTAAAATATGGAACTAATGCATTTCTTCAATCTGGTTTTTGACAAAACTAAATTTTTTCCTGTTTCAGTAAAAGCGAAATTGCTTTAAACAAGAACGATTTTGCATAAAACATTTTGCTTGACAAATGTGCGCCCAGCAGTAATATTAGGCCTACAGAACTACCCCAGCTTCAAATGTTAATTTAGTTCTTCTTTAAGTGAATGCGTATGACAGTAATGTTGGTAGTGGCTGTGGTTATAGATGAAAGAATGCTGCATGCCTGCATTTAGTTTTATTCCATTTCACTTTATTTCTCCTTGAGAATTACCATCGAAAGTTTGAAACATGTTTTTGCATATGAAAACCGAATATTCGTTTGGATCGCTTGCAACTGAGCAAGGTGATACAAATGCGCTAATCAGCACGGCTCGATAAGTTTGATGCTTGGTTTAGTTTCCTAACTTAACAGAGGTTAACTCATGCGTGCACTTCTCCGATATGTTTCATGTTACCTTCAGCACTATGAAAGTGAAATTAAGTAGCTCTTATGGGTAATCTATAATGTGTTGCCACATAGAACATCCTAAGTTTTCAATAAATACATATACCTATAGAATGATATAAAGGAAGCGGGTTCTATTGAAAACCTAGGTTGAGAGCAAGTTCCGTACAGAACGTGTTTCAGATGCGATAGGCCTTTCCTTTAATGCCAGTTGAAGGAGAACTGGAAGAAAGTTAATTTTTCTTTAGTTTCTACCAAAATTATATAATTTGTCTATCTTATCCTAAAAACTTCTCGTGTAGAGGTACGGGAAAAAAAAAGCGGACCGACTAAAATGCCTAAGTTGCCGATATGAGCCACTGCTCATGCCTAGCGGCATTCACAGGATAGCAGGGAATGTATTGAAATTTGTTCTAGACAATATAGACAATCAATTGAAAAATAATTTCACGTAATTTGCATTGCTTGTGAAAACAAACGTTTCCATTGCATCTCTTACATTTATTTACGTATTACAAGGCTCTGAAATCAGCTACAAGAGTCTGTCCACTTTCCCCCCCCCCCTACCTATACATTATTCACATGTACTTCGATACAACAGAAATCAACCATCGCAAATAATGATTTGAAAAGTACAGGGGAAAAGATTGGTTGTCCACTTTCAGGAAAAATTTGGATTTTCATACCAGCATATTCTATAGGCCTATGCTAAGTATTTTCATCCAAAACTTCATAAAGGCGTTACTTAGTTACAGTCAGTTAAAACTCATGCTATTAATTTCTGAAGATTCCAATTTATATTTTTTTTATGAGAGGTGTAGTGTACCAGAGTGAGAATAAATAAAGAAATGAAGACAGTTTCTATTATTAATTTTTATAATGTGTTGAATATTATAATGATCACTTTTTATTGGCACAGCCACCTTTTTCTCCTATATGGGGTGACATCGTGTATGTTTTATGTTGTTGTTACTATAATTATCTTTCGTTGAGCTATAGGCCTACATTTTGTATCCGTAGTTTCAGCATTATAACGTTTCAAATTAAAAAAAAGTAATCTGAGAATTATTTAAAAGTGGACATCCCTCTTTTTTATCCTCTATTCTTCATTACTTAGCAATCATTATTTCCTGCTATGAAATTTGTTCACAAGGAAAACATTTGGATAACGATTATTCCCTACAATAATAATAATAAAAAAAAAATCTAGTTTCCATACACAGGCTCCCTTCCTTTATTCCATTTACTAACCATAGCTTTCTTAACTTCATATCCCACAGATTTCTTCTTCACAAAAACGTTAAGTTTTCATGTTTGCTAGTATCAACTTCCTTGTATGCATTAATTGTTTTTTTACACACAGTAACGTATCGACCTATTAACTGGACAATAACTACGTCACCACAAACCTTCAATTTCTCATAATGATATATCAATATTAATATGAGTCGTTTTATTGGAAGGCATTATGAAATTTCGACATTTATTTTTCATGGGATTTAATGTTATATCAAATCCCAAAATGAGAATAGACAAGCGGATTTGGAAAGTAATACATTGAGAAGAATTTGTAATAATTAAACATCCTGCGTTCTTACTATAATAATTCTTATTACTTTTATGTTATGGGTGTTAAACCATTCGAATATGAGCAGTGACGTGAAAGGCCTATAGAAAAAGACTAAAATATTCTTCCTACATAAATATATCAACGCACCCGCCCTTAAAATTCATTTCGCACTTCTATATTTATTGTTTGATTGATACAAAGTCATGCAATCTCTCAGTTTAATTATAACATGTCATTTCAATCATATTATAACAAAATCATTTCACACTGGAACATTTAAAAAACCATCAAATAACTTTAATATATCGTGTTTGAAATGACTGTAAGTTATAAATGCATTTGCATAAGTAATTGTAATATAACTTATTAATTACAATTTGTAGGTTATAACAGGTATATTTATTCCATTATGGGTGCAATTCACTATTTCATGAATTCTTCATTTTTAATATTAAATCGTAAGTTCAATAAGGTAAATAACACAAAGTTTTATGAAATCAACTTTTCAAAATTTTCTCTCTCGGCTAGAAATAAGCAACCGACTTATTCTATGTGAGAATGTGTCCATTATTCCATACGGCTCGGACATTTTCTGGCTTCTGGTGATAAGAATGGTGGAATGAGTTTAATTTCGTTGATGGGATTTCATACTCTGTTGTTCGGTACACGGGAAGGCTATCTATGTCGAATACAAACAAGGTTCATGGTAGCCATTGTGCAAGTTACAGTATCTGTTTGCCTAATGCTAAGTGAAACAGCAGCTGCGTCCGTCATGGAATGAAGTTCACAAGAAACCTCATTATTTGAAGTGTGCAGTATTTCAGTTTTGTTTTAAATCTTCTCAGATAAGTATTTCTATTTCTATAGATTGCCGGCTTTAATTTCCTCTTTTTTATATTCTCACCCTGAGTAAATAAATTTATGATTTAGAATAATATTTAAAATTACAAATGTTACACATAAAGCTGTTTATTATTGAATCTCCAACGAGAAAGAGCCCTATTTCACGTATTTATATGAGGACTATAGTTATAAAAACATAGTGGAATCTGTTAATTCAAGATAAATAAAAAAAAACAAGTATTAAATACTTTAATCTGCTGCATCACTTTATATCACTTTATATAGCGTCTTGTAGATATCCCATATCTACATATGCATATCAGAGACACTTGAAAACTTACGAGTATTTTTAAAAACTCAAGTTGGAGTTCTAAACAGTGCCTCTGGCGTTCGAACATTGGAAACTCAAATAGTAGCCTAGGTGTTGAACTTTTGGTTCTGGTGCAGAAGATAGCATGAAGTATCGTTTGGATTAGTATTTTTAAAGCGTTAGAAGTGCGATTTGAATTTTCCATATCCTGTCATAAATTGCGTCCATATGAAGGTCAGTTCGTAATGCTTGAAATCTTGAGAGCTACCTCAATGAAAAGTAATAACACTAGTTGTTGTAGAAGTCAGCTGGCTTATTTCCCGTTAAAAATACAGCTGAATGTGATAAAATGCATATTCTTCTAAGAAGCTAAAATAGTGAAGAAAGTAGTAGCCACTTTAGTTTTTAGACTTGTAAGGGATGTATAATTTTTATGTTCCACGAATAATTTTAATAAATATTATTAGTACTGTAGAACTTTGGATTAATTGGGACAGGACCCGATCCGGATAAATCTTGAAAATGGAAATTTCTTAAAAAAAAAAAAAAAAAAAAAAAAAAAAAACTAAGTTGTACAGCACTGCACTTACATAAGGTGTCACATCTGAACATATCGGTCTGAGTCTGTTGTTTTGTTAACAAACTGTACATGCATGGGATTTGCAACATAAACAATCACAACTAAAACAAATGCCATTTGTTGTACAAACTTCCTCACATGATATAAATGTTAGATTTACATTTTAATATTTTTAATTGCCCGTAGGTGAAAGATATTTCTAAAAATTGACTCTCTCATAGCTAAATTAAATTTATACTCCGATAATAAGGCAGTCATCAAGTGAAATCAAGGGCTCTCAAGTTTAAAATAGGTTAGAAAAAATTAATTGAATAGCTGGTTTTCGTGGATGACTAACATAATTTGCGAATAGAAATCCTTATATTTTAAGGTAAATAATTATAATTATGCTTTTATACAATTATGGAAGATATGCATTTATATGTCAGTAGCAGTGGAAAAGGTTACTATCTAATTTTAGGATATAAAAATATTTGCGATCTTACCTTAGCTATAGCTATAAAATTAATTCACCCTTCGCTTCACAAACATAGCCTATTAAAAGTAATGAATTATTATTGGTCAGGCTCTCCGTTTAGATTCCGAGGTTAATAAAATAAATCATGCAAGATCCCTACGTAATAGCAATTCTCAATATTCTTTAAAATTTCTTTGCAATGTAAACGAGAAACAATACTACAACACTACAATTTGGGCCTACTGTTTTCTTTGAGATTATTTTTTATTTAACTTGATTTATTCACTTTTTAACTGCGTACGGAACAACTTTGGATGTACACATAATTATGGTATTATTTAATAACAATTTTTTACATTTTCAATTTTAATTTCGGTATTCTTGTAAATATTTTAATGTAATCCAGTGCACTGTACTGAACCGCCCACCAGCTTTGCTTCTTTGGTTGGCGTTACAAATTTACATTTGTAAATATTTTGTATTGTAATTTGCGGTAGTAAATTTATTATTACATGTAGTGTATAAAATAATTCCACCTATTCCCTCGTATATGTTTTTGTTAAAATAATAGCTCATAGCTTAGTCATATCTAAAATTTATACTTGTCAATATTATAAAACAAAATTAAAAATTTTAGCTGTCAATTTTATAAGACAATTTTCGTATTTTGTGGACAGTATATTTCGGCTGTTTGTTAATCCATTACAACTTGTAATAGATTAACGAACAGAATAAGATCGTCTGGAGAAATAAAAAGGACCTGAAGATGGCTGAATAGCCGAAATATATTGTCCCCAAAATACGAAAATAATCTTATAAAATTGACAGCTATAATTTTTAATTATGTTTTATAATATTGCCAAGTATAAATTTTAGATATAACAAAGCTATGAGCTGATATTTTAACAAAAACATTTTATACGAGGGAATAGGTGGAATTATTTTGTACACTACATACAAATCCCCCGTAGGGGACAAACAACATGAAATTTATCAATACATTATTATTACATGTATCTTATTCTTGAATAGAATCTTGAATAACCACAATTCACTCAAATTATCTAACAAGAATATAAAATATAGTTTTAAAACAGGATGAAAATGAGATCTAAGGATTAGTTTACTGTCAGAAGCTAAATATAACTTAAATAAATTATACGTATGACAGACTTAGGTTTTCTCGAAAGAATGATTTACTGCACGCCAGTATGACACACACATTCATGTGGTACTAGTCTCTCACTACTCGTCATTGTGGCATAGGGGAATGTTACCCCTCTTGGCTTTTCCTGTGAGGGCATGTCAAGAGAATCGTCAATCTGACCCCAACAAGAGGCATCAGAGATCATGACAGAGATCATGACAGTCTTTCTACGTGCGTGTCTGTAACCGGATATTGCAAGGCGCTTCCAATTGTGAAACTTTTAGAATAGCGTCTTCTGACAAAACAAATCAAGAAACGAATCGGTGATAGATTTATGTTGTAGCCATCACTATTTCATTTGATACATCTATATTCAGTATATCCACAAGTATCACTAGACAAGTATTGTATTATCTTCTTGAGTTTTGTCCATATTGTAGTGATGTAACTTAATGTGAACTTAGTTAAACTTTTAACTTTTAGTATCTGTTAAAAAAGTTAAAAGTTTGAATAGTTCATATATTATATTCATAAAGATGACAGAGGCATTTCTAATTTTTCAGTGACGCACCATTTCGGCTAACCATGTTTCTACATATCCAGTACATTGATGTAATTAAATTATGAGAAATATGTGATAGAAATGAGTGTGGGTTAAATATTATCTAAAATAGAATTTGTTCATTAGGCCTATAGCTTCTTCATGCGTAATTGGTCCTTCAAAGATATTTCACAAAAAATAGTTTGGCATATCTACCACATTAAAAAGAATTAAATCGCGGACGATAAAAAAGCATCTATCATCTCAGGACATTCCAAACCGCAGCCAACGAATGAGAATGGGAATTATTCCATGTTTATTATATTTACCATCATGGTAAAGTAGGCCTACTATTGCAAATGATTATTCAAAATTAAGAAGTAGGCCTCTATACTCTACCATAATGAAACTGTGTACAGGTACCGTTACTAAGGGAATTGTCTTAAATATTATTGGTGTAATATCTCAAACATAAAAAAAATTGATCAAATATATTTTTGTATTATATATTATCCAGCTCGAAGTCTTTCAATACGGAAACGGATTAAATAAAAAAAAGTTATATTAAATTAATTAAAATATCGCAAAATAGAATACGGTATAAAGTAGTACAGATATAAAGTAGTAGATTTAAATATATATTAATATCAAATAATATAATAATACAGCTTGATTATAAATATTATTATATACTAATTATACTCGTATTATATACTATAATATAATATATGCTTATTATAATGTTATATAACACATTATTAAATAATATAACTTATGGTAAAAACACATTAACGTAATAGATAAAAATACATTAATCCACATAAGGTACGGTACCTTTTTTCTTGTTCTTATTTTATTTTTCTCTTTTTTAATCCATACATATTTTAGTAAAATTTAACTTCTTTTACTTAGCGTATGGAAACTTACAAGTATCTCGACTGTTAACTTTTCTAGATGGCAATCAGAGCTGGCAGAAAAGCTGAATGACTAATGTTCATTTTCTGCTATGGAAGGGGAATAATTTTCTACAGAAATTATAAATGTATTAACAACTTGGGAGTGTTAATAGGAGAAACAGGTGCCAGCCTGAGGGTCTGGTATCGATGCCTCTCTAACAGTCGTGGAACAATGTGACATTAAGCATTAACCGCATTAACTAGCAATTTCTGCGTGGTTTGCCCAAGGGATGCATGTGCAAGTTCCATTTACTTGGGGATGCTACTGACAGCTGGTGTAGGGGACTGGACAGACACCCCGAGGCTCCAGTACGCTTCTCTGATCTTGTGTGGACACAGTAACCAGTGATTGGCAGATTCGGAATGGGATTTCAGATGACCTCCCATCCATTCGACTTGCACATTTTTTAGTCTTCATCTTCCGTATTTGCAGGGAAGCAGTGGATGAAACACACCTCATCTTCTTCTCTTTAACCCACTGCTCGTTCAAACAAGCTCCTCTGATCTATTATTATGGTCCAACTAGTTCACATACAACATCTGTAATGTAAAGTAAACATAGCCTAGGAGTTATATCCTCACTATTGTATATCATAGGTAAACCCACGAGAGACTGTGAATTTATCTGATGAAACTCCTAATCTCGAGGGGGATTTATAAATACTGTGCCATGAATGATATATAACAGATTTATATAAATAATAATTAGGCTGCTTTCTTGCTTATGTTGTGTAAAATGAAACTACTATTGTGTTAGCTGTGAAATCACGGCATACTAAATGAATAAGCAAGCGAATATGTTACCAGATACAAACCAATGTTATCAACAGTGGCAATGAGAAATGGTTAACCTAATTAAGATAAGCTAAAATCAGGGCAGAATAAAATACATGTATCGAAATTGTGTTTTAAGTCACTGGAAATTAAAATTGTTTCAATTTCCAAGTAAATTATGTTGTATAAAATAATGTATAATGTTCACTGGCAGAAATGCAGATGTGTGACATATTAATCACTGCATAATCACCTTTAGGTATCCAATAATGAGCTGACGTTATATAAAATAAAATTGCAATCTTGCGATCCTTGCAAGCATATTACAAGAAAAAACTTGTAATTGGTCGATATCCAAGGCATTGCTAAATGTTATTGTTCAATACCAAATGCGCGTCACATGAACAGAATAGTCTATAAATAAAATCTTAAGGCCCGAGCGTCTGTTCCTTGATCTCAAAACAAAAAAATTAATAAGTAATTCGTTATGAAAAAGTATGTTTGTTCGATTTCGTGGGGGTTTCAGATCATATCGGTTTGTCTGAACGTTTCTCACTGTCATGTCAAATCGACTACATGTAAATTAACGAAGTTCGACTTCTGAATTTGTACACTTCTAGGAAGGTTTAGATGTAAAGTTTATATGAAACACACACACGAGGAATGGAGCATACGCCATGGCAACTATTTTTTTCTCAGAGTGTGGTGAAGATATGAACAGCATCCTTACACCAAAATGGTCACTATCCGAAGGAGAAATGCCAGATAATACCACTAGGAGCTGGTGGAAGCTTTGGGGAATAATGCCCTCCGTAACGAACTTTAAGGAATCATGGAGTTGGGTATGAGTGCTTTCGTGCTTCCGAACTACAGCAATGCATTAGAATGACAGGATGCAGTCACGTAAGGGTATTTATGGGTATCTTTTCCTTCACTATCCCACATATAGTACCCATAATTTTCACTTTATATACATTCCTTGCTCTGCCCTTTCATTTTTATATTTAAAACGTTTAATATGGTCCCACATTTTCAAGAGAAAAACAGTTGCCACAACTTACGGCCCCCTCTCCATACATACATGAGCTGCAGGGCTAATCACTAAGTAAAAATACCAGCCTCTCCACATTTGCAGACTAAGGATTGTCTGTGTGTATTACGTGTGCAGATATATTTATGCATGCATGGAAAAAATATTATTCAATGATTGAAAGATTACAATAGTCCATTTACAATATTATTAAAGAGTCTATATATGATAAAGTCTGGCTAACATTGTTATTCATCTAGATAATTCTCCATGAACTTCTTTTGCCCAATAGAATAACTTACAACTTTATAATCGGCTAATGAGAATCGTACTACAATGATGGTACAATCAGGTGTGTGATAGCTTCGTTAAACGAAGGTTGAGATCTCTTCACTGCATTCGAGAATACAATAAACTTCATATTGAAGTTACTGGTATGCACGGTACCTTTATTGTATCATAATACTTGCTTTGAAGGAAACTGAAATTCTCCTTCTTCGTGTAAAATCACCAAGCGGAAAACCGTTTGTGTGGTTTTACTTTGTTCATTTAATTGAGATTAACGAATGTTTCTTATCATAATAATTATTTCGATACCTAGGAATTGGAAACCTAAGAACCAAAGATGATATAGTGCAACGAGCTTCATATTGGAGACTAGAAATCTTAACAGTATGTATTTATCTGTATTGTTTTATATTCGTTGCCTTCAAATAAAATCTCAAAACGAACTTAGCCTATTTTTCTTCATGAGGAATTATCTAGCCGAATATCACGAGTGGTGAGTGTAATTATTAACTTAATTTCGCTTTTGAAATAATGTTTATTGTCATGAGAATTATTTCTCGATCAGTTTTATGTTCTCTGAGTTAAACATGTGATGAATTGAATGCTTAATATTTAAAACTGATTTTCATAGAACTTAATATTAGACCGAAACAACGAATACCAGTCAATGTTAAAGTCTTTTGTGATTTAGAAACATCCCTCGGCCTAGAATTAAAGATTATTCTCTATTGTTTTTCAAACAAACTGTATAGGTATTCTAGAACCCATGAATAGTAAGAGTTCAAGTAACTTTATATCATGCCCAAGACCTGCTTATGCCACTATGTTTCGACATTTTTGACATAAATTTAACGATACCGGTATATAAGGATACCTAAAGTTATAACTTTAATTTACTATAGTTGTATTGGCTTATCGAGAAATATTTGCTTTGTAGATTTATGTTTGTTTAATGTTTCTTACGTTTTAATTAGAATTAGAATTAGAATTGTTTTATTTTACCTGGTAGAATTAAGGCCATTAGGCCTTCTCTTCCATTCAACCAGGATTAATACAACTGAGCTTTACAATCTTACAATAAAATAAGTATGATACAAGTACAAAGTTACAAATACACAGGTACATGATTATATTATTATCATTTAAGACTTAGAACTAGTTCATTAGAGATAATACAATACATAAAAAAATATGTTAAAATAGTTTGCTACTTACTAAGATTTAAACTATTACTAAAATATTAACTATTACTAAGAAATATGATGTGAAAAGATTTAAACTATTACTAAAATATTAACTATTACTAAGAAATATGATGTGAAAAGATTTAAACGATTACTAAAATATTAACTATTACTAAGAAATATAATGTGAAATAAAAATGAAAAGTTGTGAACAATTGGAAACGTTTTCAGTATTTAGATATGTGATGATTTATTATTATTAATGTAAAACCAAGTCCCTAACTATGGCATCATTCGTCAGCTTACGCAAGAATTGCATTTGTGTTTGACAGTTCCTACAGTTCTCAGGTAAAGCATTCCAAGATCGCGACATGGAGACAACAAAGGAGCAAGAGTAATGTATCTATTAACTTTTTTTTAGTTAGGAATTTAGTAACATGTAGGCCTAATGAAAACAAAAGAATACAATATACTTGTACCTGATGAATGAAAATGGTCAGCGGAAAATAAGGATCCTTTAAAAATATTTTTCAGGTATAGTCTACAATTTTTTGTTAGTACTGTGTAAAAAGTAGCCTGGTAAATCATCGTCCTGGTGACGATTCTTAACAGAGTCTTTTCATTGTATGAGATTTTCTTTTTATCGTAGCTTATGTCATTTGTCTTCCTGACATTTTCCTCTTTATAAAGCACTCCTGGCCTCAACTGTAATGTCTTGATATTGAATGAACTTGGTCATAGCTCAAAACTCCTACAGGTTACGTGGTTCAACATCTGTTTATGAACTCAGGAAAGTGTCTGTAAATGTAAATTGCTTTGGGAACACCTTGAATGCAAGCAGCCGAGTTGACAATCAAGTCTAACGATTTGTCTATCTTGACGGGGTCTGCTTTAAATGTGTTAAGCATTTAGAAAGAGGTTATACTTAGAAGGCCCAAATTTTCCCTTCAAACTGTGTACAGGGCTGTTTCACTTCAACTAAACTGTTTCGAAGGACACATTTAATTGACTGTAATTGGATAATTTCAGTATATAATCTATTTATAGACCTTAACAGCTTTCGTGGTAAGGTTCGATCCCCGGCTCCTCCTCGTATTTTCAGAGGTAGGCAGGTCAGCATCATGAGGACAAGAGAGGAGCTAGTTGATAAGTAAGTATCGTCTCCGGTCAAAATTCATCAATAATAGCCATGCTAGACTGCTTTTTCACATGCAGCAGATATTGTAATTTGCCAGAGAAGTTGAAATACTTTCGGTAAACATTATTTTATATAAACAATCGGTTACGTACAATTTTATATGTAATGTCACGTCAGTGATGAGATAGTTTTCGAAAATGCTGATTGGAAATGTCAAAGCCACTAGCTATGTCGTTCACCTGTGAATTACGGAAGTGAGAGAAACTGGTAGAATTTAATTGACTTGGGTGATTTTGTTTTTTAGCCTCTTACTACATATCTTGATTGGTTTCATTAAATATTTTTATGGAATGGAATGTTTCGGTCATCCCTTAATGCACGCCAACTTTTATTTGTGAATTACTTCAGCTCTACGTTACATTACAAGACGCTTAGTGCAAAAGCTGACTTGACTCGGTCTCAATGGGAGAACTAATCTGACAATGTCTGCCCGTCTCCTGTCCGGCAACTGTAGTTTCATTTCAAATTGGATTGTCATCGAGCTCTCCCGTCATTTGCACTGACCGAGGAAATACCTTGTTCAAATTAAGCTACTTCCGGCGTGTATATCTTTGATCCACTAACTAAAAAATGACCAAGTATACTACGGATTAATCAGCAGGATGGCTTTCAATTAAGAATAGCCTTTACTTCACAAATGTGGAAACGCAATATTTCTCGTTCCCTTAAAATAGGAACTCCTGCCTCGTTTCTTTTCATAGCGGGAATAAAGCCCTTCTGAACAATATTTTGTGCATTTATCTTTAGATTCTCTAAAGTACGTTTGTTCTCTTAATTATTTTCTATTTCTTTTCAACATGGGCGTTTCCTAAACAATGCCAGTTCCCTAATAGGCCCACTACAATCCAAAATGTTATGTTGGCCCTATTTTGTGAGATCAGTTGGAATTAAAACCGAATAAATATCACATTGATAAGCAGGGCCCGGATTTTGATGACCTAAAAATATTTAAAGTATGAGCTATAAAATGACTACAACAATACAAAAAATGACCCGAAAACTAACAAAAATGACCAAACATTTGTATGGAAATGCTAGTTTATTCGTCAGATTTGCGTCTATTCTACATTTATGTTGTTGACCCAATTATTATCCTTGTAATTAGTTAAATGCAAACAGCAAACACCAAACACCGTCTTTCTGTATCCAAATTAAAATTATAACAAGATATGTTTATGCTTATTTAGAGGTCCCATAATACTCGATGTAAATAAATGCACAAAAACTCTATGTAATGCGATAAACAATACACAGTAAGAAAATTTTTAAAAATCACCTAAAAGTATGGAATGTGGAAGAAAAAACTGTAAAATAAAAAAAATGACCAAATAATGGCATTACATTCTAAAATGACATAAAAATAAGAAATGGGAAATTACCAAAAAATAACCATAAAAAATTACCATTTTTATAATCTAGGAGTGATGATCAGAATATCTGCACTATCGAACAACGTTCATGATGTTTCAGTTAAAAGATGACATGACTTCATAATCCGGGCCCTGGTGATTAGAAAAGAAAATTATCTTCTGTTCAGACCTATCTCTCAGCTGAAAATGTTTTGTTACTTTGGGTCGTAAAATGCATTCCTTAGGAAGGGAAGAAAAGTATTCAGTCCCGTTTGTTAGATTTGTGGCACACTAGATTATAATTTCTGCTAAGTTGAAAAAAATTCGACGCAGGCCAGGTATCGCATCCCGCTCATGTATAAGCCTACACATGAATCTGACACTGTAAAATAATGCATCATTTTAGCTCCACGATTTCATTTATTTAATAATCCCGGTTATCCCGGTAAAATGTTTACAATGATCCACAATCGGATACAATTAAATTCCACCATCCGATTCACATCTCACTGAGTACAGGTAAATATGAAGAAGACGTTGCAAAGAGGGATACTCTGAACCAACTGCCGTCTATTTCAAAGGAAAGCACACCCTATGAACTATTACAGTGATCGGTTTAATGACTGAGCAAGAGGGAAAGCTACTCACTCCTTTATTAGTTAAACAGTTTGAGCTTAACATCTTCACAACAACTGTTGAGGCTATATTCTTGTATTCTAATACGCTTGGTCTCAAACCCGGAAGCTTCGGCTATACAAACTGAGCAAGCCAATGTAATGGTTAGGGCACGGCGCACAGCGGTCCGATTTAAAAAATGGACAAAAATATTTTTTATTACAAATTGAAACAGTTTAGTGAAAACTTGAAATAAAATGCAAATTTCAAGTTATTTTGTGGCCAAACGCTCCAAGTGTTGGCTGTGAGAAAATTTAGGCTGAAATTACAACCCCTGTTGCACCCAACGGAAAAGTAAGACCTCAAAAGAAAATGCATTTCGTATTATTAAAAGGGATAACAAAGTTCGGGAATTTTGGTGTATAGGCCTAATCTTTCAACAATCCCTTATCTCGCGAGAGTGTTTATCCTCAGATCGCATTACCGCCCTTCTCATTTGCGCATCTGGCGTGTTCTGGCGATGAATCCTTTAAGTATATATTTACAGACTTTATTTTAATACTTGCGTAAGTTTCATGGCAAACATATGCATACATACTTTTATAAGCCAAGAAAAAAAAATCGAAGAAAATTAGGCACAATGAAAAGTAATATAACAGACCTTTTAAGAGATCAAAATTCGACAATCATGCTACGAATAAATAGAGCCCATCATAAAGTACCTACAGATATAATATTACAGACATTGAGTTTCACTTTCAAGTGTGAAAGATATTGCGAAGTTTATTTAAAGAAGTGAGATCAGAAACCAAGAGTTGTGTCACTTTTGCCTTATTGTATCACCCAGAGGCCATTTGAAAACATAAAGTATAAATAATACTTACGCTGATAAACATACTTTACTCGGAAAGCTGTTTAGTGTTTGTGCTTTCCCCCCCCCCCCCCCCCCCCCCCCGAATTCGGACCACTGTGCGGAGACAGATGGAGTCTGGCAGGTTCAGTTGGTAAAGTGTCGGCACAGCCCATACACATCATCGACCCATCTTCCCAGCTGGATGAAGAACAAGGGCTAAATTGAGGAAGAAAGGGACATTTTTCTTGGAACCTGAGATTGATAAGTCCAGAGGTAGACCTATGGCACGCCGGGGGTAAGGAAGGCACTGAAAAAAGCCGAAAGTGCCGGATTCGGGTACATGAATCACATATATGACATATAGTTATGTCATATGCGTATGCATTTGAATACTATAGCCCACGTTGCTTTTATAATCTTACACTTTTATATGAAGAAATCTTACAGTACTGCTACCTACTTCACATCCAGATCATCATCATATACAAAGAAATACAGTTTACTGGCAGTTTATCGAGCTAAACGCTTGCATAACTTCTAAAGCTGCGCTGTGTAGGAAGTATTCACGTTTATGAACTTCCCAACTGGAAAACGATTTATTGAAGATTTTCTTCGTTTCCAGAAGCGAAATTCAATGGTGCGTTTAAGAAACATCGCCATGAAAATGTGTTGAATGTGCTATTTGCGAAAGTGGGTCAAATTTACATAAACAGAACGCTGATATTGACATTCATGTATTCCTGCGAGACTGACACATGACGCTTCTGATCGCGTGAAAGATGCTCACCAGAATCTCATAAGAAGTCAAAATCTCTCTCTCGGGAACACGGCTAACCCCCTTCATATTTATACATTATTTATTCTTCTGCGTCGAGTCGTTCAGCTTCTACCTTGTTACCGTGGTGATGACGTATCGGTATAAACTTTAGGGTAAGTACACTCGTGTATGACACAGTTCCTATGCAAGACTGAATACATAATTTTGTATTTTTATTTCAGAAAAATTACATTGTAATTAATTTAACAATAAATTACATTACTAAAACAAGTACAAGGATGTAAATGATTACAGCCGTATTATATTTACAACAGGTCGTTGGAGTTTTTCAATTGGCCTAATCCTTCTGGCGTCACTATGGCCCTGGGGTTCACTCAGCCTCTAAGAGAAATGAGTACCAGGAGCAATCCTGGGGTAAAGGCGGCCGGTGCGTAAGGCTGACAACCTTACCACTTTAATGTGCTGAATGTCTACAAATCTGGGAGCCTCAAACTCCTGGAACCCTCTGGGCCACCACGGCCTGTATAGGGAACACTTCACACTATATTTACAACTGTAATTCGGATAATGCATTATAACTTTTTAAGAATTGTTTTAACCTCAAGAATTTTAACTGAGGTTGACTAATGAGATCCGGAAATTTTTTAAACCACGCCACAACATTATAATTATATTCTAACGTTTACAGTGCGTATGCTTTTACAGTATTGATGGTTGCTGATATGTAGCTGATAGCGTAGCTGTTAAATTTGGAGCGTAGGCCTATCTTTAAAGATTCCCACGGCTTGTATTACCGTCTCCTGATAAAACTTCCCGAAATATAACTTCAAGATAGTCGAACTGGAAAATTAAACTTCTTGCTTGTTCGCTCTTAAACGAAAAATTAGGTCTATATGAAAAATTCGGCAAGATCCTTACATATGTTTAAACTGGAGATTATACGATCATTTTTGGATGGTACGTATACTGGTTTCTTTCATCGTACTTGAAACCTCAATAGTTGAATTCTTAACACGTAGGCCTATAACCTATGTAAGAAAGTTTGTTCAACATATTTTGCACCGTTTATTAAGAAAGGTGTACATAAATGACTTATTGATAACTATCAGATCTTGTAAATATATTTGAGCTTTCTATTTACATTATTTAAATATTATATTTTACATAATATTTATATTAATAACAAGTTTAAACTGATAATTATTGTTTATTGCCACATTTTGACATTTTCTGCATGTCATAATTATAACATAATTATACTGTAACTCCAGCCCTAGCATACCTAGGTAAAACAGGGCTCTTGTACTTGGAGATTTAATAAATAAATAAATAAATAAATTGATAATGTTTTGACAGTGCCCATGGCAACATATTGTTGCTCAGGACAATGAAAGAATCAATCTATAATTTTTATCAAAAAGCACGCACCAGAGCTTATTTACTCAACTACTAGATATTTTATTTCAATAATTTATTTAACAGAAAAATAATTAAAACATTTTATTGACACTTACATCGTTTTTACATAAATTGCATGAATTACATAATTTCATTCCTGATTATATTGTTTTTTCGTAAAAAATATAAAGAATTAAACAAATACAACAAATCTTCTGCTTCCACATGGACATAAATATTCGAAATGAAATGATTAAAACGTACTACTGACTACAGACAATTAAAACAATTAATAATTAAAAAACTAAAATCCCGGTTTCGATGTATATTTCACGTTTAAAATGCGATGTAAAAAAAACATATTCTAGTTTTCTAGCACCCCTTCCCCCCCAAAAAAAAAACCTCGCATAGCGAGTTTCGTCAAAGTCATTCAATGCTCTTCTTTTCCCGGTTGCTATGGCAATTAATCTCACAATTGAATACTGTATTGTTAATAGATGGCGTTAGCAGCGCATTCATGAGTTATAACGAAGTTTGGTTTTTATGTAGGCCTAGTAGATAAAAAAAAAAAAGCATAGACATTTCTGCACATCAAAATGGTGTTAGACAGAAGTTAAAGATTCTAATGTATTCCCCTTGTAAGTTAAGGGTCATGAATCATAATTATATCATCCACCTCCTTAGCAACTCAACATTTCTTCAAATGACAGTGGCACATAAGTTAACCCTGGTAGGGAGTGAACTGAGACAATACACACACCAAGCCGAAATAGCAGCATAAATCATGAAAACAACGCAACGTAAAGCGAGCTACTTGTAGAAAAAAGCAGAGAGGGAGTTCTCTAACACGGAGATTTAGTAGCAAAGACCAGACACCGCAAGATGTTCCGGTCAGTTGGCTGGAAAATGGTCCAGTCCGTCCCATGGGAACTGAAGATAGGTACATTATTTATTTTTTATGATTATTATTTATGTTCAGTCCCCTTCCCACTTCGCAGCGTAGTCTTGGCCAAGTGAAACATCACACACGGTGACTTATCTTCTTGTGACCAACAACATACATTATCTTTCTGTGTGCGGCTTTCTGCTGCATTGCCTCCCACCCCAGAACCGCTGCGTAAGCAGGATTTTGAGGTTGAAGGTCCCATAAAGTTGAGAAATTAGAAGGAAACAGTTATAGTAGTCGGCAGAACGATCCGACTAATACTATAACAGGCTGAATGATGGGGTAATGAAATGTTCGATTGCTTCGTGATAGTTTTGTTTTTATGCGTCAAGTCAAATGGAAATAACGCAGAGAATGCGGATGACCTGAAGAACACTGTTTCATTTTCTTCCCTGGTAATTTAATAAATACATCTCTTTAATTAAAAAAAAATCAAATTTTCCGTGTTATTGTAATGTATTTTTGCCATATATTTGAATTGTACAGGGTGTTTCAAAAATACTTTTACAAACTTCGGGCATGGGTTCCTTACACCAAAAGAAGGAAAAAAGTTCATATGAACATATGTCCCATCGACGTTTAATGGAATCCTACGAAACCATTCGACACCATCCCAGAGTATTTGAAAGGATGCGACAGTCCATGATTCGACGAGTGCATGCATGTCTAGAAGCAAGAGGAGGACATTTCGAGCATTTGTTATGAGTTTTGTGTGTTATGACTAGAGACAGGCACAATATGAAGAAAATTTTGCCAAAATATGAAATTTATTTATGCTAAATATGAAATTATGAAGAAAAAAATTAAAAATATTATGAAATGCAATAAATCACCAATTTTATCATCTGAATATTTGTTATTTGATTTAAGACAACACACAAAGGAATATCTACCATATTCACAATGAGAGGGCAAAATAAAAACACTAGTTAACTGGTAATTAATACGTTAAATATTCACAATATTCTATTCACCTACATTTTTCACATCACATCAACTAATATTTATTACAATAAGATAAAAGCAGTTTTTCAATGTTTTCTGGCAAAAAGTGCATCTTCTGTCGGTAAGAAACGTCTGAACTGTGTGTGTGCCTTTTTAATTTTCATTTTTTTTTAATGTATAATGCTATTTGTGTGTTGTTTCAGCTGAAACTTTGTGTTTGCAGATACCAGTATTAAAAAATAAATTAATAACAAAATTATTATTAATTCAGTCACCCATTTGTTCAGAATAAAGATAACGGCGAAAGCCAAATATTAAGTGCACTTTAAGCTCCGGCCACTCGATCACTCAATATTCACATTTTGTTTCTCAGAGAAGCAGGTGACAAACTATCCTTGTATATTGTCGCCGACACTCCCGACAGTACCAAATATTAAAAATGCGAGAGTGCCCCTTGTAACAAATATTAAAACTGCTACCGAATATTAAAAATTCTAGAGCACCCCTTGTACCAAATATTAAAAATTCTAGAGCGCCCCTTGTACCAAATATTAAATGCGAGAATATGTGCCTTGTACCCAACGGTTTGTCAGCCTATTCATCCTCGAAGAATTCGCTAGATCACGGCATAAAATGAATTGCTTCACTGGGGGAGGACTGGCCGGGATATGTCTCATGCGAAGATGCATCTTATATTTGTTCTTTCCCAAGATATCAAATGTAGCGTAAACATAATTTGAATGTTAGTACAAATTTGTCTTTAGATAATATTACACAGGTAATAAAAAGGACTATATTCCATACTTAACGCTTTTGTTACTTTCGTTTGCACTGTTTGTGCACATAACAATCGTTCCATCTGTTTTAAAACAGTTTAACTCTGTCACCAATTGCGCATTCCAGATTTAGGCACACGATCCAAAACATCACTAATCGCAAACAACACATAAATGAATATTCCCTCCTCCCTGCTAGTGAGCTGGTTCCTCTAACTGTAAACATTCCCTACCCCCGCCCTTGCTGTCGAGTTATCTTTTGGAATGCAAGGAATGTGACTACTTCCAAACAATACGAAGAAATCCCATTCCCGTTCATAGTGGAAGTAGGCTATTATTAGAGTGGAATTGTGTTGGGTACCTCTTAACACTTAGAAAGTGTTGCCAAATTTCTTAGCTTTCTGGAGTTTGCCGTATAGGGATTTGAGATGCGATTCCCGGAAAACTTTTCAAAACATTTCAATAATGTGGAAAACTCGATTTATTTGTCATAGAAGTATTAACGAAGGAAAAATTTTCAAATCATACAAAATATGAAGCTTTATGAAGATTTTCACGAAATATGAAGATTTTACCAAAATATTATGAAATATGAACTTTTTTTCTTGCTTGCATTGCCATCTAAACTTCGTGATTCGTAAAGATCCGAGTTTTCAGAGCGCTAGTAGCCATATTTTAGAATATGAAATTTCATATTTTGCCTGTCTCTAGTTATGACTATGAGTGTACCAATGGGTTGAACAGTTCCTAACGAGTAAACAAGGATTATGGGACATTTGTTTATATGAACTTTTTTCCTTCTTTTGGTGCAAGGAACCCATACCCGAAGTTTGTAAAAGTATTTTTGAAACACTCTGTATAGTGTAACATTTCAAATAAGTGCTTACTTGCGTCAAATTACCTTTTATAGTTCCTTACGGATCACATAGGTATAGCTATACTTGTTTTAAATTTTTTACTAGAGTTTTTAAGAAAAAAAATATTTTTCCTGTGTTCAAAATAAATTATATCAACTATCCTACATTATTTCACTAGCAATTATAGTACATAAAATAATCCTTGTATAAAGTTTCTTTAAGGTAACGTCTTACTATTTATCATTTATGAGTATATACCAGCACTGAGTTCAGAAACTTCGACGGGGAGAACGTTTTGAACATTGAAAAATCTAGGGAAAATTAAATTAGGTATATTGACTTTTTAAACTATAGTGAAGGTGTACGTCCATAACCATTTATAGTCCCTCGTTAACAATACTTAGGCCTATATCCTTCATAGGCATAAAATGAAACTGGAATAAATTTTATGATCTTTACCATGTGTAGGGCCTATATTGCAATTTGCGAATAATCATCAGAATTCTCTCAAAAGATGAAATTAATTTATTCAAAGATAGAAATCAAGCATAAGTTTCAGATAGGAAATATTGTAAAATTTAATTACCGATAGAGTTTTTATTTATTTTGTAAACCGCCCAAAAAATACTACGTTGCGAGTTCCTTCACTGCTTCAATTGTAGACCTGAGTTTTCATTTATGTTTCAATGCATATTTTACAATGGATTACAAAACTGTTTCATTTATTAAATTTAATAGAAATAACATTAAAGATAGGCATACAGAATATGTTTACAAAGCTACAGATGTGCTGCTTTTACTCGGAGTTTGTTTTGATTTGACCGTATATTCTAACTATTTATTTTGATTTGGGTAGATCTGAAAGATTATATCATGCACTAGAGATATGTGCTAGAGAAATGCACTGTATAGTTCACCCTAATGCAAACCAACTCTTTTCTAGTCTGATACCTACTTTAGTCTCCCCTATAAACATATTCTTCCCTTCTCCCATCAGAGTTGTATCTGATACTTTTTCATCCTTGGTAATGCTCAAATGGGGGATGGAAGATACATGTAACCATGAAGTAGGAAGATGGGTTCAGGAAGTTCATTACTGAAATGCAATCCAATAGTTTCTACCTGAAGTAGAGCATGGCGACAGTTTTCGTATTTCGTTTACCTTCAAGAAAACTATTTTTAGATTTATCTCTGATGATAAACATTAATAAGAAAATCATCTTGAACAATAAAAGAGAGGAAACGATGCTATTTCCAAACTAATTTCTTTGAAGTCTTCTGGGATCAATGATACATTTATGAACTTTTTCTTTGTGAAAAAATCTTAAAGTCAAGCACTCATTAATAAATTGCTTTAACTTATTATTAGGGACACCCTATTGCAGCTGGTTGAGGCACTGATGAACTAATTTGAATTTTTCAATTGACCTAATCCTTCTGTTGACAGTGCAATGCTGGGGTCCACTCAGCCTCTAAAATTAATGAGTACTGGCAGCTATTCTCGGGGTGAAGACGGTTGATGCATAAGACTGATATTCGTGTGCCGAATGACGTAAAAACTCTGAGAGGATATTGAGATCTTTTTACTTTTTAACTTGATTTTCTAATCCGAAACTCATAGCCGAACTTGTAATAGTCTGATATTAAGCAACAATCATATAAGATTAATTATGAATCCAAACTCGATTTAATATTTGTTAATTAGGTTTTTAAATAATGTGTGAGTACGGTACGTATCTAGAATATAGTTTGGCTAGCATAAAAAGTAAATTTCCTGGATTAATATGAAAATAAATTAAAATGATTCTTACCTTCTTTCCTAAACGCCTGCAAATGAACACTGTTAAGCAAAAGTGATTTATTTTATTACAAGTTGTTCTTATAGAGCATTAGAAAGGACAAGGATCCATGTCTGATTTTAAAATGACATCGGTATAAAATTTGTCGGTATAATTTATTGTTTGGTCCCTACAAGGGAGAGGTAAAACTACGAAAAAGAAGAAAAAAATGTTTAAACATATTTTTTTCTAATAAGGTCAATATTAATTGAGGTTGATGGTTGAAAATTATTGTGATTGCGACTTGAATTTAACATAATTCCATACTTCCATAGCTTGCCATTTCAAACAAAACACTTAATTAGAAGGTCGTAGGATGACAAAACGTTTACCTAATTTACAGCCTCACAAAGACGACAGGAATGTAAATTACTTGCTACTAAATGTTTCTGTGTTATTTTTATTCATGTGATATGAACTTCGTTAAATTATTTAAACTTTTTATTGTTAACTTACACACTACTACGTTTTTGTTAGTGTGAATTACCTTCCTTAAAAAGTTTAGTTATGTTCATATTACTTACATCACTAAATAATGGACAAATTTCAAGAATATTTAACTTATATAAGTTATTTATCTTGTTATTTATTGGTCGATTTATTTCCACAATTATTTATTTATTTATTTGCACAGCTTAATTAAACAATTCGGGCTCAGAATAACATATAATTCATAATCTCAGGTGATGTATAAAATCAGTATATGGGTGATTCTTCAAATACGGGAAAATTTGGAGTGTGTAAAATCCAAATTATTTACTTTGTTTAAAAAATCTCAAAAGAATTACTAAAATACTTCAGGGGTTACTTGATTATAATATGACATCAGCAGAGCTTAAATGTTTATATTTTTATTTATTTTAATTTCTTTATTTTTTTAAAGCCATGTGAATGACATCCGTGTACATGTGGATGGCAGAAGGCCACATTAATGACTAACTTTGGCAACAATCTGCTTTTCTTTGTGTGGTTTCATATTTTTCTCAGCATACTTCAGTTGATTTTGCACCAAATTTGCAAATTTGTGTGCATACTCCGGAATTAATGTAATTTTAACGAGACTGTGTTTTTATGGTTTTGGGGGAGGGGGCTATCAAGCAGAAATTCATTTAATTAGTTTTAAGATCTTAAGTACAGGTCACAGACACCGCAAACACAATAGTATCCCACATTTATCATCTACATGACTTGAGAGTCATCCACATACCCCTTCATGAGACATGTGGATGACACAAAAATCAGGCATGTGGATGACGAAAAAGGAGTTTAAGTGGTCTCAGCAAGCCATTCCTAAACCTCTGTAAGCTCAACTTCAGTCAAGTACTTTGAATTGGAAGGTTTATCATAGTGCATAATCAAAATTAATTAATATTCACTTTCTGCCTACTTTCTAGAAGCCATGTTAATGACGGGGAATAAAAACGCTTTCCTTGAAAATGATGCAAAGTCCTTTGTTAATCCCAAACTGTTTGTAAGCAAGCAAAATTCAACCTTACAATTCAACCACAAGCTGCCCTGTTGGCTATCTAACACTGTTGCCAGTTATACAAATTTATCATTTCTGCAGAAAAAATTCCATTCTTTTCAGCCATGTGGATGACCAAAAACCCATGGGACATTCTTTATGTTCATTAGGTGGGGTGACAATTTTATTTCATTTTATTTTTTAGGGTTTAATATTCTTCACACATTCATACTCATTGACAGGAAAAAAGTTGAAAAGGAAATAACATTTTGTTTTGTGGAAAAATGCATTAGAATATACAAAACCGAGGTTTGGGACAGGGCATGTGGATGACATTTCATTGAATTAAATTTGATTTTGGAATATCAGAATTTAAAGTTAGTGATATTTCAAAGTGATAGTTGTAGTATGGAAGTAGTAGAAACAAACTTTTTAAAAGTTGAATTTGAAGGGAAATATCACTCCGGAACACAAATTTTCCCGTATTTGAAGAATCACCCATATATACTTTCTTTATTTATTGTGATAATCACTACAACGGACACTACACAGATCTGTATGGTTCCTCATGGTAGAAAATAGTGTGATATTTGTCACAAAGTTGTATTTTAGGATGGTATAAAATATTATATTTGTTCATAATGTAATTTATATTTATGTAGTCTAATATAGGAAACTTATTATGAAAATTGCTAATATTTTTAAATGGATTCAGTCGTTACATATACAGCCGGTAGGCGATGACAATTATTATTGGAAATGTTCTGCATTGTAAGATGACTTTAAAAGAGGATTTTCTACATATTATGAAAATTAGTAATTTAAATTGGATTCAATCGTTGCAAAGGCAGCCGGTAGAGAATGTCAGATATTGGAAATTCTCTACATTGCAAGATGGTTTAGAAGAGGATGTTGTTCTATTTCTAAATTTAGCTGGAATGCCATATAAGGTTACCTATCGCTTTTAGCTTTGTTCTCTTCTGTTTATAAAATAAATAATGCAGTGAGAAAATTGTATTTTTTTAAGACATAGCCTTTGGAGAGTGCTGAAAATTGAACATATAAACGCCAAAGTTATAACAAAGTTCTAATGGAGATTGTATTATTTTATAATTATATTATATGGGTTAGCTCAGAAGTCCCCTGAGCATAAAGTTACGTCATCAGTTTTAATTTCGTATTCTCAGCTGTATGTATTCCATTATAGATACTCCCTCTTTCTGGACTTTAACAATTTCTTTCAAATTATCTCGTCTTTCGCATTGCTGTCTTCTTTTGTCTCTAACGAGCTGATGACGCCACGGGCGAGATGATTTATCACAGACAAAGTTCCCCTGACAGGGATGTGCACTTTTCGCCCGCTCTCTTTTACCTCTGTCCTTAATAAATCCTACCGCACTCATTTTCGTTCACAGCTAAAAACCACTTCCTTCCTCATTACGTCTTGATGTTCGTCTAGAAACGTAGTTCCCAGCATCCAATGATGAACAGTAATTTGTTATAAGAAACTAACGTCATCTGTAGGCTGTTGGATATTTCGATAAAATACATTAAATAAAATAAATTGAATGATCACTTGTATGCTTTATTTTCCATGTAGAATAATGAACTTTTTATAGAGGTTTCAAAACTCAAAGGAGTTATACATATCTTTGTTATAGTCCAGTTATTCATTGCATGGCCAGGCGGCTTCCTTTCGTTAGGAGGAAAAGTTTGCCGAGAGCTCAACCCATGTACTTTGTTTTTACCGCACCAATCAGCTAGTTACCCCAGCCAATCAAAATCTAAAAACGTCCTGTGGCGATTTTTACAGCTACTCGTCTACTCCGCGTGGAGTGAAATGCGCGGTTGCAAGATCAAGTTACAGTAAACAATATCACGTGTGAATTGAATAAAGCGAAGGAAGAACAGTGATAACAATGAGAGAATATTGCAACGTTGCTTTTGTTTTGGAAAGCGGAAGCCCAAGACCGATTTAGTCAGATCAATTAACATAAAGAAACACCCAAACCTTTGAAGCCGACTGACCATGCAATGAGTAACTGCACTATACCATTTATTAGGGTGACGAGGATATTTCAGACAAAAAAAGCCGTACCCAATCGTTAAAGTGGCTATGACACACTAGACCACCGGATTTTCCATCTTGCCAATGTAATAGGTCATAAAGGAAGTCTTATAGCAACCACCTTAATGCTAATACACTCTCTTTATTAGATGCAACCAACAAATGAAATAATTGGTGTTAAGTTAAAAAGACGTTATATATAAAACTATATTACTTACTATTTATTTACTAAACACAAATTATTTAGGCTATTTATAATTAATAATTTTAATGTTCACTGTGTCCACCGCTGTGGCACAGGGGATGCGTTCAATCCTCTCACGCAGCGGGCCCGGGTCCGATTCCTGGTCGGGACAAGTTCCCTAGGTGAGGTTTTTTCCGGGGTTTTCCCTCACCTTTGAGATAAATGTCGGGTAACTTTAGGCCCTTGTGGTCCCCGGATATCATATGGCCGTCATTATCATCTTCATCCCCATCCTCGCCTTGTTCTGAGTGAGTGTGTGTGTGAATGGTGTGTATCGTCCTATGTGTTCGTGTTGTCTCGGAGGTGGCCCCGGCATTGGGCTGATCACTCATCCGGGGAGGCCCTCCATGTCCTTGTCTGGTCAAAAAAGTATGTATGTGATCCAAAGATAATCCCTCTCCCGACAGGTCGCGGCCCTGTAAGGCCCGGGCGGCTTGGGTCACTTAAATCCTAAAAGGGAGAGGTAAAACTACGAGAAAGAAAGAAAAATGTTCACTGTTGGTTGCATTAAAATATTGAAACACACAATCTGTTATGGTTACTGATCGCTTAAAGGTTAATGAGATAGGCCTATAATTGCCGCTAGGGACGTTAGTTTCGTTTTTATTAAGTTTGATTAAACTTACATGTAACAAAAATTATACAGTTTCAATTCTCAGGACTTTTCGCAGGATAGGTATTTACATCTGGCTGCTTATATGGTTCATGCATTCAATGAACTTCGTCATGTAGGTTTTCAAACATGTAGATGAAATAATATGCAACGCACTGCAAGGATTGATGGTCTTTAATCTGTCCACCTACCGATCAATCTCATAGTCATTTCAAGAGAAATGATAGGAAGGAGCATAATATATGTGGGCTTCAAGAGTGTGATGGAGGCGGGCTTTCCCCTACGTAATAAGAAATGCTGGAACGTGATGCATGCGATGCTCACCTACGCACTCCCTTGAGCCTCATTGTACGGCCCCTTGTTATAAAGTACAGTGCCTCCTTCCGTCCCTCAAGACCATTGCGACTCAAAAACTCTTCTGCTCTTGGTATTTTGTGAAAAATACACTTTACTTTGATGCTCAGTTCAGTCTACCAGAACTCGCTCATTTTCCTGTGGGCCTAAGTTACCTTTTTTGTAACATCCCCTTTTCTTTAAAAATTCAAGGGAGGTCAAATGGATTCATGGACATAAAAGAATACCATACTACGCCAGTTATGTAAAATATTTCAATATCTAAAATCTAAACTTAATCATTTTCTTAAATTGTAATTTTTCAGATTTTGAAGGTTATGTTTAAGTTATATCATTTTTGTATATATTTGTAATAGCAATAATAAACAATAATAATTGCAATTATAATATTTAATATAGTATAATATATAATATATATTATATTATATGTATTAACGCCTATATTTAAGATCTAAAAAGATTTCAGTATATAATAAGTAACAATATGTAATGTAATAAATAAATGAATAATAATAAAGTTATATTGGATTGTTTTTATTGTGAGTTTATTCGTAAAGTTAACTTGGTCTATTTTTCCACAATGAGTCCAAAATACGGCAAACCTAATCCAGGACATAGTTCGGAGAGCATTCATTCGGAGTTGCATGACACGAATGAGCACAAATTACATGTTTCTATTTGTGTTTTCATTAACAGTATTAATATCCCTTAGTTACGTTTTTATATCTTGCAAGACGACTGGGACATAATTTACTTTATTATGTTGCTCATACAACAACTCCGTGATAAATATCTACTGTAATTTGGCAACACTGATCAATGTCGATGCGTATAATCCTTCCAATCGATAAGCATCTGCAGATCGATTAGAGCACATTTTCGAGGTAATGGCGACAGTCGCTTACATCGGGAGTGTGTCAGTGAAAAGTTGGAAAGGTTTTTAACTTATTAGGAGTAGAGAATGTGTCTCCATGTTACGTATTTTTTTAGTTTAGTGTATCTAGTTGTCGTGTGTTAAATTTTGCGTGGATAAATGGTTCAGTGAATGGACTTTTTGCCTGGGACAGATTTCGCTTCAGATGGCTGAGGTAAGCAATCACAACATACAGTGTCTGTAACTATAGGGAAAGTATTTGACAGGCCTACTAATATGATAGCAAGTGAAAATGGACCCTAATGACATTTCTTTCTTTTGCAATTAAGTTTTCATTGTGAGACTAATGCATGGACGAGGAATTCAGGATTATAACGGCAAGCGTGTGTTGTGTACCTCACTCACTCACTCCACTGCGACTACCCTGAACCAAGCTGCTTGCCTGCGTGCTTCTATTCTAGTGCAGTGGTGGACGCGCTTCGATGTCCGGGGTCACAATTTTTCTAGGCTCACATAACGTGGATGGGACGTAAATACACGCTATCAGCTCTTCAGTTCTCAGTTCTCTCCATGCAGATTCCTGCATAAATAATAAAAATAACTTATAGATTATAGCCTACACTACAGCAGAGATCGGCAAATGTGTATCGGCTATTGATGTGACGTACTACTATCGTCAGGGCCCACCCTCCCTCCTTTACTCAGCACGGAGTGTGTGCACGACAACGATAGACATAATATAACAAACAAGAAATCTGCTTGAAGAATAGTTCTACTACTTCCCTTGCCTACAGACACAAGTACACAGCCCAAACACGTCACACCATCAACATCCCCTACGGATGTACATAAGAGCACAATAGGTACACACACATCACATAGGGCCTATGGTTACCAAAATTTGGTTTGACCGGAGGTTTAGGCTTAATTGCTTGGCACTCTGGGGGTAAGGGTGGGAAAAAATGTCTCTCAATGATGGCATGGAAGTTTTTTAATTTAGATAACCTAGCAATTCATGCTAGCTAAACTTTAAAATTTAATTGGTACAGTTATTTAGGCCTAGTGCTTAGTGCGTCTACTCAGTAACAGTACACACAGAACTATGACACGAATGATTTTGCATTTTGTTGGCATAAAATATAGTTTGCAATACATAGGCCTATTTACAAACTTGTATACATTGCATAAATCATACACTTCTAATTGAGTCAACCATCAGTATAGGCCTAGCGTTTAAAGTGGAAAATACTTACATTAAAAGTATAATGTAGATAAGGTTATCGATAGCCCTAAATTCCGATATTTGCTTCAATTTATATGAATCCGGTCTATATTAAAAATTAAAATGTAACGCCATTTGGCGAAATCTTACACACTTGTGGAGTTGAATTAAACATCAGTAGAAAAAATTACTTAAGTATGCAATTAATAAGTATAGATTTTCACAAATGCTGATGGAAAACACTGTTGTGAACATAAGCGTTATCGCAATTAGGGAAAATCTTTCGGGTTTAGTGGCAGGTTGGTAATATAACTCGAAAATACTTCTGTACCTGCATTTATACCGAAAGCCATGTTAGTATTGATATTAAACCCTTCTTTACCATCTGATTTCTTTTAAATTTTAATTTCACTAATGTTAATACATTATCATAAACTGTATTTTAATTTGTATAAATTTTACTCGGAAATTACTATAGGCCCCGTATAAAGGATGTACTGACAATGTAGATCATTTTGAGTCTTAACAGTAATCACAGCCTTCTGTACTAGTGAATGTAGGGTAGGAAAGTTAAAAATATGGTAGGAAAGTTAAAAACAAAGTTCGAAGATAGAAGGTTTTTAACTTTCCGCAAACTATTTTACTGTGGACATTCATACATTAAAACCAGAATTAAAAATATAATTTGCGAATTTACAAACATGTTATTGAAATCACAATATTACAAAATATGGCTGCTGTGGAAACATTTCCGTCTCTCTTTTCATTTGCTGCATTAGTTTGACTTAACTTATGTTTGTGAGAATTTTTTTTTTTTCCAAACTGAAGGTAGTAAAAACTAGAGCGGATCTCGATTGACAAATGAAAACCTACGTGCTTTTTTGAAAGTAAATACCGGTGAATTAACGTTAGAAGTATTTCGTAACTCTCCCGTTGAAGTGAAGAATAATTAACAATGACTAATGTAAAATCCCTATCAGTCTGTATTTATTAAGTGCCAAAATGGTAGGCTTACTTTCTAAGTATTAATAAATTTCATTTTTTCAGCTAGTGCTAATGAGATATGTATCAGGTTATATTTCCACCTAAGCACTAGTAGGGTTGAAAAGAATAGAAAAAGGTTGATAAGGAATCAAAATGCCCTAGAAAATTAATTGTATAGTTTTTAATATAATTCTAAAAAACCAGTTTATAAAAGTACGAAAGAATTGAAAAAAATGTTCTACGTACAGTATTGATTTGTATAAGTGTATAAGTATAAGTGTATAAGTGTTGAAAATTGAATAGACTACGCTGACAAGGAATCAAAACTGAATTAAAGCCACATCTTATATTCCTTACAAATCTTTTCTTATGTCTAATAACTATAGTGAAAATAAAATCTAGACATCTATAAGAAGATTTTAACCTAACACTGATTTTACGTATCACATGTTATGCAGCTCTACTATAGAAGATTAACCCACAGTTTGTGTACTTGGTTTTTTATTCATTGACGTATCTTCTATATCCTCATAATTTTCTTATATTTAATTAGCTGCAAATACATATGTACATAATTTTATCTGTTTTTAGCAAGTAAATTAGAAACTTTTATCGATATAATCCACAAGGACTTTTTATTCTCTCAAATATTGTAATTGGTACAACACATTTGTAATTATAATTTTAATATTGTACATGTTTTATCTGTAATGACTATGTGTAACACTTATACAAATCAATACTGTACGTAGAAAATTTTTTTCAATTCTTTCGTACTTTTATAAACTGGTTTTTTAGAATTATATTAAAAACTATACAATTAATTTTCTAGGGCATTTTGATTCCTTATCAACCTTTTTCTATTCTTTTCAACCCTACTAGTGCTTAGGTGGAAATATAACCTGATACATATTACTTTCTAAGATTAGATGCTGGACGGAAAAATGTTTGTCCGTCAGTCTGTGTGCTGTATGCGCAATAATTCGAATACGCTTTATCAGATTTTAATGAAACTTAGTGATATGCAGGTTAAGTTGGGTTAGGAACAGTTATTTTAGTTAGCGCTCATTTTGTTATGTGACAAATTATCTCCTCCAGCACTGAGAAATTTAAATAACTTACTGTGATAATCGTTCCTCTATCATTTTCCGCTGTTCAGGACGGCGCGGTCAATAGTCGCGGAACAAACTTCACTGTTCACTAACTTGCGTTTTGGAGCTGTTCCGAAAAGCTTAATACACTCTTATAACTTTCCGCATAAACAGAAAACATTATTACTGAGTTATGATCGGATACAGTTAGCATTGAATCCGTATTTGGATGAATGAATAGCCTGAAAATCCCTTAAGGACAAAGACCACCTGCAAAGGAGGGCATAGCTTAGGCTAATTAATGCTCATTAGAATGGCAAGTCCTAAGGGTCTCGCTTGGTTATCTTTTTATATTTAATTACTGGTACATTTCTACTGGTACTTTCTCATTACATTAATTTCTACAATTTTAAATTTCTAGGTTCTATATACATTTTTTTACACATCCCACCTCCCCTATGTACGGATTATGCAAAGTATTATTGCAGTGTAGTCGTTTTTATATGTTTCTGCAGTGATCGCTTCTCATCCAAAAGTTTCCTGCTACTTTCTTGAAGCCATTTGTCCAGCGTGTGTTTGATCTTCTTCTGGTCCTCCGTCCAATTCTTGGGGCCCACGCTGTTGTCATTTGGGTCTAGCGGGAATGTTGCATCCTTACAATAGGCCTATGTCTTCCCCTCTTCCTGTTTAATTGTTCAACCATTGAAACAACGTTGGTCACGTTTTCCTTATTTTTTCAGTTTGTATTCTGCCCTTCATAGTCACCTCTATAATTTTGCGCTCAATTTTCTTTGACAGATTGATAGCATATTCTTTTGCCCTGATATTAATGTCCACGTTTGGCATCCGTACAAAAATACTAATATTGGCCTACACAGTATTGAACTATTTCTCTCTTTACGCTTAGTTCTTGGTAGGCCTATTTGTCTTTCGGAATAACCTTTAATCTCCAGAATATTTCCCATGATATGTTGATATCGTCGCTTTATTTCCTGCTCTGATCTATTTTCGAAGAATACTTACTGTTTGGCCTAAATATATGTATTCCTTGACGTATTCTATTGCCAATCCATCAACTTCTATTGGCTTTTAGGATTCTTTTGACATCGGTTTTGTTTTCCTGGAGTTCATTCTTAATTCCGTTATTTTACTGACTGTAACTCCTTCAGTATCGATTCTAACATACCTGCAGATGTGGCTACCTAATGTGGTAATTGTTTCAAGCATTTCTCACTAAAACGAAGAGAATTTTGATATCAAGTTTTTGAACAGGCTGTGTTGGGAGCTGTCATTTCGTAACATCTTCATTCATATGTGGGATCGTGTTGGTGAGGGCCTAGGGGCGCGCTGTACCCCATCATTACGACCTGCCGAGCTGGTTTCTCGCGTGAGCTTCCTATCGATACGTGAGGTCCGCAGCCACACCTGGCGAAAACCGGGTGGTAATCCGTACTATCACCGCATTCTTGCTTTTATCTCTCATCCAACTGGGCCTGAACAATGCCCCGAGACAAAGGATAGCCATGTTCCTGGTATCAGAGGGGGTACTTTTTAAACTACCAATGTAGGATATCAGAGTGATTCTTTTTATAATTAATAGAATGAAAACAATTTAAGTTGAAAACATTTTTGAAATATTCATTCTAAAATCATATAATGCAGATTTCTCATTTTGTCACATTGAACTTTCAAGTTATTAAATATGGAATGATGATATGGGCTATTAATTAACAAATTTAAGCAATATAAGTGACACACAGTATTATTTATTATTGGTTATTTTATATTGAATAACAGGCTAAATGCTTAGTATATGCTTAAGTTAAATGTAACTTGATGGATGTTATAGTCAAATAATTAATTATTAGGAATGAAAATGGAATATTTGTAGACTTTAAATAATTTACACATATTTTAATATGCACTGAAACTGAGACCTAAAACTAAAGAAAAATTAACAATTTTAAGCAATATAAGTAACACACAGTATTATTCAATATAAAATAACCTGAACTGGATAACAAAACATTGCGAAATGCTTGAGTAACTTTGACCTAAAAATCTGTAGGTTACGACTACATCTGAAGGCTTAGACCAGCGTTTCTCAACCTATGGTCCGTGGACCACATATTACGTTATAGTGACCTATAATTAATACCCCAAATATTAAGAATATAGGCCTTCTTTTAAAAATGGAATGTAAAATTAGGGGTCCGTGAATTTTTTTAGACATGTTAATGGTCCCCGGGTTCAAAAAGGTTGAGAAACGCTGGCTTAGACTATTCCGACTATTAATTCACTTATATCCTAAAAACACAGTTCTACGTACTTATCTATTAATATGGAACAATCGTGATTTAAACACTAAGCAACTAAGTATTTTATAACAGTACCAGAGAAAATAATATAAGAAATGAAGTCTGCACGATAAAATTTCTCATGAACTGTAACTTAAACCACTTTACAATTCAAATTCATAATGCCAGGTTACATGGTTGGTAACGCTCAAAAAATTCCACTCCTCGCAGTCATGATGATACAGACGGCTAATTACATTCAATTTGTAGGTCTCTTTCTTAGTTCCGTGCCTCTAGTTACCTCTAACAAGGCTGTCTCCACACCTTAACATTCTTTCTTGCGGTTACCACCTTCGGTATAAACGTCAAATTTCTCCGGCCCCGCCTTCAGAATCGTAATTAATGAAGATATCATCCTACTATCACACAAAAGGCGCGAGGGACTGGCTGAAAATAATCGTAGCCAATTTTCAGCACATTACTGGCACGCTATAGGCAATTATCTATCACCTTTTTTATATAAAAACTATAATAATTACTGGTAGCCGGAAAAATATGAAAAGCTGGACATGACGTGTATTGAGCATGGCTCATAGGCCTATGCTCAGATGCCGGCGACAAAACATCTTGGAAAATTATACTCACTGTCATACTTTTAAACATAGGATAATGTTCGACACTGTCGTTCATTTTACATCATTCCCGCTCCTTGAGTCCTTTAGTTAGAAATGAACCAATCCCCATCCTAACAAATTTGTTGGAATGAAAGAATTGTAGCAACTCTATACCCTTAGCAACCAGGGAAGGCGGTTGAGGCCAGGTAGGTTCCTTCACCCGCTAAGCACCCTCACATTTACAAGCAGAGGGAATTAGGACCAACCGTAATTTCCTCCCCATGGTCACCTAGTCTACTTTAATCAGTCAATCTTAGATTTTTTTAATATATCATTTTATCTTAAAATGTTTGTTATATATCAATTCTACACATAATTACAAGAAAAATGACACCAAACAATGTATAATTTACTTTAAAAGGAACATTTATAACAAATACATGAATAAAAGTTACGAGAAAACTGCTTTCAAGTCCTATGTTCCTATTAAAGTAAATTATACATTGTTTGGTGTCATTTTTCTTGTAATTATGTGTAGAATTGATATATAACAAACATTTTAAGATAAAATGACATATTAAAAAAAATCTAAGATTGACTGATTAAAGTAGACTAGGTGACTCATGGGGAGGAAATTACGGTTGGTCCTAATTCCCTCTGCTTGTAAATGTGAGGCTGCTAGCGGGTGAAGGAACCTACCTGGCCTCAACCGCCTTCCCTGGTTGCTAAGGGTATAGTTACAAATATTATCTGACGGATGCGGGAAACGGCATAATCCTTAATCCTTTTAGTCAAATTTCTGGCAAAAATACACATTTACATGTGTGCATGCACATACCACATTACATATCCCCTGCACGACAATTATTGAAGTTATTTAGTACATTTATATGACAGAAAAAAGATTTTACTTCCCCCCCCCAAAAAAAAAAAGTAAGTTAAAGAAATCAAGAGTGCCCACGAGGGGAGTTTAAGGCGAAGAGTGCGTCATTAATATTTCTGGGGTGGTTGAAAATTGTTGAAAAATTAGCATTTTATATGTTAAGAATAAAAACGGTCAAGTTTTATAACTTTAAAAGGTAATTAAAACCTCTAATAATTCTTTAGAAATTAACAAAATATACTGTACAACTAATAGGCCTAAATTTGTAAACACAATTAGCGAAATGCATTTGCTTGTAACCAAGTGCCGCGCTGACGAAATTGGTATCTGATTAGTAGGCCTATATGCTAACTGCGTTGCGAGTGCGAGCTGAACCATTGTCGGTCCGTCTTTGTCTCGCCTGCATTGTTGTTTACTTACCTTTCCTATTCCTTAACTGTTAAGAAGTTCAAAACATTCAATTATTCTTAAACTTGTCTTAGAATACAGCAAGGAAGAAACAGACTGAAAAGCTCAATGCCAGCTCAGAATATATTCTGTAATCATGTGTTATCAGTAGGGCCCGGATTTGAAGGTTTTAACCTTTTTTCCCCCAGCTTCCTAATTAGAACATTTTAACGTATTTTTCCGTTTCATACTCCTAGCTTCCGAATAATGAATCTTATACAACCTAAAAAGGGATAAATCGGACTAAAGGGTCTAAAAGGTTCTAAAGAGGACTTTTGCTGAAAAACTAGGGGCTAAAGAGGACTTTTGAAGAAAAACACGATTTAAAAATATAATATAGGCCTAATATAAATAAATATAAAAAATATAAAATAGATTTTCGAATTAATGCAAAGGAAAATAAAAATTATTTTCATATATTAAATATGTGAATTTATGCATTTTAAGAAAGGCATAATAAAAATAAATTTATACAACGCACTGAAATTAACTATGTATATGTCACTTGTCACTTGTCTTTGTAAATCGAAAATTTTCCGCCTCGCCGTCGCAGGAAATGAAACTTGAGCATTCTGCAATATTTTGAAATTTGCAAGTAATCCATTGTCATTTCAACTTTCAAAAAAAACTTGTTTCCGACCGACGACAGATAAGTATAGGAGGATCTGTGTAAAAAAATTATATTACAATTTTTGTTGTTAATATTAGTGTTTTATTACGACGGCTAAAATCGGTTGTTTAAAACCTAAAACCTAAAAAGGGCTATTCCACGAAAATAAATGCTAAAATTTCTTTTATAAAAGCCTAAGAATCCGGGCCCTAGTTATCAGTTATGTATATATCATGTAAAAAGCCTCATTAAAAAATACTTTTTCATTTGACACTTTTTTAATACAAGTACAGCAATATCTTTTCCTTGGGAAGAAGTTTCAGAGTAGGCTTACTGTTATTCTTCTACTTGGAATGAGAATTACTTTTCATGAGGTTGGTTGATACGAAGATGGGGATTACGTCTCAGAAACTTGGGGTGGGGGTGAGTCATGTAGCTACGGGGGGCACTCCTAAAGAAAGTAACATTTTATTATTAAATCTAATCTACCTTCATTGCACGATGGCTAACAAGCGGTATTAACATGGCGTTAACCTTTCGACTCCTCTGATCATTACTAACCTACTATTTTCTTCATCCAAATTATGGCTCCTCTTTTTTTTTTATCAAGTTGGCGTTACTAAACTGAATTAAACTAATTAAAAAAAATCCCGAAGCGGTACTGGAGGCGGAGGGCGAACTTGGATCTCCATATCTGTATAAAATCGCACCTACTACTAGACCTCGGAGACTGCCTTTCTTTTACATTTTGTCATTTAAATATTACGGATCTATCAGATACAATTTTAGAGCACGCATATTAATTTAGCATTGTTTCATATGCAAATGTTGAATACAGATTATGTTTGCGTAGAATCGTGGTACTTGGATAATTCCTTTTGGGCAATCGAACCTGATTAAGTAATCATTCCAGTCCGCCCCTGGAAAACCGACCTCTTGTGAATCATACTTAAGCTGCATAAAGACTTCATCTTGATCATCTGACGCATAACAACCACGACTATTTATCGCTTCCTCTATTGGGTGGTCTGTCTATATATGGTTATTCCTAGTTATAGGCCTTGGTTTGATTTCACACCGCACAAGAACTTGTCCCGAACGAGTAAATTATACCTTGCGACGGAAACCTAGTAATTTTAATAGCTTTTACGAAGTAATATACAGATTCTATAAATGGAATGGACATCGTAGTTTATATGTCACGTCGTTTCAAGAACAGAAAACGACTAATAGACCTATTATGAGCTTCTAACACGCATCTTAAAACAGTGGTCATCCAAAATGTCATTCTCTTTCGTAGTCAACTCATAGGTAGGCGTATTTATATTAAAGGCAATGAAATTGAAATATTTAGAAAATTAATCTTTTTACTTAGGCTAACGTACAGAATATCTTATTCCTTGTAATCTAAGGTCAGGGCCAGAATAGAAGGCCAAGCCCTCATAGTCAGCACTCAAAAGCTCTAGATGTAAAAACGCAAATTTTGCTGTGTTTCTATTCTAGGCGTACTGAAATTCTCTACGCCTTGACGTAATATTTCACTAATAATGGAATTATGATATGAATAGTAGCATTGAGGAAAGGAAAATGTTATTACTTTGTTAGCCTG
Organism: Ectobius pallidus; assembly: GCA_964059195.1. NCBI lineage: Eukaryota > Metazoa > Arthropoda > Insecta > Blattodea > Ectobiidae > Ectobius > Ectobius pallidus. The sequence continues at coordinate 93,114,060 of CAXKWD010000007.1, forward strand.
ACACGATAATAATTAATAATAAACCCAGGAAAAACTTGACACTGAAAATATTACAATACTAAAACATATATATCAGTCCAATGAACTATGAACTGGCTGCGCGGTTTTTTCCTGTTTGCGATGATGCATGTTGTTTTGTAGAGGAAAATAAGTCTTCGCCGGGAATTGAATTGAATTTCGGCAATATCAATGCCATCCCCAGCCCCTAACATGTGTTTTCACAGTTGGATCTAAATAGTCGTTGAGAATGAACTTATGTTGAACGTATTAATGAACTTATTAATGACTTATAATGCACTTAATGTACTTATTAATGTACGCATTGCCGAATTGCATCCCCCCAAGTAAAAACAACGAAGAAAGGCAGCTATTTTTATACCCGAAACTAATAATGTGGTTTTATGTTACTGAAGCTATAAGTTAACATTACTTTTTTTAATGTCTTGACATTGTATGCTAGCATACACAACTTTCACTATTGACTGTGTACAACAAATAGTGTAAAATATAATGCACAAGGTTCTATCCTAACTTACCATTTAATGTAAAGGAAGGCTGTGTGTACGTTTTTATTTATACGGAAATATTTGTATACGAGAGTGTAAGGTTGTGACTGTAACATACAATAATATTACCAACAATCTTTCATGAAATTCATTAATGACATAGGAAACTATCTGAAGTACTAGATTGCCTTCATCTGCACCCTGATGAATTTATTATATTGAGGGAGTTTATGTTTGCACCTAGCCGAAAGATAGCATTAATTTATTGTGATTGAGTGACTGGGTAGAGTTATGTCAATCACTAAAATGGTCTTCTGCTGTCTCCACTCTAACGTTCGACCACTCTGTCATTACTGTTAACTGACATCTTCATTAAAGAGAGACGGCCATTCAAGCGAGATGTTTCTAATTGGAAAGTCTAGAATTTCACTCTCTCCGCAGTTTGAATGGACTCTATTCAGCATCAAGATGTCTAATTGCGACTCTAACAAGCCCTTCTCAGGCTTTAAAATGTGTAACTTTTATTGTCTGCTAACATGATAGGTCTAACTCGTTATAAACTGACGAGAAATACGCATGAGTTCTTCTTTGTGGTGAGACTCCCCCTACTACTATGCATACTATATGCTTGACATCCTACCATCTCGTTTTGAGATTGCTGAGCAGTAAATATTTAAGACATAAATGAGATTACTAGGGCAAGGCATTTGATGATTTTGCATTTTTTTTTATATGAAGGTTAAAAGGTAGCTCGAATATAAATAAATGTGTATAATTAATTAATTGATTAAATAAGGGCAATTTGTTTTTGCATTTTTTTGCTTGATTTTGCTTTATTTTGCTTTTTTCGTAACTTTCATGAGATAGGTCTTTTTTGGCAATTTTAAGGTCATTTTCTGCATTTTTGGGTCAATTTTCGGCCTTTTTAGGTATTTTTTGGTATTTTTACGTCATGCTTGAGTGAAGGGAGGTAGAGAGAAGCTTTTCCATATACAATTCGTTACTTTCAGACAACAGGCAATCGTTTTTATTTGATAATCTCTGCCAAGTGTTCATAGATTTCATTTTAATTCAGGTTTATTGTAAACACCATAGCAGTTTATCTTGTAGCAATAATTTTTTTCTTTCTTTCTAAATGTTGCAAATTTGCTAGGGGCAATTTGATGGGCATGCCAGTTCAAAATGATTTTTTTTTTTCGCTAAGGTTGTCCAAGTAGTATTAATTTACTTACTTAATAATATGAGTGTGTTTTATATAGTACATTCATATATAACGCACTGTCATCCATTAAATTGTTTTTAGCAATCCATTCCTCTAAAAAACTAAATATAAGTAATAATGGAAAATTTATTGGTCATTTTTGTAAAATAATGTGTCATTTTTTCATTATTTTTAGGTCATAAATGAATTTTTTTATTTTGCCTTGCCATCTCATACCGCTGCTCCAGCACGGTAACATTTAGAAAAGATTGCACGCCTATTAATTTTATATATGAATGAGTTTTAAAGCTTTCGCTATGCATTTTCATGCTTTCAATTGGCGAATAATGTTTTTCCGTTCATTTTCCGTTCATGTTATCATGGTGGAAACTTGAATTTCCTGTACCCAGTGAGCACTAACCTACGTGCGTCTTTTGCCTTCTTTGTAGCCCAAAGACCCGCAAACTCGGCACTCGCTACTCAGAGTTTGGATTACTCGGCAACCATGACAAAGAAAAATAAACAATTTTGAGGTAAACTATTTTGTTGTAATTTATTGACACGTAAGTTATATAATTTTTGTTTCATAGAAGAGTAATTCCGTATTAATATGTTTTATGATTTTTTAACGGTATTTGTTACATGAGGCCAATAAACACATTTATTTTCGCAATAACGGTTTTAATTTATTTTCATTCCCTTATTCGCGATAGCTCGGTATTTCGGAAACTCGACGCCTTTTAGGTCCATATTTGTGGGACTCTATTGTACATCAATCCCCATAACTATTGATATATTTATTATTGCAGACAGGAAATATAATCAATAATCATATTTACTAGTTGAATTTTACCATTGCAATCTTTCCAGTGTGTGCAGATTTTTATATTTATCATTATTGATTTGCCACATAATTCATCCAGCTGCTCAATATGATGTCACTAGTTGCCCCTGCACTGAAATAATTCAGGGGTGCCCACAGGGGGGGGGGGGTTCAGACGCAGACTGCGTCATTGAAATTTCTGGGGGGGCAAAATATTATTGTTTTATGAATTTTCTGGGGGGGGGGGTTGAAAATTGTTGCAAAATTAGCGTTTTATATGTTAAAAATAAAAACGGTCAAGTTTTATAACTTCAAAAGGTTTCTTCTAACAGTGGATTAGGAAAGGGGGGTCCACGGGGTTTGGACCCCAAAAAGTCAAAACCTAAAATTCTATATTTTTATTAAAAAAAATATTTATTTAAATAAACAAGATTTGTTGGTGTGTCAAATATGATATAGCAGTTATTTTCTTTTCATAACATAATGAGTAGGCTTATTATATCCACTGTTCCATGTGTTATTCAACTTTTCTTATAAATAGTAATAAGTATTATAACTTAAGTAACAATTTCTTGTTTAAGTTGCCATGTCTTAGAGTACAGTAAACAAATTTGCTAACTAGTTTTTCAGTGCTAAAATAGCATAAAATGTGATTTTCATTAGTTCATCATTTAAAAGTTTTCCCAGGGGTGGACACCTGACTTAGGTAACATTTTCTTGTTTACATTGGCACGTCTTAGAGTACGGTAAACAAATTTCCAAACTAGATTTTGAGTGCTAAAATAGACTAAAATGTTATTTTCATTAGTTCAATAATTAACAATTTTCCAGATTTTGAGTGCTAAAATAGACTAAAATGTTATTTTCATTAGTTCAATAATTAAAAATTTTCCAGGGATGGAGGCCACACTTAGGTAATGATTTCTTATTTACATTGGAATGTTTTAGAGTATGGTAAACAAATTTCCTAACTAGTTTTTTAGTGCTAAAATAGACTAAAATGTGATTTTCGTTAGTTCAATATTTAAAAATTTCCCGGGGTGGACACCCGACTTAGGTAACAATTTCTTGTTTACATTGGCATGTCTTAGAGTAGGATAAACAAATTTCCTAACTAGTTTTTTAGTGCTAAAATAGCGTAAAATGTTATTTTCATTAGTTCAAAATTAAAAATTTTCCGGGGGGGGGCCCCTACTTAGGTAATGATTTCTTATTTACATTGGCATGTCTTAGAGTATGGTAAACAAATTTCCTAACTAGTTTTTATGTGCTAAAATAGCGTAAAATGTGATCTTCATTCGTTCAATATTTAAAAATTTTCTGGGGATGGACCCCCGACCCCCTTTTTGGGGGGTATTCCAACCCCCCGGCACTATCGACCCTCCCCGCAATTATTTTCTGGCTACTTATTTTGTTGCACTTATTATATTACTAATATAATGTTACAAAGTGCCCCAAGAAGATAAAGCAACAAAAAATAAATAAATTTAAAAAAATTAACCCACCCTAGAAAATATCATATGGGCGCCCTTTTCGATAGCCAATCAGGTTGGGGGGGGGGGGTTGAGCAATGAAGTTGGGGGGGTGAGTCATGAAGCTTGAGGGGGGTGGGCACCCCTGAATAATTATTATGTCGATTGCCACCAAGATTAAAATAGTCACTATCTTTTTAAACTTGAACACCATATTGAACAATTGCTAGATATGGATTATAGCTATTTCGCGTAGGTCCTTATTTTTCGCTATAAAAGAATTTGTTTTAATTTACAGGCGTTTTACAAACTTTTTCTCGCCTCTGACAAAGAGCATTTTTCGATCAAGTGTCACAATATACTCTTTATCTTAGGCCTACTATAATAATTGTTTGTTTGATTACTCAATTATATAACAAAATAAGAATAAAATTAACATAAACAGCATAATAATACATTTTTTTATCATAATCACATTTTGGATTTCTATTTTACTTTCCTTATTCCATTTTTGCCGCCGGCGTGGTCTTGTGGTTAGCGTCGCTGACTACAGATCCGTCGGCCCGGGTTCGATTCCCGGTACCTCCTCAGATTTTTCTGAGGTAGGGAGGTCTGGTAGGGGTGCACTCAGCCTCGTGATTCCAAATTGAGGAGCTACTTGATAGAGAAGTAGCGGCTCCGGTCCAGAAAACCACCATTAACGGCCGTGGGTGTCGGCATGCTGACCACATGCCCCCCAATCCTGCCATCTGCCTACGGGAGATGATGCAGCGGTCGGGTGGTAGGCCAAGTCCCTCCAGGGATGTAGCGCCACGGAGTTTAGTTTTATTCCATTTTTACCTCTCAATATTTCTCATCTTCATCATTATAAGTAAATTACCAAAAATGCTGAATAATCAGCAGAACATAATGTTAGTAATAGTATTCCCGAAATATGATCTGCTTTGCTCTCTACAACTGTAGGCTACGGTATCTCTTTTAATCTCAATTTCAGAATCCACCTTATTTGTTAGTGATTGGAATGGATATCGGTATGTCATTAATATAGACCGGGTGCTAGGCAAAATGCCTATTCTTAACCGTTATAGATATAAAATTAACTTAACATAAGTCTGTCAAATCTGTTTTCAAAACGTTAAATCTGTCTATTTCAACTTATAATGCCTATAAACGTCTATTTTCGCTTTTCTGATATAAAAAAGCTGTAGGAAAGAAGGGAATTAAAATAAAGTAATTCTGCAAATTAACGGAAAGGTAATTTGTAATGGAAAAGTGTTAGATTGGTTAATTTAGAAAATCTCCATACATAATTGCATTGAGAGATAGGCTTACTTAAAAGATAGAGCTATTTTATTGACATTTCTGTGAGCGAACAGCCCTGGTTATCATTATTATTATTTTTAAGAAGAGGTTACAAGAGTAAGAATACTCATAATTTGGTATAGTAACTTAGGCCTACCTCTATTCAACATCTGCAATATACATCCAATAATTTTAAGCGAACCATGTTTGCACTTCAACGGGGAGTTCGTTCCTGAGCTACCGAACTATTATAATATGGAATGTACTATATACTTCGAGAATCGATGGTGATGCCTTCCAGCACCTTTTTGTGATATTAAGCTCAGAAATATTCTGCTCTGTTTATTTTCTTTTCCAGATCGCGGTATTCTTTTTACAGTAGTTCTGTATCGAAAAAAATTCTCATTCTTGCGAAACGCCTTCCCTCGTCTTCTGTAATATGTCAAAGTCTCTTTTCTCTTTCCAATCTTACACATCAGAAAAGTTTTAAACATGTCACAGAAGTTAGTCTCCTTGTTGGGGGCATTTCAATTTCTATCTTCCATACAGGCGAAAATGTTATGTAATCTAGGTTGTCAGATAAACATATTACTTGACACAGTGCCTAAAAACGTTGGGCTCGATAACCAACAAATACAATAATTGTATTTCAGTAATTTGAATCTGAGGTCGCTTTTACCAGGCGACGCTACCTAATCGTGGTATATAGTCCACGTGATTTAGGTGTTAATAAATATAATGATTTAACTATTATGCTCTTAATTTTTAATTTTTTAAATAATTACCGCGGGCGTAGCCGCGGACACACGCTAGTATATAATAAAGCACGAAAGTAATTATTATTTGTATAATCCGTTACATCTTTATTCCTGGAATAGTTTTAATAAATCCAACTCGAATTGACGAGTTTCATCAGATAAATTCGCTTCTGCTGCTCAGTCGCGAATCATTCGATAAACTCATAAACTCTCGTGGAATTACCTATGATAAACTTGGATGGTATATTTTTATCGACAAACTTATATCGGAACATAAAAAAAATTAAGTTTAGCATAAATGTATAAATAAAAGTAAGGAGATTGTTCATTTAAAATAAATGGCATCTGACGTGGATATTAAAATCGTCGTGCTACTAAACTTTACAGATCAGGAGCTACCGTATAAAAATTAGCCAATCTTAGTTTTATTAATTTGATCCTTTCCGAAGTGCAACTATTGATGTTTATGCCTGCCATCCCATGAAAATATTTGTTTCCTCTGTGGGTACTTCATTAATTCTATTTTTGTCCCTTACTTTTTATAACTGTCAAGGGCCTCTATATTCACTGCATAGCCTACTTATCAATAACTGTATGGTATGTAGTATTATTTAGTTACCCTATACATAATCCCAGTAGTAATAATAACAATAATAATGATAATAATAATAACTAAAATCTAAAATTATATCTATAAAAAACAGCTGCAAAGATACATCAGGCACTCTTCCAAGTCCTCACGCATCGACATTTTAACACGACGATTTTCACTCATTCTTCCGTGAGTAAATATTTCTTGAAGAGTGCCTGCTGAATGTAATAGCCGAGATTTTCTTTAAATAGTGGTTAGTAAAAGGTTTATTGCACTTCAGCATTGCATAGACTGGAGCTGTCATTCCAAATTAACACTGCTTTAAACTCAGTCTTACCTAGTCTATAATTGTCAGATTTCGTTAATAAATGTTTTCATATTACATATTTTAGTACATAATTAGTTTAATATTTATAAATATATATATATATATATATGTTCATATTTAACACCTTGATAACACATAAATATTCAGTCCTTAGTTATTAGGTATCATAAAAATACATATCGATTAAACTAATCATTTTTAGGTTCAAAAAAGTCACATTCAGTTTAATGCTGAATTATGCAATAGTCAGTGACTGTACGTCAATGAAGTATAGCACAGTAATTATTCAAAGGAACGCGTCTCTCCTAGAAATCAAAACGATAATACGGTAGCATGGATTATGTAAGTTACTATCCTAATACCATAATGTTCCGCAGACTAGAACAAAGGAACAGAGAACGATAATTCCTACAAGAGCTTGGAATTGGCAAAATTAATCAATTCAACTTCCTTTGTGTGGAATCCTTAGCAATTGGCATCCTATGTGGAGTGCGAATAGTGATAGCTATATAGGAAGATCTGAATACGTCAGATCCTCTATTTATCAAGAACAGCAATTATCCACTTAGAAGAGAAGTTGCATAACTAACAATACACTATTAACTGTCATATCCAGTGCTATGATTTAATTTAATACAGAAAGTGAATTCGTATTTACATGAAATCACGAAACGTGTTTTACTGTAGTTTCGACTGTCCTAACAGTCAACTTCAGTAATGTAGTCATCCCTGGTAGCCTGTAGTGATGAGCAAATGCAAGACCAAGACCAAGACCAAGGCGGTCTTGGTCTTGGTCTTGGTATTGCACTCTCAGTCTTGGTCTTGGTCTTGCATAGGTAACCCTGGTCTTGGTCTTGGTCTCGGTCTTGCATCAGTGGTCTTGGTCTTGGTCTCGGTCTTGCATACTCGGTCTTGGTCTTGTTGCAAGAGTCTTGCAGTCTTCTCTTACGCATCTTACATGATTTAAAGTTACACCGATTACATGTGTGTTATTGCTTGCGAAAGTAACGAAAGCTAATTGCTTTTAGTTGCAGTAAACAGTAATGTGATGTCACGCTGTTTGCCGAAACGTCCATGGTGATATAAGCTAGAACAGTAAACTTTGAGTGTAAATTTAAATATTCTCTGTTATCCTATTGCAGAACTTTAAACCCAAAATCCACTAGATGCTATACACTATTTGAGAGTGTAAAATTATGTATATTATATTGTAAACTTTCAAATTGAACGGCTGTGGAGAGAAGAAGTAATATTAACAGGATGTGTATGAAATGTTTAAAAGACTTCCGCATAGGAGAGAGGTTCTATCTGACCTGTTTAAAACAGTATAATATAGTAACAAAACCTAACGGCATTGAAGCAGATGCTTTAGAAATTGTGCAATCTATAGAAAATCACACAATGTCCATTCGAAACCCAAACCCATAGGCTGCAATAAATAATATTTCTCTTTTCATATACCCTAGTTCTAATTTATAACACATTGTGAAAAGATCATTTCTGCACTTTAAAGATTTCCGCTACCTCCCATAAATTACTTTCTACTTACTTTCAAGTTTCGGGCCTTCAATTAATTGGGTCATAAATAATTATAATTATTCTTCAATTAAGCAAATATTTCTAGACCAGGCATTTTCTACTTTTAGTATCTTTTCCCATTCGATATGCATCCTTAATATGAATCAGCAGCAAGAACTTAAACACCGCCACCGTCATGTGCCAATAACAAAATTGTAGTAGTAAAAAAAGTTTTCAGTGGATCTCCTATCTTTCATAAGCAAAATGTAGGCCTGTATAGCTACAGTACAATCAGATACGTAACTGTAATGTAATAACTAGCAAATACCCGTCAAATAAGTTCCTTTTAATTAATCTACGGTTTAATAGTGTTTTATTGAATAATTATAAAGCATACCGGGCGTATAACATGATTTTTTCAGATTTCACTTTATTTTGAAATTTTCTGCAAAGAGAATGGAATGAGCTGAATAGCTATGTTATATTTTGTTCAAGTAGACAGGAAAGATTCTATGTGAGAGTAGGCTATGAATATTAAGGATAGGTGTAAAAAAGGATACCATCGTTAATGAAATAGAATACTGAGCATGTTATTAGGCGTTTTAAGTTACGGGGGTTACTGTTTAAAGTTTCAAATCCTCAGTCATAGGCCGCCCCCATGGCTGAATGATTAGAGCGCTCGCCCTCCACCGCTGGGACTCGGGATCGGATCTCGATGGATCCATGTGGAATTTGTGGTGGACAAAGTGGGGTCGGGGCAGGCTTTCTCGGGGTGCTCCGTTTTCCCCTGCCATATGTAATTCCATCGTTGCTCCATTCATCATAGTATTACCATTTGGTTGTAATAAAGAATTATTATAAATCCTCAGTCATAGCTTTCTTTTAACCCAGTGAGAGGTTAAAGAAACTAGTTATTAAATAACTGTATGGCAGAATTTTTAAGTTTTATTGATAAATTATGTGGTCAGTTTTTATATTTACGTAAAATGAAATTTCATATATGGCTTTGGACCTTTGTTAAATCTGCTTGTCTTTCGTACTTTAATACTAGAGAACTATTGCAATTAAACATTTTAAAAATGAATATGGAGTGTTTATCGTGAATTTAACTCCCACCAATTGAAGGAACTAGCTGTATGGAATGCCATTCAGGGAAACCCGTCAGATTAATTGTAAGTTTTCATTGCAGTAATTTGTTTTAACGTAGTGGTGAGAGAGGTAGTATACGGATTTCATATGTATTATTTGAATGGTGCGCTCGTTTTTGGACACGGACAGCGTCACGCACTGGGTCTGCTCTCATTGGTTACCGCACGATGAGGCAACCTCTACATTATAGGCCTACCAGCCTTGGGACTACCCCGGCTAGCGACACTGCGGCGCCTTTGAGTAGGGCTCGCTGGCTCGCTGCATACACAATGGGGCTTTATAAATCTTTGTCAAATACCAAGACTGCAAGAGTCTTGCAGTTAGGTCTTGTTCTTGCCAGAGTCTTGCAGGGTTGGTCTTGGTCTTGGTCTCGGTCTTGCATGGTCGGTCTTGGTCTCGGTCTTGCATATTCTGCAAGACCAAGACCAAGACTGCAAGACCAAGACTGGTCTCGCTCATCACTGGTCGGAACCCTCGAAGTTGGGACGCAATCGAACTTGATTTCTATTATGATTATTATGCATTGTATATTATTATTTAATTTGACTGTAATCGAATAACTAATTAAAAGCCTACATTGAAACATAAAAAAAACTTAATTATGAGAAAAATATGTTCAGTTGTTCCACAATGTAGGCGAATCACCTTCCATTCTTTCTTACTAAAGTGACTTCCAAAGACAGAGTATAACGGTACATGTGCTACACAATACATACGAATCTTCATCTAAAATAGGTACTTATGGTCCAAGTGTTAAAAACAAGTTTTTAATTTGCAAGTAGGTTATGTTTGCGAAACGAGGGCGAGTGGTTCAATCCTACTAGTAAAATAAAATCATTTTACCACGTTATCATACACTATTTTTAGAAAGTCGTTCATATTTGTGAAATATGAATAAATAGGCTATTACATTTATTTTTTATAAGTATCACGTACTTTCATCTAGCTATGCTCGCAGTGCTGGCATCTACTATGCACTTAAGCAGACGGAAGTTACTGATTTTCTAGGACGCTGTTGCCAACATGTGAGTTTTAGTTAAACAAAGTATTACTATTTTTGAAAAATTTAACATTTAAAAATCGTAATGAATTTAAACATTTTCAACTAAGTCTATTAAATAATATACGCGAATGTTATTAATTATTATTATTATTATTTAATCTCCAGCACAGAGGCACGTTAGGGTTGTAGGCCAAGTTTACAGAATAATCTTAATAATTATATAAATTCAAACATTAATAAAATCAGGTAAACTGATGTAACGAAGTGCCAGTATGTTTTTGTTTAATCAGTTATGATTGCAAATGATATGCAGAATACAGAAAAAAAGTCAAATTGGCCGGTTTCGGGATTTGAACCATGGAACTCCAGAATGTGAGGCCAAGACGTTACCATCTCAGCCACCTGGGTCAGTTGAACAGTCTAGTTGGATAAGCGCATGTAAAGCAATAGTGTTATTTGTCATAGCTAACTGTATTTTAATTGCCAAAGCCTTATAAGATCACAATAAAACAATTGACTAAGTTGTCATGATAACTGATTTGCATTTCATAAATTCTTTCGAATACGTATATTACCATAAAATAAGCACTAAATTGAGCATTACTCCGAAACAGGTCAACCGATTTTATCCAATATCAATAGACGTCTTCCTATGGACATTATAAATGTGTATACCAAGTTTCATAAAAATCCGGTAAAGCGTATTTGAGTTACCGCGTCTTTAAAATAGACACTAAATTGGGTTTTACTCCGGTACCGGTCTACCGATTTGATCCAAAATCAGTAGACGTCTTCCCATGTACATTATAAATGGGTATACAAAGTTTCAGGAAAATCCAATTAAGCATATTTGAGTAATCGCGACTTCTTATATATTAACATAAAAGGCACTAAATTGGGCATTATTCCGGTACTGGCCTACCGATTTAGTTGAATATCAATAGACGTCTTCCCATAGACATTATAAATGCGTATACGAAGTTTCATAAAAATCCGATAAAGCGTATTTGAGTTATTGCGCCTTTAAAATAGATACTACATTGGGTTTTACTCCGGTAACGGTCAAAAGATTAGGTTCAAATTCAACAGAGTACTTCTCATGGACGTCATAAATGTGTATACCAAGTTTCATGGAAATCCGATACAGCGTATTTGAGTTATGGCACCTTTCTATTAGAAAGGTGCCATAATCTATTAAAATAGGCACTAAATTGTGCATTACTCCGGTACCGGTGAACTGATTTGGTTCAATATCAATAGGGTTCTTATGGACATTATAAATGTGTTTTTCAAGTTTCATGAAAATCCGAAAAAGCGTATTTGATTTATGGTGCGTACAGACGCACGGACGGACAGACAGACAGACAGACGGACAGACATTTTTTCGTCCCCCACACAATCTCATAAAGTACCATAGTGGCACTTAATAAGTAATTAACTGTAGTTGATCGTGAATGTACTTTGTAAAACTGATAAATTCTATAAAACAGCAGACTTGGAAGAATAAATGGAGACATGAGTGGGAAAATGTTTTCTCACACTGAGAAGCATGCAATTTAAGATTAAACCTCCTTCTTTCGAATAATGTTATTAATTAAAAGAGTATTTTTCACGTGACGGACACCAATGTCGTCAAACCTGAAGTGTTATATTTATACCGTTGTAGCGTTAGAAGATCTTCATTTACCTTCGACTATCTAAAAACATACATACAATATTTCCATTTTCGCTCAGAAGTTCTCATTTTGTATGATCACCTACAAACTGAGTAAATGATTGCTTTTATTCTACGCTTAAATGGCGGGTTCGACAACCTGAGCGTTTGTCTAGCCTATCAACATAACAAGTCATTACCTCCCATTGAAGGAGAACAAGAAGAAAGGAGAGTTGGAGGAGAAAAAGAACAGAAAAGGAAAGAGAAAATGGAATAAAAGCAGAAAAATAGAACCGGAAATTCTTGTTGTTAGGATCATGAATTGCGTATGTTAACATTTTTGTCGAGTGACACATAGGAGCGATAGGCCGATATTTGATCTATATCCGGGAGTAAGACAGGAGTAACCAATTAAGTGAGGTCTTTTTGTCGGGGCATATGACAAAATGGTATTCAACATCAGTAGCTTGGATGATTGTGACTTTTTGTTACGATCTCGCAAATCATTCTGCCTGACAAGAGTAATTCTTTTTTACTTACTTACTTACTGCCGGGTACAGTTAATTAAGAGGAATGTCGACTTAGGTGCCATCTGTTGAGTTGTGCAGATGACTAATCTCGTCCAATTTATTATATACAGCAAGCATTAGTCGCTGTAAGAAATTGTGTTTCTAATTAACTTGAAAATGTCTCATAAAATACGGTCTACATTCGAACAAGTTTTAATGGTTTTAAAATGATTGCAGCTTCGTGCAGACAATTAGAGTATAATTTTAAAATATAAGCAACGATGTCATTTAATCAGCGCATTTTAACCGAGTTATATTTTTTAATAATGCAATAAATTCATGATATGGCTTATTAACCAAAGTCTGTTTAATAAAAAACGGATGTCATCTATTCAAGGACTACTAGGATAGCTTCTATTAGAGTCATTAGGGAGTATAAACCAGGCCCCCTCATCAATCGGTGGACCATGTTGCCAGCTGTTATCTCGCGGCCTCCCAAACAAAAAATTATCTTTGCGGGAACCTTTTTCCGCAATAACTTAATTATTGTACATAACTGTTCATGTTTCGACAGAGATGTTTTGAATTCTGAAGTATTTTCCAGAGTTAAATCCTAAAACGTACTCCGTATAGGTTAACATATCAGTGACGTATCAAAATATTCCCCAAAATTGTGCCTCTTCCCCCTAACATTTTAACTGATTTTATTAATTGAAAAATTGTAATAAGTTAATAATTAACAAAACGTTGTTGTAATTTCTAACTATTGAAAAAAATAGGCGCTGAATGTATCCTCAATAAAGTAATACAATTTTTTCAGATTTGTTAAATAATTTTACAGAATACCTCGGCAATCTTTTATATGGACATATAATGATCGTCATTGTATTTGAAAACATATTACATTTTGGTGCCTTAGAATTTATACCTATTCTTGGGTATATTTAGGTCGCTGATGGCAAATGTGCCATTAGTTTTGCCCTACAGCTTTAGTTTGTGATATATTATACATATTATCCCATTTTACGTTTGATATAAATGAAAAAAACAGTGGCTGTTTTTAGCTTCTAATTCACGTGAAGACAAAAGCAACACACTAACATTACATTAACTTTATAATAACAATATAACATGGGTCTGTCAAAAAATTGATATTATCACATATTGTACGGTCGTGTATGACTTATGAGCTGTCAATTTGAGGGCCAAAAAATAATCCAGCGTTTAGTTTTTCTTTGCAACAGTGCAACAGTAAATTCTCCAACTTACTCACATATCCCGGTATACCACCAGACGTTCTCAATATGGGATATAATACCAACCCAGTGGCGATTTACAAACTAGTAAGTGCTTTAATGCCCGAGCTTCATAAGTAAACCAGTGGTAGGTCACAGTGGAATTATAATCCTTTCACACGGGCCGTGTGTAGGCTAAGATAAAAGATGGAAGTCAGACGGAAAAGCCAATGTCATAACCGGGATTGTACTGGCTTGTTGCCATGGTAGCCCAATTGGTAAGAGCAGCATCACGGAGAGCCGCAGATCCTGGTTCAAATCCCGGCTATGGAGTTTAATTTTTCAGTCTGACTTCACCTTACCAGCTTAGCCTACACACGGCCAGTGTGAAAGACTGGCAAGGAAATAGAAAAAGTTAAGTTGATGGACAACAGCCTACTTTGAATCAAAGTTAAATGAAAATCTTAATAGGTCTAAATTATGATATATTCGTCACTTAATTTCAAATTATATATTGTTGTAAATGCTTCACCTAGACTCAAATAATTACGACTGTAAAAGTAATAGTAAAAAACTACGTTCAAAATGAAGACTATAATTTAAGTACAAGCATTGTCTATACCAACAGCAATTGCCAGCAAATGGTAATCATTTTAACGCTAGGTAGCTAATGAATGATTGAATAAATGAATTTTATTACTGTAATCAACGAGTTCTTTATACTTTTAACTGAAGAGGTATAATGTATATTGTGTTTACATAGGATTTGTGTGAAAACGCCCTTTGGAAACACCAGAAATAAGCCGGTTGTTTGAACTCGATCGACTGGCAACTCGTTTTCCTCGAAATGTTTGTAAAAGGAATGTTCTAATGAGATGGAATTGTTTGAAAAAGATCCATAACCAGAAGACATGCTTACTTTTTTTATTTTCCCTATCACAAACATCTCATTATTTGGCGGAAGAATTCTTTGTTCGAGAAATGTTCCCCTGAATCAATTTAAGCAGAAGAAAAGAGAGAGCCATTTTATAATGAAGAAGTTCTCACAGTGGTTACATTTGGCTAAAGATGTAACTGAAATTTTAGGAAATTTTCACATGTATTCTTTGTTTCACGTTTTTATTTAAGTATGCAATGAGATAAACCAGCTATAATGACTTTAAAATGTTAAACGTGATGGAATGCTATAAGCTAAACCTAAACACTTCTCGATTTACCGGATTAAAAAAATAATTGCATTCTTTCATAATAGGAGTCAGAGTGAAATTGTAGATTATAGAGGCTGCATTACTATTTCAGCCGTCAAAAGGATTGTAACATTCCAATAAAGTGGTAAGTTCGATCGATCTGACTGTCTGCATTATATATTGTTATATATTCAGGCCTAGTAAAATGTGTGTTAAGGATCTTAGCAGTTCTGTTAGTATCATTCTAAATACCGGATGAACTATAATTTAAATAAACGGAAGCACCTCTCAATTCAACAACTTAAACTAACTTATACTTAAAAGAAAATGTGCTCATAATGTGCACTCATATCTTTATCTGGGAAAAACCTAGATTACTTGTCACATGTTTGACAACGATGTATTTGTCTAATCAATATCATTTTTACTTTCTTGGACATACGTAATATAGAGAAATTATAATAATCGAGGAAAACATATTTCATGGTGCTCAGAAATCGAAAAAGTGTTTTTGGAATTGTGTCTGTTTTTCTGGCTGTCCGTATGTGCAGGCCTAATGTGGATGAATGGGACATTTTTAGTTATATTTTTGGGTTATGAAATCTCTTGTGCACATATTGTACCGCGTAAAATTTGGTTTCTATTTCTAAAATATTAAAGTAGTTTTATGAAAATTTTAATTTTTGCCACAAATTTAAATATTGAAACTCCTAAACTCTTCCAAATACATAGCCTATATTCGTTTTTCTACTAAGATTAATTCGATAGTAGTTCGCTTGTGTTCATTGTCGATTTTTATTGGCAATCTCAGTCATGGTTAAAGGTCATGAAAGCTTTGCACAGTAAAATTGATACCGTTAGCATGAATCACACAAAATATGGATGTGTTTCGAGACTTGCCACATGTCTCTGTTCCCCTAAGCTACAATTTATCAAGCTGGTTCAATACAGGTTTCAGCGCTTCATCTTTCATGTTATCTCTCTACGGTTATTTAGCTTTTTTTACTCTAAGAACAAATCTCAAAGTAAAGAAAAAACCAGTAGACCTACATCTGTCGCGCTTTTAGGGTCATACGAGTAATGTGCTAGAGCAGTGACCGGCATGTTCCGTGCTCTGTGACGTCAAACTACAGAGCAGCCGCGCTCTTTGCTCGGCAATATCTCCGTACTGAGCGTGGAGGAAGGGTTCGCCTGGCCAGTGGCGGAACGACGCCTATGCATTGACAGAGTGCGCTCCGATCTTCGTATTTAGTATGGGAATAGCACAATTACAATGCATTTGTACGAAAACAAAATAGTACAACTGTGATAAATCAATGAAACAGAACAGTTTTGTTTGTAATGAAATTTAATATAGGCCCTACTTACACTAATCTGAAATTCATCCAGGTGCGGATGCGTCGGGTTATTTAAATGAGGCTCCGAAACTACTATAAACATACAAATACATAAAACATAAGAATACTTTAAGGAGTACTGCAAAACTTTGTCTACTCGGTAACTGAAAAATGTTAAAGTATACAAAATATACAAAATACACAAAATATACAAATGAAACTATACACCTTTGTGAGCACTATGCCAAGTATAGGCCTATTCAGACTTTTGATACACACCCTTACTTTGTGTCACTATCGTGCCCAAGCTCAAGGCATTGTCGAGATTTTTTCCCTCTTTTCTCGCGCACTAATTTTGCAATATTAGGAGACATAGTCTGGCTAACACACAAACGAGAACATTTTTCATGTTCTGATCAGATAGGCGGTTTCCATGTTGTGGTTTGCAGATCTTCATACAAGAAAATAACTATTCACATACATACGTCGATACAAATATACTCAACATTCTAGCAGCAAATATATTATGTAGTTGCCTGGGGAAATCTTCTATAAAATATAGATAGATCCTTTTTGTTTTGAAAGCGGTCTTTCATTTCAATATTCTTTTGCAAATCAATGACTTCTAGTTGCAATGACGTTGGAACACTGTCAACATCCACAGAAAATGGTGTCGCAAATATGCAAATATCGGATTGGTGTTTTGCAAAATCTTGAAATCCGTAATAAAATATCCTGATCCAGTTCTTCTAATATTTGTACATAATTATTAATGTCTGTAATTGAATGACATACTGTAGACAACTTTGGAAAATGTGGCGTGTCTCCGAGGGTGACCTGACGTTCCCGTAAGTCTAGTATTAATCTGAATGCACTAAATTTACCATACATTTCACTGATTAACTGACCTCTGCACCCTTGCCATGGTTAATGCACGCAATTCAATGTACCATCACGGCTCACCTTAACCCTACTGCTGCACTGAACGCCACTGCGCTAGTGCGTATTAACAGGAATGCAACTCAACTGCTCGCTCTCTCAAGCTCTTGCGAGATGATCGGCTCTTACGTCACAACTGCAGCATCTGCCGGACACTGTGCTAGAGTGAGACAGATGTACCGGTACTGGTTTTTGTTTACTTTAGCGTTGGAATTGGCACACAGTAGCAAATCGAATTCTCGAATACCTTGAAAACTTGATAAATCCAATAACGTTACCTTAAAGGAATTTTAGGCCTACTACACATCTTAATACTTATGTGTGAAAAACTTTGTGCAACATATTTTGCATCATTTATTTAATTTCCTGTAATTTGTAATCGATTTTATCCAGCAATCTATACAGAAGTTTTAATTCAAAAGGAATTTAAATATTTTAGGGAAGGATGTTCCTACAGTTTATTCTAAGTCAACCGTTAACAATTTCTAATTTAATACTTCTCACACTGCCAGTATATAGGCCTAAGCAGACATATATTAACGTATTTAGTTCCAGGAAACACTTGTCTTCTACAACATAAAAATTCATAAATTCATAAAAATTCCACAAAATTGTGTGGAGCCGACAACAGTAGACTGACAAAAAGTAGTGGAGTGGTCATTTCGTGTCCATATAATACTTCACTTCAGAATCCATAAATAAAATATATACCAGCGATATTAAGAGACCTCAACCTAGCAACCTCAAAACCTTTACATAATCGGTACAGATTATCTGGTTTAAGAAAACAATGCTATTGAAGTTTTTTATTATTATTTTTTTTAATAATGCATGGTATGGGAAGAAGTTGTCATAACGTGGCAAGTACTGTAAAAGGATAAACTTCTTAGGCAGTTATAATAAAATAATAAACTATCAGGTTATCCGAAGAACCTATTTAAGTTATTTATTTCATATTTTAGTTGATAGTGAACTTGCGTAACGATTAATAATTTCTGTTGAGACATTAACCACATGCCAATGCCAATGATTCAATATCCTTTCAATAACAGTATTATTTTCATAACAACGAAGGTGTTCTGTACTTTCCACAGGAAGGTGTACTTTGCAAGCTGTTGATTGACAGTGATAAATTGTTCTCTCAATACATGCCCATAACCATTCATTCCCGTTGTGGTTTCTCCATAAATATTTCATCGGAACTCTACAAGGAAGACCAACCTCGGCGAAGTCATGCAGGTTTATTTTCCTCGTGAGTCACTTTATCTTCGCTATTGTCAACGATCTTATAATTTTAAGCGTTTTCAACCACCATTCTTATGGTAGATATATTAATCTTAATTAGGTTCATTATTGCAATATTATATACTATTATAATTACGCACATCGACATTATGGGTAGTGCAGTAGTTAACTCATGCTTTGATAAAAACAAGCAGACGGACGGCGGAAAGTTTTTGCATGATGTTTAAAATCACCTGGTCGTCGTAATATGTTTAATCTGATGAGAACTAAGTTTTAGCATCATCAAAACCCAAATCTGTCAGCCTGTCTCACTCTACCGTTTAGCTTTAAATATTACAGTCTTGAGGCTAAAACGAATAGACATGGCCTGTCTTATCGACTACATTTTTCCGGACAGGATTGGTCCATGGTTAAATTTCATACTTAATTCCTCCCTTCTTTCAAAGGGTTTTGTAAAGACGACGATTGAAAAAATTGTTATGTAAACTCCTTTGAAGGAAACAATATTAAGATTTGTGTCATGCCAATTTGTATTTTTTCAGTAAGGTAGAGTTCAGAATCAATTACAAAGCAAACCCTATATGTACATTATTTTCTAGAAAACCAAGTGACTTGGGAGGTCGCAGTTTTCAAATTCCACAGGCCAGCATATCTGACGTGTATATCGGCGTTTTCGCCACTCGAGAAAATGAATACCGGATTTCAGTCGGCTGAGCGAAGCATGAATCTTTCTTGAAGTCATAAAAAAGGGTTTTTTAAATTTTTATTCCCATTCAAGATAAAGAGCAGATCTTAGATTTTCTTTGAACGCGAGGTCTACAAAGACAATCTATTCAGATACTTGTCTTAGTTATGTTTATCTCTTCGTTAAGATAACATCTTACTGCAATAAAAACACTTCTTTCCTGTTATTACAATTATGTAAATTCAAGAATACAATATACGTAGCATACTACTTGGAGGCAGCTGGCTATTACGTGATAAACAATATTTTTGTCCTTCAAAAGCTTGTAGGCCTAATAAGCAGAATTTTTAAAGCTAAGCTCTTGGATTCCTATAAGCCGCTATTCAAAGAGCATAATATACTTCCTCTCCCTTGCATTTTCATTTTCTAAACTACACTTCGTTTATTCACACACAATCCTTTTCAAAACTAATTTTGATTATCATTTCTTTAACGCTCGGAACAGAAGCAGTAGGCCATAACACTTTCTAAATTTCCCAGTTCTTCATGTCATCTCCTTATTGCTTGTACTCCAAGATATGAAGCTCTCTCCCACCTTATAGTCTATCACGGCCCGTAAATAAGAAATTTCATTGAAGTGAATACTAAAATTGTCCCTTTTAGATCATTGTTTTTATAACATAGAAAATTTATATTGCGCTTAATTTCAGCTTTTAATGTAGTTGTCAACTTACTTCGTATTGTTTTTTTGAATGGATATATATAATTAAACTGTTATTAGTTTTAAGTCTGGAAGTAATTCAGTCCAAATTGTTGTTAAACGTGTATCATTGTAAACACTGAACCGTGTAAACAATAAACTATTAGTACTACTACTAATGTTCACAGATATACTAGTTTAATTTTCATATACCGGTACCCCGAATTTGTCTTGTCTGAGGAGACCCTGCGTCGTATTGGTCCACCACCAAAGAGGCCCCCATGACAAGTCTAGTGTTCACATAGAGTTTTTTCCTTCCCCTACAGACATTGGTGTATAAGTGCTAAGTTGAAGAGGTTCAGCGGATTTTTTTCTTAAATAAATGTTTTCAAGTGAAGTATAATAGGCTTATTTGTATTTGCTGAAACATCCACATAAAATTAGTCGATAGTTTTGGTATATTGTTATTTTCTGTATTATTATCAATATTTTTATTATTATTGTCAGTATTATTATTTTTGTAATTATTACTATTGTCAATATTATTATTATTATTATTATTATTATTATTATTATTATTTCCAGCCATGTTTCTTTTAGGCATGAATAACAATGTTCCATAGTTTTCCTAGTGTTCGTTATTTTATTGTATACACCGCAATTCGGAGATATAACTTATATACGGGATGAGAGATAAATTAGTTTTTCTATTCTTCGTATTCCTGCTTTGTATCTTTCTTACAACAGTCCATATCCCCCAAATATGCGGGGTTTCATAAACACGAATCTTTCTTACGTTCCGATGAAACAAACAAAGGGGAAGAATATTAAAAGTTAGAGGAAAAAGTTTTAGTATCTTGTGTTGATTAAAGAAACACGGGAGGAACCAAAACCAGAGGCTGATTGTTTGTTTCTTGGAGACAGCTGCTCTTGAGAACAGAGTTGTTCTGTCTTTTGCAAATTCCATTTCAATTTACACTCATTCCCAACTCCGTCACGTAGAGCAACTGAACGACTACATTTGTCTTACAACACACAATATATGTGCAGCAATACACCATGCACGGGCGAGCACGAATTCAGCTCCTTTATGAAATTAAATTTCCGGCAAAAATACGGAAACAATGAAGAATGAGTTCTGTTTACTGCATTTCCTACCAGAGCTGCATACTTTTATTTCCATAAACTAATTCCACTATTTGAATTGCTGGAAGACGTAAAACAGGTTTGCAGTAGATTGTGACTTCATGCATCTTATTTGTAAATCCCTCCTTCTTCTTTCCACTTCTTCCCCTTCTGAACTTGGAAAATTATTTCAAGGAAAAGAAGTAAAGTTTAGTGAATTTCAACATAGATGGAGTGTACAGGTTCTTCTAATGCCCTTATCTTATCCTCAAGTCATTTCATCGACTGTCACTTCTCTTACCACATAGTAATAACGATTTTGGGGGATTGAAAAAATGCAGTACCTGATAACATTTCTTTAAATTTAATTTTGAACCGTCTTCTTCTTCCTCTTATTTCTAGGCCCCGGGTCTGTTTATATCACCACATTTTTAAGTGCCAGAATGGTACTTTCTAAGACGAGAAAATGCCTGTCCGTGTGTCTGTACTCGCGATAACTCAAATAATATGCTTTAGCCTATCAGATTTTCATGAAACTTGGTATATGCACTTGTACCGCCCATGGAACGAAGCTTATTGATTTTGGACCAAATCAATTCACTGATATCTGAGTAACGCCCAATTAGGTTCCTAATTTCTAAAAATATTACCCTGAATTCATCAAATGCAATTCAATTCTCATGACTACAATATTGTTTGCTGTGTTCACACAGGGCTTTGGACGTTGCAATATACTGTGCTTTGACAAATAATTATTATACATGCTAGCGATAGAAATTCCCTCACATATGCTTATCAAACTTTCTCAAGAAGCCGTGGTCTGAAACTCAATAGTTTCTTAAACACGGCCTAATAATTCCGTCTGGCACTTTGTTACATCAGTTCACCTGATTTTATTTTTACATGGCATACTGTGAGCCGTTCTACGAATGATTTTGGGGTGGTGACTACCCGGAACACTAGAGAATGTGTAAGATCTCACCGTTGTAGGTTGATGACCACTGAATAATAATACAGTAGACGGGATCTACAGCTTAACGTAACCGAATTGTCAGAGCTATAGGCAGAGGTTACCCATCTAAGTTCGCGCGCTTAATTCAGTTTCAATTTCAGGATTCTACATTAGGGGTCTCCTGAAGATAGTGCACACACCACTTACAACCTAGTCACTGAATTAAGCAGTGAGAATAGAGAATGAATCTGACAATTTGATTACGTTAAGCTGTAGATTCCGGCTATATATCGTCATAACTTAAACAATCTATAGTCCTATGAACAGTAAGTATGAGCTGAAAATGCGGTTTTCGGTATCAACTTGAGAAATTTGACTTTTCTCTTACCTAGCCCTTTACTAGTACGACTTTATAGACTCCTTTTGTACAACTCGTGAATATCTTTAAAGGCTTCGGAGCTCCGGCATTCTTCGACAGTTGGCATATGAATAAAATAATGCCCTACGCATTGGCCGCCTTTATCCCCTCAATTGTCTGCTATGTCTACTCCTAGGCAAAGGTAGAGCCTAGAGCCTAGAGCCTAGACCTAGAGCAATATCGGAAAATACTATTTTAAAGAACTGTGGAAATTTCACTTAAGAATTCAGTTAAGCAATTTCAAATGGCTATCCTTCTTAGCATTAAAACACCAAAATCTGGCTATTTGGAATTTATTCAAATGCTACAGCTAACTGATAGCTGTACAATCCACTTACTTCATCGGGGTCCGAACCCGATACTTTTCGATTTTTATAGCAAAACTTTTAACTTCGTTTCGGAGACTGTCAACTGCAACTCCAATATGACTTTCGGTCAACTTATTATGTAAACTTTATTATTATGATATCGTCTTTCTTATCGTGTGCTGTTTAAATGGGCATATAGGACCATTTGTTTGTTGGGTGTAATTGCATATACAAAATTTTTCCTATCCTATAATGGATATTACAGCTTCACTTTGTTACAATATTCTCAACCCATTCTCCTACAAGAAATATTAGTGGGATTTACAAAGATTTTTTACAGTTTTTTTCCCTTTATCTACATTAGGTACGCCTATTCGATAACTGTTTTTATGGACTGTTTCCAATTCTTGTGTGGAGTTTTCTTTTTGGTAGTAGGCCTATTAAGAAAATTCGTCTAATTGGAATTCGATTTATAGCTTGGATTCTCTGAGTCTAAAAATATAAGAAATAGATTATAAATTTAAGCTCGTTTATGTTGATGATGTGAGAAGGTAATGTTAATTATTTGGTTCCCAACCGCAATCTCAATTATTTACCGCTGTAAGAAGTTTTTAGCATCCATAGCTTGATGCTCATTGTGGACATGGATAAATACATTATTTATGAGTTAAAATAATATATAGGCCTATTAAAAATTAAGGCGGTAGGCCTATATAATTGTACTGAAAACCACGAAACGAATTAACATACTTCTGTAACATTGCAATTTCATCAATTACTTTTGAATTTCCAGAATAATTTGATGATCGTTAGAGAAATAGGTGAAATAAATCAGATGAATGTTGAGCTGTAACGAAAATATGGATAAAAATTGTATTAAAAAGATTTTTCTTTTTTCTTGAATAGCCTACTTAATGTTTCTTGAAAGTATGTATCACATAAGGTACTGCGTAGTAAGTTACCTGAAGAAATTAGATCTACCGTAGATAAGACGTCCTCTATAACTAACAAATCGTTATGTTGTTCTACATTAGCCGTACTGTATATAACATTATCTCGTACAAACCTGTTTAATAGAACTTTGTCTGTAATTTAGGAATATAATTTTGGAGCCTTGGTGATTCGAAGATAACCCAGGGCAGTGTGAGAAATTGTGTAAACTGAAAATTCTTAGAAAACCTTATCTCACTGCTTGTACTAACTTACTGGATGTGATACGTATAATAGGCATGTGTTTGTTATTAAGTGCCAGTATGGTACTTTATGAGATTGTGTGTGGGGGACGAAAAATGTCTGTCCGTCCGTCTGTCTGTCTGTCTGTCCGTGTGTCTGTACGCGCCATAACTCAAATACGCTTTATCGCATTTTCATGAAACTTGGTATACGTATTTATAATGTCCATGGGAAGAACCATATTGTTATTGAACCAAATCGGTTCACCGGTACCGGCGTCAAACCCAATTTAGTGTTTTTATTTAAAAGCACCATAACTCAAATACGCTTTATCGGATTTTCATGACACTTAGTATACACATTTATAATTGCCATGGGAAGACATTGATATTGGACCAAATCGGTTGGCCGGTACCGAAATAATGCCCAATTTAGTGCATTTTTATGGTATTATATAACAAAAGGCCCCATAACTCAAATGCGCTTTATCGGATTTTCATGAAACTTGGTATACGCATTTATAACGTTCATGGCAAGAAGTCTATTAATTTTGGACCTAATCGGTTGACCGGTACCAGAGTAAAGACTAATTAAAGGTCACATGTTTTTTTAATTTTTGTCTACCGGTATAATTTGACAGTTAACACTATTCCTTCACATGCTTATCAAACGACACCGTCAAACTGACTGAGTTAGACAAATGGTAACGTCTTGAACTCGTATTCTGGAGGTCCCCAGATCAAATCCCGAAGCCGGCCGATTTGACATGGATTTTTTTAATTTTTTTTTTTATTTTTGTGTGAGTGCGCGATTGTCAAGGTATCAATCTGTCAATCTGTAAGTTCTGCTGATGCTGGTCGATTTTAATCTGATTAGAAAAACTTATTTTCTACATATCATAGGCCTAATTGCAATTAGATTAGTTTCAACAAAAACATTCTGGCACTTTGTTATATCAGTTTACCTGATTTTATTATTACACCATCGGCGCTGCGTGTAACTGTATTGTTACAATTGAATTCTCAGTGTACAAGCAGACTACAGAAATTGAAAGTAATGAATTTACTATTAGAACAGTTGTCTGCTATAAAATTGCGCTTCAGTGTAGACCTTTAGGTATAAAGAGCAGCAAAGGAATTCGTGGTCACGTATTACATGTAAACACATCGCGTCCACTTTAATTAACCCAGCTAGTCATTACTACACTTTCGACATCAGCTATTTTTTGCTGCATATTTTAATGAGAACAGCATACATTGTCTTTGGTGAAATTTAAAACTCTTCGCGTTGCCGTCCAAATTAAAAAAAGGCGAACAAGGCGTGCACTGCGCTTCTACTTATAAAACCATTGCATACCCATAAGGATGACATCATCTATATAGTAACATTTTTCTTTATTCATGGCATTCCCAAATCAGTAACAAAATTATATTTTTATATTTTTTGTTGGTATGCCTACTTGACACTTCGTGTTATTTACATACAGCACAATCAATTTGACGGGGTCAGCAAACGGTTGGTTATTGTTTTTGTTGAATCTCCAAATATAATTAACCCTTTTTTCACTTTTCGGTATGCTAGGGTTTTAGTTACAGTACAATTAATGCAATTAGTTATTATGGTTAATGACGGGGAGTAGGTCAACTACTATTTACTCATGTGACCTTCAGCGATGGCCACGGTTTTGTCCTGCAGAAGTTCTTTTACATGCCTGTAAATCTGCAAATCCCCCATTGCTCAATGTTAGAACACTGGCCATACACCGCTGAAGGGATCGAATCTTGCTACTCCCGTTTCCCCTGCCGTCGCTTCATTCATCATAAGACAATCTGGTTGCGAAAAGGATCTAGTCTATTGTTAAATATATAGACATAGATTTGTCACATTTATTTACACTCAAATGAAGCATAGGCGTACCGAGGGGGGGGGGGGTTTGGGGGTTTGAACCCCCCCATTGATTAAAAAAAGGAAAATTGTATAATTTTTTAAGTCTGCCCATAAATTACTTAATACAAGTATAAAGCGTGGGAAGCTTAAAACTCGTTATTTTGCGTCTTAATTTTTAAAATGTTCCGGGGGAGGGCCCCCGGAAGCTTAAAACTCGTTATTTTGCATCTTAATTTTTAAAATTTTCCGGGGGAGGGCCCCCGGACCCCCCTTTTCCAGACCCCGCGGATGTTATAACCCCCCCCCCATATGGTCGGCCTGGTTACGCCTATGAAATGAAGGGTACAGGAAAAGGAGCTGAGTCCATTTTGGGGGGAATTTTGAGATTATAAATTCGCAGTAGAGTATGAGATCGGTCCGATATATTCCATTACTTTGGTAAAAAAAACGGAAAGAGTCGTCAGTAAATGAACTCTAAAGAAATACCATCCAACGAAAAAAGAGCTCAGTCCATCCCAAACAGGGAAACAAAGGGCCGAGTCCAAAGTGATTTATTATAGAGTGGTAAGACGAAAGGCGTATGTATGAACTTTGGTAAGTATCTTTCAATTCCAAACTTTCCATCTAATGTTGATAGGCTATTATAAACGACAGTATCTCTATACTCTTTTAATGTTCATGTTTGTAAAATGCTTCTAGTACATACTCCCTCCATTCAGAATGTGTTGACACAAAAGAAAGCGATAAAGTGAGTTCAATGCTTCATCGATTTTGATATGATCCCCTTGCCAGAGATATGAGGAATCTAGAAATCTGCTGTGATCCATGTTCTGGCCAAAATAAGAACTACACGCTCATTCGTTTCCTGCATTATTTGGTTAATAAAGACTAAGATTTTACTTTGTTAAAGCTCCCGACCAAAGAGCACTCCTGTTTAAAAAGTGATATGGGCGTGGGGTTTGTTAATCAGAAATCCGTCAGAGTAATACCCAAATAATGGTAGAAGATTAAATTTTAAATCTGCTCGAGTGAATCACTCACCAGTCAATGTAGTTGAAGTGACATAATTTTCTAATGCATTTTAAATGAATTCAGTATCCGAATTTTCTATATTAATGTTTTTATTTAAATACTTTACCCATTTCACGTGATAACTACAATGCTCTACAGGTTTTGAAGAGGTTTTGTGGATGTTTGCTTAGAAGATGCACTACATTCATTGAAAATTATGGTCGCTATTTTGAACATCTTTTGTTGCAATGTATGGTACAATTTAACATTGTTGCATATTACATTGTTGTGTAATCTGTACGCTTCCTTTGTTCCAAAGATTATTGGTAAAATGTCTATCATGTACGTCCCAAAAGTGCCTTTTACTGACTCAGGATCTTTCCAGAGACCACGAGTACCTATTCGACAAATATTGTATATGGATCCCTGTTCATGCTCCTTAAGTTTTGACATAAACTTTGGAATCACCTTGAATTACGGATACAGCCGTTGTTTCAATTGCTTATTTTCGTTATGATACCTCAACTCCCACCCCGCTCCCCAATTAGCCGCTTTCTCGAACCTGAGCTGTCTCATCTTTATTAAATGTTTTCCAATTCTCCCATCTTCTTTGCTTGTCTGTAATGCCACATATGCCCGTTACTCTCTATCCAATGCCGTAAAGAAATTGACAGACATTTCTCCCTCCATTTTTCCAAACCCTCACAGTTAGCCAGGATAATTTTTTTAAAAATTTTATTTATTTAAATTACATTTACAAACTTATGTACAAATACAAATACAAAAATACACAAATAAACAAAAAACATTTACAAAATTCAATATTAAAGTACAAAGAACCAAATATTTATTTAGAAATAGGCTACACCCGAATGAGCAAACTGCTCGTGCTCGGGTGTAGTTTCAGAACATGAGAGTGGAGAAAGAGGAGAAACAAAAACAAAATGAGAAAGAAAGACACACTTATAAAAAAGGTGAAAAATGTAAAACAGAGCTAGAAAAAGAAAAGACAAATTTATAAAAAGGAGACAAAAAATATTAAACACAAATACATACAATAAATAATAATACAAATAAATGACTTAAAGCTAATAAAATTACAAAAAATGTTTTACATACTTATTAAATTTAAAATTGGGGTAAACTGCGTGATCGGGGTATCTACTGATCATAGAGTTATAGAAGCGGGGACCAAAATTAATGCTATGGTTTAATCCTGCCGATGTGAGACATTTGGGTTCTGATAGAAGTAGATTATTATTTCTTCTAGTGCTGTATGCATGATCACCGGATGCGTATTTTGCACGATGTTTGTGAAAATATTTTAATAAAGAAAATTTGTAGAGTTGGTCAAACTTAAAAACATTAAATTCCGAAAATATTAGATTAGTTGGGTAATCAATGTGTTTTCTTAGACAGATTTTTATTATTCTTTTTTGTAAAAGGCAAAGTGGTTCAAGAGTAGTTTTCGCTAATCCTCCCCAGGCGAGAATGCTATATTGCATAATGGACTGGAACAGGGCTAGATAAACGGAACGAAGAACAGTAATGGGCATACAGTGACGTAAAATGACAAATTTGTAAATTGTTCTGCGTAGTCTATTACAGATGTAATTAACACGGTGAGACCATTTAAGATGTTGATCTATAAAAATACCCAAATATTTCACAACGGCAGCCTCCTTCAGTGATAAGAACCCAAGTTTCTTCCACCTTACATACGGGACAGTTTCTCTTCCCGTTTTCATCCGGGATCCTATTTACCCCGCCATACGAGCCTAGTTTACTGAGTTTGGTTTCTTTTTCTTTCTTGTATGTATTGCTCCTTCCCCCACTTCAATTTTAGCCGCGATTGTAATTAAAGCGAAAACTTATTCATACATTGCGCAATTATCTTTCTCTACCAATATCCTTCGGATGGCACTTAAAATTCTTCCACGCACTTCTCCTGTTACAGTATATTACTCTTTAGCATAAATATACTGTGCTTGTTGTGTATACATACTTTTCCTTGGTGGCCTTTAATAATCTTAATTACAAAATAGAGACAAATTTCTAAGAGTTTTTATTTTTTTTCAGCACATACAAGTTTTATATAACATGATCGTCTCCAGCAATAGGGAGAATTACATTAATTCACATCACATTAATATCACGAACTTTGCGCATGTGGGGCTTATGATTTCTTATGCATTATAATTTTACTTGTTTGTAATGTATGTTTAACAAATTTCATTTCAATAAAAATTCAAATTCAAAACCATCATATTATCGATAGAAGTCGAAATAATTAGGCCTAACTTAAGTTCCTCGGTAGAAATATTTATTGAAAAGAATATGGTGGGTATTCTTGCACATGGTTATAACTAAAAATACAGTAATAAAACTTAAAACATAGGCCTAATGTACATAACAAATTATTTTCTGAATTGTTTGTGTGTTATTAAAACATACTTCTTATTTCAGTTTTTTGTTCATACACGTGTATCTTACATAAAGGGAATCTGAGAGGAGACATCTAATGTCCCTCGAAGGCCTCTTTGTTAGGAAAGACAAGTGACGTACGAGGAAGGTTCTGATAATATAATTACTGTTGTTAATTAAGTCTGCCACCGCTGACAAGGGAAAGTTATAATGAGTTGCCTGAAAACGGCATTGATTGGAGTGACACCAGACACTGGCTGGCTGGACGGAAGCGGGCACTTGTGGTTTGTACAACCAAATAACTTCCCAGCACCACTAAGTGTCATTTTGTTTCCTTATTCTAATGACATGGGCAGCAGCATAGGGTGAACTTACATCGACATTACAGTGCAATGAACAAACACGAAACAAACAGGAATAGCCCATAGAAATGTAACAATTTATTCTTCAGTAGGGTTACTCAAATTCTTAAACACTTTAATGTACAATAAGGGGATCTATGAATATTATATTTTCCCCTCTTTTCCTTAGTAGATATTTCATTGGATTAATCAAATATTAATTGAAGAATAGGCCTACGCCGAATTAATTTTCAATAAAATTCTATGTGTCACGGGTAGAGCTCGAAATTGAGCAAACCTAGCTTCACCCGAGTAAAATGCGCATTATCCAAAAGTTGAATAAAATATACTTTTCTAGCTGTACCCGGGTAATCTTAGGTTTACCCAACCGCTACTGGGCAAATATGAATTTCAAACAAAGAATGCTTCCGATTTACTATTAATTTATTTATAGTCACTTTAAATACTAACGTGGGTAGTATTTAGGTAGGCCTATAAAACATTTGCTTTTTACTGTTACTTTTATATTGTAGATCTAAGTTAAGTTACTTCTTTTCCTAGTGTAGCACATTTTGCTAAAATAGTTTAATTTTATGTAACATAGACTCAATTATCTAGTGTATATGTATATAACTATAGACCGTCCCAACCTTAAAAAACAGTATTGGTCTTATGCAGCGCACTGATGCCAGATCTACTCACATTACAAGGCCCGGCACATGATGTGAAAAAGCTCTTAAACCTCGTGAAAACCTCGAAATTTGTTTCTTGTACATAATAGTTAATGTAAATCATGCTCTGCAGATAGAACGACGGCACACCCTCCTTCCCTTATTTTCAACCCCCATGAGTAATATTTTCTCTATAGGCCCACATATCTACATTTTCTGACCAATGTCTACAAAATGTTACACATGTACCCTGTGGAATCAAGTAAAAATTCTACGAGACAATCATTCTCGAAAAAAACACCCCTTGCGAAATTTTCAATCCCTACTTTGTGATCTTTTTACTAGTCTACATTCTTTGAACGATTTTTACCAAACTTTACACACAGACCCTATAAAAACAAGAGAAAAATTAGGCGAAGTTAATTTTGGAAGAAGCCACCCCTTAAATGTTTCTACCCCTATTACACCACCAAAATTTAGATCTACATTCTTGACGTGTTTTTAACAGACTTTGTACACAGAACGTATGGAATCAGGAGAAAATGGTAGGAAAACTAATTTTGGAACAAACCACATTTTAGATCTTTCACCCCTATTTTGTGATATATATTTATCTACATCCTTTGACCAATTTTATCAGACTTTATACCAAGAACCTATTGAATCAAGAGAACATTTTAACCAAAGTTTATTTGGATGAAACCACTCCTTAAATGTTGCAACCCCTATTATATAAATGTTATTTAAATCTAAATTATCTGATCAATTTTTACCAGACTTTACACAGAACTAACAGAACCAGGAGAAAAACTTAGGTAAAACTAAATTTGGGGAAAAAAAAGTCCCTTAAATGTTTTAATCCCTATTAAATGACGTTTAAATCTACATTCTTTTGGCTCATTTTACGACTTGACACAC
Organism: Ectobius pallidus; assembly: GCA_964059195.1. NCBI lineage: Eukaryota > Metazoa > Arthropoda > Insecta > Blattodea > Ectobiidae > Ectobius > Ectobius pallidus. The sequence goes on from CAXKWD010000007.1 coordinate 93,145,431, forward strand.
AGAAAAGAAAGACTAATAGGAATTTCTGTCTCTTCTTACCTCAACCCCACCATCCATGGTCTTTAGAAGTAATAGGATCCTTGAGTCTGACTAGTTGTGCTTTCTCTAGGGCCTAAATTTTGAAAATTAAAAGGGCTTCCTCCAAAATTGACTTCGAAGTACAAGTAAAATACAAAACCAGGTGACGCCGGGTCCTTTAAGCTAATAATTTATAAATGTTAAATTTAATATTAAATTTCATTTCGATAATATTATTTTTCATCATTATTATTATTATCATCATTATTATTATTATTATTATTATTGTGTTATAATTTTTAAGAATATAATTATAAAGGGAAGTAATAGTTAAAATACATTACATACCTTTAGGCCTGTTCACTATCCTCAGGGAGTGGTATTATTCCTTCTCAGAGGGCCTTTCGTTTTTTCTTTTCTTATTCTGTACAGTAAACTTTCTGAACACCCGGTAGCTTCTGCTTTCTCTTTAATTGCCTGGGTAACGTCCATTTTCTTCAAGAAATAATTAAGTATATTTAATACTATAATTCGCTCTTTACTGCGCAATTTGTCAACTCTAAGATTTCTAGTTCCTCTATTTATAATTAATATACCAGGTAAAATATTAATAAATATAAAATTTAATTTAAAGAATCACAAGAACCACTTCACAACAAAGTTAAACTTCACTACACAGCACAATGAGCTCTGAAGAAGACACGATAGTCTTAGAAACATCTGAGTACACAAAATCTCAAAACAACCAAGTCATGAGCGCGAGAATGCTGAGCTCGGGAAAACTGTGATAATTTATTAATGCTACATGATAGAGAGCTCTGGTTTGTTTTAGAAACTTTTTCAGACATCTATAAACATTTCTTCTCGCTTAGTCACCAATGTAAAGTCAATACCAAAGTATGTTACTCACTGCCTAACTTTTCTGTGTTGCCGTCCGAGAATTTTCAGGTAGCACTTAATAAAAAAATATATAGCTTTCTTCTTATGTAAAATTTATTGCCTACGGAAAGGGAGTACTTTCTTTCACCATCAGGCAGTCCAAGAAAAAATTCTTTACTTGTTTTGATTGTTAGTTTTCTGTCTATCGCGTGATAAGTTATTAATGTGCAAAAATATTGACTTCCGCCAAAATAACGTAATTATGAAAAATAGGCCTCATATTAATTATTTATGACTTTACAATTGACATCATTAGAAAGGGCGGAAAATTCCCTATAAGACCTCGCAATCACATTATTACATTTATCACTTTGGAAAATGGCAACATTGTCGGGATAGAAAAGGACGAAGCTAATTGCAGAACGTACGAGTGCAAGTGAGATGCAAATACTACATTTAACTCAATACTGTCTTTTAAGGCTGGGACGATCTATAGTGTATTCTTATAACTTATAGAACTATGTTAGTGTATTTGTTTCTTCCTTTTTCTACCTCTGGTTGAGCGTGAGAGAAGGCCTTTAGGCCTTAACTCTGCCAGATTAAATAAAGATTTATTATTATCATTTTTATTATGTTCTTTTACAAGAAATGTGAAAAAATCTTCACGAGGAAGTGAATATCACCAGATAGGCTTATGTAATTTCAACTTTATTTCTGTCTAGTCCATATGTCTGCTACAGTCTGTCTATCTGTTATACGTTAGTGTCCGTCACAAAAGATTTGACGAAAGTTCATAAATTTACACACTCTTTGAAAGCTGCAATTATTTTAATGTCATAAATTAGGGGGACGATGAGGAGGGGGAAGTAAAACATTTTCAGAAGATAAATAAACTCTGTTTCGGAAGCGTGAAAGAAAATTTCCTAAAAAGGTGCCTATGTTATGTGGATGCAAGAGGAGGATATTTAGAACGTCCCTTGTGATGAGGTACTGGTTATTTTAGTCGTAATTGTGACAGTAATGGCGAGAACCTGAATCATTACACTGTTAGTGGGTTCAGCTACGTAAATAATTCACACAGTCGCTCGGGAGTAGGAGCATTGCCTGAAGGAACCAGATCCCCGCAAGGCCGGCCAACTCGTACGTGAAACTCACTGTAGTCAATTACTATGAAGCAACTTAATTAATTACTGTAAGTTTTTAATTTCTTTATTTATATTGTATTCCAATAAAAGACCTGAAACGAGAGCATAAAGCTTGATTTTTAATTACTTTTGATTTCAATTTCAAATTGAATACTTTTGAAGAAATCCGTTAGATTTTAACATCATACTCTTGTTGAAGGTTACAGCCAAGCATTTTATTTAGTTCATTTACTGTGTACTTACGAATGATTACGTAACATTCAAGGGCATCGAATGCATGTTATTTATTTTAAATTTAAATACAAAAGCTCACTCAAAGAAACAACAAAATACGATTTTAGAGGAGGGGGTTGTAGAACGTGTCGACGTTACGGTCTTGCATGGAATGAATTTACATTTTAAGTGTGATTAATGTTTCTTGACATAATATTCTTGAAAGAAAATATAATATACCGTCGTCATATTATTTTTCTTTTGTAACAGCTTAAAATACGTTTGGAAAGAGTGTTTAAAAATATCATGTGTTGACTTCGAAGTGTGTTGTAGTTGATTAGTTTTAAAAGAGTCCAACAGATGGAAGTGTCACAACAAATCATTGAGATGCACGGATGCGGGATCGAGTTACTTAAGGATGTGGGGGTGGAGCAGGCTATTATAGAGGTAACACGAGAAGTCGAGTGGCGTAGTGTACTCGAGTGTGCGTTTATTTAAACACGTCGTCCCATTAGAGAGGGTGACGCGATGACAGTGATGCATCGTATGTGCAGTAACTCTGCTTCATTTCTACTAAACCCTTGCTTGGCAAAGCACTCCAATGGCTGACTGTTAAATATTCAACGAATCGAATAAAAAAGTGTTGAATAAGCAAATTTGTCTCACTTTCCTAATTCAGAGCAGCTAAGATTTTCCAGGTTTCTATGCCTTAGCTTCACTTTCCAATTAATATAATAATAATAATAATAATAATAATAATAATAATAATAATAATAACAACAACAACATTAATAAGTTTTATTTTCGTTAGCAGTGTTAACGCCTTTATAAATTATTATGCCTCTAATGAATTTCTTGTATGGTGTAGCTATAAAATCATATTTCTTATCGTTTAATTTTAATTTTGTTTAAACTACAAAATTACATTTAGCATTTTAAAGAAATTGCGTTTCACTCATTAAGAGGTTCCTTTGCTATATTAAAAAAATTGTATTCCAGGGTGGATTGAAAAGTAACTCACGATATTTTTTTTTTTTTTACTAAACGTTTAATAGGTACAATTACAAACAAATGCACACATGAAGGGCCATCTTTTGTCTATTTTTCTACATATTCGCTAAGTTTCTCAACACTTTTCTCCCATCGTGATACCACTTTCAAAATACCCTGTTCATAGAAGTCCGTTTGGTTGGAGTATAGCCATCTGCGGACAGCTGTTTTCATTTATGCATCTGAGGCAAAGCGTTTACCGGCCAAGAATTTCTTCATGGGGTCAAACAAATGAAAGTCAGGTGCCAGGTGTGGACCGTATGGAGGATGCTGGAGCACCTCCCAACCAAATTTGTTGATTTTCTCACGAACAGCTGCAGCAACATGGGGCACCGTCGGACTTTCATTTTGATTGGTCCCATGAAGAAATTCCTGGCCGGTAAACGCTTTGCGTCAGATGCAGAAGTGAAAACAGCAGTCCGCAGATGGCTATACTCCAACCCCAGATTTCAAGGGTATTTTCAAACTGGTATCACGATGGAAGAAATGTGTTGAGAAACTTGGCGACTTATATAGAAAAATAGACAAAAGATACCCCTTCTTGTGTGTATTTGTTGTAATTGTACCTATTAAACTTTTTGTAAACAGAATTATTGTGCGTTACTTTTCGATCCAGCCTCGTAGCAAGGTTAGCAACTATCCATGATGGCCAGATTTCAACTTATGATTGAAATGAAATGAAATTAGCCTTTGACATCCCGTTACAAGTAATTAATATCATCGTTGAAGTAATTTGTATATGTCACCCTTATTTACTTATTAGTAATTAAAGATCTTTGTATGTTAATCTTTGTCAGCTTGGCAGCCTGTAGGCTATCTCAAGAAGAGAGCTAAATAAAATAAAGTAAAACTTATGTAACCTACAACTAACTTACTATAAATTTGAGAATTGTACAAGGTAAAAATGTAGTTCGATTAAAGCTTTCCTTCCTTGAAAGTAGTATTGAATAATGAGTCGAATTCTCAGAAGCCTAAAGTTTTTTTGCCGCTAGAGAGATGCTCCCTATTCTGTAGTATGTTTTTAACAATTGAGAAATGATTTGTGTATTTATGGAATTTGTAATTCAGTGCCTGTTCATTTCGTGATAAAAGGATAGTAGAGTTCCTGGAAATGAACAAATGACTAATGTGCGTTATTGGTACCACTTCAACTGATTACCAGGTTCCCTTTATTCAGTTCCTCTGATTAGAGCTGGCGTTTCACATTTAGTTAATGGAACAGCTTCAGTGGCAGTTGATATGCAGAATGCGTCTTTTTGTATGACCTCGTCGCTCTTTTTTCCCCTCGAACATGAACTATATGATTAGTTGTTAATTTTCCTCTCTTTCCCTCTTACAGACGTATCTGCCTGTAATAACGTTTCTGTTTCTGTTCGAAAATTCAGTATTTCATTTTCAGTACATTCATCATAATTTGGGTTGGATAAGACCGAAGCAAATGTATAAAATTAATATTTCATTTGATATAATATTAATATTTAATATAAAATGTATATTAGAATATAATATATTAATTTATTAATTCTGAATAATTAAGCAATATACCATTTACGATTTTAAGAAACACATTAATAATGATGTGTGCCTTGAGGCTTCCTCGGTGTTCAGAATGCAACTGGATGAATTGGAGGATTGATTCCGAGCTTACGGCTGCTTGTTCCTTGCCATCTTCTGGGAAAAGTGAGCTAATTTGGAAAAAGTATGTATTACATAAGAAAGGCGGAGAAGTATAGGTGGAGTGGGGGGCCAATGGGAAGACCTGAGCATGTCTTCGTCTTTCCCAATAATTAGCTCACTTCTCCCTGAAGATGTAGCAGAACAAGCTGCTGAAAGTTCGGGATTAATCTTCCTACTCATCCGGTGAGAAGCCTGAGAAATAAGTATGCAATACATTAATAGTTTTACTTTTGGGAACTCTTGACCCAACTAGATCTAACACACATCAGTAGGCTAACACACCCGTACAGGTCAGGTTAATATTGCTTACAACGAAAAATTTAAATATGGCAGTTTAATAGAAGCTTCAGTCCTTTTCGACAAACAGAATAAACAATCGAAGAGGTCAGCCAAGAGAAAGATTATATAGGCTACAGGTTAACCCAGGCCTTTCCAACTCAGGTGCTTCCACGGCGCAGGCGAGCACCGGTGTAGCACCAGAGACAGCTCCACAGGTCTAGCCAGCGTTCAGCTTATGAAAACATTATTAACAATAATTTTGTGAACACATAAACACACCATTTTATTCTCTACTTATATTGTGTTTGTGAACATTTAGAATTCAAGTAGATTGTTAACATCGTTTTGCCGCAACTAATTTACCAATATTTCGTACAATCGATTTGGCAATAGAAATTCAAAGTACAGCCTCTAAGGCAACATCAGACAGAGAAGTCCTGGTTTTACTTTTATTTAAATTCGTAGTTGAAAACATCTGTTCGCATGCATAAGTTGTCTCGAACACTGGCATAAGTTTTAAGCAAGTGAATTTCTGTGGATGAATGAAATTGTAAAATGCAAGAAAATCCCCGGTGTAGTAGTAGTAGTACCTGTACTTTTATCACCTCTGTTTGGAAACATGATGGTGATTTTCAGGACAAAATATGGCGTCATAAATATTCAAGTTGAGGTGCCATATAATCAATTCCTTTGAATGGGCATTGCATTCATCGTGCAATTTCTGTAACAACGTTTGATGCTATCCGAAGTTTTCGTAAATAGACAAATTTAATGATTTTAACGAAGGAAAATTGTCAACATTTCCGGCTTTAAGTTGATCTTTAAATAATAAATTATGCATTTTGAAGGCCTTAATTCTGTCACACATGGTGCTAATTAACTAATTTCTCCCTTGCAACTAAATATTTAAATCATTTAAATAAGACGTTACATCCACCATGTCTGACGCACTCACATGCAGTAGCGACATGGGGAAGGAGAGCACCGGGCTGCCGTTGGGTGCTGCGATGGTGCGCACCAGCGCAGAGTGCTCGAGTTGGAAAGGCCTGGGTTAACCCGATCATCGCATACTACGTCTATAAATACCACACTAACAGTCCCGAAATTATCGGACGTCGGAGCTCAAGACACGTTCCAGAATTACTTTTTGAATGAAAATATTTAGGATTATGAAAAGTGTAATCCACATTTATGCCTTCACAGCAGTGAAAGGGTCACAGGGATGTTAAACACCATTTATACCACCATACTTACTTATGATTAATTTCGTTTATATCATTACGTGGATTTAAGGCTTTTACCAGAAATTACAAAAAGCTTTCCCTATTGTATGTTATTTTGCGGAGTTTTTCGGCCCCCTGAGATTTCAGGCAGAATAAATAAATGAAACATAAGCACAACAATTAAAACAACCTTTATGTCAACTCAATGTAAGCAAGTCAATGCAAGTTCCCGGAGGAACTGGGGAAAAGACGGCACTAAATTATGTGCGGACGGATTTTTGAAGTATTTACTTTTATTGTAATATGTGGGAGGAGGGTGGCTCTAATTATACGGATTATCGGATAATCTGGTAGGCCTATATAATTTTGGAAAGTCTGCCGTCATTAATCTCCAAATTATTATTATTATTATTATTATTATTTAAATTACAACTTACTCACATAATGAATAATGAAAAATAAAAGGGGGGAAGTATATTTGATAAAATTAACCGGGTTCTAGGAATTACTAATAAAATGAAGAATAAACACACTACTCCAACTAGCCTACATTTCGTAAATGAATGTAACGAATGCTTAAAAAAGTAACACTAATAGTCCTATGCTCATTACTAGGACGGCAAATTACTTTACATTAATTATTGTAGTTGTTTCAAGTCCATCATAAAATTCATAAATCATCATGGAACCTGCGTTCTTAGGACTTGCATAAGAACATAGGCCATATAAAAAGAACCAAAGGATGCAGATAGAGAGAAGGAGCTAAGACAAACCCTAAAAACAGGGTCACTTTCTAGAAATACTTTGCCCTACTTACGAGTTGGTATAATGGTACTCTAAAGTGTCATGCAGATATGTCAAGACTACCCACAATCTCCGCCCTACATCCCTCAGTAAATATTTTTTTCTGGGTTTTCTAAGCGGACCTTGTGTCCCTCCGCCAACTGGATTCCGGGCACATCAAACAAAGTCGTCGCATGAGTCAAATTCCTGACCAATGATGCAGGATTTCATGAGTTAGGTGTGTGTGTGTGTGTGTAGCCTATACAAGAACATACGGGCAATTTATATGAGTGTAAGTATTATGATAAATTATAAAAGAAAAGAAAGGATATTGAGGAACGATGTCATTTCACCTCTTAATCACTTCAAATACCCGACTCTAAGAATGGAACAGATCACAAAGTGATGATTCGTGTATAGTACATAATCCTATTGATCACACAAGTATGTGTGAAATAACACTGCTCTTTGGGTAATCCCACGTAATCTCCTGGGTGATTAAAAAAATATGTAACGTAATAATAATTGAAGTGTCGGTAGGTTAATCTTCATATAGGCCTATACATGAAACAGAGGGTCTTCTTCCAATAACATCTTCCACACTTACCTCTTATTTCTTCACGATATATTATATAAACTATAATTAAGTTTTAACAGTCAATCTTACATTAAGTAGGGTTATGTTGATATATTATTTGCTAAGACTTTGCCCTCCTTATACCCTTACTGTAAGTTGGATTAATCCTACCAATATGGTGAGGGTATAAGATGGACTTCTCTCAACTAGTAAACAGTACAATTAAGTAAATGTACACATGTAGCCTACAGATTTTATATATACAAAATAATTTAATAATCATTTCTGCTTATTTTGTTACATTGTAAATGTAGGCCTAATGAGTTTGTACTTCGAACGTTCGTACCTCGGGGAAAAAAATAGAACTTAGCTAGATAATATTACAGTTTGAATAAAATTTCCTCACGATATTGTCACCTGAAGTTCCAGTCTGTGTTTTTGATAAACTCTGGAGTTTATTAAGAAAAATAAGGAATAAGAATTTCCCTCTTGCTATTGGATTCTATTATGGTATTTAATTCCTTGTCTAATGTCAAAAAAGTCTCGGGTATTGATCTTGTGTTTATTACGGTCTTCATGAAGAGTGCTGATTTCTTGGCTTCTCGCTTCCTTTCAGGGTCGTCGAAATCCACATGATATAAACCCCACTTAGGCCTAAAAAAAGGATGGATGAAGTAAACAGCTAATTAAATAAAATTATATTAAATAGAGAAGAGTTACTTATGTTTTCAACTAAAATTTCTGATGATATTTTGTTTTGAAATTATATAATAGGTATATGTAAGATATAAACGTGTCTGTTTTCATTATAGTGCGGGTAGTGCACAATGCAAAATGTTACAAAATATTATAATTCGTGCGAACCTTTTAGTTTAACCAACTCTTTTAATTTAACGAATTTCTTGTTTACAGTGAATGTAAGGGTATACTTTATTATACCGTATTTATACAGTATACAGTACTTTATTATATTTTGACATTATAAGAATATATTAATAAGCTTTTCTGCTATCGTTTGATGAAGCATAGTCCTAACTGATTATATCCCTAGAAAGTACGAGGCGCGTCCATAAAGTAAGTTTCCATGGGGCCGTTTACATGTATGTATTTATTTATTCACACAAAACATATACATATACATACATATACATAAACATACATATACATATACATACATATACATAAACATACATATACATATACATAAACAAAACACAATATCATGGAAATGTTTATTGCAACAGATATTGTTCAGCTACTTTTCAAAATATTCGGTACCGGAATTGAGACATTTTTCATACCGTGGGGCTAACTTTCGAATATCTGTGTCGTATGTTAGCCTACAAGGAGGAAACAAAAGGAACAGAAAGAAAAACCATCATTTAAAAAAATGGAAGCTAATATAAAATGTATTCAAATCTTTCATACTACAAAATCAAAATAATTGCTGTTTCTTGACTAGACAATATCTGACAGTGGAAAATGACTCTACAATATGTGTACATAAATAATAAATGAAACCAAAAGGATTTTACATAGAAAACTAAAGTTAATATAGACTGAAGGTCTCATAGCAAACATATTTATCCGGGTGAAGCCCATTACATATTTCAATTCGGGTGAAGCCCTGTTACATAATCACTAAATCAATCCTGAAAAAGAAACAAGTTAGTTTACATCAAGATATACCCTTTAATTTAAAAACAATAAATACTTCAGGCGGCCAGATAATTCTAAAATACAATGGTCTATAAATTTATAATATAATATGACACACTTCGGTGTTAAGTACCATAAAATATTAGCTAAATCTGAAAGAGAAAAGATGGTAGGCCTAATTTTTATAAAAACAAATTTTCATACAGGTGTGAAGCACCTCAATAACATAATTTGAATATAACCCCATCATTCTACAATGATATTACATGCATTTGAGTTTCATAATCACATACCTTAATCATTCATGCATACCACAATTTTAAATTCATAAACAAGATTACATAAAATACATGCCCTAAATTCATTATAATAACATACCTGTTAATACATGCATCTCAAACTCTGGCCAGAAACCAAACACCCATGCAGATTCACACATGCTCCACGCACAAGGCCTAAAGAAAAACTACTTCCACCTAGGCTAATGATGGAAATAGGCTCAGATGGTAGAAGATCTCAAACAGGGTAAACAAATACAAAATAATAAATTTAGAAATACTTCATGCTTCAGGTATGAGGAAGAAAAGGTAGGAACTGCAAGCCAAAATTAATAAAAGACCCCATCAAGATAATATCCCAGCATGCCTCAAATAAACAAACTAATTATATTTACAATTAACCGAATGGTGGCCACAAATCTATCTGTTTAAATCTCAAGCATCCTTCATGCTACATCCATTTATAAGATAATAATTAAAACGCAGAATGCCACCATTCCCAAATCAAACACACATACAACGCATGCTTGGGAAAGAAGAAAACACAAGAATATTACATTACACTATCATGCAGTTCCCACACCCTAACATTTATTTAAATGAATTTACAAGAAAAATCTTCCACATACCTTAGCAATGAAGAACCAAGGCCTAAATGCAACTCACATTTTGCTGCTAAAAAAAACAATACACTACGACACCATGACTAATTTCCCTGGAATCTTCCTAGGCCAAATGAGGCAGAGAAAAGGGTTTCAACCCCTTATATAGGGTATAGATCCATGACGTAATTGCGCACTCGCAGTGCTAATTTTATTCCAAAGACAAATGTGATTCCTTAATGCGACACCATCTTGATGGTCATGCAATAAACAAAAGCACAGCACACTGCTACAGATACGGCGTTGCCATTCGGTACGACTTTAGATATCTTTAGCGGAGAAGCAGAGAAGGGGGGAAGGAGAAACAGTGAATGCCCTCCTAGCTCTCAGCTGTTTGCCTGCCTAGCGAGAGAAAAATTCTTAAATCTGCCAATGTGACGTAATCCATTATTGCGACATAATGATAATTCCAATTTATGCTGTAGCAATTAAATGGCCTCTGAAAATAATGAATTGCTACAAACTCCTGCCCCCTGAGTTGGAATATATGCTGGATATATTCCAACACTAAAGTCAAATTATACATGAACTATAGGAAAGCGAGATCTGAGTGACTGACCAAAGGTGTCCTTTCACTGCTAAGGCATGCCGTCAAATCTTCCTGACCACTACGAGCACAAACTCACTGTCGTGTCATACCTGAGAGCAAGTGTCCCCTTAACTTGCATAACAGTGATCACGATCCACTAGTGTCCAGACTAGAGCTCAGCGACAGCCACTGAAGTATTTACAGAGACGAGACGTAGGGCGAGATACATCTGCAAGTCTCTTTCAGCAGGCAAGTCACTAGGTCAGGAACCACGCTCTGCTACCAATTTGTAACCCCCTCCCCCACCTAATGGTCACCTCGACAATAATTACAACTTTCTTCTTCTCTTCAATCAGCTGGGCCACATCTTCTTGCTACCAGAGGCTCTGTAAATATGACCAGGAGGAGGAAACAAAAATACGAAGAGCTTGGAAGTGCCTTCCAGCCTCTTCGCCTTAAAGAAGAACTATCTTTTAAAAAGTGGAAGCTAATATAAAATGTATTCAAATCTTTCATACTACAAAATCAAAATAATTGCTGTTTCTTGACTAGACAATATCTGACAGTGGAAAATGACTCTACAATATGTGTACATAAATAATAAATGAAACCAAAAGGATTTTACATAGAAAACTAAAGTTAATATAGACTGAAGGTCTCATAACAAACATATTTATCCGGGTGAAGCCCATTTCTTATTTCAATTCGGGTGAAGCCCTGTTACATAATCACTAAATCAATCCTGAAAAAGAAACAAGTTAGTTTACATCAAGATATACCCTTTAATTTAAAAACAATAAATACTTCAGGCGGCCAGATAATTCTAAAATACAATGGTCTATAAATTTATAATATAATATGACACACTTCGGTGTTAAGTACCATAAAATATTAGCTAAATCTGAAAGAGAAAAGATGGTAGGCCTAATTTTTATAAAAACAAATTTTCATACAGGTGTGAAGCACCTCAATAACATAATTTGAATATAACCCCATCATTCTACAATGATATTACATGCATTTGAGTTTCATAATCACATACCTTAATCATTCATGCATACCACAATTTTAAATTCATAAACAAGATTACATAAAATACATGCCCTAAATTCATTATAATAACATACCTGTTAATACATGCATCTCAAACTCTGGCCAGAAACCAAACACCCATGCAGATTCACACATGCTCCACGCACAAGGCCTAAAGAAAAACTACTTCCACCTAGGCTAATGATGGAAATAGGCTCAGATGGTAGAAGATCTCAAACAGGGTAAACAAATACAAAATAATAAATTTAGAAATACTTCATGCTTCAGGTATGAGGAAGAAAAGGTAGGAACTGCAAGCCAAAATTAATAAAAGACCCCATCAAGATAATATCCCAGCATGCCTCAAATAAACAAACTAATTATATTTACAATTAACCGAATGGTGGCCACAAATCTATCTGTTTAAATCTCAAGCATCCTTCATGCTACATCCATTTATAAGATAATAATTAAAACGCAGAATGCCACCATTCCCAAATCAAACACACATACAACGCATGCTTGGGAAAGAAGAAAACACAAGAATATTACATTACACTATCATGCAGTTCCCACACCCTAACATTTATTTAAATGAATTTACAAGAAAAATCTTCCACATACCTTAGCAATGAAGAACCAAGGCCTAAATGCAACTCACATTTTGCTGCTAAAAAAAACAATACACTACGACACCATGACTAATTTCCCTGGAATCTTCCTAGGCCAAATGAGGCAGAGAAAAGGGTTTCAACCCCTTATATAGGGTATAGATCCATGACGTAATTGCGCACTCGCAGTGCTAATTTTATTCCAAAGACAAATGTGATTCCTTAATGCGACACCATCTTGATGGTCATGCAATAAACAAAAGCACAGCACACTGCTACAGATACGGCGTTGCCATTCGGTACGACTTTAGATATCTTTAGCGGAGAAGCAGAGAAGGGGGGAAGGAGAAACAGTGAATGCCCTCCTAGCTCTCAGCTGTTTGCCTGCCTAGCGAGAGAAAAATTCTTAAATCTGCCAATGTGACGTAATCCATTATTGCGACATAATGATAATTCCAATTTATGCTGTAGCAATTAAATGGCCTCTGAAAATAATGAATTGCTACACGTAGAACCTGCCGCCTGGGATTCGAACCACTGTGTGACAACCACCTCCGCCTATTTGTCGTTTTATTATTTCTTGAGGTGTACGGAAAGATGGAAATCACTGGGAGCGAGGTCCGGGCTGTTGGATGAATGTTTAAATACCTCCCAGTCGAACTTCTACAGGAGACTTGCTGAGAGATGTTTAAGTATCCACCCTACAGCCCGGATCTCGCTCCCATTGATTTCCATCTTTTCCTACACCTCGAGAAATGACGGAGAATGACAAAGAGGAGGGGTTGCCACCCAATGGTTCAAATCCCAGTCGGCAGACTTCTCCGACACAGGTATTGAGACGTTCGTCCCAAGGAAAGAAAAATATCTCAATTCCGGTACCGAATATTTCGAAAAATAGCTGAACGCTTACAGTATATGTTGCAATAAAATTTCCATAATATTGTGTTTTGTTTCTGTAAATGGCCCCAGGGAACTTTACTTTATGGACGCGCCTTGTACACTTAATAATTGTAATGTCACTTATGACACGTTACCTCTTAGGTGAAGATACAAGAAGTAATACGATATATCTACTGACTAATAAAGAATACTCACCTATAACCGGCAGACCATTCCATATTATCAATCAATGACCATACCGTGTATCCAATCACTTTACATTTGTCGATGTGCATGGCCTTGAGTACTTCTATCATATAGGTCTGAGAACAGAACAGAACAGTAAATAATTCGTTATAGTTATTTGTAGAAACTATAAAGAACCTGAGCGTAAGAAGAAAATATAACAATTTTAAACGTTTATAATTTTTTCATGTGCAAAGACATAATTACAGAAAAAGACTGAACATTATAAACCGTAAAACTATTAATTTTAGTATACTATTGTTTCTCGGGCTTCTAACCGGGTGAGTTGGAGGATTGGTTTCAAGCTTTCGGTAGCTATATTCCGGCATCATCTGGGAGAAGTAAAGGCCCTTGCACACGAGGACAATAGTGACGGCCAGTATTGGTGACCAGGTGGCCAGTATTGGTGGCCAATGTCAACATTGTTATAACATACTCTTATAAGGACTAATGCCAAAACAAACTTACTAAATGTTATGCCGACTTTTTTGTTATCACCAACGTCTCTCCTAAAGCTGTCAACTGTACTAAACCATGGCAGTTTCGGTACGTATAAATCATCTGTAACTTTTCCCTTGTTTTTGGCTCAAAAAATTTCATCAACTCACTTCTGCAGGTGGTCTTAATAGCCATTACAAGGGCTCTTAAAAACCTAAATCTGGTATAGTTATATCAAGTCCAATGAGATCAACCCTCAACTTCACCATGGTATTTTCCCTTTTAGTCCTGTTAGCATAATACTCATGCCGAATGTTCCACAGCAGCTCGTAGTTCTGATAGGTGTCTAGAAAATTAACTATACTTTCCGGGCTCCATTTGATAGGTAGTTTCGTCTGAACTTCCTTTCTCACTTGCTTTGAACACATTTTATTCAACACAACTCGCAAAACACTAATACAAATTCAGGCGGTATACTGGGGTAGACACATCCACTAATAATATTGCTGCTACTAGGTCTCGTGATCAGTTAGTGGAATGTTAGTGGCGGTCAATAATGGCCATTAATACTGGCTGCCACTATTGTCCTCGTAAGTAGGGGCCTTAAGCCAGATTGGGAAGGCAGCGGAGATAGCTGCTGAAAGCTTGGAACCAATCCTCAACTCACCCGGTTGGAAGCCCGAGAAATAATATATTCTCAACACCGAGAAAACCTCAAGTCACACATATTAATTTTAGGAATTTTAATAAAAGTTTCTTAAAATAATAATACACAATTAATTATATATTTTTTAGCATTCCATTAGCCTATTTTTAAATGTAAAAGTTGTATGTAAGACTTAGAACGTCCAATTTTGTGAAAGGGGAAAATAAAGCTTTTCACTTGCGTTCGCCAGAACATTATGGTATATGTTCCTTTTATACTTCAATCAGTAAGATATATTATTGTTATTATTATTATTATTATTATTATTATTACTACTATTACTATTAGCATCATGACCTAGTAATAGTAATGACTATGTTAATTTGTCACATGCACTCTATTTTTCTCAAACAAGACTCTAAAGTACTCACTGCCAAATATATGATTCTCATTGTGTCGTTCTTTTGTCCACTGTCTGCGAACCCATTTTCTGTTATGAATACCTGCCATTGATCTCCATATTCACTTTTTATCCATTGCAGAGCATTCCTTACGGACAATGGTGCAATCTACAACATAAAGCTTCCTTTTTTTGTTTGTTTCATTGCCTCCAGGATATTATACTTTATTCAGTATACAACATCCCAAGCTATTTTTATAAATGCCTTATTCAAAATGAGTTTCATACTTTAATGCCCTAGAGGTAATAATTTACTTCTAATTTCAAGCTCAATTATTCATCCGTTATAACTGGACCTGTGTATGATATTCATGACAACATAAAATGAAACTATTTTCATTCTTTGAATTCTATTGTAAACCCATCTGATATTACCGGATCTTCGCACGGAACATTTGATTAACGCTGATCTGTCAGCGCTTTAACCTTTTGACTGCTACTGCCGTATAAATACGCATATCAAACAAGTGAA
Organism: Ectobius pallidus; assembly: GCA_964059195.1. NCBI lineage: Eukaryota > Metazoa > Arthropoda > Insecta > Blattodea > Ectobiidae > Ectobius > Ectobius pallidus. The sequence continues at coordinate 93,161,187 of CAXKWD010000007.1, forward strand.
TTAAATCAGATGTAGAATAGTAACAGAATAATGATCTATGTGAAATGCAAGAATTTAACTCCAGTATTAGTCTCATCTTATTCCTGGGAATTAGTTGTTTTGCTGCAATTTTTCACATTGATTTCAAACTTAAAACCAGCAGATGTTTTTACTTATCGATTGTTTATACTTAACATAAGAATTTAGCTCTGAAAGGGTTAAAACGTTGGTCCCCCCCCCCAAAAAAAAATAAAAAAAAAAATTAACCACAGTGAGAATATTGACAATTTTGTGGCAAGAAACAGTGTCAGGTCTCACAGTAAATTCAAGAATAATAATGTGCTCTGCATTATTCGCTAACATTGCAAAGTGGAATATAAAATATAAAACACACACATGTATAATGTTAAGTATCGGAAATCCCTACTGTTATTGTGATTTAATTATATTTTTTTGTTTTACATAGGCCTAAGTAACATGTTTTTAAACATCAATAAATCAATGGTGCCCACTAGTCTTTCACCAAACTGAACATAGGCCCTTTATTTAAAAAATGGTTGAACACCACTGTGTTAAAGCATCCTATGTTAGCTTTTTGTCAATCTCTACACTATATAATTGCCAAACATTGCTTGTATAATATCTTTTTAAATATCATACGCTTTTCGGTCAAAATCATACTAAAATTAGACTAGCTAAAGAGATCTAGCTAGTACATAATTCTCAAGCTTCGGAACATAACTCTCAAGCTTCAACAACAAATAATGAAATCAGGCTATGACAATTTAATTTTTGTAGTATTAACACGGATATTTAAAATGAAAAGGTTTTAGTACAAGTTTATTTGTAATTCACTTGTGATATTGTTCAAATAAACGCGATATCAAAACATTGGGCAATATAGGTTAACGTTGCTACCTACGTATAGCCCTAGGTTTAAACCCCACTACCTTCTCAGATTTTTCTGATTTTTCTGATTTCTCAGATTTTTTAAACCATCTGGCGCTGTGAATTGAATTCCGGCTTAGCTCACTTGGTAGAGCATTGGCGCGAATAGCCAAAGGTCCTGGTTCAAGTCCCAGTGTTGGAGGAATTTTTCTCCTATAATATTAATGTCCAACAGAGACAATAATCTGTGGTTCATGAATGCTTATATATCTATACAAAAACTCTGCCGGAACACACCAAAAGATTGCTTTAAAATGTTGCGCATAATCATTTATGACATTTTTAAACTTTCAACTTTCAATTTCAGTCATATTCTTAAGCTATGTATTAACTAAACTTGTACATTACGTTTACCCGGTCACGCGGACGGATGTTTTTTTTTTTATTTATTTATTTTTTTATTTTTTAATAAAAATATTCATTCATTGTTACGCTGTTGAAATAACAAGAAATATGAATATGTGAATCTGAATTGCTTTCACTCTAACTAGAAACATACAGTAATTCACCATACAGGGTGAATAAAAAATCCGCCGACAAACTTTCACTAGTTGTCCAGGGATACTTTCCGATTGTTTTGATGGTAAGGAATCCGTGGAATGCGATGGCTCGTTACAGAGTAATTTCATTGCTTTCATTCTCTTTTTTGTCGGACCGTAATGTGAACACGCTCTACTATGCTCTACTACAGCAGTGAAAGGTTGTGGTTTGTTTGGAAACAATGACAATTCACAACAGATACAAAAGTAGTTAGGCTAAAAACGAAAGCAATGAACTTACTCAATAATGAGCCACCGGATACCATGGGTTCCTTATATCAAAACACTCAGAAAATATCCTTGATGACTTTTGAAAGTTTGTCGGTGGAGTTCCGATTCACTCTGTAGCCTATATTGTCTATGGATATGTAATACTTGCACAGAACGAGAAGTAATATTTTGTAACAAAATCCTAATCTTACCGCTTCCCATTTTTCTGTGCTAGATCTTGTCCAATTTGCGGAAGTGTAAATGGTGACTCCCATATCTCCGTTGTAAGACTGTTTTGTATAGTTTTTCAATTTAGTGGCTAACGCAGCCGTATACTGATTCATTGCGAAATAGTCTGCTGTACCTAAAATAGAAATCACATTCAGAAATCTTTAGGCAACTGTGGATTTTGCTTTTATCTTTGCTTGTTGTTTTATATTCTTATAGGCTACCATGCACATACTGTAACCCCCTATTTACATTCGTCTATTGTTTCAATACGGGTCCAAGTTTTTACTCCAATATTTTCATCGTAGGGATGGGTTTCGAATCAGCAAGATTGTTGACTGTGAGTTTGCTACTGTGTGAATTGCACTGATACTGGTAGCTGAGGTAAAATAATTGGAAATGGGAAGGAGATGTTTAGATGAAGCTTGTATGGAACCAGTTCAATTCACTATGAGATAAAGCAACTGTGGTATATAAGACAAGATTCGAAACTTGTGCCTAGTTTATTACACTTAATCTGTCCCCAACAACTAAATCAAGTGTGATTTATCTGTAACAAAATTGAAGACATAGCCATTAGGGCAGAAAAAGCAGGAAAATTGTGGTAGATTGTGTATTTTTAATAAGCACGCTTATGTATTATATAGGCTTATGTTATAAACAAACAAATAAAAAAAAAAACAAAAAATAAAAAATAAAAAACTTGTGGAACCTCTATCGATTATGGATCTCTTTGCCCATGAGTGTCAGGCACTGTAAAAAAGTTTAAAGAAAAAACTGTTTGGATACCTAACTCACACATTCTTCTCACTTTGTACATAAATAAGAAGGATATAATCTAAAGGGGTCTTAAGGTTAGATTTAATTTTTATTATATTGTGTTTTATTTTAGCTGCAATAATTATTACTGAAATTATTATTACCTCAATCTTTATTACCTCAATCTTTATTACTGCAATCTTTATTACTATTTTTGTAATTTCATATCGTAACGTTATTGGCAGTGCTTTTTTATTTTTCTTATTGTATTTTTCCTTGAAGGCCTATAAATTTTTGTATTTCAACCATAATGAATAGAAGGAGAAAGTGTGATGACTCGACCGCTCAGACAATGGTAGGTATAGGGAGCGCGGCGGTCCACCGAAACACTGGCAGCACCTTCGTTTGCGATTCACCTTCTGAATGCGGCACCATGATAGTTTGGCACCTTATGATTAAACTCGCAACCTTTAATTAACTCTTGGTCCTATTTCTATGAAATTTGTACAGATATAATCTACACACAACAGTCCTCCTGATGGTTAAAACAGAGCCTTAAAAAGTAGACATAAATGTTTTATTTTTAATTTTATAAATACCACAAATTACACAAAATTCATGGACGGTGAAGCGGAATTTGACTATGCGACAGTTTTTTTTCATTTTTGTGTCCCGTAAAATCTTCAAGCGAGAAAGTTTTAGTGAAATATTTGAATTTTATTTTAAACTAAGTACCACCTTCATATCTTGAATGGTTTACGAGTAATTGAGTGGTAATTATTCCGGGCGCTACGGCTGTCTGTCGTCATGGGACGATCGTGAAATGTCGAGAGTGAAGCAAATTTGACTATGCTACTTTTTTAAAAAATCTTTTTGTCCAGAAAAAGATTCAGGGTTTAAGTTTTAGTGAAATACTTGAATTTTATTATAATTCAAGTACAATCTTTTTATCTTGAATTGTTTACGGGTAATAAAGTGGTAATTACTCCAGGCGTTAAAACTATGGGAAAGGTATTCAGGTATTAGCAGGCATCTTTTCCATAAAATACCAGCAATAACGTAAAAATTTCTAAATAATTTATTTGTGGACTCCTACTTGACTACTTGTACTCCTACTGCAAGATTGACCTACTGGGGAAAAGGAATGAATCAAACTTTTTCCTAACTTCGTAAATCTGCACTACTTTTATTTAGACATTTGTTGGATTATTTATTATATTTTCTGTACATTTATGTTAGAAATTTCTATGTATAATTAGCATATCAAATGCCTTATTAGTTTATTATCTTAGTACGCTTTTTTTCATATTATAATTTAACAACATAAAAATGTACACCAATTAAAGTGGGCGGCGAATTGCCGAGGGTTTAAGATCATACTAGCGGGCTATAGTTAAGAGAAGAGAATGGTACTCTTTAATGAAAAAATAAGGGAAAATGGTTTGAAATATTGTGTGACATGTGTAGAATGCATTGCAAAACAATTATCCCTTATCGGATGTTGAGACCCGAATTTTAAAGATCCTGCGCCCTCTTTTTGTAGTGCGGCTTATGCAATTTTTCCTGCCCTGGATTTCCCAAACCATCCTTTAGTTTTTTTTATAATATTATCTCTGTCGCATAATTTGTATACAGATCTACACTTTTAACTGTGTTTCACCTACATAACTAGCCAGGAGAAAATTAATATTAATATAAATAATATTACTATTAATACAATATTAATACAAATTAATACTCTGTAATATTCTACACAATGTATATTAATACAATATTAATACAAATTAATACTGTGTAATATTCAATACAAAGTAATATTAATATTAATTTATAAAAATATTCCTTAGCTGTTTTCTACCGTAATTATATGGTGTTATTTCTATACAAATTTACATTCTTTAACAAATTTTCATCAAATTATACTATCATACCCTCTCACCTATTTTCTAGGTAACAAAATATATTAAATCATCCCTTAGCTGTATTATGCCTATATTATATAAGTGTGCATTACTTGTGAACATCTTTGATTTTAGGAAAGACTTGTAACGATATGTTACGGTCAAGCTTCTTGCAAAGTGAGAAATTACTGTTACTTACGGCCACAGCACATCTCTGGCCCTGCATAACGGTTCGGTTATTTATATTTATTTATGGAGATGAGATCTTCAAAGACGTGTAAAGCAGTCAAAAGTATTTAACAACTGATTTTAGATAAGGTGAGTCATTTTGAAAAAAGATGAATGTATTATTTTGTTTAAGAGCGTTTGCAATTTTTCCTATAGCGCCCGTAGTAATCTTGCTTCCGCGAATCTCAAACGGAGTAACTGCTACCTAGCGGCGGAACCAGTGAACTACCTCAATCATCACACTTTCTCCTCTATTCATTATGTTTCAACTGTAGTTTTTCGAATTCTGATAGTGGGGAAGAGAAGACCTGGTGGTCTAAATAAATTAAATTAAAAAATAAATATTATTTCTTGTTCTCTGGATTTTTATATAAATTATTTATAGTTAATAATTATTCTCTCAGTCTTTATACTGTACTCTTCGTAAATTCTTCAAACAAAACGAAACCTGTATAGTTTCAGTATAGTGTATTGTGACGACCGTATCCAGGCCAGATGGCGTAACCCTCAAAAGTAGAATTTTCCAGAGGAAGAAAAACAGTGTTTATTAGAATTTAGTATAAGGAAATTATGAAACAGCGATAGTCTGATGGTTACACCAATTGGCTTGCTTATCTAAACTATGCATATTTGACTTTTACACTCAGCTATTAAATTATGGATACAACTTTTGGCCAGTTGGAATTTGAGACCTTTCAGAAACAGCTTGTAATAATTTTCAAGGCTTTTAATTATCAACGAATTTTTAAATGGTTACTTCCTTTCGCCAGTATGTGTATTTCAAGCTACCAGCTACCAGCTATGTGTACCAACTACCTATCTGTACCATAAATCTCGTTTTCAAAAAATTAGGCTTCCACCATTTTGCCTGAATACAGTCGATGGAATATGATTTATATTATTCAACAATTACGTTAATATGTTAAATTTTAAATATATTTATTACAATATTCCGCCTTAACCCTTAACATTTCATATTTATAATATTTATATTGTAAGAAATATATTTAATATTAACCCTTATCTGTTGGAAATGAGTTATTTTAATGTTAAATTTCATTTTGTTTTCTTTTTCTAAATAATACACAAAGCATTTTATTTTTTAAGATAGCAAAGTAAGGAATATAATGTTGCAACATACCTCTGATATATTCAATTTCCTCTTCATTGAATTCAGGAAGGCGTGATTCATTATAACCTTGTAAATTGCTGTTGGCTCTTATTCTGTCCTTCATTTCTTTAGGATAGTCTCCTTGTATGCTGTAGATAGGGTGTGTAAACCATCCTACCTTGAAATGAATTATTATTATTATTATTATTATTATTGTTATTATTATTGTTATTATTATTATTATTATTATTATTATAGAGCAATAAATCCTATACACTCTATACTGACTTACATGTATTTACTGAATGCTCAAGTTCTACTATCACGAAAGAGATAACCCTGTGTAGGCCTAATGACTAGGTCCTGAACACTGTGAACCGAGGACAGAAGTTAAGCCCACTGTACATTATGACTTTTTTCCTACTAACAGAGCAGATAGTTCATTGGGCTAGCAACATAATTATTATTCGTATTTTACGAAATAACTTGTAACACGTAACATTATGCAAAAGCCTCTGAAACGATTAAACTGCTTCGTAGTAAATCGACATGAACTCTACTTTGTTTTACTTTAAATTTATTGAGTACATAAATCAATGCATATCACAAAATTAACTTATTCTGACTAGGAGTTAAACTAAGTTGTCTTGGTGGAGGATTCGTTATTTTCATTGTGATATAAAGGTTATGTAATGCACTGGATAAGATTTACGTAGCTAGTGCTAATCTCCCCCCCCCCCCTAATATAGGCCTACACCTATTGTAAGCGCAGTGTACTAATAATTAAGAGTTCAGCGAACTTGTTTCGAATGACGAGTTTGTGATAGGTGTTAACTATCTCTTCGTTTTGCTTTGACAAAGTGTGTTACTGCATATCCATTTTGCGTGAAGAAAGAGTTTAACAACTTTTTTTAGATAAAGAAATAATTTCCTTAGAAGTGTAGGGGAATCACTAATACAAATAATAAATAGTCTTTAGTTGTTTCTTTTTTAAAAACTTATAGCCAACTTTTTACCTATAAGTTTAGGTGTTGATTTAACTAAAAAGAACATGCCTATAAATAGAGTGATAGGGAAAAAGAGAATAAGTCAAAATACCCAAGTTTTAGGAGAGACATATAACGATTTATTTTCACAGCATTTTTAGAATATATCAGTCCATCCAGATATTTTTACATAGTATAAGATACTGTGTAAAAAATATCTGGTGGACTGAACTAAATAGTGTAACAATGCTGTGGAAATAAATTGTTTTTTGTCATTCCTGAAACTTAGGAATTTTGACTTATTCGCATTTTCCCTATCACTCTAGTATTGTAATGATGTGTTTACTGTCGTTATTGAAATAATTTTCCATATCCAATTTTTCCAGCTTACCTATTTAATAACGTGTCGTCTATTTTAATAAACTAACACTAATGCAGAATGCACTGATTAGTTTTCTATATTATGTTCCTAAATCTAATTGGATAATTATATAAAATCAACTTAAACCTTAATAAATACCTTTACACTAAGTGCACTTGAATACTGACTGTTCTTACGTTAATCTTAAAGCGAATTGGAACTAGCAGGCCGTCTTACTTTTAAAATATGGTTAATATGTAGGACTAAATATGAATGCTTATAATTTATATGCTGGAGTGAGCCAGACATACTGGTCGTTGCTTAAATTGGGACAAATATATAAACTTCAAGCTAAAGATCTTTTACGTTTTAATTCGATGAAAATTATGTTAAGCTTTGGATTCTTTTGTCCTTGGTTCCACTATGTTATGTATTTACAGATTAGCATTTAACTAACAAGAAATCGTAGAATAAATATTATCCTTCACATATAATATTCCTATTTATTGTGAGGTATACAAAAAGAGGGCTGAAATATTATTATTAGAATAGAGCTTGCAGGCCATTCAAAGTAGGAAGTGAGATTAGTTGAAAAGCTCAACTGAAATACATTTTTCTAATGATAGTAACAGAATAAGAAACCCATACTTTCATATTCAAAGTAATATCAGACATAAATTAGAGATCTCTTATGTATCTGTATGACTTTCCATTTTTATCATTTCTACATCTATTGGTACTTACGAAGAATTGCAGAAAATATTTCGCTGCATCGATATCGCTGCTCGACAAAGGATTCAGAGGAAGTGGCCAGATGAAATGAACTGTCATAGAAATCCGCCCTGCAATAGGAAAAATCATAAGACAGGCTATTAAAAGTTATATAACGATTCGATATATATTTTTAAATATATAGCTTTAAGTAAACAGTCATTCTATTAGGTCTATATTGCTTTAGATTTAACATTCCAGTTACTTAGTATCAGTCACATGTAATTGCTAAACTTGTATGACTGTATCAATTTTTTCTTCTCTCTTCTGCTTACTCATTCTTACATTTTCCTTCTTTTTTATTTATTTTTCGTAGTTAGGAGATTATTACAACGTACTATTATACAAATGAGATCAACAATAAACCGTTGCAAGTAATCTAATTGGCCTTGGCTAAGTTTGAATATCAAGTATTAAGTTAAACATAGTTTTAAATTAAGTTAAATGTGTTTCAATGTTCTTACGAATTATGCACTAAATTTTCCATTTACAGGATATTTAAATTGTTTAAGAATGTAATTTCGCTTTACAGCAAATTACAGTGCCACAGGATGGAATATATATGTTTTAGTTTTATTAATTTTATTATGTTGAGAATATGACAGGCTCGTAACCACTTACAATATTATCTTATAATAATACACCAGTTTTACAATACTAATATTAAATATTTAAAGTACCATCGTACATATTAAAACTAATACTAAAATTTTAAAGAGAGGAAAAAAAATAAAAACTAGAAACTCATACAACATGACAATTTATTACTCAATGATCGAATAATAAAAAAGTACAAAGTAAAGTTTTGAGGGAAGATATATATATAAAGAAAATGACAAGGAGTGTTTTTTAATTCCATTTATTATCCATTTATTTTATGGCATTTATGTGTGCATACTTTTCACAGACCCATGTCGGTAGATTTACTGGCATGTAAAAGAACTCCTTCGGGAAAAATTCCAGCACACCGGCGACGGTCACAGGCCTAAGTTGCAGTAAATCCCATCGTTAACTAACCATATACAAACGAACTAATATTAGGCTATGTAATGGCATAAAATGGTAGGCCTATGTTTCTTAGGTTGAATTATAATTTAAAATTAAGGGAATACCATTGTTAATCAGTTGTATTGTTACCCTTTACAGATAGTATCATTATTGTAATATGAATAGCATTCTGCAGATGATTTAAAAGATTTTTCTTATATTAAAAAATAAAAGAACATCAACATCATCAGTGAAGAAACAACCAACAGAAATGGTGAGCACCAAACCATATATCAGCTGGCAGTATTATACAATCACTGACAGGAACCCACACCATGGAAGTCACAACCAGCAAACTAAGGAAGACATCAGAATATGGTTAGACAGTGACAAAATGAGTGACCCAAGACTGACAAGAAGTCGTTCTAAATCCCTTACTACTCCGAATGACTGGCATACAAGTGAAGGGGCAACGGACGGAACTCAAAGTCATTGGTTAAAAGAAGCTGTCTAGGAAGTGCGGGAAATTACAGAGGATAAAGGGAGTCACAAGTGTGGAATAAAGGTTAGGACTAGAAAAAATGTCACCTCTTTAATTGGGATAAATACATATTATATTTTAAGCAGTGCAAGCAGAATAGCAGTGAAAATTCCTAAGTGAATATGTAATGTGATGTAAAATAATGAAATGGAAGGCAGTTTTCTATATGGATACACCCTACATTTACCGGTACCTTTATGCCAGTTATCATTCTCGGGATTTATATCCTACCTATCTCACCCTGTCCTAATCAAATAAGAGTAAAGATATCATGATGAAAAAATTATGTTATTTCCAAAGCGTAGCATATATTTTTTCTATTTCTGTGGTATTTTTAATCATAGGCGTAACCAGGCCGACCATATGGGGGGTTATAACGTCTGGGGGGTATGGAATACCCCCCAGGAAGAGGGGGGCCCGGGGGTCCTCCCCCGGAAAATTTTAAAAATTAAGATGCAAAATAACGAGTTTTAAGCTTCCGGGGGCCCTCGCCCGGAGAATTTTAAAAATTAAGACTCAAAATAACGAGTTTTAAGCTTCCGGGGGGTCCCCCGGAAAATTTTAAAAATTAAGACGCAAAATAACGAGTTTTAAGCTTCCGGGGTTTACCCCCGGAAAATTTTAATTATTAAGACGCAAAATAACGAGTTTTAAGCTTCCCACGCTTTATACTTATATTAAGTAATTTATGGGCAGACTTAAAAAAATTATACAATTTTCCTTTTTTTAATCAATGGAGGGGGGGGGGGGGTTCAAACCCCCAAACCCCCCCCCCCCTCGGTACGCCTATGTTTTTAATTAAAAGCGATAGGCAGTGAATGCTTGCAGACGAGATGAGAACTAAAATGTGAATCATGGACTAAGTTTATTGAAAATTCTGCAAACAGAAATGACACATTTATCAAAGCAATATAAACATACGTATACTCATATATAGAAATTCAGAATGATGTAATGCTCGTTGCCTGTTGATAAAATGCGAAATCAACATGCAACATTGCACTCAACAGTAAATATCATAAACCGAAAATATATATTTTTGCGTATGATCCTTCAGTGAGGATAATACACCATACAGAACATTAAATTATGGTATGCGTATGATTTTTATCATACATTTAACACTTTTGACTAGGCCGGTTGGCTCTTCCTTTGAACGTTTGAACTGCTGTAGCCTTCATTGTCACGACGGAAGATAATATTTAAATCACTAAGGTAAATTGAAATAAAATATATGTATTTTATGAGCGATGTTTATTATACAAGGATAATGATCTGAACTTTTAAACAAAAAGCATTACTGTAATGTATTTATCTACTCTTATACAATTCAACGGCCCTAAATAGCGTGCTTGCTCGCCCGCTTCGTGAGACATCGGGTATACTCGGCGATGTTCGTATCTCTCAGTGTAAACTTTCATGACGACTACAAGATTAGGAAAACCGTTTCTTTATTATATAAGGCCAAAGTGAAATGAAGTCAATGAACAAATATTCTAATTTTATTTTTACTTACAATTTTTATAGCTCTGAACCACAAACATTTTTAATAATCTACCAGTGTAAATTTCTTAAAATCCTGGAGTCAATGAATAGTGGCGGGCGAAGCCGGGGGCACCAGCAGTAAAATATTGATGATTTAACTCTTGAAATATCGCTGATAATAATAATCCAAATCAATCACTCCTTCTCTTGAAAAATTATATAATTTCATAAAATTACACTGAATTTAGCAAATAAAATTCACATCTCATTCATCTGTCAACAAACAGTTGAAAAACGCCATTATCCACCGCCGTCTCGAGAATTACGCACGAGAATTAGCCTATACCAGTGTCCGGCAGATGCTGCAGTTGTGACGTAAGAGCCGATCATCTCGCAAGAGCTTGAGAGAGCGAGCAGTTGAGATGCATTCCTGTTAATACGCACTAGCGCAGTGGCGTTCAGTGCAGCAGTAGGGTTAAGGTGAGCCGTGATGGTACATTGAATTGCGTGCATTAACCATGGCAAGGGTGCAGAGGTCAGTTAATCAGTGAAATGTATGGTAAATTTAGTGCATTCAGATTAATACTAGACTTACGGAAACGTCAGGTCACCCTCGGAGACACGCCACATTTTTCAAAAGTTGTCTACAGTATGTCATTCAATTACAGACATTAATAATTATGTACAAATATTAGAAGAACTGGATCAGGATATTTTATTACAGATTTCAAGATTTTGCAAAACACCAATCCGATATTTGCATATTTGCGACACCATTTTCTGTGGATGTTGACAGTGTTCCAACGTCATTGCAACTAGAAGTCATTGATTTGCAAAAGAATATTGAAATGAAAGACTGCTTTCAAAACAAAAAGGATCTATCTATATTTTATAGAAGATTTCCCCAGGCAACTACATAATATATTTGCTGCTAGAATGTTGAGTATTAGGTATTTGTATCGACGTATGTATGTGAATAGTTCTTTTCTTGTATGAAGATCTGCAAACCACAACATGGAAACCGCCTATCTGATCAGAACATGAAAAATGTTCTCGTTTGTGTGTTAGCCAGACTATGTCTCCTAATATTGCAAAATTAGTGCGCGAGAAAAGAGGGAAAAAATCTCGACAATGCCTTGAGCTTGGGCACGATAGTGACACAAAGTAAGGGTGTGTATCAAAAGTCTGAATAGGCCTATACTTGGCATAGTGCTCACAAAGGTGTATAGTTTAATTTGTATATTTTGTATATTTTGTATACTTTAACATTTTTCAGTTTCCGAGTAGACAAAGTTTTGCAGTACTCCTTAAAGTATTCTTATGTTTTATGTATTTGTATGTTTATAGTAGTTTCGGAGCCTCATTTAAATAACCTGACGCATCCGCACCTGGATGCATTTCAGATTAGTGTAAGTAGGGCCTATATTAAATTTCATTACAAACAAAACTGTTCTGTTACATTGATTTATCACAGTTGTACTATTTTGTTTTCGTACAAATGCATTGTAATTGTGCTATTCCCATACTATCTACGAAGATCGGAGCGCACTCTGCCAATGCATAGGCGTCGTTCCGCCACTGGCCAGTTGAACCCTTCCTCCACGCTCAGTACGGAGATATTGCCGAGCAAAGAGCGCGGTTGCTCTGTAGTATGACGTCACAGAGCACGGAACATGCCGGTCACTGGCCTATACAGTTTAGAAGGCAGTGGATCACAGTTATCTTTGGAACTACATAATCGAATCTGAGATCGTTTTCCCAGGTGGCAATTTCTAATCGTGGAATGTACGGTACTCTAAAGCCGGAATTTTAGCTGTTTCATTAATTATTAATGGTTTAGTTTAAGAATGATTCGCGTGCAAGTGTTAATAAATATAATGCTTTAATAATTATTATACTATTAATTTCTAATTTTTCAGTTAATTATCGTGGGCGAAGCCGCGGGCACATCCTAGTAATATACAATTTTCAAACAAAATATTTTTCTCGTGGTCACGACCACTGGAATTAAAAAGCAAACGGCTCTACTGTTCGGACCTTGCGTTGAATTACTCCTTAGGCTATGTGTATTATTTTTACATGGTCCTTTTTCAAACTAACTTATTGATACATTAAAATATGTTAATGTGAACGTTGTATCAAATAGCATTTCCGTAGTTACTTCTCGTGGCTTTTGAATTGTCTTACGGATACCTGCATGTTAATATTAAACCTTTAAGCATAACTTGAATAAAAGAATGTAATAACGAAAGGCATAATAAAAAAATGAACTTTTAGCGAAGAATGACGATATCTATTATTCCTACGCAATTATACTGGTGCAAAAAATGAAGTAAGCTCACTCACCTCCTTGTTGAAGACGAAACGCGTTGCTGTATAGGTGGTAAACCCGCGCATGGGCCTTAAGAATGTTGTGAGCTGCTTGGTATACGCCAGTCCCATGAGAATCTATTCCAGGAGCAAATACACTCAGTTCATACCCCAGAGCAACAAATACTGGTTCGTTGAAAGTTAGCCACCATCTGACCTGTATTTCGGTGAAAGAAAATACAAGTTTGATCACTTTATTTTCGGAATTGCTACAATTAGATTTTAAAAAGTGTTTCGCCTAATTCTTAAAACTAATGTCAGTTTCTCAATTCAGTTAGGGTTTTTGATATTAAACGTTATATTGCGCTTATGAAGAATTTAGTGATTTGTTCCTTACGAAAACACTTTGTAAGGGAGGGAGGAAGGGAGAGAGAGAGGCGTTAGATGGACGAATAACTCACTGTCTTGAGATTAGAGGCGCTTTTTGTTAGGCAGTAGAAAGGTAACGATTGTTATCTTCTCTGTCTCTCTCTGATATTCTTCCTCTCTTCTTTTTCTTTCCGTCAGAATGAAGCAATCTACATCAATTATTTTTATGTTTCCTTAATGTGAAAAGAATTAAAGTGAGAATATTTTGTGATCTTTTAGATGGAGCAGGTGTAGGAAAATACGGTTTCTTTAAATGTCTATTCTTAAATGTTAATATAGGCCTACTTGTTATTAATAACACTTTAGTGACATTCTGAAAAAATATGTTAAATCTAACTTATAATTTGTAATAAGTCATAGATGAAAAGTCAGGTGATTCCGACCGGATTTATATAAATAGGCCTTAGAATTGCACTAGCCTATTTACAAATAAATAGGCCTAGTAGCTTGCATTCATTGGCAACATCCGCCCCTACCACTTCTATGTCGAATATATTTCTTTTAAAAAACAATGTGAAACTTATTTTTCAAATCCACGTAAACGATTGGATTTTCCCAACAATAGGAAGTGATTCCTATCATATTTCCGGTGATTCCAATCGCCAGAATAAAGACAGGATTGGATGAACAATAAGCAAAACTGTTATTCTAAATAGAACATGAACGTTTAGAAATAACAGTTTCTGAAAAATACACTTTCTACATACCACGCTTTACAATATAGGTACATTTGCCATACAAAAACTGCTTTTCCCTTGGGCTCTATCACCATTTTCATGATATTACTGTTTGTGGGTTCCCTGGCACCAATTCTATATAGTTTTCCAATTTAACAGATCGTGGGTTTTCTTAAGACAAATATATTTCCATCCTTTAGGCCTACGTGACCTGTAGAAACAGGTTGTGGGTTCCCTGGCACCAATTCTATATAGTTTTCCTATTTAACAGATCGTGGGTTTTCTTAAGACAAATAAATTTCCATCCTTTAGGCCTACGTGACCTGTAGAAACAGAGCTTTCAGTTGAAAGTCTTCATCAAAATTTTCTTATTAGCTGGAATTATTATTCTGTAAATTGAGCTCTTTGACCTTTGATTGGATCGTAAAACTTGTCTAAGTCTAAACCAAACAATAACTATGGGGGACAAGTGTTACATTTTAATAGATTGGAATTGTGCCTATTACCAACAGAATGAAAAAAATATATATTGACATATGTTAGAAAATAAGCGTCAAATAACGATCGAAATCACTCGTCAAATCGTGATCGGAATCAATCATAATGTAAGAAGGTTATTTAACTCTGTAAACCTTATATTGGTGAAGGAAAATTAAGCAAAACAGATATTTTTATATTGGTTTTACCACAAAACTCTCCTGGCTGGTGAAAACCGAATGTGCTTTTGCTAGAACTCCTTTCAACTGTGGTCTCAACATAATTTTTACTGCTAACAAAAAGAAAAAGAATCCTATCCGTAAAAACATAAATGTGATCACCCACCATTAGTAAATGATTGAAATCACCCGACTTTATTTTTGAACTCAAATGAAAGTTATCTATTGTCTATAGTTAAAGTTATATGTATTAGAGCGTGGGCTACTGTATACCCCCATCCCCCCCCGTGGGATTTTCCGACTCATATATTTTTTTGTTGGTATTGACATGTAGTTTCATATTTTAGTTGTTTGCCCCTTATCAATTACAGCATTTACCCGGAAACCCCGGAAAACTACGGAAATCCGGAGAAAACTAGTTTGTTTTAATTTTTCTTTGTTCTTTGCTCCTAATATGCCCAGGGAATTTCTGAATCACATATTTATTGTTGGTATTGCCATCTAGATTAAGTTTTTAGCTGTTTACCCCTTATCAATTACAGCATATCCCCGGAAAACAACGGAAATCCGGAGAAATGACTTTGTTTTAATTTGTCTTTGTTCTTTGCTCCTAATATGCCCAGGGAATTATTGACTCACATATTTCTTGTTGGTATTGTCATCTAATTTAAGGTTTCAGTTGTTTGCCTCTGACCAATTACAACATATCCCCGGAAAACCCGGAATACCACGTATATACGGAGAAAATGACAATGTTTTATTTTTTCAATCTTTGTTTTTCCTTCTAATATTAAAAAAGGGAATTTCTGACTCATATGTTTTTTTGTTGGCATTGCCATCTAGATTAAAGTCTCAGTTGTTTGCCCATTATCAAATACAGTATATCCCCGGAAAACTCCGAAAACCACGGAAACCCGGAGAAAATGACTTTGTTCAAATTTTTTTAAAATCTTAGTTCTTTGCCCTAGTATTCAAAGGGACTTGGTGACTCATATAGTTTTGTGTTGGTATTGCCATCTAAATTAAGGTTTCAGTTGTTTGCCCCTTATCAATTACAGCATTTCCCCAGAAAACTCTGAAAACCACGGAAATCCGGAGAAAATTACTTTGTTTATTTTTTTTAATATATGTTTTTTCCTCCTAGTATTCAAAGGGAATTGGTGACTTATATGTTTTTGTATTGGTATTCCCATCTAGATTAAGGTTTCA
Organism: Ectobius pallidus; assembly: GCA_964059195.1. NCBI lineage: Eukaryota > Metazoa > Arthropoda > Insecta > Blattodea > Ectobiidae > Ectobius > Ectobius pallidus. The sequence continues at coordinate 93,177,502 of CAXKWD010000007.1, forward strand.
GTTGTATGCCCCCTATCAATTATAGCATTTCCCCAGAAAACTCGGAAAACCACGGAAATCCGGAGAAAATTACTTTGTTTTAATTTTTTTAATCTTAGTTATTTGCTCTTAGTATTCAAAGGGACTTAGTGACTCATACGGTTTTGTGTTGGTATTGCCATCTAAATTAAGGTTTCAGTTGTTTGCCCCTTATCAATTACAGCATTTCCCCAGAAAACTCTGAAAACCACGGAAATCCGGACAAAATTACTTTGTTTTAATTTTTTTAATCTTAGTTATTTGCTCTTAGAATTCAAAGGGACTTTGTGACTCATATGGTTTTGTGTTGGTATTGCCATCTAAATTAAGGTTTCAGTTGTTTTCCCCTTATCAATTACAGCATTTCCCCAGAAAACTCTGAAAACCACGGAAATCCGGAGAAAATTACTTTGTTTTAATTTTTTTAATCTTAGTTATTTGCTCTTAGTATTCAAAGGGACTTTGTGACTCATATGGTTTTGTGTTGGTATTGCCATCTAAATTAAGGTTTCGGTTGTTTGCCCTTATCAATTACAGCATTTCCCCCAGAAAACTCTGAAAACCACGGAAATCCGGAGAAAATTACTTTGTTTATTTTTTTTTATCTAAGTTTTTTCCTCCTAGTATTCAAAGGGAATTGGTGACTTATATGTTTTTGTATTGGTATTGCCATCTAGATTAAGGTATCAGTTGTTTTCCCCTTATCAAATACAGCATATCCCCGGAAAACTCCGAAAACCACGAAAATCCGCAGAAAATGAGTTCGTTTTAATTTATTAAAAATCTTTGTTCTTTGATCCTAATATTCCCAGGGAATTTCTGACTCACATATTTTTGTTCGTATTGCCATCTAGTTTAAGGTTTCAGTTGTTTTCCCCTTACAAATAGTTTAAATTTTTTATTGTTCTTTGCCCCTAATATTCCCAGGGAATTTCTGACACATATTTTTGTTCACATTAGAATATGAAGGGTTTTCAATCGCTTTCATCCCTTCAGCATCATTATTTTTTGTCATGCTGTAATTGGTAAGGGGAAAACAACTGATACCTTACTAGTTGGCACTTCCAACACAAAAGCATATGAGTCAGGAATTCTCTTCGAATATTAGGAGCAAAGAACTAGGATTTAAAAAGAAAACGTAGTCATTTTCTCCGTATATACGTGGTTTTCCGGGTTTTCCGGGGATATGCTGTAATTGGTAAGGGGAAAACAACTGAAACCTTAATCTAGATGGCAATACCAACACAAAAACATATGATTTACCAATTCCCTTTGAATACTAGTAGCAAAGAACAAAGATTTTCAAAAATTCAAACGAAGTCAATTTTTTCGGATTTCCTTGGTTTTCGGAGTTTTCCGGGGATATGCTGTAATTGATAAGGGGCAAACAACTGAAATCTTAATCTAGATGGTAATGGCAACAAAAAAACATATGAGTCAGAAATTCCCTTTGAATATTAGGGGCAAAGACCAAAGATTTAAAAACCAAAACATAGTAATTTTCTCAGTATATACGTGGCTTTCCGGGTTTTCCGGGGATATGTTGTAATTTGTAAGGGGCAAACAACTGAAACCTTAAACTAGATGGCAATACGAACAAAAATATGTGAGTCAGAAATTCTCTGGGAATATTAGGGGCAAAGAACAATAAAAAATTAAAACAAACCCATTTTCTCCGGATTTCCGTGGTTTTCCGGGGTTTCCGGGTAAATGCTGCAATTGATAAGGGTCAAACAACTAAAATCTTAAACTAGACGACAATATCAACAAAAAAATATGTGTTCCAGAAAATCCCACGGGGGGGGGGGAGGGTTTGCTATTGGTAGCCCATGGTCTATATAGTCACAGTTCTGAAAATTATTGTTAGAACACACTGTAGCCTAATAGATTATCTTAGATTGAGTAGAAAATAGGATATATATAATAATATAAGTTAGCCTTATAACTTACTCTGTCACCAAAGTTCTCAAATAGAACTTGAGCATAAGCTTCAAAGTGGGTCACTATGGTTTCATTTGTCCATCCTCCGAATTTCTGCAAATTCATTGGTAAATCCCAGTGATACATGGTTACCTTTAACATAAAATAAAAATACAATAATCTATAAGTGCTGAAGAAAAATTCATCTCTCTGAGTGGAATTATTAATCTATTCTTTCTTGCATTATAACACGTTATTAAAGAATCATATCAAACACAAGCTCATTGGTTATGATTCAAAACATGAGTAGACACGTCCCCAGCTTCTGCAATTCTTGTCAATTTCTACTGAAACAACTATAGTTTGTATTCTTGCAACTATTAGTAGGCCCTACCAGGAACATTTGATAAACTTCGAGTAGAATTTATGGAAATTTTCAGTTTAGTAATAGGATAACAGTTAAATCATAAATCTAATTTATTTTTGTCATTTTTATGCCTACAGTTTATTTGCATGAAATAAAGCGGGAAAGCCTGTTCAGTAGGGCCTATATCAACTCCCGACTAAAACCTGAGCAATATTTACCTGGTAGTTTCCAATTTATCCGGAAATTAGATTCGAAACACAAAACACAACTGGAAGAATATCCTCCAGTTTGGCTACCAGGAGCGTGGGTAGCCTATAAACCACCAACTCCCAGATGGCAGCCCACTGGAGGTCCATAGGTACCTGAATTTCAAATTCGATGTTGGAAGCTTTATTTTACATAATAGGCCTAATACCGCTTAGGCTCGTATTTTATTTTCTAATATAATTATTTCAGTGTGTAAAGGGCAAAAGTATTACGATCTAGTAGCGTTATAAAGCGCAGAACGTTCAAACTAGAAGAAACATAATACCGCCGTTGTACTATCCATGTTACCGAAATTTTACTGCATTCTTCCTTGATGGGAATTCCGCGGTGGCAGTAGGGTCAGTGAGTTTAGTAGGCCAAATGTGCATACCTTTCAATGTCAGTATGCTGCCAGTTTCTGAACGTGCAACGATGCCTCGGCAGATAGAGAACAGAAGTACTGGGTAGCGAAGGATGAACAGTACGATTTAATTGATGCTCATTTGCCTGGGTCTATTATCGAAGTATTGTCATTTGAAGGGGTGACCATTCATTCGTACGCTAGTCTTCAAGGGAGTCATATCGCGCTGAGGTAGAGTAGGATTACCTCCACAACGTCTCTGGGTTTTTACGTATATACCTTAGGAGCGAGTCTCACCGCTCGTAGAGTTCCTGGCTAGGGGAGGTAGCTGCACCCTGATTGGCTCAGCTCTCCTATCCCGCTCCACGTGTTGTCTGTCTCTCTCGCTGCGAGATTATCCCTCCACTCAACTATTATAGTATTTTCTACGACTGACGACACGCTGCATGATGTTCACTCTCTGCCCAGCGGTAGCTTACTGATCTTACGCGCACCGAATTCGCGCATCTTGGTAACGAGACGTAACGAGAAGCTCGCTGGCTGGGTTTGTCTTCAAGGCCAGAGACTTTGTGGGAATAATCCAACTTTATATGGCTACTGCCCGTTTCAGAAGACTTGAGAAATGAAGTAAACAGTGGTTGTAACGGGAGCAAAGCGCAGTTCACCAAGCTAGCAAAACTCACGTCGCAATTTATGGAAATAATTAACACTAAAGTGCTATTATCGAAATTAATTATGGTAATATTGAACGTACCAAGCAGACATTACTTGCAAAATTAAATTTGCCTCTCTTTGATCTTAAGACATTCACAAATCACAAGGAAACTGTCGACCTGTGAAGCGAAAGAATGTGAATTTGGCTTAGAGTTGCAGGGCATGTCCCTGACTTCAAAATTTTCATATAAGCACATACATGATATTTACTGTTTCCTATGGATTTTATTGGAATATGTGTTGAACAGTATTGATGCTTTATTGAATGGTGCACTTATTATTAATATTTTAAATATCCAAATTCAGATTCTGTAGGCTACAACAATTCCAGAAATGGTGGCATTTATTAGAGAAAACTTTGCATACATATGAATAAAGAACTCTAACTTGTTAAGTGTGCGTAAATATGAGTAAAATAACTCCCTACCAAATATTAATATTAAAACTTAAAAATAGCATCGCAAGGAACATTTTGTGCAAAACTATAAGTAAAATAATTAAATTTCCAATAAAACTGAAACTTCTACAACGAATTTAAAATTTTGTACACGCAGAACTGTTACAAACGTCAATGTGACCCCCCTAATATGAAACCTCCTTCTTTAAAAATATGGAATTGGGCATTCCAAAATTAAAAATAATTTTGTTAAGGCTTATCGCTTCTACCCGTTATCGTACTAGTAAAAATGCAACCAATGCTTCCAAATCGAAGTCTATTGTGTTACTGATGCGGGAAGAGAAAATAATGTTGTATAAAAGTGGCAACCACATGTGTTCGTGTTTATCTTGTAGTGTCAGACACCGGTGGCGGTCTTTGTGGCTCACTCGACCACAAGTGATCGCCACCGGTGGCGCCTGGCCTAACCGATATTGTAAAGATCAGAAGCATGAAACACTACCTAGCCCTACACATTTTCTATATTAGATGTTGCCACATATTTGCAGATAACCAAGTTGTTCTTTCTTTTTCAGGAGCCATTCCTCAGTTCAACCAATATCACTGGTAAGTACAGTTACTAGTCGTTTGCAATTTGAAATAGATTTGAAATGGATTAGCTAATACAATTTTGTTACGATAGTGTTTTTTCATCTACTACTCGTTTATGTTATCACGGCGAAAACTCGAACTTCCTACACCCAATGCCGGTAACCTAACCTACCTGCGTTTTTTGGCCACGTACCTCACGTGTGCCTGTAACTTTTGATATAATTATCTAATTATCTTTTATTGCAGACATGGAATGTAATCATATTTCAAAGTTGCAGTTTACTTTTTCAATCCTACCTATATTTATATTTTATTTCTTAATATTGACTTATTCATCGCAAGGTTGCGGGTTCGATCCCGGTCTAGGTCAATGGCATTTATGTGTGCAGTAGATTTACTGGCATGTAGAAGAACTCCTGCGGGACAAAATTCCGGCACACCGGCGACGATCACAGGTCTAAGTTTCAGTACATCCCCGTCGTTAAATAACCAGCTTAATTCATCAAAACCTTCGACATTTCATGATGCAACTATCGATCATTACAAAAATAAAACTAGGAGCACTATACTTTCTAAAATTGGTAATCTTGTAACAGCTATTCTAAGTGATTTGTTAATTATTATGCAATAGTATGCAACACACATATGTTAAGTAACCTACATTGAAGAATATCGAAAATATAAAAAGACTCTAATTTTTTTCTGTTAATCAAACTCTTCCTGGATTATCTAACACTTTATTTGCAATATACTGTTACTTAAAATAACATTAATCGCCGTTAGATTAGATTTTTCTTTCGTACCGAAATATTTTCTCGGGAAATTTCATTTTCTTTTCCATGTTTTCTTACTTACCATTGGGGTTATTCCATTATCTATTAATTCATTGATGAGGTCGTTGTAATATTCTATCCCTTTCTTATTTATATTGTTTGATAGTCCAGAAGGCATTATCCGGCACCATGAGATGGAAAAACGATAAAAATTCATCTGAAAAGAAAGTATTGGATTAATATTATCTAATTATTGTGAACATCCCAATATAAAACCAGCTATGCCAAATGACGTAGCTAATGTTGGGCTTAGAACGTATGTTTCCGATATAAAAAAAAACCATAACGTGTAGCCTACTATGATTTCAATATTGATGTTACTTTTTTCAGATTCTAGTAGGCTAGGTGTATTTATAACCACATTGCGAACCAAAGACGAATCCACCGCACTTCTACCGTCTATACTCTATAGCGAGCGGCCGGAACCGGGCATAGAGCGACCAATCTAGATGGCAATTTTTACATCTTGCCGCTACTTCCATCTCTCGCCGAAGATTCAAAACATAATATCGTAATGAAAGAAGAATTTCATTATTTCACTCACCTTCGTTGAAAATGCTGTCCTCTCTGATCTAGACGTACAAATTTTGTATGGTCGGTACTTCTAACTTTTATGTCCCCTTAACACTGATATTTGTGAAATCCCAAATTCCTGAGCTAAGCGACACATGGATTTTCCAGAACTTACTTCAATACTCGCATAAATATTATTAAGATTTTTTAAAAGTTAGGATTAATTTAGCACAAGATTTCTTCTTGTTTAAAACTGTACCCTTTGTCGACATTTTCTGAACAGTCTTATTACACACAATTTTGAGGGCACATTACTTTCAGGATAATGTATTCGAAATTTCCGACTGCATCTTTCACACTTAGGTCGTTTTGGCTAGAGGGAAAAATGCAAGCTCCCACACCGACGAGAAGTCCCAGCGATACGCAATGTGTACCTACTGCATAGGTACGCATTGCGTATTATATGCCTGAATGTACGTTTACATCCTTATGCAAGTATAATTGGTTCTTGGAACAACTGTTTTACCTCCCTTGCTTAAATATTAAGAGTAACACCTCTATTACTCACCCCCATTTCCTTTATTGCTTTCACATCTTCTTTATATTTGTAATAAGACTTAGAAGCATCGTCCCCAGTTGAATGATCTGTAATTCGTTCTGGATATGTATGAACGAAATCATCCCATATACTAGGACCTTTCCCTGTGGACACAATATATAAGCTAGTATACAGCTAATAACCTTCACATCGTTTTTTATACAATATTTTTCTTAAATTAGTTAATAGAAATTATTTACAAGTTTTGTGAAATGAATAAATGTAGTTACTTACAGTATAAAATAAAAAAATGCACAACTTAAATCTTTTTATTCCTAACTTTCCGTTTGAATCCGTTTCTTCATTCATGCCTTAAAGTGCCTCGGGTTCTTCTTTCTTTGAATACGTCTTTGTGACAAGGACAATTCTTCGCAGATATGCATAAAACAGCAATAAAATATGCAATGGTTTGAAGTATTGAATTTTTAAAAGAAATTGAGTCCATCTGCCTGATATACTTTATAACCGATTCCAAGCTTCCCTTCTACATAAACAAAGGGACTATGAATGAGCTCATATCGAAACTTTCCTTCACATTTTCATGTAACGACTGTATAAAACTAAAACTAGCTGATTTTTTAAACTGGTAGTACTCGAAAAGTGAATGGAACTTTGTACTAAAATAATAGGGAAATTGGTCAGTTGTGCAGCGTCGAGCTGGGCAGCCCTGACTACTGTGGAAACGAGCATCAGAAGATCGCGGTGCATCGCTGTCTAGCTAGTTGTATGGGTTAGAAATGGATTACAGGGAAACCATATTCAATCCGAAAACAACCCGCCAGGAAATACTTACTTGTACATTAGTAAGGATCGAGTGAGTATTCCACTCATACGCCGCGTGTTTGATATTGACTAATAACGGTTAGCAATTCGTCAGATATAGACCAATCACGATCGTTTATCTTATAATATCCTTCCTCGGATCGCTAGGATGAAATTTTATCTGATAAAACGTCAGCTCGTTTCTGGACACGTAAGGTGATTAATGAGTCACATGCTGCCTTTGAGCAAAATTAAAACACATTATTTTATACATTGAAATAATATAAATGTCCATTGATTATAAAATCAATTTCAATTCGGTGCAAGCCAGTTCGTGTGCTTTTATAACGTTTTGATGTAAGCAACCACCAAGATGCCATCCATCTTGTGATGCGCACTATTGGTAGCATTGGGAACTCGGATCGATTCATGGAATCGATTCGTGGACTGTTGATTCATCTCGTACGCCGTGATCTTACGGCCGACAGAACATTGACAAAAGTAAGAAATAATTATTATTTACAAAATCTGTTACATTTTATTCATGGAATAGTCTTAATTAATCCTATCCGAGAATACGAGTTTCACCAGATAAATTTGCTTGAACTTCGATCTCGCAAATATAAGTTATCGGTTAACTCGTAATTTCTCGTGGGATTACCTATGAAAAATAGGCCTACTGTAGATAACAAGATAAGATAATAGGTAGACGTACATTTCGATAGAATGCACATTATTATATCACATTTGTTTCAATTTACATGAATCCGGCCTATATCAAAATGGAGGCTTGGTACGTAACGTAGGACCTATAGGGTTCTTTGGTATATCGAATGGGATAATGCTCGAGGATCAAAACAAACAAACCATTTGAGTAGTATTTACTTTGCATTTACAAACTTTTATAACTTTCATTAAATAAATTTTACACTTCTAGTTCAATCAAACATCAGTAGAGAAAAATTACTGGTATATAATTAATAAGTAGAAGAATTTGAATGAAGTCTAAACTCCATCTTTTAATTTACCAGATTTGTGGCAGTTCGGCCACTGATTGACTGTCCTCGAAATCAAATAAAGATGCTTGGGAGCGTCAAACATCACAACATGTATTACAGTGAGTCCCACGAAAGAGTTGGCCAATGACGCGGGATTCTTTGTCGCGGCGGGCACAGCTCCAACTCCCGAGCGATCGGGTGAAAGATCTACGCTAATAAAGCCGCGATCGGTGTAATGATTCATGTTTTCACATTTACAGTTAAAATTAGAATGAAAATAATCACGTACCTCATCACAAGAGATGTTAGAAATTTTCTCCTCTTGCATACGCACAACATGACACCTTTTTTAGAACATTTTCTTTCACGCGCGTAAGTTCAGCTTCCGAGATAGAGTTAATTTCTCTTCTAATGTTCTATTGTGTGGGGAATTTACCTATGCAACTTATTTTTGAAGTTCCCCATGAATAATAGTCACATAGGCTATTGTTATAAGAACTTAAAGACAGTATCACAAGAGAAATAAAGTGACTGAAATAGGATATCTTACCGTCCACGTTCCATGCGCCTTCTACTTGGTATGCTGAAGTTGCCGCTCCAAATAAGAAAGTATCTGGGAATGAAAAATTATAATTGTGTTGCTTTGCAGCTGTCACATAGAAACGAAGCAAGATGAAACCTATTGAGTTGAAAGCAACAGTAAACATGTTTTTCTCAAGTGAACTTAAGTTTCAGCGATAACTTCTTTCCGTAGTCTACTATCTCCCTGTGGAAAGCGGTAGCATACTTCCACAATACAGTTATCTTCGTATTCCATTCCGTTTCTAATTTGCATAATGGAGTTAGTTTTCTTATCTGCCAGCTGTTTAGACAATACTTTCAGGAACTCATAGGTCTTTGTTTGGTAATTTATCGGAAGTTGTGTACTGTCATTTAGGTCTGTAATCGTCGCGTCGGTGATATACCTGAATTCTATTCCACAGGAATATTTTACATTCTTTACTTATGTAGACTATAAGGTAAGTCTATAGATGTGGGACTGTTACATTTATACACACTGTGCTACCGACCTGGCCGAGATCATACCCTAAAGCTTGGAATCAGAAAGGTTGCGGATTCTATCCCAGCCCAGGTCGATGGCATTCATGTGTGCGTAATTAAGACAGATCCATCTCTGTGGATTTACAGGCATCTAACGCCCGGTCTCATCGACAGGGGTTAAAAATACACTAACCCCATGTTTGTTAACCTCGGGCAAAAATTTTAACTCGTCCTTGTGACTCACGCGTTTCACCATGCTTTTTCGACAAAGGGTTAACTAACACCATTTTAACCCTCGCAGGGAATAGGAACAGTAGTAATCTAGAAGGCAGTGACTGAAAATTCGTTTTTATGAATGCACTTAATTACGCGGTTCTTTTGTTTTCTGTAGTGGAGAATGACGTCATACACGAAAATGGAAGACATTAAAAAGAGAAATCGATGGAAAAACTTATCAATTAGAGAAGGATGATGCTTGGAAGAAAATGACGAGGGAGTTTAATAGCATTAACACGGTCCTGTATGTGATTATAACGTTTTCTTCAGTCCATTAATTATTTGTCTGCAATAATTATAGCATACAGTAAACTACAGCATTAATCTGTTTTCACACATTCTTTTTTATTTTGTCTTCTTCTTCCAAATGTCATTTATACATCGGAAATGTATATTTGCCCTTGGAGAGTGCAAGTTTGAGAAATCAGCTGACTTCGAAGGTCACTGAACTCTTCTGATCCCTTACAGAAGGCCAGCTGTGATAACTTCCAAGACAGAGAAACTCTCCACAAAAGAAATATGAGTATGAAATAAGTTTTAATTAATAAAAATGGAACAGGAGACTGAAAATCTTAATCAGGAAACTGCGCGTGAAAAAATACACTATGATAAGGAATTAAATTATTGTGACAATTAATAGAAAACAGAATATTTGTAGGCCTACTTATTAACTTTTGAAATAGCTTGTATTGTCTTAAATGTACTGGGCAGTACAAAGGGATAGGTTTGTTAAATTTCTCAAAATTACCTAGACCATTACCTATGAAAATCAAATATTATCGTGCTAACTTTTATATTACTGGAGCTAGAAGCGTTGTCGTGACACCTTCTTAGAAATCTGATTTTAGGCCTAAACACACGCATTCTTCATCTGTGAACCTAATTCTGTTTAATCTTCTCCTCAGTAAGCAATTCTATGACAAATCTTTTGGTACACACGTATTTCAGAAAAAGTATCATGGTAAAGTGCGGAGAAAATTCGTAATATACCCCGATATTCCGATCTCGGACAGAAGTACTGTATGTAAACTTGTAATTAATTTTAAGGAAACAAGTTCTGTGTTGAATAAATACCAAGAAAGTATGTAGGCATGCTATCTGAGAAGTTTGATGTAATAGGAGAAATTAGAACAGTATCTGAATAGAATTAATCAGGATTCACGGAATAGGAATACGTCTGTATAGGCCTAATTTTTTTGCGGACTGTGCGCTCGCTCAGTTACCGGGACTCGTTGCAATAACTGCCGGGAGAAGGAGCTCCCAGGAACCCGTGAAAATAACAGATTGCCTAGTTTATTATTATTACTAATACTTGTAACATTATTATTGATAAAAGAATGCTAACTTCTAAATTTATTTCCGGCACGATAGGGAAATACAGCAATTCTACATCAATTGCTTAATACCCTTGGAGAGTGCAAGTTTGAGGAATCAGCTGACTTCGAAGCCATTTTAGCCCCGAGTTAGGCTTTTAACCCAAGGGAAGGTATGGGTTAACTTAACTCGAGGGGTTAAAACTAACTCGTGTCGATGAAACAAAATTTTCGTCAAAACGAGAGTTTAGAACGTGTAACCCGGGGTTAATTCTTAACCCCTGTCGATGAAACCGGGCGTAAAAGAACTCCTGCCGGACAAAATGCCGGCACACCGGTGACGGTCACAGGCCTAGGTTTCATTACACCCACGTCGTTAAATAACCATAACCCTAAAAACTGTTATGTAAGTTGATGAATTTCATGTTTTTACCTTTGAGGGTCAATTATAATCAATTAACAAATATATTCACCTTATGCCCTCAATTTTACTTAAAAATGAAATGCACAAGCCACTTGGGATACTCTGAAGTTAACTATTAAATAGGTCTCTGTGTGTGGTTTTTATGTCAGATTAAAAAGAAGCAACAGTTTGCAGTTTCATTTTTTAGCTTTAGACTGTATATTCACATATTTGGAATCAGTTGTAGGCTTCTACACGTTTTGTTAGATTGCCGTGTAAGTATATAATATCTCTACAAAATGTCATTGTATTTTTATGAGAATGAGAGTTAAAGAAGATACTCCAAATGAAATATAAACAAAACCCTGGAAACATAACCGTGTAGTCATAGATTACCGGTGCACGTAATAAGTATTATGAGACATAAAGTAGACTATGTTGTTTCTGTATTGCGTTGCACACACTAAATTTATTTACATTAACTACATTAACTCGAAAAATTTCTACATAAACTAAAAATAACTGATAATTTTATGAACGTAATATCTTCTTAGAAGAAGGTAACATGGGTAGCCAGTATATATGAAATTGAGTCCTATTTATGGTTAAGAGAATTCCAGTTCTTCAAGCTCCTTTAGATAATAAGTGAACTTCTTTGGTACATTTCTTGTAGTTGCAATTTGCTTGATGAGAACAGTAGAATTCTTTGGAGTACGAATTCTCTGCGGATGGTTAAAGTCAACGTAGTAAATCCCGGATCTTGACCTGGAAGAAACATACACAATTCTTAAGTGCTGGAAATTGTATTTTTGTTTAATCAGACAGTGCATCGTCTTTCTAATAGAATTATTATGAACCTGTTCATTATCTTCGTGACTACTGCCCGAAATCTTCCATTTTAGTTTTCAGTTTTCAATATTTTTCTTTGTTTTCCTTTTTCTTTGTCTTCCTTTTGCCTAATTTTCCTTTTTTCCTCATTTTTCCTTATTACACGAAAACACCCATGCCCTAGGCGGGATTCAAACCCACATACTCCTTACCCACGGCTCCAAGGCACCACAGCTAAGGAGACCGGCTAAAAATTAGCCGGCTATGGGATTTGAACCAGGGACCTACAGAATCGAGTCCAAGACGTTACCATATCGACCACCTCGCTCCAAATTAATTTATTCAGGAGTCATAATATTTACATTTTGAGAGGTGTCAACAGAACAACTTCTGAATACTATAGTTTAATTAAATTAGTTGCGTTTACTACGACGTCACTTTATTTTCTCTCCGTTTAGCGATCCATTGATTACAGAAGTTGTTAAGATGTTTATTTATTGGTTTTATTTATTTTTTATTTTTATTTATTTATCTTATTTTTTATTTTTTATTTATTTATCTTATTTATTTTTTATTGTTGTGCCGCACTGTTTAATTCCTGGGTTTCTTATTGGTAAAGAACAATGGACATGTTATGTTCTTAAATCTAGCTTTTGAACTTACTCTTTCTCTACAAAAAAAAAATACCCACAAATCTATAAATACCTCCTTTATTTTTCATTAAATGCCAGAATCGTACTTTCTGAGATTATGTGGTGGACGGAAATAATGTTGTCCGTCTGAATGGCTGTCTGTACGTGCGATAAATCGAACACGCTTTCACCCATTTTCATAACTTTGTACTTAAATCGCCCATAAGAAGAACGCTATTGAATTTGGGCCAGATCGGTTGACCGGTCCCGGAGTAACGACAAATTAACGGCTACATGCTTTCTAAATGGCAAATCATCACTTCGCTATACTACAAAGCCGCGTGGCTAACTCGTCACTGACGTAAACAATTATTGTTTGTTCACTTCCAGTTTAGCCAGAAACTTTAAGTTTGGCATATTTAAAAGCTTATAGCCTGTAACCGATAAAAATATTTCGAAAGGTACCGATTTTTAATTTTTTACCTCCGAAGAACATTCAAAATGAACGCAACTTTAAGGTCTATGCACATCTACTTTTCAGGCTTATAGAGCTAAACGGTAAGTTGTATAAAAAACTGATTCCACCAGGAGTAACGGATTTTGAGAGATCTAAAAGTTTGTTCTCATTTTTTGTCTCGTTTCTCCATCGGCGATACCTTAGATAGATTTATTATTTCAAGTAAATTTTGTATGTTTTACTCACATTATGTAATTTTATGACACAGTTAAGGACAGGTAGAATATAAAATTTGATTGGAATGTTGGTACATGCAATGACCATAAGCGTGAACATTTTGGGGTTTCTAAGTAAGGAAAACTGGCTGGATAGCCGTGACAAACATTCACATCTACGGCAGTCTAGATCATCCACTCATTAAAATTGACGATTATTCACTTCCACATGAGCTATAGGCTAAACTTAAAATTTGGCTGAATTATAGCTTTTAGCCAATATCTACCTGGGAAATTCGAGAAGGTTCAACTTTGAAAGATTTTGACTCCATATTTGTACGCCTTCAGATGTTTTTACAATAAAGGAATATTATTGACGTGAGGAATTTGTCGTAAATTCGATCTGTTAACATTCTAGTTATCCCACTTATACCTTCTGCAATGTGGCCTATTAACTCCATCTGGCACTTTGTGTTATCAGTTTACCTGATTTTATTCTTTATTTATTTATGCATTTATTTGCAATTTCTATTACGTATCAGTGTGTCACTAAGTTACATCATACTATCGTGGGTTCCAATGTCTAAGTTTGTTGATTCCTTTAAAACAGCGTTTCTCAATCTTTTTGAACCCGAGGACCTCTAAAATGTCTAAAATATTTTACGGTAATTATAATGAAATATGTGAAAAAATTGTACTTCTTTACTTTCCATTTGCTTTATGATATTTTTAAATTATGTCTGCGGACCATCTGCACCACCACAAGTGTTCCGCGGACCATAGGTTGAGAAACGCTGCTTTAAAATATTTCAATGAATACGCCTGTCTCCATATTTTGCAGTGAATATAGGAGTAGTAAAATCTGCCTGTTTTCAGGGAACTTAGAACTGAGAACGTAACAAACACAATAAAAAGAAAATGAGAACATTCTTTTATAATTTTTAATTCGCATCCTGTTAGTGAATGTATATTTGTTGTTTGGCTATTTTAAGATAATATTGTTTGACTTGAAAAAGGCGTACATATTCAGATTTTTTCTATCCTGGATCATATACCCTAATGAGGTTCATTGAAGCTGGTAGATGTATTGTACTGTGAGAAATGGTGTAAGCCTATTGTGAATTGCTTGTGAATCAAGAATCATATATAGGCCTAGTGAAAAACTCAGCGATTCAAAATTCAACAACACGTTTCAATAATTATAATTCTTAGCAGTGTGTAGACTACGCTGAAAAGATAGAGTCCGACTGAAAAATTCAATGCCATAGCCGGGATTTGAACCACAGATCTTTGACCTCATCGTTCCGCTCCAATCTTACTCTATCTTCCTTAAATAACCGATATAACTAAATTGTTATAGATATAAAAACATACACTAATTTAAAAAGCTGTCTCTCAAAGATTACAGTCTGATTTAAACAACCTGCGACTTGTGGCAGACGCTGGAGGGGTCCCATGGTAATGCTGAAGCTATGCAAGAGTTTGCAATTTGGAACAGCTGACAAAAGCTCTAACACAAGTAATACAACGCAATGCAACGCAGTTCTTCCATTTCTCCTCTTTGAGTGAACTATAACGAGTTGCAGGTTGTTTAATTCAGACTGTAATGTTAGTAAAAACATACTAAAGGAATAAAAGATTATTTAAGATACAGAAAACACGCGAAAGAGTTACTGGAAAACAGTAACCGCAGATGTGAGATAGGAGGTTTTCCTGGCGAAAAAGCTGCGTAAACTTTTCAACCAGGTGTTGCTGACTACCCGAGAAAAGTTCATTCACTAATCATAGATGACTTACCTGTATCCACTTGTCCATTCCATATTGTCCAACAGACTCCAAATCATATAGCCAACTACCTTTACTCCGTCCAAATACATTGCCTTCCACATTTCCATCATGTATGTCTGTAAACAGGAAAGATTTGCTTCTTTTAATATTTTGTTTTGGCAAAAGATATAGGCCTATGTAGAACTCCCGACCATTCCTTCTCTCGACACTCCCGACCGTACCAAACACCAGCTGCCAACCCTTGCACCAAAATGACAACCCGCTAGCTCACTCGGCACTCCCGACCGTACCACAATCACCTCTGCATATAGTCTAAATAATGCATAACACTATCCACATAGTTAAGTGCGCGAAGCGGAGGCGGTAGCCGAAGCGCCCTTAATGTACGATACACTGTTTGTAGGTTTCGAAAATGTGGCATACTATATCTTCCAGAGTTTTGTTAGCCTGTCACCTTTTGTTTAGCGGTATGACGTCACACCACCAACGTCCAATCACGAGTTTCTTCGTAATATGAGGACAGAAGAATTCGCTAGATCGTGGTATAAAAGAAAGTGCATCGCAAGGGCGCTTAGGGTGGGAACATTCATCCCAAGGTGCGACTTAAATTTATTTTTTCCCTTTTGTTTCATAGATAACTTAGGCCTACTGAAATCTGAGTGTCAAAATGTTTAATGTAGATGATATCTTAAGTCCATATATATATAACAACGAATTTCAATAACAACGAATTTTATTTCACAGAATAATACGTATAATGCAGCTTTTGTCTTGTTTCGTCTATGTGCATTTTAATTTTAACTTTTACTTATAATTTATATAGCCTACTGATTGTTTTGTTAGTCCGTTTGTTTCTTGAAACAGTTAACACATTTTGAAAGTACGTTTCCGTAAAAATAATGCAGTAATTAATGATATTCTCAATGCATACAAAGGTAAGGTAAGGAAATTGTACTTACGGCAATATAGATCATTCTCTGAATATCTGTCAATTTGCCATCATCAATGAATCCATTTTCAGTTACCACGATGCTCCATTTGTTGCCATATGTAACCTTTATATGTTTCAGCACATTCCGCAACCCTTTCGGAGTTATCTGGAAAGTATAGCATTTGGGTAATAAATATTCTTGGAGAGATTTAAAAATAAGTCTACTAATTTCTCATAAACTGTTCTAACTTAATAAATAAAATTAATTATATCCATTGTTGTTACTATATAATGTAAGTATATGTCTGCTGCGTAGCGATTGGTTATGTTTTTCTTTCTAATGTCCTAAAATGTTAACCTATTTTATCATTAGTGCAGGTACTACAATGTAAAGATCGCGATTTGATTTATTGTACTTTGGGGAGTGCTTTTACGGTGAAAAGGAGAAGAAATCCATCTGATTGGACGGTCATAAGTCCCCGAGAACCTGAAAGGGGCTACAGCATAATTAGTAACTTGAGAGAAACCCTCAATCCTTTTTCGCAAGTGAAGGGACGAAAGGTTTTCAAACGGGTAGTAGTAACAGCTGGGTCAGTTGCTAGAAGTCACTCTCGAAATCAGAACAAAAAACCTTTCAGCTTGCTACTCATGATCTGCATACTATATACTGTACAGGGCTGATGTATAACTGTGCAGACTGAGACAGTAGAAAACATCAAAATAAATTATTTACCTATTCATTCTTGTTCAGGGTACCTTTGCTATATAATGGCTCTTTTATGTAACATTATGTTGAGGGTTAAGGCGGAAATCAATACTTGTACAAGATAAACAAAAAATACAAAACCTATTTTTCGTTTTGTGATTATTTCCAAGCTTTCTTTCTTTCTTCCTTTCTTTCTTTCTTTATTTATTTATTTATTTATTTATTTATTGTAGTTTTACCTCCCCCTTTTAGGATTTAAGCGACCCGAGCCACTCGGGCCTTATAGGGCCGCGACCTGTCGGGAGAGGGATTATCTTTGGATCACATACATACTTTTTTGACCAGACAAGGACATGGAGGGCCTCCCCAATGTCCGAGACAACACGAACACATAGGACGAGACACACCACACACACACACTCACTCACTCAGAACCAGGCGAGGATGGGGATGAAGATGATAATGACGGCCAGATCATTTTCAAGCTTAATGAAATAATTAGTTACAAAGATTCCGCGGAAGACAAGGACCCCAGAAAGTTCTTCCGGATGGTAATGTCCTCTGCCACGCGTATAAAACAAACACATCACTGTACAAAATTCACTCCTGCTTCGTTTTATTTCGTGGAGTAAGCCCATGTGGTCCACATAAAATATTTTTTTATTTTAGTTTGCACGAAAACTGACAAATTTATTAAAAACCACAATGGGAAAATTGATTCCTTTTCCTTCTCTCTGCTGATATTGGAAAAAGGCTAGAACAGTACGGGAAATATTTAACGCGTCACGTACACACAGCAAGTTTATAATCTCTATTCTTTTTTAAATGTTATCTTTGGATAACATATGGCATTGGAATTTTTTATTTGTGCCAAAGCATTAAGCCGTTCTACTTCCACGCTGTATGATTAGGCAATTACCCACCTTTACGTCATTAAGACGTCAATATTTATCGGTACTAATCTAGGATGAGAATCTCGAGTCTCAAGCCAAACAGTTCTAAACTTGTATGAAAACAGAATAGAAATTGCGAATTTGGCTTATTTCTATGTGGATCAAAATAAACTTATGAAAATAGAAAATATATCCAAAGCATACATTTTGTATGCATGAACCGTGTATAGGTATATGTACATATATGTGTAAATATATATATATACCATATATACACAATATATATGTATATATAAGCCATTGGAATAAAGAATGAAACGTCAAGTCATCATTATTTCTATTCCAGTAATTCCGTTCTATACGCAACGCATTCAGTTGTTGTTATGTTCGCCTTTGTAACATAGAATACATTTATTACTGTTAAATTATTGAGTTGTTATAAATTTTAAAATCGTCATTTCATTCCCCACTAAAACAAAGTAAGGAGAACTGGAAAATACTAGAAGTAGGGCTCTAACGTTCCAAAAAACATAGAAAATCTCATTTACAAACCTTTTCCCATTTTGATGTTGTAGATACTGGCCAGTAAGAAGGAGCAGATAGTGTTATCCCAGTATCTCTCATGTCTGAGGGAATGGGACCTCTTTCCTTAAATGTCGCATGGTTGGTGGTGTATTGATTAAGGCCAAAATAATCTGCAGTTCCTGTAATCATTATAGTTTAATATAAATCCATTTAATATGATTCCATGATTATGTTCTGGAGAACAGTTTTCGTTTGGATATTCGCGTGATTTGTGCAGATGCTTTTGGCAGTGACTTACATGTCCATTCTTCCGTGTCTGTAGTTTAATTCTGCTAAGTGGCCAAAACTACAGCTACATTGAATAACGTAAACCAACTGAGTGCTTATCTTTATTAGAGTTTCGTTGAACTATCTCCCTATACTCTGACTCGATGGTCGTCCGGAGTCGTACGACCGAAGCTGGACATGTGACCGAAAGTCATGTAGACCTACAGTATCCCATGTGCTATGTAGTATTACTCCTCCTTTGGGTTTGATCATAGGTTGATAAATTTCATGTTTGACCGAAGAGGGAGACTTATTTTGAACAGTATTTATCCTCCTTATTCCCTCTAATAGTAACAACAATACAACACCCTAGGTCTACCCTTAAGTGTCACAGTGTGTTGTGTTGTTATTATTAGAGGGAATAAGGAGAAAAAAAATACTGTTAAAAAAGTGATCATAGGTGTCTTTCCGCCGTGTACAGATATAACTGTCTTGAAGTCAGTTTGGCTTTCTTCATGATGGCCGGCATCAATAAGATGTGCAGTCGTCTAGGAAGAGTAAACTTGGAAATGAAAGGGCGCATCCTTTAGTTGTTGTGCAGCTTTGGAAATGTGCACATGTCTTCGCGGTGTGTAGCCTATAATGTCCTAAGTGAAAAACACACTCTCTTGAATGTAAGAGTGCCATCCGTTCAAAGCAGTCAGATGCTTTGTAATTGAACTATATCTTCTTCACAGATACTCTATCCCTTTTGGCCCGCCTAGCGCAATGTAAATGAGTAATAATTCCCTGTATACTTTATTTAGTCATCTGCTCGCGCTCCGATCGGCCACCAGAAAAAATCAACAATTCTTGTAGTAGTAGTAGAGGGAGTTAAGTTTATAGGCTTAACTGTATTTTGTTATTGTCAGTGGCCGAATTAACGAAAATAAATATTTGTTTTAAGTTCTTGTCATAGAATCAAAGTTCAGAATCACACTATGAGTGAGGACATGGTATAGACTTACCATGTTAAGAATCAACCCTGAGGTAACCGAAGAAAATCGGTAAAATAATGGTTTCGTACAACGAGACAGACAAGATAACGATTGACGTTAAAACGAATAAATCTAGTTTTGTATGAAAGAAGCTGTGTTATATTTCAAGGTTATTTTCTTGCATATGTTATATCACATTTAAAGAAGGATGTCAGAACTAATATTCTCAAGGGATAACTTAAAATTTGTGTAATTAATACATGTTCTAATCTATGGAGTGAGTTAGGTGAAGCAAAAGCTTTGTGCTAAGAAAGCGTATTATCGAGCAGTACTTGTATTGAATAAATAATTACTCATTCAAGTCACTATAGGACTACGTTTTGTTCTGACCTCCACTGATGCAAATAAAACAAAATAGCATGTATGATGCGAGTAATGCATCAAAAAGCATTAAATTTATCTTAATTCATCAGCCCATAGCCTATAACATGTAAATATCTCTTTTCAGAGTAAATTCGGTCTGTTAGGTAGCTTTGTGCGTAACGTCATACATTTGTTACTGTTTGTGAGCTTCATTCATGGATCCGTGACTTCATTGCGCTCAATGACACAAGAACGACTGATAAACTCGCTTTCTGACTGGCGCAGCTGCTGCTTCCAAAGCGGCTGTCAGCCAGCCAGGTAAATGTGGCACGTGGAGAACCTTTGAATTATGTAATCTAGGTGTGGGTGTACCTTCAATTATTATAATAATCACTAGGGTAGACATCATATCATGTCACACCTGAATGTAAAATGGTAAAATTTGATGGCAGTAGAGATTTAAGCAGTTGTTTTTATTTTATTATTAGCCTATTATTATTTTTATTTTTTTAATTTGTTTTAAAGTGAAACTTCTTTAGCCTTAGACTTATCCGAAATTTAAAGATCCAAAAATCCAAAATTAAAAAATCTAAAAGTTCAAAATTAAATAATAAAAAAATCCAAAATAAAAAAATCCAAAATTTAAAAAATCAAAAAATTAAAAGAAAAATTAAGGGAGCGCGCGGGGGAAAAATATCAGGCATTGAGTGGGGGGCTATTACCGCTTCGAGATAGCGGCG
Organism: Ectobius pallidus; assembly: GCA_964059195.1. Lineage (NCBI taxonomy): Eukaryota > Metazoa > Arthropoda > Insecta > Blattodea > Ectobiidae > Ectobius > Ectobius pallidus. The sequence goes on from CAXKWD010000007.1 coordinate 93,198,175, forward strand.
TGGTGAGCTCTTCATTATAAAAAATGCAAAATTTAAAAATAAAATCCAAAATTTAAAAAATAAAAAATCTAAAATTATAAAATTGAAAATCCAAAATTTAAAAATCTAAAAATCCAAAATTTAAAAAATCGAAAATTAAAAATCCAAAGAAAATATAAAATTCAAAGATCCATAATTTTAAAAATCCAAAATTAAAAAAATCCAAAAATTAAAAGAAGTTCACTTCTGTAGCCATGGCGTTCCACGCACACTTTTTTGTTGTTTTTTTACAGAGAGAGGATAGCTTCTGTGAATTTTGGCTATTACTGAACCCACTATACTGTCCTTTATGTATTCATGAGGCAATATATTACCCTACAGTGTGATATGATCATGTCAGTACCATTCATAACCCCCAAACATTTTCTATTGGGTTGTATTTTATAGTGTACCATAGTTACGTTGGTCATATTTCGGTTAGTGAAAATCGGGACATATTATTTTCTTGTTGAATTGTGATATACTGTAACTATAGTAACCAATTACTTACCACGAATATAATCCACTTCCTCTTTAGTGAACTCCGGCAGCCTCGATCGTAGGAAGCCTTCCTTCTTGCTATTATGAGCGATCCTGTCTTTCATTACTTGAGGATAGTCTCCGTCTTTACTAAACACGGGGTTAGCAAACCATCCCAACTGTGAAACAAAAACTCACGTAACGAGATTTCCATAGATAATGTAACGAGAAAATTTGAAGTAACCGGCAGATGTCGATGTAGAAAAGCCGATGGTTTCGAAATATTTATCTAAGGTAGTTAAAAATGTGTGGTTGGATTTATTCCATGAAAAATTGTATTAGCAAAGAATGAAACACTAGCCTATCTCGGGGATCTGTACTTCGACCAGTAGATAAATCTATGGTTAAAATTTAACTGGCAGATTGCACACTTTATTCTTAAAATTCAATTAGAGACGTGCAATACAACCTTTCGTTAAGCCCGATCAGGAGAAAATCCCCTAATTCGGCTATCTGGTAGATAGAGATTCAGTTAAGCCACTAACTAGCAGATAGGCAAGTTTAGCAGTTCATGGAAGGTCTTAGCCATCTGAATTCTAAGTTGGATATTGGAAGGTTTAACGCACAAAATATATAGTTTCAAAACTCGTATTTGAATTATTTTTAATTGCACACATTGATTATAAATATGCTACAGTGTAATTTCATTGTATAGGCCTAACATTAAAAAATGAAGATTTCAAAATTTTGAAATCGTCATAAGGACATCACTACCTGTTTAACAGATTCGTTATTACCTTATTACTACCTAAGTAGATTACATCGATCGATCAAGTGTGTTTCACTAGAAGTTACTGATAAAAATCACATCGCGAAGTTTGATGAACGATTCAGAAATTGAGCTCCATGCCTCTCGCCAACAAACGAATTATGGAACCTGCCTTAGGAAGAGATGAGTTTAATATTTAAGAACCATATTATGCACCTACTTACTTCACATTAAATTGGTTTTTTCTTTCTCTATACCTGTGTGTTTTCATTTTATTTTTTGTTAAATAGACAAACAGAGCATTATTCAAATGCAAGTATTAGGCCTACATGGATAACAAACTGAAATTTTATCGTTTTGTTTAGAACAAATTTTCTGGAAGATAGGTAAAATCACTCAGAAATTGCCCCCCCCCACAAAGGAAATCCTGTATCAACGCCTGTTTTTAGTGATATTATGGGTGTCCGTTAATTACAAATATTAAATAAAAAACAGAAAGTTAAGAACTTACATTAAATTCGTACATTTGTTTTACAGCATCGTGATCTGCCTGAAGTTTCTTGTTGAGAGGTTCGTAGCAATATGTTTCAAGGGCCATGGAAATTTTCCCTGCAAAATACGAAGTTTTATTAATCAAATACACTACCAGTTTTCCCATTCTTGCTGTTGCAGAGAGTATATTACGATACTAGTTCCGTAAGCGGTGCATACGGATCGAGGAAAGAGTTTGAAAAAACGAGGCGTTTGCGCCGAGATTTTTTAATTTCTGAGATCCGTTATGCGCTTACGGAATGAGTATTGCATGCTATTTTTTGCACGATGATTATTTATATCAATTTAATTATATTAATTGAGATATTAACTCACCTTCACGAGCTTAGCTACACGCGCATAGCTATTAGAGAATTGAGCATTACATTATTACTTATTTGAGTAAGCAGAAAGTTCATAAATTAGTATAATTCTTTTGCTCCTTAATGCTTTCAGTACATTCCAGATGTCATCGGTTGTTACAGTTATAAAGAAGAAACGAATAATTTCTCAGGATGAAGGACAGAGATAGGTCATCATTCATTGGTCATCCTATCTAAATCACACCATTTGCTGAGAAGTAATTGATAGCAATTAATTTTCAAATTAGTTTCATAATTGGACAAAGAAGGAACAGAGGACAACTAAAGTGCGTTACGATCGAACTTGAGATTTAAAAAAAGTCTTAATTCTGTTGTTCCTGAAATTGTTTGTTATATTGTTTTTTTTTTCCTTTTCATTCTTTGTTATTAGATGATATTTTATCAAAATAAACTTATATATTCTACATTTTGCTGAATTTTTCAGAAAGAGGGGTAATCACATGATCGATAAGAATGACTGTAAATCTACTTATCTCCAAATCGCTTAAGCAAAATAAAGAAACAGATGGAATTAGATGGTTTCTTAACATAACTACAATTCTAGAATACCGATACTGGGTGCTAATGAATATTGCATCTGGCCTCAATGTTCAAAACCATTCATTGTGATATTATTTTATCAGGTAGCAGGCCCTGAACTGGAAATAAACCATGGCAACTTGATACATTTGCAGTCAGTTCGACGTTCGCATCATTCTGTAATATTAATAGTAATTGGATATTGTTGGACTTTGTAATGGAAATGAAATTTGAATAGAAAAATCTCATATGACTATAACAGAAAGGATACAGATATTATATTGTTGGGCCTTCGGGCTTAGTTAAAAACTCATAATCCGCAATAGAGGAATTGTCTCTGGATGGAAGCTTGTACTTTGTGGTTAAAAGCCCCAACTGTGATTACTGTACAAAAGTATCAGTCATTGCTAAGCTTATAAATTTTAATATACTACTTTGACAAGTGGACGCTTGCGTTTACTAGTGGTTAGCTTTACTGCCTGCTGATTCGCTGATCTGGGTTTGATCTCCAGTATGTCCTCTGATTATCAAGTATACCGGTACTAGATTCGTCCGCTAAAGCCTTATTTTTCGTACTTCATACATAAATACTTTCCTCTTAAACCTTTAGTACTACTGATACCTTTCTGTTGTGCTTTGTACTTCTTCTGGTATAGATGATACACTCTGGCATGAGCAAGCAGCATGTGGTGTCCTGCGAGATATGTTCCTATACCAGGAGCAGATATGTTGGGAGCATACCCAGAACCCGTCACATTACCTCCGTATCCCTCCAGAGCTTTCGTTGGCTCATTGATAGTGATCCACCATTCCACCTGTACAAGTAAAGTATAAATATTGGTCACATGTAATCTTGTTACTGCTGTTGCATTCCTCGGATAGTAATACATTCCTACATGGTCATAGTATGTCCCGCCTTGGATAAGTAGTTTTGTCAGTTGTATGTCTATCACTGTCTAATGACAATATAATTAATTGAATTGAATCAGTTTTCAGGTTTGCACAGAAAGTATGCTGTAACAACAACCAGCCAAGCAAGTAACCAAGCTAAAATAAAACGATCCTTTACACCTTATTCAAAATGGAAAGGGGGAGCCAGTTTGGGCAAGTGACTAGTGAAATATCAAAATTGCGCTTTCTTAGATTATATTAAATTATTATTATACAATTTCGCTTTAAAAGAATCTATCATAAGACATTTAAACTTTCTAACTCTTAATATGTTTAACGATATTAATTTAAGGTCCATAAATAATTTTAAAAGGAAAATAACATTCCTTTTTATTGTAATAACACTATTTACCTATTTCAGATAATCATTTTGAACTTCATATTAAAAATTTATTACGGTAATATTATTTTATTTAAAAGTGCACAGTGGCAAAATTGTTAGACGGTGTTCTATCCAAACCTCAAGGATTTAAATTAATCATTACTAACAAGGTATGTGGATTTATGATTTGAGTCCGGTGCTTGAAGTTAATTGTTGTGTCACTATGTTGAGAAATGAAATTAGAAACAAGTATATGGTGGAGTTGCACATGAGGCAAAATCAATTAAGCTCTGGTTCAATAAGTTCCTTAGGACCGGCAGTATCCTAAAACAATCTGGTGGTGCTCGGCATATCCTGACAGAAGAAAAGATGGAAGAAATTCGAGCGGGATTTCAGAGAACTCCGAGTAAATTCATTCGCCAGGCATCAAGGCAACTCAATGTGCTTCCGAAAACTGTGCATCGAGTTCTGCATAAACGGCTTCGGTTGTATCCACAGAAAGTGCAGATTAAGCAACAACTGAAACCAAACGATAAGCCAAGGAATTTGCTATGGAAATTCTTGACCGTATCGACTCGTATCTCCACTACCTTGACAACGTTCTATTTTCAGACGAAGCAACATTTCACGTGTTGAGTATTGTCAATCGGCATAATGTACGGATCTGGGGATCGGAAAACCCACTTGTTTACAGAGAACATGTCCGTGACAGTCCAAAACTAAATGCTTGATTCGGTCTAATAAAGGACAGGATCATCGATCCGTTTTTTCAAGAACCTACAGTCTCAGGTGCTGTGTACTTGTAGGCCTACTATTAGAACGGTTCATCTACTCCTAGTTAGTTGCTCTGCTACCTAATATCATCTTTAAAAAGGATGGGGCTCCCCCACACTGAGTCTGGATGTTCACTGCAACATTTCATAATCGATGGATTCGACGCAACAGTGGCCACCACTTTCACCGGATCTGACTCTGTTGGATTTCTTCCTCTGAGGTTACGTGAATGATCGTGCATTTGCGACTTCAGTGAATACCAGAATTACGAACCCGAATCCGTGATGTGATTGCCACAGTAACAGGTGAAATGTTAGAACACTCCGAGAAGTTGAGTACAGGTTGGATATTGTTCATGCTTAAGTTAAATAAAATCGATGAGTTTTATTATTTTAATTCTCTGTAATTTAATTTCCATATCTTTCATACTTTCCATTTATGATTAATTGAAATCTGGGGGGTTTGAATGCAACACAGTGTGTTATTACGACTACCTTTACCAGAATATATCTAAGAATATCCGAGGAAAATTTATTGCCAATTCACTTTATCTAGTGTAAATCCAATGTATTGAAAACGTTTTGAAAATTAAATTTGCCTTTCTTCAAATGCCATCTTCTTATTCTCTTAGAGAGTTATTTTTGCTGCGTAATCATATTTCTGGATTTTTTTAGTTCATTTGGTCTTTATTTTAATATCTTACAGTTGTTTGTCCATAGCTCGACATGATAGATGTTATGTGATGGCGAAAATGTAACTTAGATTATTCGATTTTTCCTCTACCTTCTATAACACGGTTGTATTATAAAGGACTATCGTATTATGAGATTCTTTCTCCATTTAGTCTATCTTAATTAGGACATTTGTTTCATACCAAACTACTTGAAGGTAATCAAATAAGGATACATGGACTTCTGAATTCATTTGAGATACATTGCGATAGATTGCAGTTAATGTGGATCCGTCTCTTTTGGTATGAATTCCCGAATTGATATAATAAGTTGCACTGCGTGAGTTTCCCTGCCTTAATTTCAGAACTTCAAGAAAATACTGTATGTGGATGATAGGCCTACTGGTAAAAGTTTCGATTGAGGTGCTAATAAAGATACGTACGTTAGTACATTTCATAACATGTGGTTCGGTTTCGTCAGCCTATTTGTAAGAAAGTGTTGTGTCTTTCCAAAAACAGGTTTTAACTTTATTTTAAAATATTTTATTTTATTGTGTTACTGATAGTATTGGGCTTTAACATCGGTCGGAGAATCCGTTGTAAAGTCATCCGACCGCTCCTGTGTTTTTTATACTCTTCTCCTTACTACCAACGAGGTTTGAAATAAATTCTCAATATACCCTGACCGTATAGGAAATTTTACATATCCTGACCGATTAAATCTTGTTAATTAATTAATTAGCTCCCGGTAATAATTGTGTTATTAATGGATCATCCCTTTGCAGAAGGTGTCTAAAGGAGTCAGAAACATCGAGCCATTTACTCGGATCATGTCCATTTAAAGTCGTACTTGTTAATCAGAGACATCATTAGTAAAACACTCATTGTTCTGACCAGTAAAGTACGAATGCTTTGAGGAAGTGCATGCTGTAGATAGATCAGGAATTAATCGCTTCATAGATATTATAGCATTCAAGAAGGGAGCTAAGCAGCTTATATCCTCGATCCAACCATTCGCTATGAATCTAACGACGATAATCAAGCCGCAAATGTTGACATAGAGAAAACGAGCAACTACGAGAGCTGCATACCATTCCTTAAAGAAAAATACCACGCAAGATTTGGTGGCGTCACTTTTCAGTACATGATCTTCTGTTTGGTTCCCGAGATACGAACTATCGCTCGGTTGCACAACAACTGCAAAAACTAGGGATCACCAAAGAAGAAACTAAACATCTAACTGAAAGTAACATTGTTGATTCATTATCCAACTGGAAGCACCATAGGCCTATTTACGCCAAAAAGTAATTGTGAGCTTCTGTTTAGAAGAGTAAGGATAAACTGTTTATATACCCCATGTATTTTATAATTTTATTGTCTTGTATTGCAAAGAGGCAAGCAGCTTCATTTGTGTTTATAATAAGTTATTTTCTTCTAGTATCAATGTCAATGGCATCATAAAGTAATGCATTAACTGTGTTAATGAATATTCAATTATTTAAACATAAATTTTCTATCTTAAATTAAGTTTTACGGTAGTACATACTCTGTCACCATACGTCTGAAAAAGGACATCTGCATAATCCTCAAAATAATCCACAATAATTCTATTCGTCCATCCTCCAAGGTCTTGTAGGCATTGAGGTAGATCCCAATGGTACATGGTAACCTAAAATAATAACAAACTTATTTAATCATCTATCATATTTATGAGAAAATAAATTGTAATTTTATTCTGAGTCTTAAGATGATAACTCAAAGAGAGCATACCATTGGTTTTATTCCATTTTTCAATAATTCATTGATCAAGTCGTTGTAGAAATCGATTCCTTTCTTGTTTAGGCTTGTTATCATTCCTGTTGGCATAATTCGTGGCCAAGCTATAGAAAAACGGAAAGTGGAAAGCTGAAAAATTTGAAATAGGATTTCAGTCAGTAAACAAATCAGTAAATAATAAAAAACATAACATGCATATTAGAAGTAGTAATATAATTTATTACTCTGTTGTATTAACCCGAGCAGTTCAAGAAAGTATCTAGATGTTAACGGTAAAAGGTGAACTGAAAGACAAATTAAAAGATATGCAATAGCTAATGTGTTTCGTAATGAGCGGATCGATTCTTAAGTATAAACAACCCATTATGTCTCTGTGAAATCGAATTAATAATTTAAATAAGTTTAATTAATAACAATTGTAATAATTTGTGATTTAATTCTAGCAAGAACTTGAGTTGAGTTACTATAATTATAAAATCCCTATAATATAAAGCCACATGGCTGACTCACTCACTCACTCACATTAATGTTTACCCACTTCCAGATGAGCTAGAAACTTGAAATTTGGTACACATATAGCTTTTAGCCTGTAAACCACAGGAAAATTCCAAAAGGTTTATTATTTTATTTTTTAGCCCTAAAACCCCCCCGAGAAAGGGCTCGGCTCGGCTCGGCTCGGCAAACCGATATTAATGTTTGCCCACTTCCAGATGAGCTAGGAACTTGAAATTTGGTACACATATAACTTTTAGGCTGAAAATCACAGGAAAATTCCAAAAAGTTAATTTTTTTAAATTATTAGCCCTAAAAACTCCTTTAAAAGGGCTCGGCTCGGCTCACCAACATAAATGTTTGCCCACTTCCAGCTGAGCTAGAAACTTGAAATTTTGTACGCATATAGCTTATAGGCAGTAAACCACAGAAAAATTCCAAAAAGTTAATTTTTTCCAATTTTTAGCCCTAAAAACCTCCGAAAAAGGGCTCGGCTCGGTTCACCGACATTAATGTTTGCCCACTTCCAGATGAGCTAGAAACTTTAAATTTGGTACACATATAGATTTTAGGCTGTAAACCATAGGAAAATTCCAAAAAGTTTATTTTTTTAATTTTTAGCCCTAAAAACTCCCGAAAAAGGGCTCAGCTCGGCTCACTGACATTAATCTTTGCCCACTTCCAGATAAGCTAGAAACGTTAAATTTGGTACACATATAGCATTTAGGCTGAAAACCACAGGAAAATTCAAAAAAAGTATTTTATTTATTTTTATCCCTAAAAACCCCCGAAAAAGGGCTCGGTTTCCATGGCAACGGTATTATCAAACTGTGTTCACGTATGGCTCTGAAAGTTTAGAAATAATTATTTCCGTAAACTTAACGGGGTGGTCGAGATAGTAACGTCTTGGACTTGCGTTCTGAAGTCTCAGGTTCATAATAATTAAATACAATTAACATATTTTTGTCCAGAACTAACAAAATTGTCTTCTATCTGTTAAATAAATGTCATAATTTATATCCTTTAATTATAACTCGGAAATGAAGTCCCGCATTCTTTACAACATATTATAACCAATTTTACTTGTCTTTTCCTATGATTTCCTTGGTCGTAAAGGCAAATGCCAAATTGAATATTTACATACCATTAATCGTAGTCGCTATTTCATCTTGTATCATGTCCATTTAAATTGATATCAGTTTAAATTTACTCCATAAAATACACCATAAATGTACGTACACTTCCAGTTGATCTAGAAAACTTAAACTTGACAAACTGATACCTATTAGCTTGCGACCGACGGGAAAATTCCGAAAAAATCCCAAAGTCTTCCCACATTTATTTTCTCAGGTTTAATGTGGCAAAAAAGGTAATAGGCAACACAGCAGACTACACGCACTCTATCTCCCATAGATCTTTTAAAAAACCTTTTCCGAGAACCTCAGCGGGGGTTTGGGGGCGGAGCCCCCAATGAGCGAAGCGAGTCTTCAAATATATTACTTAATGTGAAGGTAAATTAAAGAACATACAACCTTATACCCTGGTACACAAGTAGTTTAATAGAAATAAAATATTCATATAGCATTGCTTTTACCTTAAAGGCTAAGTTACGATAAATATATTTACATCATAATAAGTAATTTTCCTACAGTTGTTAAAAATTACGTATTTAGGTTACAAAGTCACATATAAAAATTAACATAAGTATGTATATGTAAGTTCCCACGGTTATAGGCATGTGTGCTACTGTGCAAACACATTTTAAGGGCTGAACATGGCAAAACTAAATGTCGAAGTAAATCCCCAGAAGTAAATACAATGAGGACACTTTTCTTCTTCTTCTTCTTCTTCTTCTTCTTTTCTTCAAACTAATATTTAGATTGTATGATTTTTGACGGCGTATTAAGATAATTTTAGTCATCAATACTTTGACTTTGTATTCTAAATATTTTTTTACTACATACTGTAAAAAAACTGTGTATAATGTAATGTAAATATTTTATCCTAACATAGCAGGTAAGGTAAAAGAAAGACTCTATGAGTATGAATATTTTTTTATTTATATAAGGTATTATTTGGGTACCAGCGTATAAGGTTATAAAAAACATATTTCCAACCTTCTTCTGATATGAAATTCGTTAATTATGCAACATAAATTATATTATCAGATGTAGACCTTCGTGCAACTTATTAAAGAAATAAATGTGTAAATGATTTAATATTACTTACTAGTTATTACGTATTACTTTGCGTAATAATTGAGTTGCCATCTTACCCCCAATGATTTTATCCTCTGGATGTCCTCTTTATATTTGTAGTAGAAGTCACAAGCCACATCGCCATTAGTGAAATCAATTATGGATTGAGGTGCCATATGTGTCATCCTATCCCATATGCTTTCACCTTTCCCTAGATATTACAAAGTTTCTATGACACAAGTGTTAAGAACCATATAAATTCTTGTGTATACACAATTGCTAATAACACTGTAATTAACAATTAGGATACCTGCCTTGGACTAATGGTACTGTAGAGCAGATGATCTGGCCAAAAATACAAATTTATTGCATCCTGAATAAAGAACCCTTGTTATAGTCTTGTACTACACAGTATTATGAAAAGTCATCCATTGTTTGTTAAATCGGAATTTAAAATTACACCCGGAACATATGGGACATTCTGTGGTAATTCTCAACAAACGGTGAATGGTCAAGAATGCTATTTTCTTCCAATCCTTGAATGCTTCAAGTTATTAGTATCATATTCTATTACTATGTTTCTTTCCGAACGTTTGTTATTTTCGTGTTCTGAAAGATTTTGAATGCTGTAAAATCCTATGCTTGATATTAATAAAGATGAATGCCCCATTTGTTATAGAATTTCCCCATATCGAGAGAATATACGAATTATTTTAATTACTGTGAATTGGATTATTAGTAACCTCTGTTTAAAAAGAATACTTTTCTTTTGAGCCGTTAAGCAGTTCTCTTACCCATATTAAAATATTCTTAAGTTTAGATAATTATGACTTAAGATTCTGTTAAATAATTTGCTCTAGCTTAATACGTTTACCAAGGTAATATACGGGTATTGTATAGAGATGTACAATAATAGCAAATACGTTTGTGTAAGAGAAAACTCACCATCTTCATTCCATGCTCCTTCATATTGGTAAGCCGCTGATGCAACTCCGATTTCAAAATCATCACTAAATGTGAAATTGTATTTGTTGTTTTCATTGTCTCCAACTTCGTTATTTTCAACAATTCTATCCAAGAATTTAGTTTTAGGTTTCGCTTTAGAATCATATTCTCCAGTTCCAATATCGTTCGAATCGACAAACTGAATTTTGGGTTCTGCTTTCATTCCATATTGACTACAAGCAATGTGACTTACAAGAAATAACATCACCACACATGCAACACCCATTTTGGTTAGTTACTTGAATGCCGTACAGACCAAAGGATGAACAACAGCTTTTGGATGATAGTTTATATACTGAAACCTTAATGATGTTTAATTTCATGCTATAATTAATTTCCAATGCATGACTTCCAAACCGCTTCCGGCAAACAAAGTTATAAATTAAGTAAGCGATGTGCCTGACATGATACATAACCAAGTCGTGATTTGTAGCTACAATATTTTTTATTACTGTTAGCCTATTACTGAAGCTTGACATTACTCATGATGTAGTAGTTAGTTTTAATGCGGCTGATAATGCTATTTTATCATTCCGTAACTGTGAGAAAATTCTTTAGCCAAATGACTGCTGTATAGTTAGGTGGTTAAGAAACAAAAATGTGACGAACTATTCATATTTACTTTAAAAGGTCCCACTTCGCACACATCTTCCTTGACTCCTGTAGAGTATTTTTGGAAGGAGCGCCAACGCAAATTTTGCGGCGGAGGGGGGAGAGGGAGGTTCAAAATGGCGGCTGCACTCACTCACTAAATCGCCTCTAGCTCCTAACCCCATGGTCCGATTTCAATGTTATTTTTTTAATTAAAGGTAAAATTAAGTGGTATAAGATACTGCAATTATATTTTAGATAAGTAAAGTGGAAACGCTTTAAAAAGTTAAAAATGATATAACTTGTTTTTCTTTTCACTTTTATTTTTATCGCATTTTTTCACAAAGTGAGTATTTGTAATTTTTTCTCAAAAAGAAAAGAAAGTGCGTTTCTTAAGCTTTAATTTGATACCTTAAAACACCCATTTATATGTACAGTTAAGCCCACAGCGGCCGTTAGAAGAATACAGGTACAATGGCGCAGCTTGTTTTCAGCCACGAATATCCTAGCGTAGTGCTTACCGACCTGCATACAGCGAACAGTGGTTCGGAACAGATCGTTTCGCGTGTGTTGGTAGTATCCTATTTTTATCAAATTATCTGTGTGTATTACGTCATAGCATTCTACAAATACGCCAATACCAGTAAATGTCACTACGGTAAGTACTGTTGAGCTGCGCTTTTCTGATGTTAAGGATAATATGTTTTCATTACAATAACGTTAGTCTCAAATAATTGAAGCATTTATGTCAAGAATCATGTTCAATCCATGGAACTGCTCATTTTTATAATTTCGAATTGTTCAGTTATGTTAAGATCTTCATTTCTAGTTGTTTTTTTTTAAATTTAATTTCAATCGTTCAGCATTACATTGCTATGTCAGATTGGTGATAACCATTGAAGATTTGTAACAGTAGGCCTATTAGTATTCTCGCTATAGAGGTGAGTCAATGTTTGACCTCTCACTCAAAATTACGCTTTAAAGTTATCTGACATAATAATGGTCACAGGCTTGAACTTAATCAAAGAACTATATCTTGAGGCAAACGAGGTTTAAGTCGCCGTGCATTGTGGGACTTTTGTCCGAGGCCATAATACTGTATTTCTAGTTGTTGATATTCATATAAGAGTTTTAATAGCAAATGTTTAATTTTAGTATTATGATAAATGGTTGGTTTATTTTCATCCTGTATTTCACCTGTTTTCAGGAGGCCTTGTGTTTATTTTATCTTTTTCAATCATGCATTTAGTTTCTCTGTTCTCGTTGTTTAGAAGACAATTGAACTTCGCTACAATAATATGTATTTATATTTCTAGCGTTCCATTTCCACTCTGGTTCATTTCAACACTATATATTTACGTTTTCATAATAGTGTTTTAATTTGCATTAATATTTATAATGTACATTTAATTTATTCTATTATCTTATGATTCTTTAGTTGCCGCTGATTTCATTTAATCATTATAAATGCGTATTTGTCTCTCCTAATTATTCTTATGATTCTAGCTGCTGTTTATATAGTGATTCCCAGACGGTACTGAAGTGTATAAATAATAGACATAATCTAAATCCTATGGCAGTGGAAATTAGGAATGTTTTACTATCATACACACGGCATATTTGCTTAACATGGGTGAGAGGCCATCATGGAGTTGCCGGTAACGAGAGAGCCGATGTTGCTGCCAAATCAGTCGCAGTTTCGAGTCTAAATTATAGCTACTCTCTTTGTCCTTACTCTTATGCACGAAGAAAGATGTGGGATCACATTAAGACTAGGTGGAACAATCAGTGGCCATCTAGTGTTAAAGGAAAAGTTACAAAAGAATTATTTTTTCCAAATATTGAAACCCGACTTCAAAGCAAAATTGAACCTGAATTTGTATTAACCCAATTCTTGTCAGGTCATGGAATTTTTGGCTCTTTGAAAGGTTTAATATTATAAGGGAGAATGGTTATTTATGTATTTGTAAAGAAAACCAGACCGTAGAACATCTACTTTTTGATTGCCCATTCTTTGAAAGGAAAAGATTTTCTTTAACAGGACATTTAAACTATTGTGGTGTTAAATATGATAAAACACTCTTAAAAATTTTTTAGCAAGGATTGTTGTTGTAGAGAATTCCACTATTTCATATGTTCTATATTTAAGAGTTTACGATAATTTTATTTAAACTTTAGCAAAACAGGCTACTCTAGTATACAAGATAACAGGTACATTATAAATTGTAATTGACATAAAACTATAGCCCTAATGTACCTTATGGGGAAATAGGGCTAAAAGAAATTGTATATTAAATAAATAAATAAATAATTATTCTTAGCCTATCAGAGCCTTTTTGAGAGTATTGTTAGCCATCTTCTTTTTTCTTGTTCAATCGTAATCTTCATCGTCCTCTTCTTCGCCAGCTTCTATTCATATTACAATTGCCTTTACAATGTCTATCGGCAATTTTGTGGGTCATTTCACCCTATTATCACTACATTTAGAAGCTGGTGCTTCGTAGCTTCAAATCGTAAGTTCAAATCAGTCTTTATCTTCTTCGCCATTTTCTTCGCCAGCTTCTATTCGTTTGTATAATTGCCTTTACAATTTCTATCGGCAATTTTTGGTCATTTCACCCTATCATTACTATTTAAAAGCTGGTGCTTCATAGCTTGATCTTCGATGCAGTTTTAATGCATCTTCTCTTCAGTCAAGAGTATATAGGCCTACTAACAAGATTTTCAAGCTTATCTGCGAAGACATTATTTGTTTTAGAAGGACTATCCTTTCTGATTTGATTATAGTTCAAGAATAATTATTCATGTGAACAATTACGAGCTTCAAGATCATTATTCATTCGAACGGTGAGTTAACCTCATTATTATAAACCTGTTTAATGTATCTTGTAAATTGGCCATCGTTACGAAATAGGCAGTGATTGTGATACTCAGTGGCTAAAGTTAACTACGAATAATGTGCTTATCAGCTAGCGGCAATTACTAGCTAAGAATCAGTGATATCTATTGTTTAGACGCTACAAGGATTATTTCTACATTTCAAATTCTGATAAATATCGGTGGCAATCTTCAAAGTTTATCAACGTCAAGAAATCTACGGAAGTTTTCTCGTCGATATCGCTCATAAAGGATATCTTTGTTAATCAAGAAGCTTCAAGGCAATACTGTATTGATGAAACTATTTAATTATAAGGCTTAAGAACCAACAAATTGGATTTGATAATTTCATTAGTGGCAATTATTACTAGGAGGGTTATAAAGCTATATGAATGCTCTCGTTTTATGTTTTGCTACCAGATAATAAATGCTTGTTCCTAAGAGATCTCCTAGTCTATTATTCAAAGAAAATGTGCAAACCACACCAATACAGTCTGCTACAATCGCACACGAATGTTGAAACATGAAATGTTCGCTTATACGTTTAACGCCCTCTTAATGTAGGCCTACTACTGTGTAATTTTGAACGAAAAAATATTAACTTCATCAATTAATTTGAACGTGCTGCTAATGAAACTAATAAAGCACGCTCATAATTCATTTTGCAGACGAAATCCTACCATATTTATGAGAAAGAAGATGATCCGATGACCTTCCAAGACTGGCACACCAAAATGCGCTCAGAACGACCTCTGTTTCTTTACCAGGAATTAACTTGGCTCCTCTAGTTTTCGGTCATAATTATGTTATTTCCGTGAAAAGGTACACGGAAGTATTTCAAGAATATCTAAAATTTTTAGTGACTGAACAATTGTGCTGTGGTGATTTCTGTTTATATAGGTAAATGTGGGATATCCAGTAAGAGGAAAGTCGGCCTGATTATTTATTAGCCAACCTATAAGAGAGGCTTAAGGAATAGTACTATTAATGGTCGCTGTCGGGAATATTAAAGGGCACGTATGGGGTAACAAGTAAATATATTAGAAAATTGAAAGGGAAGAGAGAAGAGAAATGATTTATATTTTATTGATTAGATTCCCGATAAAGACCGTCATATGTGCAGAGTTGAGTTCATGGAAATCCTGCCTTGCCACATACTCAGTACAGCCACAGCGAATTAGCTCTTGACTAGATGCTGCCAGCATATTAGTACCCATTCACCGTCAGTCTTAGTCCAATCCCACTTGGAAGGATCTTGGTCTGGTTGTATCGGTTTCAGAGCTTTGTCCCATATCTACCTAAAGGGATTTTTAACTTTTTAAAGGGTTTCCACTTTACTAATCTAAAATATCATTGTAGTATCTTATACCACTTAGTTTTACCTTTAATTAAAAAAATAGAAAATTGAAATCGGATCATGGGGATAGGAGCTAGAAGCGATTTAGTGGGTGTGTGCAGCCGCCATTTTGAACCCCCTCTCCTCCCTCCGCCGAAAAATTTGCGTTGGCACTCCTTCCAAAAATATTCCACAGGGGTCAAGGAAGATGTGTGTGAAGTGGGACCTTTTAAAGTAAAAATGCATAGTTCAGACCCGGGGAGCCCAGAACCACGCAGAAGTCTCGCAGATTTCACTGTCAGAGAAGGTCGCGCGGTGTTTGTGGGTGATCGTTTTTGAACTTGTCCTAATTTAAAGTGTTTTAAAAGATTGATATTAATTTTGAGATTGTACATAGATCTATAAAATTATCATATTAATATAAAACTTTTTTCGTTACGAATGAACATAATCAAGTAGTAAAAATAATAACACTGAAAAATCAAAATATTTGCCTACAAATCAAAATATTTGCCTACAGTTTACCGAATGGCCTTCCCAACATTATGGTGATGCTTTGGCGAGAATTGCAGAAGCTTTCACAAAGATAAATTGTATGATGATATTTTGGGGCGTGTGTGGACGTTTTTTGAGGAGTAGTTTCACACCAATTTGAAATGTTATCTTGTCCTGGAAAAAATTAATCATAATAATTGCGATAATAATTATTTTCAAAACACGTATCATTACTGTCTCGTTCTTACTCAACGTCTGTACACTAATTTTTAGGTTCTAAGAAATCATCCACATCAATGTATAACCTTTCCATATGCGTCACTGCTAAAATAGTAACTTCTTAGGTTAATGCTCTATTTTTAAAAATGAAAATAATTATCCTCGAGTAAAACATGAAGTTTTTGGAAACCAGCTGTTCTACATAAATGTTCAAAGTTTAATTATACCTCACTGATGATTTTAGTTGGAGGATGCTTATAGCCTACCGTTATATAAAGCCAGCTGAAAGATTTCAGTCAACCTTGATATCATCTTCATTCATTCCTTCAGTACAATCTTTCAATACATTACCAACATTAATACTTTATTTTTATCTTTTTTCCACACAAATCCCATGTGTGTCTTCAGAATTGAATTCCATGCGAAATAAATCAGTAATTCAGTAAGCGTATACAGTAAATGATTGCTTGATCAAATTATTCACGTTTTGGTTAACTTGAACAAATTTATTCCTCCAGCCGAGCCTATTTTATCCAACTATAAGAGTGGTGATGGCCTATGTATAATTATTACGCTTTTCATTTTAGTCAAAAATTAGGTAAGGATTTTTATCTGTGGGTGCTTTCCCGTTGGAGAATTGAATTAATTTTCATGTACCTACTGTTTTCTATGTATCAGTATGGCGGTATATTAAATCGTTGACGGATGATGAAGCGTGACAAACATTTTTGAAGCGAAACTTCTTTAGCCGCGCTAGGAGTAAATCGAGACTTAACCCGAGTTGCGTTACGCTCTAGCGTTACGAACAAAATCGTCATTGCAAGTGACGGACTGCACAGAAAACATTCAACTCAATGATTAGGCTTATCCAAAATTTAAAAAATCCAAAAATCCAAAATTAAAAAATCTGGAAATCCAAAATTAAGAATCCAATCCAAAATTTAAAAATCCAAAAAATAAAAAATTCAAAGATCCAACATTAAAAAAATAAAAAGATAAAACATTCAACAATCCAAAATTTAAAAATCCAAAATTTAAAAAATAAAAATCCAAAATTAAAAAATTAAAAATCCAAAATTTAAAAAATCAAAAATTTAAAATTATAAAATTGAAAAAACCAAAATTTAATAAATTTAAAAATCTAAACTTAAAAAATAAAAAATCCAAAAAATAAAAAATTCAACGATCCAAAATATAAAAAAATTAAAAATTAAAAATCCATAATTCCAAAATTTAAAAAAATCAAAGATCCAAAAATAAAAAAATCAAAGATCCAAAATTAAAAAAATCAAAGATCCAAAATTAAAAAATTCAAAGATTCAAAATTAAGAAATCCAAAAATCCAAAATTTAAAAAGTCCATAAACCCAAAATTTAAAAAGTACAACAATCCAAAATTTAAAAAAAATCCAATAATCCAAAATTGGGAAAATCCAAAAATTAAAAAAAATTCCAAGTTTAACTTCTGTCGAGCCGCGTTCCACCCACCCGATTTTTTTTTCTTTACCACAATTAATTTCAAATCGTATTTCATTCCTATCGGAATAACAATGTCCGATATCCAAACAATGACATTGAGCTATTTTGTTGCTCATTGCATGAAACATAAACTTTAGTACTCAATTTTTTAAAAGCTCCAATTAACAAAACCATTTTTATTACATTGACAGAGGTAGTTGCGGTACTGTACTGAGGTGACTTGTACCCAGGGGTGGATCCAGAACTTATTGATAGAAGGGGCCGACATAAACGAAGGTTGCAATTACTGAAGATGTGGGAGTATGGAATATATGGGTCCTCCCCAGGAAATAAAAAAATATAGGGATGGGTCCTCGATACCTTCGATACCTCGATACTCTCGATACTTGCATGGTATCGGCATCGAACGATATTTCAGAAAACTCGCTCGATACTTTTTCGATACTTTTGTAATTCTGCAATTGTGCAATTAAGTGAGATTGCTAGTATTATTTAAAAAAAACTTGTAAGAGGACTGTTTAAAAAACTAATTTTAGTTTTAATGTAGAGTTTAAAAATAATTATAGGCTAATGATGATATTAAATTTTGTCTCATTAAATATGCAGACTTAATTAATTTAGTTGGTATTAAGCAGTTATCTCAAATTTCAATTTTTAATGTAGGCCTACCTATTTATTGAAACTGGAAATGTTGAAGGTATCAAGTATCGAGGAAAAAATCGAGTATCGAGAATCGAGAAAATCTGGTATCGACCCATCCCTAAAGAAAATGAAATACAAAATGCTAAAGTTTTAGGTTCTCTGGGTGATTCCTCCAAATTTCTCCACAGACTCTCTTTTCGCCGTGAGTTTTAGTCCTGTTTAGAAATTTGTCGGTTTTACATAGGCCTATTAGATAAAAATTAAAATAATTCATCATATATAAACTTTTACCTTAAACTTTAAATAAGTGCTGGTCTGAAATACTTCACAAGAAATCAATTAATGATGTATACGATAATAACAATAATTAAATAAAAAGAAATTGAACAACATTGCTGTCTTATAGGCTGTAATGCCTAGTCTATGCGTTTAACACAAGGCGAATAGAATATAAATATTATTCAATTTGCATTTTACAATATTCTCTTGTTGAAATATAAATGTTTTTAATTTATTTTGTATTGAA
Organism: Ectobius pallidus; assembly: GCA_964059195.1. Taxonomy (NCBI): domain Eukaryota; kingdom Metazoa; phylum Arthropoda; class Insecta; order Blattodea; family Ectobiidae; genus Ectobius; species Ectobius pallidus. Next base: position 93,217,227 of record CAXKWD010000007.1, read on the forward strand.
TTAAATTATTTGAATGTTATTTTATTAGGTAATTTGCCTACTTTTGACGAATAAAAACAGTGAAATCAATTAAAAAGAAAAAAACCAAGGGGGGAACCCGATCCCAAGGCCCCTCCCCTGGATCCACCACTGCGTGTACCTGTCGAGAGGTTTGAATAAATTATAAAATAAATAAATGTTCGGTAATACTATATGTTCCGACATTAATTTCCACGACTCTTCAGCTTCCTATATCAATGATGAACCAGAAGAAAATCAATCTTAGTCAATAAATGAGAAAATGTTTCATTATGATTTACAATGTCTGTATAGTTTAACTTGAACTTGTACCGCAATCCTTATTAGTGATTACTAGGGGGCGGATTTCTATGACATGTCATATTTTTCCCTTTGCATTCTTTCAGGTTTCCGACTAATTTAAACCCGATTCCAAGCATCCTGGTGAAAATGGAACGACTTTTATTGTGCATATAACTGCATATTTAGGAAATTTTCAACTATTGTGCCATATTTAGTATGAATATGCATATTTAGGTCATATATTTGGCATTTTTTGTGCATATTAAAACAATTTTGAAGTTTCATATCATATTTTGTAAATTTTGTATTATAATGATATTTTTTGAGAATTTACAGATATTTTAAATAATTAACACTATATTTTAATAAAATATATTGTAATGGAACTTTAAAAAATATATACACAATATGTAAGCGGTAAAGTCATATTTTAATGTTTTATAGGTCATAAATGCATGCATATATCCTATTGTTAGGTCATAGAAATCCGGCCCTAGTGCTTATAATGGGGCACGAATTCGATTCTTGCTTGGGCCAAATTATACGACAAACATTTGCTGCCGAGGACATATCTAAAATGTTTATTCAAATGTTTAGTGAACTCTCTGGTCATTTGGACCTGGACTCACCTCGCGCTTTTTTATATTTTATCAGTTCATCCTGTAGCGCGTAGTCCTAGAAGAAAGTTATGGATCCAGAAATTAAGTGCGATTTAAAGGAAAAATAAATTAGTGTATGATTCACCGATTGGACTATATAATTATATTAATAATAAATAATAATAATTATTATTATTATATTTATCATGAAGTATAATACAAATGGCATTTTCAGTTAAAATGATAAAAAACAGACAGTAATACAGAAAGAACACAATCGTAGACCTAAAATACAAAAAACACAAAACCATCACTCTCCATTCGAACAAAGACTAATAAATTATTACGTCACAATAATAATTTAGGCTATTTGAAGAGTAAACTCCATCTCCAAGTATTTAAAAGCAATTTTAAATTATGAATAGGTTGCCATGTAAGAATTCATCATTTTTAATGATTGGGTTAAATTTTAACCTAGATTAACCTAGATTCTATTTCTTAACAATTTTAAAGAGAAGTTTATAGCGTTTTTTGGCAATGAATTGCATAGTTTTATGCCTACTTATTCATAATTTGCAGCTGTTTTGCATATTCTGTGTTGTGGGAGATCTATTTGATGTGAATTACGTGTGTTTTGAGAATGTAGGCTACATGTAGAATGTTGATCTGAATTCTTCACTGTTATGACTATTCTTTACATATGTAAGTAATCAGACGAGTTATTTTTCTGCTAAGAAATTTGAAATCTGTCTGTACGAATGTCATTCACAGTATTATTCAATTATGGGACTATTTTATGGGGCAATTGTAGCAAAATAGAACAAATTCTAAAACTTCAAAAGGGAGTTGTTTGAGTCATATCAAACGCACTAAATTGCACTCTGTAGGCCTCTATATAAGGAGTTCAAGATCATGAGGATCCACTATTCTGTTTCTTTCTAGATCCTCCATTTTTTATCCTGTTTCGTTTTCCTTTTATTCTTCTCCATTCTGTTATGTTGAGAAACATAAAAATTTTGGAATTTTATTCAAAGGACAAATACAATTGTTATTTTACTTCAGTTAATGTTTTATTTAACAAAATATTTTAAATACATTAAATATTTAAAATACACATTAAATATTGTAAATATTTAATATATCAATTATTTATTTATTAAATAAATATACATTAAATATACATTAAATATAAATATACATTAAATAAATATACATTAAATATTTAAAATACATTAATTATTTTTCATAAGCCTATCAATTGAACATTCATGTATATAATTAACTATATTCGATATGTGATGTGCATGTACATGTTTATAGAAATAGAAACACATAAAAAAAAGTATGAAATGTGAAAGTTCAAGGGTAACTTAATTTGTATATAGTAATTTAAGCCTCATGTCAAGTGTCACCACAACGTTATACGAAATCATCCAGAAACCCTTGTGATGTAATTCATCTCGTAATTATGTGTCACTTTTTGGTATACAAAATTACAACATCATTGCATCAATAACACAAGGCAAAAAAGGGACAAACTATCTACCATCGAAGTGTATCTTAATAATTATCCATTTCACTAGAAAATAATAGATTTTGTTATATACGTCCTTAGTTTTATTTTTAAAAAAACTCAAGTTTCTTGCTTTATTTTGAGTAACTGTAGATTAAAATATTATATATATATATCTATATATAGATATATATATAAACGTTTAAAAAATTGCATTCCTTCATTGCCCTAAACCATTTATGGCATTTTGTACGCATCATATTTAAAAATTTCCTGTTCAGTGCTCCAAAGTAAATTTATTACACAAAATATTAACTTACTAAATTTTTTATTTAAAACTGTTCTTTATTATTTCTGTTTCAAACTGCTGAAGTTGTTATTCAAATTAACAAACTGTAATAAAATTAAAATATGTACACTGCAAGAAGAAGGAAAACAATATTTTGGATTTCATGAATTATAAAAATCTTCATAATTAAAAATAATGATTTCTGTTACAGACAGATTAAAATTTGTAGCTACTATTTGCTGATTATACGTTAAAGGAGGGCAATGAAAAATTACATAGAACTTGGAAAATGTAGAGGCTGTGATTTAAACAGAAGCACATTTGTAAGAAAAATAACGATGAACTTATATGTATATTCGTGAAACTGTGATTGAATCTCTAAATGGCATTTTGTTGCATGCCTTGGTCCGTTTTATAAATCTCTTAAAACTTATTTTACAGAACTATTACTAAAGATAAAAGTTTATTTAAGTTATTTATTTATACTGCCAAAGTTAAGACCACAATGCTTTCTCTTCCACTTCACCAATAAAACTATACATGTTACATACAATATCAAATTTGGTAAAGAACCAAACATTAAAAACATAAAAAAATAACAAAAGTCTTATAGACTACAATGATTTAATTACGAAATTTGATAAAACACTAAAATAAAATAAAATATAATTCTATTTTAATAGACTTAATAGTGCAGAAATCTAACTCTAATTATTACGGGTTAAATTATGAAACAGTAATTTTTCTTATAATCATTTAATGCAGTTAAAATATTTAACTAAAAAAAAATTTCATAATAACAAAGTAGTATGATAATCCTGGACACAAAGTTCATATAAAAATTACATAACGAAATTGAAAGAAAACCCATATTGTTCACCTTTGAAGATAACCACTTAAGGTAAATTTGAGCTTTTTTCATACCGATGTGTAGCCTATTTGTAACTCCCTTTTCTTTACACCTAGCGAAGTACAGCGTTTTAAAATAAAATATCTATGATCCTATATCCTTAACTATATCCTTATCCTATATCCTTAACTAAAACCAACCAAACCTCTGAAAGTCATATACAGTAGATTTACCATGTCTGTAATACGTAAATATATGTATAGGCTAGTTATTCCCAGACATGAAATTCTCGTCTCACTTATCACCGTTCGTCGCTCTCCTGAAGATTTATAACTGTAGGTGGGATTTTTAGATGTATAGTAGTTCTGGAGTTCTGATTAAAATAAGGGGTGCCGGGCGTAGTACTCAGGGGTAGTTATAAGCTAGAGAACTCTTATCTAGGGAAGTGGCTAGAGAAAATCGAGATAACAGTCAAAGGGCGGTGTCAGGAATAATGGTAACTAAAAGTTGAGTCGTCTTTTCAAATTAATATATATTTTCCAAAGTTTAGTATTTGCTGAAATGCTGAATTAATCGATTTAGTTCTATTAGATGATGTAAGTCCTGATATTTAGTAGTATTTAGTACGTCGTTAAGGTTCGTAAGTAACACTTTGTAACTTGCTAAATTGTAATAGTAATTACTTCACTTGTACGCGCCGTTGAACACTTCTATTTACTTTCACATTTACTCTCTCGTAGTTTCTATTTGTATCGCGCGGATAATAATATTCAATCTTACGTTCACAATTAAGGTTTCGTAATAATAAAACCAATGTCTTTACCAAATAATATAAATTACGCGCTTCGACGCTGCTAATAACTTCTATTTCTATCGCGCGGATTATAACGTTTAAATATCAATATATTGCAAAGTTACTTGAGTTTAATAATGTTTAACGTGGTCTTTTGTCTGAAGTGTGTCTTGAAGTTCTTTAGTCTAAGCTGTCGTGTGATCAATAGATGACGAGATGTCCGTGCTTTCTGCTAATATCTTTGTAAGGGGTAGTGGGGGTAAGTAGTTCCAATTGGTTGTGTCCGTGTCTAAGTCTGCTCTGATTGGGGTAAGGTAGTTTCTTCTGCTATCCGATTTGAAATATATTCCGTTTTTCGTCGTTGAAACAGGCAAGTTGCATCGGTCATTAATTACTTGAGCTGTCAAAATTGGCTAGGCGCCAGCCGGACGGCTCAAGAGGAAGTAGGCGTTACTAGGTTTATGTTTTTATCAATAACTCTGATAACTGAAAGTTATCATAGTTCTGGTTATTTAATCCTGATGGGCTATTTTACGGGGCTTCCAATGGTATTAATTTGTAGTGGGTGTGATAAAAATGAAGAGAGTTATTAAGGTTTTTATATTAAAATGATGGAACGGGTTAATAAAAAGTTATGTGTAATATATCAAACTGTAGGGGCTGTTATTGGCTGTTGATGGGTGTAATTGGTTTCCTTGTCGCTTTTTCCTTAATGGAGTAATTAATGTTTGAAGTTAGGTGTTATATGGGGAATGAATGTTTGAAGTTAGGTGTTATGTGTGGAAGTATAAACAGTAGGGTGCGTATTGTCAATCGTACAGGGGCTATATATGAGATTGTCGTCTGTGTTGAGTACAAAGTACGGTTACAAGATGTCCGCATAATGATTAAAAAACTCACACGATGTAGAGATGTCGACGTCAATACAAGCGGGATTTTATGATCATTATAATACCCAATCTGGAATTTGAAGAGTGGCGGTGTTTTGAAATATGGAAATTTAATTTTTCGATTCCCTAAAATACTTTTCCATGGCTAAAAGAATTTCGTGGGATTTTATCTATTGTGGTTTACTTTGATATTAGCTTTTCGATCAATTGTCTTTGTTTTCAATATCTGTTCTTGAAAAATTTAGATCCTTACATCATCTATACTTTTGATTAATTCTGCCGTAATTACACATACACAAATAAATTCATAATCAATAAAATACACTTTTAACATAATTTTACCTTGAATTGGTCACTTTTCTTCTTGGTCGTAGTACACATTTTGCTGAGTTCATAGTCCATTTGATTAACTAGTAAAACAAAATCATAATTATACCTTATACACAAATAAAATTATAAAATACACTCGAATTTCTTGATATTAATATTAATTTCAATAGCTTCTTGCATAACGCTGATTTTTGATGCTAATCCATATATTGTTGATGTCAAACGTTGGAGTACGCTAATCTTCCTCATTGGTCTACTTAATACACTGATATTATATTCAGATTACACATGTTTTCTTCCTACTCCTTTTTATCTATTTACCTCATTAATAATCATTTCTTAATGTTCCTTTTTATTCTTTCAATATTCTTTTACCTTGTTTCCATTATTCTAACTTCATCAATCATCTTTTATGTCTTACCTTCACAATTTCTTTATTAATCTCAATACTCATTATCATTCTTTTCTTTCATATTACTTTTAATACTCGTTATCATATTTCCTCATTTATTCTCATATTTCTCACTTCATAACTATCATTACTTCATATTTTCCTAGTAGACATATATTGTACCATCTTAATTATTCACTCATTTTGCTTATCATACATTTATTTCTTACCTTTTGTTATATTCCTCATTGTTTTACCTTCAAGATTCTTATTTGTTAACACACATATTTCTCAACAACTATTTCACTTTCAAATTCTTACTTAACTCTGATCATTCTTTTACTTCACTTTTGCTATACAATTCTACTTAATTAGTGTAGGGAGAGGGTTATTTCCTGTCCATATTGTTTATGTAAAATAATTTTTCTTTTTGAAAAATTAACAAAATTTAATTATTCTTACTCTGTGTACTACTCCAATAAAATTCAAATATGTCGAAATTTCAATGTTTACTTATTTACTACTTCAAATAATAGTGTGATTACCTTTGTCAAATGAATGTTTTAACTCTTCAGTTGAATAAATAAAGGGAGTGGCCTATCTTAAAATTACATATATACAAAGGTTCACTAACAATGGCAATAAGCTTATTTGTTGCACTTACATCTGTAGTGGAATGGCTGTTGTGATGTCTCACTCTATTTTATAGAATAAGAATCATTTCATCATAGTCTTTGCAACAACCACGGGGAGGCTAATTACACTCTACCTTGTAAGTATCACATTCGTTATATATAACGTCAGGTAAAACATTAATTTGAGAAGTATGAATCACTCTAATTATTTTACAATGTCAGTCTGATAAAACGTTTTCCTGAGTCCTGGTCGATAATCCTTTTTACTTCTCCTTCTGCTTTAAACTTTCTTAGGCATTTCTGTTTGGGGTTCATGACATAATATAGTTCTAACAGGTGATTGTTGTAGGTTACAAGAATTTCTTCTCAACAGTTTGTATTGGGGTCGTTGCCTGGTATTATACATGTGAAGTTCAATGTTTACTACCAGTTTACAGCACAGCGGGGTGTTTCCGGCCAAGGGTCGGTCGTACAATGAGTTGTAACTTGCTAAGGGGAGACTTGAGTTGAATGGGATTTTGTTCTCTTTGAATAAACTTTCTAAATTCTTACAATATCTGTTGCGTTGTATTGGGTTCCAAGGAGCATGTTGGTTAAAATAAAATTGGGGAAATTTTCTGAAATATTCACTGAATTAATAGGGGTGACATTCTACACATATATATATTATTTACATCTTAACTAAGGGGTGTGGTTATGTCATCACTATTAACAAAATGTTAATTTAATTTGATAAACTTCTTAAGTCATAAGTGTCCAAAAGAATTTCAATTTCCATGAATATTATTACTGTGGTCAAATATTTAATTAATATTCCAAACAAAATTTCAATTTATTTATTATCTAAAAGGAAAAATAACACTACTAACAATTAAATTGTTGTCAACAATGGGCAGGCCTTCCACATTGTTGGCATTGGCATTGTTATTCTCTTTAAATTATTGTTGTTTATAAAATTGCAAACATTCAAATTTATTTATAATAAGGTAATGCTGGTTCATTTTGATATTTACATTTCCTGGAATAATTTTAACATTCTATGCTGTTTTGGGAAGTTTCGTTTTGAGTTATTTAGCGAAGGAAAAATAAGAAAAATTATGATCTATCAATCTGGTCGTGGGGGTTAGGGGTCCTTATTTCATTCTGGGATGTGTCATTATTTCCTTGTCTGTCTTCCATGTTACTCGGGGAATTGTTGTTAGGTCTATTTCTCGGGCTTTCATAAGAATTGTTCCTTTCATATTGATTATTGTAGTTACGGCGGGAGTACCTGAAATTATTCCAGCCTCTATAGTAGGGGCGGAAAAAACCTTGGTTATACTGATGACGGTTAAACCAGTTAGGCCTATTTCCTGCATAGCCACGTCTGTTCTGACCACGGTAACTGTTCCCTTGCCTATTATTGTAATTGCCATACGGCCTGAAACGGAAACCACGGGTTTGCCAATTATTGCGGGCGTTTCGCACGTACTCTGTTTGGGGCCAATAAGGTCTGTTGTCCCTAGAATCATTGTTTTGCTGGTCCTCATTTGAAATTCCTGTCCGCGACCCAATCTGGAAATTTTCCTGATTGTCAGAAGTTTGTACCAGATTAATGTTTTTCCGGTGAGTTTGGTTAGCTGACACAATGGGGTGCGATGGTTTAGTGGAAGTGTAAGTTAGGTCCTGCATTGACTTTAGTAATTTTAACATCTCAGTGGTGGATTGAGGAGATGCGACAACAAGGCAATTCCTTATTACAGGCGGAAAGTGAGACGGGAGTGCCTTTAGAAAATCTTGCTCCAAAATTTCTGGTTTAAGCAGTTGGCGGCTTTCACACAAAGAAATGAAATATTGTAGATAGGTTTGGCCGTGGCTACGGTCGTACTTACCTTGAAATATTCGCGATCTCAAACGGCTTTGCTCGCTTTCGCTCCAATACTCAGATAAAAACATTTCCTCAAACTGACCTATGGACAGGAGGTTGTTGGGATCGATGACTTGGAGCCAGCGAGCTGCGTTAGCTTTCAAAGATTGATTCACAAAAATCATTTTTAGATGTTCTGGGACTCCTCGTAAAGCAAAATAAGTTTTTAGGTCCTTTAAATATCTGACAGGGTTTGTTTTCAAGGTATCTTCAAAATACGGTAATGGAAAATCCGAATTGTGCAATGAAAAACTATTGTTTACAACATTTTGGGGTGTTTGATTAGTGCTGGCAGCTCGTTGATCCAATCCATTGTTGGTTCTGGGTAATGGTGCAGGTGGTTCTGGTATTTCAGGGGCTTGAGGTACCGGATCAGGGGGGTTGGAAGAAGTAGAGGCAGATGTTGAGGGGGTATTACAAACATGAGGGATCAAAGCATTTTCCCTGGTTTGTTCGATTAGGCTTTCCTGGTCTCTTACCCTTTGCCTAAGTCGGTCTAGTTCTGATTGAAGGGATACCAATTTCGTAGAATTGCTAGCGGTTACCCTTTCTACTGAGGAAATATGATTTGTCAACACTTGTTCTGAAGTAGCTATTTGAGCTGTGACTCTACTGTCTAAATTTTGTAATTCAGACGTAACCTGAGTGCGGTGTTCAGTGATTAAGGTTGTCAGTGTAGAGTTCATTGTTGTAATTTGTTGGTTTTGAATAGCGAGTTCGTCTCTTACTTGTTGATTTTGAGTAGCAAGTGTAGAATTTAGTGTAGTATTCATGTTAGCAATCTGATTTTCAAGTGTGGAGTTCATTGTAGTCATTTGTTGATTTTGACTTTCAAGTGTGGAGTTTAACTGTGTAGAGATTCCTACTATCATTGTCTGTAGTTGTGACAAAAAATCTGAACTGAAAGAAGGAAGGTTAGGGTCTAAATTTATGGTGTTCTGAGTTGAAGTCGATGGGGTGGGTGCACTCACAGCTGGGATATTAACAGGGGTTTGTGTAACAGGCAAGCTAGCAAGGTCACTTTCGGTTTCATGCTGAGTAATTTCTAAGTTTTCAGAAATAGGAACAGATGCACTTTCATTATTTTCAGAAGTAGGATTCTGTTCTGAACATAATATCTGAGTATCAGAATTTGGCTCCATGATTTGGAATACTTTATTATTCCTTAATTTCATAAACTACTATAATACAATTGAATTTACAAAAATAAAATTAATTAAAATGCAAAAAAAAAAAATTTGAAATTTAAATTGAAAAAATTTACTTTGAATTCAAATAAAAATAGGAGCAAAATTCAATTTTCAACACTTAAGTTGGATTAACGATACCCTTTTGTAGTCCAGATGTCCAGCGGTAGGCCAAAGGTGATGTCCAGGTGCCCAGGTGATGAGGGAAAATGTTGTAGATGAAGATCCAGGGGGGGGGTATTGATGAAATGATGAATAATCCAATGGTGTGCTGACTCTAGTAAAATTTCTCACAGAATTTAAAACTTGGTGGTGTGTGGTTTAGTGTAATGTTCCTGAATTTTATTGTTGAAAAATTAAATTTTATTGACTGGTCCCTCGATCTTCAAATTCAAGCAATCACGATGGTCGCCATTTATCACCGTTCGTCGCTCTCCTGAAGATTTATAACTGTAGGTGGGATTTTTAGATGTATAGTAGTTCTGGAGTTCTGATTAAAATAAGGGGTGCCGGGCGTAGTACTCAGGGGTAGTTATAAGCTAGAGAACTCTTATCTAGGGAAGTGGCTAGAGAAAATCGAGATAACAGTCAAAGGGCGGTGTCAGGAATAATGGTAACTAAAAGTTGAGTCGTCTTTTCAAATTAATATATATTTTCCAAAGTTTAGTATTTGCTGAAATGCTGAATTAATCGATTTAGTTCTATTAGATGATGTAAGTCCTGATATTTAGTAGTATTTAGTACGTCGTTAAGGTTCGTAAGTAACACTTTGTAACTTGCTAAATTGTAATAGTAATTACTTCACTTGTACGCGCCGTTGAACACTTCTATTTACTTTCACATTTACTCTCTCGTAGTTTCTATTTGTATCGCGCGGATAATAATATTCAATCTTACGTTCACAATTAAGGTTTCGTAATAATAAAACCAATGTCTTTACCAAATAATATAAATTACGCGCTTCGACGCTGCTAATAACTTCTATTTCTATCGCGCGGATTATAACGTTTAAATATCAATATATTGCAAAGTTACTTGAGTTTAATAATGTTTAACGTGGTCTTTTGTCTGAAGTGTGTCTTGAAGTTCTTTAGTCTAAGCTGTCGTGTGATCAATAGATGACGAGATGTCCGTGCTTTCTGCTAATATCTTTGTAAGGGGTAGTGGGGGTAAGTAGTTCCAATTGGTTGTGTCCGTGTCTAAGTCTGCTCTGATTGGGGTAAGGTAGTTTCTTCTGCTATCCGATTTGAAATATATTCCGTTTTTCGTCGTTGAAACAGGCAAGTTGCATCGGTCATTAATTACTTGAGCTGTCAAAATTGGCTAGGCGCCAGCCGGACGGCTCAAGAGGAAGTAGGCGTTACTAGGTTTATGTTTTTATCAATAACTCTGATAACTGAAAGTTATCATAGTTCTGGTTATTTAATCCTGATGGGCTATTTTACGGGGCTTCCAATGGTATTAATTTGTAGTGGGTGTGATAAAAATGAAGAGAGTTATTAAGGTTTTTATATTAAAATGATGGAACGGGTTAATAAAAAGTTATGTGTAATATATCAAACTGTAGGGGCTGTTATTGGCTGTTGATGGGTGTAATTGGTTTCCTTGTCGCTTTTTCCTTAATGGAGTAATTAATGTTTGAAGTTAGGTGTTATATGGGGAATGAATGTTTGAAGTTAGGTGTTATGTGTGGAAGTATAAACAGTAGGGTGCGTATTGTCAATCGTACAGGGGCTATATATGAGATTGTCGTCTGTGTTGAGTACAAAGTACGGTTACACACTCCACTGCCCGGGGAGTCTTTGAGGAATGGCTTTACAATGTGTCCCTTCTAATGAGGATCGCTCATTGTCCGCTAATCCCAGAGTAGGCTAAGTGTATGTAGAAAGTACACTGTCTTCTGATGTGGTGCGGTTGGCCTTTTTTACACCTGGGTCGGAAGAAATAAGGACATATTATGCACCAATACAGCGGGTGAAACTATTCAACAGGATTCACGACTCGGGTCTGAACAATCCCCAGAAAAGACGGAAACTTAACAGTATTGCTTCTAGGACTTTAATGAGGGTCGTCTTTTATTCAGTAATCTCTAAAGTTAAGTAGCAGGGGGAAGTGTTATCTGGGTAGTTCCAAAAACGGAGGCTTTCATGTATTGGGATGAACTATACATCTCATGAAAAAGTAGAAATATAATATGATTGGAGTACTTATCCAATTTAAAACATTCAAACGAATCTTCATGTGCACATTTTGATAGGCCTAGGTCTTATACATTTTCCAGTTCATCTAGTCTTGCATCCATGGTATAATACTCTTCCGGTATCGTTCTCGTTTCTATAACGTTCTTCATGAAATGTGCCGATTGCTTTGGTGTTCGAGGTCTTTCAGGATCACTGTAATTGACGTGGTACAATCCAAACTTCGATCTGTAAAACGTGATATAGAAATTAGTGGATTTTATATACCCTCTGTTTCAATATCACGAGAAAACTGGTATAAGTGAAACAGTATCAGACACTATGCTGTTATCAAGCTGTTTTTTCCTAATAAACCATAACCTTGCATGAATATAATGGTGTACTAATAATTATAATTACCATAGGCAACCTCACGAGAGTTTACGAGTTTAGCGTGCGCAGCGAATTTATCTAATGAAACTCGTTAACTCGGGTTGGGTTTAATAAGAATATTCTATGAATAAAAATCTAACGGATTGTACAAATAATAATTACTTTTGTGTTTTGTTACATAAAAATAAAATTTAGCAGCAGCGAGATCACGGCATACCATGAATCTAGCATCCATGAATCGATTCGAATAAATTCTACCAATGGTCCATATAAGACATAGTTAACCTAATTCAGGTAAGCTTACAAGCAGAACAGAAATAATCACACGAGCTGGCTTCCACAGAAGGGAAATTGTGTTTTTAGTCAATGTACGCTTATGTTATTTCAATTTCCCATTAAGTTATATTGTATAAAATAGTCTGTTTTCATTCTGCTGAAGGGCAGCATGTGACGTATTAATCACCGCACGTTGATGCCTTACGTGTCCAGTAATGTGCTCACGTTTTATCAGATAAAATTACGTCCTTGCGATCCGAGGAAGGATGTTATAAGATAAACGATCGTGATTGTCTATATCCAAGGAATTGCTAAACGGTATTAGTCAATATAAGAGAATATGGAAGTATGAGTTGAATAGTCATAATAAAGTTTTTGTGTTATTAAAAAATACAGAAAAGCAATAAAATTAAAAAAGCTATTTCTAAAATCACCAAATGACCTGAATTAATTTATTTGTAAAATAGTTTTTCCTACATTGTGGAATAATTCTAATTTAATATATAAGGTAGGAAAACATCCTACATTGGCAGCAGGTTTATGGTATACGTACAAGTATCCAGGTTCCCATTCGAAGATGTCAATAAGGCTCCATACAGTGTAACCAATAATTTTGCCTTTGTCAACACGAAGAGCTCTAAGGATTTCTATCATATACGTCTGTAAAAGATAGAAGAACGCTCATTTAATAAAGATAAATATTTATGAATGATAAATTGTCAGGTGTAAAGTGATCAGATAGAAGGCGTGAGAAGTGCCGTTACTTACTGCAAGATAGTTTATTCTTGTCGTATCGTTTAACTTTCCAGAATCGGCATAGCCATTTTCTGTGATAAGAAATTCCCATTTTTCTCCATAACTCTTCTTAAGCCAATCTAGCACTTCCCTCAAAGACATCGGTACTACCTATAATAAAATCAGCCATTAGTTTCCTCAATACTGTAAACTCGGGGGCAACTCAATGACTCTGGAACCGAACATGTTAGGGCCTTTCTACACGGACGGAATAAACGCGACCGATTGTCAGCGACCGAAACGCGTATCCACTGGGTCAATGGGTAGGTAATGTTATAAACTACACGGACGGAATAACCGCGCCTTCAGACGCGAAAAAACTAGAGGACAAGCCGAATCTCGGTCGCCGAATTTCAGCGACCGAAACGCGTGATGCATGTTACACGGGCGGAATGTTGACCGAAAAAACACAAGCTGGAATTATTTCGAGGGCAATAGTCCGTAACTTGCTTGGTAACTTCAATTACAATGACCACAGCCTGCACACACTACTACAACAACGTAAAAATGTAAACTTTGGATGGCATGGTTATGTTTTGGCCTCCTAAATTAATTCTTTATATCCGAAAAGAAGTAACTGTCCAGGTTTATGAACTTAACAGCTAGGCCTATGTGTTTTGTGCAGTACCTATCATCTGTCAAAATATAACCATGACATCCCAAGTTGACATTTTTACCGTGCATGTCGGTAGAGTCTTACAGAACACAAGTCGGCTGCTTGATTACTCCCGCGTTAAATCTAAAATTCTTGTTACATCCAAAGTTTCGAAGTTTATCAATTTCTGTAGATACAAAGTGTAAAGTGGTGACATCAAATAAAACTATGTATATTTTCCCAGGAATTAAACTTGCAGTAGCCATGCGTGGTTGGTAAGGTCGCAAGTCGATCGCCATGCACAAACACCACAACGTATTTAAAATTTTTCCCACCCTGTATCCTGCTGCTCCTCCGCGCGCGTGCATTCGGTCGACATTCTGCCCGTATAACTTCACAGGCGTTTTTCTGCGCGCGTTCTTTCCGCAATTTTACCGGTCGCTAAGCGAAAAAAACCGCCTACACCTTTTTTCTGCGTCTGAAGGCGCCATCCGTGTAATTCATAACATTACCTACCCTTTGACGCGTTTTGGTCGCTGAAGTTCGGCGACCGAAATTCGGTTCGTATAACATGGTCAAAATCAGCCGGTCTCGGCCCGAATATTCCGTCGCGTTTATTCCGTCCGTGTAGAGAGACCCTTAAGGCGATGGGATGGAACTTCTGACTGATTCTACGGTTCTATTAGGAACCTGTTGTTTTCCCACAGGCTCTTGTTAGGTAGGTCCGAGGTATTTCTTAATATGATCAGATACAAAGTCAGTCTCTTTCTCTCTCTCTCCCCATCCCTCTCTCTCTCTCTCTCTCTCTCTCTCTCTCTCTCTCTCTCTCTGTGTGTCTTTCTCTTGTAAAAAGTAAGTTTATAGAATTGAACTTATATTTCAAAGCAATATGAGAGGGGAATATTATGTTTTAATGATCGATAAGTAAAATACAATTAATTGTTTCCCTAGTAATGTGATCACCAAAGATAGGATTTCCGTTCACTATCAGATCTTAAAATATGCATGCACTCGTGCACTATAAAATAACTAATTATGCACAATGAAGGGAAAAACACTACAAATATGCACTATCAAAATTTAAACTTATACTTTATTTACCAAATGCACAATGTACTTTCTTTGTGTCCACCTAAAGGTTTGTGTATACCTATGTGATGAATTATCCCTGTGATGAATTATTGTGACTTTTAGTCTCTATGACGAGTTGTCCGGAACCGCAGGACGGGAGAAAAAACATGGAATCTATAATAGGCCCAGGTGCTTGGATATAGCACATACAACATGCTCAGCAGTCATGAATCCATTAAGAGATAAATAATTATAACTTTCTATGATTAACAGTGTTCAGTCATTCTCTCAATCTCTAATACCTTCGAAAGTCTTGGTTAATCTAAATCCCTGTAATAAATAAGCATCGGAGTTTGATGCATTCTCTCGCCGACAAAGTGGGTTGGATTCCTGCCCACGAAAAAAATTATTTTAATGAATTTAAAACGTATCTAAAGCTACTCTAAAAAGAATGTTTTAGGACACAAGTGCTGTTAATTATAATAAAAAATTATATGTAGTAGGGTAGGTTGCGCTATTGTCGGGCAGTTCCTATTGTCAGACACTTGTAATACTTTTTCATTCAACAGAAAAGTTTTGAAGATTAGCATTAGGCGGCAGGGTTACTAATTTAAATTAAATTAAACGTTGTTTTTACTTTATATCCTCAATATGTAAAACAGCAAAGATACTAAGACTTTATAGTGAGGGTATGAAGATAAAAAAAGACACATTTAATTTAATTTAAACTGTTCCCTCATATACAAGATGAAGTTTATCAATAAGAGCTACTAGTGCCTCCATGTACTGTGTATTTTCCTGGACGCGTGTATATCTGCTTCGAAAGTTTTTAATTCTTTTAGGAAGTTCTAAAGTGGTTTCTGGATTTCTTGCCCTGTATAAAATCAAGACTGCAATTTTAAGGAGATATCAGATAATTGTGACAAGGTGTTTAAACCAATCAGTTATAATGCCTTTCTCCTAACTTTTGGAGGCAAATTTGTTTAGTTCAAAAATGGCGTTCGTGCTAGCGGGCAATCCAAATTAAAATCTACCAAATTCCTATTTTCGGACACGACATTGGTCCTATACTCGGCCCTGTACATTTATTATTTTCAGGAAATGTTTAATAGGGAATGTGTGTGCTTTGTAAAACCTAAAAGAGAACACCTCGGGTTCGATTCTCAATGAGGTCTTTTGAATTTTTTAACAGCCACTTTCTAAAAATTGCACGTTAAAATATATAGCTAAAAAAATTTTGAAAAATTATTGCGAATTACATAGTTTAATAAATGAAGTGTGAATCATGTTTTTTTTTCAATATATTCCTTTCAGTCCATATGATAGGTTACAGTTTTATTCAGAAAGCATCCAGAAATTTAGATGCTCTGGATTTATTATTATTATTATTACTGTTATTGTTATAATTATTATTATTGCCATTAGTACCATCTAATTAATTTAATTTTTCTCTGGTATTATAATACTATAACAGAGCAGATATTGGTTTCAACAGAACAACAATATGCCTATTCCTCATAATTGATTGTAAAAAAAGCTTTGTCAACTGTAATAGCAGTATTTATTTATTATGCAACATGTAGGCTGCATATCATAAAATGCTACCATAAAACATTAGGTGACTTCTTCGTCAAAGAGAAATGTCTTAGCGCACACATTAGAAAAAATGAACGAAGAATGGAACACTGTGGAACCAATTCTCTCCCCCTCTCCCCTGCCCTCACTCCCGGTTAGGCGATTGAGAAAGCACCTACATAATGACTTACATAATGACTACATAATGACTACTATTTCAGCATGTTTGCATGTCCTACAAATATGATGCAAACAGTTCAAGTGACATTTCAGTTATGCATTTTGGAAACAAGTATCATATAGAAAATACAATCGAAAGATGTAATGTAGTCATCATGATTTTAGCTTAGAGCGATAAAGAATGGATGTTAGCTTTATTTCAACAGTAATAATTATATTTGCTTAAAATAGGGATTAAAATATGATGTCCGGAAATAGGTACACAAAAGTAAGGTACTGATCGGGAATAGGTACAGTTTTACTATTTCCGGACATTTTAAATCATCTTTCTAATATATTTTCTAACCGCAATTAAAGTGAATCATGCCTACAACACATATATATTGGGATTATAGAAGGTTGTCCCTTCACGATGAGTCGTCGACAGCCCTGATACGGTAGGCCTACTTGGCCCCTGTAGCGGTTTCAAGTTGAAACGTCCGATAATAATAGTGCACCTACTCTATTCTGTAATACGTTTTACCGTTTCCCATGTTGATGTAGGGGATTTTGGCCACATCTTTGGCTCTATGGTTATGACTCCGATATCATTTCGATAAGAAGGCACTTCTCCTATATCTCCAGAGGTTACAAGTTCTGCGTAGTATTCATTCACACTGAAGTAGTCAGAAGTCCCTGTAAAAGGAATTTTGAAGATCCTATAAATAGTTTAGAGTAAAAAATTAAATAGCAACAGAATGGAAGTATGAAAGATTTCGTCTTGATTGTGAACAGTCTCGAAAGCGTACACAAAATATTTAAGAAGAATTATTAATATTTTGTGTCTCGATTACAGACACCATTTCCTACAGCCTTCGTGAAATTAAGCATATGTCCTCCTTCTATTACTATTGCAGGCTAAGAACTAACCTAACCTAAACTGATCTAAGGTAACCTAATCTAACTAAACGTAATCCAATCTAACTTAACCTAATATACCTAAACTAACCTGGCCATATAGGCCTACTTGGGCTACTTGGCCTATTACGTGATACGTTATTTCACGAAATATGAAATAGTGTCTGCAATCCACAATGAAATTTTACTCTTCTCAAATATTTGTGTCCGTAATCGAAACTTTTAAATGGGTGTGTCCCCAATCAGACTCTTTGCAATCAGGAAGACACACTGTAAAAGCCATGCATATTTCCGTATGAAGTTAACTTTATATGGCCACATATTATTTGTAGCGTTTAAACTATTATTTTTTCAGAAACAGTACAACGTATAAGCGCGTAAGATATATTATAATAGGCCTAAATATATGTAGTTTTTTCTAACAAGGGAAATGTAGCAACATAAAATAAAAACACAGTAAGGTATGATTATATCATTGCACTAAATATATTATTCTCTCTTAAAATTCCAATTATTCCATAAGAAAATTATTTTAAACCCATAAGTCTTAATAGGGGATGTTTGAATTCACTGCAAATAATAGAATCTTAAATCGATTCTTTAAATTTCATTTTGTTTGTCTCTGAAATAAATGAGTAATCTATAGAACTTGAAACGGGACAAATCACTTGATTGATGTTTTAATGTAATGTATTTTCACTTATAGACTCACTCATAAGTGATGGAGCCTGTATAATTTTTATTGATAAAATGTAGAAAACCTTTTTTTCACCTTTGATGTACTGAATCTCTTCGGGTGTGAATTCAGGCAGTCGAGAATGAGTGAACCCTTGGTTAAGACTTAATTCCTTTATTCGCTTCTTCATGACATCAGGGTAATCTCCTTCTGTACTATATATGGGATGTGCAAACCATCCTACCTGGAACGTTAGCAATGCAAAATGAAAAGCATATTGTATAAGCTGTAAAAATTATACCTAGGTATAAACACATCATGGATTGATTGATCACCACTGATTAGCCAATTTTGGAGTCTCGGTAACTATCACTGTAGAGTTACAGGAAATAATATATTGCACTAATATACACATATGTATCATGTGCAGTATCTTTCAGCAAGATTTTCCAACTGTACAAAAAAAATGTTATTTTCTTTAATCAGATATGATAGTCAGAACCACAGTTTCAATGAACAAGTCTAGTTTGAACTTTGTGAGGTATCTTTTTTGTTATAGTGAGAAGCGTTTTATCCTAAGGACTTTTAAGGATTCACAAAATTTTAACTTCATTTTTATATGTTTATACATATTTAAATACCCCTCAAACAATTCTCTGTTTCTATCAAACACAGTGTACAGTATTTTACTTTGCACCTAAAAGTAAACCATTATTAGTGAGTTGAGAGCAGGTGACAGAAATAAATATAAAACCATCTTTTAATATAGAGAAGGTAGAAAAAAATATAAAAATGTATATGGACCATGATTATCATTGGCTAGGTATACCTATTTTAGAAAATGTTTGATCAACGCTCTCCAAACCTTTATCACGTACCGATAAAATACTTTTTGGGAAAATGAACTCGCATGTACTGAATTATACAAGCTTATTATGAAAAATTTCAACATCTTTGTGTTCTCTATAAAAATAACACATGTGCTTCTACAGTTTTACTACTTGAATTCAATATTTTGAGATAATATTTCGCTCATATTACAAAAACGTACGTTCTTGATAGGTCTATGTGGCAAGATTTTTAAGAGTGTAGGATTAATATTTATTTTAGTGTGCCTAACTGATGATAATAATCATACACAATTTTATTTTACAGTCCTCTTCTTTCTTCCTTAAATGGAGTATCCTTATTTATTTCTGTGACCTGCTCCCAAAGAAAATTAGTCTGTGTTTGATAAAATCCGAGAAACAATTTTTCTGTATTTATAAATATAGAAGAATGCAAGTCAAACAAAAAAACTTCCCAGTCCCTTTAAGCGACTTACTTCTGATCACCTGTAGTAGTAAATTATTTATGTGATTAACAAATAAAAAATAACAGTTCAGCCTATATACCTATTATAGACGTATATTGACCTCACTGAAGTAATTGAAGTCACTTTTTCTACATCCACATCCATTCAAAAAAAGAATATAGGCTATATACGAGTATTCTTCTACCATAGATCCATCGTTTTGTGTTTTAATTGCTTTAAAAAATACAAAGGTTCAGCTCTCCTATAAAATTTAGTGGTTTATGTTAGAGGGCGAATTTCCTGGAATCCTGGCCTTTTAACAAAAATTCAATGTGATCGAAGTATTATACAGCCAATCCTATAATAAACAGTTTCAAGAACTGGTGGCAGCAATACTACAAGAGAAATCCTGTATCTGTTGAAACTTCAGAAAAATAAGGATGGACATAAGAAAGTATACTTTTGAGTTACTAACTTTTACCATTTCACTAAGCAGCTTCTACTAAGATACTTTCAAATAATTATTTATGGTAAACTTACGTTAAATTGCATGAATCTGTCAGCAGCTTCGATGTCTTCCGTGGAATTCTTGTTTAATGGTCCCGTCCAAGTTATGCACAGTGTAATAGACATTTTACCTTAACATATCACAAAATGCATAATTAATAGCCTTTTAAAGAAAATTACATTGAATTAACCTTTTCGTCGCAGCTATTGACTTAAATATCCGTTTCCGCATGAATTCCATAAAAGCATAATAGATTAGTATGTTATCTTATAATATGAAGATATTTTATCCACGTATTAAAATTGCATCCTGGGAAACCAGTTATTTCAATAAAATTTTCCTACTTGATTTCAAACTTGTAACCCACTAGTGATCTTATTTGTTGAATGCTCATATCAAAACATAAATTGAGCTCAGAAAGTTTTAAATTAGTTCTTGCTGTGTTCTTGCATTCATACAGCCATGTTTTCTGAAAAGGAAAATTGAAGATAAATGAAATGTGATAAATTGAAAGACCTAAAAAGCTGTATAGATATATCACAGTATAGTATAACAGTAGCGAAGCTCCATACAGTTTTTTTCAACCGGCGCGACTGCAGCGCTCGTAGCGGTGAGCAAGAAGCCACACAATATGTTACATTGTCGCTTACGAAAAATGCCAACAATATTTTGTGGAAATGCTTGTGGTGCTATAAATTGCACCAATAGCCAAAGGAATTCTCCCGATTTATCTTTCTTCAGGTTCCTTAAAGATCCTGAGAGGTAAGCAAAAACTGTTATTTGTGAAATTAAATTGCAAATTTGTGATTATCATGCTTGCATCCATACTAGTGTATTTACTCCTATTTCTTTTAATTGTAGGAGCAGAAAATGGCTTGTAAATGCTATATGCAATATTAATTATTTTTATATGTACATCATAAATAAAAATCCTAACGAAGGAAAAGTTTCTAAATATATAGGCCTACTTACAAATAGGCCTACCCCACCTGACCCTACTAATTTTGAAAATGTTTTAACACGAGGTTATGTTAGGCCTACATAATTGAATTCAACAAAATTAAACTGTCCAGAATAAAGATAACGTGTTTAATCCCGTACTTTTTAATAATTTATCGTGTTTAATAAAATGAAGAAAAAGACAAAAGTGTTTTGTTATTGCATCTGATATTGACCATATCGGGCTATAAGCCTAAAACTTCCCCCCCCTAATTTCTGAACTACTACTACTACATGCTTATTGAAATTATTAAGTTTTCCTATTTGTCAGTATTTTCAGTGTAAGTATGTGTTAGTAGTAGGTCAATTAAATTCTTGAATTTTTGTCGTGGATATGGTGGACGGAAACCGGTCTGATACTTCATAAGATATACAATGTCATCGATCTTGAAACTACAACTTCTTTATATTCCCATAAAGTCTATGACTTGGTGAGTTCACCAGTATGCCTTTCCGGTAACAATCTCGTTCTAGTAATTTTAAAAATAAGAAGAAATACAGCCATATATTCGTATCTTTCCAATGCTGGAAATGGCTGTTTGCTAGTTCCATCTTGCTGGCCGCTTGGGGTGCTAGTGTCGCACCGATCTGTCAAAAGGATGCATTTTCCTTTCATTAGAGCTTCGCTACTGTTATACTATACTGTGGATATATGTAATTTATGTGTTTCTGTCAACTAAAATTTGGTATCAAAAAAACAGATCTAAATATAATTGGGTTTTTTATAAGCATGGGTATATTATTGTAAATTTATACAATCTTGAGTACCTACATTATATATAGATATATAGACTCATAGGCAGGTAAAACAGATTGATAACCACTGGAATACATCAAACATAAATGTGAGCCATTACATAAAAACTAAAATTGGAAATTTAAATTTAAAAATTCTTTAAATGCAAGAGTTAGCCGAGAATCCAATTCATATTCTGTAATAAAAGTTTCACAGGAAGAATTTTTGCGTGTTCGAGAATGCTATACCATATAGTCAGGCTGGATGACGCAACCTGCCTGGCGTTGATATTCTGTATCCAAGGTTCGATCCACAGCATTTATGTGTTCGTAAATGTGACAGATCCATTTCTGTAGATTTACGGCCATGTAAACGAACTTCTGCGCGACAAATTTCCGGCAAACCGCCGGCGGAAACAGGCCTAAGTTGCGGTGCACCTGCATCGTTTAATAACCATAATCATAACATTAAATGTGTTTATTTACACGACCATATGACGTGTAAA
The DNA here is from genome assembly GCA_964059195.1 of Ectobius pallidus. Classification (NCBI taxonomy): domain Eukaryota; kingdom Metazoa; phylum Arthropoda; class Insecta; order Blattodea; family Ectobiidae; genus Ectobius; species Ectobius pallidus. The sequence continues at coordinate 93,239,587 of CAXKWD010000007.1, forward strand.
ATAGTTGTGAAAGGAAGAGTATGTTGTATATGACTGAACATATGACTAGAAGTATTTTTTCTTAATATAAACTAAACACCTCAGCACAAACATTGACGGTAAGGATAAATATATTTAACTTTATACATATACGCTTAACATGTGTTTTTGGTGGTACTCAACATATTAATCTAATTACCCTTTTTGCAAATTGAATATCGTAACTGCCGACGCAGGTTTTCCAAACAGACTTATATATATATATATGAGCGCAGTGTATTGTTAAAGGGCATTTTATAAAAATTACGCTTTTCAAAATTCCAAAATTCTTACATACATACATTCTGAGTTTTCCCTCAATACAGAGGCTGTCCTCCAACCAAACAATACAAACAAATTAAAACAAAGTATCCACATATCACATTTCAACACAATCAATACACTTTTCTGAGCTTGTCATCATTTGTTAATAATCTGTCTCCATTTTTCTCTGTCCTGTGTATCTTCTTCCACTGCACCAACTCTTCCCATTGATATCTGTACATTGTTGATCCATGTAGTCGCAGTCTTCTTCTTCTTCCTCCAATTTCCCATTCAAGTATATATTTTGGTATCCTTCCTTCTTCCATCCTTCGTACGTGACCATACCACTGTAGTCTCTTCCGCTCAATAGTATTGTTAATGTCTTCTTCCACTTCCATCCTTCGTCGTATTTCTGCATTCCTTATTTTATTAGATAGCCTATATATAATTTAGGTGTTTCTGTCAACCAAAATTTGGTTAATGTCCAAAAAACGGATCTACTTACAATTTGGTTTTTATAAACATGGGTGAATATGGTATAACTTATTATTGTAAATTTGTACAATGTTGAGCACCTACATTAAATCCATGAAAAATTAAATTGGATGAATATATAAAGGCTTTGATAAAAATATATCTATAAAACTTTTTCCACAGTACGAAATTCGTTATAACAAATCTAATATTTATTATTATTATTATTTCACAAAATTTTATTGGCTGACTAAAAATTGTGTATGACAAATACGGTAAAACGATTTAATTTTGCTCATAGGATTGCTACACTCGCCTATGCGCAAACATGCCTACTCGCAAAATAAAAACTCTTTTTCTACAACTTGTATCATAAATAACTATTATATAAGTTATTACCCAACAAATTTTGTCTTTTATGAAGCTAAAGTCTTTATTATCAGATATCCATATCAGTCAATCAATCATAACCGTCGTAATGACGAAAATAAATAATTTTCTAGAGCATGGTAGGCCTATTTAAATTACTCTGTAGGTGGGCCTATTAAGATAAATTTTAGCTCAATGGTACCTCAACAAGCCGATATGTCACACCGTTAAAGTATAATCACAATTGTATCGAACTAGGCCTGTCAAATTCTTTCAAGTTCCCCAAGTCTTCTCTTAAGGATGTATACTTTGTCACAGTGTATTCTGTAACTTTACTATTCCACATTGCGAGTTCTGTTTAAATTACGGTCAGAATATTACAGTTCAGTCAAGTGGAGAAGTTTGAATGAAGTTACAAGAACACCTACCGTTTTGCATGGGACGGTACTTGGAGTTATACAGATGATATACTCTAGCGTGTGCCTTGAGAATATTATGAGCTGCCAGATATGGACCAATTCCACTGAAGTTGAGTGCTGGTGCGAGATACTTATCATATATTTCATATCCCACGGCTGTAAAGAAGGGCTCGTTGAATGTCGACCACCACCTTACCTAAAATGCCAGGAATATTAAAGTTTGCACAGAATTAATTTAATAAAATTAAATAAGACATGTTTTTGTGGCTCGGATATTATTAATATAAACACACCATGTCTGCAGACTTCTTAATGTTAAACGTCATACCCTATCTATGTTATATTTTGCGATTTAAGAAGCCCCAAAAACACTTGGAATGGCTCTCGAGGACAGCCAATCAGCGGCCGAGCTGCTACAAACATTTGAATCCGTAAATATGGTAACAAAGCAAGCTCAGATACATCCACATTTTACTGTGAACATTTGAGTAGTTTTTGTTTTAATTTGTGTGGACTAACTTTAGCACACTAGAAAAATGAGAGAAGACAGTATAAAATTCACTGTACTTTAACTGTTTTAAGTTTTGATAACTATTTGAATTTCATTATTTAACCTATACCTTTGAATCTTTTTTGTAGCTTTCCTTGCATTTTATAATGTTGCAATACTGAACATTTCATTTGAAAATTTGTGCGGTTTGAATAAGCTCTTGAAAAGAGTGCAAAGAAAACTGTGAAAGTCATTCAAGTAATATAATTTCAGTTTTAAGTATTTATTTCGGCACACATTTTCAGTAATTTGTTTAGTGTTTTTTCGTTTTTTTATTTGAAAAATCGAACATTTCCTTAAATACATGTGAAAACTGATTAATAAGTATTAATATGTTATGATCATTAAAGATAATAAAAAATAAATAAATGTGCTAGAATAATTATTAATTATGTAAGATTAGCCTATCTCTCTTTTCCTTTTTTAAATAGCTGTTGTAGTTATTTTTTAAATTTGTATTTGTTCTGCTTTACTTTACTTGCGTAGACATGTATTTGTAGCCTATTTGTATAAATATAAATAAATAAATTACATCTGTTAAAAAGTAAAAAGAATAAAAATTGCCTTCGATGAAAATCCCCGGTTACACTTAAAAAAGTAATTACACTATTATTAAGTAGTGATAAAAGGTAAATAATCTTAGCGGTACCACTTATCTGTTCAGGGTTAACTTAGAAAAATTATCTGCTTACCTTATCGCCGAAATTGTCAAACAGTACTCGAGCATAATCTTCAAAATAATCCACAAGCACCTCATTTTGCCAGCCTCCTACTGTCTGCAAGTAGTCCGGCAAATCCCAGTGGAACATCTGCACCTTCATTTCAAACAATAATAATAATTATATTCATAAGCTTCGCTGGTATCCTATGAAAATAACACATGACACTGACTCATTAAGATTTTATGTTGTACTGTAGCATTATGACGTATCCCAACTTCGGGCGGCAGGGAAGGCATGACTACTTTTGTTTGAACTTAACCTACAGACAAACACCCAGTCCTGAACCCGGGAATCGAACCCGGGCCGCCGGAGTGGAAGGCAGGCGCGCTACCGACTCATATACGGCGATGGACTTTGAACCTCCTATGCACTCCAAAGTGTATGGCCAAACGCATCTTATAACCAAAACGAGTAGAAAGAAATATTGAGGATAGCCTACTCCTGGAGGCGGCGTTGTATTCGAAGCTGATCATGATCAGCAATTATTGTGCAGCGAACTGCCATAAAAATATTAGTAGTGAAGTGTATAATTTCTATACCTTTTCTAAAATTGATCTCGGCCATTAAGGTGATTATGACTTAAAAGTGGCCAAAGAAATGTGTGATTGTTTGTATACGAATAATGAAGTGAAAGTGGAATAGTAATGGTATACAGGTTGCCATGTTTTTCTACACCATTCTAGCCAATTGCAGTACAAAAAGTAGCCAAAATATCGCCATATCACAAATACAACGAAATGCGGACATAAAAAGTATCATATTTAATTTGTATTTTAACTCTAGCCCTAGCATGCTTTGGCAAAATAAGGTTATTATACTAGGATACTGAATAATAATAATAATAATAATAATAATAATAATAATAATAATAACCATCATCATCATCATAACATAACAATAATACTAAATTATTATCAATATGACTTTCAAATTACCACTGATCAAAAGATACAAATCACATCATTATCTTGCTTTACAATAATTTTATGAATAATAAATAACAAGACGTCTCAGTAGTCAATCTGCCAACCTTATGATGCACTTTTGACGTTTTCAATCTAGATTCTTTTATAATTGATTGTCTAGATGCACTTTTAAAATAAATTTCCAATTTTAGGCCGGCGTTACACTCTAGAATTTATACTCGTTTATTGTTGTAAATAAATAAATTATACTTCAATATAGCTTGTTCTATTATTTTTTTACTTATCAAGATAATTAGTAAACTACAGAACCAGGGTATATTGACCAAAATTGAGCTACACAGAGTGAAGGGGGTATAACTGCAGATTTTGACAGCTTGTTCCTTCGGTAGAAACAACAAAAACATTTCAATACCATAGCCTAATTATTGTCCCAAGTGAGTACTTTTCTCAGAATGCTTTTTGTCCCTACCGGTGTACTTTAACCGTGCTTTCTAATTTTTTTCTCACATTAGCAGAGGAAAGAATAAATTGAATATATACATTGAATAACGGTGGACCTCTCGTTTGTTTTACTTTACAGAAACTTTCAGAGTTAAGGGCAGTGGTGATACATTCAGTTCCTCTCCTGTTTAACCAGGTAATCAGCTTGGAAATTCTGGGCGCAGAATATCCTAGCAATTTTTTTTATAACAATTACTTAATTTTAACACATATAAAACCATTTCACAATTAACTTGTAATACACAACTCATTATTGTTTTGAGTTTTACGAACATCATGGGTGTATTATATTTATCAGTATACTTAAATTACGCGCAAGAACCACATAATTTAGAATTGAATAACCATAAAACCATAATATGCTAAACGAATTTTACCACACAACCGTTTGGGCAGAATGAAATAAAAATTAAACAGTTACCACGGGTGTAATTCCATTCTTTAGTAGCTCATTAATGAGGCGGTTGTAGTGGTCGATGCCCTTCTGGTTGATGTTATTGATGAGACCAGTTGGCATTATCCTGGTCCAGGCAATGGAAAAACGATAGTAGTTCATCTGAAATAAATGTCAGTGAACTGTAAAACTCTGAATATAATTTTTATATCTTTCATTTTAATTGGTATCACCTTTATTACAATTTACATGTACACTTGTCAAATTGAAAGCCACTCAAACAATTAATTACTTTTCAGTAAAGAATAGGTAGAAAGGAAAATTTGTTTGTAGATTTCAAAGGAAAACTTTTCCTTAGCGGTGATTCGAAGTCTGCGTCTACTGCTTAATATACAGATGCTATACCACTTATAAGCTATTATAATTGAAGCACATGGAAATGTTCCTGTAGACAAAGTAGGTTTCATTATAGGCTACAATGGAATATTGAGAAAGCTTCTAATAAAAGTGTTCATTCAGAGACAGCAACGACAACAATATTAATAATAATACAGGCATATGATACTTACCCACAGCTATTAATAGATGTATTAATGCTTCAATCAAAATACCCTGGGTTTGAATCCTAGTTGGGGATCAGTTTTCCCGTAACGACCGTATAAATGTGTTCAGTGAGTTTATAATAAATTAGGGTATCAACGGAATTTTTTTTTACTCTCACACATTCTCAAAAAAATAATAATAATGATAATAATAATAATAATAATAATAATAATAATAATAATAATAATAAAATAAAAATAATAAGCCTAATAATAATAAATGAAAATCTTGATCATTAAATAATATAAAAAGTTAAATATAATGAAATAATAACTATAATTCAAGTAATTATAAGAACATTTCACCAATCAAGCGTTCAGTTTATATCATAATATGTTCTATATGAAGTAATATCCAAGAGCCTCTACCTAAAATTCGGAAGTATGTATTTAGTTTTATATAATTCGCGGTTTCAGTTCACTTTTGTATTCAATTAGTTCAAGTTTGATAATGATACTAACATAAAATTAATAATAATTCCTTTATTGCAACCAATGGTCATAGTATGATGAATGGAGCTCTAGTGGAATGATATATGGCAGGGAAAACAGGAGCACCCCGAGAAAACCTGCCCCAACCCCATTTTGTTAATCTTAAATTCCACATGGATCCACCGAGATTTGACCCCGGGTCTACTAACATAATATTACTTACTGTTTATTAACTTAACATTTAACAAAGACATTACGCTCCATGTTTTGGGTAAGTTTTCCTTTTTACTTCCTCTGCCCGTGCCATAGGTACTATAGATATAGTAAGTATTGTTTTCGACTCCATACGATACGATGTGGGAAAATTAATTTTTATAACCATTTTTCATGAAGAGAATGTCATACATAATAGGCTTCTACTATACTAAGAGGCGATCAAACGTTTATTTCGGTACAGTATGTTGTGTGAATTTCACATTTTACAAGGCGTGTTTATGGTTTACCACTGTTATATTTAAACACAAACAGTAACTGATTTCTATTATTGCATTATAAATGAAAACTTCAACTTATATAGTAATAATCAATACATTATTCAAGTTTACTGTCATGAATGTATCGATAAATTATTATACAGCAGTATTTTCTATTATTAAGCAAATCCATAGCTCTAAGGAACGTGTTGAAATCTACAAATGCTTTTGATATTCCTAACGTTGCTGAACTTATTAATTACATTACGAATTACTCCTGTACCTTGTCCAAATTCTTGTTATGCTGCGTACTTTTCTACTGACTTCTTACAAAGAAAATTTAGATATTTCTATTCTTATTTTTCTGACAATAAATATAAAGTTCTGCTATAAAAATACCAAAGTTTGTTAATTATTCTAAACTATAGAAATACTCTTATTTTCCAGATACAAAAGTGATATCAAACGGCATATATTTTGGTGGTTGAATGAGTTTGCAGTTAATAGATTTTTGTATTTGTTCGTGTATACTTACTCCCATATATTTTAGAGCTTGAATGTCTTCTTCAAATTTGTAGTAAGATTTTGCAGCATCGTCCCCGTTTGAACCGTCGAATGTTATATTAGGATTCTCGTGATAGAATACATCCCACATACTGGGTCCTTTCCCTACAACAAGAGCAGGGTTGATCAGTTGGTGATGGTGTTGGTGGTGATCATGGTGACGAGACGACGATAACCCCAGAGTAATGGTAGGCCTAGTACTGGTGGAGATTAGTAAGATCTTTAGTAATCTCTAGTAAGTAGACTACGAAGGATTGATTACTACAATAACAACATTGATAAAAAAATAATTAATATTAATAGTAATAACAATAACAATAGCGACACGAAAACACGACTTTAAAATCACGATAAAAACTTAATGAACATTGGAGTAGAGAAGAAATGTCAGTGTCTGATTGTAATGTTAAATGGATTGCAATATCTAAGTTGTAGTTCCTCAAGGGCGCTTTCACTCTGAGACACTAGTGATGGTCACCGGTGATTGCAGTGAACACACGTGAGTCATTGATGACGAACAGTGCTAGTATTTCAAATAGTAACTACATGATAAAACAATTTGTGATCAGTTGATGAAATGTATTCGAGCTAATAGGATCTTTTGTTCTTAGAAATACTGCGTTTGAAAAGGAGAAGGAGGAGAAGGAGGATGAGAATGAGGGAAATGAACAGAAAACGTACATTACACTCGTTCACTGCTACGCGATCGACTGGAGAAAGCCTTGTTTTACACCCTACATTACGACCTAACACATTACTTCCGAATGTCAAAAACATTTAATGAACTACTGGAAAATGTGGCAGAGGAAATCACAGGAATGGATACTGTACTAAGGAAAGCTGTCCCATCGCATGAAAAACTTGCTTTTACTCTAAGGTACTCTGGTATTGTTTTCTTCAATTTTCATCATATTTTAACAATTTTAACAATTCGTTTCGCTGAGCTTGAGTATATAACTAAATTATATATATATATCATACATCATTTGTAACGAACAGTTTGGCTTCACTAAAGGTAGATCGACAACTGATGCTATGGAATCACTTGTTAAGAAAATACTGAATGCATTTGAAAATAGGCTAGGTGTTTTGCTGAAGTTACATTCTGTGACCTCAGCAAAGCTTTTGATTGCGTTGACCACAATGTTCTTTTAGCTAAATTAAATTTTTATGGTATTACGGGTGTCAACATTAGACTAATTGAATCATTTCTGAAGAATAGAAAGCAAATTGTTTGTGTAGGTAAAGATAGGTCAAACATTGTTCAACTTAAATATGGAGTACCAGAGGGATCGGTTCTGGGACCACTATTGTTCATTTTAATGATTAACGATTTACCATCTTGTATTGGAACGGATACGGTATTTTATGCAGATGATACTTCTTTCTTTAACTGTAGTACTGATTTTAATAACCTATTGAATTTATCAGAAAATACTTTATCACAAGCATCACGATGGTTTAGAGGAAATGGGTTTTTACTTAACGACAGTAAGACACAGAAAATATGGTTTAGTCTTAGAGATGTACCATGTAATATCAGTGATGACACGGTTAAGTTTTTAGGCTTATATATGGATTGCAAGTTATCATGGGAACCTCACATTAAGTACATTGCTAATAAACTATCAAGGGTCATATATTTATTAAGAAATTTGAAAAACTGTGTGCCTGACAGTTACGTAAGATCAGCATATTTCGCCTTTTTCCAAAGTATTATTTCATATGGAATTTTACTTTGGGGAAACAGCAGTTACATTCAAAAGATTCTTGTGCTACAAAAAAAGGTTGTTAGGATTATTACAGATTCGGAAAATATAGAACATTGTAAGCCATTATTTATTAGGTTTGGGTGCTTAACAGTAATTAACTTATACATATACCATGTTTTGGTGTACACTAAAAACAGATTACCAGATTATTATTATAGGAAGGATGTACGTACTCATAATACCCGTAATTGTAAGAGAATTGATGTGCCTTTTCAAAGACTCTCTAAATCATTAAACAGTTTTGAAATACTTGGCTTAAAAATGATGAATAAACTGCCAATAAAATTTATAGAGTTTCCAATAAAACGATTTAAAAATGAACTATATAGCTGGTTAACGAAGACACCTTTTTACTCTGTGACAGAATTTTTTGAATGTGAACATATTTTAGTGTCTCGGGTTTAAGTTGATGTTAATATAACATTGACTTTATATTACTATTTTATTTAAAGATTGTAAAATTGGAATAGGAACTTTGTTTCGCTTTTCTTGTGATATTTAATTATCTCTCATTTATGTAATGTAATTTTAAGAATGACGTTGTCTATTACTGCAAGTTCAATGACAATAAAATACTTATTATTATTATTATTATTATTATTATTATTATGCATATACACACACAGAACTGTGATGTGTTGGCAATCCATGATGATCTGTGGTAATCTGTGTGCAACAATCCCAGCCGACTCTTTGTGTACTGTTGCCACACTTGTCGGAAGAAAGAAAGAGAGCGTAGATTTCATGCTACTGCTCCCGGGAGGAGCACGATTTCCCACAGTGTTAATCATTCAAATCCTCATAGCTGAACAACCATGTGTCGCAAAAACTGAGTATTTTTAAAGCTAGCTTCAGAAACCTATCTTCTTTCTCATCACTTGCAATTTTTGGTTTGTGTATAGTTTCACTAGTGTCTTCTGCTAGACGCGGAGTTACGTGAACTGGCAACCTTGCCTCGCTATCATTCGCTACTCGCACAGGTGGTCCCGCTAAAGCCCCACCCGATTTTCCTTCATAAAGCGTGAGTCGTATAGTGTGAACTCTCCAATTCAAAGCAATGCTTCTCTAGCAGTGAATGGTATGGTCACAGTGACCGTGCTCGTCACATGTGATGACTTGTTGAAGGTGAGACAATTTGCAGCGTCATTGTGACTGGGTGAGTTATAGTCACTGGTGTCAAAGTGCGGAAAAGACCTTGGGTTTTTTTTAAACAATGTTTTGTTAAAATAAGTGGATGAAAACTAACCAGTTTCCCCTTCCATGTAAAATTATTTTTTTAAATGAACTTGTTGTGTTGGAACTTGACTGAAATATTTAAACACACACGCGCGTACACACACACACACACACACACATATAATATTGTTGAACTTCAGCTTAATTATAGTATTTCATAGACACTTAAAAGCTTCTAGAGAGCTCCAGCGCAAAAGAATCGCTACATTCGGAATTGAACTTCATTAACCCTTGTGTATAAAACATACATCACCACATACAAGCAAAAATTAATTTTTGTCAGTCCCTTTTTTGTGTAATAAATAAATTCGTTAAAGAGAGATAAAATATGGATGGATTTTTATAACAACCACTGGATTTTTTTTCTACATTTCAGAGAAAATGAAAATTTCATTCGGCTTTTACGGCAAATATTACTGCACAGATTGGAAATCTGTTACAAAAATAATTATTCTCTCTACACTTTATGACGCATACACAAATTAATGAAACATGATCTGGGTGAAATTTCAAACCTAATTTCGCAAGATATTGAATGTCAACAGTACGCTTCTATTCTTTGTGAATCAGCATTAACCATAGTCATGCAATAGATGAAAAATACAGAAATATAATATCTGCTTTCTGAATTTCGTATTGTTTGGATAATAATTAATAATAGGCTATATTAATATTATGCAAACACTGAGCAATACTATTATAATTTCCATCTGTTTTGACAAAGTTGAAGGGAAAATAAATTTTATATATATATATATATATTCTATGGATTTATCTTTATTTATTTATTTCATTATTATTACAAATTAAAATGTAAAGCAATATTGTATATATGACCTCTGTATTTGTAATTATTTTATTAATAGAAATTAATATTAGTCTGAAATTGATATTAACAAAATTCTCCTCTCCTCTGCTTTTTAATTTAAAGCTGGAATTTTCTTTCGCAGTTCCAGGGTTATTCTTTAATTTCCTTTCTAATAGAATCAAAAAAATTGAATTGAATATATTTTGTTATAAATACCGTCAACGTTCCATGCTCCTTCACTCTGATACGCCGAAGTGGCTGCTCCAAATAGGAACTCTTCCGGAAAATCCAGTTTGATATTCCCTTCAGCAGAAACGATCGCCAATGTGAAACATATTAGATTTACGAGCATTGTGAAGGTTTCCTTCACTGCATATTCTTTACATTAATAAAATATTTTGCGGACTATGTACTGTATTTAAACAACACAATTGCAAAACACTTATTAATCGCATAAACTTTTCTTTGTCATATGATAATTAAAAACTTGACCGAAATTCGTGACCTTATTTTAGCACGACATAAGATAACAGTGTTTCCACGTTGAGAAACAAACGTCTTCTTTATCAGCGACACCATGAATTATTTCAGCAACTGGTTTATATTAATGTGACTTCCGTGCCCCTTGCATCACGAGGGATAGCGACATATGACATGAAGACAAATAGTTAATAATACAACTTAACGCAGAAGAACAGTCAAAAAATTAAAAGTAACGTCCTTGATGGCCCCAATGACGACCACAAATCTCTCAATCGAGACATCTGCCAATGGAATTGAATTTAGATTAAACCTGCTTAATCTATATATATAAAAATGAATGTATGTGTGTATGTGTGTCCTTTATGCATTACTACACCATTCATCCGATCACCATGAAACTTTGGGAAGTTGTTGAATACATTCCCTCAAAGGCATGCTACATTTTTAATTTTAGCTTCCGTTCGCGAGTTATGAGTGAAAACGGGATTGAGACGTACATTTCTTGCGCTTTCGAAACATCAGTTTTCAGTTGTCAAATCAATTGCAGATGACTTTGCCTACTTTCGTCATACCTTGGAAATAAAAGCATCGCGATCGTTCGAATTTTGTAAGCCCACCATGGCCGAATCATTTGTTTATAATGTCAAGGCACGCAGACAGATGAAATTTTCACCCTAGACGGAAGAAGAATAGTGAATATAGCCCTAAATGGACAAACATTATGCAGGGTTTTTTTAGGCCAGGGAACTCGAATCTGAGGTTATTTTTCCCATGCTGCGCTTTCTAATCGTGGAATTCATTTCAAAGCCGGATTTACAGTTGTTTAATTAATTAGGCCTATCAATCGTTTAATTTAGACCTATGAATGTTTCGTGTAAAAAGTGTTAGTAAATATAATAGTTTAATTATTTTGCTCTTAATTTATAATCTTCCTATTAATTATTGTGGGCGAAGCCGCGGGGATCTGCTATAAGCTATAATAAGCTGTAGCTTATCTAGCGTTTTCTGAGGAAATAGTTTGTGTGTGATAAGTCGTTCTTCCCCATTTCAAATTCTAAATACCTATATAAAGACCTTAAAGACCTCGAGTTTGAAAATCGAAAGTCCTTCATAAGTTATTTTCGCATTTACAAAATACAAAACCCGAGCGACGCCGGGCCTTTTAAGCTAGTCTATATATATATATATATATATATATATATATATATAAAATGAATGTATGTGTGTATGTGTGTGTGTGTGTCCTTTATGCATTACTACACCATTCATCCGATCGCCATGAAACTTTAGGAAGTTGTTGGGTACATTCCCGGGAAGGTTTCTGTCACACTACATTTTTAATTTTAGCCTTCATTCGCGAGTTATGAGTGAAAAACGGGCAGAAAACGTGTATTTTTTGCGTTTTCGAAGCATCAGTTCTCAGTAATACATTTCAATGTCAAATCAATTACAGTAGGCTTTGGCTATTTTTGTCATAAAACCATCATGATCGCTTGAATGTTGTAGCTCACGCTGGTCGACTCATTTGTTTATCATGTCAAGGCACGCAGATATATGAAATTTTCAACCAACACCGAAGAGGAGGATTATTATTGTTATTATTATTATTATTATTATTATTATTATAAGAGGGATAATCAATATAGGCCTAAATATGGTCAAACGTTGTTCGATTTGGACGAAACTCACTATACAGTGGTTTTCTGGGCCAAGTACCTCGAATCTGAGGTCGCTTTTACCAGGCGACGCTATCTAATCGTGGTATGTAATTCACGTGATTTAGGTGCTAATAAATATAATGATTTAACTACTATGCTCTTAATTTTTAATTTCTGAAATAATTATCGCGGGCGATCGCTTGATTTTGTAGGTCCATCCTTGACGATTCATTTGTTTAGAATATCAAGTCCCGCAGACGTATGAAATTTTCAACCTACACGGAAGAGGGATATTCAATATAGGCCTAAATATGGTCAAACATTGTTCGACTTGGACGAAACTCACTATGCAGGGGTTTTCTGGGCCAGGGAACTCGAATCTGAGGTAGCTTTTACCAGGCGACGCTATCTAATCGTGGTATGTAGTCCACGTGATTTTGGTGTTAATAAATATAATGATTTAACTATTATGCTCTTAATTTTTAATTTTTGAAATAATTATCGCGTGCGAAGCCGCGGGCACACGCTAGTAATTAATAAATTCAATATTTGAAAGTTTGCATACTATATAGACGGTTCATTTGTCTTTTACATTGTGGTGTTTGCTAGTACACTATGCAAGTAGGTGTGAAAATAAAGTAACAGATAGGCTAGTAAAACGTTTTCATTCTAACAAGAAAGCTAACGTAAACAAAGAACAGTACATCTGTCTCACTCTGGCACATTACTGGTATAACCTAAGAGTGAGACAGACATACTGATTTTTGTTTACTTTAGCTTTGATCTTAGAGTGACATTAGAATGGTACTCAAACTATATCGAGGACCGAGTTTTGTTATTTGAAATTTCTGTCTGACATTATTTTATGTTTGTGCTGATACGAGTCGGTAATTGAAGTTCAGAATTCAATACGGAAATCACAACTCAGAAACCACATATTCGCTCGGTATTACTGAACGGTGGCTGGAAAACCAATAAAATGCATCATTCAGAATAATGTATCTTCGCAACTGGAATTGAATACACAGTATGAATAAAAGAAATAAAACAACAAATGAATAAAAATAATACGTGAGCTATCATTTTTCCATAAGCAAAAGTTATTGGAGTAAGGAAATCAATAGCAATAAATAAGAGCAGCAACTATGTGGTGTTGGTTGGCAGTGTTCCAGCTCAGCAGTCTCTGACAGGATCAGCTGGCGAGCGATACGTCACGCGTCTGGATCGTACCTCAGGGACCTGCTCTATGTTCACAATCTTTAACCTCATGGGAGTCACTCTCTCCAGGTACATTGCATTTATCAGTTTGAGGTTTCAACCGACACACCAGATAAACATCACTTCTTCACATCCTAATAACACTGACAGATTCCAGAAACTATATATTCTCAAATAAATATTATACTCCTTTAAAAACATGTATAAAATTAGGTAAACTGATGTAACAAAGAGCCAGAATGCTTTTGTTTAATCAGTGATGATTGTAATTAGGTTATGCAGAAAATAGGCGAAGTTATTTTTTAATCGATTTCTGAGTTAAGCTCCAGATCGATTCATTAAGCAGGGCTTACGAAAGTTCTAGTTTGATAAGCATATGTGAAGGAATATGTGGGTAGTGTTATTTTTCAAAGCTACCTGTGGTACAACTTCCAAAGCCGTATATGAACACTGTAAAGAATATGTTGTCATGAGAACTGATTTCCGTTTGATAATTTCTTTCTAATATAATAACATAAAATAGACACTAAATTGGGCATTACTCCGGTACCGGTCAACCTATTTGGTACAGTATCAATAGGCTTCTTGCCATGGACATTATAAATGAGTATACCAAGTTTCATGAAAATCCGATAAAGCGTATTTGAGTTATCGCGTATACACACACACACACACAGACAGACAGAAGGACAGACATTTTCCCGTCCCCCGCACAATCTCATAAGTGCCATTCTGGCACTTAATAAATGCATAATTATAACCTTCAGCATAACAGACCTTACAATTTGTCTTGGGCGGGTGTTCAACCAGGGATACTCTGCTTGGCAATGCTGATCCTGTGTATGGAACTAAGCATATGAACTCAGAACTGGCCAAATTCATCCCGATTTCTTCCTAGATCCCGTAAGTCCTCGCTATATAGACGTATACAGACATTTAAGAGCATACATTTAACTCCACTGCTGAATTAATACTATGGATTTTAATTTGATTGTGACTTTATAAGTGTAAACGGTGTATTCAGTTTATTAACTGTTTATATTCAGAACTATAGTCTATTTTAACTTGAACCTTTACGCTATTACTGATCTAAACATGTCGATGTATCAACTGTACAAGTGTATACAATAAATAGAGCCAAGTTTCTATCGATACATACACACAGACACAGAAGGAATGTTTATACAGGGTCCGGTAGAGAAACCTGACGGTTTTGAAATTGAAATTACGACAAAACTGTATCGTTTGCGTACATTATTTTATTTTAGAATTACAATACATCTCAAAGTATTTTACCTACATCAATTAATTTTTGAAAATTTTGTTCCTACTTTAATCCACAAAGCTAAATAAGCCCATTACATCAAAATTATTATTATGGTTTCGTGAAAAGTTGGAATCAGCCGAAACTGCGTAATGTCGTAACTCGTTGTCGCCAGTACATCTCGCACTTGCGCATTCAAGTAAAAAACAATTGCCACCCACAACAGTATGGTATTCCGACATGGAATATTCTCATTTTGATGAATATTGAAATGGCGGCGAAACTGAAGCAATCTTGCTTACAAGTAAGTTTCATAACTAAGTTTCGCAATTGTATATAGCCACTTTCAATTGATAATGATAGCATCTAGTATACATGATTGAGAATTTTTATGTAAATTATATTTATATTCCCTTGTGCTGTTAACTATAGGGATGAAGCTTTGGTTCACCAGACCACAAGAGTTGGTTCGATAATGAGTGACCATAACCCTGTAATGCTCTGTTTACCACAAATCCCATTCAACACACCCATGATCGAATCTCGTTCTTTTTGCAGTGTCATAACAAATCACCACAGATGTATCTTGGTCGGTAGGAGCATGAAGTCCAAAAATAGTAAAAGCATTACTATGTATGTGTTTGCACCCGTACATAAAACAGTAAGCATTTTTTATGAAATGCGAGGCTGAGTGATATTGTCCTATGGTAATTAAAAATAATTATCATAGTCGGTTGACTATTACTACAATCAAACACAAAATAAATTGTTCAAAATAACCAAATGTATTATTTCGACTATTCCATTCATACGACGCGTATTTGGTATTGACCAGTAACGTTTAGCAATCGACCAATCATATCGTTTATCTTATGACATGCGTTTCTTGCTAGGAGCACAATGGTGTGGTTTTAGCTGATAAAACGTCAGTTCGTTACTGGAAACGTAAGGTATCAATATGCAGTGATTAATACGTCACATGCTGCCAGAGAACTGAATACAGACACAGTATTTTATACAACATAACGATAACTTACTTGGAAACTGAAATAATATAAATGTTCATTGATTAAAACGCAATTTAGATTCGGGGAAAGGCAGTTCTGAATTGATTAGAATCTGGTAAGTCATTTGATCCCTCGATTTCTTGTGCTTTTAGTATCCCTTGATCTCAAAGCTGACAGAGTATTGATACAAGACAAGTAAGAAAGTAGTTATTATTTATACAATCCGTTATGTTTTATAATTTATTTATGGAATAGTCCAACAGATCTCACTCGAGATTACGAGTTTCATCGGATAAATTGGTTCACAAATCTATCGTTGAACTCGTAATCTCTCGTGGGATACCTATGATAAGGCTTTAAAAAATTGTGTTATCGATAGTTATAGCATTGTACATTTACAGTCTAATTAAAGCCAAGTACGAGGTTTTTGCCATTTCACTCTGTTGCCATCTCCTTGCATTTAAGGACCTACTAAAGTACTTCAATTTGTAGTACCTATAGTGCTGGAAGAGAAAGTAAGAATCTCTCGCTTCCGTTTACATAATTTTTTATATATACATATTTTAACCCGAATACCGAAGAAATAAATATTTGATGTACGAACAACATAATTTATGAAATTTCACGCAAACTATAGGATATTTATTTCAAATTACAGGACAATAACTTTATTCTTTTGAAATAAAGAAGGACTTTAGGATGCAGACAGTCCGTAAATTGCCTCAATTTTTAAGTTGGGATAAATAGGAGGATAAAACAACGCAAATATACGTATAGCATTGTTTACAGATTGGAAAGGGTGTCGCGGCCCTGTAAGGTCCGGGGGCCATGGGTTGCTTAAACGTTCCTAAAAGGGAGAGGTTAAACTACGAATAAGAAAGAGAAAAATGTTTTATGTTATTTTAATATCGTTGGTAAACAGTAGTTTGGGCAAAAATATTTGTCTGATCTTTGAGCTCCTTTTATGGTTAAAATATTGGGCATTCATGTTTTAGAAATTAGGATATCAAAACAAAGAGTAACATGAAGAAATGATATCTTTTTAAATTTCTTCGCAAAATGATCCTTTGAAATGACAAATACTCATATCTAAAACTTTAACTGATGAATGTTCAATGACAAATTCTCTATAGAAATCGGGCAACTGGTACACTCCTCGATATGCAGCTACTTTGATTGTCCATTTTGCTCCCTCCACTGGCTTTAGTGAACAAAGAGTAAGTCACCAGAACCATGTTCTGAATGTCACCAGAATGTTCTTTTCGTAGAACTGTGAAGTACGTTAACCAAGGGCGATGTCAAAGTTTACGATAAGCGAGAACTGAGATATTATTGTTATAATTTATAGGGAACCAAGACAAAACTTCCATGAATCAGTAAGGCTTTATGCGGGGACATTTCCTAGCAGAATTCTGCCAAATTCGATAACGTTTGTTGCCGTGACAGAAGGAGTCCTCGAGACAGGGAGTGTGGTCATGATAATAAATTAAAGTTTATTACTCACAAAATCTTCATACCACACTGATCTTAACTTAAAGTTTATTATTTTTCCCGTAAATGTAAAGTTTAAAACAACCCTAGTTTTTCTTGTAACTCTATGTACTCTGTGATGTTTCTTTCAACCGCAAATAAGAACAGCATATACCAATTTCCGTCATTCAGCTATTATCATATTACCTCGACTGAAGTGTCTGATTCACACTGAAGTACGCTTCTCAAATGTTCCCCCATTTGTGAATAAAGCATTACGATGTAGCAACATTTCTAATTCCAGTCTTTCATAATTCTTCCGTTTTAAAAAATCTTTCTAGATAGAGAAAAATTTATTCGAACTTTTCTACGCGTTTCATTAAAATCTATTACCAGTTTTAATTAATGCCCTTATACCCCTTTCACTCTGTATAGGCTATAAGCGTAGGTCTATGCATAAAATACGGAATCCTGTAGTAGAAAAGAAGCTATTTAAAAACACAGGGGAGGAGAAATAAAGAGAGAATGCGAGAATGCGAGAATGAGAGACAGCAGAGAGACAGAAGACAGAGACTGCTGTGTTTTAACATAATCGAACATTCGATCACTATTCTTCAACTTTTCCTGACCTATTAAGTCTAATATTGTGTTATGAAATTCGTTACTTGGCGATTCGAACCACATCCACAGCATAATTTCACCGTAGGTAATATTTATCCGTTACTGCTCTCCAGCGGCTTTTTTAAAGACTAATTTAAAAAACTGTATTTAGTAATACCTAGTTATTTCTCATTATCATATTAAATTTTCGTGTACCCTTCCTACATGGACACATAGTGTTACTTCATAATTTTAAGTAAAAATAATAAAAAATAATATGACAACTGCCTTATCCTTATACTAAAAAATGCTGTAAGCTAAGTCTTCCTTCAGGACTGCAAGAGCTGAAATCCTTTCCTAAATGAGCAGTTAAATGAACTTGGCCAGAATTCTCAGCAACAGAAACACCATTACCACCTCGTAGTGGAACTGTTGCAGCATTTCGGATAGCAACACAATATGATGGTTTTGCAGAACATCTGTGGCCGAATGAAGACATTCACCTCACTGAAAGCACACTGCTTGTCGTTCAAAACTGGGAACACCTTAAGATGTGTTGTTTACTTCAACTGTAGGCCTATTAGAAAGTCAGAAGACTAGTTAGTTAGTTAGTTAGTTAGTTAATTTTTTTACACAGTACAGTGTTTTTCATTAACCTACTTATAAGTTTACATATACTTATAAACTACATTTCTTAAGTTTAACACACACATTTACAAATTAATAATTTACATACAAATATTCAATACATGTACAATATTTAAACACGCTACATTTTACTACATTATACATTGTAATATTATTTCTAGCTCTATTTTTACAGTATATGGAAGATGAATTTTACAAATTGAATGATAAATTTAAGAATACAGTAGGCTATATACACACTTACAAAGAATAGAGATCACTTATATTATAAAAACAGTTTGATAAAAGAAAGGATTTGAGCATTCTCTTAAATGTAGTTTCTGTTTTTTGCGATGTGATGTGATATGAGAGGGGAGTGAATTAAGTACCTTAGAGCATAAGTAGTATGAAGAAGATTCGATGAGAATGACAAGCGTTCCAAAAGTGTCTTAAGGAAAATTAACAGCCATTTCACATCTAAGTTAATTCTTCCTCTTCAAGGTTATTCTAATGGCTGTGAATTGACTATTCTTTACTAATTAACCTTGAAAGGACTTAGCCAATTGTAAAATTAATTAAAAGGATCTCGTTTATAGTTTGCGGGAAATATCGATCGTCTGTAAGTGCCACACTCATATACAGTTGTATAATAATAAACAGGTATAATATAATAATAATAATAATACAAGCCTACAAAAATAATCGTAACATTTATAAAACTTTCACTTAGTTCCCGTCGAAATTATCAACTTTATCGAATACAAACTTGATTCTTATCTTTCCATTTTAATGTTACGTTTCCCCTGAATGAGTGTGTTATCATTAGTTACACCTTTTAAAGTAGAACTTAATTAGTCATTATGATAGCAGCACAGGTAAAGTAGGCCTCCTTTCACTTTTCTTTTAAACACTGACGAGGAAGATAAGCGTATATTGCTGAATGGAAGGATAAGGTAGTTTTATTACTATTATTGTTATTTATTTTTTGTTTATTTATTTAACCTGGCGGAGTTAAGGCCATAAGGCCCTCTCTACCACTCAGCCAGGGCAAAAACATGAAATACATAATAATAATAATAATAATAATAATAATAATAATAATAAATTAATACAAGAAATGATATACCTGAATACAAGAAACGTACATTAAATACAAAGAAAAAATTCGAACATAAGTACTTGAATAATATATAATACAAATGACTAAAATAAAGAAATAAAGAAAAAAAAAGATGAAAAAAAGATGAAAGACTAAACAAATACATTCTTAGTTATTACAATTTGTAATGAAAATTAAATATATATATTACTAATTAGCATCAATTCCTGAATGTTATTGTATACTAAATTTATTAAATGGCGCTTAAATAAATAAATAAATAAATAAATATATTATTATTATTGTTATTATTATTATTATTATTATTATTATTATTATTATTTTACTTGGCGTAGATATTTTTCCTTTTCCCTTCTCTTTCTCTTCCCTATCCTTCCCAAAAAAGCGAAAATCCAAAAGCCCTAGTGGTAAGAGTAAAAGGGAATCATCACCATGCCCAGAAGTTAGCAAAATTCTGCATAGGTCTTTTGTAAGGATTTTCTTTTTCGAACTATGCTATTTATAGAGAGTTAGACACTCCATTTCTTTCTGACTCTGATTCGGGACCTCTTAACGTGTGTAGCCTAAATGTTTCTCTGCCTATATTACCTGTGGTACCCATAGTCTTGTGGCAGAATTGTTTAGTCACTCCGGTGCAGGCCGGAAAGGTTAATGGCACCAGCCTCTAGTAGGCCATAAGATTTTCGATCAGTCTCGTCATCTTTTTTGGCTATACAACTGATTATCTTTCAAATATTTGGAATGAGTATCTTTATCTAGCCGAACATTTTATCTAGCTACCGAATATTTGGTAGTTAGCTTTATCTGCAAAGCCTGCAAAAGCCTGAATATAAGTAGGCTTTTATTGTATTTTATTTAACTTTACCTGTTGTAATCACTAGCTGTTAATCTCTTATCTTATGTCTAGAATATACTGTAGGAATGTCTCTTAATCAACTTCCTTCACACCGCGTTGGTTGCCAAAGCCTTCATAAGCAATTATATTACATTTAGCGATTTATTTGAAATTTTAGACATTAATTAAAACTTACATTTCAATGTACTGAAAGTGCAATGTAATACATGTTTCTTATATTACATTATATTAGATTATATTATTGTTTATTATCAACATATTCATATTCGCATTTATTGAACCGTTAATAGTACAATTTTAAGTCGTCTGTGAAATTACACTTAGGTTAGCTTGACATAATGTTCAAACGCTGCTAAAGTAGCCTATAATTTTTTCAAATTCTTCGGTAGTATAATAGAGGAGGACAAATAAACAATTTTATCAATTTTATCTTAAAGTAATTGAAATATGCGTTTACAATTCTTTCAGGAATTGCACTGATTAGTTTAATATCCATATAATTGAAGCTAGTAGCAAAGAGTCTATGTTTGGGACGATCCAACAGACAGGCATTTCGAGTTGGATATGACTTAACGTCTTAACAGATCATTTGATAACTTTATTATTATAATTTTGTTTTATATGGAAGTAGTAGTTTTAAGAGCAAATGAAAAAGTTTGATACAAATTTTAGAAGTTAGTAAAAAATTGTCCGGGGCATTAAGACCTTCACTGAGATCTGTCAAGATGTGCAGTGTCTTATTTCATCACTCCACCTCCAGTTCTCTACTGATACTGAAAAAAGAGATTCTTCGGGAATATTAACCTGGTTTTAGGAGAGAAAAATATTAAATATTTCACAAATCGGAATGACAGACGTTGCTCAAGGTAAATAACTATTTCATGGAAATATATTGATAGTATGAATGTTACAGGCTTTAAATTTGAAATTCGTTTTAGTTTTATTTCAACGAAGTTTTTATAATAAAAATCTAAAACAATTAACTTACACTGTATCAAATATTTTATCATATGTTTCTCATAGTTCTAATTAACATTTCTATGTTTGCTTTGCAACTGTAAGGGCAGAAATGGTTATCATATTGTGTAGCCTACTAAAATAAAAATAAAAGAAAAACTTATTTGATGTAATGTTTGGATAAGGAAAAATAATACTAAAATATTCTATTGAATTGTACGGTAATTAGAAATCTTTAACATGTGAAGTCCTTAAAAATGGATAATGAAACATTTTAAAATGTCAGCTTATATAATCTGTGCTTTTAATTCATGTGACTCATAATAAAAGCTTGAAAGTTTTGCGGTTACCCACAAACCATGAGACTTGTTGTCCGCCATTTCTTTCTTACTAGTCACAGGTTGATCAAAAGTATGATGACCATACATTTTATCAAATAACTATGTTACAAGATTAAAGATTAAATATTGGCCCTTAGTCCCTAAAACATTTCATCATATTATATACAAGGTGTAACAGAAAGGTGGCCAAAACATGGGGAAACATTACTTACAAGGTGAAATTATGTTACATGAATATGGGTCCAAAAATGCTTTATTTCCTTCCTCTATCACCTGCACCACTTAGCAGAATACTCGAAAGCAGAACTGCGGAAAATAGAAAATCGTATGAAAATGCACTAAAAACCAAGACTGTGGGTAACAGAACATCAAATGGATTTTTAAAATTGTCCGTCAACCCGCCGTCGCATGGACTCCTTGATGTGCTGATACCTAGATACCCAGAGTATCTTGTATTTTCTGGCAACCTGTGCAGAATGCGAGCTCGGAAACTCTTTATATCTTGCATCGGTGTTGCATACAAGGGAGTTTTTAATTTCTCCACACATAAAAATCTAGTGGATGCAGGCCAGGCAAGCGTGGAGGCCAAGGAATCAGTCCACCTCTTCCTATCCATTTATCACGGAGCCGTCTATTCAGAAACTGACGAAGAGAGAGGGTGAAATGAGCACGAGCTCCATCGTGCATGAGGTACAAGTCTCGTCGTATTCATAAAGCCACAGGTTCCAACGTTTTTAAGAACGCTCTGTACCTTCGTCCATTGACACGATGTGGCAGTTCATGCGATCCCACCAAATAGCAAAGTTAAGTATTCCCTATACAGGCCATGACGGCCCAGAGGGTTCCAGGAGGTTGAGGCTCCCAGATTTTAGACATTCGGCACATGAAGGTGGTAAGGTTGTCAGCTTTACGCACCGGCTACCTTTACCCCCAGGATTTCTTCTGGTACTCATTTCTGTTAGAGGCTGAGTCGACCCCAGGGTCATAGTGCCACCAGAAGGATTAGACCACTTGAAAAACTCCGACTTCATAGGGGATCCAACCCGCGACCTTCCGGTTTGTAGCGCAGCGCCTCAACCACTACGCCACAAGGCCACTTATCAGGAAATAAGGCATTTTCGGACCCATGTTCATATGACATCATAATTTCACCATCTATAAGCAAATGTTTCCCGAAAGTTTTGGCCTTTCTTTTTGTTACAACCTGCATTTTATTATACAACAGCGGCATAGAAATGTGACAGTGTGATATAGGCCTAAGAAGTTGTGTTAGGAGAATACGGCATGTTTCTTCTGTTCGTTTTACTTCTACTAATGCGGGCTTGGTGGTTGCATGCCCTCATTTCGTTTATAAGAGCATTACAATGTTCATGCTGCCACTGTGAATATAGAGAAGTGGATCATACTGAAGCACTCGAGCTCTCACGGCAGGCATACAGATAAACAGTAATGCACGTTTTAGTTGGAAAGAGCAGATAATGGAGGAAAGCAAGTTCATAAAAATCCCTCGTCTTAGGTCTTATTCACATATACACACAAGTTGGTTGCAAATAGCAATGCTAAATGACCTCCTTACTGTTTGACTTCTACAATCCTCACATAATTTTGGCATCCTTATTTTCTTTGTGCTATCTTAAAGGAAACTTAAACGTTATCTTACAAAATAACCTAGAATGCTTAAATAATAAAATAGCAGTAAATATTTCATACAGATTACACAATTCTGTATACTCAGAGTAAAACAGGTATCTTCAGTGTCAGCTGAACATTAATACGAGGGATGGAGCATAAGTTATGCCAACTATTCTTTTCTCACAGGAAGGCTATGGTACAATGAGATATTGTATGTTACGGGAGAGTGTGGGATCTTTAGCGTATGGAAACACAAATATATCGCTGCTATATATTTGTAAAAACGAACAATACGTTAATATTACGTTGTAGTAACAGTTATTTCTTTTAATATTACATCGCATTTAAAAGTAATTGAAATTAGTCAGGTTTTTTATAACATTTCGTTAGAATTATGTTAGTTGGACAAGTTTTTGTAACCTATTCTCTTTTTCCATCTCTAGGTACCACATGGGACATCGGCTTGCACACCATGGAAACTTAAAGGTATCGTATATTGTATGTAGTATTCTTGTTAATATGTCATGCGTTTCAATGAAATAATAATTTGTAGCGTTAATGCATTCCTTTAGTTTTTTATTTAGTTTTTTATTTGGGTTGGTGTGGGAACGATAATTGTTGAAACAAAAAAATCTATAATTGAACCGCTTAAAAACTATCATACAACTTATATAGATATTTCGCAGTTAAAAGTACGGTACAAATACTTTTTTGTTCTTAATTTAGACTTTATTGTTTAAATAAAACGTAAAAGTAACTTCAACAACAAATATTTTCTATTTTAATCCATTGGAAAAGTGCCTCTCGTTGCGTTCTAATAATGGAGTGGACCAGTGGTTAGTCAACTGGTTTTGCATGCCCAGATTCACTGGTTTCATCACGGCCCAATCAGTGGCACTTGTGTTTGCGGAAGAACAATAGAGGACTTAGGCTACAGCCTCAGATCGTGATTAATTTCTTCATTGTTGAGAGAGTGCTAAATTAACCAATATGATGGCTGAGACTCCCACACCTCCGTAAATTAACATCACTATTTAGCTCATGAATCATTGACCAATCCAGAATAAGAATATGTGAAATTTCAACCAATAGCGAGCGTGCGTCGTCATAACTTTTCGTCTTATTTTCATTCATTTTATCGCACGTAGGCCCAAATGGTCCGCTTTTTGGTCAAAAGAATAATAATTGAACAAGCTATTGGGTAGGCCTATATATATTATATAAGCTGCATATGAACAATAGAAGATATGGTGAAGTGTTTCAAATCTCTTACAATAATAAATATGATATTAATAAGACGATATTGTTAGTTAGGCTTATAATAAGGAAGTTAATCTAAAAATATAACAGCCGATGAAAAGTTGCACCAAGCGCGACTGTTGCCGATGGCGAAACGATCTATATATAATAATATAATATATCAGACTATCTCGCTTATAATGACATAAATAGCGACATGGTTTGTTGATTTTCATGGTTTTAAGAATATTCATTGCATGCTTAATTCTCTAAATAATAGTCACAAGACCTGTAACTAGAGGTCCGGATTCTCTCAAGATAATTAAAATCCGAAACTCTTCTTGCATTAACCATGATAAAATAAGTGCATATTTTATGTGTTTTACATTTATTTTCCGGATTGGGTACACTGCATAACCCAGAGCAGATGATTTTTCGAGGGAGTAGCTTGCACTGTAAGCGTACAGTTCAGTTCTAACTGCTGTAGGCGTTTCTGAGGGGTCAGGAATAATAATAATCATAATAATAATAATAATAATAATAATGTTTTATTTTGCCTGGCAGAGTTAAGGCTAACCAGGATAAATACAAAATACATTAAAAGAAATATACAAAAAACAAATACAATAGATATCATACATAATAATACAAAATGCTAGAAATAGAATAATGATATAATTTTGATCTGCATATAATAAAACATAGGCCTAAGACAAAAATGCGTCCAGTAATATGCAGAGAAAACAAAATGAATTACAAAATTGTATATAATTGGGTGTGTGTATGTGTCTCGGGCAAACGGGAGCCACTGTAAGCAGATTCAACTGCAAGCAGACTCACTTCTACGACTATTAGACTAAGAAAAACATACAGTGATTCTCAAGATATACGCGTGTTTAGAGGATGCGATCAGCCACAGTAGTGATTCTCCTTCTTATGAAGAGTCGAATAAATAGCACGTAAAAAAATGTTTTCGCACTGCCAGTACTATTTCACTATCTCAGTGTTGTCCCATCCTCCCAATAAGCTTACGCTTCACCAGAACAGCTACAGGTACCAAAACTGGACTGTAAGCTCCTGATTTATCGGATAGGCCTCTCATCACCATCATGTTCATTAGTAGATAATTCTGAATCTCTGGTACTACCAGTAAAAGTATTCAAATCATTATAGGCCTACTCATTGTTTGGTTTTCCTTCTTCCATCTCCAGAGAAGTTTCGATACTAATACTACATTCTGAAGGTTTACCTTTAAAAGATGGGATCATAAATTCATGTTCTTTCTTATTGATTTCTCTCAAAGCACATTGTTGACAGCACATTAATGGGATTCAGCACATGTGTAGAATGCATATAGTTTTATTACTACAAACACAGAGTGAACAATTATTCATCCCTATGGTCGTTGAAGGGTAGGCCTGCGCTTGTTTATATTGTGATACGGGCACAACGTTTGATACTGCTGAAAGACATGATGTGAGAAAAAATAATCGCGTTCAAGGATAGGCTATAGGAACACCGATTAGACCGTTTCCAGATTTCAATATTCATTTATAATGGTCTCACAGTTCAAACTGGCAGCAAATTACTTGTGTAGAGTTGCATTTTAGGATGACCTACGTCTGATAAAAAAAATAAAATTAAAACAAATTAGGTTCAGTTTCAACGTGATCCCACATATTGTTGGGAGCTGA
This sequence comes from Ectobius pallidus, assembly GCA_964059195.1. NCBI lineage: Eukaryota > Metazoa > Arthropoda > Insecta > Blattodea > Ectobiidae > Ectobius > Ectobius pallidus. The sequence continues at coordinate 93,266,277 of CAXKWD010000007.1, forward strand.
AGAGATGATCCCTGGTCAGACTGAGGAGCTGTTATCTGCAGCCAATAGCAGCGGTCCCCTACACGTGCAGTTATAGCACAACAACGTCTTCCCCCTGCATGCCACCAACAAATCACGGATCATCTCGTCAGCTCCCAACAATACCATCCCCATGTAATCCTTGAAGGTTTTCCATTCTAGCCACCAGTGTAAGCATCAAATTTCTCATCATTGATACCTCTTTGGTAGAGAGATTTTTCGGACTTAAGTAAGTTATTCATTTTATTTAAGAAATTTGTAATAAGTTTGAAGTTAACATGCTTTAATTTAGTAAATTTGCCTTCTAACTCTTGTAAATTACCAATCCAGTAAACCTGTAAAAGTAGTTTAAATTACAAATCTATGTTACAAAGATTTTTCAGTTCACTAAGTTGTTAACAGAAAACCCTCCAGATGGTAGGATCAGAAACAAAATTTGCTTGCATTCCGTGCATGTCAAGATCTAACTGGAAATATATTCATCTAATTTCTTAAAAGAAAAGTCACTTACGTCCCTTTGCTTCTCAGCTCCTCACATAAGAGTAAAGCTCATTTCACTATTAATATTATGTGAGCTTCCCATATCCGTCCACGCTATTTTCATTTATACTGATACTATTATAACCTTTTCTTACTCATGGAAACTGGTTAGGGATTTAGCAGAATTCTCACTCAGAACCCGGTCATTCTGTTTATCTTCAGTGGCTCGTACTTAAAAATCACAGTAAAATGCCAGAACTGTAAAGTATTTTCACTGCAGCAATTAACACCATAATTACTAGGATTTTATCTACGGTCGGAAGAATTTAATTCCGAAAGGCTTAATCCATTTGGCTGGTGCAGTGTGTAGTATCAGTAATATCCCCTTTCTTAATTCGCCTTGCAGAAATTTTAAATCTCCTCTGGGCTTTCCAGCATTTAATGACTTTTCCCCCTCATTTAAACCGTATGCATTCATTTTTTGGATCCCCTTAGGCTCGTTATTTTTAGTTACGGCAGGAAAAGAAAGGACCTTATAATGGGGGCTTCCTCATTTGTAAGCAAGTCGACACTGCTGGAAGACTACCCATTCACAACACACCTTTTATTATTTCCTTTACTACATACGTATTTTTTATTCCACAGTTTAGTGAACAACGTATCATTTGAAGGTTCAAAAGAGCAATAATGTAAAAAATCGTCTTTGTTGTAGATACTCTTGCATAAGTTATTTGCATGTTTGTCTTAAGGGGGACTTACAGATTTCGATGCTGAAAAATAGGTGAATTTCATTTTTATTTTTCTCAGCAACGAATTGTTCTGTAGCCTTGTAATATGGCATTCTCTATATTGACTAGTTCTACAATTGCATACTATTTTCAGAATTAATTTAACTATTAGCCTACAGTTATGGGTAATTATCATTACAAAATGTCAGCCAAATTTTGTGCACTGAAGTGCTGTTTCCCTCATAACTCAAACATTTATTAACGGATTGCAGTGAAATTTTGCCTCCAGTGAAAATTTGCACGCAAGAATTGCCTATTTGATATTAGTGAACAACACTATCTAGGATCATTAAAGTAACTTTAATAGTATTTTTTAATATTTCTGAAGTAAAAATCTGTAAAAAAATTAACATGTGATTAATTATTTTTAGAAAAATATTTATAGTGCAGATAATCCAAAGATTCTAGATTATGTTGTTCAAATTATATTTACAAATAAATAGACAAAAGAATCACTCACAAAAATTTGTATTTAAAAAAAATTCTTGGCGAGTTCAATCTCGGCTCAGGATTTAGTGTGCAAATATGCGTCTGATGCATGTGTAATTCAAAAGAACTCCTGCGAAACAAAATTGCGGCACACCGACGATGGTTACGGTCTTAAGAAGCAGCACACAATCGAACTAAAAAGTGTCTATATGTATGTATGTATGTGTGTATGTATGTATGTATGTATGTATGTATGTATGTATGTGTGTATGTATGTGTGTATGTATGTATGTATGTTTTTTTTTTGTATGTATGTAGACAACCTAATTTTAAAAATGCATATATTTAAAGATTTATATTTATAGATCGTCATCTGAAATTCGACAAACACATCACATATTTATGTACCAGATTAAGAAAAACATTATACAAATTTGTCTGTCTAAAACAATATTTACCGACTGAAGTCTTAAGGACAGTCTACTTAGCTCTAATACAATCTGTCCTCCAATATGGTATCATTGGCTGGGGAGGAAGTGGCACATCTGTATTGACTCCTTTGATTCTAATACAGAAGAGAATTATAAAAATTTGTTTAAATAAATGGTGCAAAAATATATTGCACAAACTTTCTCCCATAAACGTGTTAAAGGCTAGCACAGAGAAAAGTAAATTACAGAGATAATTAAATTTTACTTATTACATTTTCATAAAAACTAACAAATATCTAGATCTTTATGTTCAAGGCTTTTACTGTGAAAAAAAAAATTAATAATAATAATAATAATAATAATCAATGGCAGTAAAACTGCATATTATTGGTACTAATACTACGGGAAAATTCAAATATAAGTCGCACCTTGGGATGAATCGGTCCCACCCAACCTTCCCTCACCGATGCAGTTTCTTTTATACCACGATGTAGCAAATTCTTCTGTCCTCGTATTATGAAGAAACTCGTGATCGGACGTTGGAGGTGTGACGTCATACCGCTAGACGAGAGGTGACAGGCTGACAAACCTCGCGGGAGATATAATATGCCACATTTTCGAAACCTACAAACAGTGTATCGTACAATATTCGAAAATGCAAGGGCGCTTCACTACGGCTGCCGCCTCCGCTTCGCGCACTTATCTATGTGGTTAGTGTTATGCATTATTTAGCTATATGTAGATGTGAATACAAGGCACTTGCGACAGTATACAAGGACAGTTGGTCACTCTGCTTCGCTCAGAAAGAAAATACATCACACAGTCCGTGCAAATGTGAATATCGAATGGGCGGAGCTTAAGGAGCGACTTATATTTGAATTTCGCCACTACGGCTACTACTTAGGTTATATTGCACGCTTTAACTGCATGTAGGTCATATAACGTGTTTAGTATGTTTGCGTGAATCATTAGTCTATAGTAACAGCTCATTCGCGTCATCTGTTTCTATTGTTTAGTGATGTCTTCTTATGTGGTATTCAGTTTAGATGATTATAATATCCAGTGACATAGCGGCGATGAGTTATGGAAAATAATCAAGTCCTACAAACCCAGCGTTTGCCTTTGCGAACGAGGAGACCATGAAAAACCCAAGTCAATTTGGGCAGCCACGAGGTTTGATTTGAACTCAGGACCTCTTCTCTGTTAGCCTACACCACCTCGCTGTAATTGGTTTTGGCGTGTTCATTACGACTGAGCTAAACTGACTGCATTTACAACAATAAGTACATTAGGCCTATAGTTTTCTTGTTGCTAGGGGCAACAAAATGTCATTCATATTTCAAATGACATGTATGTTCTGAAATTCGCATTTAAGCCGTCCTTATTTCGTTTTTATCTTGATATCTATTAAATGTATAAAGAAATGTGTTGAACAAAAAATGTTCATTTTAAATTTCTCTACAACTTTACTGTGGTAGGTTTTCATGTATCGCCTACTGTAATGGATATAATCTACAAAAATTGAAAATGGATACGAGTAAAGTACCCCTTAAGTCATTTTTGCAGAAATACGGATATAGCCATTTTATTAGTCATAGATAAGAGTTTCCAATTTTCAATTTTTATTAAAATCGTTAGAGCCATTTTTTCAAAAATCAAATTTTTTAAAAAAGTTTTCATGAAAAGTCCCCTTAAAATTTCAGTTATAAAACTAAATTTCTGGGCGGTTCGACAAAATTTCGAAAAAGTGCTTAGTTCAAAAAATGAAGAAAATACAATGAACCGTCTACCCGCTGTGCTTGTCCACGGACAGACGGACAGACGGACAGACGGACAGACGGACAGACGGACAGACGGACAGACGTCATTCCAAAAATACTTTTTTCGGTTTCTAGGCTTAATGACACATGCTTTCCCGGTGTTATCTCGACTTCGATTTTTTGTCACGATCACAATACTTTCTCTATACTACGTATATGGGAGAAAGTAAAAAGCCTATAGAATATCCAACAGAATTGATATTTCCTGAATTGAATGTGATGACTGTAGAACAAATTTATAAGCTCACACTTTTAAAATACTTTCACAAATACCGCAACGTACATGTATCGGATCCTCATAATTACAATACTAGAAGAAATAAAACATTGCCTTTAATAGAACCAAAATACTTCACCTCTTCTGGCTCTAAACATAGCATTTATTATGGTCCAAGACTCTATAACTCTATAATTAGGTCACATCCAGAAATAGTACATATGAACAACAAAAAATTCAATAAGTTTATCAAAAATCTTATTTCATAGTTCAAAAGTTACTTCACTCTGTACTTAGTAGACAATTAAGGAACTATTTTATTTGTAATAACTCAGGGTTTCAATTTTTGTTCTTACTACTTTTCCTTTTTTCTTTTTACTATTCTATTCTTTCTTTTTTATTATTATTTTTTAGGTATTGATTTAATATTATATTTTCTTTATATATTTGTAATTTGTATTTTGTAACGTAAATGGCTGAACTGTGCCCGAGCACGAGCGCTTGCTCATTCGGGTGGTCTTGTTTTGTTTTGTATATTTGTATAAATTTGTATTAAATTTGTATTTGTATTAATTTATTAATTTGTCATAAACATTAAATTAAAGAAATAAATTTCAGATTTAAATAAATTTCAGATTTAGGTTCCATGCCTATGCCTATAACGTGCAAAAAATCACATACACCTGATATTCTTCCTAGTTCAGTAGTTCATCATGTCTACTGAGACGATCAACGGAAAAGTAACCTCATTTGTACGAAAAATTATAAAATTTGGAGATGGCGAAATGTTAAGTTCTATTTCTTAGGCTTAAAGGCTTATCATTAAATTTATTCCATTTTTTTTTATTTAAAAAATATAGAGACATTATGTTGCGATGTGCCGCTGGAGCGCGCCAGTTCTAGCGGCGTGAACGTGTGCTGATAAGTCGTAATCTGACCTTCAGTTTCCCGGGTAAAGTCGCATTGTGAGAGCCGGCTGTGGCTTACAAACGTTACGATTCGTGAAACGCAGTGTTGCAAGACCTGTTTTAAGTCTTTTTAAATGCATTTGTATTGTTATAATGCCACAACATAGGTAGGCCTACACTTTAGAACAGACAATTAATTTGATTTATTATTCATATGTGAAAACAAAATCTTGCAGAAGAGTGAGACTGTGTTTTTTAAGGAAATTTCCCAGTGTTCCTGCACCTCACAAAAATACTGTGCGTAATCTTGTAACAAAAATTAGAGAAAGTGGATCGATTTGCGATAAGAAACGAAAAGTAAACCACCGTGTTCTTACCGAGGAGAAACTTGACGAAATTATTGAAAGGATAGGACGAAGTCCAAATAAATCTTTGCGAGTCTTTCACAGGAGATAGGAATTTTGCCATTCTCGGCTAGGAATGCCACCAAGCTTTTAAAAATTAAAACCATATAAAATGACAGTTGTTCATGAATTGCAGCCACTTGATAATGTAAGTCGAGTAAATATTTGCAACTGGATGTTGGATATTGTTAATGACGGCACAATTTACCCATGTTTAATTTTTTTTTTTTACAGTTCCATTTGCATGGCCAATATCTCCAGATCTTACTGTATGTGATTTTTATTTTTGGGGAACTTAAAATATAAAGTGTACAGGAATAACCTTCATACAATTGAAGAACTGAAAGAGAACATAAGAAGAGAAATTGCAGCAATGTCACAAAAATAACACTGCCCAACAGTGGAAATGTTTCGGGCTCAAAAATAGCTGATTCTTATGTATTTCCACCTGCTGAATTCAAAAATCACCATAGAAATTACCGATTAGCTCTTGGTTTAGAGATACAGAGACATTTCATATTCTCTATAGTCAACATTTTCAGTTTCGGGAAAAATATTTTTGGGATGTTGGCACACTTGTCAATTGTCAAAATACAATAGTAATCTAGCTGAGGGTAGATTATAAACATAAACACTATTGTTCTGACGGTGAATTTCGGAGTATCTGTTGTAATTAGTGCAGAATTTTTGTTTTGGAGAGTTTTAAAGAGCAGAATTTGTTACATCAACATGCCACGGAAGTGTGTAAATTTAGTGAAGAATTTTTGTTACATGTGTGGTGAAATAACATTTTCGTCACAGAGACGCAAACTGACGCCTCTTGTGAAGACTGCCTACCAACATTATTTTGCTATGAAGGTAGGAGACCAGGATAAGGCATGGGCCCCACATATATGTTGCAATTCATGTTCAGTTTTATTACGAGTGGCTGAAAAATAAAAAAATCTATTAATGCCTTTTGCTGTGCCTATGGTTTGGCGGGAGCCTACAAACCATACAGATGACTGCTATTTTTGCTTGACTCCGCCTATAAAGGCAGGATTGTCAATGAAAAAAGCAATACTTCAATACCCGAATCTTCCATCTGCTATTCGACCTATTCCACATTCAGACAGTTTACCAGTTCCTACTCCACCCCAAAATTATGAGTTGGAAATAGAAAATGAAGGCAGTGTGGAAGAAGAAGAACTCAACAAGCCTTCAACATCCCATGACCCTGATTTTGAAGTGAAAGATGATCAACCGCACAGATTGAGCCAATCGGAGTTGAGTGATCTCATTCGAGCCTCATGTGGATCCAAAAGATGTTTTTCTTCCACCTCTACATATCAAGCTGGGTTTGATAAAGGCATGAACCAAGAAGGCCAGGCTTTTAAATATTTGAGAGAGAAATTTTCTGGACTAAGTGATGCAAAAGTCAAGGAAGGCATCTCTGTTGGGCCACAAATACGTCAACTTGTAAAGGATCCTGCGTTCGACCTACTTTTGGAAGGGGAAGTAAAGGCAGCTTGGGAAGCTCTCAAGGGAGTTATGCATGGATTTTTAGGGAATAAAGGAGATGATAACTACGCTCAGTTGGTGACAGTACTTCTACAAAAATACCATCAACTCAGATGCAACATGTCCCTAAAAATTCATTTTCTCCACTCCGATCTCAATTTTTCCCCACCTAGTTGTGGAGCTGTCAGTGACGAGCATGGAGAAAGGATCCAGCAGGATATTTCTGTGATGGAACGGAGGTATCAGGGCCGCTGGAATGAAGCAATGCTTGCGGGTTACTGCAATTTTTTGTGTAGGGATGCTCCTGAACTCACTTACAAGAGAAAAGCCAAAAGACAGCGATCTCATGAGGAACCAATTGATTCTCTGTAGATCCAATGGCATGGTAGGTTTTATTTAATCAATTTAAGATGTTAACTGTCATTAATAAAAGAACTGTCACACTTTTAATGTTGTCAGCACATTATGTAATTAATATTTATAAATGTTAAATTTACCATTTTCTCTTAATCCTTTAAAATTAAAAACTTTCACCTATTGTTTATCTCAGAAACTAGAGCTAATAAAAGATTTTCTTTGTCACATTCGTTTTTCTCAACCCAAAATTAGTAAGAATTGACTCATGAAGTGAAGGAAACATTTTAAAAATGTGTTTTTGTTGGGCAGTGTAATTAATGCGCGTGAATGCAAACTTTCATAAAATATGTCAGAAATTGTAGCGATGGACTGAGATCATTCTCAACATCTTCCATGACAAAAGTGGGTGATTATTCTAACTGTAGGCCTAATTCAGGAATCCATGCGCTTGAATTGCGGGGTTATGTACATGAGCCTTTACCGCCCAATGACTTGCTTCCAGGCCGCCAGGCGGACAGTGAGTTCTCGGTACATCGCAAAAATAATCTCTCTGTATAAAATAATTTAATTACTTATATCTCGTATTTTTGACACCTAACCAGACAGCTGTGTTTCATAGAGATTACTAATATGTTGACTGCAAAATTTACGATTTCTTATTCCGATGCGTAATATATAGCACATTAGACACCCGAGAAACAATTTATTCTTAGCACATATTAATTACATGCTACTGCAGGCACCAATCCTACTTTAGAAAACGGGATTTAATTTATTTCCATGTGTCTGTAGACCTAGCCCAAGAGCAAGTGTTGGTAACCTAGGTTTATATAACTTCGATGTTCTCCTGGAAGGTGGACATCTGATGCTCGCTATAAATAAATTCCTAACTTTACATGGCATATTAAAATCGTACTGAATACATTGCTCATAGTCATTCCCTCTATGTCTATATGCAAAATTGCGATTTGAAATGTTTTGAATTGAAGTGCTTGGAAAGATATTCATAATCCATCCGTTCTAGTTTTGAGAAATGAAATTCCGATTAACATCATGAAATGGTCAAACAAAACTGTGTAATTTTTTATACACCAAATGATAATTCAGTGTTACTAACGTATTTATGAACACATATCATATTTTCATGTTTCTTATGTAGTTTTAAAGCGAGTGTAACATTGATTTATCAAAACTTACGATTTATGAGTTACGATTTACTATTTTATGTCTTCAATCCCTTTAATTCTCTGAAGATTATCATATTGGATATCTGATTATGTGTAATTTCTAAGTTTGCAAAATAAAAAAGCCGGTGATGTTGGAACAGAAATTTGCAAGTCGAACATTGAGACTTATTTTGGAAATTATAACAATAAAAAATTTGATGGGTAAATGTTGAAAAATTATTTTATTTCATTTAGAGAAATATACACATCACATTGTAGATTAAGAAGAGTTTAGTTTACTCTCGGCGAGAGCGCACTACATTAGTATTCGGTAAGATACAGTATCAAAATGTGACGTGTTTAAGTCGTCCTAAAAACGAATTGAGAGTTGACTTTATGACAATTAATCTAATTAAAATCCTATTACCTTAGTGTATTGAATAACGTTGCTCAACAAAAATATAGTAAATATGAAATTACTGAAATCTGTTTCCGTCTTTTATCCTCAGGCTCCGCAACGTGGACATAGAATTTAGGCATGAGTTCAGCACACTGCTGCATTGAGACATTACTCATACAAATATCTCGGTGAGAGCAATAGGGCATGTCTTTGCCGAGACCTCTCGTAATGGCTACTGGAATTTAAGACTTGACATCTATAGCAGGTTTCATAGTACCTTCGAGTCAGCAAAAAGAGAGATAATAGAGAGGTGCCGAAGTTAATTACATTTTCGTTTGGGTGCGATGTGGAATCTAAAAGGGCTGGTATAAACGTGACTGAACTCTGAGTTTTGGATTTTATCCAGGTACAGAGAGAAATGCAATTACTTGCAGGTGTGAGAGTGAATATGGCCCATAGATACGTCTTCCGTTAATTGTCCCTCGTTTTTCAGTGTTTCCAAAAACTCCGCAGGGCTTAGCCTCTATGTTCCCTTTACTGGACACCATTGTATGTATAAATTGGTAGATAGGATGGCACCTTGATTTCAGTCAAGTAAAATATCACACATTAGAGTAGCAGTAGTGTAAAAAAGGCATACTAACTTCATCTGAAGGTTTTCTGTGGAATAGAAATAATTAAGAAAATCAGCAATCAGAAACGACTATAATTAATCTTCAACTGGCAACTTGTGATGAATATTTTTACTGTGACTTTTATTGTAAGTAGTTTTGTTCTTTCTTTCTTTATCATAGTTTTACCTCTCTTTTTTTAATTTTTTTTTAATTAAGCTACCCAAGCCGCCCGGGCAGTAGTTAGGTTCTCACAACATAAATGTCTTACTAATAATTAATTGTTGTAGACCTAATAGAAAATGTATTTGCTTATATGAGTTTTTTCATAGCCTATTGTAATTTAATTATTCTTTCCACTGCTAGTGGGGTAATGGAAATTCCCTAGATATATTTTTTCATGGTTAGGCCTACTTATAATTGGATTTAAAAACGTGTGTTTGCTGTTTATGCACATGTTAATAATACGACATGAATAATATTTTATTTTTGTTCGACCATACTAAAATACGATTATTACTCGTACATGTGACATAACGGTATCGTGCATTTCGACACTGATTTCCATTTCGAAACTGGTGAGGTATCAAACACGGAACGATCTTTAAATCCTCAGAGCAGCAAATAAAAATGCCTAATTAAACAACCTGTAGGCCTATCTCTCTATATATATAAAAGGCTTTGTCCTGACTGACTTAATGACTGAATGACAGGAATCAACGTACAGCCTAAACTATAACAGGTAGAGACTTGGAATTTTGATAGTACCTTCGTTTCCTAATGTAGATGCTCACTAAGAAAGGATTTTGAAAAATTCTGATTCTAAATGCCAAAAATGAGTGAAAAACGGGCAGAAAACGTGCATTTTTTTGGGTTTTCGAAGCGTAATTTATTTCAATGTCAAATCAATTACACCTGGCTTTGGCTATTTTTGTCAACATACCTCATAGCCTACCTTGAAAATAAAAGCAACGCGATCGCTTGATTTTGTTAGTCCATCCTAGACGATTCATTTGTTTAGAGTGTCAAGGCCCACAGACATATGACATTTTCAACCTACACGGAAGAAGGATAATCAACCCTAAATATGGTGAAACATTGTTCGATTTGAACGAAACTCACTATACAGGGGTTTTCTGGGCCAAGGAACTCGAATCTGAGGTCGCTTTTACCAGGTGACGCTATCTAATCGTGGTATGTAGTCCACGTGATTTAGGTATTAATAAATATAATAATTTAACTATTATGCTCTTAATTTTTAATTTTTGAAATAATTATCGCGGGCGAAGCCGTGGGCACATGCTAGTCTCTATATATATAAAAGGCTTTGTCCTGACTGACTGAATGACTGACTGAATGACAGGAATCAACGTACAGCCTAAACTATAACAGGTAGAGACTTGGAATTTTGACAGTACCTTCGTTTCATAATGTAGTTGCTCACTAAGAAAGGATTTTGAAAAATTCAGATTCTAAATGCCAAAAATCAAATGTTTTTGAGAATACTTAATCCCTTCTTACACAGAATTATCGAATCCGAATTACATTTGACATTAAAACATATTGTTACCAGCGGGTCTCAGATGGCCATGGAAAAAAAAATGAAAGTAGAATAAATTTGACAAATGAGAGAAACAAATGAGAGAACTATCAATATCCACGAAAACAATGTAGTCACATAACTTTCTTTACCCTGGATATAGAGAAAACAATACGAGGTAAGGTAATATGTTTTGGGAAGAGATGGATGAAAGTGATATTGTATTTCTGTTTAATTTCATTCCGAAAACGGTTTTATGGTAACATGATAGTGAGAAACAAAATTTTCAGCCACGATAATACAATTTTATGTTACCGGAATTTCGGTTTCTTCTTATTAGAACCCCTCCCGGGCTTACTGTGTACTGTACAAGCGATGGGATGCAAAATTCTACATATAGCCATAAAAGCTATTTCAAACATTTTCTTAGGGGATAGTTTGAGTGTGATAAGTCGTTCTTTCTACTTCAAATTATAAATACCTATATAAGGACCTAGAATTTATAAATCTAAAGTCCTTCATAAGTTAATTTCCAATTACAAAATAAAAAACCCGGGCCACGCCGGGCCTTTTAAGCTAGTTTAAAATAAAGTAAATTCTGTTCGTCTTAGTTTTAATGTTTGAACTTCATTGAATGTATTTCCTGTGTTTTAATATGCGTTGTTTAAAATTAATGCTCAAGAGAAGACTACAAGCCTGCATGCTTTGCAGCCTGCCATCTATCGGAAAATAGAAGAACTACAACAGCCTATGGCGAGAGTTGTCTGCTTATTCAATTATGAGGTATTCTAAGAACCAAAAACTTGGACATTTAATTATGGGCGAACAAAATCAGTGTATGCAACTTGCCTATAATGATAATGGAAATTATGAAACTCTCTTTGCTCGTTTCATAAAAACATACTTGTTTCTTAACAAATGCATAATGTACTGTTTTAATTTTAATCACTAATTCCTGCTTTATAGTTCCTATTTTATATGTAGCAAAGGCAGCTTAAAACGAATGTTGTAAAAAAATATCTCCCAAATCCAGAGGATAAACACAGTAATTCCTTTGCACATTTTGAGAAAAAAAAATTCTTGGTAGAAACAATTGATCAAAGTGTAGTCGACGGCTCTGTAGGCCTACATCTGTTTTCTTATCGGTGTTGCATTAAGAATTCCGATAGACATATTTCTTTATTGTTTTCTGCTTATTTCACTTTCATTGCTAATAGAAACGAGAAGCAAGGGCGAAAAATATTATGTTATAATGTTATGAAATAAATAGATAATGGAAATGAAAGTAATTATCGGGAAAATGTGGGAAACGTAGCGTTCGTGTTTGCTTAGTTCAATCATCTCTGGCAAAGTGGAAGGATTAGGGACCATTTTAAAACCCTAAAGGAACTATCCTTTCTCCTAATGTTATTACATTCCTTCAAGTATAATGTTTTCTTTCAATGATTTAGAATCGCAAGATAGGTGCGAAGTACTGACGCATTTTTGACATGAAATAAATTTATATCTTGTTACATTATTGCGTTATGCCTCATTCCTGAACTACAAATAAATCCAGTTTGATGGCTGAATTACCTGACCATGAACTACAATACCGTTTTCACGTTTCTCATACTTATAATTCATGGATTAATTATTATTAAAAGTTCCTCTAAGAAGTATGCAATATAATTTTGAATTAAACCCATTGATTTGTGTTGTGAAGTAGAAATGGTAAAACAGAATGTTAATCGCTGAACCCAGAAAAGATTGGAATAAATTTCTATATTAAAAAGAAAACCCTGTTCGAAAACTCATCAAACATTTCCCAGAATTGCTTCTACTGCTCTCTCTCTCTCTCTCTCTCTCTCTCTCTCTCTCTCCCTTTCTCTCTCTTTCACACACACTCTCTCTCCCACACATACACACACACACATTTCTTATGGTTATAAAGTGCCTTAAAAGATTGGTAAAATCGTTCAATAGAATCTCGAATCTAAACATGAAATAAAAATGAATAAAATGTATACCTTACCATTGTGTTGTATAATAGCGATCACATAGAAATAACTTCTTTCACATTTTTTTTAGCTCTCCGAAAACTTTTTCTCCTGAAAAAATTAGTTTCTTCTCATGAAGACTGTATTGAGAGATATGAAGACGATGAAAATTGATACCAAATAAAAGAGATATTCACATACAGATGGGAAATGATTTCAGTCCTAGGAATTACTTCATCATTGTTCGCTTCTAGAAACGAGCATCTCTGGTCGTATAATACTGGAGATACTAAAGAGGACCAAGTGTTTGCATCCAAGAAATCAAGCTAGAAATCAATCTAGATATTACTGCAGGTAATATACGTAAAAGCTTCTATGAAAAGAACGAGAAAAATTCCTTTTCTCTTATTTCATCGCCTCTTATTCCAAACATGAAGTGTGATTGAAGCTTGAAATATGTACTTTTCCTCACTTTCCTTGATTAAAATACCCTCATGAACATGGGAAGGAATATATTATCATATATTTTTTACTTGCCCGTAATAAAAAATTTATTTTTTATTTTATTTTTGCTGTTAGTGAATTATACATCAACTCTTAGAATTTTCTGTTTTAGGTTTCCGTAAGAACTGCTTCGGGCTAGAAGTTTCCTTATATACATTTTCTTCGGTATTTTTTAAAAATATGAATTCTTTGTAAGTAGAGAGCGCACAGTTATTCCATTTAAGTCAAAATTAAATAAACAATTTAGAAGCCTATATTTTCAAAACAAAGGGCCCAAAACAAGGTTTTACTGAAATCGATTATATCTAAGTGACATTAATAAATTTCATTCCGATAACCAAGTGAGTTTTAAAGATAAATTCAAAAACTTTTTTTTTTACACTTTTTACACTTAAACAAATTTTGACATTAGTTCCTAAATTTTTTAAGTAAACAATTAAATTTTGAGAACACGTGTATTCACTTCCCTTTTAAAATGAATACATTAATACATTTATAATTATATGAAATTGGAAAATTCTGTTGATAAAGAAAAAGTTTCCTCCAATCTCTCACCTCAAAATGAAACTTCGAGAAGAGGGTATCCACAGATGGAACAACATATGGACATCAACCACTTGCGGAAGGACTATCAAAGAACTCTTTTTTCCCAATGTTTCTGACCGTCTAAAAAGTACACTCATGAAACCAAACTTTATTCTGACACAATTTCTATCCGGCCACGGAAAATTTGGCGAGTACTTCCAAAGATTTCATATCAAGACAGACAGCAATATATACGAGTGCATATGTGGTGACCGCCTTCAGAATGCCAAACATCTGATGTTCACTTGCCCAGTTTTTCAAACAAAAAGATTAGATCTTGAACTACATTTAGACAAGTGCAGTGCAAATTTTCAATTTCCGCTTAACGGAGAAATTTTTACTAGGAAATGTTGTTATTTGTCATTCACAGCTTTTTTAGAATATGTGTTTAAGAGACTATGAATGTATCTTCCTGAACTTTAAATCTATACAGGAAACCTCAATTGACTAAATATAGCCCTAACATACTTATTGTAAACTAGGGCTCACTCAATGGAGATTAAATAAATAAATAAATAGTTTAAACACATTGTGCTTAATAAATCTATATATAAATAATTTGGAGAATGTGTGATCAGATTTAATTTAGGTATTTTTAATTATTCAGAAATTATTTAAATTTTAGGCTGGCAATGTTGAAAAAAATTTAATTTACGGGAAACAGCAATCAAAGTTTAGGAGGCATTTCAGGGATGATGCTCTGAGACTTCCATAAGATTTTTCTTATAAGCTGTTACCCCTTATGGTCTCATCTTTCACTTTTCGCTAGATGATTTATGTATTCTTCTTTCTTTATTTCTGTGTCTCCATAAACCTTATTCCATTGTTAGCCTCTAAAGTCCTGAGATAAATTTATTAGGTAAAATAAATTCTGTGAATTAGTAATTTGCAACGCAGGGAAACTTTCATAAGCAGCACTACGCAGAATATATTGAAATGGCGTCTCATCATCCCATAAGGGCACACATATGCAGAAATTGTTGCATTCTTACCACATAATATTTAAAAAAAATCAATATTCTATTATTTTTCACCGTCCTCTCCCCTTAAGAACTATAATTGAAATGATTGTGTAAGAGTGTGTACTGGATTTGAAAATGGCTTACGTTACATAAAAAGAGCAGTGTTTTACATTTGTAACTTTCAACCTATATTTTTCATGTAAACCCTCATCTCCATTGTTCATAGAACGTTACCATTTACAACTGAAGATTAATGATTTACGGCCTTGACATTTATAAATGATCTCCGAAGCAAATATTGCTTTATTAATTACTTTTTATACGGTCCTGCAACGGGAAATATGAAGAAACCTTAATATGTGGAGGAGGAGCTTAAGTACATAGTGTCAGGTTTCACATTCAAATTTGAGCTTGTGACGTTAAAACTTGAGTCTCAATACTATTATTCATTTCAATTTAAAGCTAGAATGACAGTAAACAAGAATAACTTTTGGAAATGAGCTTGAAAACCTATATTCTTTTATAACTGAATTAAAACAGTACTTGTAATTAATTTTAAATCCAACACCACCTTAGTTACACCCGGATATAGTCATCTCTATAATATGGAGCAACATTTATCGAATTTACTGTGTATGATCTGAAATAAATATTACCATATGCTGTAAAATTTTGTTACCTGAAAATTCTATAAATTAATTAAAAATTTAGCTGTACAGTCGGTCAAATAAAAAACGTCGGGCGGTATTTGATTAAGTATCACGAACGAGCATATGCGCATGTACAGGAAGACTTAAGGTTAGGTTCACACACGCCTCTTGTCTATCCATGTATTTTCTTAATTATTTAGTCAGTTTTGTTCCAAAACAAACATGTATAGAAGGCTGTGGCTATATGCCTCAAATCCGCCATATTCTTGGTTGCAAATTTTTATAATATTAATAATTAATAGATTCGCGAGGAATATGTTTATTCAAGGAGCATTTTTTTTATATTTTATTTTATAATACCGGTACTTCTAGTGCAAAATCAATAACTTACGCTCAACTTCTGCAACCAATCTTAGCATCGAAATACGCGTCCGGCCAGATCAACGTTTGCTATGAAAACTTCCGGTCGCATTATAGTCAAGTTCCCTCCTCTGAGCTGCTCTTTCATAAATATGGAACCTTCTCGCTGCTTCAGAGACCGAAAAATGCAGGTCAATTACAGCCCTAACTACACTTTCTCTCACGTTAGCATTTGTATGTGGCGATGACACAAAGCAAAATGAATTATGACAATGCATTAAGTTGAATATCGTGTGTTGCGCTTTCCGCGATTTTCATTTTTTCCCTCGTTCATATTTTCCCTCCTGCCGCATGGCCTTATATGTTCCGAAAATGACCTGTATTTTGTGTTTTTTATAGGAAACTTGTGAACTAATGCGTCAAAACTTTAATTTTAACAGCATACGAGTCCCGACGTTTTTTATTTGACCGACTGTACATTTGAATGTATTTTTTTTATGTTTTAAAGTTAATATTGTTTCAGATGGTAAATTTTTGGGTCTTATAGGTTTAAGATAAATTGTAGTATGTAATATGTAATGATAAATTGTAGTAAGTATGTCACTGATAGCATGAGCGTTGCTCTTTGGGGTTGTACGTATTATATGAAAGCAAAATAAATTAAATAAATAAAATAAAGTGTATTTCACCCTGGCTTAGTGTTCATAAGTTTGGATTGAAGAAGAAAAATGTCAAAGGAATAGAAGTTTTCCATGAATGACAGCCATAAACGAGTATAAAAATTATCAAATTTTAATTTAAACCATTATTTTATTAATATAATAATTCTGCTTTTATGCAATTTTTTGTGGCGACTGATTTATACGTCAGTAGCAGTAAAGAGGATCTCTAGAGTACCGGTATATTGTGTACCAAAATTGTGGGTACCAACATGAGAATCAGGTCGAGAATGTAGTTTTCAAAATCTATTGAAACTGTTATAATAATTATAGGCCTACAACAGCGATGGGTTAGTTTAACCCAGGGTTGTCCAACTTCAAGTGCCCCAAGGGCCGCTTTAAAGAAAATGCTGTTTGGAGGGCGGCATTATAAAATACGTCGTATGTAATTTTATCAGTGAGTTTTAATAGGTATGTCATGGTATACAAAGAAAAAAACGCGTTTGTATTGTTATTATAATTTATTCCAAAAATAGCAAATTACAAAAAAATTAGTGAGAAATTTGAGAATGTTGGTTTTCACTAACTATTGCATCAATATGAACTTTAATATTTGTTGTTGATGTTGAGGGAACATTTATATTTTGACTTTATAATTTTTGTATTTGAGGGTAATTTATATATGTAGAGGCCGGAAAATTGAGGTAGCGGGCCGCATGCGGCCCGTGGGTCTCATGTTGGACAGCTCTAGTCTAACCACTAACTGGGCAATGTTCAGGATGAGCATATTAATACAGATTTGTAGGCGGACAAGTCAGAATTGGGGAAGAATATACTAAAAATTCACAAATAAAAGTAAGGCAATATAAATTTTTATATTGTAGGAGTCATCCACAAGAAATGAAAATGAAAGCCGAAACATGAAATGTTATATCCTATTAACTTGGCGAGACCGTTAGATAGGTATTATGTTCTTTTACACGTTATCACTACTTATAATTTTCTATAATTATAACTATGATTATTATCATTGCGAGTATTGAAAACTACAACGATTAAATTCTCCGTTTTTATTTTTTATAAGTTTACCCATCATATTCTCTCTTTTTTCCTATTACAATTAAAAGCCGACGTCATCAATGGAACTGGACATAATCCATACAACTGATTGTAATGACTTGTAATGACTGCGATTGAATGACTTAACAGATCACTGGAGATATTCACACATTTCAACATGATATCAACAGCAGAGCCACATGACTTGGATATCAACCTATTTATTTTATTAATTGATCTCATATTCGTATGATTTTTAATTAGTTTTCTTGTTTGCAAATAAATTCTTTAAACGATTAATTGACCAATTTTCCTTCTTTCCCAATAAGTTCATCAGACGAACTATAAAAGGCACCATCACTTAAACGCGAACATAACATAGGAAGACTATTGAAATGCCTCTGTATTTGATTTTATGTCTCCAACCAAGACCACAAGATTCCTCTGGCTGCAACATACTGGCAATGGTAGGCTAAATCTGGTTAGAACAATAATTGTTCGTAAGTTGCATATTATGCAATGGCTAGTTGTAGGAACTTGCGTGCTGCTGAAGATAGCCTACCCTAAGTAGCAGTACTCAACCAAAGTTAAATAAGCTAATCATGAACCCAATCAACTACCTTCAGAAACATAAAAAAAAATATACACATATTTCTAGTCGTTCCTTCAGTGTATCTGGGATGCTAGAGGACTTCAACGCAATAGAAACTCTCGGCTAGACATTCATTTCGTAACGATTTCCCTGAAGATAGCAACAATTATGATCTATTGTGGGGTGATATTCGTAGAGCCTGTAATTAGTAATTTACTCCTGGAAAGCTCTTGAAATCTTGCTTTCATTGCAATCTTCTTAAATTTCTCTCTTTGTACCGGCTTAGCCATTCCAATTTGCTATTGAAAACCGTGAATGGAAATTGTATAATAAGAGAGTCTAACGGATTATTAACAAAGAGGACTTCAACCATTATCTTAGAAACATTTTTAATTTGTTAAATTTCTATTCCTTTTACGTGAATGTAATCTGAAACTTGCACGCGAATGCCGACTGTGAATGGTCAACCAGCAGATTAGGAAAAGAAAAAGAAAACAAGGATGGGATATTATTCACTGGTCATTAACCAACAGTGTGAATACGTAGGCTACTAAACAAAAGTAGGGGAAAGAACAATAGGAACTGTGGGCAGTCATCGCCTTTTGTTTTTAATTCAGCTAAAAGAGCAGAAAAATCCTTAGTCTCGTATAAATAATTGAATTACATTCTCCACTATTTCAGTCTACGGTAACCGTGTTATTAAAACTTGAGAGAAATCTAGTTTATGAACTGCAGATAAATGAGTGAAGTTCAAATCATAAGTACGGTCGGCCTGGATAACGTAGTGAGTGTAGCGTTGACTTTCTGTACTCAAGATCCCGGGTTCAGTCCTGGCGCAGGTCGACAGCATTTTTATGTATACATAAATGCGTAACAGTATCATAATTATATCCCTTATGATGCAGTTTTTCATTATAACAGTGATGCGATATCGATTTTTATTGAACAACTAGCTTAAATGGCCCGGCGTCGCCCGGGTTTTGTATTTTGTAATATGAAATTAACATATGGAGGTCTTTCGATGTTGAAACTCTATGTCCTTAAATAATATGTATGTAGAATTCGAAATGAGGAAGAACGACATATGGCAGTCAGACTATTCCCACAGAAAACGCTAGATATAGCTTTTTATGGCTCATGGAGGATGTCGAATGTTGCATTCCATTCCTTCTACACACCATGCCTGGGAGGAGTGCAAATAAGAAGAAAAAGAAACAACGGTTACATAAGATTGTATCGTCTTGACGAAAAATGTATTTCTCACTCTCATATTACCATACAACCGTTTCTGGGCAGAAGTTTAAAAAAAAAATCAATATCACTTTCATACTTTCCTTCCAAAAACCTGGGACATAATATACTGCGCGCGTAGGACTGAAAATGTTCCATCCCATTTTGTCTTCTTTTAGATGCTTAGGGCCTCTGATAAACTTCCCTAGGCCTATTTCTCAACTAATACAAAGCATACAGTTATGAGTGACGTATCAGTGGATAGGATTTGTTTCCGACTTCCGATATAGCATACTCACTGGCACACACTTAAGTTGTCCCTGCAATGCGATCGCTTATTCTTCATCAAAATGTGAAGTGAGAAAATGATATTTTCCATGTCGAGGGTAGAGAAATTTATGTGACTGCTTTATTTTCGTGGATTTTATTCGTCAATAATTATTTTCACAATTATGTATTAAATACTTCGATAGTATCAGCATTTGTTAAAACCCAGTATTATAATATAGTCTCCAAAGCCCTATGTAAACATCGTAAACAATACTTTCGTTATGTAAACAATTGACATCAGAACTCTCTAACTTTGCCTCATTTCACATTTCCGACTTTTCCCGTGGATTTTCCAAAAATTTTCTTTCACACAAACCTTGTCGTGACAATTACGAACACTACAAAAAAAAAAGAATCAGCCAAATCGGTCGAGCCGTTCTCAAGTGATGCGGCAACAACCCTTTTGTAAATTAATTTTTATTAATATAGAAGAAGATAGATTAACGGTCTTGAGACCTCGAGAGTAGCAAGTGAAACTGCACAATAAACAACCTATATTTAAAAAAAATGAAATATGTTCGTGTTAATTTTTTTATTATACTAAATTGAATTCATATCGTGTTGTGAAAATTCGTTGGTTTCAAGAAAATTGTCTAGAAGAAGCTTCGACTTGAGCGGACGCCGTCACCAACCATCTGTTGCAAAATACAAGAATTACGAGAGCAGCCGTCTTCGTTTATTTGGGTGAATCTAAAATCTCTAAACTTGCAACTTGCCTATAATGGTAGGCCTAATCGAGATAGTCGTATGAAGATTATGAAACTAGCTTTGCTTGTTTCATAAACATGCTCGTTTCGTTGCATAATATATTGTTATAACCGACCAACTTAATCATAAAAATGGTAACCATAGTAATGGTGGGGTGATTTCAGTAGTTTGGAAATTCTAACAAGACGTAAATAGAATGATTGGCTAGATGTAGTAATTTATTTGCAAGAGTTATTGTAACTTGCTGTAGGGGGGGGGGTGGAATTGATGATAGAAGTTGTGATTACCCCTCGTGATGAGTAGGTACGTCAGCTGCTGCCGACATGCTTATGGTATCTGAAGGAGAGGATCAAATCTCAGTACAATATCGCCTATATTATCAGCATGTCAGCGCGCACCAACTAGCTTTATGTGGTTTGCTTCACGTGGCACTTGTGTCAGGGGAAAGAATGCCACATCAAGGGTATTGTGTATCACATTGATACGGGATGAGGAACCCTACATTAATTAAAGTGGAACTCTGCATTGCTGGAGACTAATGGGAGTGTTGATAATCTCTTACCTCATAGTTAAATGCTTATAAGAAAGAGTATTTACGATATTACTCGAAACCTGGTATCAGAAAATAGGCTAGTAAAGGCAAAGCGTTCCCTCTACAAGCCATAGAAGGCCGAGAAGGTTCCAGCAACCTGAGGAGGCTCCCAGATTTTTAGACATTCGGTCGTGAAAGTGGTAAGGTTGTCAGCCTTTACCTCCAGGATTGCTCCTGGTACTCATTTATGTTAGGGGCTGAGTCAATCCCAGGACCATAGTGCCGCCAGAAGGATTAGGCTAATTCAAAAACTCCAATGACCTCATCGGGGATCGAATCCACGAGAAAATAAGCTGGGCCTATGTTTTATAATTTGGCATGTTTTTTCAAGTTGAATCAGTTCCCAAATGAATAGGTTTGATGTTGGCATGTTACGTTTTAGAGAACATTATGTATAAAGTTAATGTAGGCCTATAATTGAAAAATTGCATAACAAACTTAAATATTTCTGATAGAAATACCACAGTTTTTTACATTAAGCATCATAAGAATGTATATGCTTATGAAGTTTCCTTAATTTCACAAAGTTACTGTCTTTACTCTTAATATTAGAATATGCATGAAGTAGGCTACGTGTCATTCAATTTATTTTTAATAATATGATAATATGAACTTTTGGAGGCGGTCCGCAGGGATATCTAGACGGGAAAGAGTCAGAAATGAAGTCATCAGGAAGAAAATGGTTGCCACAAATTTGATCACTGATTTTGTAGAAGAAAAGCAGCTCTTATAGTATGGACATACAAAAAGGATGTCAGAGGAGAGACTGCCACGGAGGATTATGGAATGGGAACCACCAGGAAGGCAGAAAAGAGGAAGACCGCCGACCACATGAATACAATGAATTCAGATATAAATTAGAAGAAGAAATATTGAAGAAAATTTATGGGCAGGTAGACTTAAATGGAGAATGAAAAGTAAATTGGATGTGTAACCTTGGGTTACCAGAAAATGTAAAAGAAGTAAGCCTACATTGTAAAACCGGATAATAAAAATTAAAAAAAAATTAATGTACCGTACATTAAAAAGTTATTTTTTTTTAAGGTGGAGCAATCTCTATAGCGCTGGTTTTCTGTGCGGTTTTGATCTCAGCTCATGTTTATGGCATTTAGGCCTATGAGTGCATAAATGTAAAAGGTCCATGTCTGTGAATTTACAGATAATCTTACTTTCGATTATATGAACAGTACACACAGATTTCCCTTCCCACATAACTTATACTTTCTCAGGACGTTCTGATATTTTCCTAGTCCTAAGTCCTTACGATGATTTTATTAATATTATGCGTTTGAAAGGTTATAATCACGTATTTTTAACAATTACTGGTTAGTTATGTTGGTATATGTTTTTTGAAAATTTTGTGAAATTCTTTAAAAACTACGAATTGTTGATATTTCTTTTTAAATACGTGTGCATTATGTTTTCTTCGGCTGCTCATGAAAAATGCACAAGGTCAATAATTCCAAACATTCAGAATGTTTTATAAGCTCACTAGAGTATCGTCCTAGATTCTAGAAACTTATGTTAACCCATGACATCATTTATTTTCCCTCTGTACTGTGGATTGTTATTCTTTCTGATATTCTACACATTTCTATTAAAGCAAACTTTTTTTATAAAGAGTCTAGTTAAATCCAACAATTAATTTTCCCATGGTGTCCATACAAAAAAATTTTAGGAATTTAAATTTTGAGATGCCTAAAACAAAGCACAAAAACAATTTAAAGAAAATAAAACGCACACATGGAAATCATAAAAATTATGGCAGAAAAACATAGCAACAGATCATGACTTTTAAAGAAATTCACAATTCTGTAAAAAATTATAAAGACACTAAGAAGACCCACACTTTTGTATATTAGAGGACAAAGTGTTTCATGAATGAATGAGGCTGAAAAAATTTAAGTTATTTGTTTTATTTTCTTGAACATAAGTTTCAAGCCTTCACACATAATATTTAATCGATGTTTTCTTTATTAATACCCAGAACAAAACAAATAGTGGCAAAAACAACGATTTTTGTAGGGTTAGTCTGTTTTTTCGGGCATGTCTTCATTAACCATTAACTGATTGTAACAAGCAGTATTAAACTGGAGTTAAAACGTGTTAAAACTTATTTGTTATGATAGCTGTCCTATCCATCCATTGCACTTCTCTTGACGTTTGTCCTTCATCGGTTCCATAATTCCAGTCTTTCATGTTCTTGGAGGTCGTCGTCTTTCTCTTCTCCTTACTGGCATCCATTCGAAAGGAATTCTCGGTAGTCTTTCTTTATCCATTCGCTTCAAGTGTCTATATCATAGGCTATTAACCATACCAAAAACGGCGTTCACATGGAGTCCATATCATATTATCATTAATAATACAGTAATAATAATCTCAATCATAAATATAATGATCACCTTTACAATTACAGCTTTTTTGTAATTTTCATTACTGCGATAAATATTACGCTAATGAAATCACTGAAATGCACATGTTAAATAATTAGGAAGAGAATTCTCTATCCCCTTTAGAGCTCTTCATCATAGAGCGAGACAGCAGTAGGCGGATTTTTTAGCATGAGATGGTGGCATTTAAATGAATGCAGAGTGGTCAATACCGTACAGAGGTGACAATACCAGCCGGTGCTTTCCTGCATGAGTGATGAGAGAGCGGTACGCCAGGTGTCGCTCGATATTGCCACCTCCACGCATTGTGTATCACCAATAAAAGAGCAAAAAGTCTGGTTACGCGGTCACTCCCAATCCGCTTTAAAATGAGCATCGTTCTTGGAACCAGCACTAAATTGAATCTAGATACTTTACTCCATTTCCTCAAACTAACGAACTTTTGAAGGAAATTTATAAAAAATAAAAAATAATCTGCTGACTTCTTTAATAAGCTCTGAATA
The DNA here is from genome assembly GCA_964059195.1 of Ectobius pallidus. Classification (NCBI taxonomy): domain Eukaryota; kingdom Metazoa; phylum Arthropoda; class Insecta; order Blattodea; family Ectobiidae; genus Ectobius; species Ectobius pallidus. The sequence goes on from CAXKWD010000007.1 coordinate 93,290,449, forward strand.
TGGAAATATTTGCATAGTTGAATAAAATCCCGAATGCTAGTAATATTTCGATAAGTGTGCATTACATTAAAAACAATTTCAAGCATGGACTATCATTCATAATACTTATTAGCTAAAGTACATGCAAAAGTTAATGGCTTTTGGGTAATAGCCAATTAGAGGAGCGAGCACTGTTACACCGCTTAGTATTTTGCAGTTTAAGATGGTACGAGCCATTTTCCATAACTCCAACCGTATATGGCTTTTATTTTTGCTTGTGTTCTAGTTAGCTTAATTTTAACTAATATTTACCTTATTAGCGGAACAGTTAGAAACAATGGTGAACTTGGCAAGTGAAAATCAAACTAGAGCTTGGATTATCCAGATAAAACTTAATTGGTTAGCTGAGCAAATAATTGCACAAACAGCTATTATCTTTTATTCAATTAAAATTATAACAGTTATCCAGATAACTTGATGCCAGTTAAAAAATAATACGTTAATTATTTGTAGTTCAATTAATTGTTAGACGGAGTTTAGATAATGGCAAATACAGAGTGAATCATCACTTCATCAGTTCCAACAAAGAAGGTTGTCTTGTTTTATAGTGGATGGGTAATCACGTGACTTCTTCTGGCGACTGTTTAAATCCAGATAACTACAATTAATATCCAATTAACTATGTGTTTGAATAACAGTTAACTGTTTTTTCTTCTCAGTCATAAACTGATTTTGCAGTTAACCTTATCTAGTTATTTGCCACTGCTTTAGTTCAAACCCTTTATACTAAAATATTCTGTCCATTCTTAGGTACCATATATCAATGATCGCTTCAATCCGATGCATTACCAAGCTCGGCGATCAATCTTGGTCAAAGGGTTTTTGTTTCCGATTGTTTATAAAATTGGTTAAAAGTGTATACAGTCTTACTAATAATCCAGTTGTAACATTTATATCAGGAATATACACAGCTGAGGAGAAAAGTGTACTAATAATCCTTGCTTAAGGCTGAATGTGTGCATCGCTTTACACAGCCTTGCCCCCTTGTATAAACTTGACGTAAATAATCAAGATGGCCGATATCCGTAACAGCCGGTCGTTTCGTAGATGTCTGATATTGAATTTTGAGGCTATGCATATTCTGAGCTGCTTTTGCGGAATTATAAACATTGTTCCTTGTTTGCGGGACATATTTCCATACTTGTACCCATGATTACAGCTTTCTGAAAACAATATAATGAAATACTGAAACTAGAATTACTTTCTGCAGACGATGCATCGTTATTTGCCCGCTGCTCCGAGAGATGGCGTTCAGCAGTCCCTTCATAGCCAGGGGCTAGTAACGTCACTACTAGAGTGACGTGTTTGTTGACGTTGCCCGTACAAACCCGGTGTAAACCTCGGCAGTTACACTGCGTTTATTGGTAATACGGCTTATGCAGAACTTTTGCGGAGAACAACCAAACAACCGTTCAACGCAGATATAAGCAGTTTTTATAAGTAAAGCAGTAACTTCTTATAGTGCACCGTCCTACACAGTAGGAACGTAGAACTGAGAATCTCTGCTACCTACTTGCCAATTTACCCGGAAATGGAAACGAGGAATCCGTCAGGTTAACTTATTACTTCCGCCATTACTGGAAATATCTTGCTTCTTAACCTTATCAATAGATCCACGTAGGCAATATCTCTTCATTTCAATACTCAGGTGATGTTTCTATGATTCATTGAATGTCTGTTTGCAATTAGTTCTGCAATTGCGAACATTTTTCTCAATCTATAACGCTTGAATAAAGTTTGAGAAGTTACGGCGTCTGTTCTATTCACAATCAGGAAGACTGAATTCAATCAATATCTGTCCTTCATTAATGGGATGTGGAATTAAATATTCGCTTTTGTTCCGGGTAAAGTTCTTTTAAAGGAAACGGCGATTGAAAGTCATTCATGAAAGACAATGCATAGTTTAATTTGGCCAAAAATGATAATCGATGAAAAGAGGGTGTAAAAGTGTTTACCGTAACTCCGAACAAATTATAACTATAAAAGCATGCTTCTCTTTTAGGAAATTGTAAGTTCATAATTTTTACTCAAGAAGATAAAGTTGTAAGAACTTTGCTGCAGTTTATTCTTGATATCTTTCTTTTGCTTCACTTCAGAGGCCGTTATTTTTTCTATGAGTATTTCTCATTCCTTCTGAAGTTGAATTTTCTTATTTGACCTCTTAATTGAATCTTGCGGTCCTTATAATTTCTGAAGGAAAGGGGTGAACGGGAAAGAGAAGTGAAATCATTCGTTAATCAAACTAAGGTACGCGAGGAATTGTTAATAACTAGCTTCTCTTCTTCCTTGCGTCCTATTCTATGAACTTCATTTAGTTTTCCGGATTTGTAATGACATTATTTAATCTTCATGTCTTAAAACAGTAATTCTAGAACTTATTATTTTGGTTCTCGAGTAAATTGGCACAAAGTTTAAATTATCCTTATTCACCTCACACATCATGTCCACTACAATGTACATAAACAATATTTTTTGGAAACAGTCATTAATATAGCCTAAGTTATTTTTCTTTTGAAAATGAAATTTCATTGAATGAAGAATATACGTTTTTAGAACATTGATGAAGTACAGACAAAATCACGGAATACAATTTTTGGCCCCGGGAGGTCCAAAATGCCCCCAAGATTTCATTTTTTAAAGACATGATTTGAGGTAATTATTAAATGTTGTATTTACCTATTTTGAAAATGTTCGTCAAATGTTGCAAATTCATAATTCGGGTCTGAAATGATGAAGATGGTGGTATTAATATTTAACATGTTACTGTTACTGTTGTTTAACATGTTACTGTTACTGACTTATATACAATCTCAAAGAACTTGAAGTCATTGGACTCATGGTAGGAGCAAGAGGAACTGTTACAACTTTCATGTTGAACACCTTCAAGAGATTGGGACTTCCTCCATCAGTTATAACTGAAGTTGCTTTAGCAACCCTCAGAGGATCTGTTTCAATACTGAGGAATCACATATATAAATCCTAATCGTAACTGTTAATGATTTTCTATTTTGTATTAATTTTTCATTAATTTTATTCTCTTTTTCTTTTCAATGTTCTATGTTCAATTACCTTTTTGTTTTTTTCTTTTCTGGTACTCTTTGTCTGTGTAGGCAACCCATAACTATGGGAAGATTAAATAAATAAATAATCGTCGCCTCCAAAACTGTATAAAATCATAGATACAAGACGATAAAAGTAATTAGGCCTATTTATGTTAAAATCTGAGGATTTTCGTCACCAAGTTATGGTTGTCATTCATGGAAAGCGACTACTGCAATTAAATTTTCTTCGTTGATTTTTAAACTTAGAGCCCACTGACTGGTATTAATTTACTTGATGACTCCCTTATTATCAGTGTATAAATTCGGCTCTGGCAAGGAAAAGGCCACAGAGGACGATTTAGTGATACTGTTCTTATAAAACTTTTTGAAATTTTGATTTTATAAATATGACAAGATGTAAGACAATGTAGTTTTGGTTTTAATTATCAAATCAGCAAAAGAACATGCCCTGAAGATGGCGGAAATATGCCGAAAGCCTAGGAAAATATTAAAATAACATATTGTTGAGTTGTTCGTACCAAGTCTATTTTATTTTGTCGAATCTACATAACTTATTTTAACACATTAAAGCGGTTTTAAGAATAAAACATCTAAATAACCTAATTTTATGGTCTGGTCTATATTTAAAATGAAGTATGCATTTTATTACTTAGGGCAAGTGTATTTCATATGTGAAATAAGTTTACAGACTAAAAATTAATATACAATGCTTTAGCTTTAATTTCCCAACTCATTAACACCACAATTTTACAATGACAGCGAACTAAACAAGAAAGACCTAATCTCATTCCATAGAGTGAATACTGAAATTACATTTACAAGAGTATAATAAACGCAAGCATGTCTGGTTATCAAGCTTTAACAGAATTAACTTACAAACGTCAGACGGGATAAAAAGCCAGCCAGTGTTTCATATTATACTTTAATAAATAGCTTGAATGTTTAATACTCGACTCTCCATATCATATTATGCTGACTGCACCCATGTTAAAACACGCATAAGCGTCAGGAGATAACTTGTAATAAAGTTATAATTTGTTCCAGGAATATGTATGCGGTGTAATATGATTAAACAGACGGAATTTAGAACTGCAACTATTCTGGTAGTATTCCTTTTTATAGAAGAGCGGTTCTTTAATAAATTATTAATCAAGACTAATCTTATAAACGTCAGTTACTATAAACTAACTACAAAATAAAAATGTTCTGTACCTTTACTGGGATAATTTTCAACAGGAAGCGTTACATAATCCTTATGAACGATTTATACAATTTTCGCGTTTAATGGGAACTTATAAATAAACCGAAATCTAAAATCTGATTTTAATCAACTCAGATAACTTCATCCTAAGCATGGGCTTTGCTTTTTTTCTCGCCTCAAATTCTGACGTATACTAAATGGCAAGTTTGTGCATTACCATTGTACAATTCAGAGATCGCTATGAAGCAGAACTTTGTCTCTGAGATAGGTTACCCAGTATACACGCTCCTCAGCAGGTTTGGAACAAAAAGTTTTCTTCGTGAAGTGAAATATACGCCTAAAGAACGTGTAATCAACATAACAAATGTAAAGGACGAAAAACTCAAACAAATTAGTTTTTTTTTTATATTGAACATTTTACAGTTGAAAAACTGTAATTATAACCCGCTGATGTTGAATTCTAATTTGGAGTTTATTCGTGGTACTATTACACCTGGACTGGAAACAATAGGAATATCAACAAACAGAATTTTACTCCACACTATTTCGTGAACATCAGTAATAAATTATTTCAAATGTTCTTGCAAACAGAAAATAAAACGTACAATCTTGCAGAACTAAAATAGAATGATTGATATTTAAAATACAAGAACTTCTTACTGCGAGAGAAATGTTATAAATACAAGCTAGCATGGGTTCAGTAATTCAACACATGCAAGAAGTTAAAAACTATAAAAATACCGATACGATGCGCAGTTAAAATAATAAACTGACGAGTGTGTATATAGTCAAAATCAATTAAATGTTAGTCTATTACAACACGTGTATAAAATAATCTTTATATTGCATAAACATGTATTTTACGTGAAAAATAATTATAAGCAAAGAACTCGCCCATGCCTGGTTTTCAGATAGTTTGTACAAAACAAACTACAAACAAAAGCTTTAGCTGTTATTACAAGAAGTTCGTGTACAAAATAAACAGATTAAAAATAGTTCGTGCCAAGAGTTTAAGAAAGTCATATACATACCTCGTTTTCCATTTTCGGATGATGACCATCCCAAATATAATAGGGCTATTTTGTTTTGATATCAATTTCATTTATGAATTCTGTTCTTCAAGGCAGTCACAAAGACGTTTATCTGTTAGTCTAACGGTACTTTTTTTATTCAGGTGGCCCTAAATAATAATATTTCGTGTGAAAACTCGAACGAGTGATTTGGGATGGATTTTAGTAAACAATTTAAGAATATTTGGTCGAAAGTAACATATGTAACGTTTTTTTTAGGGAATATTTTAGCTTATCATGTGAAATTTAACAATTTAATGTTTTATTAACTCACGGTCTTGTTAATAATCCATGTGTAACATTTATACCGAGGAGAAAAAAGTACTAATAATACTTGCGTAAATACAGTGTATGCAACACAGCCTAACACCCTTGTATAAGCTAGACGTAAATAATCGAGAGGGCCGATATCTAAAAGAGTCGGTCGTTTCGTATATATCGGAATTTGAATTTTGAGTTTATGCATCCATTCTTAAGGTACTTTGTTATGAAACATTCTCAGTCACTTTTCCGAAATTACAAACATTGTTCCTTGCATGCGGGACATATTTCCATAATTTTATCCATGATTACAGCTTTTTGAAAACAATTTAATGAAATACTGAAACTAGATTTCCTCTCGGCAGACGACATACTGCTGTTTGTTGACTGCTCGCTTAGATGGTGACATTGGCGTACCGCAGTCTCATGCTTCTTTCACTGCCGCGGGCGAGTAACGTCATCACCAGCGTGACGTGTTTGATGACGTGTCATATTCAAAGCCGGTGTAAATCTTGGTAGTTATTCCTGGATTTATTAGTAACACGGCTTATGTAGAACTTGCGCGGTGATCAACCAAACAACCGTTCAACGTATGTATATAAGCAACGTTTATTAGTAAGGCTGTTAACATTAAAGTAGGCCTATGCAATAAAATTGTATAGTTTACATTACTAAATTTCGAATTTGTTCTTAATGTCGTCATAAACATTGTACTTAGCATTGCTGTCTAATCGTGTTTGTAATAGAGATTTTAACAGAAAATTCTGCTGGAATAAAGTAGACTAAAACTAATATGGACATCAGGTGGGTTCAGTACTATAGTACGGTTTAGTAGAAGTGTCTTTAATCTTTACAACCGTTTACTATCAGCTTTGCTCGTATGCTGTAATATAGACATTCAGGTTCAGGATATGGATAGAAGTAATTCATTTTATAAGTCTACTGCCTTCTACATTTCTTTAAATAAATTTTTCAATATTTTTCCTCATATATATCGCAATCACTACTTTCAACTCCGTAATGAATCTGTACAATAAAGTGCGGATCATTTTAGTTATTTCTAAACACACACATTTGAGCTTGCTTCAGTGGTAGAGGAATTCTGTATAACAAATGCCTCTGCAAAATTTAATTACTGTAGAAAATAAGAATCCATCTTCCTTTCTGCTCTCTGAGGGGAAATTAAAGTATTCCAGAAGCTAGTCTGTTAATAGGATTGAGCAAATGAGCAACATGTAGATTTCGGTACACTGGCTTTCAACTCTGAACATTCTTCTACTTTCGTTTTAAAAAATATAGGCTAAATCTGACTCCGTTCATTTTCACTTGATAAAAAATAATAAGCAGAGCAACCTACATTATGCTTTATTTTGTATGATTATACTTTATCTTTGTGATGATTATGCTTTGTTTTTTATAATTATTTCTTTCATACAAATTAACTATATTGTCTTAAATTAATTTTTGTTGTGACAGTAAAGTAAGTTTGTCTTGAAAAAATAGCAATAAGCTATTCAAGAACACACTACAATAAGAGAATAATGCTGAAGATTGAAAATCTAGTCATCTACGACATTCTCAGTGTCTGTACCATATTATTGAAGTTGATTAATTGCAAATTTTAAGTGAATGCTTTGAGCATTTTCCCACATTATCCTTTCAACTTATCCGTACCCAGTCTTACTTGAGATAGCCTATAGTAGGCTATTGGCTGTTGGTACATCCCTTGCTGCTAGGATCCTCTGAAGTTGAACTATGTTAATCACACTGTTTCTGATATCTATGTTTAAAACTTTCGACATGCTTTTGCACAATGGACTTCTTTTCAAATTTAATGCACTTAGAACATAAAGTACATAAATGTTTATCCTTTTCAGCCACAAAATTATCTGTGGGAAACTGAAGAACACTTTGAATTGGATTTACTGCAATTTTTGGGCATACTGGTGTTCACCAGATGTGAACTGCTCTGATTTGCATTGAATCTCTTGTTAGACTTTAAGGAGGCTTATGCTTTGTTTTACTTATTTTGCTTTTTTGCTTTATTTTTAAGATTATGTCTCATTGTGCTTTTAAAACTTGCAGACCCTTAGACCCCCAAAAGGTTTTAGACATGTAGTTGCTAACCAAAATTATGTTCTAGTTAGCAACTACATGTCTAAAATCTTGTTATGCTTTTTATGCTATTGGGTTGCTCTAATAATATGTAATTTTCCTATGAATTCCGATTCGCTTCTACAGGATGTAACTTAGAATTGAAGTGACTTACTAATGTAACATCTTGTACGTAAACAGTTCTAATATTTTCATTAGTACGTTCGTCCGCGACATCAATGTAACAGTTATAATATTTTCATTAATAGGTTCATCTGCGACATCAATGTACTGACGTAATTTCAGTAGTAGGCCTAAGTAGTAGCAAAAAGTAATCACATCATCAAGAGCAGCAGCAGCAGTCAAAGCGTCATTAAACGAAGTTGTTTTCTGCGGCAGAGCCGTAGTGAATTTTTAAATCCAGTTTAAAAGTGCTACTTTCTTTGGTTCCCTACATCGAAACATATTAATCACTCGGAATGTTCTCGCATTTAAGTAGGCTACTGATACTCGTATTCGACATTACTCTCTTGATACCAATGCCATCCATCTTGTTATGCACGACTCGACACAGATTTCCATATTCTTATTCATCTTAATTAGCATCAGTCGGAATGAGGGGTCTATTACCAAACCCGGCAATCTCCATTTTGATAAATGGGAGGAACTCAGATTTGCAACACATACACTATCAGGAAATTCATTAAAATTTCATTAGAAGTTAGCATCTCTATATAATTTTTTGTTTCAAATTGGGGATTGTCAGGTTTTCTAATAGACTCCTCTTAATAAACAATCGACTTTTAACTCGGAGTTCATCAATTGAGCGCAAGAGGAAATTTTACCAGAACTGAATGCATCAATTGAGCAAGGCGGTCAAATTTGAAATGCATCAATTGAGCGCAACGTTCACTTTTGCACCAGCCGAAGCAATTTCCCTTCCCACTTTGTAGAGACTTAGGACTCTTTGTACATTGACAGGTATGGTTAAAAATGCTGTATCGTATCCATTTCGGATACTTGCGTACCGTTAAGTTGGTACTTGGCATAATTTATCTAGGTCACTTTCTTGGATAATAGTAATCCACTCTCTTTAAGAAACAAATTCTAGTAATATTTCCCGACGATATTTATCAAGTAATTCTTCTATATACTGCTTCCTCCTTTTATGTGTGGGATTGGCTCTAACACACTTTGCACACAACATTTCTCACGCCTAGGGAATATTGTTAGAGCCAATCCTACATATAAAAAGAGGAAACAGTATATAGAAGAATTACTTTATAATCGCGCTCAACTGATGCATTCCAAAACTAACCACCGCGCTCAATTGATGCATTTTTAAACAGTTCGCGCTCAATTGATGTAGGCCTACACCCCTTTTCACTAACATAACACTAATTTTTGCCGAAATGTAAAGCGAGAAAATATCAACAACTTTCTGGATGCAGTGCCTCACTTTTTTTTTATTTATTTATTTACACTGGAGTAAAGCCATAAGACCTTCTTTATCACACAGCCAGGGAAAAGTACATTAATTACAATCATTATACAACATGATTATCATAGAGTACACATTTAATTTTAAATATAAAAGGAAAAGAAAAACTTAGTAATATGCTAGATTAAAATAAATTAGTACAATATTGACTATGACTCGTATAATTGCTGAAAAAATGTTTAAAATATTTACTTATCAATTTTACTCTTAACCAGCTAAGCATTCCTATATACTAACTTCACTGAATTGCGCTTGAACTGTGTGATATTGCTTGGCAGTTACTGAGATAGCTAGGCAATGCGTTTCAGAAGCGGAAAGCCGTTGCTGTAAAGGAACACGAATAGTGTAAACTTCTGAACAAAGGCATGGATAGTAGGGGATCGAGGTGCGAGCGCGTACCCAAGTGATATAGGATGATAGGAAGTGAAAACTACAGGAAAGATAGCCAAGTGTTTGAGGTATGCAGAATTCTATACAGCAGAATGAGACAGTGGAAATATATATAGGCCTATATATATATGAATGCGCATTTTGAACATTTTGTAGTCTTTGAGTCAAGTTACTAAGTCAAAATGTAGGACGCACAATAGTAAAAATGTGGCTTGAACAAGAGTACATCTTAACTGAAACGGGAGGCAGTTTTTATTTTAACTGAAGTATGTAGCGTTGCAAATATTTGCAAGCTTTAGCGACTTGTATTTTTCTTATTAAATTATTTATGTTCAGTATGTATGCCGATATATTTAACGGTATGACTGAATATAATTATAGAATAATTTAATTTAACTTATTTAGGTAATTTGTATTTATTTGGGCTGTTGCCGCTTATGTCCTATTATGAATGCTTGTGAGTATCTAGGATTTAGCGTTGTCATGTAGTCCGCCCATTTGGAAATAGAGCCTAAGTCCAAGTTTATTTCTTCGACAGAGTCATTTACATGGTCTGATTGTGAGTGTGTATAAAGTACAGATCAGGATAAATGATGTGCAGTTTGAGCCAAAATATACAGTACAGTTTCGCGCAGCTCTCATGCGCATGTCCGTCTTTGGCATATTGTTGCATAAAAGACAACCAATTACGCGAAAATAAAATATTGCTCCAATATTGTATATTTTGGCTCACACTGTATTTACACTGTGTCAATTTATGTGAAATATAGTTTAAATAATTGTGCTATTCACCGGAGTTAATATGTTCTTTTTCGTTTTCTTTCATGTATACAGATTTGTTACCAGGAAATCCTGTAAGCGAATGTATTTTCAGTATAAAATTTTGAATAGGCTTAAGCCCTTATAGAACAGCATTGTGAAAAAAAATTGGCAGTGAATATGTGGAAGAGCACCTAGTTTCTATTTCTAGCATGGCATCTTCTGAAGACCAAGATTGATGCCTGTTTAAGCGAATAGGGATTTTGACGGAACTGCTTCGGGGCGTGGGTTCATAGCCATGTATATGTATTTGCCTCTCTCTTTTACGACTTCCTGTAAAGACCTTTAAATAATTCATGCAATCACATTTTCAAGAGACTTTACTGCAAACAAAAAAGACTCTGCCCATTATCCGTCAAGATCTTAGCTTTCAGAGATACGTAGTTTAAGGAGTGGTGCATTGAGGGAAGATTCTACTTGCGACTAATAAAATATCTCTAGCGATAAACAGACCACATTTTTATAAATCCATAAGACAAATACTGTACTTGCCTAAATCACCTACCTGCTAGATGGGAACTCTTTTAAGAAATTTGCTTCCAAGCAAATATAGTGACTTAATACATCTCTTAATTCTACTTTTTGCTAGATTGTTATAGGTTGAAGGATAGTTTTTTCTGATAGGCCTAGGCAGGGATGGCCAACTGGCGGCCCGCGGGCCGCTTGCGGCCCGCGGTTATGTTTTATGCGGCCCCCGAACAACTTTTTAAAAGTATTACGGTAGATATTTTTTAACAGAAATATAAAATACAAAATTTCCTACAAGAGTCCAGGTTAAGTTCAAATTGTATATAATTACGACCTGATAATAAATTTTTTAACAACTAGCAAAATAAAGGTTTAATTACTTTAAGAGAATCAGTAGGAAGTATACTTTGAGTAGGCCTATAAGGCAAACACGCCAGTTTGATGTCGCACGGTGTGGCAACTACGCTTTCCGAAAAGACTGACTGCACGGTTTGGCAACTGCGCGTTCGGAACCAAACAAAACACTCAGTGACTCTGAGATACTAAGACTGTGCGCACGCGAGGCTAGCTACTGTCAAACTGCTGGTGCTTCATCACTGTGTTTAGTTTTAACTTACAAACCTAATTACGTTATTTCACGATGGGTAAGAAAAGAAAAGTTTCAGAAGAAAACAGAGTGTTTCAAGACAAGTGGGAAACCGAGTATCTGTTTGTAAATAACAAGGACAATAAACCCCAGTGTTTAGTGTGTTTGCTTGTACTGTCTGTCCATAAAGAATATAACCTCAATCGGCACTACACTCAGCACCATGCAGCTAAGTACAAAGATTACACTGGACAAGCTAGGCTTACTATTGTATCTGACTTGAAGAAAAAGGTTAGTGCTCAAAAAAACCTATTTAATAAATCCACAACTTTGCAAAAAAATGCACTCTTAGCTTCTTATATTGTAAGTGCAGAGATAGCTAAAGCCAAAAAACCCTTCACTGATGGTGAGTTTGTAAAGAAATTCTGTATAGAAGTGGCTCAAGCTTTTGGTGAAGAAAAATTTAGTAATGAGTTTAAAAACGTCTCACTTTCAAAACAGACTGTCACTAGAAGAATTGAAGAAATAAGTAAACATGTTTCCAGTGTAATAAGTAATATTGTTTCTGAGTCTTCCTACTTTTCTCTAGCCTTGGATGAGTCCACTGATTTAACAGACACTGCTCAACTGTTAATTTTCATCAGAACAGTAGACAATAATTTCATGATAAATGAAGAATTACTGGCTCTAGAGTCACTGCATGGTCATACTAAAGGTCAACACATTTTTGATGCACTTATGAAAGCCCTCAACAGCTGTGAAGGAACAAAAAAGTTGTCAGCAATTGTAACAGATGGGGCCAAAGCTATGGTTGGCTCTCAACTAGGCCTAGTGGGCTTGTTAAGAAAGGCTGGTATCAGCTGTCCATCATTTCACTGTATTATACACCAGGAAGCTCTTTGTGGGAAAATGCTGGAAATGGAAGACACAATGAAAACAGTTATGAAATGTGTCAACATGATCAAAGGAGGAAATAGGTCATTGACTCATAGAAAGTTCATGGCTTTTCTAACAGAACTCGAAGCAGAGTATGGAGACTTGACACTCTTCACAGAAGTACGCTGGCTAAGTAAAGGGAACTGCTTAAAACGATTCTTCGCTTTAAGAAAAGAGGTAGCTGAGTTTCTCAATGCACATATAAATACGCCTATCTCCAAAGAAGTTCAAGAAAAACTACTAGATTCTAAGTTTTTATGCAATATGGCTTTCTTAACCGACATAAGTCACCACATGAATGAACTTAACTTGAAATTGCAAGGTCGAAATCAAACAGTACCTCAGTTAGTTGGACACTTAGATGGATTTGTAAATAAACTTAAGGTTTTCATATCAAGCCTAGAAAAAGCTAATCTAGTACATTTCCCATCGTGCAAAGAAATTATGGAAGAAATTCCAACCAGTGATTTCAGTTTTTGCATACCGAAATTGAATATGCTTTTGGAGTCATTCAATGAACGATTTTTGGATTTTAATGAACTGCGACCACATCTCTTCTTATTCAACAATCCCATGACATGTGACATTTCCCAGCAAGATGACGACCTACAGTTGGAGCTCTGTGATTTGCAAAGTGACCAAGTTTTCCAGAAAAGACCAGAAACTGGTGTCGAATTCTGGAGTAGACTGCCTGAGGACAAATATCCCAAACTACGTGATTTTGGTAAAAAAATTGTTTCAATGTTTGGAAGCACCTACATTTGTGAGAGCACTTTTTCCTCGATGAAATTTATAAAATCAACTCACCGTAACAGACTTACAGACAACCATCTTCAAGATTTGCTTAAAGTGGCCACCACCTCGACAAGAATTGATTTTGACAAACTTGTGAACGATTGTGCCCGCCCTCAGTGTTCTCACTAGTGGTTTTTTTTTTCAGTAAAATTGTTGATTTTGTTCTGCTCAACTCTTGTATGATTAGTAGTATATATTATTTCAACATTAAAGTATGTTCAATATCCATAGCATTTGTTTATACATTAATTTATATAGCCTAAATTTCCCTTTAAGTTCTTGTGCGGCCCCTGCTTTTAGCGAAAGTATGGAAGTGGCCCTTTGGGCAAAAGAAGTTGGCCATCCCTGGGCCTAGGTATTAATTTCCTATGGTGCTTTTTATCATTAAACTGAGTGCATTGGGCAGATAATTTTTCATAACTTTATAGACGCAATAATTTATTTTTCATAACTTTATAGACGCAATAATTTATTTTTCATAACTTTATAGACGCAATAATTTACCTATAGACCTTTTAAAATAATAGTAAATGATCATTGGGGTTGGGAAAAATATTGTCTTCAAACATCAAGGGAATTTATGCAACACCTACACCATTAATCTTAAGTTTCTAGTTGAATTTCCTTATAAACGTGAAAATATTACATTAAGTACGTTTTAACACTAGAACGCCGGACTTTTCTTACATAGTAGAACGCCGGAGAGGGGTAAATTTGACACCTAGTAATAAAAATACAGTTTTTGTTTCTTCATCGCAGCCACATGTACTTTTATCCCCCTTTTTTGTATGTTACTGCAGCTTTTTAATAATCTTCGAAAGCGCATTTTATCGTTTATAGTCTATGACTTTTATATTGAATTATTTTTTATTATATTTGTTTTATTAAATAATTATCATGGTTTCGTTCCAAGATCTAAGACTTGAAGTAATTTTCAGCAGCTTGCTGTAAACGTGGGAATAGTGAACCTGTGTGCGTTCAGCAAATGAGGGACCGAATGCACACCTGCAATAATAATTAACAATTAACAATATTTATTTAATATTCCATTTTTTGTTTTAATCTTTAGTAGTCATTATCCAGTAGCCTGCTGTTGGTGAATGTTGCCTTACTTTTAGCACATTTTCCTTCCTTTTCCATATAGAAATTGCACCTAAAAATCCTAACCATGAATATCACCTTTATAATTGATTTTATTCCATACACATTCACTCGAGTACACAAAATAGTCATCCTCCTACTAATAGCCGAGAATTAACATTTCATATGCCATTGTATATTTCCATCTAGTCAGTACAAAATTCATTAGAATTTCTTGTGGCTCCGAGTATTGTATTTGCCCGTGTATGCATTCATTTGTCGCCATGACATTACCGTGTGATATGGGAGTATAGATTGAAGGGTGGTGGATGAAGTAGCGTTGGCAGGGAGAGCTGCACGTTGTGGTGGTAATCAAATTTGGTGGTTTTGCTCTTCAGACATTCAAGGCAAGTGTCACTGTCTTGTGGAGGTGATTGTGTCAACATTGGGTAGCCGTACTTGTGGACACGTTGCTATGATGTTCAGACTCTGCAGCTACACCACCCCTGTGTGTTTCAACATTGTCTTCACTTCATTATTCCTATCTGAACGCAATGAAGTTGTTAATATTGTCCTTATTATAACTTATAGGTTAGATTAATTTTTTGAGAGGTTGAGATAAATCTGTATTTCACATCCAGAAATAGGAAATATGAACAGCAAAAAATTCGATAAGTATATCAACAATTTTATTTCGTAGGTAGTAATTTACTTCACTCTGTATTTATTAGATATTTAAGGAACCATTTTACTGGTTATACCTAGACCTGGGATTTAGGGCAAATGCCTATTTTGTTCCTTATGACCTAACATGAAAATGTTTAAATATGTGGACGTTTCATGATAAATCACTTACATTTATAGAGTTTTATAGTGCCCTAAAATGCCTATTTGGACCTTTAGAGCCTATTTTACTATTTTAGTGCCTAAAATGCCTATTTTTTACATTTAAAATAAAATTCAACTTCTGTAATTTTTACAATCTTATAATGGACATCCCTCAATGAAAAGCAAACATCAGAGGTGGGTTTTTCACAGAAACTTGATTATTCCAAACAATTATCGCTAAAGGAATGCTGACTGACGGGGGAGGGGGAGGATTAAGGGGAAGGATTACTGTGTCAAGTCACCAGTGAAAGAACATCTGTTTAAGTGAATATAGTCCGTGATGCCTAATTTTGCAGTTAGATCTGTTAAGAATAGGTATACCACGTTTCTTGCAGTAAAAAAGAAAAAAGACCATGTTACAGTTTAGGTATATTGTAATATTTTAAAGTCTATTTTCTATATATTTACACAATTTTAAACCGTATTTTAAGTGCCTATTTTCTCTTTTAAAAGCCTATTTACGTATTTACAAACCTATTTTAGGTGCCTAAAACTATTTTCTTTAGAGCTTAAAATCCCAGGTCTAGACTTATACCACAGGATTTCAATTTTGTTCTTCCCACTTTGTATTTTTATATTTTTTTTTCCTATGTAGGCCTAATGATTTTGAGTTACAGTTATATTTTGTTTTATGTATTTTGCACCAGTCCCGCTACTTAAGACCCCTGAAGTTACACCACACACACAACATCTACGACCATTTATGACTAATTACACGCTAACTGCAAATATCGCAAATAAACTAATTATGCCAACAGCACGACGATAACAGGACCTACAAGATGACATATCACATCATACTATAAATAATTTATTTCATATCAAAATTCAAGTATAATCAACCAAAAGGATTAATTATCATCGGACAGACTGCAGACTTATATCAAAACGTTCGCATAAATACACACTATTCAACTAAGGACATAAAATTCACATCATACTCATGACTTAAGACTTACTGAACAATTAGGTAAGACCGGATGCCCAAGAGGAGGATTCCAGACCTCAAATCGCCGCTAATATCTGTCACCAGTGACATATGTATTTTAGGGGAATAAGAGTGTCTCAACGGAAATGTTTGCTAGGAACAAGCCTACTTAACGTATTCAAGCCAGCGAATAATATTTCACTAAACAAAAATTTTACCAATGAGAAGGCAATGAGAGTAGAATTTTTCGTCTTTTAGGAAGCCAAGTGAGGGAATATGAACAAGGAGAAGCACTCGGTCGACGATTGGAATTAATAGAGGATAGACGTGTCAAGTGAATCGCTCCGCGCCATATAAAAATAGAGTATAAAGTCTTCGTAAATAGTATAAAGAGTCAAAGTAGCGCGTTATCATTAATTATACAATATGCGGATATTATTTTTGCCTAGTGTAGTTTTGTGAAATATAAGAAATAAATCACGTCGTAGTAACAAAGTAGGCTCGCACGGAATACGTCAAGTGCATATATAAAATACTTTACAAGTCCGACAAGTGATATTATTATTATTATTATTATTATTATTATTATTATTATTATTATTATTATTATTATTATTATTATTCATCTGTGCAAACGATCATTTTGTCAGCATTCAAGACTAAGAGAATTAAATTAGAGACAATTTTCTTGTTATTATGGAAACAAAAGAATAGCATTCATGTTTTAATTAAGGTATGTTTTGATATTGTGGATTGAAGTCATACTTATTTCGTATCTATCTAGGTACCTATTAATTTTATAAAGAACTGTGTATGACAAGATATGTCCGTTTTAATTTCTCTACAACTTTACTGTGCTACGTTTTTATATATCTTCTTGCAGATAGCTTAGGAACATCGAAAATGAACGCGAGTAAAGAACCACCTAAGTAATTTTTGTAGCAGAGCGAATAGAGTCATACATAAAAATTTCGAAATTTCAATGTTTATTAAAACCATTCGAGCCTTTTTTCAAAAATAAAAGTTTGATCAAAGTTTTCACGAAAAGTTCTCTTAAAATTTCAGTTAAAGAATCTAAAGTCGAGGCAGTCTGATAAAATTCCAAATATAGTCCTTAATTAAAAAAAAAAAAAAGTAACTACAAAGAACCGCTTACTCACTACGATTGTCCACCGACAGACAGTTCTCATTAAAAGAAAAATGCTGTTTTTATGCATCGGAAACATGTTTTCGTTTTGTTATCTCGATTTCGATTTTTTTTGTCCTGATCGCAATATTTTCTCTATTCTACGTAAGCTATATGCGAACAAATAAAACAAAGAAAAAGCTAAAAATTCTGTATGAACTTTTATCAGTACTCCTCGAGAAAAATGAAGAATAAATCTTGATTTTGAGAAGTAGCCATAACTTCTATAGCCCTATAACCCTGCAGTGTGTCAATTTATGTTTATAAAGCTACACATTTTTACCTGAGGAAGAAAAAGTCAAATAAATATCAAATAAATCAAGAATGTTAATTCGATATATTAATCCTAAAAATTATGTAAATCGTGTACAAATTATTAATGCAGCTCATCAAATCTCAATATGCAAGAACAAAACTACAATAAATTTGTATTTTCACAAAGTGTTATTTTGCAGATTGAATTCTGGCTAGGAGAAACCATGAAAGTTAGTAACTTCTGGTGTTTCGAAGAGCTATAGCTTGGGTCACATACTGCTACGTTGATTGTTCCTAACTTCAATTCAAAATAAGTAACAGCAAGGATTGTACTCCTGCAAACCACGCAGCTTGCTGAATTCTGATGAGTAGTGTGTTGTACAAATTCAGGTTGTATTCTCAGGTACACTAGGGAGTCTCATTTGTAACGGCTGTCACATCTCCATAATAACAAGTCAGCAAACACAACTAATCTCCGAAAGTAGACAACACAACACTCCAAGCAATTCAATTACCTCAACCATGTTTCCCATGTACTTTTTCAGTTGTTCATTTCAGCAAGTCAATACCCTTGACCGCTCTTATGGGGCTACATCGTTAAGACTGTAACTGTACATTTACATTTTCTCATTAAATTGAGTAGGACGCCCACAGATAAATATTTCGTTGCATTTACTTAAGTTAGGTTTATGTTAATACCAGGGATGGGTCGATACCAAATTTTCTCGATACTCGATACCGATGCATGATTTTTTCCTCGATACTCGATACCGTCAACATTTCCAGTTTCAATAAATAGATACATTAAAAATTAAAAGTTGAGTGAACTGTGTAATACCAGCTAAATTAATTAAGTGTGCATATTTAATGAGAGAAAATTTAATATCATCAGTAGCCTATAATTATTTTTAAACTCTACATTAAAACTAAACGTTTGACAGGAAACGAAACAATTAAGAATCCCTTCTGTTCAGATTTTAAGAGAAGAAAAGTCTTTATTTATGACTAGACAAAAGTCACAGAGTGGTTTTCTCCATTTCAAGGAGAAATAGAAGTATTTACTATATTTAGTAGACTACTATAAGCAGAAAGAGATACCGCATTTCCTTAAATTGCAGAATTACTAAAGTATCGAAAAAGTACCGAGTGAATTTTCTGAAGTATCGCTCGATGCCGATACCATGGAAGTATCGAGAGTATCGAGGTATCGAAAGTATCGAGGACCCATCCCTAGTTATTACAATCATTAATAATTCGTTTGGAAGTTGGCCTATTATTAGTTAATAGGTCTAAATATCATATAAATATTACAATAATATATTAGATACTGTATAAAATGCATTTTTTGTGAAATGATAATAGATGTATAAAAGAAAATTTTCGTATCATGAAAAAGTCACGTGATAACTGATAATAGTAATCTTTATTATAAAATACTTTAAATTTTTCACAAAACTCGAAAATCGAATTTGAAGTACAGTTTGAATTTAATAAAATCAGAAATTGTTCGATTTCTTGAGAATTTAAAACAAAATTTATTAATTTTGTATTATTTTACTAAAAATATTTTAGAACTGTCTCGGTATTTTGTAAGAAGACTGACTGACTGACTGACTATAATTATTCCTTTCAATTTTGTATTCCATGATAAATACAAATTAAAAGTTAGAGTCCCTGTACCACATTGGTATTGCTATTGTTAATTTTATTATAAAGTAGTAAACCTTAAAACACTCTTATGCAGTGAGTTTTGAATTACATTGACTTTCGCCATCTTCGGGAAATCCTTACTCACTTCCTCTAAGAATATTTGGATGCTCTTGTTATTGTAAAAATCAGACAAATAGTATTTAAATTCACCTAAACGTAAAGGATTTTACTTTATATAGTCATCTGTTTGTTTGGGGAATGGAGATGGTGAATATAAATTATAGTGATTCCATAAGCTTAAGTAAGAGTGAATCTCTGAATCCTAGCCAAATTATTTAAGTATTTAAAATATATAATGTAAATAACACACCCCTACTTTAAATGGTGGTTGGGTAGGGTGAAGATGGAACTTGCCACCTTCTCGCCTTCTCGTTTTGATCTGTAAGATCTGCACAATGAAATTTGCGAAATTTTCTTTAAATTACCGGTTTACGAACACATTGCGCGAACGGAAAACATTCAAATATTAATGATATTCTACTTTATATAACTTTATTGAACCATAAAATGAGTATAACAAATTATAGCGTTCATATCGTAGAACTTTAAAATAATATAAAACATATTAGGAATAATGTTCAATCTCGTCAATTTTTAAAAAACTTCACGTGGTTTTCCTTCTTTTTATAGGACACAATTTTTCCGCACTAATACGACATGATATATATATATATATATATATATATATATATATATATATCGTATTAGTGCATACATATATATATACATATACTTATACATATACACATATACATATACATATATACATATACATATAGGCCTATATAATATACATACACATACACATACACATTTTATCCGACCCACCCTAACGTCCATACCTTCAATCTCGTCAATTTTTATAAACTTCACGTGGTTTTTCTTCTTCTTATAGGAGACAATTTTTCCACACTATTACGATATATATACATACATACATATATATATACATATACATATATATATACATATGGACTATATAATATATAGTCTACATACACATACACATTTTTTCCGACCCACCCTAACGTCCATTCCTTCTTGTTAGGCCTATATAATTGCAATTATGTTATTTCCATATTCTTTCTCTTTTATAATCATTTTGTAATTAGGGCTTATTTTTACTTTCTAGCATATACGTAGTATAGAGTTGCCTCTAAACCGAAAAAAGTGTTTCTGGAATGACGTCTGTCCATCTGTCTGTGGACAAGCACAGCGGGTAAACGCTGCATTGTATTTACTTCATTTTTTGAATCAAGAACATTTTCGGAATTTTTTCGAACCGCCCAGAATTTGGTTTTTATAACTGAAATATTAAGGGGACTTTTCATGATTTTTTTAAAAATATTTTTATTTTTAAAAAATTGGCTCTCGAGATTTTAATTAACATTATAAATTCGAAATTCTTATCTGTGACCAATAAAATGGCTAAATCCGTTTTTCTGTAAAAATTACTTAGGAGTACTTTACTCATATTCATTCTCATTCATTTATATGAATTTCTCACCGTATTTGTTAATGTAAATTGCGGATAATATTGTTAGTATGATTTTACAGAAGTGGTATTTTTTAAGAAGCGAGAAAGCTGACTCCAATCAAATACAGGGAGGCATTCAAATTTTAGAACGCTCTATTTTGGATGGATTCTGGCGGTTCTATTTGGTTTTCGTATATAGATGCTTATCACAGTTCCATCTTTTTGTTGCCTTGTGTAGGTTAGAGATACGCCATTTTAGAGCGTAGCCTGCTAGAATTAGAGGCGGCTAGAAGCGCCCTCTGGAGTCAGAAGTTGTGTGCGTGTGATAATATTGTGATGAATGGAGGCCAGATGCCAGACTAGTATGAAATTCACCAGTGGTGTCCAGCGGAACGTGCGCTCCTGGTGAAAAGAATGCGCACTACTAATTAGGGGAGGGTGACATGCAAATGGGGACATATATCTGAGCACTCACATACACCAGGGGAGCATATGAGCTTGCATATGTTTTACCTGTGCATTACGCAAACAACCCCTCATAAAATATTTTGGCCGAAAAGCATTCCTCCTGCATTATAACTACTTCTAATATTAGGTACATCGGCAAGGCAATAATCTTTCATTTTCAAGTAATATATTACTGCTAACAAAAATTAAAACAGTGACTGACTGTACAGCTAAATGTAAGAAAAAAACAAATATTCCTTCCTCTCCCATACCATAGGTAGACCTACTATAGATAGAGGGAGCATAGTTTTCGAGCCCGAAATTCAAAGTTGAGTTTTAACATAAATACAAGTTACAAGTTAAAACATTAGAATAAATGGAATAATATGAATACTTTTATTTAACCTGGTGAAAATTAAGACCATAAGGTCTTTTCTTCTCCTTTACCAAAGACTAATAGAATAATGGAATAATATGAATAGTTTTATTTAACCTGATGAAAATGAAGACCGTAAGGTCTTTTCTTTTATTGTACTTCACCAGAGATTAATAATATATAAAAAGATACAAAATAATACAATAAGTGATACATATTAATTCTTAGGCAATATAAAATAATACAATACACAGGCATGGTATAAAATACATTAAATGATATAAAATAATATAATAAATTATTTAAAATAAATTAAATTACAGAAAAACACTTTTTTGAAACTACACAAAAATTATATAGCCTAAAATACATGCACACATTATTCTGTCAGTATTTACAAATAACTATCATATTATTGAAAAAAAACTAGCGAGTAAATATTGAGTTCCATTACATAGGCTATTATTATTTATTATATACTATTGCATAATATACCGTAATACTGTATAAATTAAGAGATCCGCACGAACGAAATACATAAAACTACAGTATTTGAAGTTAACGGCATACATACCGTACATAGTATTTAATAGTGTATCTTTTCTGGAAAGGTTATAACTAATTAATTATGAATAATTTATTAACAACGAATAAGTAATTAATTTTTGTATAGTAATCTAGAAGTTTATATATAATTTTATTGTAGTTAATTATAGCGTATAGTTCGTCCTAAGAATCTTTCTTATTTTGTTTGTTGATATATGTAGTTTTCGCGGCCCTGTAAAACCCGGGCGGCGTTGGACGCTTAAAATGTCCCTAAAAGAGGGACGATATATGTAGTTTTTTTAGGCAGTTAATTTTGTCTTCTAGAACTCTATGGCTAGAATTTGCATAGCATATGAAATTATATTTGAAATTGTTTTGATGGTGGGATTGAATTATGTTCATGCATGAAGCGTTGGCTATTTTCCTTGTTAGATTCGTTACACCATTGCTTCCTGATACCCCCATCGTAAAGTGCATTACCGTACATTATAGGGTTTTTTAATATAAAAATAGTGGGTGCGTTGTGTTCAAACAGTGATGATTCGTCCACTAGAAGCACCAAAGTGGGGAGAACACTCCTAATTAGTATGGATAAACTACATCATCTCTAAACCTACTGTTTGAATCTGTTCTTTTCACTATCATTGAAAAATCTGTACTTACAAACCTTAAATGAGATTGAATTGCCGAAATAGCCAATCAAAAGTAGTCCTATAGTAAATGCTGAATTAGGCCTATATAAACAATATTTTGAAAATTATCCTAATGAGTACCTTTTTACTGTGTAGTAGATTCAATTTATTAAACTATTTTATAACAATCTAAGCCTTTATTGTAACAATCATTTCGTAGGTCATTTCACACAGTAGTGTGCTTTCAGACAAAGACTGAATATACAGATATATTATTTTTGTGATGTGGCACTTTCGTCTTTACCGGCCGACGTCTTGTTTCCAGGCCGCCGGGCCGTGAGTTCTCGGCGTATAAAAAAAAAACAAAAAAAAATCTCTGTATATCAATGTTAAAATAGGTTTTGCACCTATGCTCAATTTTAAAATATTAAATACACAACCTATGTTAAAACATAACTTATTATAAAGTCACATTATAAGTCACATTATAAGTCTAGAAATAAAACTTATATACAAACAATAAGTTAGTCAAAAATAATTATTAAAATTTCTTAAAACGGTTAAAAAGTGAGCTTAAAACCCATAAAAATAAATGTCTTATATTACTGTAAAATATAGTTGCTGCCTTTATATGTGTGTGTGTGTATATATATATATATATATATATATATATATATATATATATATATATATATATATATATACAGTGCTTTAGTTGGAAAATATTTTTTGGGGGTACTCACCTTACTTCAAAATGTTCCATATCGCCTCATACTGAACGTCATCCTTCGGTTGACATTTTCTGCAAGCAGTTTCTTCTGATGACCTATTGCCTCCTTGTAGCCATGATCTGACGTATGGAGCAGGATCAAAAACGTCTAATGGTGGTCCAACAACATTTTATGAAAACAAGGTGGCTGGCCAACAGGTAATCTAAGGAGAAAGTAACTGTAGAAATGCGCACGAAGGTGAAGATTAGAACGCATATCTGTGGCGAATTTAATAGTGTTTGTCATTTTTAACAAATACACTCTGGTATTAAATTAGACATTTAATAACTATTTTAGGGCAATATCGTTCCTGTACTGCCAGTACGACGTACCGGAGCACATATTTTTCCCGGTATGGTAGAAGGAAAATAATTTTATACCGGTACGCAGTACCGGTGCGTACCGGCCCAACTAAAGCACTGTATATATATAATGTCTTATGCTAAAACAAGGAGATAATAACTATGTTTTAGCACAAGATATTTGCTTTTGTGGATTTAAAGCTCACTTTTATACATATTTTTTAGAAATTTTAATAATGATTTTGATTAACTTATTGTTTGTATAGGCCTATAGGTTTTATACTCTGGACTAGTGACTTATGTTACTTATAATGTGATATTATAATAAGGTATGTTATAGATTAAGTTGTGTATTTAATATTTTAAAATTGAGCATAGATGGAAACCTTATTTTAACACTTATATAATCCTATCTATATACATATAGCTCAATTGGAAAATGAAAATAATATAATTAAGGTATGAATAATCGTAGGGCTAATGTTACTAGGCTCTCTTCACGTTTTAACCTAACTTAATTTCCGTTTAAGTAAGTTACATTCGAGAAAAAATACTGTAGACTTATACTTAAGCGAAAAACACATTTTGAAACCTAATAGAACAGAAGGAGTGAACAAGAAACCTTCACTTTTGTTCGCAATGTTATTGATGCACTGGATGCCGAACGCTTTTGGGATACCTCTGCCTAAATTTTAACCTTATTCTCTTTATATGAAGTGTCTTTTATATGAGGTATTGCGATGAATGTAAAGCACTTTATGAATTTCACGATACCTTTGATTTAAAAGATCAAACTGTCTGGTTAATGAATAGGCTATATATATCGCCACTAATATTCCATAGAAAACAAAATTCCTTCCAGTAAAATTCCAGTTCCATTCAAATTGTTTTACCAACTTGAAACTACACAAAATTTATCAACCGCAGGTAGCCATGATTTAGGTAGGTGGTACTTGACTGTAGAGAAGTACATATTGTGTTGCTTGATCATTAGAAGAGTTTGTAATTCAAATATAGAAGCAGAGTGTGAACAGCCACAACAATGCAAACAAGGTGGGAGAGAGGTAGGTCTAGATAACTAGTGTGATAGATATAGAGAAAGAGAAAAAGAAACTGCAAGAGGAAGAAAGAAAATGCTAAAATTAGGGACATGGGGAGAATAAAGAGAATGAGAACAAAATTGAAAGGGAATAAGGGGAAGGCAGCTTTGCATTTAGTTTGAAGTTCTAAATATCGCGAAGAAATGTCTAAACCAGACGAAGAAATGGGACTTTCGATGTGTTTTCCTATTTCTGTTTTTACATATTAATTCCCAACTTCCTTAACTTTTTTCCAGGTACAGATTAACCAAACTAGTATAATACGTATTTATCCTGGTTGAGAGGAAGATAATGCCTTTTGGCCTTAACTCTGCCAGGCAAAATAAAACAGTAGTAACATATCCGCCGCCGTGGGTGAAACGGTAGCGCGCCTGCCTTCCACCCCGGCGGTCAGGATTTGACTCCCGACCAGGTTGGTGGTTTTTCAGTACCGTAGTGAAAAATTTCTTTCCCAAGTTCAGGAATGGGTGTGTATGTGTTGTCCTTAGGTTTAAGTGTTAAGTAGGGGACTGGTGGACCCCGGAAACAAATCCGCTGAGAATATCCCCTTAAGGGACTCTCGTGACCCGATGGAACTTCCATCCAGTAGTAACATGAATGCAGTTTTAACTATCTGTCCACAGTTCTAGATTAGTCGCGTTATTACAAATAATTTTAAAAAGAAAATTTCTATGGGTTGACTTCGGGGAATGCAATTTAAAAGTGTTCCCTATTCCAGGCCATGGAGGCCCAGAGGGTTCCAGGAGGTTGAAGCTCCCAGATTTTTAGACATCGGCACATGAAGGTGGTAAGGTTGTCAGCCTTACGCACCGGCCGCCTTTACCCCCAGGATTGCTCCTGGTACTCATTTCTGTTAGAGGCTGAGTCGACCCCAGGGTCATAGTGCCACCAGAAGGATTAGGCCAATTTAAAAACTCCAACGACTTCATCGGGGATCGAACCCGCGACCTTCCGGTTTGTAGCGCAGCGCCTCAACCACTAAGCTACGGGGAATGCAATTTTCTGGATCAAAAAGTAAC
Organism: Ectobius pallidus; assembly: GCA_964059195.1. Lineage (NCBI taxonomy): Eukaryota > Metazoa > Arthropoda > Insecta > Blattodea > Ectobiidae > Ectobius > Ectobius pallidus. The sequence continues at coordinate 93,316,387 of CAXKWD010000007.1, forward strand.
GCACTTTTTTTTTTTCAAAAAGTTTAATAGGTAACTTACTATTACAAACAAATACACACATGAAGGAAATATTTTGCCTTCTTTTTTATGTAGTCGTCAAGTTTCTCAACACATTTCTCCCATCGTGATACCAGTTTCAAAATACCCTGTTCATAGAAGTCCGTTCGGTTGGAGTATAGCCATCTGCGGACTGCTCTCCCGTGTCCCGTGTTCAGCAAAGTCCACCAATAAAACACCATTCATATACCAGAATACTGACACAAGCACTTTATGAGCAGATAGAGTCACTTTGAATTTTTTCTTTACCGGGGAAGCAGCAAGTTTCCACTCCATAGAGGCCTGCTTTGTTTCGGGCGTGTAGTGGTACGCCCAGGACTCCTCATCAGTGACGATTTCCTTCCCAGTGAATAAGTTTAATTTGTTTGGTCCCATGAAAATTCCTACCCGGTAAACGCTTTGCGTCAGATGCAGAAGTAAAAACAGCAGTCCGCAGGTGGCTGTACTCCAACCGAACGGACTTCTATGAACAGAGTATTTTGAAACTGGTATCACGGTGGAAGAAGCAGCATAGACAAAAGATGTCTCTTGATGTGTGCATTTGTTTGTAACTGTACCTATTAAACTTCTTGTAAAAAAAATTATTGTGCGTTACTTTTCGATCCACCCTCATATTAATTATTATAACTAATGCGAAGTTTAGAATAATAAATTGAAAACTTACAAAAATGCAGTTCTAGTATCCTTTGTATAACTGTTTTATCACACATACTAGATGCAACCCAAACAAGTTCACACTATGGAGACATCATCATTGGCAGCAGCTTCCTGAAGACCCAATTCTTAGAAACAGAAGTATCCGTTTGAAGTCAGTATATATACTTTTAACTTACTTTCCGAGTTTGTCTATATGACTAAAGTTTTGTACGAGGCGTTCCTATAAACCACAGTGAGTACGATAATAGCATAGATCGGCCTCGGTGTTGGGGTGGAGAAGAAGACAGACTGCTTCCGTTTTCCGGGAGATTTCGCCCTCCCACGGAAGTGCCAGCACGTGCTGGATCCGACTGCGAGGAGCCTGCGTTCAAGGGGATCTCCCCATAGCATCTCCCAGACAGATGAGTGCCACTACTCTCGTTAAAGCACTGACATGCCAGCTACGAGCTTCACCTGCTACGATCATTGAAGCACCAGTTGAATTTTATCAGTAGTAGTCGAGGATATTCGCAGTACCACCAGTGTAAACTCTGCTTGAGCTTACTTATTCCAGGGTATACCCCCCTGTTTTCATGACTTTTATTAATTTAGGCTCTTTTTAAATCTATTTAATTTTGTAATTACCTATCTTTTATTATTTATTTATTAGCAGGTGCCCGCGGCTTCGCTCGCATTTGCTAATTCAATACCTAGATTTTTAAACTATTTATTTAACGGCAAAATTATTAAAACGTTACGTTTATTAATTAAAATTGACATATTTTTTTACATAAACTTGCATGAATTAGCATTTTTAATCATATTGTTAGTCGTAGAAAATAAATAATTAAAATGCCTAAAACGAATCTTGTGCTGCCATATGAGCATATAGATTCGAAAAGGAACCATAGATTAATGCACCTAACTCATGCACGCAATCATTCAGACTCTGTTAAAATGATTAGTAATTAAAAACCTATAAGATCCGTCTTCGAGGTGCATTTTCCCTGGGGGGAAAATAAAAAAAATTTGAGTTTTCCCAATTAGGGCTACATTCATAATCTCCATTCCGTCCACCTATGTAAAAAATATCACACAATGGCAACCGAGAATGCCTCTTGGATTAAATTCACAATTGAATAGGTCTACACGGAAACACCAGCTCTTATATTAGATATATTTTCGTATTTGGCTATTCTGTCCTTGACCTGAGAAACCAGTTCGAGAGAAGACTTATATGGCTTTGTGAAGTTTTTAATTTTCTTTTTTCATTTTTTTATATACATAATAATTAGACTGCATGAACCAAATCTAGAAGAAGATTTTACTTTCGGATCAAAATGGTGCGGGTTTCAGTCTTAAGTTTTCTGTAGTCTTTGTGTAGGTAGGCCCTACAATTATGATCGTTAACATTTATTTCATATTTTAAAATCATGAAACGGTATAGTGCTATGCCTATTTTATTCCAAAATATGGGTAGGCCTACTCTATAAATTTGTTGTTATTGCCACACTTTGAAATCAGCGAAATACCACTAAATTTATTGTAGAAATTAAATAATTTTATTAATAAATGGCCAAAATTAACCACTTCTGTGTAGGGTAAAAGTTAAAATTACTACCCTTTGTTGGTCGTTTTACCTAATTTTATGAGGCTTCATGCTTGAATAAGTATCACATTACTTAGTCCATATTAAAATTATGTTTGTTTGTATAAATAATGTACCGGTACTTTACGTTCTCAAAGGATACGAAAGTAAAGTTTTATAGAAATTTTTGAGACAGTTTATTTTCTTTACAGTTCTGGGCTTGTGCTTTCAGAGCAATAGAAAACCATTTAAGTAAGAAAATGGACGAAAGACAGCAGTATTCTTTATTACTAACAGTGTAGAATTGCATTTCAAACTTCACAACATGCAATTACTCTTATTAGATTCTTTTTCTTTGAAGTATCCCATATACATTCCTCTCTTCATAGCTGTTTTAAGACTTTAAAATAGTTTGTAGCGCAGACAGCCATTGTGTAACGACAGTTAAAAGGACGACTGTTAATTTAAGTAAGTTTAGAAGGTACTCAGACTGAAGAACAGGCTCCTTCAAATAAAGGAGGAGAGTCCTAAATAACACTTGTCAGTTTAATTGTAGGATTGCAATTAAGATGGAACCAGTGTCGCAGCGTTATTTGCAGGGCGTGTTTTTGGATGAAATTAAGACCATCAGAAAATGTGTGTATAGTCACAATGAATTAAAACTTTGCCGTCATGAAGTTCACTTTAGGCTACGTATAAAAATAAGAAATGTAGAACCTCATAACATCTGTTACATAATTATCCAAACTCTTCTGGTGATCATCTGCAGATCTTAACACGACCGCATTCTGTCTATGAGGGTTTTATTGCCCGTTAAAAGAAGCCTGGTATCTCAATTGATAATTGGCCGAGCTGAGCAAGAACCTATTTTAACTCGGCTGTTCGGCATTTCTTCGGTTTGTAAATTTAAGTGCTGAGCAGTTACGACTAAACGGGATTTTCTTCCAGTTTGGTACGATTGTTCGCTGAAGTCGTAGAAAAGGATGTATGTGTAAGGATTTTTATTTTTTATTCCATGTTATATAAAGAACAAATCTTAGATTTTTTGTACACAAGGTCTCTTGTTATCGGAACTACTAATTTAAAAGATACCTCACAAAATATACGCATGTAACTATCTCTACGTTTAGGTTAATAGGCCTACAGTGTCAGAATAGCTCGTGATAGTTGCTCATTTCTACTCTTAAATAGACGGCCTGGATAGAACAGTCAGGCATTTCATTTCATTTCATTTCCCAAATACAATTAATTTACCGTATACTATATAATAAAACAAAATATAAGAATAAACGAAAGATAAATTTTATTATGTGTGCGTAGATGTAACAGTCCCATATCTGTAAAATTACAGGTTATTAAAAGCAGTTCTACGAAGGAAAAATCTCTATTCCACATACAAACTTCTGTCCAAACAATTCAGTCGATTCTGATTGCCCAATTTGAACGATTAATAGACGGTGAATGTTTCAGACAATAGCTGTACCGGCATACAAACTTCGTTAACTCACCATACACGTTCATAGCTAAAGCATCCTCTAGGCTCACGTAGGCCGTTGCCAGATGAAATAAAGAATTATTATTAGGCCTATTATTATTATTATTATTATTATTATTATTATTATTATTATTATTATTATTATTATTATTATTAAATTTATTACAAACGTACTAGTCAGTTATTTTTCTAATGTTCAGTAGTAAATAGAAGAGAACAGAAGTGACAAATTAATTTTAGGGTAACTATCGACTGTCATCTAAATTGGAAAGAGCAAATACACAATCTATATCAACCAGATCGAACCCGCAACCTGGGGCACAGAAAGCCTGCGGGATACATTGGCTTGACATTATATGGATATAACTTAATTATATTTCTTAACGTAATAATTTTATTATTAGCTCCATGCATTATCTGCTCTAGTTTTAATTATATAAATTATTTTGAATTTATTACGTTATTAAACTTATAGAATATAAACATTAGAACTTGTACCATAAATCACAGGACAGCGTAAAGTATACGGTAGTCATTCTTTCTTCCTTTATCTAAGTTTTACCTCTCAAACATCTTTGGCATAAGCTTCCATTTGCGCATGTCTAACTGAATTCACGGGATAGCAGGGAATGTATTGAAATTTATTCTAGACAATATAGACAATCAATTGAGAAACAATTTCACGTAATTTGCATTGCTTGTGGAAAAAAAAAATCCGTTACATCTCTTACATTTATTTACGTATCACAAGGCTCTGAAATCAGCTTCAAGAGTAGGTCCACTTTTTTTCCCCTACCTGTAGGCCTACATATACCCATTACAGATAACTACCCATATAGGTTATTATTTCATTGTTTCTCCTTAAGTCAGTTTAATGCACCGTAAGTATTCTAATAATAAACATAAATAAAAATTATATAAGTTATCCATCGAATTAATCGCCTTCGTAATTGCTACATTCATTTACTTCTCAATATTTTTGTCACGTGTTCAGAAAATTCAATAGATGTCCCTGTGTCCTTTTTGCACAAAGTCAGAAGGTGATTAATATGGACCATGAAGCGAAATCGTAGCAATATATAACGACTGGGGGGACATTAATTTGATATTTAAGGCCCTGCGGTAGTACTCACGTACTTCCCATATAATATTTCTTTGCAATTACCGGGATTTTAGACTCTTGAAAACTTATGAGTTTTGGAATAAACCTGTGGTTAGAGAGATGCACATGAAAAACATAATAAAATAAATACGAGGGCAAGGACAACCTTACCATCAAGAGGACTTCCTCCAAGGGGTAAAGGGCAATAACATTTAGAGCTGTTGGACGAGCAGCGTTCAGAAGTATTTCGGTTGGTCATAAAATGCGCTTCAAAAGTGCAGGGGCTACTTCTCAAAGCTCGTGGAATTGGATATGGGAGTTGATAGCCCCAAAAGAAAACCCCCTCCTTAGCCCGGCAATAACATAAACTTTATACATTCTGTAAGGAAATATCGCCGCAAACCCCTCCACAATCCGTTACTTGCAAGTGCGCAAGTTCAGGATGACAGTTCTATTGTTACAACCACCTCCACAATCCCGCTTCGTGTCTCCTTATATATAATTTAGTATTTTAACGCTGTAATTCTGGCATCTAGGGTGTAGGGCGGTTTATTTTCGAAGGGGTATAATACTAGCACAAGGATGTTCTTGCACCATCTATGAAGATATTTTCGAAACTTTAATTAATTATTTTATATATTTTTTCTTTCTTTCTTTCCTTCTTCCTTTTTTTTTTTGTTTTTTTGTTTGTTTGTTTGTCTTCTTTTTTGTTGTTGTTGTTTTAGTTTTTGCTTGTGTAAACATATGTGCCTAGGCGCTGACTTTAAACTTTATTTGGGGTACTTACTTAAAAATGGAAAATTGCATGGAAGTTTAATATAACTTATGTTGAAAGTCCTTCTTCATTATAATAACCGACGTAATTAATTGCTTAACATGAACACTCTGTTCACAGTCTGTTTAACCAATAATTACTGCACTATTAACAACACTGCCACTTTTCTTTAGGATGAAGAAAATCTTCAACAAGTTGTGCCACAGAAGGCTGTCTTTTTATGAATTATGTTTCCAATGGGCGCGAATTTATTTTCTAGCGCTGAAATCATTTGTTATTTTATCCAGATCAAATTGATAGTTTTTTCTCTGTTGAATGAATGATCATAATGAACCCTTTAATGTCTACGGAGCAGTAGAGCAGTAGAGCAATAGCAGCAGTTTGAAAATCTGTGATGTGCGTTTTTCATCGTGCAGTATCTAATAACGCTGTTCCTGTACAAGTCATGTGCAATTGTCTAAGTCATCTCCAGAAAATGGGAGAATTTCTTCATTTTGAGAAAAATCCTTTACTGAACCCTAGTTCGTTTAATTTTATTGTATAAATTGTTTTATTTTGTTATGAAATAACTTAATATGGAAAGCTAAATAAGGAAAAAAGTGATCTTCCTTCCAGCTTAAAAGATGATATTGATACCACAGTACTGGAAAAATTCTGCCTGATACTACACAATCATATACGAATAGATTCACATCTCTCTTGCTTTAAGCATGTATATTTTAACAGTTGCAACATCTTTACGTGTATTAACATTCATTGTGTGTATGCTGAGTCCATAGAGGCTAGCTCCGTTGGGAGGCAGTATGGAAAAGTAAACGGGAGAGGTTAAACAAAGAGAAAGAAGAAGCAGACAAACTTTATGCAGGGTGCATGGAGTATACCTATGAGATTTAAGGAGGCAGTTGATGGCATTAAAATAAACATAAATTCTGATTGGCGTTTTGTAATTGCGTGTACAGTTTAAGAGATGGCTAAATTACTAAAGTCTGGCCGTTCTACGAAGGAAACCTGAAGTAAACAAAAACCAGTACATCTATCTCACTCTAGCACATTACTCGTATGACTTAAGAGTGAGACAGACATACTGGTTTTTGTTTACTTCAGCTTTCCTTCTTAGCTCGTCTCGGGTATAGTCCCGCAGAAAGCAACAGCGCACTATCAAATCGGCTGATGCGTAGTCAATGACCTTGTCTGTCACTGGTACAATGCACATGCACAATCACAAACGGAAGTCACTTCCCTAGACGATGCCCAACTGAACCGAAAGGTCCACGTAATAATCTTTGTATGTTTTTTTTTCTTTCTCCTTCGTAGTTTTACCTCTCCCTTATAGGGACCATTATGCGACCCGTGCCGCCCGGGCCTTACAGGGCCACGACCTGTCGGGAGAGGAATTAACTATGGATCACAACACAGACATACTTTTTGACCAGACAAGGTCGTGGGGGGGCCACCTCCGAGACAACACAAACACAAAGGACGAGACACACCATTCACACACACACACACACACTCTGAACAAAGCGAGGATGGGGTGAAGATGATAATGACGGCCAGATGATATCCGGGAACCACAAAGGCCTAAAGTTACCTGACATTTGTCCCCGGATAAACCCCACCTAGGTTACTTGTCCCGACCAGGAATCGAACCTGGGCCCGCTGCGTGAGAGGAACCAACGCATCCTCTGAGCCACAGCGGTGGATTCTTTGTAAGTTATTTCATTTACACAAAAACTACCAACTTTATTAAAAACTCGCAAAGGGAAACATTTTCCTCTGCTGATGTGAAAAAACTTCATTACGGGTAAAACTTACCGAGCAAAGTAGGGTTAAAGTTGAGGGACAATTTTTTCTGACAAAGTAAATCGTTAGAAAAAAATTGGTATTAGAATTTTTCGTTTGTTTCTACAGAAGGAACAACCTATTTAAACATGCTTAGTTATAACACGTCCATCTTGTGTAATATTATCTTGTCTGACGTCCGTTCTATTGTAATACTCAATAGGCCATGTGGATGAACACAAAAGGACCGTATAGATTGTTAATTTGTGCTATGAACGTGTACGACATAACATTCTATGTCAGGAATCATAAACAAGAAGCCTGCAGTATCCGACTAAATTTGCTCTCGTGTAATCATCAACTACTACATTATAAAAGAGAATGGATCAGATTTCCGGATGCGTACTTGAAGTTAATAATAATTACACAATAGTCTCTTAATATGGGCAGAATATTCGTGGTATTATTATCTCATTAAAATATTAGAATTACAGATAATTTCAATGTTAAGCACTCATTTTTATGAGATTCCGTTTTCTTTACAATTGCAATTTATAATAATCATAACTTAAACAATGCAATATGTTCCAGTAATTTTTATTTACGAATGTCTTCATCTAACCAATAGTGTCGTTCATTCGTTAAAGCCTCTTAGAAACATAAAAGCCTGTTCTTTTTTTGGACAGTAGCCTATCATTGATAACTGTATAAGTTAGCCATGTACGTACAAACCCAAAAACAATATTACTTATAAAAATGGTTGCAGGGATCTTAGGAAAATCTAAGTATATAGGCAATTCTGTTTAATAGATTTTCTTTTCTAATAAGAAACATGATGTAAACATTGCTTGTTAGCATACACAGTCTTACAGGTGGCCTTGTCGTTATTACAGAAGTGAAAATTTGTTTTTCTGTGTCAAAACAATGGCGTATTTTCTCTTTTAATATGAAACTTCATTTTGTTGTTATACGTCACTACATAGGCCTAAGTGCGTTCGTAAATTTAAATCAAGTATAATTTCTACACTCCTCTCATAAATAAAAATGTTTATTAATTTAATCACCTTAATATGTTTAGCAGATGCAATACAGTACAGGCAATACAGTACAGGCATTAAATTTACTTTACGTAAAGAGCTATTGAGTTATCTGAATCGCCCGAGGAGCATAACATCTTGCGTTTTATTTCAAAATTATAGAATTTAGGGTAGTCTAAGTTTATTTTCACCACATGCAATACTTTGGAGTCATTATGCCTAACATTAGACATCATTAAGTTAATAAAAGTCAGTTATCATAAATTAATAATACATTATTCTTACTTTTATTGTTACTATTATCACTTTACGTTTATTGAGTTAGTATTCTAATCCTAACCATGTTACAGAAACCTGATCATGTAGGGTTCTTAGTGCTTAAATGCACAAACTTATAAAAATAGGAGGATTTTTATTTTAAAACTAAAAAATTATTGATCCATGAGGTTTGAGTTTAACAAACCGATGATGGAAAGGCTGATTGTTTATTCAAGTGAAAAGCACGCAACATAAAAGTTACAAAGTTAGATACAAAGCGTAATACAATTTACTAAGAAAATGGGATTATAGCAGCAACACTTTCCTTATTACAGTGCTTCTATTTTATTCGTGTTGTGTGAATCCACGTCCTCAATTTCAGGAAACACTTGCTTTTTTGTGGATATAAGGCATGAATATTTTCGATATAAGGCATATATTATTTTCTTTGACATAGCAATAAATGAAATTATATATTAATTGTAGAAATAAGAAAAATGTGTGCAGTTAAATATGTCTTCAATCACTACAAACATTATTATTCGTAGAGATATTTCAAACTTCCATATAAATCCTAGCCCAAGTTAAATCTAAACGACAAAGGCCGATAGATAGGTTTTTAAATAATAAAACAAGAGTATTTCAACTTGTTTGATAGAGTCATATGGAACAGGTTAAAAGAATGGCAGACACTAGTCGTCAGCTTTCAATAAACATGATATATATCGCATATGATGTATCTGCATTTTTTTCTCATCACCTTTCTAGTTCTCTTTTCAAGGACAACTGCTGGAGACATTCGAGGGTGTTTCATTTCCGGAGGGGCAATATATGGATCTAGACTCTGCAGTAGAAAGTGATGTATCTGCAACATGCACTGCGAGTCTTTCTGCCTGAATTTTAATATAAAAACGCTTTAATATTGTTCAACCGTTTTGACGTATTATTCTGTAGGAAAGTACTGTGTGGGTCAGAAATTTTATTCGTGAAATCAAGCTATGGTATAGTACGGGGTCCCTTTCTCTTAGTCACAGAAAGACTAGAAAGTTCTTCTTTGCTGTAAGGATCGTTGTAAAATATGTAGTTTATAGTAAAATAATAAAAATAACAATTATAATGGCATGAGAGTTCAAATTAGGGGATCAAACCATGGTGGATAAACCTTGCTGTAGCATATGAATATTATAGTGAAAGTGGAAGGGAAGGAACGCTTTCCCTAGTGAATGTATACCATCACTAAAACTATCAGTAAAAGCTTACAATTAAATGAATAACACACTTCCATTAGGGAACGTGTATAATCACTGGGACCGATCAGTGGATGTGTATAACAGAAGTATATTAGCGTCCAGCAAAGGAACTATGTTTGAGTTTAGATGTTACGTTAGGTTCATATTACCGCTATGAGTTCATTGTCATTCAACCCAAAATAGAGAAAATGCTGCTGTTTAGATAACTTAAATGTTAACATATTGCATATTATATGTTACATATTAGGGTCGTTCTCCAAAAAGGGCAGATTTCAATGTTAGAATTTTTTTTAAATTATTTTTTATGTAATATTTCTTTCAGCAGAGTACTACTGAGGAACTAGTCCTCCTTACCAAGTGGTATTTTGCATTAAATTAACAAGGTTAGAAAAAGTCGCATTCACGAAGGTGAGAAAATAGTAAGAAATCGTAATTATATAGAAATAATGTGAGAATTAGATTAAATTTACTGTATTAAATGTTATTATGAAAAAATAACAATATTTATTACCATACAAATGGATTAACACATAACTTCTTACTTATTTTCATCTATGAATAGATTATCACCTTCAAATCAAAACTTTAAATCAAAACATGATATATTGTCATAAACTATTAGGCTATACCAGTATCTTCTTTAAACAAAAATAATAAATGCAGACAGTTAAATATGTCATCAATTACAACATTAATTACACCTCCATGGATAGGACTCAAGAGTAATGGCAACGGAGGTGAGAGAAACGGAGGTGAGATTTTTCTCTAATTTGTCAAACAGCTTGAGAACATTTGAGGTTAGAAAATCTCAGTTCTAGAGTTTAACTTTGCATTCCTTATTATTATAATTTATAGCAAAAGTAAATATAAAAACATACAACTTTACCGTTGGGTGTAGGTTTCGGGGGTGAGAAAGTCCAATTACCAACTCTGCATTTAGCCCTTTTACACAAACAAAACATTGCTTTGACAGCTTGGCTTTATATAAATGATAAGAAAACTGTCAAAAGTTAGAGTCCAAGGAAGATAGAAAGACTACAGTGCCTTCTCTGTGGAAATAATTGAACTTTTATATTGTTTCCCATTAACGGCCGTGGGTGTCGGCATGCTGACCACATGCCCCCCAATCCTGCCATCTGCCTACGGGAGATGATGCAGCGGTCGGGTGGTAGGCCAAGTCCTTCCGGGGATGTAGCGCCACGGAGTTTTATATTGTTTCACGGAGGTGAGGTCTCACTTGGGGACAGGAATGTTTAGTGCAAAAAATTGTCTTTATAAAATTATATATTTTCTTTTCAGTTATTAATTACTTATTTTTTTTAGCTGTTTGTTCTTGTTATAACACCAAAATGGAATACAAATTAAAGTCTGTTGAATTATGAAAGAATTAAAATGACAAGTCAGGCATGTGGACATGACACGGAGGTGAGATCTCACATACTGTGCTCTAAAATGCAGAAAATTGTAAGTTTTTTTTTTAAGTGAACTATGGGATCAAATAGACCTTATTTCAGTCTAACTTAACATAATAATTCATAATCCATAAATACGGTACTTATTTTACACCAGAAAATCAATTGCGACATGAATCTGCCCTTTTCTGGAGAATAACCCATTAGCACTACGTGTCCATTAGCATTCAATCTAAGAAACAAAGAAAGCTATGTATACCATTATATGATTAAAGAAATTATTTTTCTTAACTCCGAATTTTTCTTGTTGTAAAACAAAATAGACTTTCTGGAAGAAGATTGTTTTTATTATTGCAGTACGTTGGTGGTGAAGATATAACGTGACTAGCGATGGTGCACTATCCCTAGCGAAAGTGCATTGTTTAGCAAAGCTTAGGATCAACAATGCACTTTTACTAAAGGTGTCAGTGAAAGTGTATCATCACAAGGGATGGTGTACCTTCCCTGAAACTTCCACTTTCACTAAAACATAAATACTATAAATTGTATGATTTACGTTTTTACCCAAATTCGATTAACGATACAGCTCACAACACCGGCCCTTTAATTGCTGACATTTTTTATCTTACTCTATTCAGCGATACCATTCAATATCTTGTCATTTATCATTTTGGTTAACTTAAATCTCTATAGTAAAATAGTCATAAGGGTTATAAGCATCCTCGCTACATTGTAAATGTGTCAACATACGAAGAGAGGTTCCTAGGAATCTAGTGGAATGGTATTAGGAACGTTCTTGGGGAGCTGAGTGGTCTTGGCGTCAGTGTACCATGCTGAAAACCAAGGTTCCATTCCCACCCAGGTTAAATTTTTCTCAACAGAATATTACACACATATGGTACCTATTGAGTGAGATAAGGCTGAAAACCTATCAGTAAACAATAAATCAGTTTTGTCATGTCATCTACTCTTCGAAAATGTATACTGAAATCATATTTTTAACTCTTCAAAATTGGCAAGGCATGTTCCTGCCTGCAACAGAATCAAACCCTTAATCGCCTAGTTTATATGAATATCCAGTGGTCGGACACCAGAGACCCTTGTTAGAAGTACATCTTCAATTTTGTAAAGTAAATTCCGGAATATCTGTAATACAAATATTTAAAAAACAATGTTTCTTCGGGCAGTTTCAGAAATTTGTCAGCAGCATATACCTATAATATTGCAGTTTTAACGGTTAATTTAAAAAAATAAATATTTCTTCCTTTATTTGCTAGAAAAATAGGGTTATATTATGTTGTGCATTATACTCTTTGAGATTAAGAATTAAGAATTAAGAATTAGCCCACAAGCATCCCATAGCGGGCAAGGGCCTCCTGGCATACCAGGGTGGCTGACTTGTAGAAGGAACGTTCAGGCTAGCCTCATATGAGAACGCTAAAATTTAATATAATTGACCCTAGTTTTAGTACTAATTGTCAAGAGTTTTCCATTTCTTTCTGTCTCTGGCACTCCTAGACCACAAGTTCCCCACAACACTCTTAAACTCGTCCTCCCATCGCGATTTCTGCCTTCCAACACTTCTTTTCCCAGTTCTGGGCTCCCACACTGTCATCGCATGTGTCCATATCTCCGGGTTCATTCTCATGACATGCCCTGCCCACATCCATTTTAATCTGGAAGCAGTAACCATCACATCCTTTATAGATGTCGCCTTCCTAATGTCTTCATTTCTTATTCGATCTTTCAATGTGATGTTTAACAGCTTCCTCTCCATCTTCCTCTGATATCCTTACATTTTTTTTGGAAGATATTTAACCTTTAAAAGCTGACTTACATATATCAATATAAGCAATCATAAAGTGAAATCATCAGTGGGCTCTAATTTTAAAATAAATGAGGAAAATTTTAGTACAATAGTTTGTTTTATGAATGACTTTCCTAAAGTATTCGTAAAAACCCTCACATTTAGTCCTCTGCTTTATACAATTTTTTTCGAGGTGACGCATTTATACGTATGTAGAAGTGAAAAGGTTAATATTGTCCGAACTGGTTCCCTAATATTTTCCCCCGTTACCGTGTCCAAATAGGTCGCTTAAATTTTTGCTTGTTGTTTTTGTTAGATTATATGCTAGAGACTTACATATTATCTTATTCCTCAACTCTACCTTAAACTATGGTTGAATATTCTTACTCTACCTTTCTTACATGTCCTATGTTCGATATTTAATACCATTTTTTCGTGTCATGCTGATCCGCATTTAAAAGCGGTTTAATTATATCCCAAATTTACCTTTAACCTATCGCTTGATAAGTTAGTAAACTAAACTCCGTGGCGCTACATCCCTGGAGGGACTTGGCCTACCACCCGACCGCTGCGTCATCTACCACAGGCAGACGGCAGGATTGGGGTGCATGTGGTCAGCATGCCGACATCCACGGCCGTTAATGTGATAAGTTAGTAACGTTGAAGAAAAAATTATTTTAAAATATTGCTGAGTAATAGGCCTAAAGAAGATTAATGTAATCAGTGTTACATAATTATTGTAGGTTCATTTTTTCTGGAAAGCGGAAGCACAATCGAAGTAATTTGGTAAGAAGAAAACGATTCTTATTGGTTAACTGAGTGACTTCATAACATTCTTTGGTTTATACTATACCCCAAGTAAATATTCCTTATAAATCAGTAAAGAAGCGATTATGAATTTTTAAAAAACCGACACTTCCCGCGGAGTTAGTAATATGAAGAAGACGTAAGTTAATAGAAAGACAACAAATTCTTAAGAATCTCCCATTTTTTTTGCGAAATTTGATTTTCAATTGATCCTTAAACCAATACATTAATTCTAGAAACGAAGTTTTTACTTTCTTCTCTTTACTGTATAAATCTCAAAACCTCTAAATTCCCAATTTCCAATCGATTGGTGATTGTTTTTCCTGAGTGCGAGACAAGAGATTGTAAGATTTATTGGTGCTTCCTGGATCCCAGCCTGTTGTCTTGTCTAGTTTCGTTAACTCCATTGACGAATGTCATTTCTTCTTACTGCCAGTGGAGACCAGAACGGAATTGCTAGGAGTGGAAACTCATCTCTTTCAAGTGGAGTTCTTTGCTTTACTTTAGTTCCTATGTTATAGACCTCATAAAACACCAATCCATTTGGTTACTACCTAGCTTGTAAGGTTTGTAGACAATCGTTTATCACAATATAGTCTGCGCAGAAATGTTTTAGACATTGGGATGGGTAGGTATTGTCTGCTCTAAAACCGGCCCCAAACCAAACTGACCCTAGCATAAAGTAAAGTGTTCCCTATTATAGGCCATGGAGGCCCAGAGGGTTCCAGAAGGTTAAGGCTCCCGGAGTTTTAGACAATCGGCACATGAAGGTGGTAAGGTTGTCAGCCTTACGCACCGGCCGCCTTTACCCCCAGGATTGCTCCCGGTACTCATTTCTGTTAGAGGCTGAGTCGACCCCAGGGCCATAGTGCCACCAGAAGGATTAGGCCAATTGAAAAACTCCAATGACCTCATCGGGGATCGAACCCGCGATGACCCTAGCATAGTACTCGTATATACTTAAAGGCGGTTTTCCACCAAACATACAAAATAGAAACTCATGTCTTTCCCAACCCAATTGCAATATTTAATAAGAAATATTGTAAACTCGAGTGGTTAGCGACAGTTTTGTGTAGTTTTCTGAGTTGCATTTGAGTCAGTTCAGGGTTTATTTTATTTCCACCAAACGGACAAAACTAACACAATACATAAACACGCTTCTTTCGTCCTCGCTAGCTCAATAGTTCACTACACTACCCTTCTATTCGAGTTGTAGGCAATAGTTGTGTTTTTTTCTGCTTCTTTTCTGAGTCCCGTTAGCAGCGGGAAAAGTCAACTGTTTCTACATTTGTGTAGCAAAGGTCAACATAGCAAGAAACAGATTTAGTGTAGCAGCCTTTAACGCAGCAAAAATGATCGAATGAAGAAAAATGTAAACAATGAAGAAGATGTCGGTTTATTGGATTTTTAAATATATTTTTATTTGTTTATTTATTTATTTTTTGGTAAGCATCCCGTTTTATCTCAAGTAGAAGATATCAGATACAGATTTAAAATTAAGAAAATATACTCATACAAGGAAAATGCAGTCATATTTGTACCTCGATTAATGAGTAGGGCAAGGGTTTTTATGACCTAAAGTCGCCTACGTAGCAGAATAGAGTACCGTATGCACTTATGACCTAAAAATTGCGAGATCATGTTCTTATAAAATATAAAAATATGCCTTATAAAATATTTTTCCTCGTTTTTAAAAATAATTTTCTTGGTTCTGTAAACTAATAAAGTGAAGACTAGAAAATGAAAAACAGAAAATTTAAGGAATTTCAAAACGTGTAAATATGATTCAAAATACAGATTGCTGGAGAGTTTTCAGAATCTTGTTTAACAGTATCTATTTTATCATACCTAACTTGCAATATACAATTAATACCACGTACAAATTTTCAAATGGAAATGGCTGCCTATTATCAGCTAAAACGATTTTGAACATACTTCTACTAATGCATGAGAGCAAATTTAAACTAAACAATATTACTTGACTCTGTATTATCAATGCAAAAATTCTCTCCTGACAAAGAATTTTTCTTCCTTTCACGTTCATTAAACTAGACTCGCTTCACGCTTCAAGATGATGCAATTCCACAATGAGAACTGAAGTATTAACTGCAGATTAACGGTTTTCAAGAGTTCTTGCCCTAGGACTACTACATTTCGGACAAAATATAAAACAAAATTGATATAGGCTAATGGTTTTTTCGTCAAATAGTTTTTCAGTTGGCCTAATCCTTGTGGTGGCACTATGGCCCTGGGGTCGACTCTGCCTCTAACAAAAATGATTACCAGGAGCAATTGTGGGGGTAAAAGCGGCCGGTGCGTAAGGCTGACAACCTTACCACCTTCACGTGCCACATATCTAAAATCTGGGAGCCTCAACCTCCTAGAACACTCTGGGCCTTCATGGCCTGTAATAGGGACCACATTACTTTTATTATTATTATTATTATTATTATTATTATTATTATTATTATTATTATTAATCTAAAGTAGGTCGTGGTTGCTGCCTCATTTGATTACATTTTGGTTTTTGAATATAAAATAAATGATAATATAATACCGCCTCATTTGATTACATTTTGGTTTTTAAATATAAAATAAATGATAAAATAATACCCTAATCTCAACTTCGTTTATGTAGAGTAAGCCTTTCGGTTACATTGGAACCATCATCAGGGCAACTTCAAGCAATTATTTGCAAATTCAGCTCCTGTGATGCGTTGAGTCAACTCTGTTGTTGATTTGAGATCCCTCGCGTAGCCTACAAACACTCCTACGGAACACACATTCGCTATCAGAACGGCAGATGTAAGTTGTTCAGATCCTGTATTTTTTTTCGTGTGTCAACAATCAAGCTTCGATGCTAAGAACATAAATATATATCAGCCTAAGAATATAATTTTTTCGGAGTGAAAAATTCTTTGACGTTGAAAAAAAAAAGTTCCAAGAATGCAACTTTTTACGGAGTGAAAAAAATCTTCGACGTAGAAAAAAGATTTTTAATATAATTCCTGCTAAAGGGACCTCACTCAAGTCGTGTCTTTAGTTTAAGATTTTGAGCTTGTTAACTTTAAGTGACAAGCATATGAGCTAGAGTTGTTTCTCACCTCGAGTTGCTTATTGAATTAGGCCTAATCCCGCCATTAGAATTCCGGCTTTCGGGGGGGAGAGCGGGTCGTTTCATAGTAGGGGGGTCCGCACCGATATGGCATACTTTGAATTTCATCACATTAAATTCCATCGACTATTCTGGATAAATGTATATTATATATAAAACGATTTATCTTTTAATTCGAGAAGTTCATGTAGGCATATTACAGATTTATACCTTCAGACTGCAGACAAATCGTACGCGAGACCATAGGCGTAACCAGGCAGACCATATGGGGGGTTATAACATCCAGGGAGAGGGGGGTCCGGGGGTCCTCCCCCGGAAAATTTTAAAAATTAAGATGCAAAATAACGAGTTTTAAGCTTCCGGGGGTCCACCCCCGGAAAATGTAAAAAATCAAGACACAAAATAACGAGTTTTAAGCTAACGGGGATTCCCCGGAAAATTTTAAAAATTAAGACGCAAAATAACGAGTTTTAAGCTTCCGGGGTCCTCCCCCGGAAAATTTTAAAAATTAAGACGCAAAAAACGAGTTTTAAGCTTCCCACGCTTTATACTCGTATTAAGTAATTTATGGGCAGACTTTAAAAAATTATACAATTTTCCTTTTTTTAATCAATGGGGGGGGGGTTCAAACCCCCAAACCCCCCCCCCCCCTCGGTACGCCTATGCGCGAGACCCAGATGGCCATCCACAGACTCGTTCTTATGATAAAAAGTTATTATAGTGCTGCGAAATCTCCGATAAATTACTCTAGATGATATATCTACGTGTTTTTTCCTATTATCTTCAGTGTGAAAGACGTTACGGTCCCAGACTCATTCAGGCATATGGCCGATATGATAAGTAAGTTTCTCTAGTTCTCCACCAAAGTAATATACTCCTACAAAGTTTCTAAATACATACATTAGTATTATAATAGTGCTAAGTAATTTCATTGTAAGAGTAGCTTAATAACTCAGGGAGTTTTGGTTCTCGATAATCTGTTTATTGTGTAATTATTGTATTTAAGAATAAAATAAAATATACGCCTAATAATTCATTATTAGTAATTTTTGGTAAAGGGATTCCTCTTAGGTTGAGACATTTCCCTGAGTGTATTTACATTGAATAGGGTTACCACTCAACTTCACACACTGGCTGCATGGCTTAGTTCTGGGCGAAGCCATTATATTGAATTAGAAGAAGAATGAACTCCGCGTCGACAGAAACTTCTATGTGTCACAAGCGTAACCAATTCACATGGCAGATTAAGAACTAAAGCTCCTAACGTTAGACTAAACGTGGGCCTATAACTCTGTACATAATTTTTGTTTAAGGTTTTGAAGAGTTAGAAGAAGGTACCATAATTCAATGTATAATTGATTATTTCGCCAATATGCCATTCACTAATTTGACAGGCTATTCTAGATTCTTATTGAAAACGAAATAATATGCTGATTTGAAAATTACTTAAAAGTTTGTGTCAAATAAATAGCAAATTACTTATCAGTCCCCCGCTGTGACGCAGGGGATGCAAACACTCCTCTCACGATTCTTGGTCAGGACAAGTTACCTAGGCGGGTTTTTTCCCGGGGGCTTCCTTCACCTGAAGTCAAATGTCAGGTAACTTTAGGCCCCCGTGGTCCCCGGATATCATCTAGCCGTCATTATCATCTTATCCCATCCGCGCTTGTTCGGAATGAGTGTGTGTGTGAGCCTGGTATGTCTCGTCCTATGTGTTCTTGTTGTAATTATCCTTAAAATATTTTAAGCGAAGTCAAGTGGAATTAATCATTAATCCTGTCAATGTGGCATGCCAAGTATTTATTTTCTCTCCTATCAAATGATCTAGAATTTAGTAGATCTGTAGTATACTTTGCATATTTCATTATTTCTCAAATACCCGATACCTTAATCAATTATTAAGATTTATTCTTTGGACAAAACTCAGTAAAAACTACTACTGGAATTTTCACTTAAATTTTTAGTATATGTATATAACTTTTAACTTCTTAAACTCATATTATTTTCTTAAATATGCTCTTCACAAATTTTCCTTTAAAATAGTCCGGTGAGACCTTCTCTATAAACAGCTTGTTTTCTGTCAAGGCGTTTCCCTAAGGGCTTTATTAGGCAATGCATTAGAGGATAAGTGGGTTAAATAGTAGGATTCAAACCCGCTGATCTTCATTATGGGTAATGAGCCTTCTGAATTAACCGTATCATCACAAGGCACTCAGCTTCTTCTTAATAATGTATAATATTAAACTTTTTATGGCAGTATAATTCCTATTTTCTAGGATAAGGATATAAAAATTCCTACCTAATTCTGAAACCATATATACCGACACATATAATTATTGCTCAGATTTTAAATTGCGCAGAACTATGTGCTTACATAAATACATGCATAATATAGGCCTATATATACGAAGATTTATCAGGGAATAAATTAGCCTATATCCAAATAATGCCGTTTCAAATGCATTATTAAGTACGCAAAATCTATAATTATTATATAAATTTTTCTGGTGTTTAGCATGAATATTATTTTTATTAAATGCTTTTCTTCATAACTATTTATCATTCAGTTTTACTCTATCACGTTCTTAGAAAATTCGTGGTCTATCGGCCCATTGTAAACTTACGCATTTAATTTTAAATACTGTACACAATTTCTGTAGAAAGTATTTTATGACAGAGCTTCACTTTTTTCGCGTTAACTTCCAAATTCTTCGTACAATACCAAGGCATTTAATATGCCGCAGAATTTCACATTCGGTCAACACACCCTTGTATACATGTATTCTAATATGTAATATTGTAATATGTATTGTAATTGTAATAATAACATGTATTGTAATATATTGTAATATACATGTATTGTAATATATGTATTGTAATACAGATTGTAAGATGACAGGCTTTTTATAGACAATTAAAACCTTTCTGACAGGTAATAGTACATGTTCGATTATTCGTTTCAGTTTCCAATAATTAACTTAGGCTATAGGTGAAGAAAAATTAATCGAATTCGTATAAATATTCGTTCATGTACCGGAACAATCACCCCTAAAGAAAACTAAGATATCCTGAGATTTTATAAGTTTTGTTATTTT
The DNA here is from genome assembly GCA_964059195.1 of Ectobius pallidus. Classification (NCBI taxonomy): domain Eukaryota; kingdom Metazoa; phylum Arthropoda; class Insecta; order Blattodea; family Ectobiidae; genus Ectobius; species Ectobius pallidus. Next base: position 93,336,603 of record CAXKWD010000007.1, read on the forward strand.
ATTGGCATTTTTTAAGCGTTAGATAACTCAGAAGGGTCGTACCATACTCCAACATTTCTGTATGCAGTGAATGATAATATAAATAATGCGAATTGTGAATAATACCATATGTGAAGAAGTAAATGGTTCTTGACTTGAAGGAAAGGATTTGTATGGCCTACAGTAAGTTTCTGAGAATTTTCTTCTTGAGGTGCACTTCGTAAAAGAATTCTACTTATTTACTTGAACTGAAAGAAAGCACTGCAGATGGATATGACAAGACGATGAAAAGAAATAAAGGTCGTGTGTACACTAGGAAAAACTAGATACATAAGCAAAAAGGGATGAAATGGGAAGCCAAGGAAGATCAAATAAAATGTAACATAAGAAAGCTAACACAAGAAGAAGATTTTCCTTATACGATATTCTTGAACCCGAAATGCTTTCGTCAATACTGTATGATGAAAAAAATAGACACCAGACTACAGTAGGGTGATCTATCCGTAGGACTAAACTGTAATACGCAAACAATAACCGCCACATATATAATTGACCTTTTCATGTTAACAAGTTTAAACTGTAGATTACTTTGATCTATCATTCATTTGATATTTTATTCATCTTACAGATTTTTTTCCACATCTTATAATCTCACAAAGAAGGATTATAGAATGTTAAAATTTCGTCGCAAGTAATTTATCAAAATAAATTCAACATATTTATCATAGGTAATCCCACGAGAGATATGAATTTATGTCATGAAACTCCTATCTCGAGTAGGATTTATTAAAATTATTTCACAAATTAATTGTAACGGATTTTGTAAATAGGCCTAGTAATTATTTTCTCTCTTTGTTTTCAATATTTTTTGTCAGCCGTAAGATCCCGCATACTAGACGAATGAACAGTCCACGAATCGATTCGATGAATCGATCCGAGTTCCCAATGCTACCAGTAGTGCGCATCACAAGATGGAGGGCGTCGTTGTAGTTGCTTACATCAAAACGCTGTAAAAGCACACGAACTAGTTTGTACCGAATCGAAATTGTGTTTTTAATCAATGAGCATTTACATTATTTCAATTTCTAAACAAGTTATGTTCTATAAAATAATCTGTTTTCGTGCTGCTTAATGACAGCATGTGATGCTTTAATCACAGCACGTTGATGCCTTAAGTGTCCAGTAACGAGCTGACGATTTTATCAGATAATAGCAAGCATTTTATAAGTTAAACGATCGTGATTGGTCTACATCCGAGGAGTTGCTAAACGTTATTGGTCAATATAAAAAACGACGAGTATGAGTGGAATAGACAGTTAATTTAATTGGGATGTAATTAGACCTGGATTAATCTGGTAATATCCTCCGATTTCATCCATTATGTGTGCAGTTTCTCGAAATCTCTTAATTTGATAACTGATTAGACCTAGGTACTGTAGAAATCTTGAAACAGTAAGATTTATACTCAAACAAGGTAGTATTTCACGCACATAATAATTAATATCAAACATAACTATTCAGGCCTTGAAATCATAGTACTCATTAGTTACATGCAGGTTTGGAACATCAGCATACATAGGCCCTAACATATGCAACGAGACAACGGTGGTCAAAGTATAGTGAATGACGTCATCCAAGCGAAAATGTGGCAAGATTCAATACTCAATACAGTCCGGGCTATTCAATGTTAAATGATATTGAGTACCGGTATTTGTATGCATCGAAAGTAAACAGTCATTTGTGATGGCTCCTAACTAGTTTGTGTCTACTTTCTTGTCAATATGAAAAAAAAGTGTATATTTGGTTCATCATCCATGTGGGAACTTCTTATTATTTATTTAATATAAAGCTCAGGGTTTATCCTCCTGGCTTCCCAATATAGTTGTCCTTTCGACTTGTCCCAGTATGCTAAAGAGGACAGCACGTCCTGAGATGTTCCCAGTTTTGAATGGCATGCATGTCGGTGAGACGAATATGCATTTTCATTCGGTGCAGGTGTACTGCGAGACAATCACGTTGTGTTGCTGTCCAAAAAGTTGCGACAGTTTCACTGAGAGGAACTACTATATCTTATGAAAATAGAACAATCAAAGATATGTAACAAAATTTACTGCCTTGGCGTTGGTTACTCTGTACTTTTCTTAGAATGAAATTGCCAAACCTTCATGCCTGAACCTAACTTGATTCTTTTTAGACAAATAAGTTTTTATACTTAGGCCTGCCTGAAATCGATTCCGAAATCCTGAAAGGCACTTCTCTTAAGAAGAAAAACGGACGGCATGATGAACTGAGTTGTCATCTAAGTGTCCTTCTTGCTCTTTTGCACAATCCAAGGATTTTCTATTTTAGACAATCGCTAGTACAATAGTACTTTTTATTTTCTTGTTATTCAAAGCCATAATCCAGGGCTTCTACTATAGGGCTTCTCAGTAGTTAGCAACATGTCAATCTGATGTTAATCACAATTATAGATAAATTTCATTTTATTATAGTCCAAAGTATTGAGCATTGTAACATGTTTTGTCTGACCAAACAATGAAGTTAAACGGGGACAGTTGACCTGCTTTTTCTAATAGCTCTTTTTAGATATGTCTACTTCCAATATCAGAATATTAAACGGTAAATTTAAGTCTTTGCTGTTTATTAGTAACCTTAAAGAGCTCTCATTACTGTAAAAAATTTAAGGCGACCTTTCCACATGAATGATTGGTTTGGTAGAGGTGTAACTTTTGCAATTAAGTTGATACGCTTCTACCGATCGAGGTGTCAACTTTTTAATGGATGAAACTCTTGTTCCACGTCGAGCTTGCGTACACGCCTACATAATGCATAGGGCAAACATTTATACTAATATACCTGCTGCGGACCCATTCACGTTTAAAAGAAGAGAATAAGTGTATCAAAAGCCTTATTTCTTAGGTTATAATAATTAGTGTATAATAATTAGTATAGGCCTATAATAATTAGTATGTATTTAATGAACCGTTTTATTAGTTATAACTAGGGGGCGGATTTCTATGACCTAAAAAATAGGATATATGCATGCATTTATTACCTAAAGAACATTAAAATATGACCAATAAAATTTAAAATATGACTTTACCACTTACACATTGTGTATATTTTTTTAAGTTTTATTACAATTCATTTTATTAAAATATAATGTTAATTATTTAAAACATCTGTAAATTCTCAAAAAGTATAATTGTAATGCAAAATTTACAAAATATGATATGAAACTTCAAAATTTCTTTAATATACACACAAATGTGCCAAAAATATGGCCTAAATATGCATATTCACACTAAATATGCTACAATAGTTGAAAATTTCCTAAATATGCAGTTATATGCACAATAAAAGCCGTTCCATTTTCACCAGGATGCTTGGAATCGGGTTCAAATTAGTTGGAAAACTTAAATAATGCAAAGGGGGAAAATATGACATGTCATAGAAATCCGCCCCCTTTTTATAACACAGGATTTTAAATTTGTTCTTCCCTCTTTCCATTTTTCTTCTTTTATTATTTTTATTCTAGGTATTGGATTTTAAGTTAGAGTTATATTTTGTTTTATCTATTTGTATTTAATTGTGTTATGTGAATTAACTCAACTGAACCCGAACACGAGCACTTGCTCATTTGCGTAATCATTTGATGTATTTTTCTTTTTTTCTTTCATATAACAAGTAAAATAAATACATTTTCAAAACCACTGTCACAGCTGAATAAGAAATGAACATTAAGAAGGATAATGTATCCAAACCTAATATAGTCAATCTCTAAGGCGTACTTATATTATGTTATGAGAAATAATGTTAACATTTAATTGTTAACAAATAATTGTTTAATTAATTTTTTTAAAGGAATCCCTGTCAAGAGAATATTTTGACTCGTGGTTTTTATTGTCCTTAAACGACAGGTAACTGCGTTTTGAATATTACATATATGAGTGACATTCGTCTGTATTTAAATTCCAACGCATTTACACCTGTGAAATATTGTTTTAATAAATCCCTTGATTTCTCTTGCATATGCAGCGGGAAATAGGCATACTAAGTGTATTTATAAGTACTTTCTCTATGAGATATTTTCAATAATTTCCACTAGCCCCTCATACATACGCACATTAAGAAGGATCAGTAATATGATGCACAAACAAATTGTGTATACTTTATCAGAAAGAATTCTGAAGCTCTTTTCTAAATCTTGCAATTGCAACAAATCATTGGAACAGTGGAAAAACATTTTCCAGGTATACAATCAATACACTCCTGCAAATAAATGCCTCAGGATACATAAGGGTCTAATATAATATGTTATATTATAAGGAATTCATGGAAGCTATAAAGATAACGGCGAAGGTATTAACTCCCAGAGGTGTACAAGGCAAGTCCCAAGGTAACAATCTATGAAATCCTTGCGCATATCCTTGGGGGCCTCTCAACATGATGAACTTCGACGAATTTCTCGTCATCGTATAGTGCGATCCATCATTGCTAAATGCATTAAGAAAAATGGTTACTGGTAGTTCTGTGTCCAACAGTAAACCTCGTGTCGAAAAAATATTAGCTCTTCACCTAATATTGTCATTCATTATGAAGATAACGTTGTTTTTAGGGGCATTGTTTCGCTAGATTCGTTGAATGAAGCTGATCATTACATTAAATGGAATCATTCTCAAAGAAATATATTTTTATGTTCTACGTTATAGATCTTATAAATTGCATATTCTTTTTTTTTTTCAAAAGCAAACACTGGCTCCCATAATAATTCTCCTCTTTATAATGTGCTCCGTCTGTACAATCAATTGCACTAAATGGACAATATAGATATATTTAATATTAATAATAAGTGGTTAAAAAATGTACCTGTATGTGAAAAAATTGAAAACTTTAAAAGAATACTTTTTTTAAATATGATCCATGTCAATTTTTTTTATTTGAATCTTCCTGATATATATATCTTCCTCCAAAACTATTATAATATTTATGTTTTTAATATGTTACCTTCATTGTGTAATTGTCATATTGTTTGTGTTTCTTTTTTCTGTGTGTTTTTAGTTGTAGAATTAGTTTAATTATTTTTAGTATTACTTTAAATATCTAATATTAGCATTGTAAATTTGGTGTATTAATATAAGAGATAATATTGTCATTGGGCATTAGCCTGTTATATTCTCAGCACAATAAATGAATGAATTAATAAAAACAGTCTCCATCTTGTAATGGAATAAAAGATAAAAATCTTTATACATACATCTTTTTAAGGTCTTCAAGAAACATTCATACAAAATTAGAAGAAAATCTAAAAACGCGTTTGGTCGTCACAGCGTAACAAACAAGTCTACAAATAGACGAAATGCCGAACGGTCGAGTTAAAACAGTACCTCGCTTCGCTCGATGATCTAGGTATAGGGTTTCTTCCATAGAAAGCAACAATTAGAGGATTGACGTCATAGTCTTCAGCCTCGTCTTAAAATCCTGGAACCTACGAGCAATTGCGAAACCAATGAAAAGGAGACTGAAGAGGTTAATGAAGAAAAGAGCGAATCTACGAACTACCGGAAGATTTTTATAAACAAAAATACAACCTGCCTTCTATCAATGTGATGTGTTTAATAGCTGGGGGCCAGAGAAACCATCCCGTATATATTGGCCAATTTTTTGCAAAAAGCTTAGCTTCCATAATAAACATGATGTTTCCAGAGAAAGTAACAATTGGAGGATTGACGTCATAGTCTTCAAGCCTCATCATAAAATCCTGGAACCTACGAGCAATTGCGAAACCAACGAAAAGAAGGCTGAAGAAGTTATTGAAGAAAAAAGCTAATCTACGAACCAACTGTAGTTTTATGTAAACAAAAATACAATCTGTCTTCTGTCAATGTGAAGTGTTTAATAGCTGGGGCCAGAGAAATCATCCTGCATATATTGGCATTTTTGTTTTTTTTTTTTGTTGCAAAAAGCTTAGCTTCCGCAATAAACATGTTCTGAACGAATTTTCCCTGGAAATTTTGAAAAGATCCATAGCAGTCTTTCGAAACTTTGTATAATAGGGACTTCAATTTATGTTTTATTTAATTTATGAATGTGTTTTCACTCCTCTTTTGCATTGCAACCAAAGAAGAGTTAATTACAAAGTTACTTTCTTCCTCCCTCATTGTATACTCAGTGATAACATATTTAAACCGTCCTGTTTGCATTTGGAGCCTAAAGTTGTTACTGGATGAAGGAATAATAAATAAAACAAAGAATCTCTAAGAAGTTCTTACCATTTAATATTGTCTGGGTTCTATCCGGATTGTTCTTTTAATTTAAAATGTTACATAATATTATTTCCATAAAGATGAAATTATTCAACATTTGTTTCATGGATACACAGCGGCGTCTCTTTTTGTTTATAAAGACGCGATTCATTTTAAAGCCTGCGTTATCCTTCCGACCAATCTGCTACAGGGTCATATATATATATATATATAATTAATCTTGGTCAAATTTGTTACTAGTAACTTAGGTTCTCTCGTGAGCAATAATGAGTTTATGTACAAGTATCCCAGGGTCGCTTCTTGCAAATGCTCTTTATATATGACGTAAGTAATGAGTCAATGATAAGATCCATTAACATAAGATGCACTTATTCTTTGTCTTGACTAAACTAGCATATTATTCAAAATACAAGATTTATAGAATCAACTAAAATGAACTTTATATCTCTGTATCCGCTCCGAAACATAATAATAAGACATACACACCTTCATCGTGGAAGTGGCGTCAGGAATGGTTTCTTGAAGTTATATTCAAAACTCGTGAATAATTCTATAAAGGTCTATATGTTTTGTGTAAGCCTATATAGTACCAGAATCCTTCCTTTTTATCGATACGTATTGAATATTTAATTATCTATCGTATTCGTTATGGTGAATAATGGAAAATATCCTCAGGTATTTGTTTCCATGTTCCTTAAGAAGCCATTGAGAGTAATATAAATATTTCCACCTACTATGTGTATTAACATTATGCAACGATTGCCGTCAGTGTACGTCATGATGTCCATTAATTTTTGCTGTGGTGTACACAGGGCCGTAGCTAGGCGGTGGCGAGGTGGGCCCCCGCCAAGGGCGCAGGTATAAAGAGGGCGCAAAATTAACCATGAAAATACCACCTTTTTTAGGCAATTTATCAAGCAATAAAAATTCTAGATTTTATGAATTAATTATTTTTTAAGTAGTTCAATCATCTGAAAATAAGGTTTTAGTACCTTGAAAGTACAACACTTAGTTCATTTTCAAATTGAGGTTTAGGTTTTCTTTGATAATAACAGTGTTTTTGTATTGCAAATAATAAACAATTTTACAGAAATTTAGAAAATTGTTCAGACCCCCCAGTATTGGAGGGCGCAGATTTGTCAGACTCGCCAAGGGCGCAGAAGGACCTTTCTACGACCCTGGGTGTACAACTCCTTCAAAAGCGAGCAAAACCTATCCGCTAAATTTATCTAGGGGAAAGTCGATTATGCTAGATTCTAAAAGAGATTATCGACCCTACAGAAAAGACTTTCCGGCTAGTTTCGCCCGAAATCCATTGGGTTGTACACTAGTAATACAATTAATTCACTGAGAAAACTAATAACAATGTGATTGGTTTTCAGCTTTGGGTTTATTTAATGCCAGTTGTGTTGTGAATAAATAATAAGTCCTTTTCTCTGAACTCTCTCTCTATCTCTCTCTCCATCTCTCTCTCTTTTTTCTTTCTTTCTTTCCTTCTTTCTCTACATAAACCGGCAAGAAAGGGCGAATATTATAGGCTATAATCAACTTTCCTCTAGATGAGTTAAGCGAGTAAGCAAGCTTAAATTGAAACTGACGCTACACATAGGCCTAGCGTACACTGGCAGAATTTAATATAGGCCTAATATGTGTAATCAGTTTCAAACCTGAGGAGGACCAACCAGTCTTGACTGATTATTATATAGGCTTTAGCAAGTTACGTTCGTTCATTCTCAAATGAGGTTCTCATAAGGAGACTTACTATCGAAATTAGCAAAAACTGTATACATAACCCCAAAGAATACTCACTACCTCGTGTCCGCATCCATTTATGGCTAAGGGAAGAATGTATGGATGTTCGTTAGATAAATCAGTGGTAAAAATTTAACCAGAAGAGACTAAACAGTCTATACTATTATTATTTATTGCGATAGGCTATTATATTGAAGTTCACGAAATCACTATTTTTTTTAGCTTGACAGGATAGTTCTCGATTAATGTTTAAAACCCGAAAAAATTATGAAACTATCAATAGAATCATAAAATAGGGCATGGGATATGCATACTAGTCATAAATGAATTGCGACTGAGAATGCGTTATTTAAGCTGTCTAAACTTTTATTCCTTCTTTTCCAGGTAGGTGGAGATTGCTCATCCTGTTTTTCAACATTCGATATCGCGCCCACAGATGCTGTCCTCTTTCGAGTAAGTAGAAAAATAAAATTTATATATATATATATATACATATACATATTGCTCATAGGCTCTAGAGGCGCACTCCAAGGGCCAAAATGGGGTTGTAAATTTATGTAATTTCTGAATTCACCAAAAGGAATTCACACTGCATGTACACAGTCCCCATGACAACATTTTATTTCAGACTACACAGCTGACTTTGCATGCCTCATTAATATAAAATGAGAAAGGCTGTAGTTAGCTTCTTATAGTTAGCCTAGGCGTGCATTGCGAAAGAGAGTTCACATAATATCAATAAATATAATTTCCAGATTAATTTAAAGTTACCATATTATCATAGCACATAATGGTAAATTATCTGTAAAATGCTAAAATGGTGATTTGAACATGCTTGCTCCTGTTGCTCTTCAATTCGCGTACTGTAAGTTCATTCTTAGCAATTGCACTTTACTATAGTTTTAATTAGGCTATGAGAACAGGTTGCTTAGGCTTTTTAGTTTTCCTTCGTTTTCCAAAGGTTTTGATACATTATTTTCGTTGTTATATTTGTTTAAAATAGTCCAAGTAAAGAGGATCTGTTCACGTGATATGCACATTTACATGGGCAATGGGTTTTTTTTTTGGGGGGGGGCGAAGCAGGATGACCAACTGTCCTTCTTGTACATTGTACATTATTATGTTTGAAAATACGGGTCCTCTGTAATTGAATTTTAACTTTTGTACAAAAGTCTAAATAATGCATAGGCACATAGTTAAGCCAGCGAAGCGGAATCGGCACCCCTTTTATAAAAGCCGTGAGTCAATCACACATTTAAATAATAACTGTTAAGACAGGAGTTCTTACTGTGCCAGGACCACGAAACTTCAGACATGTCTAATTTAGAAGACCAATATTATGAAATTAACTGAATGTGACCTTGCTCGATTGCCAAAGCAACCGGGGGGAAAAAAAAAGAGCATAGCTGAAATCAATTTTTTTGCAATATAGCACATCAAATTGTCGATCGCTTTGATTTTGTTAACCCGCTCTACTTTAATCATTTGTTTATAACATTACGAACGCAGAAATCTTACTTCTTTGCAAGTAGACATAGGCCTAAGGGAATCATGAATGCACACAAAAATAGCAAAAGTTGAATGATTTGGACGAAACTCACTATGTGGGATTTTCTTGAACCAGGAAATTTAACCTCGAAGCCGGATTTGAAGCTTAACAATTAGCCTGTCAATCGTTTTAAATTGTATACACGATTTGGGTAAGGTTCATCATTCCGTAGTTCGTTTTAATCGTTTTATTTCGAATCTTTATGCCTTTATCTCAGCATTAGAATCGTTATATTCGTTTAATAGTATATTTATTACGTAAAATTATAGGCTATAATTAAGAATAAAATTGTGAAATTCGTGCAATTTATATAAAAAACATCAGTATTATTGAGTGTGTTAATAAATGTGTTTTAAATGATTTAAAACATCTTGCACTTGAGTAAACAATCGTGGGTGAAGCCGCGGGCTATTGCTAGTCTATATTTATAAAAGTCAAAACCCACTGACTGATCACAGTATCTAAAAAACTATACAACCTAGGAGCGTGAAACTTAGTACACATATTGCTCATAGGCTCTAGAGGCACACTAAAAAAGGATTTTAAAATCTTTTTCCTGTAAAGGCCAAAATGGGGTTTTAAAATTATGTAATTTCTAAATTCACCAAGAATTCACACTGTATGTACACAGTCCCCATGATAACGTTATTTTTTTCAGACTATACAGGTGGTTTTTCATGACACTGTGATTTCATGTAGGCCTAATAGATATAAAATAAGAAAGGCTATCGATGGAGTTGCTATAAATGTTTCTCACTATTTTGTTACACCAAGTAAATATAGATGGCCTTGGGTTATATTGTTAAAGAGTTGAGCTGTTTTCTTATAGTTAGCCTAGGCCTATATTGTGACAGAGAGTTCACACAATATCAATAGATGTAATTTCCGAATTAATCTATTAATATCATATTATCATAGCACATAATGGTAAATTAGGCTATATACCTGTAAAATGCTAAAAAATTTAAAAAATGGTGATATGAACATTTTTCCTCCTGCTCCTCTTCAACACGCTTAGGCCTACTGTAAATTCACTTTTAGCAATTGCGCTTTCCTGTATTTTTAACTATTATAACAGAACAGGTTGTTCAGGTTTTTTAAATTTCCTTCGTTTTACAAAAGATTTTGATACATTATTTTCGTTATTTTTTTCTAAAAAAACACAGTTTAATTTACTGATCGATTTTGATCTCTTTCAAACAAGACTGAATTTGTTGCGTTTAGTTTGAAATTAGTTTTGTTTCGTTTTAAAAATATTTTGATACATTATTTGCGTTATTATATTTATTTTTCTAAAAACCAATAAATACGGGAGAACTACAAGAACAGCATGTCGGAGGAAGTAAAAAGGAACCTTCAGAAAGAGTGCCAAGAGGAAGTGCTGCCCAATAGGCCTATTGTGTACAACAAAACCTTGATTTTGTTGGAAAATTTGGTATTTGCTATGTCTGGCCACCACGTGCAGAAATATTCTTAAGGAATGGAGCATGCCAGTAATTTTAATAAATAAATAAAAGAAAAAAACGCCTGCCTACTCCTTCGCATACCCAGAGTACTGATTCAGCCAACCGTGAGTTACTGAGGGGGGTTTCCTAAGACGTAGTTGAATTATCAGAGTTCGTCCACGAAAAAGAGTCCAAACTAAATAGTGATAAAAAAGTTTATAAAATATATTGTTGGCCAGTGATCATTCTGAGATTGGACAACTATTTTTTGGACGCTCCTGGAGGTATTGGAAAAACCTTCCTCATAAACTTATTGTTGGCTAGAATCAGAGAAGACAGTAAAATTGCAATAGCCGTGGCTTCATTCGGGATCGCAGCTACTTTACTTGTTGGAGGAAAAACAGCGCATTCGGCTTTCAAGTTGCTTCTGGACCTCCACCGCCATGAAATATTTCGAAGCAGAGTAAGATAGTTCATGTTCTGCTGATTTGCAGGTTAATCGTGTGGGACGAAAATACCATGGCTCAAAAGGGAGGTAGGTGACTAGCTTACCGGCCCACATAAATGTTCTGTTGTTAACGGTTTTCAAATAAAGTTCAAACAATGCGCATTAATTCACTCCAATTAATATATTTTAACAGGAAGCAATAAAAATGTCCATATTATCAACGCATAAATACGCAATTTTGTATTTCATGATTATAACTCGTAGATGAAGTACCACATTGTTTTCTTATAACATCATGAGCCGTTCAATCATCAAGCTCTTTCCATTTGTACATAATACATATTAATATTTTTGTAATCGATCTCAGAGTTTTACTCCAGATCGTTTCTTTAAGGCGAGATGGTACTGTGACTAGAGTCAAAACATCAAAATTTGCTTCTTTACCGGTAACTGGTTAAGGTAGTTAAATAAACACTTTACAATCTTTCATAAGTTAGTTTCATCAAAATGGCCTCTAAAGGTGTTTAAATGTCACTTAACAGTTGCCCTACGAAATGAAAAGAGACGCGTGGGCTATATTCTTTCACAAGGCTTCCACCGATGAAAAAACACAAACATAGGCTGTGTCCCAGAGAAATATCTTGGAGTAAGTGCAATATATCAGGCCTACGGTGTCATGCAAAGCCACCTGTGTAGTCTGAAAAAAATGTTTTCATGGGGACTGTGTACTACATGCAGCGTGAATTCCTTTTGGTGAATTAATAAATTACATAATTTTACAACCCCATGTTTTAATGACATTTGCACCCTCCTTTAAACTATAATAGTACAGCGGTAAGCAAATTACATGACGGTGTGATTTAGCCATTAGCATATCTTTTTCTTTGATGTTATCATCATCGCCATTACTTTGGTGGAGAGAGTGAAATTATTTATGTCACTTCATATATTTAAAAATATTCTTATTTTAGGGATCTTGAACGATAACTCGATATATCCATTTTAATGAAGTCATTTAATGGGTTCAACATTGAAGTGAAGAAAATTCGGCAGAAAAGAATACGTAGAGATGAATTTGAAAACTAAACCTGCCATGTGGTTCTGTTTTTTTAAGGGGAAACTACAGTTAACCCAGAATAAACAATAGTAGTTGGGAAAAGCAAGAATAATATTCTACTACTAATTTATGACCTAAAAATTTTTAAATATTGAACTCACAGTATACTTACGAAAGTAGTTAAATAAAAAAGTTATAGTCGTGTAATGCGCCCTAAAATGTAGATTATGTAAAGAGGAAGCCCACTCACTAACTACCGTCACCTTTATTGCGGTAGTCGCAGGTAGTATTGGAACTTAATTAAAATTGAACGCTTTGCCACCATTTCAAACTATTGAAATTAGGTTCTTGTGCAATAATAAATAAATAAATAAATAAACAAATCTTGGCTCATGCCAATTTAAATGATAGAGCTTGATTAATGTCAAATATTCATTATGATTGCAGTATTATTATTATTATTATTATTATTATTATTAATATTAGAGTTATTGCTGAGTTTCCTTTTTAAAAATTATTTTGGCATCGTAATCTACATGTAGACCTATAAGAACATTAAGATTATAAATAGGTCCACCGCGTTGCTAGTTGGCTGATGATTTATACTACGCCACCAAGTTATCTCTGCATGCAGAAAATATGTTAGGAATGTGCCTTAAATCTCGATCTCCCTCCTTTGACGTTGCCACTTCCTATTCACTGAGTTCAGTCATTTGGCTACAAGAGGAGGGCTGAGAACTCCTGTGTTTTTAAATGACCTCTCATCTTCAGCAATCGCCGTTGAAATGAATAATCTGGCAACCATGTCCCAACTGGAGAAAATGAGCTGTCCCTTCTTCCACCCCCGCCGCCACGCTGCCACTTCCTGTCCACTGTATTGAGTTATTTGGCTGGAAGAGGGGCGCTGAGAATTACCGTGTTTTTAAATGACCTGACACCTAAGACAGTCACTGTCCAAATGAATAATCTGGCAACCATGTTATGATCTTTCGCCACCTGCTTCCCCTACATCCCTTCCGTATAGTGGTAGCTGGACGACACTAGCGCTAAAACACTTCCCCCGCCGTGCAGATTTAACTTGGTGGCATAGTAGATGTACATCGAACCGACTTTAAATTGTGTTCACTTTATCCAAATCTAGCAATAGCGAAGCGTTGCCGAATTAGCTAGTGGCTTATAAAATTATTACATTATTACTGAGATAATTTTGATAGTTTTCTACTTTAATGTGATTGTGTATATGGCCTATTCTTTAAAATGATTTTAGTTTATTAGCATCAGCGCTAAATTTTATTCTTTAGTATTATAATTATTATTATTGCAGTTAAGTTGCGCATTTCTTTATGAGAGGGGAGAATTAACTAAATTATCCTCCACCGTCTTTCAGGCACTGAAATTTTAGAACTAAATAACATTTCCTCGTTGCATAAAGATTGGTCCAGACTGTACATTGTCTCCGATTTAGAAAAGAAAATATTTATGTTTTAACGAACAAATTTAAGGAGTTGTGAAAATGACTTACTGAAAATATTCAATAAAAATTAATTGAATTAATACGGCGAAAATAACTTGGTAGGGAAAACATAATGTGGTGATCTACCAGAGGAACAGTAATCTACAACAGCCGGGACATCCCGCCATTTCTGTGGCTAGTTCTCACACTATTAATCTTGCTCGAAAGGTTGACACTAGAGACTACTGACCTGTAGGCCCGGATATTAACCGATTTATTTTCTCGGATTTTTACTGGCAAAGCTTTGAGCGGGTAAGGATCAGTCTTGCAAAGACAGACGAGGAACTATTTGATGAGAACATAAACCAGTTGCTACGTTCAAAATCTACAGTCAGTATCGAGTTAGGGACTGGGCATGCTGATCATAAATTATTATCCCTTTCCCTCTCATGACATCTACCAATGAAATGGAAAGAAGTAGGATAAAATAGCAGAAGTCTGTCCATATGGCCCCACAGAGTAAAGTTTAATATTAACAAATTAATTCTTATCGGTTTACAAAACTGTATAATTTTCGTAAGTCACTAAATGATCACCATCTCTGGTGCTATAATGATGAACGTTTATAATCTCCTGTATTTTGCAACTATACCCCAAAAATGTGTCGTTTGTGCACATGAAAAGTAGATTAGGCAGGCAGTTGTGAACACAAGACTGTTTATGCTAAACAAAATACGAAAGAAGAGCAAAATAAGTGCAGTACTAGGAACCTGCAGTAATTAAATTGATTGAAAAGATGACCACTCCAGCAATCCTGCTTGGAGGCTTGATGCCCGCCTCTGGGGCTTCCCTTACCAGAAGATGCATGGCTGCTGTCGCTGACTGTCCCTACTCACACTCCGCCTTGTCGCTCTTCAATCTTCTGGTGCCCGCCCGGGGGTGCGGGGATTGTCTCAAGCTCATCTTCAAGAAGTCATGCATTTATAACTAACTCGCACATGGAGAGATTTTTCATCACAAATAAACCACGAGTTAATAAATTTCACATTCACATTAACGAACAGTGGGATAATGTTACCAATTCCGATTTGCATTATGCACTTACAATAATTACGTACTGCACTTAGTTCAATTGGATTTACATATAAAATTCCTTTATGTCTCAGATGAATTCATTCAAAAACACTTACCTTACTTAATTATCATTTCTTAACGTAAGCCTTCATTTCATTGTTTTATCTCTATATTGCATGCACTGTAAATATGGTCCAAAATATTTTTCTATTGTATTATGGTCGGTCAGATTGTGTCTTCATTTGTCATATAGGCTATGTTATGATTGTCGTATATTTTGTCCTCTCCGGCAATATTTGTGATATAGGTAACTAGCATGTGCCCGCGGCTTCGCCCGCGATAATTACTTCAAAAATTAAAAATCAATAGCATAATAGTTAAATCATTATATTTATTAACACCTAAATCACGTGGTCTACATACCACGATTAGATAGCGTCGCCTGATAAAAGCGACCTCAGATTCGAGTTCCTTGTCCCAGAAAACCCCTGTATAGTGAGTTTCGTTCAAATCGAACAATGTTTGACCATATTTAGGGTTGATTATCCTTCTTCCGTGTAGGTTGAAAATGTCATATGTCTGTGGGCCTTGACACTCTAAACAAATGAATCGTCTAGGATGGACTAACAAAATCAAGCGATCGCGTTGCTTTTATTTCCAAGGTATGAGGTATGATGACAAAAATAGCCAAAGCCAACTGTTAGTGATTTGATATTGAAATTTATTACTGAAACTGATGCTTCAAAAACGCAAGAAATGCACGTTTTTTGCTCATTTTTCACTCATAACTCACGAACGAAAGCGAAAATTAAAATTCCGGCTTCGAGGTGCACATTCCGACCCTTTAGTCCGCCTATGTATAAAATTTCAGATCTCTGCGTTGAGTAGATTTCGCTGGGCATCGCGGACAGACAGACAGACAGACGGAGGACAGACACTTCCTTTTATTAATATACTAGCATGGGCCCGCGGCTTCGCCCGCGATAATTATTTCAAAAATTAAAAATTAAGAGCATAATAGTTGAATCATTATATTTATTAACACCTAAATCACGTGGACTACATACCACGATTATGTAGCGTCGCCTGGTAAAAGCGACCTCAGATTCGAGTTCCTTGGCCCAGAATACCCCTGTACAGTGAGTTTCGTCCAAATAAAACAATGTTTGACCATATTTAGGTCTATGTTGATTATCCCTCTTCCGTGTCTACGGGCCTTGACATTCAAAACAAATGAATCGACCAGCGTGGGCTTACAACATTCAAGCGATCGCGATGCTTTTATTTCCACGGTATGACAAAAATAGCCAAAGCCAACTGCAATTGATTTGACATTGAAATGTATTACTGAAATCTGATGCTTCGACAGCGCTAAAATCACGTTTTCTGCCAGTTTTTCACTCGTAACTCGCGAACGAAAGCTAAAATTAAAAATCCGGCTTCGAGGTGGATACGCCCACCTTTCAGTCCATCTATCTTTAAAATTTCAGATCTCTGCGTTCAGTAGATTTCGATGGGCATCGTGGACAGACAGACACACAGCATGTGCCCGCATATGCCCGCGGCTTCCCCCGCGATAATTATTTCAAATTATAATTATTAACACCTAAATCACGTGGAGTGCATTCCACGATTAGGTAGCGTCCCCTGGTAAAAGCGACCTCAGATTCGAGTTCCTTGGCCCAGAAAACCCCTGTATAGTGAGTTTCGTTCAAATCGAACAATGCTTGACCATATTTAGGGTTGATTATCCTTCTTCCGTGTAGGTTGAAAATGTCATATGTCTGTGGGCCTTGACACTCTAAACAAATGAATCGTCTAGGATGGACTTACAAAATCAAGCGATCGCGTTGCTTTTATTTTCAAGGTAGGCTATGAGGTATGTTGACAAAAATAGCCAAAGCCATCTGTAAGGTATTTGATATTGAAATTTATTACTGAAACTGATGCTTCTAAAACGCAAAAAAATGCACGTTTTCGGCCAGTTTTTCACTCATAACTCACAAACGGAGGCGAAAATTAAAATTCCGGCTTCGAGGTGCACATTCCGACCCTTTAGTCCGCCTACTTATAAAATTTCAGATCTCTGCGTTGAGTAGATTTCGCTGGGCATCGCGGACAGACAGACGGAAGACAGACGGAAGACAGACAGACGGAGGACAGACACTTCCTTTTATTAATATAGATAGGTAGATAAATATTATGTGCAGCTTTCCATATATACAAGCCTTTTTTTCATATATATTTTTAAATCCGGTGTTATCATGAGAAAACACTAGGTCTCGAAAACTTTATGTCTGTCGATCTATCCTTCTCTCTAGCCTATGACATTTAAGGAATTTCTCATAATTATAAAAGCAGATTATTTTTACATACTGAAATCTTAAATTTTCTATTTAGTTCATAGCCACTGTGATTATTATTTACATTACAAGTATATTTTCATTAGGGCCTACATAATATACAGTATTTCCCGAATCGCCACCCACTTTGTTCGAATAGGCAACCCAAATGGTAACATCAAGGATGATTCAAGACCTCTACTCTTGTATCTTACATTGAGTAAAACCAGTTGCTTCAGATTTATCCTCTTTTCTTTAAAAACTCTCTGCTTTTGCTAACACTATCAACACATACCAGGAGAGTGTATTTGGAACTAACATTCAGCTTTGATTGTTACAGCGATTATGTGTTACTTTCATATACCGTAGTATTATACTTAATTATACCTAATCGTGTAATATCCATGGATACTAATTCAGTACTGTCCTTTACAGCATGTAATCCGTAATACAGCATAATGATGATGATGATGATGATGATGATGATGATAATAATAATAAATACGTATAAAACGTCTCGTCCGTTGTGAATCAGACATCTGGATTTTATCTGTTCGGTAGTTGCTTTGACCTGCATATCCACAGCTGTGCTTGTGTACGAATAGTGAGGGTAGCGGGCTTTTAAAAAGGGGTTCCGAGTTCGAATCCCGCTCCCGTCTATAGTTTTATACCCAATTCTGTACCCAATTCGAGGCGTTCAGAGAAAAAATCACTTATTAGTCTAGACGAAATATGTTTCACAGAATATCGGGTATAAAAGTGCTGGTTCTCCCGTACCAGGAATTTATATGTACAATGAGACAATAAGAAGAATTCTTTTCATTATTAATTATTCTTTACAAATCATGACAACCTATTCTGACAATACACATGACTACTCTTAACGAGTCACGACTCCTAACGGAATACAGTATAATTTGAATAAAACCTGCAACCCCTATGACAAGCAACCAACAATATTGGCGCACCATTTACATTTTTTAGGTATAACATCAAGAAGTAGACGGCGATTCGGGAACACACTGTATAGTATGCATATGGGCCGATGCACAGCAAAATATGAATGCATTGATGTAATAGCCTAAGGGGAGGAATGAGTAGTAGAAATGAGCAATAATAAATTTATATAATTATCACCATTATTATTATTATTATTATTATTATTATTATTATTATTATTTAATCTCCAGAGTTGGAGATATGGAGGTATTTCGTGAAAAAGATATGATAGGATTGTAGTTTACAAACCAATCGTAATCAATAATTTATATAAAAAATCATTATATCTGTGAAAGTTGCTGGAGGAAAATTTCGTTCGACTTAATTATGTATGTTATTTAATCTTACGTGAGACTGTTATGATTTAATAGTATGATGATAATTGTGGTGAGAAAGATGATAATAATAAAAACATAATCATAAACGTAAGATAATTGTATTGTTATTGGTGATGATAATAAAATCGTAATCATATTCGTAATAATAAAAACAGTAGTAACAACATCATAACAATTATTGCACGTGAGATTGATTGGAACAACTGTTTCAAATCTACGATGGAGAATTACAAGTCTCACGACAAGTTCTTATGAACCCTCCTCAACGATGGATTAGTAGACCTCCTCTTAGAAGCATCTCGTACAAAAAAATGTTAACACTCTCATCCATAGATTAAACGGGTTGTCACATATTTGCTGTGTGATCTACTAAATAGTTCATTTTGTGTAAGAAATGACAGACTGACAAACAAATCTAGACAAATCTAAGACGTTTGAGTATGATTTGGTACTTTACATTTACGTAAGCTATTACGTTCTATATTGATTGCTTTTGCCATTTAGGTTCAACGTAAACTAGGTCTATCTACAGTGAAACAACGAGAGATGATATTTTATTGGTAATTTAATTAATTTTAAGGAACGTTTCTTGAGATAACTATTTTAAAACCGAAGTTAGAGAAATAATTATCTATTGATAAGAAACAAGAGTTAAAAAGCGAAATTAAAATATTCAAGTAAAACTCGACACAAGTGGTATTCGCCTAGATAATTCCATTCGAAGAAAAAGTTCATTCTGAGATACTTCAAAAGAATGAACTGTAATGCAGTCAAGATATAGTATACACTCCGGTAAGATGATGAGTCTCCAAAATGTATTTAAAGGATTTATAATAGTCAAACAAAAACTGTAAATTATGGGGCTTTAACTCCTGGCTATTTCTTGGATTAGTACTTCTGAATCTACTTTCTCACATGAGCTGATATTCAAAAAATAGTAAAATAAAATAAAAGCAGATAGTTACTGTATGTTTATTGATGAGAAAATTGTCTAAAAATTGAAGTTTTCGTTTCCACAAGGAAATCCTTAACACTGATGTCTTACTAAACGCCGTCAATATTTCTGAATAATTTTTCTTACTGAGGCAAGGTGGTCCTAGCTGTCGCATAGCTTTTCTAAACGATGAACAGCTGTCAAAGAATCCGAGATAAAGTCGACGGTTTCCTATAAGCAGATACGAACAAAAACATGGTCTCATATGCAGAGTGTTAGCTCTCAACTCTTTCGACATGTCTAATATTGGAAACATTTATTATTCGCCTGTCACTGATCTGTCAGATATGGAAAGTGCAGGACCCCTGTCTTCTCGCAAGCAATATCGATAAATGGATTTGCGGTACCTTCTTTATAGCTTATATCGATTTTCACCCGTTTAGGTAGTCTTAGCTTAGCTTCTCTTTGTGTTGTGCTGAAATTTTAGTTTAATTAGTGTACTATTAATATCACTTTCGCTATTAAATATTGAGATCGATAATCAATTCACTTTTACCTTAAATAATTATAATTATATCAGAAATCTGGAACCATTATATTTTTATTTTATTTTATTTACTTCGTGCTACAACAAAGCAATGATCCAATTACAGTAGCTACATGTACATTAAATATACGAATTAACATAATTATGCCATAACTAAACTAGAACTAAATTGAAAACAATCAGTTAAACAAACAAGACGAAATAGATATATAAGCATTCGTGAACCATAGATAATTGTCTCTGTTGGATATTACATGAGAATATTATAGGATAAAAATTCCTCCGACACTGGGACTTAAACCCAGAGCATTACTGCAGAGGCTGACAATGAGAGTTGCTCCTGATATGAAGTTAATTAACATTATCCATAGCCTATTGAAGTTTATTTTTAAGGCTTTAATTGCTGTTTACATTCCGACAGTGGGATAGAGCTTAGACCTGAAATTAATTAAGCATTACTTACATTGATATTCATGAAGACCTATTTAATTAATATTGTTATTCCAACTATAAGAAATAGCGTAAGGCTAATACAAATTAAATGTTTCATACACATCCCAGGCAGTAGGCCTATGTAAAAACCGGCTAGCCTATCCCAAATTCTAGAAAGCTAATGCCGGTAAATTAATTTAGTGCAGTAGTAACTTCTTGAGCTCCTCTGTCTGTTTCCTGGGCCACATCCTGTACGCCGACAGTGTATTTTAGTAACTCTGTATAGGTCTAGTTTAAAAAAATATGAGAAACTTGATTTAATTTGGTTATTACAGGATCGAATAATAATTTGATATGTAGTAATTCGTGCCTCGATTTGACAGTACCCGTTCAGGACATCGAAAGTTTAATCCTTACATGTTTTTATCATAGGTAATCCCACGAGAGTTGACGAGTTTATCGATATATATCGATAGATTTAGCTGATGCAACTCGTCAACTCGAGTTGGATTTATTAAGACTATTCCATGAATAAAAATTCAACAGATTATACAAATAATAATTACTTTCGTGCTTTGTTCTACAAAAACAAAACTAACAGCTGCGAGATCACGGCATACTATGAATCAACCATCCATGAATCGATTCGAGCTGTTTTGGTGTAACCAGTGCTACGACCAGTGCATATAAGACATAGTTAACTGCATTCAGTTAAGCTAACAGCAGAACAGAATAAAAGCACACGAACTGGCTTGCACCGAATCGAAATTGTGTTCTTAATCAATGTACATTTCTATTATTTCAATTGCCAAACAAATTATGTTGTATAAAATAATCTGTTTTCGTGCCGCTTAGTGGCAGCATCTGACTATTAATCACTGCACACTGATACTTGCGTCTCCAGTAACGACCAGACCATTTTACCCGATAAAATGCCATCCTCGCGATTCCTACAAGAATATTGTAAGATAAACGGCCGTGATTGATCTATATCCGAGGAATTGCTAAACGTTATTGGTCAATATCAAACACGCAGCGTATGAGTTGAATAGTCTCCGAAAACGGCAAATTCCTGAAACTGTAGTGCTGCCAGTACTCAAAATAAATTGTTATGTTCACTTCTCTGTATCTGTATCTGTTACCCTATGATCCCCAGGTGGGGCGAAGGGGCCTCCAATGGAGGTTTCATTACCTATACTAATTTTGATATGCTTATTTTCCGAGAGAGGGTAGAGGGACAGGTGGTAAGCCCATCGCCTCGCAACCCCTCTCTGGAAACTAAGTATTTCTTGGACGTGAAAGGGCCGAGAAATTTTGTCCAGAGGCTCTAATTTAGGCTTGGAGTTCTTTTACGTGCCGTAAATCTACGACACGGGACCCCCAGCTTAAAGTCCCTCCCGGAGGACTCCGTGCCCAGGATTTTTACGTCCTGAAAAATCCATCGACCGCGGCCGGGTTTGATCCCGCGCTCTGCGGATCTAGAGGCGGGCACGCTACCTCTAGACCACCGCGGCCGACTTATGTTCACTTAAAATATTAAATTACATCCGGTTATTTCTAAATCAGCAATACGGCTACATAAATTATATAGCACAAACAATTCCCGTTTTGATGGCTTTTAATCAGCTATATCCAGTAATTACTTATTATAAGTAAAAGTAAAGCAGTAGCCCATCATCTCTCTTCTAAAATGGATTTTAGAGTGTTTGCTGATATCTGCAAAATAATTACAAGCCCACTGCTTCTCACAAAATTGCCTTATTCATCATAAAAGCCATAACCGAGTAATTTATGGCGTTTATAAACACGACTTTTCCCACTAACCGTGAAGCCAGAATCGTTAAGTATCACATTTCCCACATGAACCTGTTGTTCATTATCACATAGTTCAATTTCTTCTATGAATATTACTTTCTGCACGCATGGTTGTTAGTAATTGAGCCGTCATTGGTGTATCGTGACCAAGTAAATGGGACTTCTTCCTTTTTCTGCGGAGGGTTCTACGAATGTATTAATAGTGCAGTCATCACCTGGGTTAATGAATATCATTACACTGTGATTTGATCTAGATAACACTGTATAAATTATAACACAACACTTCCTCCAATAAATTAAAGCTATAAAGAATTTGACGTCATAGAATGTGTTGGAGTGTTTTCCCACGCGAACCAAATAATGTAAGAGTAGGATGTTCTTGACAATGATTCTGTAAAAAATAATCCAATTTTATTCCATAACCTTTAAAAGCTGCCGGCGGATCTTCTCCAGATATCACACCGAATTGAATGTGCACATTACAAATGTGCATCAACACACATATACAGTGAGCCTGGCATATTTCAATGATAAGTTTAGGAATCTATTAGAATAACAGGATGTTTCAAACTTTTAAACCTACTTTAATTGAAATCTTGAATTTGGGGAGAATAATACATATCAATAAAAAGATGTTCTTCAAAACATTTCTGCAAGTTCATTTCCATTGCACTCGTATTTTGACATGTTACTATAATTTTTGTGTGTATTAGAAGGAATTATTGTACCAAGCAGGAATAGCTCAGTTATAACTCTTACATTCGATAGCAGAATTCATTAATCATCAGAGGATTCAATGCAAACGTTATCGAGATTTTCTATTACTTCATTACCGTCATAGCCTACTTGGAAGTTTTGTTTATCAGCCTTTTTTTTACAAAAATGGTTCTAATATATATATTTTAAATTTAAATAATCATTTTATCTCTGTTGATACACTTAATAGTAGGTGTAGGTTGCATGAGCATCAGATGGGAGGGCAAGGAGAGGCAATTGCCTCCCTCTGGAATGCCTTACGGATTCATTTATTTGGTATTCTTCATCTGCCAACCTGCAGTTGTTGCACGGAGAATAAAAAAATGTTTTATAATGAGTTTAGCAAGTATTAACTTATTACAGTTGCCTCAGTGTATTTATAATAATCCATCACCAATGCTGTTACTCAAAAGAACATAATCTGTTAATTTGAAAACTTTGCTGCGTCGTTGAATTCAGCTGGGGTTCAAAACTGTGGGCTGGAAAACTATGTGTTTAGCCTAACCATTTGAAATTAAGGTCCGAAATTGATTTTAAGTCTAACATGATAAAATATCATTCGGATCACTTGAACATGGATTAACTTCAATTAGGTACTAACTCACAGCACACTTGTTCAAATTACTGTCGTAAAAACACTAATTGTTCACGATAGTAAATTAATTATTATTAGTATTATATATTACTGTATAATTTAGCCTAATAAGTAAGAATCATAGTGTCTGGAATTACATAGGGTTTGCCCCCCCCCCCTTATAAAATTCCTGGCGACCCCTCTGGTAGGTTGCTGCGTATTCTTGAAACCAAGTATTGGTCTCAGCTCTGCATTTTAATACAAAGTTGTGCTTTTTAATACTGCTAAATAAATAATTTTAATAAATATGGCAATTTAATTAATAAACGCGGGCGAAGCCGGGGGCACCTGCTAGTTAGGAATATAATTTTAATACGTTATTATTTCAGAAAGTTAAAACTAGCTGTAGTAACGTAAACAAAGAATAAGCGTCCCCGACAAACAGAAATATAAAAATTATACCTTTAAGAAGTAGTATTGTAAGTAGGCGTAAAGTATTAAGTTAAATAACTGAGTGACAATTGGAAATAGGAAATATGTCAATTTACAGGGGCTATGTAGTACTCGAGTAAAAACTTCAATCATTCGCAAGCCACCTACTATGCTTCCCGAAAAGGATAATCGTCAAGTTTGGTAAGTCGGCAGTTAGCCAGATAGGCAACATTCGAACCCAGCATCAGCTGGTTGTTCACCCTATATTTAGTCGGTAGCACTTGGAGGTTTGTTGGTTAGTCTGAGTTATTCTCAAATTTAATTTACTTTTATTTTAGGAACAGCAAACAAAATTGACAAATAGCTAAGCATTTCACAGTACATTTGGAAAATTTACAGTATGCTTGTTTCAGGTTGGTGTAACTAAAAATATTCTTCTCTTAATGAATGCAATTTTTACTCCATCTTTGTCCAGATTTTTATGAAAAATGAGCTTGAAACGCAGCGTTAACTACACCTGTTCCCTCACTCCAAACATTGCAGCTTTATTAACACGGTCTTCAAGTCAGAAATATTTCATCCTTGGAGCCTTTATAGGCCTTAAGAATTACTACTTTATAGAAGAGGGAAAAAACATAGGCTACTATACTTTACGGGACCCTAACATTATAGATTTGACCGCCGGCGTGGTCTTGTGGTTAGCGTCGCTGACTGCAGATCCGTCGGCCCGGGTTCGATCCGCGGCACCTCCTCGGATTTTTCTGAGGTAGGGGTCCGGTAGGGGTTCACTCAGCCTCGTGATTCAACTACTTGATAGAGAAGTAGCGGCTCCGGTCATGGAAACCACCATTAACGGTCGTGGGTGTCGGCATGCTGACCACATGCCCCCAATCCTGCCGTCTGCCTATGGTAGATGACGCAGCGGTCGAGTGGTAGGCCTTGTCCCTTCAGGGATGTAGTAACGGGGTAAGTAACATTATAGATTTATCTAAATACATCTTCATGCCCTCTGTTATATTGACAAGATATGTAGGCTAGGCCTAACGTAGACCTATGCATTGACAGACATGAAACTCTGGTGAGATACCTGGAAAGTGTGAACGCTAGTAATATTATCAAACAATTAGCTCTTGTGCCATGATCATTCTCAGAAATCTGTCGTCTTGAAGGACAAATTAGGTACCTTATAACACAGTTCTGTAGGCAAATTACAGAAGTCGACGAACTTTAGGAATAAGGATTAACAGCTTACATAATTTATAGCCATGGTGGCATTATGCCTAATATCTTCACTTATATAAAGATTACATTTTTGGCCCTGCACAGCTGTATTTTATGCCAACAGCCGCTTCGTTTGGTTCACACGTTTGATATTTCGCAAAATGTGATAGATAGACCTAAGACCCTATAATGAAAGGGGGTTGTCCAGCTGAATATATGACATTATTCTGATATAAATCGACTGCTTATTGTATTCAAATAATTATAAACTGCATACAGAGAAGGGAATCTAGATCTGCAAACGAGTTAAGAAAGTTCTCTGTTTATAAATTTGAGACAAGAATATAATAGCAACCCTTAAGATACGATATGCAATGAATCTTGAACTACTATTACTATTTGGCATCCAATTTTTGAGCCTGAAAATCTTACTTGGCGACATTACACCTTTCTGTGAGTCTGAGAAACATAATACGCACTTCCTTCAATACGGCCTCTCATTCTATGTCAGAATATGAAATGATAATGCGATCGACCATGCTATTGCCCGTAATTACGGTAGAGAAGGTAGAGAGAGAGTTAGTGTAACAGGCCACCTTATATGAGGATCTTCAACATTGTTCTACGTAAAGTGATTTCACCCCCACGAACAATCAAGTTTATGCATTAAATATATGACATTACTTTTAAACATAAAATTATTTTGTTTATTTCTCTAGAACACTAGCTCAGCCACTGGGAAATATAGTGTATCCATGTAAATTTATTGTACGTATAGACCAAATAACCTTGGATAAAACGTAGGCTGTAAATAAAGATCTAAATTTTTAAAAACGCAATAGCTCTGATAAAGTAGGCCTGTATCATATTTCCAAAAATTAAAAGGTAGGCGACTTTAATATTGACCATTAGGCCTACTAGCTTCCTGTTGTAAATGCAACCTCTAACATTTTAATGATAATTATTTCTTCACAGTTTATATTGATGGTTTTTATGGTAATATCGATGCATTGTTTTGTTAGGGTCATGTACCTGAATTGAATTCTGTATGGCCGCAGGAAAATAATTTTCACGCTATGCATGGAGGTATTTCTTATTTCCATAAGGAGTGAAGACCTCATACATCAAGTAGACATGTTATGAGATGGCCCAAGAGGCTGATTGAGTTCAAGATGTGAACTGGCAGCGCGTGTTGTCCCTCCTCCTCCTTCGTCTCCTCCTGGGCTGCTTCTGCTGTTATTATCTTTATATACGTACCTGATTCTCGGACGAGAGGGGAGAAATATGGACCGCCCGAGTAGTGCTGGCCACCATGAAGACATGACTTCAATTTCTACAGCATCAAAGCGCACACGATTGAAACCGTTCTGCAGTATAAATTACCGTAGTGATATGAATTTTTTCTTGACTTTTTTCCTTTTTGTAGTGATAGGCCTATAGGAGTTTTCCTCATTGATTAGTAGAATATCGGATCGGAGAGACGACCCCCGACAAACAGATGACAAAACACAGAGTTACAGAGTTCTGTTAGTGCTGAATCAAATAGCTAGCTCAAAACACATTACCCACAAGCTTAAAGTACACAAGAGCGAAAAATAGAGTAATAGAACACAAGCGCCGAAAAGTTGTTGGGACCAGAGTCGAGGACTCCGAGACGGTGGAAGACAAAAAACATAAATAAATGAACTTGCGAATTTAGTTAAACTGTTTAATTTTATTGATTAGTCGTAGTAGTCTCAATCAATAAAGTTAAATAGTCGTAGTACTGGGTGTAAATCAATAAAAATATACATAGTTTAAGTTACCAAATTAATTTTTTTATATTGAAGCACATAGAATTAAAAAAGCCCAGTTCTAACCGCGAGATACATGATTTTAGAGAAATATTTCATCGCAAAGTTCAACTAAATTTATTTGTGAACTGTCGCAAAATTAAACGATCCAAACGAACTATAATATAAAATCTGCAGGTTTCTTTTTAAACATTCACAACACATCGATATTTTTTCTATTAAGGAAAGAACTTTAAGAGCCAAGATTAACAAAGTCAATATAAATATGGTACAATTTGGATATTCTTGACAAGTACAAAGTAAGGGATGATAAAATTATAACTTCATCTATTGACTAAATATTGCACAATTATATTAATTCCCTTATATTTATAGAGATAATTACAGTATATTATTAATATTTCTTTTTGTTCCAGAACAAGCCACAAATAATGACTTCATATAATTTTAAAAGTGTTGGTAAGTGTTGAATTTCGAGAGGAAATTCATTATAGCTGTTAGGCTAAATACATTATATTTAACTCCTATTCCATGTCTATAAAAAAATAAAAATAATAAAAACCTGAGACAAGCTAAGAAGGAAACCTGAAGTAAACAAAAACCAGTATGTCTGTCTCACTCTTAAGTCATACGAGTAATGTGCTAAAGTGAGACAGATGTACTCGTTTTTGTTTACTTGAGGTTCTCTTCTTAGAACGGCCAGACGTTTTTAGTAGATCTAATTTTCGACTCTGCTTCTATAATATTTCCTATGAAGAAAACATCACGGAGTACATAAAGTTACAAGAATAACCTATAGTTATTTTTAGCTTGACATTTACGGAACAAAATCCTTGCAAGCATGTCAGCAAGAGGATACCAACATCGGTAAACTATGACGAGTTTGTGGGTAATTAAATAAATTATGAACACATCTACAATTCAACTGAATGCCCTGTGAGGAAACATAATTAACTTCACTTTCACTTTGAACAGTAATGTTTTATGGTCTTTCAAAGCAAAAATAAAATATCAGAAAGCCTTACAGATTCGTGGGAGTTGTTTTACCCATTAATTAGAATCATATCTAAGTCTCGCAATTCGTATACTTTCTCATCGGCCTTTCTTGACATAGATCAGTTTTCCGACTAAATCTTTCTGTTTTTATTTAATAAGTAAATATTATTTTGGTAGCCGTTATAAAGGTTGTGTGTTCTTGTAATATTAGTGTACCAATCGTAAACAATCCAGGAAAACAGGGGTGTAATTTTTTGTCAAATAAAATTACTAATTAATGCATTAGCTATTTCAGAATTAGGTGTTTTTAATATGTACTTATATATGTACTTATTTGCTTTCCATTTGTCAACATTTAAACTTCACTTTTGAATAACTTTGTTTTTATGCAAACATTTATTTATCTGCTTATGTTTACAATGCTATATTGCTCTTCTGTTGCAATCCTTGTTTTATGGAAATCTATTTATCTAAATAAATAACTTTTTAAAAAATGAAAGAGTTCCTATGTTGAATGTAGCTATTAAATTGTTTCAAAAATGTTTTAAGTTACACTGTCACTATGGCCCTCGAGGCCTTAAAACTTTCACTCCTACATATATCGCTGGGCCAACCATGTCAATGTTCCAGAGCCCCCGACCATAGGCCACACTCTGTGTTAGTTCTGCTTTTGCTTTTAATCTGTTTCACTTATTCCTTCTGAATTTCATTTGGTTTATGGCAAGTGATAGTTCATCTGATTCATTCCTACAGATATATAAACGCGTCACTTCAAAAATTGTAATAAAATCAAATACCGTATTTACTCGAATATAATGCGCCTCGAATTTAATGCGCACCCCGATTTTGAAACTTGAATTCTTAAAAAAAGAGTTGTTTTGGCGAATGTAATGCGCATCAATGGTAGGATAGGTACGGTATTTTATTTGGAATTTTGTCATAGTATTAAGGGAGTAATGAACCTTCTCGTAAACATTTGAAATTACCATTAAGATATTCTTCTCTTCTTGCCCTCCATTTCGTGGCTACTAACTAGTATTTTTATACCCTCTATGTAATGCTAGTAATAGGCCAACGATAAAATTATTGAAGTCGAAAATTACAGCAATGCATTGTTACGCAGATAAAAGTTACCGGTACTGCCAACCTACGAAACGGATTTGTACTCGAATTTAATGCGCCCTCTAATTTAACGCGTACCTCAGTTTTGAAAGCTACAGATGGACAAAAAATTTGCGCGTTATATTCGAGCAAATACGGTATGTTAGATCAATATTCCTGTTATCAATGTTATCAAATATATCAATGTTAGATCAACATTTTATTTAAAAATTTGAATAGAACTTAATTTCTTTGTTTTTTACTAAAATTGAACAAATAAATTGTTATATATTATTATTGTATTACCCCGTACCTTTGTATTGTAAATAGAACATGTTCTAACCTATTATACATCATTTTTGTCAAACTTCTCCAAATTATGTATTGCTTAAGTAATTGTTTAGTATAAGTTTTTTTTTTTTTCTTTTTTCTTTTTTTCTTCTATATATTGAACTGAACCACCCCCGAACACAAGCTCTGCTTCTTCGGGTGGTGTATCAACTATTGTATTTTTCGTGTAATTTGGAAAAAATAAATTGTAATTGTAATTGTAATAGAACAATGTTTTGTGTTAAAATGTTAGGATTTTTATTCGCATGTAAAGGTTGTCATCCGTAGAAACCATCTAATTTACTAAAATTATCGTATTTGATAGCCTTAACGTCATTCTGAACAAGTTTATCTGTAACATAGTAAGAATTAAAGGTTAATTGGTAAATATATCATGTCTCATATGCTTAAAATAAATTATTCTTTATTTTTATTGGAGTTAATTCTAATTTTCTTTAAACTAATTCTAGAGTGATAGGGAAAAAGCGAATAAGTCAAAATTCCAAAGTTTTACGAGAGACAAATACCGATTTATTTTCACAGCATTTTTACAATATTTAGATCAGTCCACCTAGATATTTTACGTAGTATAAGATACTGTGTAAAAATATCTGGTGGACTGAACTAAATATTGTAACAATGCTGTGGAAATAAATTGTTTTTTGTCATTCTTGAAACTTTGGAATTTTGACTTATTCGCTTTTTCCCTATCACTCGAGAATTATGTATTATTAATTATGTATTATCATTATTATCCGGTTGTAGAAATTGACTAATATTAATATAACGTTCTACAAACCCCACTCCAGTTACAAAATAATGGCATATTTTTTAACATGCTTAGGTCAAATCACCCCAGAATGACCTCACTACACAGGAGAACAACCAACAGTTCCTGTTTTGAAAAGACTTGAGTTTAAAACCTATGCTAATGACTTTATTTAACACGGATTCTTTGTGTGTGTGTGTTTTTTTTTAATCTTTGTATTACTGAACTGAAAAATCTCTTTTCGAGCTTATCGACTCAACGACAAATAAGGGATCAGGAATCTGGATCCGGGCTGAATTAATAATTATAAATTCGGCTCATCTTTGTAATTCTTTTACTCTTCTGATGCAGAAATTTATTGAAAACTCAATGCTAAAGAAGATCAACATTTTGAAAATAATTGAGATGACACTTCCTTGTTCAGTTCTACTTAGCCTACATTTATTTGCTGTGCATCTACTGAGAGTAAGAACTCATGGGGATGTATTTTAATTTGTAGTGGAAGTTTGAATTTGCGAATGAAAAATGTTTCGAAGTAGTGAAGAAAATACGTACTGTAGTTTATCTTGCTTCGCAGTTTGTAAGGTATTTAGATGGCTGTACTGCAATAGGCCACGTCAAATAGGAATTGAATGCTTTTCTGAATATATTGTACATATAATTTTTAAACTAATGTATCAGAGAAGCTGTATTGCTAGCATGCATTAGCTTTTATATCAGTTATAAATGCCGAAAAATTTGTAGATTACGGGTAGTTTCTTAGGTGGCCCCTACGTCTTGGGGGATCACCTAGGAAAGCTACAGGCAAGCAGGTGCTCAGAATTCTACACCTGCTGATACACAAAATTACGTTTTGATGGAAAACACGAAAGCTATATTTATGTTAAAAATCGAAGGAGAGAAAGAGAACGATAGACGCTGGGAAGAGAGAATAAAGGAATCTTAAAACACTGTGTCTCAAAATATGGTATTTTAGTAATCCTGCTACTGTAAAAATTGGCTATATTGTAATGCCGCTCGCCACCGTGGAGGATTGGTAGCCTGGCTGCCTTCTACCTGGCGGTCCGGGTTAGATTCCCGCTTGGGACGGGAATCTTTCAATAGTGGAAAATTTCCTTCCTGGGTTCAGGACTAGAGTTGTGTTGTCCCTTTATCCTCAACCCTCTAGAGTCAATTGCAAATGTCCGCGGTAAAAGAGTCTAAAAGAATCTTGGACGAGTCGGGTCATCATCCCGTGGCTTCATTTTGCTTCTGGATTTGTCTTCGGGCAGTACACTCATCATCAGTATCATTATAAAATAAAAGTATGTGTTAACTTAAACACTATAAGCTCTGCCCTCTACACGAGCGGTTGTCTTAGATGTATTATTTTAAGGATGATATAACCTATCTCAACTGCTATTTCAGGTTACTTTGTGCCCTTCAAATGTATTTCGAGTCCTGTGTTAGATGGCAGAAGTGCTGTTTTAATCATTTTGGTAATAAATTCTGTTTTGTTTGTTTTTATTGTAAAAAACATCAAACATGTCCTAAAGTATACCTGTCCAAATTGTATGCCTTTGGACGTATGGAACAGGTGCTCATGACACCCAATTAAAACCTCAGTGCCCTTCCAACTGCCAGTGTATGCAAACTTTAATCGCCATTTTTCTGCTTCAATTTGCATGTTATTTTGCCATATTCAAAAATTATCTTCTCTCAAAGCAATAAAGAAGCAGCTATGAAATTTTTCACAATATACTTTTCAATGTGTGTAATAAAATGTCTAATCAGATTTAGGTCAGATTTAGGTGGAACCTAATACAGTTCAGAAAGCCGCTAAATGTGAAAATTGCTAATTATTATAGGGCCCGGATTTGTATGTAAAAAAATGTTTTTTTTCCTCATGCGTACATTCCTAAAACAAAGTTTAATATCCAAATCGAGGTCCGACAAACGCAAATTCCAAATTTTATTTCACATAAAAACACATATTTTACCAAAAAAGTTATGTGAATAAATATTTTCGATATTTTCTCCATAAATACATATTTTAGTACTTTTTCGGATTTTTTATGTAATTTTTTTTCCCTCTGATGCTCATATCAAGGTCCGACAACCGCAAATTCCAAATTTTATTTTACATAAAAACACATGTTTTACAAAAAAGTTATGTGAATAAATATTTTCGAATTCTCCATAAATAATTTTTTTAGTACTTTTCCTCATTATTTTTTAACATTTTACAACAAAAATTTGTATCTCGAAAGAATTCAACACAAATGCTTCACTTGCAATGAGGTGAGAGTTATTATCAGGGAAGAACAGAACAGAACCCCTCTTCAAATATGCAAGGTTAACAGCGTGTGATGTAGAACATTCCTTTTCTCAATATAAGGCATTATTCTTGGATAATAGACAAGGATTTGTGATCCATAATCTGGAAATGACATTTGTTGTGCACTGCAACTCCTGTCAGCATTTAACATCTGATGTTGGCGAGTTTCAATATAATTTGTTCTAGTAAGTTACGAACATTCTGGTGTTTTTGTTTCTTTTCTAATTTATTTTTTATTTTTATTTTTTGTTAGTTTTTAGTTTTAGCACATATTTTTAAAATTTTGGCACATATTTTTAACATTTTTAGCACATAAAAAATAAATATTTTGAAATTTTTTAGCACATAAAAATCCGGGCCCTACTAATTAATTGCTGATATGGTTGACCTTTCTGTTAACAAAAATGTCGGAATTTTCTTGTCTAAATCTAAATTGTAAATTTTGGTGACAGAATCAGTATTAATGGGATGTCTACAAAGTGTTAAAATTGTAAAGTTAACTTGAATACCACACCGGAAATTGCGAGCATGTGCAAGCGATATTTAGTCAAGATTTTAATGCCCTGCTTATTCTATTTCATAATCAATGGGCTAAAAAATTTAACCAATTTCTTGTAGTATATTTTTCTTTGATTTAAGTACATAAAACACGATTCTATTTCTGGGCGTTCAGTCGAAAACAAGCGGCTAGTTTTTTGCAGTTTTTCTATTTGTAGCATTCATTTTATAAAAAATATTGAATATGGAGAGCTTTGATACTATTATTATGAGGGATAAATGCAGAGAAGTCTGTTTGAAGAAACCTCAGCAATATTATCAGATTCACTCTTCACCGAGCGAGCGCAATGACTTTCCATTGATAGGCCTAGGCCTACCTGCAGTACATTCAATAAAAGTAGGGAAATCGAAGCAACCTCTTTACTTTCTTGTAACGTGGAAATATTAAGTTCATTACGAGTAGAGACGTAAATACATATGCTATGAAATTCTTGAAAGAGAGTGGAAATATACAGGCCTACTATCAATCTCAATTTACATTTACACCCTATAAATAAGAAGCAATTTATTGTTAAAAACTCAAATATTACATTAACGAAGAAAACAAATGTTAAGTTACAGATATTCTGAGAATCTCGGAATTTTAGAATGTTAGAATTGGAGATTTACCGCTTACGCAATTTTTTCTAGTCTGTTACGAGACATTTTGACCATGTTATTATACAATCCCTTAATTCTCTTTTTGATAAGTAGTAGTGAGGGGTAGCTCGCATACGCACACAAGAATCAGGATGGAAAGGAAGGTACAATAAGGTGTGAAACGGCAAAAAATTTAGCCTATGGATCGTATCGTGAATATATGAAACTTGAAACTTGATCAACAAACTTACTTGAGGCCCGAAACCCAGCCATCTGTGGGATGGATTCCGAATGATTTGTGTCTAACGGCAAACGTGCGATCAACTGTGACCACAACGAATGTTGCTATTTTAAATCAAAATTATTTATTTTTAATAATGGAACTGGCAGTTGGTTCTTCAGTCTCCACATGATAGTTAAATATGCAGAATCTGTTTTGAATAACAAATTATACATAATCACCTAATTTTGTAACAAGAATTTGAATGTTAAAAACGCGTGGTTAGTACTTTCTTGCATAACAGCCAATTGATGATAAATACCTCATACAAAACAACATTTAGAATTCAATGGGGATTGTGAAGAATTTGCTGGTTACATGGGTGTAAAACAGAAGCCACAAAACATGCATAAATTATTCCTCCAGGGATACAGCAATGTGAATATCATGGGAAATCAGAAATATGTGAAAGTCAATCATGCTGTATTCACTAATGCATACTTTTCATTTCAAATTCCACTAGGTGTTTGTTTACCCTCCGCTTGTCTAATAATAACTCAACAGATTGAATCAACATGCCTTTAGCAAACAATGAAAATCCAAGCATATTTATACAATAATTGATGTTGAATAAATAGCACTATCTAGGCCTTCTATGAGCTAATAATTGTTTTTATATAAGTGTTTTTTTATAAATATGGCAATTTATAAAGCATACATTTTTTATATTCTCTGCAGGCGTTATTGATTTTATTGGACCCAGTCGTTTAAAAACTAATTTTGATTCTGATATGAATGATATAATACTAGGAATGGGTCGATACCAGATTTTTTCGATACTCGATACCGATACATGATTTTTTTCTCAATACTAGATACTTCGATACTCTATGCCGTCAACATTTCCACTTTCAATAAATAGGTGCATTAAAAATTAAAAGTTGAGAGAACTATGTAATACCAACTAAATTAATTAAGTGTACATATTTAATGAGACAAATTTAATATCATCAGTAGCCTATAATTATTTTTAAACTCTACATTAAAACTAAACGTTTCACAGGAAACGAAACAATTAAGTATCTCTTCTGCTTGGATTTTAAAAGTCGGAAAGTCGTTATTTATGACTAGGCAAAAGTCACAGAGTGGTTTTCT
The DNA here is from genome assembly GCA_964059195.1 of Ectobius pallidus. Taxonomy (NCBI): domain Eukaryota; kingdom Metazoa; phylum Arthropoda; class Insecta; order Blattodea; family Ectobiidae; genus Ectobius; species Ectobius pallidus. The sequence goes on from CAXKWD010000007.1 coordinate 93,371,834, forward strand.
CCATTTCAAGGAGAAATATAAGTATTTACTGTATTTAGTAGGCTACTAAAAACAGAAAGACATACTGTATTCCTTAAATTACAGAATTACCAAAGTATCGAAAAAGTACCGAGCGAGTTTTCTGAAGTACCGAACGATGCCGATACCATGCAAGTATGGAGAGTATCGAGGTATCGAAAGTATCGAAGACCCATCCCTAATATATACAATTTCAGTTGTTTATACTTACCCAAGTTATCAGTTGGGAGATTGAACTGAAAAAATTCAAGCCTTCAAGCTTGTAAAATAGTAGGCCTACTTCAACCAACTATTGTTGATTTTTCCTGGTGGCCGTCGGTTGTGCCAACAGATGAAGTATAATGGGGATTGTTACTCATTGCGTTGCTTTAGTAGGAACAGAGGGGGTAAAACGTCTACGCAGAAGTTACAGTATAGTTAAAAATATCATTCACTATTGTTTGCATTGAACTGGAGGCAATCTGACACACAGAACGACTATGTTTTCACTTAGCACTGCATACAGCACTTCAAAGACATGTGCATGCTTCGAATTTTGCACAACAACTAACCCATGCACCCCTTCATTTCCTTGTTTGTGTTACATGGAACTGACCTAGACGACTTCACATCATGTTGACACTGGCTATCATGAAAAAAAACCATACAAGATCTCTAAATGGCTTTACCTGTTATTACTTACTTGCTCATTGGCAATATTTATTTATTTATTTAATGTACAGTTTCCTTTAGCCCTATCTCACCCTAAGGTATATTAGGGCTGTAGTTTGATGTCAATTGCAATGCATAAACACACACTTGTTTTATTTTACAAAGTAGAGTAGCCTGTTTTGCTGGAAAGTCATTTCAACCTCTTAAATATACAATATATAAAAGTGTGGAAATCCTTGATAAGAATTTTGAAAAGTGGTTTATCATATGTTACAGAACAATGGTTTAAGAGCCCTATTAAGAAAGACATTTTCCTTTCAAAGAGTGGGCAGTCAAAAAGTAGATGATCTACAGTTTGTTTTTCTGAACAAATACATAAATGCCCATTTTTCCTTATTATTTTAAATCTTTCAAAATAAGAACGAAATATTCCTTGACCTGACAAGATTTGGGTCAATGCAAATTCCGGTTTGACTTTGCTCTGAAGTCTGATTTCTAATCGTTGAAAAATATTTCTTTTGCAATTGTTCTCTTATCACTTGATAACCACTGATTGTTCTCACATCTTTCTTAATGCCTAGGAATAAGGACTCAGGGAGTAGACAATTTCTAAGGAAGCTAAAGGAATTTTATCTATTTTATGCAACCCGGAGGTTCATTGCCGCGCTTTCATCAACCCGATTTTCAACCCTATTCTGTGCTAACTCCATCCACCCATCCCTTACAAATCATACATCCCTTAAATTTATTCTCCCACCTAAGTCTAGGTCTTCCAAGTGGTATCTTCCCTTTGGGTCTCGCAGTCAGTCTTTAGATATCTTTCCTCCCCCATGCGCGCAATATGTCCAGATAATTTCATTCTCTGTGATTTAATTACCCTTAGTATAGTCGGTGAAGAGTTCAGGTTATGAAACTCACCGTTATATATTATACTCATTTATTCTTTAAGTCAGAAATGAGCGCCATAGGTGTGTATTCCTAGCGGTGCTGTAGAAATATATTAATTACATAGAGAAAGAAATACATTTGCTGGTGTACTAAGATCAAGCATTGACGCAACGAATTTATTTATTTATTTATTTATTTACTTCCCTCCGTTGTAGTTACGACCTTAACCCCCTCTCCTCGATTAACCAGAGGAAGATATATAAAACACATAATTAATAATACAATTTAAAGATAAGTATGTAAAGTGCATTACATGCATATAATTATATACAGTTACAGTGACCGAAAAAGAGCAGTAAGCTTCCGTAATTTTGCGATATTTGACTATGAGGATTATAGACCTATTTATACTTCCTGCATTAAGAACAAGAAAACTGAGTGTTGCACACAGCATCTTTCTTAAGAAGACTCTTGATATAAAAGTCAACAGTGAAGTGGTGAAGATACGCGAGTTAAGATATCAGAAATAGTAATTATGGAAGTGAATCGGACCTGCAGCACCAGAGCAGAGTGTGTAATTTTCTCGGCAGAATACCGAAAGCTGTTTGCTACTGAAACTACTTGCATGTGAAGAAGCCAATTATAATATCTTCATTCCGTTTCGCATTGTTATTTAGATAAGACAAAACTTAATGCAACTTAGGTGGAAACAGTTGAATTGTGTTGACTTCCTGTCTATTCAAAGAAAGTTACTGTGAAGTACATTTAATTATAATTATATCAATGGGTCAAACATTGTTGTGCAAGGAGCAATTTAATATTAAAAATCGGCATAATAGAACATTGCGCCCCATGCTGCTCCCCTTTCCACTCGCCACTCGTGGCAGTAAACAATAAACAAAAGTGAACATAAACACAAAACATTACAAAGTTACTTCATAGAAATAGTTGTGAGAATTGATCACAGTGTTTTAAAAACTTTGTTAACAAAAGTTTTAAATTCTGTGAAACAGCATTGGTTTTTTAAGAAGTCAATCATTGGATAACCCAAAACCTTATTACACTTAGTTAAATGCTTCTTTAGCATGTGGCGCTTGTAACCATGAAATGGGCAGTCTAAAACAAGATGTTCGACAGTTTGTTCATCATGTCCACATGGACAAAAATATCCATCAATAGAGAGTATGTGGAATCTTTGAAAGTAAGATTTAAATTTACCATGACCCGTCATAAATTGTGTTAAAACGAATGATGGTTCGAAATATTTCATCAGCAGTCTGTCGTGAACTGTAGGAAAGTACATCACTCTTGTAACAGCGCCATTGATGCTATTAGCCCAAAGCGAGGACCATTTATTTAGCAGATCAACTTTCAGCTCTTTTTTCACATAAGAAATGGGACACTTGACATGTTCAAATTCCAAATCGGAAGATGCAGCAAGTTTGGCCAGCTCTATCAGCTCTCATGTCATTTAATATTGTAGATGTAAAAATTAGCCTATATAGCAAGTATTTGTTTATTTTTTATAATCGTATTGACCGATGGTTTTCTAGTAGGCCTATGCTTTGTCCATGTTCAACCCTTAATTGTGGGACACCGATAAAAATGGCTGGATGGTAATAGGAACAGGTTTCACGTAGGTATGGGTATAGTTAAGGCGTTTGGTATAACAGAGGATGTTATACAAAAATCTCCGGAACATCCTGAAAGATCCCTTAAACATACTACATAATCATTTTTATGTAATTTTTTAAACTTCAACTTTCAATTGGAATTAGCCTATTTTCTTATCCTAAGTATTAATACATCAATTCAAATTGTAGCCTACATTTTGTCCATTCTGGATCTGTATGGTTACTCGGAATGCCGGGCGGATGTTTTTGCATAAAAATATATATATATTCTGAATTAATTTAGAATTTATTTTTCACATAAGTAAAACTTCTTTATAAAATAGTATGGATGGGTTTTTCTTGGCTTTAGTTGGTATTGCTGAACGATGAACAATAGCGAATTAACGTTTTATGTGGAATCTCTCCACTATTTCATCCAAGTGTATCTCGAAAAATATAATTTCTCACATGTAGATGAGAATCGCTTTGTGGCAATTAAGTCATTATTGTGCTCAGCCGAAACGCAGCACGGAAGTTACAAATTACCACAACTCACTTTAACACGCAGCGACTTCAACTTGATCGATTTCAAAACAGATTTCGATCTGCTGTCCATCATAATATTGAGTAAACATTGAGAGTTTTTTTTTATCCATTGTTGCCTCACATGTTCTTCTATCATAGTGTCTTCACAAATAATATGCAAACTAGTTCCATTGTATTTTACTTGCCCTGTATTGTAAAATTCGGCCATCCCAATGAATTAAAAATTTTCATATTTTCATCCATTTACCCTTTTAATATTAGGTCTGCGTAAGAAAATTTTATTGCATTTGATTCGATATTTCCTATGTTTTTCACTTCTCTTCTAATTGTTTCTTAAACGGTACACAGGCCTATAGCATTTCGAATATACTCACGATGAAAAATTTATTAAGAATAACAATTTGTATTTTTAAAGTAGTTTGTATTTTTTATTAATAATAAAATAAGCTTAGGGAGATTGAAGGGAACAGACCGTGGCCCAACTACATCTAGTATATTCGCATGATGCATGGTTTACAGAATTAGAAGAATCACAAACAAATTGAAGGCACGGACAACAACACAAGCTATAGGCTATATCTTTGGAACTGAAGAGCAGGGAAGCCATTGAAAACAGAGATCACTTATCATCGAAATTGGAGTCTGACCTGTCGAATGAAACCGTTATTCCTTGTACTAAGGTAATCAGTAAAGGCCACAAAGTTAGGCAAAATACCTTTTCTATTTGGGTGGATATAGTACAGAGTTAAATAGTCATACACATGTTTCCGTACATTTATGGACGGTAGGCCTACAAGCAACACTAGAACTAGTGTTACGATCAGGGCTATACCCTGCTGTATGCAGAAGGGCTTTGCCCCAAGGGGATTTATAGGCTGATTTATTTATTTATTTATTATGACTAGTTTTTATTTTTCCTTTTTTGCCTATAATAGCTTCTGTTGCCTATTTGAAGGTTTAAAGCCTATTTTACCTATTTTGGATCGTTATGGATTTTTCTGTGATTATTTTAAACATTTTAAAAGAATGTCAATGTCTGAAAGGGACAAAATGTTACATAAATAATGAAATGACTCATTCATGTCACAAAAATATTTGTTGAGGATCTTGTCTCCTATACATGCATTTATTTGTTTTCAAGCAGTCGAAAACTTAACTCCTCAAACGATTCAACTAACCTCTTTAAATAGCTATGATAATTGGCACCTTAATAAAACATCTTGTTGTTGCTTGTAGCCAAGAAAAGTAAGAGTGAGTACTGACGTGATAAATAAATTATTAAGCATCTTAATTAATAAAGAGTGGGATTTACTCTCTGTTTTGAATTTTAATAATTGCCTATTTTAATTATATTACTGCCCATTTTCGGTATTTTAAGAGCATTTTTGCTTGCCTATTTCAACCAAAATAAATTCCTGAACTTCCGGGCCCTAGTAATAAGTATGAAAAGAAAGATAATATATAATATAAGGAGGACGGTAAAACAAATAAATAACGCACGAAATGAAATACGTTGGCAGTAAGAAAAGGTGAAGGTAACAAGCAAAAAATATCAGTAGAAAGAAATTAAAGATGGATAAAATGAACGCTGCTTTAAATTATAAGCAGAAGTTTAAGATGGAAGGAGAGAAGGAGAATCTGAGTTTAACAGAAAATTCGAGTAAGGCAGGTTAGCAGGCAGGCAAGCAATTTGGAAAATGTATAACAGGATGAAAGAAAAACTGCCATCAAGTAAAAAGAAATGCTATCGAACGTTATTACACAAAGCAAGGAAGGGTGTTGGGAAGGAAGAAGTTTAGGGTACAGTGGTATTAATGAGACGTGGCAGTCCAAGCATGGATGCTCAGTAGATGCAGACGAGTCCAATAAACATTCGTACTGCATGGAGGGGTGTATGGGTTAGTTGTGTCGTTGCTTTCAGTGCGGTAACATCGTATAATGCAGTGAAGAAACAAGAGACCTTGTTACAATCGCTTCTCTCTCTCGCAAGTGCAGTACAACATTCTTACCCCTCCCCATGATTCCCCCTACATGCGTCTCCTCTCTCACGCGCATCTGACTGCCGCCTCTCTTTAATACCACTGTACAAGGAAGCAAAGAAAATGAAATAACTTATGGAATAATGAGAGGAGAAAGATAATTATGTTGAAGAGATTTTTAGCCTGTACTGTAGATTATATAATATTGGAGTATTTCTATAGGCTTAATATTATTTTATGTTTTGGCAATAAACATGCACTTTTCATCTAGGGCCTAATATAATATTTGAGCTGGTTTTCCATGCAGACCCACGCCAATTATTACCAAAATCTATTTAATTGTGAAATTAATTGAAGATATCCTTGTCGGTTGCTAAAAAAGAGCATCGCTGAAATCTATTTTTTGCAATATAACACATCAATTAATCGATCACTTCGATTTTGTTAACCTACACATTTGGTACGTTTATAATAACATTATGGCATGCAGAGATCTGATTATTTTACATAGGTGGACAGAAGGGGACCATGAAAGCATGCCTAAACGGAAAAAAAAATGGATTATTTGGACGAAACTCACTAGGCTATGCAGGGATTTTACGGGCTAGGAAACTCGAATCTGAGTTCGTTTTTCAACGGGCGGCGCAATTTAATTATGGAATGCACCTCGAAACTGGGTTTTTAGCTTTTGAATTATGAAGCGTTTTAATTATTTAGGCATGATCTCTGTAAGGTTCATAAATAAAGGTCCATTAATCGTTCCATTTTGAATCTGACTGCCCATATAGCAGAAAAAGATTCGTGTAATTATTTATATTTACTGCATAAAACCATATAATTAAGAATAAAATTATTTACGCCTAATCCACACAATTTGTGTAAAAATGGGGTCAGTGTAATATACTGTTTTAATTGTTTTTATGTTAAATTATTTAAATGAATCTTCTAGCAGTTGAATAAATTATCGCGAGCGAAGCCGCGGACACCTGCTAGTTATTTGATATTGGAGTACTTCTATTATAGCCTATTATTTTGTATTTGGCAATAAACTCGTGCTTTCCATTTATATTATCTGAAGAAGCCAAACTGTAGGAGAAGAGCTCTTTGAGAATTAACCCGTATCCGGTAATAAACGTTTCATGCATCCAGTTTTCAAAGACCCCAACTCATTACGGCCATAAAAAGAAGAGAGCATATCAACAATTATTACTGTGTCAGTTGTTTAATGAAGTCATCAGAGTAAGCAGATGGGAAAGGGAATGATATTATATAAATAACCCCTGGGTGGCGGCTTCCATTGTCTCGCTGTTATTTACTGCACGAGATGACCTCTGATGGAACAATTAAGGCTAGGGTGGCGCCTTAATTACGTGAAATTAGATAACACGCATGCCGTACCATGTGTAATTTTTTCTCATCCAATCCGCAGAGTTTAGGGGAGGAGTCTCTAAACATGCCAAGTACTTCGTCGATTTTAATTATTTCCTTCTGTTTCATCCCGACTAGACAACTCTTAATCAATCAAATGTATGGCAGGTTGACGTCAAGGGAATGTTCTGAAGCCTTTAAGATGAGAAAGAGTGGTATTCACTGCTTAACGCTGTAATTGCAGTACATGGACAGGGGTGTAGGTACGTGAGTGATCATTTTCCCGAGGGAGTGATGCAATTGGCAGAGGTAATGATGGATGATGAGACCATTCGTTACAGCAGAAAGAAACAAAAAGGAAAGAGGGTGCTGTTTTCCAAAGATTATTCTACACTAAACGATGCCGTGTTCCCTATGATTTACTAACTTAAATAATGCCAAAATGCTTTTAATATTTGATATTATAGTAGGGTGTAATTTGGATGTTGATGCAAGACATCGATTATTTTGCAGTTTTCACATTAAGTAATATTTATAGCCACCCTAATAATAAATGCATAATTTTCAGAAAAAATTACGTGTTCACGATTTTAGTTAACAATACAATTCAAGCACGAAAAGTCATAAGAAACATCGTAATTTTTTTTTATATACCGGTAGCCTTTTGTTCAGTTTTCTGCACACTGGTTCTAACAGTTTTATTAAAATTGTTATATTCTCTACAGAATACAAATTTATCAATCTTTTATTTGAAATATTTTCCCGTGAAGATCTCTGTACACAAGTTACAAGGAACCATTGACGTTCTTTCCTTAAATCCATTAAAAGTGGTACGTACCTAATAGGGACAGAAGGAGAAATTATCAGTACAATAATAATGATTTTTATAACATTTCAAGTAACATCACTCATGTCAGTTTGAAGTTATTTGTAAAAGTAAGTCTTCGTGTGATCGAAATAATGAGGGAGAATCCAAGAACGGGTTGCGACGTTAAAATACAAAAGGAAACGGAAACGGGATAAAAACTTCGCAATGTCATTGATCGTAACTTCATTGGGCCTATCCTGAAACGATGATTGAACCTAAATCCACTTATGATTTTTTTTTATTTCTCATACTTTTGGCAATACTGAACAAAATAGGTTCGTAATAATAGCAAGAGTTGTTGTCCAGGACAGTAAGAAAAATGATATACCGTAATGAATTAAATGTAGGTCTACACGGAGATGTCCAAAGTGTAGAAAGTGGTATTCACAGCAGAGTCTTTGGTTACCGAACCGAAACTAACAGAAGAAGAAACAGTTATAGGTAAACTTAAAAAAAAAAAATACCAAATCTCCAGACGTTAACCAAATTTCAACAGAAATTATAAAGGCAGGTGGGGATAGATTAAACTCAGATATCCATAAACTCATTGTTATGATTAGGAAAAAGGGAAGAATTGCCAAATGAATGGAAAGAATCTAATATTAGACCGATCCATAAAAAGGGAGATAGGCCCGAATGTAAAAACTAATGAGAAATTTATCTCTTATCAACATCATGCAATTTTTTTTCTAATATACTTCTGTCAAGATTAACCCCATATACGGACGAAATCATTGGAGATCACCAATGTGGATTTAGGCGAAATGTAGACAGTTCATATGAAATGTAAGTTTTTACGCCAGTTAATTATAACAAATTGCAATTCTACCGATATATCTCGTGTAAATTACTTGGGTCTTTATAACCACAGTAATAAGCATTGTAACAATGTAACACAATAATAGGAAGGGTGAAACGGCATTTATAATAAACAGATTTATAGCTGCATCATAAATAGCTACAATCATGTAATTTGTTTGTAGTTTGTGTAGGGTGGCACACGTCTACATGCTGAAACATATCTATGTACAGAATATAGTCTGATAAAAGATTTTTCAGATAGATTAACACATTTCTGTTTTTACTGACTACGTTCACACATTTGAATCTCTCAGTTATTTTAAGTGAAATTTTATTTAAGTCTGCAATTTTTTTTTTTTTTTTTTTAGGTTTTAAGTACAACAATTTTGTTCTCTTCATAATGCTTGGAAGAGAATAATAGCCAAAATTATAAATTTTTGTAGTAGAAGAACAAATTATGGTTGTCCATTTAAATGGATAAGCAAATTAATGATAATGTGAAATGTATAGCTATGAAAGTAACAGTTAATGCTGAGGTAACTAAGAGAAAGAGAGAAAAGGTTCAGTTGCTTAGGTTGAAAGGTGCTTAAAAATTCTGAGACACTTCCATTATGATCGATGATTTTTAAGTTAAATATTGTGAGACAGCAAAAGTGCATTTAGGTTAATAGAACAGTTACTACTATTACATTTTTAAAATAGAGCTCTGCATGGTAAGATTTTAAAAGCGAAGACTTGTGTATATGATTTTTAGAAGTTTGTTATGATATGGAAATTTCTCTTTCGCGTAAAGGAGATTGTAAAGAAACATGTGAATTATTAAATGTTTGAGGTTGTAGGAGACTGTCAGAACGGTGTTGCAGAGAACAGGAAGTAGGTCAGCTGCTCAATAAATGAGAGAGCAGACTTCATCTCTTCAGATTCATAAGATGGATTCAGCCAGCCAGAATATGCAAACTCCAGCCACATCAAAGTCACATGTCTGTCTGACGTGAGAGATTCGTTTTCCTCTTTTCAAATAAAACCTCGCCTTCTTTCCCAGCAAAAGCCAAGAGCGTATAGCCACGATACAAGTTAATGCCTTAATTCTCGTTTCGATTTCACTTTTTATTGCAGTGCTACACTTCTTTCTCGCAAAAGCAAATTAATACCTTACTCTTGTAGCCTACATGATGTACCACTTAAAGAATGCAACAATATTGCAACTGAATTATTACAATATTGTAGAAAAAGGTACGCAGTCAAAAATATTTTATAAAGAAGTATTTTTATAATATTTAGTGTTTCTCTAGCTAGAACAAGCCTACGGATCTGAGAGAGATTCAGGAGTCCTACATGTGTTAGTAAAAAAAGGGCATGATCCAGCAGTGGCTAAATCCGATAAAACTACTTTTTCCTTTCTAAAATATATTTTATTAGTTGAATATATTACTGCTAGAGGACAAAACATAATTTTCATAAGCTTGTTTGCCTTTTTTAAATTTATTAACTACATTTAAAAATGCTCAGAGGCATTATTATTATTATTATTATTATTATTATTATTATTATTATTATTATTATTATTATTATTGTTGTTGTTGTAGAATGTCGGTCTAATTGCATATTTCTTGATGAAACATTTTCAGCGTTCCTGTTCCGTTATAGGAAAGAGGATTGGATGGAAGCTTTGTTCACAGTTTGTTCGGACTAATAATTAATCTGATCATGAAACACCACTACAGAAATATCAGGGGAAATAATTCAATCGACAGTTAGAAGAATAAGCTTACAGTATGTACTGGGCGGAGAGGATAACGTACCTATGGTCCTCAACCATCCAGATCAAATGAGGAATATGGAAAAGAAAATATAAGATTCGTAGGTCTAAGTCGAATAAAAATAAAATTAAGGAATGAAGAATGAAAATTTTAATTTAAATATCGTCTGCATAATTACAGCTAATGCGATAGAGTATAGAGTGCAGGATGAAATAGGATTTAGAGTATTAGCGTGACCACTTCACTTTCTCACACTTACGAATTTACAAAGATTTCGCTCGACATTATAAGTCCGTTCTTATCCCACAATCGTGATAAAGTGTGTGGTCTCAGAATTAGACTGGGTAAATTCTGGGCTTAATGGTGGACGACATTCACACATATCAGAATAAGCATCCGGGATTACCCCAATCCTAACTTCTATTAAACACATATCCCATATCTTATACCTTTAGCATAACAGATGAATCTCTATTGAAGGGACTGTAATTTTTTATTTCAGAAATTTTACATGGATGTATTGCGATACTCTAAACATTTAAATACAGAACTAAATAGGTAACCGGTCTTCAATGTTTATTCTATCACACGAGAATAAATTTATTCCTATCGTTCATTTTCTCTTTTTCTGTAGAAATTATGTTAATTCAATAGTTTCTGTGGTGGAATTGCTTTATTAAGTGCCAGAATGGTACTTTGCAAGAATATATGGTGGATGGGAAAAATGTCTGACCGTCTGTCCGTCCGCCTGTGTGTTTGTACGCCCGATAACTCGAATACGCTTTGTTAGATTTTAATGAAACTTAGTATACTAGTAGACTGTACACATTTAATACGTCCACAGGAAGAATGCTATTTATTTTGACCAAATCGGTAGACCGGTACCGGAGTAACGACCCATTATCGGTTCTAATAGGAAATCATCACTACTACAAACCCGCGTAGCTAACTCACTCACTGACATATTTGTTTTCCACTTCCAGATGAGTCAGACTTTAAATTTGGCATGTTTATAGTTTATAGCCCAGGGGAAGACAGAAGCTTGCTCTGTGACGTCACTGCTTTCTGCTCTCACTGCTCGCGTTATATCTCTGCGAGGAGCATGTGAAATGTAGGCATCAGTGAACAGGGGGGGGAAGAGAGGGGCATTAGTATTGCGGGCAGCGGGAATTTAGGGGGTTAGAACTTACGTAATACGTGTTTCCGAGTTAATGAAACATCAATCGATTTTTTTGATAGTTTATCGGTTAATTACAGCGCAGCAGTTTAACATATTATAAATAATTCTATTTTTCTATTCTGTGAGAACAATTCCCTTTCCACAAAATCTATGTTCTTTGACAAAAATAGACAATAGGCTACTATCATTTGAATTAACATAATTCACTACAGTAAAAATGATTAAAAAAATGAACTGAATTAATTACCATACAAGCTCGTCTGCACCTTAGATGATACAAGATTACAGTAACAATTTTCTGACTTTCCTGTCTCTTTTTCTTTAACAAGTTTATCAATGTTGGACCGTAATGTTTGAGCAATATTTAATCGAAGACTACATTTAGGTTGTGATTTAACAATGTACTTCTTGATTTGAGCTTTGCACGTTTCATTAGTGAAAACAATTGTTCGGCCACATATGTCGATCCAAAATTACATAATATTCGTGCGGCAAGTCTCGGGAATCTGGTTTCAGAGAAATTTCTGTAAAAGTTACCCAAGACCACTTTACGTTCGTAGGCCTATTTGTCCTTTAACAGATCGTCGCATTGTAAGTTTAGCAGTTCCAACTGATACCGGCAAGGAACGTCTTTGATATTAACTGAATATGGGGTAGCAACAAGTTTAAACATTGGAGAAAGGTTTTCCACATCCTGAAACCTCGATTCGAACTGAAGAAGAATGTTTTGCAGAACTAACACATGTTCTGCAGAGAGAACACTATCAGGATCGCGTACTTGCAATAACTTTGAAAAATGCTCCGTATTTCCAACCAGAAGTTGTTCTACCCACAGAGCTAAAGTGAATAGGTCCTCTAGTACCTAGCTCTAGCGTACTCTAAACACCCCTACTACCGTGCGCTCTTGCTGACGTCACACGCAAGGGATCCGCATGCTCTTGCTCCACAAACGTCATCACAAGACGTAGTTGACTTCCCCTGTTATAGCCTGTAACAGACTGGAATGTTCCAAAAAGTTCAGATTTTTTTAATATTTTTTATCCCCCAAAAACATTCAAAATGGCGGTCGCAACTTTAAGGTCTGTACAGACTTCTTTGGAAACTTGTAGTTGGTAAACTGTAAGTGGTATCAAAAAATTGATTTCACCAGAATTTATGGATTTTTAGAGATCTACTAACTTGGTTCTATGACTACTTATCGTAAGTTCATTGGTTATCCTTTAGATAGAATTATACTTTCTTTTTTTAAAAGTAAAATTTGTTCATCACATTAGATAGAATAAGATTTTCTTTTTATTTGAAGTAAATTATTCTAGCACAGATAGAACAGAACAGTAAAATTTGACAGAGAATTGGCATATAGAGATGCCATAAGCATGCAAAATTTGGTCTTTTTAGCTATCTTAGTTATAAGTACAGGATAACTGGCTGGATATCGTCATTCACATGTACGACAGTCACTATTAACATTGTTGTTTACTCACTTCCATATGAGTTAGAAACTTGAAATTTGGAAACCTTCTAGCCTATAATCGATGGGAAAGTCGCAAAATGTTCGACATTTTTAATTTTTTACCTCCAAAAGAGGTTTTGTTAACCTGCAACGCTGTGAAACTTACGCACACATTAATGCCTTCGGTCTGGCCCAGGATTGAACCCGCGAACTTGGACAGCATTAAGGTCGAAAATAGCATATCCGAGATAGAGTTAAATATTTTTAATGTTAGTATCTGTATAAAACAGATTCAGACAAAGGTTGCGGTCAACTGATGAGAATATTGAGAAGGAAAGTACATTGTGTTAGGTAAAAGAAAAACATGACAGTAGAATTATACTACGAACGAAAACCTGTTCTATGAATACTGAAGACAGACAACGTCTTGTAAACTGACAGAATAACTCAATCTCTTCACCCAACTCGAGGCTAAGCTGAGAAGTCATAAACCTTTACATTACCAAGCATGGAATTCACTGCTCTGAAATTATATAGCAAACATGCTCAGCTCCAAGCAAGGTAAACATCATTATCAATTTAAAATTGTTTAGTTCGCTGTATATCATAATGAGATTTAGAGCCCGAAATAACGAGCATAAAAATCGGTTACTGAAGTATCCGCCATCGCGTTTCTTTCCTTTTCTTTTCTTTGGTTTCTTTTTTGCATACACGGTATAGATTATCACTTCACAACTTGAACATTTCATTACAGAGCCGTCAAGGCCAAACTGTTTGATTGCGACTTCTCCTCTAGATGCGTTTGATACCTCTTTACCAATAACGAAACAAGAAGCTACACATGATCATCGGGCGCCCTTGCTCTATACAGTGTACTATACCATATCAATTTGGATTTATATCATTCACCCAGTTTAAAATTTTAAAACAAGATTTTAGACCGATAGTTACTGTAGAAGCCGCTCATTCCTTTAATATTGTTGAGGCATGATAGAAAAAATCCAGTTTTCCCTAAGAAATGTTGGAAGTCCAGTCAATAACACGTGAAAGTGATACAATTTCCTCTGCCTCAATGAGATTCTAGTGTTGCCACTAATAAAAAAAATAAAAATAAAAAATATTTTAAAAAAACCTTGCAGCACTGAGAGACTGTTGAAGATTTAATGCTCTGCTCAACAGAGTCCATTGTAGACAGTTTTTTAAGCCTGTTTATTTATTTAAACATGCCTCATTATAAAAATACAAGGAATATTATGCGTTTTTCTTTTCTGTTAGTTTATTTTCTGTTTGTTATTAAGTGCCAGTATGGTACTTTATGAGATTGTGTGGTGGACGAAAAAATGTCTGTCCGTCTGTCTGTCCGTCTGTCTGTCCGTCTGTCTGTCCGTGTGTCTGTACGCACCATAACTCAAATACGCTTTTTCGGATTTTCATGAAACTTGGAAAACACATTTATAATGTCCATGGGAAGAACCCTATTGATATTGAACCAAATCGGTTCACCGGTACCGGAGTAATGCCCAATTTAATGCCTATTTTAATAGATTATCCGGAGTAATGCCCAATTTAGTGCCTATTTTAATAGATTATGGCGCCTTTCTAATAGAAAGGCGCCATCACTCAAATACGCTGTATCGGATTTCCATGAAACTTGGTATACCCATTTATGACGTCCATGAGAAGTGCCCTATTGAATTTGAACCTAATCTGTTGACCGGTACCGGAGTAAAACCCAATTTAGTGTCTACTTTAAAGGCGCAATAACTCAAATACGCTTTATCGGATATTTATGAAACTTCGTATACGCATTTATAATGTCCATGGGAAGACGTTTATTGATATTGGACCAAATCGGTTGGCCAGTACCGGAATAATGCCCAATTTAGTGTTTTTATGTTAATATATACGATAACTCAAATATGCTTTATTGGATTTTCCTGAAATTTTGTATACCCATTTATAATGTACGTGGAAAGACGTCTACTGATATTGGACCAAATCGGTAGACCGGTACCGGAGTAAAACCCAATTTAGTGAATATTTTAAAGACGCGGTAACTCAAATACGCTTTACCGGATTTTTATGAAACTTGGTATACACATTTATAATGTCCATGGGAGGACGTCTATTCATAATGGATAAAATCGATTGACCTGTTTCGGAGTAATGCTCAATTTAGTGCCTATTTTATGGTAATACACGTATTCGAAAGAATTTCTAAAAAAAAAATGAAAATCAGTTATCTTGACAACATAGCCTATTGTTTTACTGTGATCTTATAAGGCCTTGGAAATTAAAATACAGGTAGCTATGACAAAAAACATATTAATTGACATGCGCTTATCCAACTAGACCGTTAAAATGACCCAGGTGGCCGAGATGGTAGACCTTTCTTCTTCCGTAAGCCCTGCTTAATGAATAAATCTGGAGTTTAACTTGGAAATCAATTTAAAAAAAAAACATATTCTGCATATCATAATTGCAGTCATAACTGATTAAACAAGTGATTATTTACTTACAAGTGAGAATTTGTTTTACTGATTTATCTAATCTTGTCTAATTTATTATTTCTAAATAATATATCTAATAAGCTATAATCATTAACTAATAACAGTAAATGATCTTTTTTCCCCTAAAAGATAACTTAAAATGTGCACAATATTTTACAAATGATGCATGATTATTACTGAAATTGTGTGTACTCAATTGAATCATTAGCCCAAATCTTGAAGATGCTTCTATGAATTTTGTCATTAATTCCGTGTTTGACCAGTTTTATATATCCATATTCTATGCTGCATTCGTCGTAGAGGAAACATTTTTATGTGGTTCAACCTCAAAAAGGGGGAAAATTATCGTCCAGAATGACTTACTTCCAGATGGCGGCTAATTAGTTCCTAATCCGAAGTGTCCGGCATAATGCCTAATGTATAACCCTAACCAAAAAATTCATTAGGATTTCATTTTTCGTTTCTTCTTCCTGCCCTTTATTCATTAATTTTCTTTATTTATTTATTTATTCCATTCCTTATTTTTTATTTCTTTTTCTTTTTTCTTTCTTTCTTTCTTTCTTTCTTTCTTTCTTTCTTTCTTTCTTTCTTTCTTTCTTTCTTTCTTTCTTTCGGAGCAGAGTGCATCATCATAATAATTACCACGTTTAAGATCGTACTTCGTGCCTGAAGAAGATTCATGAGAACGTTCGTGGTAGACATACTTGTTAAAGTGTAAGGTTCACGCTTGTAGTTATTAAATACTGAATGGACTTAAATTTATGATCCTTGAACCCCTTTTTAGTTGAAAGGTAATATTATTCTAATATCAAGCAGGAACTTAGCAGTTTCGAGCAAGTTGGAATGACAGGGGTTAAAACTCGGGATAATCTAACAAAGAGTTAACAGGTCGTCTTCAAATTATGGGTAATTTATGGAGAATGTAATAATAGGAGATAGATTGCAATTGATGTATCCTCCCGCACATGCTAGGAATGTGGTGTGCTAACGAAGTACTATTCTCTCAGGTATACAACAATGGCGTTATAAAGTTCAAATTATTGGTCTGGGCAAGTTTTGAAGGTCATTGGGAGGCACCTGTCGCCACCCGGAGTCCCCACGGCGGGGTATCACAATATAATGACTTCATCAAGCCTGCTTTGCCGCTATAATGCAGAAATACATACTGCGGAAACAGAAATTGTTACTGAAAACAGCTAACTACTGTACATGATTATCGTGAAGACAAGAACTCTTATCATTTTCGTTTTCCGAAATGTAGTACCTATACCTATACGAAGCATTAAGTTTGTAGTGAAAAAAAATTATAAGAGAATTATCCTGCCGGTTGTATTATATAGATGTCCGACCTAGAACCTTACCCTTCGGGAAGAACATAATCTGAGAATGTTCGAAAACTGGGTGCTTGGAAAGTATTCGAATCTAAGAGAGGTGAAAACAGGGACCAGAGAAAACTGCATAATGACGAGATTCATAACCTGTACTCTTCACCTAATAATTATAATAAAGGTAATTAACTCACGGAGGATGAAATGGGCTGGACTTGTTGCGCGCATGGGGGAGGAAATACATATCTCAAAAATATTGACTGGGAGACCCGAAGGGAAGAGACCACTTGGAAGACCTACACGTAGGAGGACAATATTGCAATAGATTTAAGGGAAGGAGGATTTGCGAGAGACTGAGGGAGGGATTAGTACAGAATGGTGGGTTCAGGTAAAAGCGACAATGAACTTATTCTAATTAAGTAAATAAGTAATAGATGGATATACATAAGTATTCATGAACCATATATTATTGTCTCTGTTGGACATTACATGAGAACATTACATGTTCTTAAGTAAGTAATGTTTTTAGTGATTTAAGCACATGTTATATTTCTACTTTCAGTACTGTAGGTAATTAAAAAAATTCCATTTTATCATATTTAAATTGATATATTTAAGAAGTTGTATTTCGAATTTTTGCATTTTATTATTTTGAATTTATTCAAAAGAAAATATGTTACTCCATGAATATTTACATTTTCGATCCCAGTGCATGTTCTTGTAACAATTATTATTGTAAAGAAGAAAAGTCCATGAGGCCTGCCATCTGGCTGCAGTTATTGTCACAGAACTTAGGTTTATTAAAAGCACAATAGTTAGTTACCTGTCACAATGAGGCAAAAGTAGGCACACTGCTAAAGGGAGGTTGTGTAATTGCCAAGGATTAACAAGGCCAGCAATTTTAAGCACTACTGCAACGATGTTTTAAATTATATATATATATATATATATATATATATATATAATCATACACAAATGAGGAATCAATATTTCAGTATTTCACAGTTTGGGTCATTACAGCATATTTTAGTCCATATGTTGCCATACTTTAGTCATGTAGGCATAAATGTGTATCTTAGTGTTAGCATTGGGCCCTGTTTCATAGAACACGCTAATAATATTAGCTAATAATATTAGAACTCATAATATTATTTATTAGTCATCAAATTTCTGTTTCATAAGAATTTGTACACTACTCATAAAATCACTTCGCTAATATTATTAGTTATTAGTCAGCTGATCAATTTTGAGGTTAGGTTTGGTTTGCTGCTTGTGTTTGTTACTTTGCCATGGCAATCAACAAAAGCTGGTTCATACCACAGAACACCAATATTATTATTAGAAGTGAACAGCGCATGTCAAAACTCGGAAACAAAAAGCGATTACAGCGCTCCAACGGGTCGGGCAGTTAAGCTGTAAGAATGAAAAATTTGCGTGCCAGAACACATGTATGAAAATGCATTCCAAATTCTGTAAAACCATAGCCCACTAGTATTAGCGGGCTACGGTAATGACCATAGCCCGCTAATACCATCAGGCTATAGTGATACAACCAATTATCTTTTAAAAGCATTGAACACAAAATGCACTAAATGATGAACACCTTAAATAAGAAAAAATAATAATTTGCAAACAATATGCGTCAGATCTTATAAAAACCGTAGTGTAGAATACCTTCTAGAATTTCTGCTACTCACAACATACATGTCTCGGTGATTGCTGAAATATGTATTACTTTAGATGACTTTATAAATAAAAAACAAACACCCTTGATTAATGAATTATATTTATAAAAACTTATTTTAAAAATATTACATTACCATAAATATTAGTAGCTTCCTGTCACTTGAATTTCTTTTACCTCAGTCATACACAGAAGTATGAATTTACTTTCTATTTTCACAAAAACAAGGCGAGACTTGAGATCACTTCCCACATTTGATTGGGAATTCACAGGGAATGGGTAAATCACGAGTCGCAAGTTGCTTTGGGATAACTTGTCTAGTATGGTTAACGAAATCTTTCTCCAGGAAGTGGTCTTCACACATGAAATAATTAGCACAATTCACATTATCATCTAAATTGCACTGATGTTTCAGTTGGTTCACGTTTGATTTTTTCGGAAACCTGTAGAAATGTTTGTTTTTGTAGTTCACGTTGGATTTCATACTGAAGTATTTACTTCCGCAGCCAGGGAACTTATAGGAATATTTCACTCGTTTCTGAAACAAAGAATACGAAACATTAATCTTAATAATTCGTAGAACATGGAATGGGAAAAAATAATATTAAGTCGCACCTTGGATGAATGTTCCCACCCACCGCTCCCTCGCGATGCACTTTCTTTTATACCACTTCTTCTGTCCTCATATTACATAGAAACTCGTGATTGGACGTTGGTAGTGTGACGTCATACCGGTAAACAAAAGATGAACAAAAGTTGACAGGCTTACTAACGTGTGGAAGATATAATATGCCACATTTTCGAAACCGACAAACAGTGTATCGTACATTATTCGAAAATGCAAGGGCGCTTCGCTTCGGCTGCCGCCTCCGCTCGCGCACTTAACTAAGTGGATAGTGTTATGCATTATTTAGATTATGTGAAGAGGTGATTGTGGTCTGGTCGGGATTGCCGAGTAAGCTAGAGGGTTGTCATTTTGGTGTATGGGTTGGTAGCTTGTATTTGGTACGATCGGGAGTTTGGAGAGAAGGGACGATCGGGTGTGCCGAGATAACAAGCGAACAGCAACGCATTGTTTGGAGCGTAAGGGGGCGACTTAATCTTCTCTTATGCCCATGGAATAAATATTAATTCAGGATTGTTTTAAGTAGTTAATGTATTTTAACTTACCTTCGCTACTTGACATCTTTATAATATGTTCATTATATCTCCTCCTTTTCCAAACACTAATGCATACAGATCGTTGCAGAAAAAAAACAGATATTACGCCTTTTCGTATATTGCTGTCATATGTTTCGAAACAAACCTGCCGCTATGGCAACAGCGATCACAGTGCACCAAACCGGTCGGGCAGTGAACTAATGAGCTGTTGCTATTCTTTCAATGTTACTTTCACCCCCGTGGTTCATACATACTTGGTGCATCAATGTTTATCAGTGTCCCATCCATTATTCCACACACTAAAGGCATACCTCCAAGTTCACGGAATCTAGCAACTACTTCACCACAGTCAGCAGGCCAACATACAACATTCTGAAGAAGAGCTTGGTTTATAGCAGTAACAACTCTGTGAACAGTTCTGCACACAGTTGCTTTTGAAACACCATGCATATCAGAGACACAATGATACCACAGTATAAGTATTAATACTTATACTGTGATGATACTGTGCACCACTACCCAACCAGTGAAGAGCAATCTGAAGCTGCTGCTTTGGTGATAGTGCTTTATTCTTTGCTGTGGGGTGCTGTAAATAGTTCCCAATTCCATCAAGTACATATTGAAATGTATCAAAACCTAACCTAAATCTCTCATTAAATTCATATGTTTGTTCCATAAGATTATAGGCTATTCTTGGTCTAAAATTCCTTGATCTGCGAACATATACTTCTTCATCACTGTTACTTGAATCAGAATCAGCCATTTTCTTGATTTTCACAACTTTGATGTCACAAATTCAACCTCTCTGCTAATCTTATGGGAGAAAATTCACTCATAGAAAAACAACTAATATTATGAGCAAATTCTATTACCATTGGTGTGTATGAAACAGTTCACTAATAATATTAGTAACATATACTAATAATTTAGAGCCATGAACTCATAACTAATAATATTAGCTAATATTCTTATGAAACAGAAGACTAATAAAATTAACTAATATTATTATGATTTTGCTAATAATATTAGTGTCAAGGTTCTATGAAACAGGGCCCTGGGAATAACTATCTACGACGTAGATTCTACGTGTATGCCGGTTAGTGATAGATCAAAATACAATTTCGTTTTATGCATCTGCATAGTAAAATAATACGGCATTTCGTATTAAATAACTCTCGAAATGTTTAGACCGTTTTATTGTTAAGAAATTGATTAAAACTGATATTCAATTCAATTATTTTAAATGTACAGACTTTCTTCACATGTAGGCCTATGTTAAAATTCCTGAATGAGGCAAATTGGGAATCTACTGCCAAACTTTGCAATGAAAATAAAATTTCAATAAGTTACCATAATAATACTATACGACATAATACATTAATAGGATTCCTATGTTATAACCTGTATAACAGTGCTTTGAAGGATGACAGAAATGTTCAGCAAAGAAAAAAGGCATAAATGCCCTAAAATCCAGCATACCCTAAAATGTAGCTATAAAATTTTATACCCTTTGAGTGTATGTAAACGGTGTTACTGACGCCATTTTTAAAATACCGTGCGGTTTAAACTGCCAGTGCATGCAAACTTGAATCGCTCTTTTTCTCAGTTTCAGTTTTCGTGTTATTTTTTCAAATTCAAAATCTATCTTCTTCCACAAAAATAGA
This sequence comes from Ectobius pallidus, assembly GCA_964059195.1. Lineage (NCBI taxonomy): Eukaryota > Metazoa > Arthropoda > Insecta > Blattodea > Ectobiidae > Ectobius > Ectobius pallidus. The sequence goes on from CAXKWD010000007.1 coordinate 93,393,306, forward strand.
GATGCTACTCTGAATTTTCTTTACAATGTAGGCCACTTCATAATACGTGCAACTAAATTACCGGTAAGATTTTTGTACAGGCTTTACTTCTTGTTAATATAATTATAGTATCAACATACGTCAATTTTATAAATTATTTACATTCTTCGATGTAGGCTACATTTTTTATCGAAAGTATAAATTAAATAGTAAAATCCATTAGCAATTTTGTAAAGTAAGCATCAAATGATGTAACATAACAAATTCAGGTTCAAATTTAAATTTTTGTTGGATGAGATACATTTCAATTTTTATTTTAAAAAGTTAATTAAATTTATTAGTATCTGAAAAACAAATTTAAATATTAAACTGAAATTTATGTTAAGGTGTTAGTTAAGTGTGATAAACTTCAAGTTTATAGAAGAAATTGTTGTAAAAATAATTGCCAATACTACGGTCTTGCCTTAATGCATAAGAGGAATACATTATTTTATACCTGCAGTAACACCTTAGGCCCTTGATGACGCATAGGCCTACTTTGTGTTTTTATTAAACCATTCAAATCTCTCTTCTTAAATTTACTAATCGATAATTAAAAAAAAAATGGTCCGATAATAGAACTACGTATATGTGCTTTAGCAGAAGATCTATAACTTCCTTATTTTTCGTACTTCTGGGGAAAAAAGGATAGTACCCTCATAGTGACGGTTCTCTAATAGCGATAGTCGTAAGCCAGTCTTTCCATTCATCACAGGCTTTTTCTCCACAGTGGATAAGGCTATGAAATTGGATTCGGAAGAGCTATAAAGCATGTTTGCATATACCTGTCTCAAGTGGCGAATACTCAAATGCCGGTATGCATTTTTATTTTGGCAACTCGGAATTATAGAATCCTGAAAATATTTTCCCAACTAGCTAAATTGATTACCGTTTGAAGTGGAATGTTTTAGGCAATATAATACAATATTTATTTCAATAATAATATTTTCTCTCTGAAGAAAACAATAATTTGTTATTTTTAACTTGTAGCCTAAGACAAACAACGCACGGCATTGTACGTAGGTTCTATGCCCCCCCCCCCTCCCAACCACACCAGCTTCACCCATTCTTGTTATTTATATGGAGAGGTAGGCTACAAAAGTTATCAATTACGTTTCCCTTTAATATAAAGCCACGTGGCTGACTAACTGACCCACTGTCATTAATGTTTGCCCACTTCCAGATGAGCTACAAACTTGAAATTTGGTACACGTATAGTTTTTAGGCTATAAACCATAGGAAAATTCCAAAAAGTATTTTTTTTATTTTTAGCCCTAAAAACTCCCGAAAGGGGGCTCACTCACTGACATTAATGTTTGCCCACTTTCAGATGAGCTAGAAACTTGAAATTTGGTACACATATACTGTAGCTTTTAGGCTGTAAGCCAACAGGAAAATTCTAAAAAGTATATTTTTAAATGTTTAGCCCTAAAAACCCGCGAAAAAGGGCTCACTCACTGACTTCCAGATGAGCTACAAACTTGAAATTTGGTACACGTAGGCCTATAGCTTTTAGGCTGTAAACCACAGGAAAATTCCAAAAAGTTTTTTTAAAATAATTTTTAGCTCTAAAAACCCCCAAAAAGGGCTATTATCAAACAGTGTACACGTAGGACTCTGACAGATTAAATACACCCACTCTATTTCCCATAGATCTTTTTAAAAAAAACTTTCCCGAGGAGCGGAGCCCCCAACGAGCGAAGCGAGTCTTACCACCTAAAACCGAAGAGTTCTGTAATATTTTGGCTTAAGTTCATGATATTGTTTCATCATGTGAGGTTAAGCCCTAGACGTTGACACAGTTCGCTATTGGTGAGCACTATCCTATTGACATATAGGCCTTCTTAATCGTTGCACAGGAGTCTTAGTTCATAGACAGGGTGTGTTTTTCCCTGAGCAATATCCAATGTGTACTTTTATAGCAAATAATGAGATCAAATCATTCTCGATTACATTTACCTGGGCGTTGTTGTTCTATGTTCTAAATGGCATATAGTCACGAGAAGAAGCAAAGGCCACCATCTGCCTCGATGTAATCCAATCTTGTAAATTGGTTGACAAACTGATTAGCGTCGATCATTGTTATACTTCCCCGGAAGCTATGCTCTTTGTCTAATGACATCACTGATTTACTCTTAAGGAAAGTTTGGTCCCGCTGATCGCACTTAATGAATGCAAACTATATGAAAGCATCAAACAAAAACTTGATGTTTGAGCTACCTTAAATGAAATATAACTTCGTTGCAAACTGTTTCAGTATTTTGTAGGGGAGAGGTTCCATATGGCCATGATGTATTGTGATATTTCCTACTAACTAGGGGTTTATTATAATAATAATAATAATAATAATAATAACTACAACAACAATAACAACAACGTCCACCAATGTGGGTCAGAGGATACGTTCGCTCCTCTCACGCGGGCCCCGTGTTTGAATCCTGCTCGGGACAAGTTACCTAGGCGGGTTTTTCCTTCACCTATGAGATCTTATCTGACCGTAATTATTTTCTTCACATCCTCGCCTTGTTTAGAGTGAATGTGTCCTTGTGTTTCGGAGATGGTCCCGGCGTAGAGTCGATCCCTCACCCGAGGAGGACCTCCATGTCCTTGTCTGGTCAAAAAAAGGAGGCCTATGTATGTGTGATCAGTAGATTATCCCTCTTCAGACAGGTAGCTGCTCTGTATTTTAATGCTTAATTCCTAAAAGGGGAGAGGTAAAACTACGAATAATAAAGAAACAACAATGATAATTAGTCTCTTATTTTGCCTGGTGAAAGTTTAGGCCTTAAGGCTTAATGTGTTTTCTTCCCCTTCAGCAGGGATCGGTTCGGATCCTGTTCACTCCGTGCACGGCCTGTAATGAAGGTTTCTTTACCACACGCTAATTAATTATTTACTCTTATTTTCTTGTCGAGTACAGAGTGACAGGTGTAAAGTCATCGCCTCGACGACCATCCTAGACTAAAGGGAACGAAGGACTCACTTGGACATGAAAGAGCCAGGCAATTTGGTCTAAAAGCTCTAATTTAGGCTTGGAAGTCTTTGACGGTTCCCATGATTTATAGTTCCCCCCTTGAGTGCTTCGGGCTCAGGATATTTATGTCCTCAAAAATCCATCCACCTCGGCAGAGTTTGAACCCTTGATCTTAAGAATCAGAGGCTTCAATGGTATTACGATCGAAGCCGACTTGTAAACAAAACATTTAAAATTCTGTAATATTAGTCTTCTATCAATATTAATTTGTCACAATAATTTAAAATGACTGACAAAATAATTGAATAAATTGTAGGCTATCTCATATTCCATACAACTTTAGGCCTAAAATTAACAAAACCTATGACAAACGTATACACTATTATGTAACCTACTTTGCATAGGCCTAGAGCTGTTAACTGTGATTTAAAGGTTTCTACAGACCGGCAGTCCTTATAGTGAGATTGTAAAGAATCACACCTAATGAAATATAATTTGAGTCGACATTGGAAATATTAGTTCTTAGACTTAGAATATCCTGAAATTTGTTTCTGTAAATGTGATCAATTTTATTTCTCATGCAAACTACTTTAGTCGTCACTATGAGGGCGGAAGATAATTTTAACTTACACAAATTTCAATTAAAGGGTTGTGTTTACGAGTGGTGTTTGTGACACTAAAATAACGATTTGCACTTTTTTAACATAAAGAGTTATCTCGAGGCGTGTTTTTGAAGTAAGTAGGCCTACCGATATTTTTGTTTAAATAACAGAACATTATTATCCAAATACTTCTTACACCTTACACTATTTCTCCGCATAGTCACCGCCGTAGTTCAGGCACTTCTCATAGCGGGAAACCAGTTTTTGTATGCCTTCGTCAAAGAATGATGCCACCTGTGATGAAAGCCAAGTCTGCACTTCTTGTTTCTCATCATCATCGTTGAAATGTTTTCCACGAAGGAATTTTTTCAGGTGAAGTAACAGATGAAAATTGCTTGGTGCCAAATCCGGAGGATGATCGAATTGTTCGCAACCAAATGATGCGATCAGTTCTTGAGTTTGTTTGGCATCACTCTTAACTGTCCTCATATTTTTCTGTCAGAATTTTTTTGAGTTAGTGTGTATCAAAACGTGAAAAGTTACGAAGATTAAGAAGATAAACTTTTATATGAATGAGATTAATAATGTTATGTTTAAATTAAACAATCAGCAGTTAGATGTACAAAAAGTACATATTTTGTCAATCAGAGAATTAATGGTCATCCTAAATCGAAAGAAAAATATAGCTGTGGGCGTTTTTCAATAACATATCCACGGACATCAATTCATGTGAAATGAATATAGGACTAACTGATCAAATAAGGACCAGTTTTAAGGTAATGTGCCTATTGTTTCAAATGAGCGATACATCATGAAGAAAATAATAAAAAAATGACTACGAGTAATGGAACCCTAGAACAATTTTATATATCCTGCACGTATAATGTTCACGCGAAAACGAAAATTTGACGTATCCCATCGAAATGCTACAAAGTGCTATATACAGGTACTTAAATTATACAAATCGTAACGTATTAAAACAATGCTCAAAAATCACAATGTCAAAATTATAAAAATCACCCTCCTTAACCAGCGAACAAAAGTAATTGATGCGATCATAATAAGTTAGCCCATAAAAAGGACATGCTTGTTCTACAGCAGGGGTGCTCAAACTTGAACTGCTGGCGATCTACCTCAATATTTTTAGACTACTTACGATCGACTCTGAGAGACTGCAAGTGTGTGTGATGCAGGGTTGTCGTACATACACGATACACCCTACCTACCTAGGTAGGGCGTACCGTAGCATATATAGATATTAGCTTTCTGCGCAGTATAGGTACATTATTTTAGTCAAGGTTTGGGTTAGGTTTAGTTAGGTTCTTCTCTACAATATCAATGAAAAAACTCATAGTTATTCAAAATTGCGAGTTTATTGGTTGTTACAAAACAAAAGAGTTACATATGGTGTTAAACTTAACTAAGGAGTGGCTTTGGATGTTGAAGCGTGGCACTGCATGTCCTCAGCATACTTTTCATAAGATGGTACGTAACCACTGAGTGCTAATCGCAAGCATGATGACATATGATCGTCAGTTAGTCGATTGCGATATTTTGACTTAATTATCTTCATTTCAGAAAATGCAGACTCGCACAAGTAAGTTGACCCAAAAAATGCCGTCAGTTGAAGGGCGATTTGCCTTACATTCGGATATTTATCTTCAGATATAAAACACCAGAAATTTGTATCAGATGCTGTAGCTTTGAGATGTATATCTGATATAATCTGCACCAACTCATTTTCAACAGAACATGAGTTCATATTAAACTGACTGGCTATTTCAGTAGCTAATTCCTCAATGTTTTTACATGAAAAAGGATAACTCATAAATGATGCTATATTTTCCAATTTACTGCAATCATGAAAACGCATTTCGAATTGTCCCAAAATATTTGATAATTCAGCCTCATACGTATCATAATTCAACTGAGGAATCCTTGCTTTCAAAGACGGAAAATGTTTCAGATCCTTTCTTTTCAGTTGATCTATCATAAGTTGCAATTTACTTTTGAATGCGTTTACTGCGCTAATCATCTCAATAATAGTTTTTCCTTTACCTTGAAGCTCCAAGTTAACGGTGTTTAAGTGCATTGTGATGTCAGTCAAAAATGCCAAATCATTTAGCCATTTTTCGTTTTTCAAAATCTGAGTGTCATCACCTCTTTCGTCTAAAAAAGCTGTTATTTCGGGCAATAATTCTTGAAACCTTTCTAGGAATTTTCCGCGACTCAACCACCTGACGTCCGTGTGAAGAACTAAATCAGTGTGTTCAGCTGACTCCCTATCTTCCAACTGCAACTGAAAGAGCCGCCGTTGCAAGCTACGTGCACGGATGGAATTCACAATTTTTGTCGCAATGCCCATAATTTCCTCCGTGTTTAAAACTTTTGAACACAAAACTTGTTGATGTATAATGCAATGGAATGAAAAAAATGAAGGGAATTCTTCATTAGCTCGACACAATGCCACAAAACCGTTTTTGTTTCCAGTCATTGCTGGTGCTCCATCGGTTGTAATGCACACTAATTTATATATTGGTAGCTCGTAGTTTTTTACAAAATTGAAGAAAACGTCAAATATATCTTCGCCATGGGTCTTCCCCTTCAGAGGTATGATTGTCAAAAATTCTTCCTTAGCCAACATGTCATTGAATACCATCCGAATAAAAATACACAGCTGGGCAGTGTCTGTCATATCGGTGGATTCGTCGAACTGTAAAGAAAAGTGTGTACATTCCATGATATCATGTTTTAGTTTATCTGCGATGTCCTGGCTCATGACTTCAATACGCCTTGTGACAGTCGGACGAGATAACTGAAGTTCTCTAATAGCAGACATGATTTCTGTTTTATTTTTAAAATCTCCAAATAAAGTCTCACCCGCTTCAATAAATGCTTCCTTCACCACCGATCCATCTTCGAATGGTTTCTTGTGTTTCGCCAATATATGAGATATTTTAAATGACGCGATCGTAGCAGCTTTTGATTGTTTGACTGGTCTTGTGAACATGGATTGTTCTTTTTTCAAACAAGATATCAAATCACGTACCTTTAGTTTTCTTAATTCACTCTGTGGCGGAAAATCCTTTTCATAGTTTTTATGAACCGTTTTATGATGCCTCTCTAAGTTACCACGCTTAGGTATTGCAACTGACGCACGACAAATAACACAAATGCACTTATCCTTCACCATACAAAAGAAAAATTCTTCCTCCCAATCCTTATTAAAATGATACGTTTTAGATTTCTTCACTGCACTCATTTTCCACTATTTAATAATAAACTTTGTACTTATCGACGTAGTATCGCCATCAAGTTACAATTCAGAATGACTCCAATTCCTGCAGGCGCAACATTTATATCGGCGTGAACGAAAGTCTCGAATGTTCCCGTCAAACGCGCCGCCCGAAACTAGACTGTACTGTCTCTCGTTGTTTCTAGACTAGACTCCACTGTCTAGTCTAGAAACAACGCGGCTTTTCTTTGACAAGTGCCGCGCGTTCCTTTGATAAAGCCACCTTTTGCCGCAAGCAGTGTTATTTTATTAGTTACCTACCTACTTATTAAAATTTTTTTTCTTCTCGAGATCTACTCAAAAAGCACTCGCAAGTCGATCGCGATCGACCGTTTGAGCACCCCTGTTCTACAGTGATAGAGAAAGAGGAAACCTTGCATACAGTTTTCTATAAACCACTCTCAACTCTATATGTGTCGATTTGTGAAGTTGGGTTTGTTCATGTTTCTTTTTTCTTTCTTCTAAAACGGTAATATCATAGGATTATCTTGAGGACTTTTCCCATACTGAATTCTTACCATCGATACATCTATATTTTAAATATTCACAAAAGTGAATTATTGAAATACTAATGACCAAAGTACATCCTTTGATGTATAATCTATTTTTTGAATTGTTAGCTTGGTCTTTCATTATAATAGCTCTATTGATCTTGTCAAGAGCTCGGCATATCTGATTAGTATTAATTATCCTATGAATTTCCATATTGATTGCCTTTATGACTGAACAGTACTTCCAAAACCAGGTAGCATTACCATATTTGTTCACTTTGCATGAAAATCGCGGTTAATTTCCAGAATAATTTCATTATTAATTTCCATAGTTTCCAATGCAACATCATATTCTGACAATCGCAGTGTCAAAATGTCAGTTTTCAAGCAAATAAGTTAGGAGTCCCAAATAAGGCCATGTTCTTAATAAGGCCACCCAGCAGTATTTAAAAAACTACGGGGATAAATGGTCAGGTGGCAGAATTTCCAAAACTGTCGACATAACAGCATTACGTGATACTACTATGAACTTCCTGTGATCACGTGTTATTCTCTTTTTTGAAAATGGATTTTATGGATACAGGTTCATGTAATTTTCAGTGCGAACATTTCACAGATTGTTTTCAGTCCCTAAGTATTTTGATGTTCTATAATGTCTAAATGACTGCCGGTGTGAAAGAATTATCATTTCCCTATATGAAGCATTTTTTATTTAGTACAGTAGTAATATGAAGTAATATTTGCAGATTTTTTGTGTAAAAAAAGAATAGGTGGCCTTATTTGGAATACGTAGCTCCTATTAAGGTCATATGTGACTTGGTTTAATTTTGGGATTTCATCTCAATATGGACGCATGAAATTTAGATTTTGGTATCATTAATGCAAAAACAAGTGTACAAAATATATTTTGTAAAATAAACAAAATCTTGTCATCAACCAAAATATTTTCTAAAAATTATCAAAGCTTAAGGTGGCCTTATATGGAACACCTGCCTTAGAACTAAAGTAATGGGGTTCACACTTTATATTAGGCCTAAGTGACCAGTACGACTAAAGTTAAATTTCTATCTTCGTTATCATATTGTAGTTTTTCCTTCTTTATTCACGTTTCTCAGTCTACTTTCCTAAATATAAACTTCCTATGTAATTTTTCATTGTTTGACACAGTAGTGCTTTCACCAAAAATCACTTTCCTCGCAGATATTTTTTCAATACCATTTTTGATACCTTCTGAGTAACTTTATCATTGACTGTGACCTTTTATACCTTCTCTTTCAGTAATGATGTATGAATAGGCTTATGTACCTGTGTGTTGAATAATAATGACCGCGCCCATGATCCAGTGATAGTGTTGTTGATGTGGATTTAGACACCCGTATGCGATCCAAGTCCGCCGCCGTGGGTGAGTCGGTAGCGCTCCTGCCTTCCACTCCGGCGGCCCGGGTTCGATTCCCGGCCGGGTTGGGGATTTTTCAGTAGTGAAAAATTTCTTTCCCGGGTTCAGGACTGGGTGTGTGTATGTGTCCTTAGGTTTAAGTAGGTAGGGGACTGGCGCACCCCGGTAACAAATCCGCTGTGAATATCCCCTTACGGGATCCCCAGGGGTCGCTCGCGACCCAGAGGAGTAACTTCACTTCTTCATGCGATCCAAGGTACCTCATTGTATTTCTCTGGAATCAGGGAAATCTCGAACGGTGTGCACTCATCGAATAGTAATGTAAATTGTAAAAATGAAGAGAAATGTCATTAGATCGCATCACATCCCCGAAAGTTACGCAACCTAAATAAATCTGATTAATGCAGTCACGAAACTTTCTTTACCATAAGCATGGGCAATATACTTTTCTCATTTCACATTCATTTATAGAATGAAAGGTCGTATTGCAAATGAACGCGTAGGCCTATTCAGTTGATTCAACCATCTGCAAAGCTTTATTGTTCACCAAGCAAGACTGACTTTTTACCAACAGTGGGTAGCTTATAAATATCCTTCAGGGAATTTTTACGAAGAAATTATTCAAATAAAAGTTTTTAGCTCTTAGTACATGTATAAGCAATTCATGTACAAAATTTAAATAAGATTCGTTACAGCCGTGTTCGAGAAAATCGCGAAAAACGAAAATTTATACATGTAAAGTGACATTAAAAGTAAGAGAAAATCATCACCAATCTATGTGTCCCTTGAAGGTACCTAACCCAAATACAAAATTTTGTTTTCATAAGATTTTTCGTTCTGGAGCTAGGCTGTTGGCAGACATATAGACACACACTCACACATACTTGTGTCTGAAAATTACGGGATCGGACACCATGCTTCCTCTACCAACAATATGATACGGGCAGAGGAAGTAAAAATGACTGATTCAGTATTCTCATTTATTTGTCTTTCAGCAAAATATAAGCACCAGCAAGTTAATAAAATTACTGTAATTACCACTTGTTTCAATCAACCAGTCCTTAGAAAAACCAATGTTACCTATAAAATATATAGCCTAGAATGTATTATATTACAAGTTATTTATATTCACTGCATCGTTATTGAGTGGCAGAAAGGTACTTTGTGAAATTGTGTGGGGGACGGGAAAATGTCTGTCCCTCTGTCCGTCAGTCCGTGTGTACGTGTCTGTACGCGCGATAACTCAAATACGCTTTATTAGGTTTTCATGAAACTTGGTATACGCATTTATAACGTCAATGGCAAGAAGCCTATTTATTTTGGATCAATTGAACGTTACCGGAGCAACGACTAATTAAAGGTCACATGCTTTTTAATTGCGAAATCATGACTATAACTTACTACAAAACCGCGTTTCTAATCATTGAGGGCCTTGACTCCCATGCACCCAGATGTTTGTTTATTTCGTTGATCAATTTGAAATTAATATTACATGAATACTATTATATAGACTACAGAAGGTATATTACTGTGAGATAGTTAGGCCTACGTAGATTTAGCGGTGTTCTCTGCCAATACATTTTGTGAAATGTTGAAATATTTTAAGAATTTCTTATATCTGTGTATACGAGTATGAATTAAGCTTAAGTATCAAACTTTAGATCGTTGTTCTTCCGCAGGCCCTGCTTAATGAATCGATCTGGAGCTTAACTCGGAAATCGATTATAAGAATAATTTTTTTCTGCATATTATAATTGTAATTATCACCGATTAAAGAAAAGCATTCTGGCACTGTATTATATCAGTTCACGTGATTTTATTTTAAGTATAAAAATCATAATTATACATAATCCATAAATTGTCCCTTGTTTAATCTTGACCGTATAGAGAAACGAATTTAAGATGGTATTCTTCACTATAAAGGAGTTGAAGAAGCTCCAGAGACATGCGGAAGGGGAAGGGGGAACAACAGGTAGATATCTGTGGTCATTTTCCAAAGCTGTAAGCTACTTCTGTTATAACACCAACTCATGCAATCTCCACGCTTCTACCCGTACATAATGATGGTGCTTGAGAATGAGAAAATAAAAAAGTAGGAACTTTTTATTCAAAAACACAATGAAAATTACTGTAATAATATGAAGTCACCTGCCAAGGGAGACGTCATACACGGAATTAAGATGTTCTACTCTTGTACGAGTCCCATCTCATCTTTCCGTGTGTGGGGAATTATAAAATAGATAACAAGCTTCTTTTCCCCCCAATATAACATTTTATAAAGCGTCAATAAAAAAGAAATACTCGCACGCAACGTTTGAGGTTTGAGGCCGAAGTAGATTATAAGAGGCAACAGCAGTTGCTGTTAGTCATTTTACGGGAATAATGAGTAATGTCCATAATAATACCACCTCGTTGGTTCAGGGCGGTTCTTTGTTTGTTTCGTGATGCCAGGAAGGAGGTACGAGTCTTTTGATGTTATACCGACAGACGCATGTCTACTCTACATGAAATCATGTCAGCATTGAAAACAAATCTGTTAGCTAGTTACAGCTGCAGCAGAATTTTTTTTTCCTTGATGAAAGCAGAAGGTCTCAAAATTTGTAAAGATTACACCCTTTACTCGTAAATAGGGCCCGGATTTTTAGGTTTTTATAAGCATGTTTTAGTTTTTTTAAATGTTAAATTGTTAATTTTTTTCTTTACCTTTTTCAGACGATATTTTTTTTAGTTTCACTTTAATAAGTACTTTAAACACACTGACAAACTATATTAATTTATTTTATTTTTTCTTAAATTTCCTTAGCTCTGAACCATAAAACTTTAGGAACAGTTAGTTTTAGAACTTCCCCTGTCATTTCCAAGTCCACCACAAACTCAACAATAACGTTTTTCATTTAACTTTTTGAAATATTTTACTTTTGGAATCTTGCTGGAGCAAACACTGTGAATAAACTGAAAGTGTAGCTTCTTAAGAATTCCTTTAATTTGTTTCTAAAGAAACCGGAGATTTCGGTTCACCTAAGGTTTACTTTACCGGGACAATGAAGTTACAAAATGACGAATTAACAAAAGGGAATAATATATTTTGTCTTACAAAATAATATATTGACAACAATGAGCAACATGCAAAATGTAGGCAGATGTTCAAAAAGTAATATTTAATAGAACAATAATAATTTGATTAATTATTATAATAATTATTGTTATTTTATCGCACTTTACTTGAAAAACAGATTTAGCCATTTTTAGGTTTTATAAGTTTGGATTATGTGACTGCCATGACTATGAAATGGATAATTATGTTAAAATATTGCATATAGCTATCAAGGAACAAAATAGTTTAAAACCTAAGAATCCGGGCCCTACTCATAACCAGGACTCAGAAGTTAAAGCTCTATCACAAAACTAAATATGTATGCAATATATATATATATACTCTTTTTGTTACTCTTTTAAATTATTACAGAAAGAGTTACATAAGTTACCCCAAAGGAGAAAAGCTCGTGTTTGGGGTTAGTTCCTTTTAAATTACATCAGTTAAAAATAAAAATACAAATACAAATACAAAATACAAATAACATGTAATGAATACAGGTACAATACAATCAATTTAAACTAAAAAGGAAAGAAGAGCATATAAATCATTACATATATATATTTAAATATGGTTGAGAACCAATTAATTATGCTCTGTCAGAGAATATTTTTAATCCTTTACGTTCGCTAGTTAGCAAAGTTACGTTATAAATTACAGAAAAATAGCGTAGCTAAAAAAAAATTACAATACAAAACTTTTTAAAAATCAGCTCAGTGCATCAAGTTTTAGTAATTTAAATTGAAAACTATTTCTCACGGTACCTAAGAAAATAAATAAAAAGTTGTAACGCAGAGAGTAATTAAGAAGATATGTTTTTTTTTCTTTTCTTACTTAGGTCAGCAGTACGAATGACCTTTGGCTAATATACTCAGCAATAGCAAATAGGTAGATTATTTAAAATATAAGTTAGGGCTACAAATTTCAAAGGCCTCTACAAAATAACTAAGTTAACCAAGACCTTTCATATTATTTTTATTAATAGAACGTTTTAATTACTGAAGTGAAACGTTATTTTAATATTATAGAATAAGTCTGAAACCATTAAAGTCAACTATTATTGTACAGTCGGTTTATTTCGAATAGTCCAATATCCTATAAATGTCAGAATTAACAGAGATATGCAAAATATTTAAATTCTGGCAAAAATATCCCATGGTAAAGGTGGAAAATTCATAAAATATTAACAGATATTTTAATATCAATCAAATGTGATGCGTTAGTACGAAATTAATAAAATATGCAATACTATGCAAAATAAGACCACGAATTTTCAGTTTTCTTTAATCACGACACTCATTCTGCTCATCCCTACTTGATTTGACTCAGTTTCAATGTCTAGGTCACGGGTGCTCAACTGTGGCACATTGTGCCACTGTGCTGTGGGGTAATGTCTTCCACTACAGTCGCCCTTGACGTCAGCATAAAGCAGTTTCGACGTGACACTGAACTTGAAGAGCAGGTTTCATACGTCACAGCATGGGTGGGGTATTAAAACGTTTCCCCTCAGTTGCTCAGGTATGGTCTAGGTGCACAGGCAAGTTTCCAAGACGAAGTCTGTCTCCAAGGTTAGTCTTCTCCCTTAAATGTTGGGTCGTGCAATTAGCGACCGTGTAACAAGCTACCGTTTAACAGGTGACTCAAGGGAATGTTATCGTGTGGTTGGCGACCTTTCAAGCGTTTCTGTCAAAATGTTGGCAACGAAGCCCTTTCACTTGTTTCTGCTCTTCTGTTTCTGTCTCATTGAGCTGATAACCACACATCAACGAAGACTTAGAGAACACGTACACAATATGGCTGACTAAATGGTTAGGCGCGGGAAACCTTCATTTGTGGTTATGCTTGCCGAATGCGGCTAATAGTAACAGTGAACTTATTACATGGATTTAAATCAAAGAAAAAACACTGCCATAATAGAGTTAAAACTACATTCAAATATGACATTGATAGCAGAAATGGGCATTCTTGTGTTCAATATTGAAATACGTATAAAAAAATATTAATAAAAAAAAAAGTGGACGCGTGCAGAACGACAGCACGAAGAAGAGGCAATTTTATGTCCTGCCAAATTAAACGCAGAAATCTTGAAAATCCACCAGCAAAACGAAACAAGATGTACCTGTATACAACAACAGACAGATACAGAGGTTGCCAATAACACGTTATATTTCAAGTTGGTCACTGGCTGCACGAAAATGGGTTTGTCGCCAGCTACGCGAATCTGTATAATGGATTATATTGACTATTCAACTCATACGCCGCGTGTTTGATATTGACCAATAACGTTGAGCAATTCCTCGGATATAGACCAATCTCGGCCGTTTATCTTACAATATTCTTGTAGGAATCGGGAGGATGTTGTTTTATCGTGATAAAACCGTATGCTTGCTACTGGAGACGCGAATATCAGTGTGCAGTGATTAATAGGATTAATAGTCAGATACTGCCACTAAGCGGCACGAAAACAGATTATTTTAAACAACATAACTTGTTTGGAAATTGAAGTAATAGAAATGAACATTTGTTAAGAACACAATTTCAATTCGGTGCAAGCCAGTTCGTGTGCGTTTACTCTGTTCTGCTGTTAGCTTACCTGAATGAAGTTAACTATGTCTTATGTGCACCATTGGTAGCACTGATTACACCATGGTAGCTCGAATCGATTCATGTATGGTTGATTCACATTTTGCCGTGATCTCACAACTGTTAGTTTTGTTTTATACAACAAAGAATGAAAGTAATTATGTTGCGAATCTATCGATAAACTCGTCAACTCTCTTGGGATTAACTATGATAAATCACTGGCACTCACAGGCTGTTAAGAAATATATGGTCCTTTATACCTGCACATTATGACTTTATCACTTTATTACTTGACTTTTTCAAAGAATTCAAAGGGGAAATGTGGAGAAAAGTCATCTTACTTGAAGGCAGTTGATATCAGTGTATTTTCTCGTGCGAATAGACCTTATGTATATTCATGCTTTTATCATCCCATTCTGCATCCCTAGACAGACAAGAGATTAGGATGACTGTTCGTTGAAATCGTGAAATTGTAGTTCATGACAGTTCTGTCCGGTAGAACTGAAGGGAGAATGTGAGGAAGGGTGACATTCTGATTAGCTTCCATGTTCACGCAGTGTCATGTACGTATCCCCATTTTACTACTAGCAAAAGCATAGCGAATGGGAGGAAATTACATCTACAAACTTCTATGGGATGTACCCGCGTCCAAAATTGTGTTCTGAGATAAACGCCTTTACCTTACCACAATCAGTGCTATGGGTTGCTGGACAAGGTAGTGTATGGAGCTTGAGCCTATTTATCTGCAGTAATGAAAGGAATTATGCTAAGAGAATGTGTTATGGGCACATGACATTTACGCTTTGGTGAGATAAATCTGCCAAACCTCAGAAGCCAAATAATGTTAGTTATATCCACACGTAATGTGAAAGTTTTACTTGCTGGAAAGAAAGATGGATTTTACAGCCTGCTGTAACTCGCATATTATCGCCGCACTCAATTCGTTGACAGTTAACATCAAAGAAGTCACCGCCGCTTGGAGTAGTTGCCATACTGCACAGTGTTAGTAAACAGAGCGGGAAGATGTAGATGCAGCAAAACACTTACGTGGCAATGACATTGAGCAATGAGAGAATTGGCAATACGGATTCAGTCAGCGGTTTCTTTTGAGAAAACCTTTTACAGTAACAACAAGCATTGTAATATGAGAACAAAGCGAGCCGCCCGTCAACGTTATGAGTGAGGCGATAATAACTTCATCTGCCCATGTCGGGTTATATTTCCACCTAAGCACTAGTATGAGATGAAAAGAATAGAGAAAGGTTGAAAAGGAATAAAAAATGCTGTAGAATATCAATTGTATAATATTGAGTGTAATTCTAAAAGAATAGTTTGTAAATTATGAAAGAAATGAGATATTTTAGGTTAGGTACAGTTTTGGTATGTATAAGCTTTACACAAAGTCAATGCTAATAACTAAAAGATAACTTAAGTTTAACATTAAAAGACAAATACAAATATGTTGCAATAAGTACAATAATTTAAGAGATTAAAAAATGTCCTTGTGGAATAGAACAATAGAAGTTTTCTATATTGTTTGTTAGGAACTGATAAAATTATGTTCGTATATATTTGCAGCTGGTTAAAACTAAGAAATTATTAAGTTATAGAAGATACGTCAGTATATAAAAATCATCTGCCCAAACAAAAGTTTGCCTCTTAGTATAAATAATTAAGTATGCCATTATCTTCATTTATAAATTGGTTGTAAAAATGAATAGAATCTCATTACCACATCGTATAGCATCTCCCAAGGATGCATAACTAAATAAAATCTTACTAATGCACTCCTGTAACTTTCTTTACTCTAAGTATAACTAATACATATTTATCACTTCACATTGTGATATAGAATAAGACCCCTCATTGTAAAGAGCGCGTATTCAGTTGTTCGAACCTGATGCAAAGCTTTATTGCTTACCAGGAGAGACAGAGTTTCTACAAACAGTGGATGGCTTATAACCAGGGCCCGGATTCTAATGACATGTCCTCTTTTTATTGATGTTGCATAGACATTGCCAACTTGTGGATAAATCCTAATCATGGCCTCTAGATTAAGTTATAGAAATGTATTTTTATTAGGTCATTTTTTTGTCATTTTTTGCATTTTTATATTTTTAGGGCATTTATTTCAAATTTTGGTCATTATTTTGTCATTTTCGTACCATTTGCTTCCTTATTTAGTCATTTTCATGTATTGTCATTGAGTGTACTGTATTAACTTTTTTTCATCGCTAGCGGGGCTGTCTTTGAAGTGTTGTTTGTTTAATGCAAGAAGGAAAAAATCGGCGCTAAAGTGTTGACATGATTGTGTGTATTATATTACTATTGTTTTTAGATTGACTTGGCACCAGAGTCTGCCACCTGCTTGAATTTGAGAGTGCAAACTACAGTTTACCCTCAATAAACAACAATATAATCCGGCAGACCACAAAAAGATGTGCCGAATTTTGACTCACCAGTGCCTCAGTGCCAGTATAAATTTCCGTGAGAAAAGAACATTTACAACATTACAGTTATCTACACTGTTTACAATTATGTACAAACTAGTCTATAACTTTCTTTGTACAGTAATAATTTTTTTATAAATAAAATATCAGTTTTTAGGTCATTTTTTATACTTTTTAAGTCATTTTCTTTAAAATCTAGGGTCATTTTATAGGTAATTTTTCAAACATTTTTAGGTCATCAGAATCCGGGCCCTGCTTATAACTATGTTCAGAGACATTTTTTTCTTTTTCGAGAAAGTGTTTCAAGTAAAAGTTTTAGCTCTTAGTTTAAGCACCCCTGTATGAAATTTAAACAAAACCGTTGGAGCCGTTTTGGAGAAAATTGCGAAAAACGAAATTCTCTTCATTTAAAGTTCCCTTAAAAGTAGCCTAATAAAAATCGTCGCCACCCTTCGTGTCAATTTTCGGTGCCTAACTCAAATACAAAAAATTTCTCCGTTCTGGAGCTAGGCTGTTCAGAGGTACACACACAGACATGTTTCTGAAAATAGTATTTTTGGATTCACGGAACCTCAAAACGTGCATTTATGTTAAAAATTCAACTTCGA
Source organism: Ectobius pallidus (assembly GCA_964059195.1). Taxonomy (NCBI): domain Eukaryota; kingdom Metazoa; phylum Arthropoda; class Insecta; order Blattodea; family Ectobiidae; genus Ectobius; species Ectobius pallidus. The sequence continues at coordinate 93,410,817 of CAXKWD010000007.1, forward strand.
ATTTAGGGGTTTAAAACAATACTTCCTTTACCTATTGTTACTTTGGTAGCCTACAGGCATAGGAAGCAAAAGGATAATTATGTTAACAGAAAATCATAATAGGTGGTTTCGGAAAACTTCTCTTTATTAATCATTCGAAGTACAATCATTATTTTTCATGGGAGTTCCCATCATAGTTATCTACACATCATCACAATAGGGAAATTGACCTTATGACGTATTTTCGGATAAAGGAACCAAAGTAACACATTTTTAAAAATGATAAGTTATTATATTTAACGTTGTGAATATTGACGACCACCGCTGTATGTGAACATTCAACATGATGATATTACGTGAATGGCCCAAATAATAATAGGCCTATAATTAATATTCTGTTTTGGAGCTATCACCAGTGATATAAGAACCAGGGTTGCCAGATCAGAAACTTAAATCAGTCGTACCAATAACTGAGAATAGTCGTACGCTAGTTAAAATCGTCGTGCACTTTACAAATTGTCAGGATGAAGATGATGATGATGATATTAATAATAATAATGTAATAATAATGATTGCCAAGTGAGGTACTCTGTACCAGTGGCGGACGCGGAATTTTTTTCGGGGGGGGGGATTTGAATAGGTAGAAAGAATACTAAAAAAAATAATTAACTTACATAGGCTATAAATAACACAAGTCAACAAAATTTAAAAAGTTTTTTGTATCCGAAATAAAATGTATCAAATCTTATGTAATTTGGCCTCCTAAATTCGAAAATGGCAGTAAATCTTTTTTATTAGTTCTTGTTTAGAAGATATCGGCTATATAGCCTTCATTGTTGTTCGTGCAAGAAAATATACGTAGTTTTTAATCACATACCTCATAGACGTGGTATTTTGCCTTCTCTAGTGTACTTTATCTTAGGAGCATCTCTTACTACAGACAGCAATCATAGACGTGTTCCATTTCCCCTGATAACATCGTTCTAGAGTAGCGATGTCTTGGTGGAAATGTTCACCATGCTTGTCGCTTACTGCTCCAAGATTGTCAGAGAAGAAGACCAGGTGAGAGTGAAGGAAATGCATCTTGAGAGACATGTTGTACCCCATTCTATTATAAGCCATCAACATATTGTCCACTAATGTTCTGTAATTAGACGCCCTTTTGTTGCCAAGGAAATTAAGTACAACTCTAGTGAACGCTACCCATGCAGTTTTCTCCTTGCCGGTTAGAAGTCCATGGAAATGTTCATCAGTCATTAGTTTTCTTATTTGGGGACCTATGAATATTCCCTCTCCGATTTTAGATTCACTTAATCGTGGAAATTTATGAAAGAGATACTAAAATGCTTCTCCATTTTGATTCATATCATTTACAAAGTTTTTCATTAGTCCCAACTTAATGTGCAATGCAGGTAATATTATTTCAGTCTTGTCAACCAGTGATCTGTAAACAATGTTTTAATACCTGGTTCTTGCTTTGTTGCATAGTGTTTGTCCTTCGCACGACTATCCCATTTACATAAAAAGCAACAATATTTCGTATAACCCTGTTTCCATTGGTAGGCCTATAGCAAAATTCATATATCACTCGTTTCCATTTAGCCACTCGCGTATGTTTGTGGAACAAGTACGACAACAAATATGGGGTGCAAGCTATTTGTCCTGATCACCAACATTGCAACCAAAATAGAGACGATAGGCCTTTTTAACAATAGGAGTAAACCGTACCTTTTGCGATATAAAAGTCACTTCTCCACAGATAAAACAAAAGTTATTTGGATTGTTAACACACTTACGCGGCATTCTGTGCCTTTCATGCCAATTCTATTACAGAAAGGATAATATATACGCATATATGTTATTTTATAATTATAATTATAATCACTCACAATAACAATTAAATCACTCCCTATTTTAACTATTTCAAAGTACACTGATAGACAGTTTTCTCACTCACAAAGCAAGAACTGAACTGAATTTATAAAGGAATATCAGTTTGAGGTTTTGACTTATATGCTAGAGCCATAAATTGACCCTTAAATTTCCGGTACAGTCTGTTTCAAACAAAGTTACTCGGCTAAAATCGTGTTTTTAGTAAAACAACCTGACCTGTGTATTGTAGAAATGAGAACTAACAGACAAAAATGGATGTCATTTTCGTGTTTAGCGACCCCAAATTAGTAATGTATGGTTAATTTTATCTCGAATACATTTTGGCTGTTGACTTGTGTAATTAGTTTATAAAACTGTGCATATATAGGCTTTTTTTAAATTTCGGGGGGATACATCCCCCCTGCGTCCGCCACTGCTCTGTACAGACATTTTTTCTATAAATGGCGGTTAAAATTTGCTTTTGTAAGTTCTATAACGTGCTACTGCTCCACTCACGCATGCTGACATTATGGTTCACCGCTACTACTCAGATAACTGGTCTCTCGTAACTGTATACATATACCCATTGTTGTTGGTACTCTTTGTCATCGGCTACCTGCAGATGTTGCAGTTAGAAATAAAATTACATTACAATCATAAGAAAGTAAGATTTCCAAATATTATTTAAAGAAAAGTAGGCTATACAGCCACTTTTGATATGGACGTATCAACATAATATACTATTAATAATAACAACAATCATATGATTATTATGTTTGGTCAAAAGAAAAGAAAAACAATAAGACCAGCTGCTCTTTATCGGTTTGGATTGCTTCGTTTAGCACACGTGCGGCTAAAATATAAAATATTTGGAGAAGATGAGAGAAGTAGCAATAACAATACAACTTAAGCGTGGTGCGGCACCGGCCCGTAAAAGCCTATAAGTTAATAAATAAATGGACTGAGTTTTATTTGACAATGGCTATTATAACATTCCGCCATTCATTTAGCGATATGTAGGCATATACAAAATAAACTACGAAAAAATAAAAAAAACTTCATGTTTATCCAAATATAAAATTCTGCAGTAGATAGCTAAAAAATTAACAGAAAATGGTAGTAGGCCGATAAAATGCTAATATTAAAAATAGTCGTATGAATAGGCATACGACACATGGTTGCGTCGTACGTCGTACAAACACAGTATAGTGTGATACAAATCTATGAAATAGTCGTACGTATGGCAACAGTTCAAGTGAAGTTCTATATTCCTTTTAGAGCTGAATAGACGTATTGATATAAACAATCATCAACTCAAAACATCAGTGAATTATAAGTCTAGATTAAATGTAAAAAGAATTCAATGAAATAGCTGGTTTCCAAGAATGATAACAATAATACAAGAATAAAATTCCTCGCATTTTAACATTACTCCGTTTTTTTAATAATAATCATGATTTCATGCATTTTTTGGCGATGAGGAATTTATACATCGCTGGTAATGAAATGGATAGTAAAACAATTTTTCCCACGCTTTTATTTTAACACACGACTAGAATACACTTCTGTTATTAACCATTTTACTGCTACTGACGAATAAATTCCACAAAAATGGCATAAAAGTGGAATTATTGGAGTAACACTGCAATGATTTATTTTAAAATGTGAGGATTTTTATTCGTGTGTTACGGTTATTATTCCTGGAAACCAGCTATTCCATTGCAATTTTCGTAATGACTTCAAACTTATAATCCACTCATGGTTTCACTTTATGAATGCTCATATTATATTATAGAACCCATGCTTTTTTGAGTATTTAGGAAAACTGAGGGAAATGACATTTAAAAGTGCCCCCACCCCCGCTCACCCCCTATCCATGGGGCCTTTTATTATGTTGTTTAGGACACCTTCCCCCACATATCTGCCAAATTTCAAAACTACATGATTTTTTTTTTTGGCCCTATTTTCCTTTCTTGCCTGGAATATAGTGTATTTTCCATTACATGTACTGTGATCGGATTTTTAATAAATTCAACTTTAATGGTTGTGTGATATTTCTCCACTTGTTTCATGATATAAATACACAATATACAGTTTATATACAAAGATATAACCCCTAAATATAGAGAAAGTGCAATGTACGGTTTTCTTTCGAAATCTCGAAATTTGACCGAAACTTAAATTGTTATAACTTTTGAACATTTGAAGACAAAATAACAAATGACTACTCACTTCAAAGTAAATTTATTTCCCTACAACGTCTTTCATGAGAACATTGCTGTATACCTAAGGGATGAAGCGCTAGAAGACAAAGTGTGTCGAAAAGCGCGAGGCGAAAGAGCTTTTTTCGAAAATTTGTTATTTTCGTTGGCGGATATATCGAAAACTATTGGAAATAGGAAGAAATGTGTAGGATAAAACTTGTAGGAAATTTTATCAGATTTAATTTTGTATATAGCAATTTTTCCGCTACGTTGCACCATTGTTTAGATATAAGCGAAAAACCTAAAAATGGGACCTTCTGCGGGCCCCCCTGCCCCCCCTCATCCCCACCTTCGGGGACTTTTTGTATGTTGTTCAGGACACTCCCTCCGATAACTCTGCAAAATTTCAAAACTACACGATTTTTTATTTATATTTTTCATTCGTTGCCTGGACTATAGCTTAAAAGACCCGGCTTTGTCCTGACTTACTGACTGACTGACTGACTGACTGACAGGAATCAACGTAGAGCCTAAACTATAACAGGTAGAGACTTGGAATTTTGACAGTACCTTCGTTTCATAATAGTCCGCCGGCATGGTCTTGTGGTTAGCGTCGCTGACTACAGATCCGTCGGCCCGGGTTCGATTCCCGGTCCCTCCTCGGATTTTTCTGAGGTAGGGAGGTCTGGTAGGGGTGCACTCAGCCTCGTGATTCCAAATTGAGGAGCTACTTGATAGAGAAGTAGCGGCTCCGGTCATGAAAACCACCAATAACGGCCGTGGGTGTCGGCATGCTGACCACATGCCCCCCAATCCTGCCATCTGCCTACGGGAGATGACGCAGCGGTCGGGTGGTAGGCCAAGTCCCTCCAGGGATGTAGCGCCACGGAGTTTAGTTTTCGTTTCATAATGTAGGAAAGGATTTTGAAAAAAAAAAATTGATTTTAAATGCCAAATCAAATGTTTTTGAGTATACTTAATCCCTTTTTACACAGAATTATCAAATTCAAATCACAGAACATATTGTTGCCAATGGTATGAGATGGGTTTGGAAAAAAATGAAATGCAAGTTTGACAAATAAGAGAAGCTATCAATATAATTCATGTTATAAATAAATATTAAAGAATGTAATCCACGAAAATAATGCAGTCATATAACTTTCTCTACCCTGGACATACAGAAAACAATACGAGGTATGGTAATGTGGTATATTATTATATCGCAGGTTTTTGGAGAGAGGAGTATGAAAGTGATATTGCTTTCTGTTTAATTTCATCCCCAAAACAGTTTTATGGTAGCATGAGAGTGAGAAATAAAATTTTCCGCCTCGATATCACAATTTTATGTTACAGGAATTTCTGTTTCTTCTTATTTGAACCTCTACGAGGCTTGCTGTGCACTGTACAAGCGATGGGATGCAAAATTCTACATCCTCTATGAGCCATAAAAAAACTATATCAAGCGTTTTCTGAAGGAATAGTTTGAGTGTAATAAGTCGTTCTTCATATTTCAAATTATAGCCTAAATACCTATATAAGGACCTAGAATTTAAAAATCGAAAGTCCTTCATAAGTTAATTTCCAATTACAAAATTAAAAACCCGGGCGACGCCGGGTCTTTTAAGCTAGTTATTGTATAAAATCGTCGTAGCAGCTGAGTCATGGGGTCCACCACAGACTTGAGGATTCAGTTTTAAGCTTGAAAACTGGACGCATGCAGAGGCCTTGGATTCTTTTACAGAGTGGGCTATGAATCAACAATTGCAATCTACAACAGAGGTTTGTTTATTTGGGTTCTTCTATCACATTATTTTAACTAACTAACTCAAGTGAAGCAGAAATTATGGAAGTTGCTGAGAGAATTCGCCGTAAGATGAGAGCCAACATTAAAGTAACATATAGGATATCAAGAGAGCCACTGACTAGAGGAATAAAGAAGTTGTCTCAGCGTATGTATCAGAACCTGATCTCAAAAAAGGTGCGAGTTTTGCGTGCAATTGCTGGCTTCGAAATGGATTTGCGACGCTTCTTGTACTCTTCCTGGCGCAAGGCAATCGCATCGGTATCACCACCAGAGGCATCCAGCTCTTCCTAGACTCCGTGGTTTGTGTGTACAATTACATTAAACATGCTATACAAATGTTTAAAAATTTAAAGTGGGAACAGTAATAATGTATCACAAAATTAAAAGTCTACATCATGTATTTAACAAAATATATTAATTCAGTATTTATATAATTATTCCAGGACATGTATTTAATAAAATGTATTAATGATTCAATTGAATTTTATTAAAAATTAAATTTCGTGAGGTTAAAATATTCCTACTATAGCTACTATGAATATAACTTTTACACAAGTTTGTAGATATAATTTAAATAAAATGCGTCATTCAACAAAATGCAATATCATTGTGTTATGGATTTGTGTCTGAGTAGATGCACTACATCCCACAATGGAAAATCGTTAAGAATAAAGAATTTTGCCAACGTTAAGAATTTAGCTAAATTTTAGCCAGCAAGAATTGCTCTGAGTACTGCGCTGGTCAAGTTTGTTCTATCTACATTATCGCAAATCTTAGGTTTTAATCGCTCTCCTGATAAATTTATAAAAAGAAAAGTCCGACACGATTTGGTCCAGAAATAAAACCGTTAGACCAGAATAAATATTTCGAACGTCTGGTTTCATAAACCATACGAACAAAGTAATTATGTGATTAAAAAGGGCCCGGATTTTGATGACATGTCATCTTTTAACTGGTAAGTCATGGACGTCGTCCACTAGTGCAGGTATTCTGATCATGACCCCTAGATTACAAAAATGACAATTTTTATTGTCTTTTTTGTTCATTTTATCAATTTTTCATTTTTAGGTAATTTTTAGAATTCAAAGTCATTATTTGGTCATTTTTTACCATTTTATGGTCTTTTATTCCCATATTTCATCTTTTTAGGGCTTTTTCAAATTTTAAAGTAATTATTTTTTCATTTTGTGTTGTTTCTTGCATTATATGGAGTTTTTGTGCACTTACTTAGGCTACATTTAATTTTATGAGAACTCTAAATAATCATAATTAAATAGATCTTGTAATAATATACCACATTACCATACCTCGTATTCTATGTCCAGGATAGAGAAAGTTATGTGACTGCATTATTTTCGTGGATTACATTCTTTAATATTTATTTATAACATGAATTATATTGATAGCTTCTCTTATTTGTAAAACTTGCATTTCATTTTTTTCCAAACCCATCTGATCCACTGGCAACAATATGTTCTGTGATTTGGATTTGATAATTCTGTGTAAAAAGGGATTAAGCATACTCAAAAACATTTGATTTTTGGCATTTGAAGTCAATTTTTTTTTGCAAAATCTTTTCTCAGTGAGCACCTACATTATGAAACGAAGGTACTGTCAAAATTCCAAGTCTCTACCTGTTATAGTTTAGGCTCTACGTTGATTCCTGTCAGTCAGTCAGGACAAAGCCTTTTATATATAGAGAGAGATTAAATTTACTTACTTTACTTAATTTAGAGAGCTTTTACTAAAAGATATTGTATGCACCACGTACGCTAAAGCCTTATTTTATACTACTTTTTTAATACGGTTCTCCATAGGAACATACATGCCAATTTTAAGAAATATGTACAGAAATCATAACTTATTTTGTATGCTGTATATTATTTTTCATAGGCCTTTTTTTTTTTTTTTTTTTTTTTTTTTTTTTTTTTTTTTTTTTTTTTTTTTTTTTAGATATTCTAATTAATGTCCATTTCACAGCGCATAAAGCTACTTAATTATGTTTTTCTTTAATTATTCCAAGAAACCGTGCGAAAAATTGTGTTGCATTTCCTCTTCTCCCACCTCCCCTCCGATGTCTATCTCTCTCCCGCCATCCCTATCCCCAACCTTTCTCTACCTTTCTATTTCTCTCAGTTCTCTCTGCATTTCCCTCTCGCTTTCTCTCCTTCCTGCTGTATCTGTTTCTGTTTCTCTGGATGCCATCTGTCTTCAACAGCCCTTGTTTCTTCTTGCTTAATTAATACCCTTGATATCAGGCATCCTTGTATGTAACGAAATCATGAATAGATGAATATAATTTGAATTTTCAATTGTTTATGTAGTGAGAGAAAACAAAACGACACGAAACATATCAACACTAAAGTGAGCCATGAATCAATAAGACGAGTCTTTCCTCGATTTTCAGGAGGCGGAGGAAACGACTGTGTTCAGCCTTATTTAAATGCAGGCCTGTGTTAAGACGGGGAAATTTACATTTCTTCTATCAGATAACTCAGCTCGTTCCCTTCATGCAATCCGTGCCAACTGAATTAATTCCACGTTTCTCCTAGGAACAACACCATTGTTGTAATTAATCCAATTTTATCATGAATATGGATGACAAATTGGAGTTTCAATCAAAATGTTCATTCTTGTATTAATATGATTGGCATGTCTGTTACAAGTGAAAAAAGTACTTATAAACAAGGTTTAAATTGGTTTTCTGTATTTTCTAGGTTTAATTTAATGTCTGGGAGAATATACGGCTAATCACCGACCGGAGTGCTAGGTTAACTCAATGTGAGTTCTAGGTTAACTCATGTGTCCACTGATTTCTCTAAAGCTCTTTGCTAATTCAGCTCAGATCTGAATCTGCGGAATTTTGAAATTTATAGAATTGTATTTGTTTGTTTGTTTTTTCAAATCCGTTTGAAATATGTGAACAAAATGGAGCTTTGCTAGAAAGATCCTGCATTGTATTCAGTAGAAGTTGCATCAGAACGCGTTTCTTAAAAATATTTTCCCCTTAGTATATAGTATTTTTCCACGTTTTGATGTCCAGTATATTTACTTCCAAAACATGAAAGCTTGGAGTTACTGAGATAAAATTTCCTCCCTGCTACTTAACAGCTCTTATTAAAGGCCTAGAAGCAACACTGTCAGATTATCATTCTTTGCTGCAGATTGTCCGTTCTTGTCTTGTATCAGATTGTCTTGTCAGATTGTCTTGTATCATGATAAATAATTGCATCCACTCTATTAGTGTTATGACTTTTGCCCGAACAAGTTGTAAAAATGGCCATCCTCGCCACATCAGAAGAATGTGTAGTCTCTAAATATAATACACCGACTCTGGGATTAGCGAAAATAAGCGAGTTTCATTGGGAAAGATATTCATTGTTAAACCATTCCCCAAAGTCAGCCCGGGATTGGAGAGGTTAGAGTGAGAAGAGGATTTCATGTTTTGGAAAGAACTATGACGACATTGTTTACGTGTAGCAACCCTGTCAAACGATAAACCATAAAGAGGCATTGCGGGAAAATTGTGACTGTTGCGATGGTCATGTTTTCTGTTGCTGTGAACCAAGCACATTGTTCAAGCACCTCATCTAAATAGTAGTTTGTCAGAAGAAAGATGACAAAATGATAAATATCATCAATGATTGAAAGGAGAGCTGTTGTTTGAAAAATAATAAGCCTTCCACTTTTACTGTGGGTATTTGCTATGATGGTGAAACCCGTAGCATGAGGATGGGAGCATTAGCAGTCTTTATGATTTATTTCCAGATTTTAGGGAAGAAATATACGTGTATATAAATGCCTTTAGAAAGTATATTGAGACCAAAGAAAGTCCAGCCTTAAGACTGTATGAGATCGTTCCTATCTCAGGAGAAAGTGAAAGAGCTTTCAGTACAATTACTAGATCCACACTGCAAAGAAAAATCGACTGTTGATTGCACGATCAAGCGAACTTTATGCAGTGTTGAACTCTACCGCACATGTTTAACCCAGAACAATACGTGAAGTTATGGATGCGAAAGGGGAAGGCGTTCAGCTCATGAAACAGCTTATCGGATACATGAGTCCATTGATTCTGACCCCCGTACAAGTTCAAACCATCCAGATTGAAATAATATTAGTTTATATGGTTGGTACTGCATTCAATCAAACTAGAGAATAGGAATTCGTAATTATTTTTGTGAATGAATAAAGTGAGTTTACGTATATATTTTGTTCCAACTAAATCACTGATTGATTATAATATTAACCCTCAACTTGCATTGGAAATTTTGAAGCACAAGCTATTCTTACCTAATAAAGTAAAGTGATCCCTATACAGGGTTCCAGGAGATTGAGGTACCCAGATTTTGGGCATTCGGCACATGAAGGTGGTAAGGTTGTCAGCCTTAAGCACCAGCCGCCTTTACCCCCAGGATTGCTCCTGGTATTCATTTCTGTTAGAGGTTGGAGCGAACCCAGGGCCATAGTGTCACCAGAAGGATTAGGCCAATGGAACTTGAATTAATTGAAATTAGCTTCTATTTTGCAATAAAACTGCTTTGAGACTTCTTTTCGATGCATCAATAAATGAATGACAGTCATGTATTTCATGTTTGACTATTGTAAAAATTTCACCACAATATAGGAGTATAATCAGTAGTATGTCCAATTTGAAAAAAAAAACAGTAAGTGTTATAAAAAAACTGATGTAATTTTCGAAATCAGCAGGCCATTTTCAATATACAACTATCTATTTTTACCAAGACTGCAAAATCATCGCAGGCCAGTGAATTCTTTTAAAAAATCCAGAATTCTTACATTAAAATTATTTTGAATCAGTTTCTCACAATTTTTAGGCTTTTCTTTAATAAAAAGACGTACAAAGTCTATTACGCAGAGAATTTTACCTAAAAGAAGTGGGTTGAATGTTATGATTATATATTGCTCGGGAAAATAATTTCTTAAATTTTATTGCACTACGAAAAGTAAATTTCTGAAAATCCGATTTCAAATGAAAATCTTTAAAAAATGATGTATTGATCAAAATAAATATATTCTGATAGATATAGAAAGAAAAATAACTTATACAAATGTAACACTTCACAAGGATATTTTTAAACATTCATTCTGACTTTCGACACGCAATGTAGGCCTATTGAACTGAGAACTTGTGACCACACAAGAAGCGAATGGCATTTCATACAAGACTAGTGGGAGCCATTAGAATTGCCACCTGACACTAGGTACATTTAATAAATTACCTAAGAGCCAATAGAAAATCTTCGGTAATTCTTTCTAAATAGTGTCACTAGATTTTATTGAAAACTAACATGTGCCCGTGTTAAGAGCATGATGGTTAAGTCATATTTATTAACACCTAAATCACGCGGACTACATACCACGATTAGAAAGCGTTTCCTGGTTAAAAAAAAAAAACACCTCAGATTCGAGTTCCTTGGCCCAAAAAACCCCTGTATAGTGAGTTTCGTCCAAATCGAACAATGTTTGACCATATTTAGGCCTATATTGATTATCCCTCTTCCGTGTGGGTTGAAAATTTCATAAATATATCCAGTAATTCTGGGATTAAAGGCGGTCGGTGCGTAAGGCTGACAACCTTACCACCTTCACGTGCCGAATGTAAAAAATCTGGGATCCTCAACCGCTTGGAATCCTCTGGGCCTCCATGGCCTGTTTAGGGAACACTTTTTATAAATATAACCTGTGTGAAGGATGCGCTCTTTTACTGCATTGCACAAAATTGATATAAATCTCCTGAATGATTTATATACAGTATAATAGACCTATTCGTTTACTTTTTAAGAACATTCTTTAAGATTCATTCTTATTTAACGTACTGCAGGGAACTTATTACTCCAAGGAATATTATACCTGTTTCCTGTCAGGCTTTCCTTGGTGTAGGCCTACTCTGAATAGAATAGATTGTGACGCGAGTTGTTTGTATGATTTTACGTGAAAAATTAACAGCCTTGTATTGAAATATTGTATGTGTTTTATTCAAATGAAAGCTTCATTAATTTTTATGAAGGCGAGTTTGCCAAGCCCGTGTGGAGTGAAAAGTTGTCAAGCTGAATTCTCAATCATTCTCATTGTGATTGTCGCTCAAACTCTGACGTGGGACAAACATTTCAATTAAGATATAAACAGACCCATACAAAACGTAGTAATATATTTAAATTTCACTCCCGTGAGAGTAATCCACATGAGAGGCTAGAACGGACGACACCGTCGGTGAATGGATGCATAGGCTCAAACTTTAAAATTTGGCACTGATAATGCAATATTCTCATCCGCCAGGAAGTTTTGGCTGTTCGCCCACGGGTGTATTCAACATCCCCGTGATTCTTGTATGTGTGAGAAAGCTTGCTTTTGATAGGTGCGTGAACATGAATGAGTAATGGTCAAGAATCTACCTCTGGTATAAGGAATATAAATTTATTACTTCAAACTCTGTCTTCTGCTTCATTGTAGCATTTGTGTCCTCTCTTGAAGTAGAAACAACTCTACACTGCATGGCACTGTATAATTACCAAGTGTTACAAGCGGGATTGAAAACGATCTGAATACTGTTCCAACTCATTGCGTTCCCTGTTTACATGGAAAGTTCTGGGAGTGTATTGAGATTTTTTTGTGCTATTGGCTCACTTCGGTGTATATGGAATTTTAGTATACAAGGCTGCTTTATTTTATTTTAACAATAAAGATAAGTTCATCTTTAATTCAGAATTACATGAGCACGACACAATGAGCAAAGACGTTATACATATTTTTAAATATCGAACTTTTAGATACACTGAATCGCCAGTTTATATTGTTAGTCAAGTTATAAATAACTTACCAGCTAGTATTTCAAATGTGAAAAATCTCAGGTGTTTTAAATTTAAACTGAAAGAGTATTTGTATGAGAAGACATTTTATTCTTTTAAGGATTTTTTTACATAAATGATTTTGCAGTTACTCTAACCTTATTTGTTCTAAATAACATTGACAAAGTCTAACATTTCTAACAAATACATAAATAAAAGTTACGAGAAAACTGCTTTCAAGTCCTATGTTCCTATTAAAGTAAATTATACATTGTTTGGTGTCATTTTTCTTGTAATTATGTGTAGAATTGATATATAACAAACATTTTAAGATAAAATGACATATTAAAAAAATCTGAGATTGATTGATTGAAGTAGTCTAGGTGACTCATGGGGAGGTAATTACGGTTGGTCCTAAATCTCCTGCCCTTGTAAATGTGAGGGTCCACGCGGTGAAGGAACCTACCTGGCCTCAACCGCCTTCCCTGGTTGCTAAGGGTATAATGTGGTTAAATTGACGGATCAACTGGCAGAACAAATGACAAACGGACTTGGAAGTGTATGCGCGTGCACCATGATTGAGTTCGCTAGCGTGTACAGTTGGGAGCTGATGAGATGATCCCTGGCATGACTATGGAGCTCTTATCTGCAGCCAATAGCAGCGCTCCCCTACAATTGCAGTTATAGCACAACACCGTCTTCCCCCTGCATGCCACCACCAAATCACGGATCATCTCGTCAGCTCCCAACAGTACATGGAATTGAATTCGATCTGAATCCGATCCGTTCTTCCATTTGCAGAGGATCGGATCGAAAATTAATTCCGGACAGAGTTCGCGTTTACATGACTATCTCGATACGTGGAACGGATTCAGATCGATCTGAATCCTGCATGTAAATATTTTACGAATGCTGTGGGACTTAACGCGTAAGAAAAGGGTTTCTTCGTGATGTGTAAAATACGCACAAAACATGTAATTAAATTAATATGCTTAAATACGAAGAAAAACCTCTGATGTGTAACTCGCTGATTCCCAACAGCTATAAAAGTTACAATCTTTCAAAACTAAAATTAAAAATTGATATTTATATTCAATAGATGTATAAATACTGTATGTTCAGTGATTTAGCAGAAGAAAGAAGTTAAGAAGTAAGCAGTAAAGTTAACTATTATTATGAGACAAACGACTGCTCACTTATAGCCTATGTAGTATACTAACGATCAATTTGTGATGCTTCAACCCAATTCAAAAGTTGTGATAATGTAACTGAATTAAATTTACAGTTTCATTGAATATTTTGTGTATACAGGCTAAACGTTGATGAGACTTACGATGCAAATAATAAATATAATAAATGTATATTTTTGTATATAAACATTTATAGATTTTACATGTAGGCCTACAAAATTAAATTAATAACTGTTTGTACTGCCAAAATTAATTAAATGATGGTTTATTACGTAACGTTGTTTGCATTACGTATTTTACGTGTATTTTGCGCAGAAATACTTACAGGTAAAGTACTCGGCCCACTTTGGCTGTAGGAGAGTGATAAAGTGTCTATTAAAATATATAAGCTTTTGCTTTTGTTCACTAAAGAAATGACACTTTTCCCATTTGTGTTACTTAATTTACGTTTTTCTATTCTGAGGCTGTAGGCCTATTCCCTCTTCCAGAATTTCTGCGTTCTGAATTTCTTTAATTTAGCTGGTTCTCTTTTTTAAAAGTTTTTTTTTAACTAAGTGAAAAACAAATAAGTTACTGTATATAATTATCATTACTTATCTGCATATAAAATTATACCATTATGTTAAATCAGCAACTTCAGGCGCTTTGGATTTCGGTCAGACCTTGTAGTGGACATTTTTCATAAGAATTTCTATGTGATTCCTTTACCAATAGTCCACAGTCATTTGTAATCACAAAATTAATTTAAGTAGACTTGTTCAGAATTAATGGTTATAGCTGTATCAACCCAATTATTTTACCATATTATGTTTAAGTAAGTTCAATTTTATACTTCCTTCTCTGCTTTCATAATTGCCTATAGCTATAGAATTGTAAAATCATTTATATTGTACTTTATTAGATTGACATTGATCGGCTGTATCTTTGGGTAACCCTTGGATAGGGTAACTATAGTCCAATCGATATGATTATTCCTTCTCTCTATTATTACACAAATGGCTCTGTGGTATACTCAACCTCTAACAGAAATGCAAAATTGTCTAACATTTTGGGCGAAGGAAAAGCAATGTATTATTGAATATGCCTATTTTATTTGCACACTCTTCTCTTAATGAAGATTTGCCGTGGACACACACAAACTAATATAAAATTTTGATTATACTGAAATATTTTAGAATTATGAGTTTAGTTTTTCACAATTTAAAAGAATGTAACTCTGGAAACTATACAAATGTTTCGTAATATAATAAGATACCCCTAATGGTTGCTATTGTAATTTCACGAAGCAATTTTATATTCATTCTTTCTCATTCCAATGTACAATTTTTCTAATTCGCTTGGCTCTGAACTTACAGCAGACATAAATGTATTTAAAAAGTGTATTTGTGTACAGTTAAAATAAATACTTGATAGAATAGTGACTCTGGTAAAGAAGTGGAATCTACATCTGGCTAATATTCGGAACGTGAAATTATGACTTTTAGTGAAACAACAACACGTCCTGGGCTACGCACAGATCTGAAACATTCATAGAACAGTTTCTGCAGGATGTGCTGTAAGCTTGTAGTTTTATTTTGCTGGAGCTTAAAAGAAAAGATAAATACTGAATTTCACAGACGACTATCGAGATGGCACACCGTCACTGCGTTCCAGTTGTTATCTGTAGCTGTTTATTTAAGAGGAAGACCACGAGAGGCGCTTCATTCATGATTCAGTATGTCAGTATGCAAATCACATGAATAAATAATTAAATCCTCGGTGGCTGGATATAGCTTGACTTAGAAAGCTGTCTGTCTGGCGGTTACATTATATGGTCAGACAACCGGAGCATTTCCCCGACGCACTTGTGTCAAAGTGTACCTAACAACCAAGGAAGCGGAAATTTGATCTAACTTGTAGTATTTTCTTTTTTTTACAACCTCGTTTCTATTTTCCTCTCCGACCGTTGTAACATTCGCAACAAGAAACTTGAAGAAGAATGACACTTAAAAAAAAATTGTGTATCCAGGGGTAGCAATACTGTTCAATATGGTCCTAGGAGTGTAAGCCCGTTTTGATTTTAAAAGAATGCTCTGGCATAGCGGAAGAAATTACATACTTAATATTTGTACTGTCGTATTTAGGAACAGGATTTCCATGCAAATGCTTGTTTTTATACAAGCTTGTTACATATTTCAAAGTTGCTAAATATACATTTCTTGGCTTTCTGATTCCAAATAAGTATGCTGTTTTCTGTGTATATTCAAATTGAGGAGCTACTTGATAGAGAAGTAGCGGCTCCGGTCATGAAAACCGCCATTAAAGGCTTTGGGTGTCGAAATGCTGACCACAGGCCCCCAATCCTGCCTTCTGCCTGTGGTAGTGACGCAGCGGTCGGGTGGTTGGCCAAGTCCCTCCAGGGATGTAGCGCCACGGAGTTTAGTTTTAGTTAGTTTTCTCTGTATATTTTGCATGTTTTGGCATTTTTGGGTTTCAAGTTTAGTAATTTATTCTTGCATATTACCTTCATTTTTCTAGTTTGAGTGCATATTTTAAATTAAATCGAATAATACTGCATTTTATAAATGTTACCTCTTAAGCGTTTTCTTCATCTCACAATATCCCAAGTTTACTCAGAAAAGACCTAACGGTTTGAAACCTTTGTACCTGAGAAATCGTTGCATTACCAAACTCGAATTCCAAACCTCCAACTTCTATCTAGAGACCTGAGGCTAAATTTTG
The DNA here is from genome assembly GCA_964059195.1 of Ectobius pallidus. NCBI lineage: Eukaryota > Metazoa > Arthropoda > Insecta > Blattodea > Ectobiidae > Ectobius > Ectobius pallidus. The sequence goes on from CAXKWD010000007.1 coordinate 93,427,396, forward strand.
TACAAGGTCCTTAGTCCATGTACAATACACAGTTCCGTCGTGAATAGACGTGTTCTGTGATGAACTGTGAAATGTAAACAAATTGTAATGCTCCCAATTTGTAAATTCTTTTAGTAGTAGTCCTATATCATATGGTAAAAGTAAAGTGTTCCCTATACAGACCATGGAGGCCCAGATGGTTCCAGGAGGTAGAGGCTCCTAGATTTTAGACATCGGGACGTGAAGGTGGTAAGGTTCTCAGCCTAACGCACCGGCCGCTTTTACTCCCAGGGTTGCTCCTGTCCGTTGGAGACTGAGTCGACCCCAGGGCCATAGTGCCACCATAGCAGTGTATTGTGCCACTCGAAAATAACATAAAATAAAATAACATGTTTTTCCTCTTCATTGTGCATATTCAGTCACTTAATAGTGCATGAATGCATGCATATTTGAAGATTTGATAGTACATGGAAATCCTGTCTTTAGCTCATAATATTGTTTTGGAGCTAGAGTATCTTGGGCCTCGTTGCAATTCTACAGAACCTTAAAAACCTAATTATCTAAAATACCGTAATATAATCAGTTATCACAAAACGCAAACTATGTGTAATATTTATTGTGATGTAAATACTACTCCTCGAATCTGTGAAATAAACTTCTTCAACCTGTATAAGAATCCCTTCCAGGAAAAACTAGATGAATGAAGACTGGAGAGGGTTAAGGCAGTCTCCTTCACATTCCACTTAGGTTTCAGATTGTTATACTCAGCCTAAATGATGATCCAGGCATGTCTAAACGATATTATGGCTTATAACCGGCGTTTTTGTAATTATCAAAAACACAAATCCAAAACTGGAATCCGACAGTAGTGTACAAACAAACACGAAGGGTATCATTGTCAGACTCAAATACATTAGTAAATATTTCAGTTATTTTTATTTTCCTACTGAGCTTACTAATTTTCCTACATTAGTAAAGTTTAGTCTGAGCATTTAAGGCCAGGATAAAAAATAATACATTATGCAACGAGCCTTTAACGGCATTTTTTAAGACACGACATGTTGCTTTCGTACAAGTGACTTAATTACCAGTAAAGGCAAGTTGTATTCGACTATTTTTGTTCGACCATAACAAAATATTTGAGTTTTGAGATTTTAGATTCACCAAAGAAACGAGTAAGTTGACCTCTGCGACCGTTGTAGTTCTCGTCTTTTGCGACAGGTGGCACGTTATGTCGTACGGAGAGCTCGAAAATTCTCTTGGCGGTTTAACCTCAAACCAATGGATTTTTAAAACACTAAATGAACTCAATTTAGCATTAAATTTGACACGAACAGAATTGATTTTATTTCAAACACAAGTTGTTCATTATGCAGTTTGATTTGCTGCTTTCAATGTTGTTTCGTGTCGATATTAATCGATACCACGACAGTATTATATGGAAATTCTGTGCGCCATTTAAGTTTCAAACAAAAGACGATGGGAAGATCACAACCAATTCTGATCACAATGGTTAGTGAATTATAGCTGTAGGCTATATTATTATTTCTATTTTTTATTTCAAGATTTTATAGTAAGCTTATAATAGTGAACTTATGTATTAAAATAAATCAAAGGTGATTAGAGAAAATTTAGCATTTACACTATATTTTACTCGTGAAATTTCTTCAACAATGCTATACCGGTACTTCAAAATATATATTGGGAGCATGATTGGTGGTTGAGTATTGACTTAATAAATCGAATTATTCTCATCAAAAGTATTCGCTAAATGACTTGCACTCATGTGATATACAACCAATTTAATATATATAATTTTCAAACTTTACAGAAAATCTTACACATATACACCCCTTATAAGGCCCAGATGAGTAAAGCTGTGTTTAGGCGCTGCAATTATAAGAGAGAACAGAAACATGTATAAATATATACAACAAATTAATATATAAAGTAAAAACAGTTAAAGAATATTTGCAAAATAAACTTAAAATACGAAGATCAAAATTACAAAAAATAATAAATTGAAGTCCATTTTACAAAAATAACTATATTTTGGGAAATAAATATGTGGGAGAAACTAACATGTATTTGAAATGTTTAAAATTGTGAGATTTGATTATAAATATTAAATATTTTTAAAACTTATATCCTAAGTTTGTTGACAAAATATCTTATAAAATTAGGATTCCCAGCAATAAGCTTATTATGAAGTTTCAAATCAGAATTTAATTTGATTTGATTCATTAACATTTTCCTACCTTCCTTATGAAATTTTTTGACACTTTTTTCTCTTTTTTGTTTGTTCTCAATTAATATTTGCTAATGAAGATGATGATAATGATGATAATAATAAGTTAATAATAATAATTATAACAATAAATACAATAATTTACAAATATGCATGAACATGACAACGAAGTGTCAAACAATAAGTAAATAAGTAAATAATAATAGTAATTTTCAAAGTATGTGCGAATTACAGACAATTAACTCCATCGTCCATAAAAATAAGTTCTTATACTTTATTCAGTATTTTTATTAATGTAATACTACGGTTGGTTATTAACTTGTTCTTCATCGGATTTTCTTCTCATGTTTTCACTGTAACATTTTGCGTTAACTTAACTTTACTTACAGTAAGGTTTAAATAAATATAGCGAAGTAGATACAATCGATTATTCGCCGCTTTCTTTTAGAAGTAAATCCCACTTATGTATTTATGAACTTAAATCAAATACAGTATGTGAAAAGTTCTTCTTAAATAAATATTAAGCCTATAGTCCATTCTACTAGTCAATAAACCTATAAACAAGTTATTCTTTTCATTAGTCGTTAACGAGATTTATTCTGAGTTAATTTGACAGAAATTAAATTATGTTATTTATAAATTCTCCTTCTTTGTCAAGAGTTATTCTGTGACCATGAAATTGCCTCTCCACGACGGTGATTTTTCTGCTGACAGGCATCTACCACAAAGAAGATGTCTTATTTAATATCCCACTAACTACTAAAAGAGACATTAGGTGTGCATTTGACAGTTGTTGCTTATTTTAGTTTTTTACGATTTCTGAAGGGCTTTTTAAGCACGCACCTACTGTTCTAGTTTCCATGGTCACGCCTCCGTCGTGTGCATCACACACCTGCCTGATTTACTAAATTGACCGCGAAACAAAGGGTTATTATGGTGAAAATCGTTAAGAGCAACGGGTCCTCACCAGCCGACCGCAAATCATCCTCTTCTGGCTTAAAAAATATAAAAAAATTAATATAAATAATAATAATGGCTTAAGCAATAACTTATTCTGACTATCCTTCACATATTCCTTGTATTATTACTTTTATTATATTTTTCATTCGTCCTCGTTATCGTCATCACCATCATCACCAGCTTCATCATAATTAGCAAATATCGTAATCAACAAAATTTATTGTTGTTTTTATATGAATTTCGTAGAATAATTGTCCAATTCAATAAAACTGATTGCACCTTATTTATATATCTAAAAGTATTTTCCTTTTAAAATTAGCATTATCAAACTGAAACAAAGATAAGAGGTTTCATCCAGATATTTGGGGAAATTAAAGTGCAGGGAGATCTACTTAAAAGAGAACCATCAGGAAAATTTCTCCTAGTACTTCTTAAAGGGCTATTTCACGTAATGTCAGGCTACTTAAATATTTGTATGTTCAAAACTACATCGCGACTTGAAATTAAAGTATGAAAATAATGTAAGTTACCTTATCCGCGTTGCCTTGTTCAAAAGTCACCTAAATTTCTTTAATAAGTTTATTAAAATATGCTAAAATAGCCTATAGGCTATCGAAATCCCCCTTGAGTACTCGATGTATTTTCCAGCTGGAAATAGTTCCGTTCTCCAAAATGGTCGTTGCTTTTCAAGCTTAGAGGGTAATATTGAGTTCTTTAATATTTAAATGTCAGAGTCATAGTTTAGATTTATTTTAAAAATACTAAATAATATTACTAAAGTAATATTTTACAGCTGTATGTTTGTTATGCTCAAGATTTTCATTAGTGAAAATTATAGCCTAATTATTGTATCATAAATTATCTTGAAAAATAGCATTGTTAAAGATAAGTTAAATTATAGATAATGTTGGTGATTTTTAGCATTTTCAAATACTGTAGCATGATCTAATTTCATAGCGTTAGATCTACAGAGTGCTTTCACTGTACGACTTGGCCGGCAATCGCACGGGCCGCTCCACCGTCACAGATAAACCGCATGCGGGGCCAGGCGCGTGACATATCACGGTACTCCCGGCGAATCGTATATATTTCCGTAATTGTAATCACAATAAAATATGAAAATATAAAATAAAAATACAAACTTACCTTATCACAGGAGATGTTGGAAATGCCGTCCTTCTGCATCATTACATCTACGGCACCTTTTGAGGAAATTGCTATTCACACGCAGTAGTTCTAATGTATAATTATGTCGTGGCATTTTTAAATCACTTCAAGCAAAACTAAAAACTACTTTAACCATAAAAAACACAAACACTGCTGTAATAATTATTCATGTGTGAACGCAATCAGATCACATGCTAGACTTCAGCGGTGAGACAACGAGGCATCACTTGGGCGCTTGATGCATGAGTCACGGATAGTCGGCCCGTGCGATTGCCGGCCAAGTCGTACAGTGAAAGCACTGTAAAACAGCAGTATTACACATATTTACAGTGTGTTCCAAAATTCAATGCCCAAACTGCTAGGGATGATAAAGAGTCCAAAACAAATGCATTCTGTTAGAGAAGCATGGGTCGGTATCTCATTGATTGAGAACTGAACTTGAGCAGATCGTATGAGATGAGAGAAAGTGTGACAAAAATAAAGCAATGTGACTTGCTCCTCTCATCTCGTACTATCTGCATATGTTCAGTGTTTATTTTATTTATTCATTTATTTAGTCATAACCACTCAGCCAGGGCAAAAACATGAAATACATAATGATGATAATAATAATAATAATAATAATAATAATGATTAATAATAAATTAAAAAAGAACTGATATACATGAATACAAGAAACGTATATTAAATACAAGGAAAAAATTTGAACATAACTACTTCAATAATATGAAGATATAATACAAATGAATAAAAATAAAGAAATAAAAAAAGATGAAAGTCTAAACAAATACATTCTTAGTTATTACAAAATATAATGAAAATTGTTCAGTCAATATAAGTTTTCTATCCATGCTTCTCTAACAAAATACTTTTAATTTGGTCTCCTCTATCATCCTTAGCAATTTGGGCGGTGAATTTTGTAACCTCCTGTATATTGCCTTACGTGACATTACTTTTTGTGGAAGATATTTTATACAACTTTTCTATATCCTTTTATTACCTTAAATTACATTATATAAATCCTGATATTAGTCAGGAAATAAGAGTAAAATCGGATTACATGCAATGTTGGTTTTCTCAATATTGTTCGAAGTACCGCCTGCCATTACGTGTCCGTGTTACATAAAATTAAGGCAGGAGCGTGATGATTCAGCAGTGTTTCACAGCAATCAGAATGCACGGTGATAATTATTGCCCATTGTTTGGGACATACTATGGCAGCCCTCACATTGGGTGGCCGTGTGATGTAAGGTCATTGCTGGGGAAGGTCAATAAGCTTTATGGGAGGATTGTCCAGTCAAACACTTGCAAACAAAAGTGTTACATGAGCAATCTCTTTATCTAAAGAGTCGAGCTTCCTTGCCTGCTGTCTATTGTATGGCACAGGAAACAGTGACAAACTATTCATAAAATTCCTATGACATGTAATTACTTTACTTGTATAATTTTGACAACCTCAAGCAATTCCTTATTATTAGCAATATTATTTAAAAATTTGTTTTCAATCTGCTATAGATAATATTTTGATGAGTATGAGCGAACCCAAAATATAGAATTAATAAAGTAAAAAATGTTAAAATGTTGTATGAAAATGCGAGGATTTTTATTCTTATTTTATGTTTGTCATTCACGGGAAACACCTATTCCATTGAAATTTTCCTCATCAATTGAAACCTAGAGCTCTCTGATATCTTCACTTGATGACTGTCTTATTGTCAGTGTATAAATTCAGCTTTGAAAGGGTTAAGACCGTCATTTCTGACTGCAGTCAATCGAGACATCACAGGCATACATGCAAACATATTTTGCCTTTACGCTTCATGTTAGGCTATGTCAATATTTACATGCAATAGGCCTACACACAAATCAATTTCGGTAAATAATTTTATGAGATTTGCATACCATAATAAACTCTAATGAAAATAATGTACGGTAAGTTATCCAAATCATACAAAAAAAAGTCTGCGTCGGTGGTGCAGAGGTAGCGTGCCATCTCGGGACAAGAAGGTTGCGGGTTCAAACCTCCCGATATTGATGACATTTTCAGGACGTAAAAATGCTGGGCACGAAGACTACGGCGGTTCGGTGTCGAAGGATGGTTACCTGGTGTTTTATCTGGGCGCCACAGTATAGTGCATATATTGAATATTTCTGTCTCTGTTTGTTGAACCCGCCTCCGGCAGTCAGTCGATCGTCGAACACTTCCCTCTAGCTTCAGGGTAGGAAGCGAAGAACACCTTAATATTATTACTTGAATAATAAAGCAGTTTCTTTGAACACTGAAGGAATTTGCAGTTTATTGAGTACGTTGAAAATACAAGCACTGTCGTTAACAATAATTACAAGATTTGTTACAGAACGATTGATATTGTTAAAAGGTTCCCGGTAGATCGTTGCTGATGATACAATCGCTGCCGTATACAATTTTAGCTATTCGCGATTGAAAGTAAAAATTCTTCTAAGTCGATTAATTCCCCAGAGAAAATTTTATAAGTCCAATTAATACTGTGATATATTCCAGTGGACACAATGCCACGGAGTAGAAGTGAATTTAATTACTGTGGGCACGGGGCCACAGAGATGAGTAGAGTTGACTGCTATAGGCACAGGGCCTCGAAGTAGAGTTGACTGCTATAGGCACAGGGCCTCGAAGTAGAGTAGAGTTTGATTACTGTGGGCACGGGGCCACAGAGATGAGTTTAATTGACTACTATGGGCACAGGGCTACAGAGATGAGTGATTTTACTCCGCCACGGTAGGCATAAGGAAAACTTTGATGGACAAACTTTTACCACCACTCTTCTTAATTATCATTCGTGAATCCCGGCACGTGGTACTATAGATCTATTCTTATTGGCGATTCTCCCGACCAATAATAATATTTTAGCCGCCCACGGAAATCAACTGGATTTCCCTTATTATCAAAACCCACATCTTAGCATCTCGGATTTCTAAGAAGGTTTAAGTGGGAAACCCGGCTAGCGTGTGTATCACCAGTCAAATCAGAAGTTTCGACCTGAACATAATAGCCGACTTCTTAAAATAACTAAGTGTATCAATACCCTTCTGTTCCGATCTGGGAAGTTGCAGTCGCAGCGTACCTGGCTACCTGCATTGCCTTATCCCGCACCCGTTAGGTATGCTAAAGGGAAATTCCTGACTTCCTTGTCTATTCATTTCTCACCACTGCAATCTCATTTTAATAAACCTTTAAAATGATATTGTTAAACTTTTTCCCTTTGCCTTATTTCTAGTTATTAATATTTAAAATGAATGTTCCGTCTTTTCACGGTCATTTTAAGACCAAACACGGGCTATGAGATTTTATGATTTTATTTTGAATGGATTTGAGCAATTAATCTGTCATTTATTATATTTAATTTGGTTATTTCTTTTCCGAGGTATCTGAACTGCAATAAGACCTCTCGGGGGGATTATAAACCCATGTCGTAATTTACTTCACATTAAAGATCTCTCTGGACCAAATTACTCGGCTCTTTCTGTCCTCAGCAGGAAAATACGAATAACTGCACGAGCGAACGTTCGCAATCGAGGGTTGGAGAGCAGTCAGAAGGGCATAACTAAAGGATATGACATCTCGAACGTATGGATATGACGTGTGGATATGGGCCAAAGGGCCTGACTTGGGCGGGGGCGTCGGAGGGGGAGTAATGATACAACGGTATAAAAGTGTTAACCCTAAAACGGGCGTCGGTGTACCAACCGCAAATACGGGTCCACCTGAGATCTGAATAAACGCAGCACCATACTACTAAATTCGTTTTCCGAAATGAAACTTCCATTAAGGGGTCCTATTCTCCATTCTGCGAGAGAACAGGATTCAATATTCGATTGCAAATAATGTTCCCAATCCTGTATGATAAAGTAATACGACAATGTATAACAATACTGAATTATCTTGTAGTCAGTGATTATTAGGCTACAACAATATGCCTCAGTCATTTTACTATATACAATATATTGGATTTCGAGCACGTATCTGGAACATAATTTTAGTCCAATGTTAGTGGTATGGAATAGAAGGTGATTCATAAAAGTAGAAATTAATCCTTAAATCTTATTTTAAATGCTATTTTTCATTGTAGCTTATAAACTTGTTTTCGTAAAATATGAATAAAGCAAAAAAAGGAAAATAGGGTTTTTTTTTATATTTTGAATTACAAAATTAGAATGAAGGTTACTCGGATTTATGGTGGTCTTATTTTGAAAGCAATTCCTTTATTGGGTTCTATTCTACTCCTTCGCTTTCCATGAACGATGCAATTGAATAGGAATTCTAGGATGTTATGCTGTAAACGTTACCAGCCAGAGCTGTCCGATTTAAGCTGAGTATCTAAACAACATCCAATTTCTAGATTCTAGGAAATTTTCTTTATCGCGATACGGAAGTGCTGCTCACACAGTCAAAACTCGAAAATGTCAGAGTTATTACAATTATTATAGGCTATGGAGTACAGAGCTGATGTTAAATTCGTTCTAAAGGCATGATTGCCACCTGTCCTGAATTTCCCGAGACTTTTCTGAAGTTGAGCTAGTTGTGTATCAATTAATTTTTTATTTATTTTCATGTTGTATAACGATAGTATATTGTACTTTTAAGTAAAATGTGTAGGCTATTCATACTTACGTACTGGAACCACCGGACCTCTTTCGTTAGCGCGCTCCTTTACTGGGAATCGGGCGTCCGATTGCCGCTACGATTTTAGCTCCCTCCGCTACTTTCATCTCGCGCTAAAAATTCAAATAACAGAATTCCCAAATCAAAATAAGAATTTCAGTGGGTTTATTTAACTCATTTCTTAGCAAATGTTGAAAACGCCGTATCTGATTCGACAGCTACGTATAAATTTAAAGGGACGGAACGTCGAACTTTAAAGTCTGCTTAACACTGATGTAACTTATGCGAAATTCCAGCTTCCTGGTCTAAACGGCTAAACGGTAATTGAAAACTAAACTCCCGGTTTCTATGTACATTTCACCATTAAAGTGCGATGCCCGGGAAGAAAACCTCAGATTCGAGTTCCCTAGCCCAAAAAACCTCCACATAATGAGTTGCGTCTAAGTCATTCAATGCTCTTCTTTCGCTGGTTGCTATGGCAATTAATCTCACAATTGAATACTGTCTTGTTAAGATAGGTGGCATAGGCTGTGCTTTCATGAGTTACGAAGTTTGCTTTTTATGTAGTAGATAGGCATAATTATTTTATACGCAGTGAATATCCACTTTGACGTAGGCCTAATACCGTGACCTTCTTAGAAATCTTACATCAAGTAACCTCCCGGCATAGTTACGATATCTTTTCGTTGAATCCATCTGTACAATGTGAATTATATTTATATTATACGCAAAATGTTTACAAGTACAACGCGGAAATTTGTCCTTGACCTTAGAACACCTAAAGTGAGTCTCACAGACTCATTGTGTTATATTTTTTCCCATTATTATCAGTAATATTTTCACTGAGGTTTCATTATTCAGCTATTCTTCCTTTCTTATATTGATTCATTAAAGAACTGATCATTTCTATTTTTATTTTGTACATAAAATGCTTTAGACGCATTGTGTTGTATTAACACCCAAGGTGTGCCTCCCAGAGTCTTTGCTCTTTTCTTTTTTAATTTTTGTTTGGCTGCATTGTTTGTTATTTGAAATATAAAATGCAACTATTATGTTCGCTCAACAAATATTGAAAAATGCAGCAAGAGGAAAGAATAACAATAATTAGTCTAATATACTTATTTTCGATGTTAATGTATCACAGTGCGTCTAAGGATTTGTATGTATAAAAGCAGAATAAAACGGTCGGTTCTAGAACCCAAGTACGGAACTCCAATTTATTTATTCCAAACTACTTTATTGTTCATTTTTATTAATCAAAATTTAATAAATTTTCGTTATTGTTTGACAGTAATAACAATGAAAAATGCAGCAAGAGGAAAGAATAACAATAATTAGTCTAAGATACTCATTTTCGATGTTAATGTAGTACAATGCATGTAAGGATTTTTTTGTAAAGAAACAGAATAAAGTGATCGGTTCTAGAACCCAACTACTCTGATTTATTCCAGTCTACTTTACTGTTCTTTTATTATTAATCACAATTAATCGAATTTTCGTTACTGTTTGACAGTAATAATAGCCCAAATACTTACCTTAGATGTTATAGATGCGGGGTAGCCTTGGTGTTCTAGGGTTAATATTTGAAGAAAAGATCTTGTATATTTTAATATTAATTTAAAATATGTGAATGTTAAAAGGAAAGGAACAAAATATAAAAGCAAGCCCTTTCTTTTCTAAAACGATAATTAACAGTATTTTTGTATTCATTTAGGTCAACAGTCGAAACGACGACATTATAACACCCCGAGATATTACAGAAATTTAAATATGCCAATTCATTTATTACATACTGACATCCCAAGAATTTAACATGTAATTTGGGCCTATTTGTCGAAAAAGTGTAAAAACTACCACTGTATCAGATGAGGTTATAATTTAAATCTCAGGGAAAAATCGTTATAAAGAACACTTAAACCTAGGTACGTTTTCGTTTTAACGATCTACTTCGCTTAGATTTTTAGGCGAAAAGGTGGCAACATTGTCCACAAGACCAGCAAGATCTGCAACCTACTATTTATATTGATGTTTGAAGCAAAAGTGGCTGCCACATAAAACGTCAATACGACATAGATGTTACAGTTGTTATTACTAGCCATTAAGTTGACGTGTCATGTGGTGAAGCTATAATTTACTCTCATAAAATAATAAAGACGAGTATTTTTAGTTTTATGACCATTCCAAACAATATTATGTTATTCTAAAACATGAGATGTTTCTTTCAACCCCACGTGCTGTTTTATAAGATACCACAGGTGTAAATTCGAAACGACTTCAACAAGCCTTATTGCTTGTATTTTTAATTAAGCCATTTTTAAAACATGTAATCAACAAGCACTGCTACAGTTCCACATAATGAAAATAGCTTTTATGAATGTGAGATGAAGGAACCTGTTTCTTCCATGGACCTAACTACATGTTCATTTAACGACGATAGACAATAAACACATCACAGTAAACTTGATTTGAAATCATTTTAATGCTTTCTTGCCTTTGTGCTGTAATAAACTATACTTGTAATTCATGTCACATTTTTCAAATATTTGCTAATAATTTAAACAGTACAGGTCTTTTCTTGCAGGTAAAAACATGCTATGTCGCTGTTTTCTCGCTTGTATATTGTCTTCATAACAAAATTAATTGATTACTATAGAACCAGTGAGTGACGTCGAAAGAATACACCTTTCTTTCCTTTTTTAACATTGTGTAAATAGACCATCTTTGAAAATCTAGACTTAGTGCGCATCACAAAATGATATGCTTTGATGGATTTTCAACTTGATCAAGTAATGTATTGTAGTGGTCCTTTTAGGCTTGAATTAAATTATTTGGTGGCAGATGATAAAAATTGTTAATGTTAGAAGTGTATAAAAATCAGTACCACATAAAGTCATCTAAAGTAGCGTAGCTGGAAGAATCGCAAAAGTACTTCTACTCACGTGTCGCGAGTTCGTTCCCGGCCCAGTTCGATGGCATTTATGTGCTTAAATGTGACAGGGTCATTTTTTTAGATATGCAGGTATGTAAAAGAACTCCTGCAAGACAAAATTCCGGGACACAGGCGAAGGTCACAGACTTAAATTGCAGTACATCCCCTTCGTTAAATAACTATAAAACGAATAAACCAACTCACTCAAGCGTGACAGAGACACTTTATGGTGAAGCTCAGATCGCGAATTACAGGTAGCTTATATATAATGAATGATGTTTATTAGGTTACTTCCACAAAAACATACCTAGGTACATATTCACTAATTTCACAAATTTAGTATTTATTTCTTCAATTTTTCAAACTCATAAATTTCTAACCATATTCACAAATTTTAACCATGTGCTTATTTCATCACTGCATGCAAATGATCATGATGATACTTTCATGTTTTCACTTTCTCTTGCCCCCATTCACTAAAATGACTAACTTACTATAAGGTAAATGTTTTTCTATACGCTAATGATTAATTTTGTTTTTCTTTGTTTAGTTTTTGTAATACCATAAATATGTTTATTTAAAGTAATCTATAATTATAATTTAAAATGTTTCAACATTATTATTAGGTCTATTTTTTGCCTCAAGACACCACTGGAATGAGCACATGCTCTTGGTCGGGAGCAGTCCAGATATAGGCCTAAATTTATCAAACTAAACCACAAACTAATAAATACTAAATACTAAATAAAAATACAATCGATTTCACCCATCCACTGCAATATAGGAAGGATTTTAAAAATAAGAAACATGAAAAATAAATATGAAATTGAGTTTTGATTTATTTCGAAAGCTCCGCTCACACAGAATTCACACATAAAAACAGTTTTTTCTGTAATTTTCGTTTTATTTTTATACTAGGGATCCCCAAAACCTTGCATTTCAGGAGAACGCTGAATATCAGATTTTGATTGTAAAATGCAGTGTTTCCTGTATCATATGTATCATTATGTGTATAGTAATAAGGAATATCCTGATGATGGCCACGGAGCTAAGGATGACCGAAAACTCGAGTTTCATAATTCTGACACTGCTGATGATCCGTGAAAGCTTCAAATCCTACATCATAAGGAAACTGTTTTAGTGCATGTTGTAGTTAAACCATTGTTGCGCGATGTGCATTGCGTAGGCTGTTCTACTCGTAAATCGTACGAGTTGTATGGATGGTTTGATACATGATGCGGATTAATTCAACCTAACATAGTATGCTAAGCGAAACTGCATGGTTCCACAGGCTGTAGTTAATACTTCATTGCTCTTGTTATGAACATTCATCTCCTTTGAAATACTGTCTCCTTCATTTCATAATGTCACTGAAGTGTTACCCAATAACTTATTCTCTCTTAAAGAAATTACAAACATAATAATCGAGGTGTTGGGAACGTATGCGGAATGAGAGGATCGAAATGAGAGATATAGAGAGAGAACAGAAAGAGAGAGGACAGACAGGGGAGGGGAGAAAGATACAGAAGGGGTGAAATGGATAAATGAAACAATTATTCGTATTAAGCAATTTTTTAGCCTGGAATTTTTTTATTTAACTGAACTGGAAAAAAATATTAATGAATTGATATTTAAAGAATTTTATCTCCTTATACCCTCAAAAATAAAATTCTGTATCTTATAGGAAAACTAACCTTCAAAAAATGTCATAAATTTGTTGAGGGTATAAGGTGGTAAAATCTTTAGATGCCAATTAATTGACAATCACCCTCAAAGGAAACATGAAATTTACTAAATCACAAAAAATAGAAATATCATAATATACTTTGGTCACAGTCGTTTGAGACAGTGGAGTGGGTAAATATTTTCCGCTCTGACCCTAAAGTAAACAAGTATGTCTATCTCACTCTTACGTAGATACGAGTAGTGTGCTAGAGTGAGACAGACATATGTATCCTTTAAGGCCGATTCTAGGGCGGTCAATATCTACCCATTCCACGGTCTTAAAACACTCTGACCAAAGTACAGGTAGGGGGAGAAAAGCCGACCGACTAAAATATATAAGTTGCCGATATGAGCCACTGCGCATGCCTAGCGGCATTCACAGGAAAGCAGGAAATGTAATGAAATTTGTTTTACACAATATAGACAATCAATTAAGAAATAATTTCACGTAATTTGCATTGCTTGTGAAAACAAACGTTTCCGTTACATCTCTTATATTTATTTACGTATCACAAGGCTCTGAAATCAGCTACAAGAATCGGTCCGCTTTCCCCTCCCCCCCCCCCTACCTGTACATATAATATGTGGCTTGGTTCTAAAATTTCCAATGTCAGTATTGATTGAAAATGGGATAGCCATTAACTCCAAAGCACTGTAACCCAGACTACAACATATAAAAAGGGTCAATATTTCTGCCGAATACTAGGCCTACATGAACCATTGAGGTTTAATGATACAAGGCCTAAAGTACTGTAATAAGAAAATCTGCGACAGTGGTGCAAGTTAAAAGAAGCATTAAACAAGAAGATACTGCAAGTTGACGAAATTATACCAGAAAGTACTTTTTGTATTCTCCTTCCATGAAATGTTGATTGAAGTTTGTCAGACTATGTCCATTAATACTTTTTGCTTAACTCAGAAAAATTAAGGGTTATTGTGGAGAAGAACCGGAGGTGTGTATGTCCTGCAGATGGATATGGTATACAGAAAAATCATCCTAATGTTTCAGAAGAGGATATGGACTTAATTAAGGAATACATTAATAAATTACCTTGTTTTAAAGCCAATATTCTCGGCCCCACATCTAGACGTATTTACCTACAGACCAAAGTATACATAGGCGTAACCAGGCCGACCGTATGGGGGGGTTATAACATCCGCGGGGTCTGGGGGCATGGAATACCCCCCAGGGAGAGGGGGGTCCGGGGGTCCTCCCCCGGAAAATTTTAAAAATTAAGATGCAAAATAACGAGTTTTAAGCTTCCGGGGGACCTTCCCCGGAAAATTTTAAAAATTAAGGCGCAAAATAACAAATTTTAAGCTTCCGGGGGTCCTCCCCCTGAAAAATTTTAAAAATTAAGACTCAAAATAACGAGTTTTAAGCTTCCCACGCTTTATACTTGTATTAAGTAATTTATGGGCAGACTTAAAAAAATTATAGAATTTTCCTTTTTCTAATCAATGGGGGGGGGGGTTCAAACCCCCAAACCCCCCCCCCCTCGGTACGCCTATGAAAGTATATCAGCTATTTATAGGCTCAATAGATAATTATGCCAGGAAAAAGGTGTGGAGCCTAGAAATGAAGTATGCTACAGAAGGGTTTTGTAATTAATTTCAACCTAAGTTACTATGAACCTAAAGATGATACATGGGGGAAGTGTGATAAGTGTACAATGCTTTTGAAGAACAGCGATGATGAGCTACAGAAGACTGAAAAGAAAAAACATCATCATCTGAATTTGCTGAATTTGCTTATGCTGAAAAAGAAAGTGATAAGGAGAAATGTGAAAGAGATCCCAAAGTAGTGACCATCGCTTTTGATCTGCAGAAGCTTCTACCACTCCATTTTCACGTTGTGGTGTAGCAGTCCACAAAATACAACGTTGGACCTTTAATTTGACCACGTATATAAAAAGTGAAGAATGTTCTCCAGTATGCTATCTCTGGAATGAAACTGTAGCTGGCAGGGGTGGTCAAGAAAATGCCTCTTGTTTATATGACTACTTGAAAACTTACCAAATGACATTTTTAAAAATAAATTTGCATAGTGATTCCTTTACAGGACAAAAAAGAAACTTTTTATAGCATTATGTTTATGAGAGTATTAGAAGATTATAAAATGAAGAGACAGAACTTAGAAATAAAGTACAAATTTCTTGAAGTAGGATATACTCACTTAGAAGCCATGCAGCGACCGAGTAAGCAAAGAAGTCAACGACAGTTAAGTAGAACTAACAAGGGATATGGCCAATTGAATTAAGATGGTTCCTAGGAAACCTCCAATAACTGTGGTAGAACTCGAACAAAACCGTTTCTAAAATTTTAAAAAACTTATTACAAAGTCAGTAATAAAATAATGGATGAAATACAGCACAGAAATTCCAGGAATTTCGTCCTACATATTCAGATATTCCTCGGAAGAACTATTAAAGAAGGTAGATATTAATAGCAGGACAAATTGATGCTTATCAAACCCGAACTTACAACTCTTTTTAATGGATCTATCCCTCTTTCATAAAATAAATTAAGAGATTTAAAGGATCTACTTCCTTGCATCAACCCGAGCAGTTGTCCTTTCTACCTTCAATTCATCAACGCACTAATTTCAGAAGCTAGCAGAAGAGATGAACTGTAATGTGAAGAAAGTGAATGTGGTGAAAAGGTAAATGATTATAACAGAGTTTTAGGAATTTTTTAACGATGCTATGAATTTTGTCTGCTATTGAAGTTGATGAAAAAGTTACAGAATTAAAATAAACTATTAAAATGAATAAAAAAGTCTTAAGTGTATATGATAATTGTTGTGAACATGTTGCCTAATATGACACAATAAAAAAGGCATAAGTTATAACAAGAATTCAAATACTTCTTAATGTGAAAAACAATGGATTTTGCCCAAAATAAAATGTTCCCCAAACAAGTACAAAAATGAACATTATTATGAAGGGTCTTGTTCAACAATTCTAATTGTATAGAAGGGATTATTCAAAGCGGCAATATCCCCTTAAACGCTTAAAATTGTAGAGTTAGAAATTCCAAGTAACTCATTAGGAGCTAAGTATGAATTTAGTTGGTTCCAGTCCAGAAAGTATAAATTTTTATTAAACCGTTTACTGATAAATAGGTATAAAATTATGATAAAAACATTAATGGCCTCACTGTAAAACTAGTTTTTATGCCATTGACCCTTCTAGAACCGAGGCACAGTATTATCCAGATGCTCCATATACTCCTCCAGTCATTGTTATAACAGGTAAATAATGATATGACAACGTTGATGATAATAGTAATAATAATAACTCAATAATAACAATAATAATAATACACGACAATAATGTAAATGTACAATTTAAAAAATAATATCATACTATCTTAATTGATTTAACTGGGCACTTTTTATCCAATATCATATAGTTCTACATTGTAAAGAATATAATTTTAAGAAATTTAATTATAAGGACATCTCCTCCTTTAAAATAAAATACAAAGGACATCTCTGCATTTTATTTTAAAGGAGGACAATTCTCTGCAATTTCTATAGTTAAACGCCCTTTATAATACAGTTAAAGAATATATCAATAGATCGTAATTCTTATTTTAATTAGCTTCATTAGCTCTTGGTAATACTGTATTTGGATATTGTAGTGTGCCATCGTCTATGTCTTAACTTACGTTAAAGCTTGAATCTCATTTAGACCACCTAAATATTATAATTTAGTGCCTTGACTCGGTTGAGGATTTGCCTTCTATGTTCTAAATCCTGTTTATCTCCAGTTTAACACTTGAAAGAGTAAAGTTTGCATTCCTCAGTAAATAGATAAAAATTAAATGGTGATTACATTTTAGGATTTTAAACAGAGATGAAGATAGGATGAACAAAACACGTAGCACAAAGACAATTGGTGAAACCATCTGCAAGGTGACCACGAACAATAGGCGTGAGACTGTGCATTGTTTCCTAGTTCGGTAGAGATAGCTGCAACACTGTGATACTAATTAATTCCCCAACCACTTAGCACATCTATTTTTTTCCCATAGAGGAAGATTAAAGGAAATTACGAGGTATAACTACCCCTATATCATGCTGAACAATAGTAGTAAATCATTCAGTTAAGTATATTTATCATTATTAATGTAAGACTCACGACATGGTATTAAAAGTATGGGCTAACGCATTGCTGAAGATGTGACAGGAGTTTCATCAACGACAGTAAGCCATATAATCAGCAATGTCGTCTTTTAATTGTATGGGATTCCACTTCCCACCTTTCTCTGAAACATTACCACATGTTAATTTACCACTATATCATAGTTTACTTCTAGAGGTACTCATTTTATAATAAATCATCAAGTACTTTTTAAGCCACTTAAACGCAGGGAAAATTAAATGCGGGTGTTTTATGCCAACCATATGTTTTAATGAGTGTAGTTATTAATATGGTTTTCAGTGGCAATGAATTTTAATAACAATAGACTCAATTTGTGTACTTCCCGCTTTGCCAACCAAGTTGATAAATGTTTAACAATTAACAAGGTCATCAAAATTAATTTAATTATTGGCCTAACTGAGTTTTTAACAAATTTAATGTAAAGAGCATCTTAAACTAATACATTGTCAACAAGGAAGAAAATAGATCTGACGATTTACCACGAACACATTAGAATAATTCTAGAGTGATAGGGAAAAAGCGAATAAGTCAAAATTCCAATGTTTCAGGAATGACAAAAAAAAATTATTTTTACAGCATTGTTACACTATTTACAGTAGTTCAGTCCAAGAGATATTTTTACACAGTATCTTATACTATGTAAAAATATCTGGGTGGACTGATCTAAGTATTGTAAAAATGCAGTGAAAATAAATCGTTATTTGTCTTTCCTAAAACTTTCCCTATCACTCTAGAATTATGAAGAACAATTTGCTACCACAACTCAGTCTTCTCATAAAATATTTATTTATTTATTCATTTTGGACTTTTGGCTACACTTCCAATCCTTAGGGTCTTAAAATTGAAGATTTTAATTTCATCCATCAGTTGACGACAGAAGACATCATGCAACTATAACCTACAATGCTTATATAATTTATTTATTTATTTACTTACGGAAAAATGAACATTTTACAAAACACGTTTACAATGTTCACGACAAAAATAAAATTATTGATGCAATATTATTAAAACAAAAGATACTTTTGATCCATTCATTCTAGGCCTATTATGTATAAACGCCTACATTAAAAACTGGATAGAGATCCCTTTCTACTTCTGGGTTCCAGAAGTTTCTTTTCTGAACATGCTACATGAAGCACGATCAAATAAAAACTATTCATAAACAGAATTAATAGTAAAAATAATGTTTGGCATGAGAAATTAAACCAGGACACTAACAGCAATTATAGTATCTACTTTTATCCATTGATTTCGATATTAAATGAACTTGAGCTAATGTATTTTTAAATCATTTTTGGACTTGCTAAAGTATATCAAAGTTAAAAATTTTATTGAATTGTATCAAGTGATTACTTTATTTATAGGTGAATTTATGCAAATTTATTTCCAATTTTAAGACCCTGAGGTATGGATATATACCCGAAAGACCAAGGTGGAGAATTTGAAACAAACATTTTATGTAATGACTGCCTAGGAATATCAATTTTAAATAATTGCTTATTGTTTAGACCATGGGTGCGTAACTGGTGCACATCGTTTCACTGTACGGTAGGGGAATTTCTCCCACTACAGTAGCCCTTGACGTCAGTATAAAGCAGTTTCGACTTGACACTGAACATGAAGAACAGGTTTCTTACGTCACAGAAAGGGATGGGAACTAAAACGTTTCCCCTCAGTTGCTCACCTATGGTTTAGACTGTATAATAGGACCCTTTAATTACTCCAGGATAGGCCTAATTAGAATGAGTTGCAGTCCCTTATCCATAGGCCTAATAGTTGACCAAGTAAATTTGTTAATTTAAATATTTAGAGCTGGAGATAGGTATTTAAGATGGTAAGTAAAGTAATAGACTTGTGTTAAATTATCCCAATTCATACTTTCCAGTTAGCTTAACTGGAAGATGTACAGTATTTTATTATAATCGTGTAATTTGTATCAAATAGCCAATGTCTTGCTTTATACTAAAAATAACCTGTCTGATCGTTATTTTAGACAAGATGTACACACATACGAGTATAATACTAGGAGTAGAAGAAGAATTATTTGTGCACCTTTTCAGTGACTAACTAAATCTTTAAATAGTTTTGAAATTTTAGGAATTAAAATGTTTAATAGATTATCATTAATTGTTATAGAGTTACCGTCAAAAGTGTTTAAATATAACAATTTTTATTCGTTAGGTACGTCACCTTTTTTATTCTATAAAGGGTTTTTTCAATGTGACATTGTTATAGTCTTAAAGCGTTATTGCTCAATCATTGTATTTCTGTTTAGTCTATAGTTTAATATGTTATATTGTTCTTGTCTTTAACTGTATAAGTTCAATGTTAATGATATATTATTATTATTATTATTAAGATTATTATTATTATTATTATTATTATTATTATTATTATTATTATTATTATTATTATTATTATTACATTTGTAACTTTCCTTTTTGCAAATTATGTTTTCATTATGTCTGCATGCAAATTTCATTTCTTGTTATGAACTCATTTACTATTTCATCCAAATCTAAATCCATGGGAATCAATCTACATCATTCATTCGCTGTTGACCAGTTATAAACCTAGTGTAGCGTTTAAATCTACGGAGAGAGGAGAACGATCGCTCAGAGGTAATATAAATACTGGTGTTGTAAGAACTAATCTTGAGTTTTGGTAGCATGTCACGAAGAAAAGCTTCTTACTTACTTACGTAATGGCAATAGACATTTCCTAAGCAAGCTAAAGGAATGTTGTCTATTGTATGGAACCCGGAGGGTCATTGCCGCGCTTACCTGAGCCCACCAATCAACCCTATTCTGTGCTAACTCCATCCAAACATCCCTCGTAAATATTACTTCCCTTAGGCCTAAATCTATTCTAACGTTGTCTTTCCACATACAGGTCTTCCAAGTGGTATTTTCCCTTCTGGTCCTCTAGTCAATATTTTTTTAGATATGTGGAAAAGCTTCTTTCCGAATGAAATTAAAAACGGTCTAAAATCAGTGGTGTGGTGCAGTTTTGATCGTGCAATATCTAACAACATTAGTAAATTGTAGTGGAAGTTAACACAGTTAAGTTATATACATATAATTATCTAATAATACGTTCATGTTCCGTATCCGAGACATCTCCATAAAATGGGATAATTTCTTCCTGATCCTTATCATAGTCACCAATTACAAAATTCTCGGTCTAAACTTATTATTGGGCGTGATGAAAATGCAAAGCCCATCTGTATTTCTCTATTAACCGCGGGTGACGAAAATAAACTTTGTAAAAACTATTATATGCAAACTTTATATTCAGTTTAATAAATAATTATATGGATATCGTGAGTTATAATAATTCATCTGCTTCGCTCTTGCAGTTGGAAAATTAACAGGATGGTACACATTTTGACAAGTTTAAAAGTAGACCGTTTTAGATAGAACTACTTATAGGCCTACTTTAGGGCACTGCAGACCTGTTAAAACAAAATTTGGTGCGGTTAATCTGCACCAGATGTACTGTACATTATGAGTAAAGGTAAAGGTAAAATCATCCCTCTACAGGCCATGGAGGCCCAGAGGGTTTCAGGAGGTTGAGGCTCCCAGAGTTTGGACATTCGGCATATGAAGGTGGTATGGTTGTCAGCCTTTACGCACCGGCCACCTTTACCCCGAGGATTGCTCCTGGTACTCATTTCTGTTGGAGGCTGAGTCGACCCCAGGGCCATAGTGCCACCAGAAGGATTAGGCCAATTGAAAAATCTCAACGACCTCATCGGGAATCGAAACGAACCCGCGACCTTCCGGTTTGTAGCGCAGCGCCTCAACCACTATGCTACGGCGTACCTCTGTACATTATGAGTAGCCCCATTTTAACATTTTCACTACTACTGGTGTAGATAGGCCTATGTGTTACCGCAAAAACTGTATAACAGAAAGGATATAAAACTAAAAGATTAACGCTTTATGTTAAAATATGGAGATATTTATCCACGCATTAAAATTTTTGTACGAAGAAACCAGCTATTTCATTGAAATTTTCCTCATTGGTTTTAAAAAAAAAGCCCACTGTTGATTTCACTCGACGAATGCTTATAAAAACGTATAAATTCAGCTTATACATTTTTTTTTTGAGAAATTAATACCAGGATAAGATAAGAATTATTAAAATATCTCACAAATTCCTTGCAATTCCTCCAACAATGCATTAGTAACATTCATAATTAACTGAATTACGAAAAAATTATTAATTCCAGCTTCCAGAATAAACTTTGCCAAATTTCTTAAGAGAACATTTTTGTTGTCTGTAACATTTTTTTTATGATAAACTATTTTGAAACTAACTTTAAATGAGCTACACTGGCTACAAAAAATCCTGTTCAGATGGTTCAAGTGCACAAGCATTCAACATTTCATTACAATAGTTATAGAGTAAAGTGTAGCGCTTCATACTATGAAGAAAAAGTATTAAAAATTGGCTTTTTTTTTAAACCTCTAAGGTGCACCTCACCACAAAATAAAGCAGAAAGTTTTAAGAATTAGATTGTACATGAGATTTATAATATTAATTTTGCCTGGAGATTCATGATGTTAAAATAATTCTTACCGTATCGTTGAAGTGATTCAATAAATAAAATAGAATGTATACATGATACTATCGGCTCAACAGCATTTATTTTGTGCTACCGGTACTTTTATATAAATCTCAGAACATTTGCAATGTAGAGTACGATTACTTCCACAAAGTCTCTGGGTTTTTACGTATAAAACTTAGGAGCGAGTGTCAGCGTTCCTAGAGTTCCTGCCTAGGGGAGGTAGCTGCACCCTGATTGGCTCAGCTCTTCTATCCCACTCCACGTGTTGTCTGTCTCTGTCTCGCTGCGGCATTATCCTTCCACTCAACTGTTTTAGTATTTTCTACGACTGGCAACGTGCTGCATGATCTTCACTCTGTACTCAGCAGTATTTCACTGATCTTACGCGCAAGCTGGTAACGAGACATAACGAGAAGCTGGGTTAGTCTTCAAGGCCAGAGACTTTGTGGAAGTAATCGTACTGTACAGTACAACCTTTTAATTTACAATAGTGTGTGTGTTGGACGTTTATCTATACAATGTATTTATACACTTTTAGAATTTACATTTTTTTTTTAATAATATTTCTATATTCCACGGTGTTCAGTCATTTCACTTTCTACAGGTTTTGTATCGTCATAAATTAAAAACAATTTGTACAATTGAAAGATAAACAGAACAAATTGAACAGACATTGTATCCGTCAGATGATGTATTTAGTAAATAATATTTAATTGTATTTCTTTATGACACAAGTATGTTTATGAAACCATTATAGGCAAGTTGCATACGACTGTTTTTGTTTGACCATAAATAAATGTTTAAGTTTGAGCTTTTAGATTCGATGAAATAGCTGACCTCGGTGATCAGCTGCTAGTAAGCTTTCGTCGTTCTCATCTTTTGCGATAAATGATAGCTGATGGCGTGTGGCATACTCGGAGCTTCTTTCTTCGTTTTAACCTCAACCCGTGGGATTTTAATACACAAAATTAACTCAGTTTAGTATGGAATTATATTTAACACGGACGGAGATTATTTTATTTTAAATATTTCTTCTTTATTATGCGATTTGATTTGCTGCTCTCATGTCTTCGAGACTTTTCCATGTTCGATATTTATCGGCACCAAACCAATATTATAATGAAAATCTGTATTTAATGGATGACATTAAGATACTGTTACGACACATAGGCTATGATACCCGTATTGTAATATGTTCAAACAACAAATTATTGTTAGCTTATATTTACGTGCTACGTACAGGATGTTACAAAAGTATCGAATGGTCGAGGCTCAAAATAAGCCTATAGCTTTATGTGTTAGTGGTATCAATATTCCGTCCTTTTTATTTTGTGGAGATCCATGCCAGTTTATGTTTAATTTATAATAAAAATAGGTTTAGGAAACAGAAAATTATTGTGGGTGACTAGTTATTTCTAGACAGTATTAAAGACGTTACATATAAAATGCAGAAAGCTCATACAAAAGAATAATCATAGGTAATTCCACGAGAGTTTACGAGTTTATCGAAAGATTCGCGACTGCGATGAAACTCGTCAACTTGAGTTGGATTTATTAAGACTATTCCATGAATAAAAATGTAAAGGATTAAACAAATAATAATACTTTTGTGCTTTGTTACATAAAAACAAAACTAACAGCTGTAAGATCACGGCATACTATGAATCAACCATCCATGAATCGATTCGAGATACCTTGCTGTGATCAGTGCTACCAATGGTGCCTATAAGACTTAGGCTACTTATAGTTAACTTAATTCGGGTAAGCTGACAGCAGAACAGAATAAAAATACTTGAACTGGTTTGCACCGAATCTAAATTGTGTTTTTAATCGATGTACATTTATATTATTTCAATCTCCAAACAAGTTGTGTTGTATAAAATAATCTGTTTTCGTGCTGCTTAATGGCATATGAGTGGCATATGGGTTGCGTGTGAGTGGAATAGTCAGTATAAAATTTAGACTTATATAAGCTACTTAAGAAAATCAATTACTTGTATGCTGTAATATAGGCAGCCTACACACATTTGCTGGCGATATGGCTATGGATTAAATATGTTATGGACATTTGGAACTGTTACAAGTACAAGTATTTTTGCATTAAGCCTATACCTATAATGAGTTGTGAATTCCTCTTCCTAGGGTGGTAGCATCATGCGGCAAAATAATCGTGTGATGTGAAACTGTTTCCTGTTCCTGTCTGGATTCCGTGAATAAACAGTAGACCTAGCAGCTTCACTTTATATTAGCTCATTATTATTCCATCCGGGTGTCAAAAATAAGAAATCAGGGTTAGTAAACTCGAAGTCTTTGGA
Source organism: Ectobius pallidus (assembly GCA_964059195.1). NCBI lineage: Eukaryota > Metazoa > Arthropoda > Insecta > Blattodea > Ectobiidae > Ectobius > Ectobius pallidus. The sequence goes on from CAXKWD010000007.1 coordinate 93,452,103, forward strand.
GCCCTACGCTATACTTAGCTTTCCAACATAATCTGTCATTATAGGTTCCTCCATACAAGAATCATAACTTATGTAAAATAGATCTTCATTCTGGGTTGTGGAGGTGTATGTTATCATACCTATAAAAAGATAATATAATTTTATTTAATGGAATTCTTCTTAGTTGTTGTATTCGTCTGGAATGAAATATTCACCATTCAGAATCCATTTAATCATATATTTTGTAGTACAATAAAGTGAAAGTCTATTAGAAATATATAATTTCATGTCATTACTATTATTGTTATTATTATCATCATAAAACAGAGTTATCACATCTTTTTAGATTTGTTGAACTATAAAATAGGCCTATACACTACACTTTTCGACTTTAGTGTATTTATAAAAGCGTTAACTGCAAAGGTTATCTAGCGTGTTAGGATCTTTGAGTGTATGTAAATGTTAATGGGCATCTGTTGCTGTTATGTAAAGGCTTCTTCTTGTAGACTGATATTATCTTTTAATGAACGTGATATTGAATGAAATAGGGGAGATGGATCATAGCAAGCAAATATCCAATCCTGCATGTTTCTGCGACTGGGGAAACCATGAAAAAATCCATTACAAATTAGCCGGCCATGGGATTTGAATCCAGAGCCTACCAAATGCGAACCGCAGAGTTGTAAATGTATTCAAAACCATGTCAGATCCTTTAAAATGATGTAACTAGTGCTGAGTAAACGTACTAAAATTATGTCGAACTTAAAACTTGACCACCATTGAAATAACGAACTTTCCCATTGAAGTCAGTGAAGAAAGTAAGATGAGGGAGCATCCCCTCCGATTTGATTCAGTCGTCCAAGAAGACAGCATTATGTCTGGAATCTTACATTTAATAGGCATCATTAGGGTTACTATAAAGCTTTCACAAAATAAAATGCAGTAAAGCGAGTAAACTTTGATTCCCATGTTTCTTCTTTGCATGTGTCACCCAAACATATTCTATGTGTGAGCATTATAACAGAAAATTTTATAAGGTGTCATTTTCTAATTTTTCCCATTAATCTTTCGTTTAATCGTTGAATTAGAGAAGAAGTTTAGTCTTCAGATGGTATTGAAATAAATTTCGTGCCTTGCGAAGTAATTTGACCGCTTCTCTAATCAGATGGTTAGCATTGCTAAAGTATATCTGGAGTACTTTGTTCGATGCTCGTCATTTCTTTAGATTTTTATGAGGTACGGAGGTGTGGAACAGGATACACCTTGTCTCATTAAGGCAATTGAGGACCTACTTGATAAAGAAGCAGCGAATGTGCTAAAAAAAAATACCGGCCTTGTTATCGGTATGCTCACCACATACCCCAATCTTGCCATCTGCCAATGAAATCAAAAGATGGAGGAAGATGGTGCGGGTAGCCCTATCCCCATGGAATGATTTGGTTTCTTTAATGAGATAAATTATTATATTATTACCTTTCTGCTCAACTTCTTTTATTTTTTTCCTAGGCATTCGGTTACATTGAACCATCTTCAGGGAATCTTGCTTGTATAGTTTCATTCATAGATATTCCTGGAATGCTCTATATTTGTATACTTTGGAACATACCATTGCGTTCAAGTCACTGGGTGAGTGAGTGAGTGAGTGAGTGAGTGAAGGGGAAATGCGATCATGCACTGTCATGGACAAAAAGAAGGAGGTGGGGCAAAGCGACAATGTGACGTTATTAGCTCGTAAGAGAAGAGGTTGGGCATGGCTAATCTGTAGTTATTATTAATGTTGTGAAAGTGTTTTTTAATGCATGGATGTTCGTTCCGTGTGTATATGCATTGAGTGTTTTCTTTCATAATATTAAAAATTAATTCCTGTATTGCTCCTCTCGGACACAAGCAATTGCTCTTTCGAGCTCACAGTTACAATTATAATTAACATGTTATGTACTTACATTTAAATTATATTTCTTGGAAGTAATGTGCATTTCACATTTATGTTTCTTTACCTATATTTCTGTATAAATTCTGCACAGATTTGGTTAATTATTGTACTAATATTCCTTTTTTTTTTTTTTAAATAGAAGTCTTAGGTGCCACCAGGATAATAAGTACAATGATATGTCCGCACTTAAACGTTGCTTTAATGTGGAGAAACAAACAGACCTAGTCCTATGATAATTAAGAATAAATCAAAAGCAGCGGTTTAGTTATGGAGTCTTTACATCTAAAATAAAAAAAAATAAAAATAAACTCATTTAACTTAGATTTTCATCCCTTTTAAAATAGGGTTATCTTTTGGTACCTATTACTATAATGATCATTTATTTTTCATTATTATAATTATTTTCATGTCAATTGAGTCATGCATTTACTCTCAGCTTTTGTCTTTTCCCCAAGTACCTACTATTTCGCAATATCTTTTTCTATTTAGTTTTAAATTAATTTAATGTTAAGATTATATTTAAATAACGTAAAAATATGTAAATATAAGCATGGAACTGCTCCCGAGCACGAGCTCCTGCTCTTTTGGGGTTTCAGGACCTTATATCTATGTATTTATGTAATTTTAAAATAAAATAAAATAAAATAAATACAAATAAATAAATAAATAATAAAAGCTATGAGTAATTAAGAAGATTCGCGAGATCTGTTTAAGTCCTCACATTAATTTGATCACATATTGACGAAATAGCTTCGCCCACATAGGTTTTAAACACAAATTTTGCTCTCGTACATTCTGTGGTTATAATATAATGCGTCGTTAACCAAACAATGTTAAAGCGAATGGAGAGTCTCACGTACGTACGTAATGAGGCCTTAGGCAGGTAATGAGTATCTCACATTCCAAATACTGTGCACATCCCTGTTCCCGCCTGCTTGCCTGCTCAGTGTTCTGTAATAATCACTAAGTCCTGTCACTCTTGCAAGGAACCCGCTACACTCACCTACCGTCTCTACCATGCTCTCTCAACATAATTAAGCCTCTCTCCAATATTCAAGTCAGTATAAGATAGTAGTTTTTGTCAACCATACTATAATACGCTTATTACATATGACGTCACAGTATCTTAATGACATCCATTAAAGTACAAATTATCATTATAGATATTACACTGTTGTGGTATCGATTAATTTCGAGCACGGAACAATCTTCAAGCCTTGAGAGCAGCAAATCAATCTGCGTAATAAACAACCTGCATTTAAAATAAAATGTGTTCGTGTTAGTTTTAATACTATTACTGAATTCAGTCAATTCGTGTTTTGAAGTACCTTTGTTTGAGGTTAAAACAACCCGCACGCCATCAGCTGCCATGTATCGCAAAAAATTAGAACAGTGATAGATTACTAACAGCTGATGGCCGAGGTCAGCCGTCTCGTATCTAAAAACTCAAAATTAAACATTTAATTATGGTCGAACTAAAACAGCAACAGCCTAGGCAACTTGCCTATAATGGTAATTGACACTCGTATGAAAATTAAGGAACTCGCTTCGCTCGTTTCATAAACATATTCGTGTCTTGACAAATATAATATATTAATTGCATAATGTACTATCTTCTCACTGAAATTGATCCCTGAAATTCATTACATTCATGCTGAAAATATAATGTTATGTTCTGCTTTATGGGTAAGTTACACATTATTTTCTGAAATGCATTTTTCAATGTACAATTCTACCAGGTAACTATCCTGTCGATTGTACTATATGTTCACTTACTCTTCGGGAAGAACATAATCTGAGAGTTTTAAAAAACAGGGTGCTTAGGAAAATATTTGGACCAAAGAGAGATGAAAATAGGGACTGGAAAAAACTGCTTAACGATGAACTTCATAACTTGTACTCTGCACCGAACATAATAATAAGGGTAATTTAATCACAGAGGATGAAATGGGCTGGGCATTTTGCGCGCATGGTGTAGGAAAGCCATATCTAATAAAAATATTGACTGGGAGACCCGACGGGAAAAGACCACTTAAAAGATCTAGACGTAGGTGGGAGGACAATATTAGAATAGATTTAAGGGAAGTAGGATTTGCAAGGGAGGGTTGAATGGAGTTAGCACGGGTTGAACAGCGGCCTCGAGTAAGCGCGGCAATGAACCTCCTGGTTCCATAAAGTAGGTAATATCCCTTTAACTTGCTTAGGAATTGTCTATTGCCATTGAGTAAGAAAGTACCTACGTAAGTAGGCCTATAAGTATTGAACAGGAGGTTCTTCTTGAACCGGTCGGAGAAGCAAGAAGTGCTTGTGGCAAATTAGAACCCTGCCACCTGCTCGTTCTAAAAGACTCCAATTATTATAAACATGGGAGCGTCATACAGGCGGAAGCATAACCAAATTCTCAACACATTTTAAATCATATACTGTATTAACATTCACAACATTGGGTGTAACCAAAACCACTACACTACTCTTTGGATTATTGTCATAAATACCACTACATTACTTTTTTAGATTATTAAGCCAGAAGTGTAGTAAGATTTTATAACTTAATATATTAAGAGTCAGTAGATCTTTTCTTTGAGCATTGCAAATAAGCCAATAACGATTTTTGGAATCCCAATCTGCAATAAATTAGGCCTATATCTATCTATGTGATCTTTAATTTTCGTTCTATCGTGTCCGTTGTCTTTCGACATGATGGCCAAATTACGTAAAAATTAAAGGTAGATTTTTTTTTAAAAATTGTACTACATAATTTATATCTTAAGCTTTATTGATTTGCCAACTATAATGCAAAGAACGTAAGAAAATCTAAATACCTTGCTTAATTTTGACAGATGGCCTATAGTGGAGTCAGCTCTGTTTACCTACTAAAATGTCGAAGGATAAATCCGTTGAGAGATAGAATTTGCCCAGTATTCAGAGTGAATGTTCCATTCCGATTACTATCGGTGGTTGCGGATAAGCTCTAGAAAATTATGTACAAAATAAAATAGGCTATGTAAGTGTCATAATACCGATAGGGTCTTATTAGGTTGTAGGTTTAAAACTAATAAAGTTAAACATACATTTTGTTTATTATTTTTAACCCTTTCAGGGCTGGGTGTGTATGGGTACATAAGCGGTCATCAAGTGAAACCATCAGTGAACTCTTGTGTCTGAAATAAAAAATAAAAAAAATTAGTACGAAAGTTACCTTTTGTAAATAATAAAGGTAATAGTAGGATAAAAATCCTCACATTTTACATAAAGCATTCTTCTAATTAGTCTTATATCTCTGCTTTAAACAAATTGTTCGAAGTGACGCATTTATACACCATTAACAGTGAAAAGGTTAAGCACCAAAGCTTTCTCTTCAACGTTTTTCATGTCATCTTTAGATTGAAATGCATCATGCTTACACGTTGTCGGCTCAACAAAAACATGTATTTTAATTCTATGATTCTATGGTTAGATTTATCTCTATGTATAAATAACACTAATTCAAACAAAATAAATTAATTTAGTAAATACCTTTAAGTACAAAATGTTTGTAGTATGAACAGAAATAACATAGTCGTTATGGGAATACCATTAGAGATGAAGGAAAAAGAGAACTTGTCACCCCTATTTGACGATCCTCTTGACCAGACAAGCAAGAAGTACTTATCTAGTGTGTGGGGGCGAGAAAAGAGGAATCTCCCTGTAGATTAAAAGGGACGAGTCATCCACCTTTTATCGAAGTAAATGGGAAGAGGCAGTGTGTATCGCTCTTACTGCAGAAATTGCTTACGGGCATTGGGCACATTATTCTGAAGTAATATAGTATATTGCGATACAAGTGCCGTAAGCGGTGCATATGGATCGTGGAAAGAATTTGAAAAAACGAGGCGCTTTATTCTGAACACAGATCAATGGAGTAACTTATATTGTCGGGATGACTGAAGATTTATCCGAAGTGAATTATCCATTCCGTCATCTTTAGGGCCATTGTATATTATAATGAAAATTCTATCTCCGCAAATCGAGGCGTCTATTTCAATCTGACCATTACGCATTATTAAAATCTGTAGATGTTTTGAGATATTGAGAACGTAAATGTCGAGAATTTACGGGAAAATATCAAGAAAAATGGATCAAGATCTATTCAATTCACAGATATTATAGCATTTAAGAAGGGAGCTAAAATAGCTTAAACCTAGGTATTCTTGATCCAACCATTAGCTATGAATCCTTCTATAGAGTGTACAGTAGGCCCTACTGTCTCAAAGCTTTCGTATCTTGACAGTGAATGTTTTACCCGATGATTAATGAGTAGGGAATTAAGTGGACATGTCAATGAAGGAGAAGAAATGAATACCTCTGCAATTGGATATTACGTGTTTTGTTTGAACTACAGCACAATTTTTCCATCAGACAAAAGTTAGTCTATTCACTATAGAATTTAGAGAAAACCTTTCAAGGGCAAGGATGCCGATTAATTTTAAGGGATTCGTTAAAATAACTTCAGTACTAAAAGTACAAAAAGTATTGTATCTCAAGATAAAATCTATGAAAAACCTATGCCAAATGAATTTAAAAGAATTAAACTTGAAAGAATCGAATAATGTAAAATTGAGCTTTAAATTAACTTTGTAAAGTAGAAATAAGCCAATGTTTTTTTTTTTTAATTTGATTTTAATAGCCTATATCTGTAATACATATTTTTTTACGAACATAAATATAATTTAATGTAGCCTATATTTCAAAATTACCAAATATATTAAAATGTCAAAGACTGATTACCCGTATAGGCCTATTACGTAAGTTATTACAAATATTTTTCGAGCTTTTAGGCAATTTTTGTAAATGATAATGTAATAGCAACATTTTATATTTTTTGTGTAGCTTATGTAGTGATTGGATTACTTGCAATAATAAAATGCTATCGAAAATATTATTGGTTGATACTTGGGTGAAACACAACTTAACACCAAAGCAATAACTTTGGGGTGGGTCAGGCCTGAGGAGAGGACGCAGGGAGCAAAGTCCCCGGGGCCCCCGAAGGGGCGCCAAAACCTCAGAAGATCCAAGCCCAGGGTGCCCAAGCCTTTCCTCATAATGGTTGCCCTCTAATGTAAATATATAATTTATTATTGATAAATCTCAGAAACTCCCATTAAGTCAATGCTATGGCTAGGGAGGTTGCTGCTGTCATCTGTCGGAATTTTCGCTGCGGCTCTCTTACGCAATTAAGTTTTTAGATGCTAAATTGGATTCTTGTGGAAATACGTTGCTGAAGCATGCAAGCAATTCATTAGTGAATTTTTACTGATGTCTCAACAGATCTGGATGAAAAAATGAAGTATTCGATGACAATAATTAAAATTGCAAATTAGAAACATTGGACCTTCTGAATAAGATGCATGCACTTAAATTTCAAGATTATTTCCAAATATATGTGTAGTGTTGTGCATCTTTCGCGCCCTTCCTGTGATTGCAGCTGAAGCAGAAAGATCATTCATCACTCTGGTTCGTCTTAAAAGTTGCTCAATTATAAATTAACAACGTCTCGCAGATCCTTTAGAGAAAATTAAAATGGACATATTTTGTCATACACACTTCTTAAAAAATGAATAGGTACAGAGATAGAAACTACAATGCACAACATTAGACCACACCTTTAAAATATGAATGACGCTAATCTTTTAGTAACAAGAATACTACTATTAATTTATAGCTGTAAAATGTAGTATAGGCTTACTTACTTACTCAATGTCAATAGACAGTTCCTTAGCAAGCTAAATATATAATATTATCTATTTTATGGAACCCAAAGGTTCATTGTCGCGCTTACCTGAGTCCGCCATTCAACCCTATTCTATGCTAACGCCATTCAATCATCCCTATCAAATCCTACTTCCCTTAAATCCATTCTAAGTTTGTACTCCCACCTGCGTCTAACTCTTCCGCGTGGTCTTTTCCCTTCGGGTCTCCCAGTCAATACTTTTGAGATATCTCTCTCTTCCCCCGTGCTTGCAACATGTCCAGCCCATTTCATCCTTCGCGACTTAATTACCCTTACTATATCCGGTGAATCGTACAGGTCATGAAGCTCGTCGTTATGCAATTTCCTCCAGTCCCCATTTTCATCCCTCTTGGGCTCAAATATTTTTCTAAGCACCCTGTTTTCCAACACTCTCATAATGCTCATTTCTTCCCTGTCTCATAATGCACACTTTAAAAATCCAATCCGTGCTAGGAAGCAGAGGTTTGATATCCTGGATTCAAATCCAACCTCGTGGGTGGCCAATTTGACTTGGGGATTTTCATGGTTTCTCAATGTAAAAGGCAAACACCGGATATATTGAGATGTTACCGAACAATAGAAATAGGTGCAACACGAATTACATGAGCCTACTGGTAAACCCATACAATCTAAACACGTGATTTGACCTATATGTAGGTAAATCATGCATAATAAGTTAAGTAGTATTAATAAAAACAATAACAATCACAGTAATTATATTAATAACAAAGACAACAGTGGTTTAAATATAGAATACTGTATTTTCTTGAACAAATCGCCCACTTAAGATAATTATCAATAATTAAAGTCACTTTGTTTAATTTTAACCTTCTTTTATGATTTGTTCAGTTATTTGTGTGATGCTAAAAGAAGATATTATAAGTTACCAAAAAAAAAAAAAAATATGATGTAAAACTCACGTAACTTCCTCTGCCCAAATAAAAGTTATCCTCTTGGTATAATATATTTTTTATAACATTCTCTTCATATTAATTGATTATAAAATGAAGATAATGTCGTTACCACATCACATCGCATCCCCGAAGGATGCATAACCCAAATAAAATCTGATTAATGCACTCGTGTAACATTCTTTACTTTTATCATGGCCAATACACCTATCTCGCTTCTCATTTGGATATAGAACAAGACCATATTGTAAAGAACACTTACTCAGAGTGGGTGGCTTATAACTACCCTTCCGAGATTTTTTTTCTAAAAAATGTTTCAAATAAAACTTTTTGCTCTTAGTATCAGCATCTCGTGCATGAATTTAAAAAAAATCGTTGGAGCTGCTTTCGAGAAAATCGCGACAAACGAAATTTTCTTAATTTAAATTACCCTTAAAAACAAGAAAAAATCGTCGCCATTCTTCGTGTCACGTCCCCAGAAGGTACCTAACCCAAATACAAATTTTTTATTTTCATACGATTTTCCCTTCTGGAGCTAGGCTGTTCACAGACACACACGCACACATAGGCTACATTTTTCTGATAAACGTGTGTTTATCTTAAAACTCAACTTCGAATTTGGGAGTCAAATACAATATTTCCTCTACTTATAATACCTATGGTACTGGTAGAGGAAGTAAAAATTGATAAGATTCTTAAATCTGCTTAACCTGGGGATTGTACATTTTTGAATGCTGTATAGGCCTTCTAGTTTCTTTCGTCGATCTAAAAACATCAATAATTCAAATCTTAACCCGTATATTACTCAGGACATTTACGAATGCCGCTGGGCAAAAAGCGCTGCTGTCGATGTTACATCCGCATATAGGTTCTTGCAGAGAGTGAGAAGAGGAAAGGAGAGGTAAATACCATCTGTGACAGAATGTCATTCACAATAGTTTATCGTGTTTTAGAAATACTTGCAGTATTGACCTACTTTTTATTCATGAACTGGAGCTACTGATCCCATGAGTTGCGTATATTAACGCTTAATGATGCTGTCTGCAATATGACACAATGACAACTCATCAAGTTATAGACGACCGATATTTCTTCCATAGTGTACTGCACTAGTGCGATGACATTACTGTTGAGGAAGATAGTTCGTAAACACTACACCGGCAGAGATATTTGTCCTGAGTTATATGTGAGGAAGTTTGTATAGGCCCTAACACATTTTGCACCGGTTATTTAACGGAGATGTATCACCAAATTTAAGTTAATGTTAAATCATGTCAAAATTACTTAAAATAACAGTAAAATGAGATTTACATATTTGAGGAGCGGGCCTAATCATACCTTCTGCCCCGGGATAAGTGGGTGGGTGGGTGGGGGAAGAAGTAAAAAAGAACTAAAGAGGCGGATATACGAAGCATTGCACAGGGTAAAAAAATACCTGGGGAAAGGGGTTCATAGATGAACCGTGATTATGCGCTGTGGCTTAGGACAACAATGTCTTTATGAAAACTCTCAAAGCTCATCCCTGTATTACGCACAATTATCATAAAATTATATTCACAACAATAAACGTATATTTCTTGTTATTACAACTTCATAAACATAAGAACAGTGCAGTATTATCTCCTTAAGATATTTTTATAGTGCAAATTGAAACCATAATTATTTTACTACCTCGATAACTGTTAATTTTGCAAAGAAATGTGCTTGATAATTTAAAAAAAAAAATTAAGAAGATCGTTAGAGGCACTTTTTCAAGCAATCCGAATTTAAAATGTTTCATGAAAACTATCCTTAAAATTTGGCTTATGCCACTGTTGCACTAAATTACAGTGTTTCAAACTGCTTCTATAGAGGTTTCACCTACGAATCCCCTTCCCATTTCATGTTATTTATCCAATGCTACAGGAATTCGTATACAGATGTACACAAAATTTTCGAAAATGTCGTAGGTCTCGAAACCCAGTATACCCAACCTAAAAGTTTAATTTAAAAAATCTAACGCAAATGTGAGAATGATTAACGTTTTTTTACCATTTACTTTACATACAAGGGACTTCAAAATGTGTATTAATACTATAAACACGACATTAAATTTCAGGATATGACTCCTCTACCTACCTGTACCTATTGTAGCCTACCAATGGTAGGCCTACAGGTCGAGTATGTAATAAAGAAAGTTGCCCTCAAAATCAACTGAACGGGCTCAATCTTTCACAAATTACAGGAAGTGCACTTTACGCAATAAATCAACAATTTACCTGGGTATGAATTGGTATGTAAAACTTAACTGAAACAAAATCTAACAAAATTTTGGAATATGAGGTATCATGAACATTAGCCAACAATGGTAATAATGATGCTAATAAGAATAATTTTGACTGATCTATTAAAATATACATAATACAAAACGACGTCAAATTCCATTTTAAAATTCTAATATCCTCAGAACTTACATGCTATAAAATTCTTAATTTTATTTTAGTAACTTCTTTCTGATTTCAGCTTCATTCGTCACGTATTTAGCACCGGTCTTGAACACTCCTAACTTAACGGGCGCTGGCTTTCTGTGCTCGACGTCGCGGGTTCGATCCTACCCCATGCTGAGGCATTTAGGATATGTGTGCATAAATGTGAAAGGCCCCTGGCCCTGTCTGTAAATTTACAGGGATGTAAAGGAACTCCGATGGGACAAATTTCCGGCACACCGTCGACGGTCATAGGCCTAAGTTGTAGTGCATCTCCTTCTTCAAATAACCTTTTTTTTTTAATTTATTTATTTAAGGTCGCTTTTTAACTGCCAGGGTCACCAGCGACCACAATAATTAATACATATATATATTGAACAAGTTCTACAAGAAGTGGAGTATGAAGAAAAACATATGCAACTTGAAATTTAGTAAGAAGAACAACATATTAAACTTAAAACTTTAGCAACTATTGACAAACTATGATTTGATTTGACATTATATGAATGATTTTAACTGTGACAGTTCCAAAAGTGAGATAACCTTAAGGCATCCTTCATTATTTTTAAATATATTGTATAAGTCTCCTTTGATATTTAACAGACGCCTTACATGCAATAACCGTGGACATTCCAAAATAAGATGGGAGGAAGTTACATCCCCATTACATTTCGGGCATGGATCCTTAATAGTTTTCTTCATAAGATAGCCATGGCTAAGGTTGAAGTGGCCAATCCGCAGCCTGGTCAGCAAGACTTGTTGCCTTCTACAGAGGAGAGAATTCGGAATGGCTGGCTCAGTAACTGATTTCCGGACGAGCTGCAGTTTTGAAGGAGTGGATTTCCATGTTTCATCCCAGTGCTTCGTAATTTCAGATCTGATCATTGTTTTGGTGTCCTCTAATGTACCATTCAAACCGTTTTCAATTTGTGATAACACTGTTGCAGATTTGGCTGCTGTATCTGCGTTTTCATTACCAGAAATACCTTTATGTGCGGGAAGCCATGCTAATGAGATTTTAGTACCATTTTTTGAGTGGAAAAACAAACGTTCCTGAATCGTTTGGATGATTGGGTTCAACCAACTGATTTAACGAAAGAGATGTCAGAGCTAATAAGGCTATGCGGCTGGCTGTTGACTGATTTGGTGCTCTGTTCTGCGACCAGAACGCTTCGCCCGAGACTTCAACCGCCACTGGGGATGTCCGCCGCAGTTGTGGACGAAACGTTTGACACAATTGGACCACTGCCTACAAGCCCGGATAATGTATTTAATATTGACTCCGGCCCTGAAAGCCTACAGTGTTTTATAAGAATTGGTTTTAACGGGCTGCTTAATTACACAGTTTCATTTACTGCTTTGAAGGTTTCAAGATAGTTCTGTGTACCACATCGATACCGGTACGACATCTGTGTTATAATGGAAATCAGTTTCGAAATGGATACCATTATGATACCTTTACATCACGTGTAATAAGCGTATTATACTAAGGTCGAACAGAAATAATATTCTATAAACGGAAAACTATTTTATGCTGTATGTAAATAAGTTAAGAAAATGCATGCTAAAATATTGAAACTGAATTGGTTTCTGCACTGGATCCAGGCACCACTCGAATGATGGAGTGTGAAGTAATAGGATTTGACGGGGAGATCGAAGCTTGAAAAGCGCTTTGATTCACCCTGTCTCTCCCTCCCACAAACTCCCAGTGGGGTCGATTGTTGGTTCACTACCGAGTGAGTGAAAATCTTTCTATAGTACCCTGATACCCATCATGCCACGCGGTCAGTCGGTTCAACCAATTTATCTTATCACGTCGTCGGACTGTCAATCACTGCATTTTGGTATACGTGCAGTTGTCTGCACATATCATCGACTACAGCCATGTGAAAAATTCTGATAGGCCATATCATGATCAGCGGCACACTCGATCAAACGACGTCCTGCCTTTTTGCGGGATTGTCAATGATAGATAAGAAGCAGTCATGCACAAACAAATATCATTTGTAATGAAGAGTTTTATCTTTGATGATTGTTGAAGAGAACAGTTAATTGAAAATAGTATTGTTCAGTGCGGGTCCATTGTAAAAGATAATTTTAAACACGATGTAAGAAAATCGTGTGCTACAGCCAAACTCAAATATGAAACCTCTTACAATTTTCTATTGCAGGTCTTATTTATTGATAGTGAGAGAGATTTGCCTGGTTATTAGATGGGAAAAAGAAATTTTAACACAGAAGCCTTTGCGGATGACTTAATTCTGATAGCCAGGACGGAGAATAACTCGCAACGGCTGTTGCACCAATTTTTTTAATAAATGAACGTTATAATATGACAGTTTCGACTGAAAAAGTACTAAATCTATGTGCATATCACGAGAACCAGTCAGTGTAATTATAAATAAATTAAAAGATTATCGAACAAGTAATATACTTTAAATAGGCTATTTAGGCCTAGGAGTTGATTTAATACCACCGCAATAGTGTAGATGAAGTAAAGCACAAGGTCTAAAAGGCATCGGGAGTACCAGGTCTTAATATAGCTTTTCGTGTGTTTATCTCTGCTGTTTTCATTAACTGTTTGGTTTTGCTGTTCTTTGCTCTAGTTTCTTCTTCTGCATACGGTGGGGGAGTGTCTGTGGGAAGTAAGGGAACTTGGCTAGCTTAGCGGAATATGTTGAGTCGGTAGAGCTATAAGGTGGTTCTTAATCTCTAGTGGTTTTCATGGTACTTGGGGAAGTTGTGATAGACCTGTAGGGGAATTTCACTGTCACTTCACGTTCTACAATGAAAACACTGAATTTAAGTGCATATATACAGTTGTTTGTTTATTTATTTAGGCAGTTCAATGTATAAATGTTGGCCGCTATAATTGTCAGCGGAATAATTATGTGGAAACTTTATGTTACGTGTATTCATAGGTCGTGATAATGAGTATTTTCGACACTTGTTACGCAAAAGCACTTCCTTTTGTACTGTAAGTTATCCCTATCGTATTAGATTTGACGTGACAATATGTGTTGGCCTACGTATTTCATTGCACGTTAATCCGCCCGTATAGTTTTTATCTGTATTTCAATACTATTATAATAGTATTACATGTTTGAATAATTTCTTTAGCGAAATATGATCATCGCTTAACGTCTCGGATAAAATCACTGAATTCAGTGGTATTTTTACTTCGCTAGCGGACTGTATTATATTGTTATATCTACCAGACGATGAGCGACACATGCCGCACGCTCTTAATTTTACTCGACTGAGGCATTTTGTCAGCTTCCACTAACCTATATAGCAATTCCCATAAAAAGGACTCAAGTGCTTTACTTGCTTTTCTTGCTTGTCATTGGTCAAACTTTGTTCTTCGAGTGTGTTAACTGGGTGTCCACTGAATTTTCAAGTTAGCTTGGTGACTCTGACTGCAAAGTTTCTTACGTTAAAAGCCGTTGGAGTCGTGTGATTAATGTGGCGACATCCTGTCTGTAGACTTGACAGGTCGTTAATAATTCCTAAACTTTTGGTAATAATGTCAAACTAGGTAGTATCATATTTTAATTCCTCTCGAAAAACGATGATTTTACGTATGAAATTTAGTGTTCTCGTAAATTTGTATCAATAATTTATTTTAATTTAATTGAATTACTTGTTGTTTAATTAATATTATCGTGTGATACATCGAAAGATTCCCTATAAGTTCTATTAATTGATGTAGGCCTACTTAAATAATAATGTTATAAATTGAACTGCTATTGGTAAAGGTTTGAGGCTGTAGCCTATATGACCTATTACACATTGTACTTTTATCATAATTAGGCCTATATTTAAAACTATTGACATATTTAGGTGTTATTCTGTTATGTAGTGATAATTATGGGTGTATTCGGATGATTGTAGCATTTTTTTTATAATTGTTACAGGAAATTAATTGGAAAATATAACACCTTAGAACTCGCCAATGGAATTCTCTGAAACAGCCTACAAAATAAACGTTGGTTTTGTGTCGGTACTCGGCATTCCAAAATTGTTGTTTAAAATAATTCCAGTATCTAATATTTTGTTAAGTGTGTTTGATTATCAGCCCCTATTATAGGGGTTTATATAAAGAAATGCGTGCAATGTGTTTTTTTTTTTTTTTTTTTTTTTTTTTTTTTTTTTTTTTTTTTTTTTTTTTAACATCATTTGCAACTGCAAAATGATTTAGTGACGTGAGTCCATTTTCGCATGCGACCTATCTATTACACGCCTTCCCGTGTTTGCTTGATGATTCAAGGTTTGGAAATTTAATTACATCCACAGTCAATTCCCCCCCCCCCCCAGCGGCTCGACTCGGTCCGTGACTAGTCTGCGAGGTAAGGTGATTGTTCATTGGCTGCGTTATAAGGTAGTGTAGTTCTTCGAAACCTCGTACTCACGAGAAGCGAGTCACTCCGCCCCCCCCCCCCCAAAAAAATGTATTTTTTAAAAGCATTAATTAGTAAGAAATCAATGTTTTGTGTCACTTCAGGTAGGAAGATATCAGTAAATGATCAATCAGTTTTGGACACCCCCGGAAACTAATTTCTAAAAACATACTTTCCGCATTCCTTTACCGCTGGGGTGTGGTATCGGATCCCGGTAGATCCATGAAAATGAGGTTTTGGAAAATTTTTCTCGGGATTATCCTGAATCATCTATTTGCCCCATCTTCATTCTTAAAAAAAAAGTGACAGCTGTGATTCCAAAATATAAAAGTACTTCAAATTTATCAGAAACATGTTAGGGCCTACATCTTCTTAAAATAGGATAGGTCTATTTAAGTGCCCGTATTTTTAAGGGTCGCCTTCACTTGTATAACTTTTGGATTTAATTATCTTAGACGAAACTTCATTCGAATTATTATGCTACACAAAGGCCAAAACTCATACAGAAAATGTCTGATAAATATATTCATTTTTGTTGTTAACTGTATTTAATCCTCTTTAAATTAATCACGTAACTTTGAAATGTAAGAATATTTTGTAAAGAGCCAATGCAATTTTTCATTTTGAATAGCTTTTGAAGGACCTTAAATTGTACTAAGAAAAACAGTAACTTTTACTTTCGTGCTTCCCCACATTATTAACCCCATCCACTATTTACAAAAAGTGTATTATTCACAAACAAAAGAGAGTTCTCGAAGTCTTGTGGTAAATTGGTTTATATTGGAGAGGTCATGAATTGTGGCCTTTCAATGCCTAGAGGGGCGGACAATTATCGGTGACTGATGGGTACACATAAAGAGACATGCCCACGTTACTGGTGAATACAATTACGCCCAAGCTTTCTTTCCCTTCCCGTGAATCTTTCAGCCCACAAACATTCCAATTTACCAAATAAAAAATAAGCAATAAAAAACCAGCATCATGATCATCGTGGCAATTTATTTAAGGGGGTGAAGAGGATATGTCCCTGCAATAAATTCTATTGAGAAAAAAGTTTCAGTAGACAATCCCCTTCCTCCAAATCGTCTTCCTACACACGCTAGTCTTCAATTCTCCCCGTCGCCGAAGGGGGGCGTTTTTTCATCCATTTGGTGGGAAATGTGAAGATGTGTGGTAAAGACACCCCTTCCGCCCACAAGGAACGCAGACTTCAGAACCTACCAATTATCTTCTAAAGCCATCTCATGGCTTAACGAACCCTATCAAACTATTCCTCCCTCCTCTTACCTTGGAGAATATCTGCCAAGGCACCGATTAACAAGGATATGAATAACCCCCGTACCCTCGTGAGGCAATTCCATGCCCTCTGCATCCAATAAACTTCTAGGGGTAATAATTTTATGAAAATGCAAACCCAAGCAGTAATATCCCGCGTTCAATTCCAGTGAATTGTAATTGTAAGAAGTAACAACACCCCTTGGGGCATGTATAGGCCTATTTGTCTGATAAGAAATGGCGTACTTACAAAGGTGATAAGGGTGACAAAGAGTTAGCAATTGGGATGGTAGGTTTTAGTAACTTATAGATAGGGAACCTTTTTTACGGTGTATAAAAATATCGCATTTTGTACAAAAGTGTGGTTAATTTATATACTAGCCTATTTCGCTGAAAGCATAGGCCTACAATGAATAAAATCATTAATTAATAAATTAATTTTTCATACGATTTTCCGATCTGGAGCTGTTCAGAGACATCCACACAGACACGCTGACACACACACACACACACACACACACACACACACAGGTTTCTGAAAATTGTATTTTTGGATTCAGGAGCCCTCAAAACGTGTATTTATGGTAAAAACACAACTTCGAGTTTGGGGCCGAAAACAATACTTCCTGTACCTGTGGTAGGCCTACTTAGGCTATGATAAAAATTTAAAAATACTCACTGTTTCCTTATTTTTTAAGTATTTCAGAAATTCTTAGCTAAGTTGTATAAATGTGGTGTTTGTTACTCAGCTCTAAGTGAAACGACGAGAAAGTGTCCATTACAGACTGCAAATAAATAAATAAATAAATAAAATAGTTTATATATATCTTATGTTTATTAATTTATATTTTCTCAAGGGAACATTTTCTCCTCGTATTATATTCCCACGTCTTGGGAATGATATGCGAGTTGGAGCAATGAATGGACTATGATATGAAGACCTGATATGCAAACCGTCAACATTACTTCATGGATAGGCTACATGGGACTGGAATAAATAAATAAGAAACCGTGCTCTGAACATCGACTCATCTTGTAACGTGGATGGGCGTTTCTAGAGAGGTTGTCTTTAGTTGTCAGCCATTCAATAAATGGCCATAATTAAGATTGCAGTGGGAATCTATATGTCCAAACGTCTTGTTTCAGAACAGATGGACTCAAAGTAAAGGAAATTATCACGAAAATGAATCTTAAAATATAGACCTATTCAACGAGCCTTGCACCAAATTCCTTTATGTGTACAGAAAAAAAGTGAAATAACTGTGCTGATTTCCATAGTCCACACATAGGCGCCTATAACCCTAGAAGCCAAGGGGGGTAAGTGTACCTTTCTGTTAGATGGAGTTAAATGCAAAACTGTATCCCTGTGAATGATATCTGTTTGGAGGAAAAGGGAGATATGCTATACCACTACAAAGTGCTTATATAATAGGGGTGGAAATAGATAGGCTACAGGGTAAAGAATCAGCATGTTTGTTTGGTGGCCAAGGGAGACAACCGTCATTTACCAACAACTAAGAAGTTCAAAGGAGAAGTAGATGTTTCCATTGTAATTCTGACTTCCAAAAAACAGTAGAACTCCAATTTTCCGAACGCCAAATATCCGGATCGTCAATTATCCGGATCGATTTTACTAAAATTTCCTTTTAATATTGCATTCTAGGCCTTTTTTGTAAGACCTTCCAGTTTTAAAGCTTTACTGTTTGGGTTCAAATGGTTGAAGCTTTCGTTATTATAATATAATTTTGGTTTAAAATTTGCAATTTTTGTTCCTTTAACACATACAGTTTGCAGTTTCACAATAAGGATTTTGCTACAGGGTGTTTTTTAGTTATGACACAGTTATACGGATTTCTGCATATCCGGATCATGTGAATTCTCATTTACAGTAGTTCAGATTATTGGAGTTCTACTGAACTATTAGGTCTAACACCTACTTTTACGACAGTTGTGGACAATACCACATCAACTTAGCATAGGAATTTTGTTATTATTTATAACGGACATCGCCTTAGCATAGGCTTTAATACTTATTGATTGAAACATGACAAAAAATTGTTACTTTTAATGAAAAACGATTAACCAAATTTGTATTATTAAAAATTAAAAATTAATTTTTTTGCATATCCCTCGCTTATAGCATGCGTTGCAGTGTGATAACTAGGGTCCGGATTTTTATGGTTTTATAAATCCTGGTTTAGTTTTAAAACATATTAAAATAATTTTATTTCAGTTTTTTACCATTTTCAGACTTCTTTAGTTTCACAAGTTCAACAAACACATTGAAAAATGTATTAATTAATTTTATTTTTACTTGAATTGCTATGGCTCTGAACCACACAACCACAGAAATATTTTTTTTTGCTTATTTTTATAATTATTTCCGTAATTTCCAACTCCACCACATAAATTCAACAAGAACGTTTCTCTATTATTCAACTTTTAGAATACAGTACTTCGGCGTCTTGCTGGAGGAAATACTTTGAACAAACTACAAGTGTAACCTTCTTAAGAATGCAACTAATTTGCTGCCAAAGAAACCCGGGATTTTGGTTCACTATCGATTTCCTTTACCGGGAAAATGAGGAACAAAATTGCAAACTGCAATGCTATATTTTCTCGCACGAATGAACTGGTAACAATAAGCCAATATTCCAATATGCAGAATGTATGCAGATATTTAAAAAGCAATGTTTAGTGTAAGAATAATAATTCGATTAATTATATATTATCAGTTTGTTAAGTATTTTATCGTATTTTAATTTAAACATAGTTTTAGCCATTTTTAGTTTATAACGTCTTATTTGCCTTTTTTATGTTTCATAAGATTGGACTATGTGACAACGAAACGGATATTATGATAAAATACCACAGTCTGCTAACAAGGAATGAAATAGTTTAAAACCTATAAATCCGAGCCATAATCATTATATTTAACATACTCTTCTTTCTTATTGGAATTTGTTCCATGTAGTAACACTAATACATTTTTTAAAATGCTGGAGAAGAATTACCCTAGTACTTCCATACTGAAGTTATGGAGAAATTTGTTTGTTTTAATAACTTATTAACATACTTTCTGATATTATTTGGTCTTAATTATTATATTATATTAGAAAAATATTACCACTTTTAAAATATTTGCACGAGAAATTATCTGCAATTGTATTATATCAGAAAACTCGTTGATGAGATTCTTCGAAATAGAATTAAAATATGACAGAGCGATCACAATTGCCAAAGGCAAAATAGACTTAAATGTGTTCTTCATTTTCATTAAATAACTTTTTAAAATAAACAGTGCAAACTATATTGCACAAAGTCTGTTACTGAGATTTTTTTGGTTCATGAATAAAGCCGGTATGTATCATTCAAAGATTAATGTAGAACCTCCAGGTATTTAATTGAGTAAATAATTGCTCCGACTATTCAATAGTTTACTAATACCTTGAGTTTACTAGGTTAACAAAATAAGATAATCATGGATGGGAGTGAAAATTAAAGATAGTCAATATAATACTATGACTTAGGCCCACTTTTATTATTGCTATTTTAAATGGGGAATTTCATGAACCTGCGTAGTACAATAAAATACTTGTCATTTCTTGGATACAGATTTGTTCACGAAAATATAATAATCTATATTCGAGTAATTTTTCTTTACTATTACTGTAATTACTTTCGTTATTATTAAGTTATTACTTAGCTTATTTTGCCTGCTTTATCTGCATATAAGTCATATCACGTGTTTAGAATGTTTAGGTTTATCAATGGGCTCTTGTAATGATTCCTTCGTGTGCATTTGTTTATATTTTTCGGTGATGCCTTTTTGGCTGATGTTCATTTTAAACGATGATATTGTGTGACAAAGAGCGATTAGATATGGAAAGTAAACAAATCCTACAAGTCCTGCGTTTGCCTTTGCGAGTGAGGAAACCACGAAAAACCCATTTAAATTGGCCGGCCATAGAGTTTGATTTTGAAGCGCTCCTAGTAGCATTTCTTCAAAACAAAAGATGCGACCCACGCCATGACCAGCAATTGACATTGCAGGAGACCCAGCTCTGTTCACAGAAGCAGAGATAATATCGGCCATTAAGGGCTGTGTTCACAAACACGGATAAAATTTCTCGGTATCGCGGATAATAAAAACTACGATTAAACCATTAAAGTAGGATTACTCCCACAACGTCTCTGGCCTTGAAGACAACCCAGCCAGCGAGCTTCTCGTTACGTCTCGTTACCAAGATGCGCGAATTCGCTGCGCGTAAATCAGTAAGCTACCGTCGGGCAGAGAGTAAAGATCATGCTCCACGTTGGCAGGGGTAGAAAATACTGTAATAGTTGAGTGAAGGGATAATGCCGGAGGGACAGAGACAGACAACACGTGGAGTGGGATAGGTGACCTGAGTTAATCAGGGTGCATCTACCTCCCCTAGCCAGGTACTCTAAGAGCGGTGAGACTCGCTCCAAAGGTAAAAACCCAGAGACTTTGTGGAGATAATCCTACTCTATCTCAGATAGTCCAATTTTGCTTAAGTGTAGAACACTTTCAGTTAAATGTATTCGAATTCGCACGGAATTCTTCAACAGACTTTTAATAAAGGCGATGAGTTATTTTAAAACAATAGCTAGTTTAACGTCCATGAATCATATCCTCCATCTTCTCTACACCTAAAATAACATGTTTATGTCTATCACCCAATCACATGATTCCATTATGTTATATACATTACAATGGTATCTAAGAATGAAAATCACGATTGTGATTTATCTCCTATAAAAGGTGGAACAGGATGTCACGTTCCTCTATCAAGATATTTTCTAATAAAGCTATATAGGTCTAGAAGCTTACAACCTTCATTATCAAAATATAGTCCAGTGCATTTTCACTTAGTACAGTTGAACTGAGCCAATATTATTTTGGCAATGATTTATTATGGATTGCTGACTGCTTGGTAAGTCTCTCTCAAGTCTTATGAAGTCCTGTAAATTTAAGAACAAAACAATTTACTACGCACAGTAGATTCTTAGCGTGGAAATTAAGGTATATGTTGCCTCTTCGATTTAATGGCACGTGTATTCCACATAAAAAAGCTGCATATAAACATTTCTGCAAGGTCATTAAATCTTCATACGCAAATCCTGCCCTTGAATACAAAAAATAACGCCAAAGGGTCAGAACCCGGCATAATGAGTATTAAGTAACGGGAAGCTACAGTAAAATTGTAAAGTGTATATTTTTATGATTTTAGCCTGTGGTAAATATGCTAATCCTCAAATTGTTTCTCTTCAGCCTTCTGTCTTATGATACGTTTTACTGAAACAAAAAGGTATTTCGATATGGGAGGATCATCTTGAGATGCACGAGATACAGGCCTACAAAGATCCTTTTATAGGATAGGGCATAACCATTTTTGTCTTGTTTTTCAATATAGGTTATACTAACTGTATTATTGTTATTCTTATTGCTAGTATTTTTGCATTATTGATGTATAAATGTTGTATTTTTAAAGGTGTACAAATTGTGTATTTTATATTCATCCTGGTTGAGTGGAAGAAAAGGGCCCTATAGCCTTAAATCTGCCAGGTAAATTGAAACATTATTATTGTTATTTATTTAAATATCGTAAATTAGCATGACCGAAGCCTAATACCTATTCAGTTTGGTTAGCTCTAGTCTGTTAATATTGTAGTTAAACGCATACATTTTTTAATTCTGTCAAACCTTTCAGTGTATTTTACTTTATTCACTATTGCAATTATCCACCACTGTGGCGCAGGGGAAGCGTTTGCTCCTCTCACGTTGCGGGTCTAGGTTCCATTCCTGGTCCGAAAAAGTTACTTAGTTGGAGCTTTCCCGGGGTTTTTCCTCACCTGTAAGACGATTGCCTGATAACTTTAGGCGTTTGCGGTCTCCGTCTTCCCATCAGCGCCGTGTTCAGAGTGAGTGTGTGAGCGACTGGTATATCTCGTCCTATGTATTCGTGTTGTCTCGGAGGGGACCCCGGCATTGGGCTGATCACTCATCCAGGATAGCCTTCATGCCCTTAACTGGTCAAAAAAGTATGTTTGTGTTAGGAAGATAATCCCTTTCCAGACAGGTCGAGGTCCTGTATTTCCCGGGTGGCGTGGGTAGCATAAACGTGCCAGATTAAACTAAAAATAAAAAAGAAGAAGAAGAAGAGAAAAAAGACGATTGTAATTTTCTAATATTAACAAGGCTAATTAAGCTGATGTAATTAGTTGGTTTATAAATTTAGAATATCGGAGTATTAGGTGGACTTTATTATAGGCCTACTCAAATTATGCAACAAATTTCCGTCGTAACTAGAAAATGAAATTAATCAAAATAATATTGTGCTTTCTTCGGCGAATCTTACCAAGATTTTGCTACAAATTTGCTTTTCCTCAGGATTCAGACCTGAGTAGGAACAAAGCTTTATCTCTGCGTTATCCGTAATAAACCCTTTAATACAAGGATGACGGTACTGATCATGATAAAAAATAACTTTCAAGATAGGCTACGTCGTCATATAACTTCTATTCCTCTATGCATGGATTTTATTTTATTTTCCGTATGACTGGATGTGTACATGATATTGCGCTCATTGTACATCATAAGTGTGGTGTAGCACTGTGTTCTTTGAAAGAGGTTGTGTATGTCTGTTACATCAACATCCTTGAGTTAAAACACTCTCAGGCAGTTCATACGTTGCAGTACAGTCTCGTCTTATTAAAATACAATGCTTTAGAAGGCATTAACTGCATAAAACTTGCTCCTAGAATGATCGCAGCAAAGTACGAGGGGTATTCCGAAAGTAAGTTTCGTCAGTTTGTCACACGGGCACTTTATTGACCCAAAAGCAATACAGCATGGCAGCATGAACTATACACCGTGCACTATTTTTCGACATAGTCGCCAGCGACATTGAGACATTTGTCGTAGCGTGCGATCAGTTTGAAGAACCCACTGCACTGTGGTAAAACTCGGTGTCCTGCGATGCAAGGAATTGGCGCACAGCCTGCTCCACTCACCTTCCTGACATTACTAAAGGTTCCATACAGACCATTTTGAGCGACAAATTGATGTTCCATAAGGTTTGTGCGAGATGGGTTCGTGGAGGCCGCACTTTGCGGGGACGGAAATCGGGAGATCAATTTCAAACAGCTCTATCTCGGACAATAAAAGGTTCAGCGGCTGCAGCAATGGCTCGTTTGAAAGAGGGGAGATAGCGGTACATGGCAGTGGCGCCAAATCTCTCGTGCCATCGTGAGCGGTACACTAATACCCGCGGGCACGCCAGTCTGCTGCGACTCGCTCTTCTACGGCGCAGTGCGCCTGCGTCATGCCTCCTCCGCTGACGCCACTTCCGTCGTGGAACCAGCCACGGGTGGGGATTCGTCTGGCGTTTGTTTGGTTCCCCTGGTGAACACGCCGCTCCTGCCATACATTGACGAAACTTACTTTCGGAATACCCCCCGTACCTTAGTCTTAATGAAAGTAGAAGCGAACATTTCAGTATCTCTTTGCAAAATTTAAAGTGCCAATTTAAAGTCTCTGTGGTGTAGGAAATAATTAACATTTATTTCCATACCTGCTCATGTTGATGGACTATTTAATCTTTGGTGTTAAAAATAGAGAGAAAAACATAGTAATGAAGGAAGGAAAAATAAATAAAAAAAGAACTGAAGAATGAAAATATAAATGGAAAGAACAAACACTAACATTTTGACATAATAGTATTTATAACATGAAAATTACTTGTCATTCGCTTAAAAACCACTACTTATAACAGTAACAAGATTTTTTATAATGGTGATTGGACAGTTAACGACTTAGTAGAAAGTTAATACAAAAAGTTTTGATTTTCCTAGAATTCCTTTAAAAAAGGAGACGAAACAAAAATATTAGAATTTCCTTGATGTTCTCGGGGACTGAGGCATAATGCAGTGGATTCCAGAAGTTCCTTGACATTTTTATGTTTTATTCTTTCGCTTGAAAAACTGATAGGTAGCTTAAAAAAAGACTAGCCTATTTATCGTTCTCTAGGGATTCGCTTAAGTTTAGTTTTAATATTTTAAAATATTAGCATTTGTTCTAAACAGGGGTTTTAAACAGGTTTCCTGGAAATTGTCAATAATTTTGAAGACTTAGTCTAAACACATTAAATTTTAAAGATTTTTTTGTTAATAACGGTTGACTAGTCTACAGTAGTACGGAAGTACAGCCATATCAAGGTCAGTTTTAACTTTAGTTGGCTGTAGACATTTAGATCTGCATGAATAATTCGAGTTTGTTCCGTTTCTTTATATCAGCAGTATCAAGTAGAAATGTTTATGTTAATGTTATGACTTCTTGTGTCGTGCTGCATAAAGTAAATGTCATATAAGCTTTATTTGAGGCAACGTAACAGATAAGATGATGGATGGACAGCAATTGAACATTCTTTTTATAAGAGAAAATCTTTTCCCACGAACGTTTAACGTTGACTAGTCTAGATGTAGAATTACCTCATTCATACTTACGGAGTTAAGATTAGGCCTAACGCATAGGAGAGGGTATTTCTAAATCGAAAATGTATCATATTAATTTTCAGCGACTCCGTTAGTGTTCCTGCTAAATTATAAATTAATTTAAGAGTACTATTTTATTTATCTTTCTAATTAATGAAAATAATTCTTGACAAATTGATTTATGTGAACACACAATATTTAATTTCCACCTTAAAAATGGCTACAAAGTTTCAGCTTTTATAGTTTTTTTAGAGATACATTATGAAAACGAGCCCTGAAAAGGTCTAAGTAGACTGTCGGTTTCTCCCAAGGAAGAGCAATAATTACTTGAATCGCGGCTGGTATTCTCTTTGTCATGAGGGCCTTCTTTGTAACGAAAAAGCGGTCAATGCTCAAAGGTGCTATACGATAGCCTACCATCGGTTATTTGCCCTCGTCATGACACTGGACGCATATCAATAGAAATATTATTAAAAAAAAAAAAAAAAAAAAAAAAAAAAAAAAAAAAGTGTTTTCTGTTTCCTTCAGGTCAATCCTGAAGCAGGAAACAAACTGGATGTGAGTTTTAGAATATAGTTTAATTTGTTCTGACAACTACTCAAAAGCCCGGAGAATAATCGAAAATCCGAGAACTTAACTACGATTTTAAAATTATTTTCATTTCTAGAAGATAGTAACAAAGACATAAGGGGTAATGAAATGTCCTTTAATTATATAAGTAGGCCTATTTATGTCTAATTACTTTGGCGTAATCTGCCAAGGTAATTTGCAATGATTTTATCAACCCTTTGAGAGCTGAATTTGTATATTTATATAAGCATTTATCAAGATAAACCATCAGTGGGCTCTAAGCTTAAATAAGTGAGGATAATTTTAGTAGAAGAGTATTCATGAATGGCAATCATAACAAGAGAAAAATCCTCATATTTTACATAAAACTGTTAACTTTATATCTCAGCTTTCGTACATTATTTTAGATGAATTATACGCCCGTTGCAGTGAAAAGGATAAGAGTGAAACTTATCAGAATCAATCCACAACAGCCATCGCCTACTGAAATATAAACGCGATAGATTAACCCTTAAATTTATAACATAACCATAACCCATGGGATACAGTAATTTGTCTTATATCTAATATATAAAGTCGAATGTGTGTTTGTGGGTATGTATGTATGTATGTATGTATGTTTGTTCCTTATACAAATCTACATTTCTTTACCAATTTACACGGAATTTTGCACACATACCCAGTTAAGCCCGGAAAGTATAGCGGTCAACATTAAAATTGAAACAAATCAGTCCTTCCCTTGAAAATTATATAATTTCTGTGAATATTCTACTGAAAAAAATGAAATGTTGTTCAGTTCACATGGCAACAGTGAATTGTTTACTGTGATTACATAGGGCCTTGGCAACTATATAGCCTAATGCTGGACTTTAACGAATTATGATTCCATGTAATATATTGGCGAAAATAATTACTGAAAAATGAATTACACGAAAATAAAGCACAGTGTGATGCAGTCACATAACTTTCTCTACCCTCGACATAAGAAATATTTTCTCACTTTACATTTTGATGTAGAATAAGAGGTCGTATTGCAGGAACAACTTAAGTGTGTGAGTATGCTATATCAGAAGTCGGTAAATAGTCAGTTATCCATAGCTGTAGGCTTTGTATTAGTTGAGATTTATCATAGGCCCTAAGCATGGGATGGAACATTTTGAGTCCTATACTCGCAGTATATTATGTCCCGGGTTTTAGGGGAGGAAAGTATGAAAGTGATACTGCATTTCTATTTTATTTCAGGTCCGAAACGGTTTAACATGAGAATGAGAAATAAAATTTTCCGTCAAGTCAATACAATCTTACGTAATTTATGTTTCTTCTTATTTCAACCCCTCCCAGGCATGATGAGTAGAAGCAACGGAATGCAGCATTCGACATCCTCTATGAACCATAAAAAGCTATATCTAGCGTTTTCTGAGGGAATAGTCTGAGTGCCATATGTTGTTTTTCCTCATTTCGAATTCTACATAGGCTACATTATTATATCAGGACCTAGAGTTTCAACATCGAAAGTCCTCCATAAGTTAATTTCAAATTACAAAATACAAAGCCCGGGCGACGCTGGGCCTTTTCAGCTAGTTTATAATAAAAGACAGAGGACAAATTGTCAAAGAAATTTAAGTTTAATGTAAAATCACTACAAATGTAAAAATAATAATGTTCCTAATAATTGTATTAACTATTTCTGTTTCCTATGAAGTCTGGCATAGATTTACGTATTGTGGGAGAAATCAAATTTCGCCAAGTAAAGAGTTAATAAAGTGGTATATTTTTGTCGAGCTCATGTTTCGGAAGAAATTGCTTTTGAATTGAAACACAGAATTAGGTGAATTCCTCCGGACTTGCTAAAGGAAACATTCAACTTGGAGAATTCTGTCTTTAACAATTTTTAACTGCGGTATCGATGAAACGGAAAGCATTTTAAAAATCAGCTTTGAAGTACTACCTCACTATTTGTAGATGCATTCTTTTACAAAACGTAGACCTACGTAAGGAGTGAATAATTGTTCTACAACGCCTGTTAGTTATGAGTCTAACTTACCTGTAATATGACAAAATAATTTAGAAACAATGCTGATACAGACAGTGGCATCGAATTTCAACACTTCATATCTCCTGTCAATGAACCATGTCATTAACCACTGTCATTATTAGAGCCCGGAAGTTCAGATATTTATTTTGGTTAAAATAAGACAAAAAAGCACTTAAAAACCGAAAATAGGCAATGCAATAGCCTACTTAAAATAAGCATTTATTAAAAGTCAAAACAGAGAGTAATCCCACTCTTTATTAATGAAAATAACTGAAGGGTTCGGGGGAAGATAGTGCTAACTCTGAAAAGCCTCTTTTTAGATATCACATTTTTTAAACTTTGCTAAAAAGCAACATATCTTATTTTATCTTTCTTATTTTTGTACATATTATGTTACCAACAATACTTGTTGACAGAACAAATATATGCTCATTAGAATTGGAATAAATTGAACTGGAATATTTAACTAAGAAACATTGAATAAATAGTGACTAAGGAAAAATATAAATAGGCCTAGTGCAACAATGTCAATTTTTCCAAATAGAGGATTAGCACTAACTTCCCCGACCCCTTCAACTAATATACTTAATAATTTATTTAGGGCCTATCACATACGTTACTCACTTACTTTTCTTGAATACAAGCAATAACAAGATGATTTTTCAAGGTATCAACTGTCATAGGCAGTCGCCTGTCACAGAGAACATTATTTAAAGGGCATAATTGAATAGTTTGAGGCAAGTTTTCGATTTCTTAGAAAAAAAAATACATTTATAGGGAAGAAGTTTTTCAATAAATAATTTTGTGACGTGATTATGTCATTTCACTATTTTGTAACATTTTTTTCACTTTCGTACACTGAAATTCTTCGTGTGATTTTTAAAATATGTAAATAATCACAGAAAAAACCACAGTAAGCGAATGGAGCTTTAAACCTTAAAAACAGAAGCCAAAATAGGCAAAAAATGCAAAATAACTGTCCCTGAATGTGTGGAAACGTGTCTAATTCTATATAATTTCTTTTAATTATATCCACCCAAACAGAAAAGGCATTTTGCCTAAGCTCCGGGCCCTTTTCATTACATTAATGGCACATACTCAAAGGGAAATGCTTCGAAATTCAGGCATCTATTACAAATATAATTTTCATCAGGCTGCTAAACACTGTATATCATAATTTTCATAATTAAGACCTTAGACTATATAAATAATATGAAACACGTTGCACGTTAATTGTTCAGTTCGGGAATGGAAGGAAGGAAATGTCATTTTATCAACAAAGCTAACAAAGAAAACAAACAGTATATCACATTTATGGGTATCAGTCACGCACGTAAAGAACACTATTCAAACACTTGTCAAGAGCAAGAATTTGACTGCCTTCTCTTCCACACGTGATGTAGGAGAATGTGTAACCATAACAATTGAAAATAATCTCTCCATTTCCTGTTAACATGTCTTCTGGCTATAAGTATGAAGATGCATGTTCACCACATGCGTGTTTGCTATCGAAGATATGTTCTCAGCTTTCAGTCTGCTTCCTATTCCCTGGCTTCTTTATTGGCCATCAATACCATAATAGCAGACATCGGATTTTTAGGCACTAAAATTGAGTTTTAGATGCCTAAAATAAGCTAGCCCTTTAGAAACATATGATAAGGCTTTAAACCATTTGTGACATCCAGTGAGAGAGTGGGCTAAGCAAGAAATAACAGAATCGAGATATTTTGAAATTTGTGTTTGGCTTTCTAATGAGAAAAAATTTCATCTTAACACTTCATTTATTTCTCCTTATCAGAATTTACACATTTCAAAGTGTTTACAAAAATTAACTTCAGACCACAGTGCCAACCCTTTATCACCGTCTTATGGTTTTTTTTTCACAGTTTTTCGATATTTTTAAAATTTTTCAAAACTTTGAAGCGCCATATATCGGTACGTATTTGGTTTTAAATAACGTTTAAACAATGAAAATAGTAGTAAATTTAATGCTCTTTAACTTTTGTAATGAAATATTTTAGGCTATAACGCGTTTTTTATGAGTTATAAGGAAAAACCTACAAAAGCAAAAAAATTTCGAGGTTTTCGGCTGCCCTGAAGTCCGCACAGGTTTTCGAATGGGAAAACTTGGATTTTATACCACAGAATACCCACATACAACATATTAAAAATGTAGGCTATTAACTTCGGACCTTTTTCCAGGTAAAAGTACCTGGTGACTGAACTATTACCGCGCCCTTCATATCACGTTTACTAATGCTTCCGTGCTGGCTTAGCCCACTCTCTCACTGAAGAAATTCCCTTAATTTATGAAAATTGTCTTTCAAGAATAGATAAGAAAGGAACCCACACAAACCTTTAATATTAGGTTTACAGTTACACAGAGATGACAATAACTCAACTTTGAACATTTTTGGCTTAGCCCTCTCTCTCACTGGATGCCACATTTACTACCTAAACCAATATTTAAATTCTGTTTAAAAATAGAATAGAATTAAATCCTAAAAATATCGAAAACATATGTTACTTTTAACGGTATGCCCAGTTTTGAAAGTTTCGATTGAACTTTCTTCTTTTAAGGCTCGGCGCAAATTGAGGCACATGTTACGCGTGTGACGCGATGTGACACAACACGATAAATTAACAAGGTAGTGCAAATTAAGAACGCAACACTTGACAGCACTATTCGCGTGAGGCATTAGACACGAGGTGGTGTGACAGAGGTAGCCTACAATTTCTAGCGCTGCATATCCCACGTGTTGGAAGTCTCCATTGTGCATAAAGTTGGTGTCTGGTTGTGTTCTCACAACATTGTTTTGTAATTTTTTTGACTTACGGTTACGATGGCAGAAGAAAATTGATAGCGGCCGTAAGAAAACACCAAGATTTTTATTACATGCTCACTATTAGATGACTTCAGAATTTTTGCTGTTAACGAATCACAATCTGAATCAGAATCTGAGTTTAAGGGGGGACATACAGCTTTCGGTGAAATTCATTGGTGAGAAATATGTGAATTCCATTATTTTTTTTTTCTCAGCAATGAATTGCTCTACAGTCTTGCAATCTGACATACTCTTTGTTGACTATTTCTACAATTGCATACTATTTTCAAAATTAATCAAACTGCTACAGTTACGGATAATTATCGTTTCAAAATGGCTGCCTCGTTTCATGCACTGAACAGCCGTTTCCCTGATAACTTCCACAAATATAGATATTTCTGGGTGATTATTTTTCTGTGTGTTTGTTAATATCATGTGAACAACATAATCTAGGACCTTTGAAATATCTTCAATATAAGTATTTTTTAAATATTTTTTTAAATTTTCTTTTACGTTAAATTATATATATTTTTAAAAATATTCACAATTTTCTCACCAATGAATTTCATCGAAAGCTGTATATCCCCCCTTAATAGATCTAATAAATCCAGTTTTCTTCGTGAACAAAGTACAAGGAACAAACTTTATTACAAACACGTGGTTGATAATCAAGAGCAGGGTAGCAATATGCGTTTCCCGACGCTGCGCTGCGCAGCGCATGGGGCGATTTCGTGTCTTGCCTCCCGTGCAAAGTCGCGTCACACGCGCTATACTTCCTCCAATTTGCTCCTAGCCTCAATCCTAGAACATCTTAAGTTGAATATTCCCCACTCTACTAATTTTATTATATTTCTTCAATTCCATATTTCCGCAGCCTCTTTGCTTTCCTTTCCCCAAATAGGCAAATTCTCGGATAGTGTGCAAGGAAAAGAAAATTACTTCAATGAAAATAAAAATAATTTATAAAGCACTGATATTTTCTAGATTTCAGTTTTATCTTAGACGTACAAGTGGTAATAGTGGGTAAGGGTTGCACACACCTTCTACGATTAAAAATATATAATAGTTTATACAACATTTTATTTCTCGATTTCCCTAAGGCCCATTACAATGCAGTGAATCACAGATCATTTCTTACCTTTTTTCAACCTGAACGCATTAAAATAATTTAAATTATAATTTCCAAAATTACCGACTTAAAATTTTTTATAGTCTTATATTTTAAATTGCACTTTTTCTGATTTTAGGTGGTGAAACCTCTGGGATACAAAAAAAAAAAGCCTGGAAAGTCAGATATCTTTTACGTGGCTATTATGAATAAAGATTAATTTTAAAAAAATAAGGTTTTGAACTTTGTAAAATAAGCTGAAAAATCCATAGCATTGGGCCTACTCTCGCAAAATTGAAGTTGGGACACGTTATCAGAAAGATAAGTTATAATGGAGTCCTATCATTTGTGCTTTAAAATATAATTGACTATGTCTAAAGCATTTGTTCTCGAATTGATTTAATTCACTAGCTTTTTGTTTAATAACAATTAATAATCTTATAAAGAAGTAAATAGACCAACATCGTTCTGAATTCGTATTTCATAAAAATAAATTTCGGATCCCTAACATACATGATATGCGTTTATCCCGATTGAGTCCATGTGATAAAATAATTGTATTCCGTGGAAATCATAATAAAATTCTATGTTAACATATTGCAGTTAAACAAGATCCTGTTTATTTTTGATCTTGATATTTGCTTTCATTTACTTTGATAAAGGAGCAGTTTCGAATTTTATATCAAAGTACCGTATTGATTAAATAACCAAATACAAATAAAATATGCAACGCTATATTTATTTTACATGTGTGTACAGCATTTATGTCAACTTAATGTAGCATTGCAAACGAAATTTTGTCTGATTGTTTGTTTATTTGAACCTGCATTAATCTGCTGGATTCGCATTAATTTGTGTATATTTTGAACGAGATTTATTTCATGCCTTGCACAATAAATACGCATCATAAAATGAACAGTTTATTTATAATAATTGCAGGGCAGAACCCGGTTCATCAACGTGTTTCACCAACAAGTAACATCTAGTAGACACGAAGTTAAAAATGTCATTGTTCATAAATCATGCAACTTTCCTATTTTTCTTTGGAAAATGTTTAGGCCTATATATAATAACAATTCCTTTATTGCTACCGATGGTCATATTATGATGAATGGAGCAACGGTGGCATGATGCATGGCAGGGGAAACAGGAGTACCCCGAGAAAACCTGCCCCGACCCCATTTTTTACACCACAAATTTCACATGAATCCACCGAGAATCGATCCTGGGTCCCAGCGGTGGAAGGCGAGCTTACATATTCATTCTATGAATATATAGAATATCCAGGAATTTACCCACCAACTCTGTACTTTCGTATTGTAAAAACAAATCTGAGATAAGAATGTAAAATAAATAATTTGCTAAGTGGCATAGTTCTCAAATTATTAGGAAATAACTTCAGGCAATACGAAGCCTATCCAATAAGTACTTTTGAAGACAGCTTCAGGACAATACCTAGAATACGAATATTAGAAACACACTAAATTCAATTTAGAAGCAAAATGACTAAAATTCAAAAACTAAAAATCCCAATTGTTGTGAGCACACAATTATAATAGAAGTCACTCCCAGAATGCTTCCTGATATTTTATCTAAAACAGGGTTATCTCTTACGTATTAATGGCGAATTAAAATTAAAATTATAACTTACGAGTAATATAACTTATTTCTTAAAAACAAAATAGTTTCGTTAGCTATGTCCATGAATCTGTATTGCAACATTGTGCGATAGTTACCTTGCGTTTGACAAGTCTGTAAGATTTTATGTAAGTCAAGATCATATCGATTATTTTGCATCTCATGTATTAAAAGAATGAGCTTTTTACGATTGTATAATGTTAATACTGATTCATATTCGAAACTTACCGTAAATATAAAGGGAGGGAAAAGGACCATATTCACACTCATGAACATGAACGATGAAGTTAATAAATCCTTTGCATCAACAATATCGTAATCTCGTTAGTCACATTTCGTTTTCAATTACAAACTTAATGAAATGTTGTGTAGTGTACGGTATTTTAATAAAAAACTCGAAACTCTATACCTCGCCGGTAAAATATATAACCAAAATGTGTCTATGACGTTCTAAACTTAATTAAATATGTTATGCCATCCTATTCCATTAAAATTGAAGAAAGAGTTATTTTTTTCCACCGAAAGCAAACTCAATATTCAAAACCGGATTATGGTTTAAATATTTACAAGATAATACCATATGCATACGAGCAACGAAAATGCAGCTAAAGTTAATCGGAAATTCAATATCCGACCAGTTTTAGCTTAAATCTGCGCCCAGTGTTCGAAATTCGACATTGTATTTTCAATAAATAACTTAGTTATATGATGAGTAAATTGCCTATTAAAAAAGTGTGTTTTTCTAGCAGCTATGAGTTATATATAGAAGCGAATAGTAGAGATTTATTTATTATTTAATGTTGTGAGTATCCATCAAGTTACTGAAAATTACTTGAATTCTGAATAATTTTTGCTTTGAAAAAGTCGTGAAAATAGTAATAACAATCCTTCATTGAGCAATTTGTCTTTACAAATAAATGTGTTCAGCCTCTGAGTTGAGAAATTGTCATCTTCATCCACATCTGCATGAATTAGCAGTGGTATCATGAAGTTCTAGTTCCAAAGAGAAACATTATTTCCTGAAGATAATGATAAAATGCAGTGTTTAAGCACGTAAGCTATTTAGAAATTAGTTTCTGGGGGTCCTAAACTGATTGACTGTAAATTACTGACACCTTCCCTTCCTGAGGGGCAAAAAAAAATTTTTTTTCTAACTGATGCTTTAAAAATCTAATATTTTTGGGGGCCGTACCCACAGGATCCCCCCCGTAGTGTTCATTTAAATGAAAATAAAGCAGAGATAGATCTATGTGACTGTTAATAGTATTTCCAGTTCTACATCCTTAGGGATACATTACGTTCAAATGAATCCAGTTAAGTTATTCTTCTTAATTTTCAAGCAACCTTTATACCAATCATATCTTCTGGTTGGCCACTATTTTTCCCCTTTGGTTAATTATTATTGTTCTTTTGGACAGATTGGTAGGGTGTACCTTACTGACAACTATTATTCGGGTTATTACCTCAATCCAATCTTTCAAGTCTTTCACTTTTTCCTTTCAAATTTTAAACGAATAGGCGAAATTCTAATGTGATTCAGAGGACCTTTTATACGAGTAATTAAACCACATAAAAATAAATATAGAAAATCTGTTATTAGTCTAAGCAGTTATAATAATATGCTACTGTTTAGAATATTAGTAGATCTGATATACGTGCTAATAACACAATCTTCATTCTCTTTAAAAGGTCAATCCATCTTAGCAGGACATGAATTCTTTATGTTTTATTGCAATTCTTATGTACGCTGTATAGATCTTATAGGGTACCTGTGCAGAAATTAATTTTACTGCCTCCTTATGTAACCCTAAAAAGGCACATCTGAGTCTTAAAATAACGCGAATTCACATAATAACGCAAAAAATAAACATAACAGCAGTTTTTAGACGAATTTCTGCAAATTTGCTTTATTTCGACGAAACTCTGCCATTAATCCATTTTAAGCAATATTTTATGTATTTTTTTTTTATTTCATCGTGACGTTGGCCGCAAATGAATGCATCGGCCAATATGCCATAGAAGAATATTTCTCCATGGTAAGGTAGAGCAGCAATGTTTCGCTTCGAAACGAACAGCCACTGACAAAGCCAAAGAGGAAGAAATTTAGGATCAACATATGATGCAAAGCACCCAAGAACACTCTGACACTATCGTAATCTGCTTCATCAATATTCTAACATCTTTGCCAATGCCATTTTTTGCAAGTTGAAAAAAATTAATTGAATATTTTAATAATTTATCAGGAATGTCTATTGATTCACAGCATCATCAACAACAACAACCAATTTAATTTTCAGGTAATTTTTTTCTAATTCATGCAGACAATATGAACTTACAAAAAAATTGAAATTAATATTTCCTACAATAAACGAAATTTAAGCGG
This sequence comes from Ectobius pallidus, assembly GCA_964059195.1. Taxonomy (NCBI): domain Eukaryota; kingdom Metazoa; phylum Arthropoda; class Insecta; order Blattodea; family Ectobiidae; genus Ectobius; species Ectobius pallidus. The sequence goes on from CAXKWD010000007.1 coordinate 93,487,912, forward strand.
GGGAAGGTCAAATTAAGCTGGGAGTGACAATAGAAACAACTTCATTAGTTCATAATAATGTTAACGGATGAATTATAAGATTTACATTATATAATTTTAATATATATTTAATATAGCCTGTACATATTATAAATATAATATTTATATAATCATAATTTTTTAAAATTATAAATATAAATATAAATTATAAATTATATATAAATTATAAATATAAATATTTATATAATCATAATATATATTTTTTTAAATAACCTCTAGTTATAGCCTAATGATATTTGGTTATCGATATAAAAATATATAATAATCGCATTAAGATAATAATCATCATTATGACAAAAATAACACGAGAGAATCGTTATTGATATTATTTATAGCAAATAATAATAATAATAATAATAATAATAATAATAATGATTAATCATTTTATTAATATTATTAATTAAAGATTTCTTTTCCTAGGAATAATATTTAACGGCCTTTATTATTTTCAAACTGCAGCCTAATCCAAAACTCGCGCTTGGCCAATGATATATATTTATACAGTAGGGCCTATGTAATATAATATAATGAGATCAAATCATATTTTTAAAAATTAAACCAATAGACCCTATCTGTGTGGAATAGCCTATCTGAAATATCTTTTTCTTGAATGTTGATGGAATAATCTGTAGATACTGCTTTTATTAGTCGTTTAAGAGTAGTTATAGGTTGCAAATATGTATTTAAACTTTTCAGTTATTTTCTTAACAGAACTTGAAGAATATTTTGCTTCCTGTCTATGTAAAAACACTTATTTAAACGAAAATATCATAATTGAATGATGTTCATTATGTAGAGATGTAATAAATAAATATTTAACTATTATTGTCGAATTGCTCACTCACTAGGCCTACTTGCTTATAATATACGAAATTGACTTTTGGAGCTCTTTCAATCAGATTTGACGGTCTTCATGAGCATTTGACTCTTTTGTAACCAGTACCCGCAGTGCTAATCTCATAAATAGAAGGCGAAAGATATGAACATATCCTGCAGTGGCATGCGGACAGGTAAAGCAAACCTTCCTCCACTCTTCCTCTGGTTCGCAGAACCATCGTCTATCAAATTGGCTAAGGACTGTTCATTTGTTGGTCTCGGACAATTATTGGTCAATGCCTGCCAAGCAGACTCCACCTCATCCATCAAATTCCCCAATGGCTCAAGACTCAAATTTATAAGGTGAGTAGCCTAACGCCACTCTTACTCACTAATAGGCCTAGGATAATCACCATGATTAATATGCCATTTATTATTATGAATCTAGGGCTAGGATTTTTATGACCTATAAATTACCAAAAATTCCGTGTAAAGGAAGCAGTTAGGCCTATGGCTAGAAAATTCTTTAAATGGGCCATTAAAATGTGTATATTTCTTGGTAAAATTTTTCTAAATATTTTACATTAATTATTTTACCTTGAAAAGAATTTTTTAAATGTCGGTAGTCCTTTTTATAATTGATATACAGTTTTACTTTGAATTGCAATAGATAATATCACTTTGTGCGATTTTTAATCGGACGAAACTATATTGGTAAGGGGCTGGACTGATCAATTAGGCTACATGGGATCGAAGTTCAAATAAAGATGTTGAAGTGGGGAAAACACGATTAAAATGTGCCAAAAAATGTATTTTAATGAAATATGAGTAGAGAAAATATCATAGTAAACTAAAACACACTATATTTACTGTACACATATGTATATATATGCGTGTGTGTGTGTGTGTGTGTGTGTGCATATATATAGTGTCCGTAAAGTCACGGTGCACTTTTGACCATAGTCAATGCACTTTTGCACCATGACTTTACAGACACACGGTATATAATATGCGTATTCATATTATTGGGGGTTTCTGCATAAAATAGAATTAAAATGCACCAAAATGACCAAATGAATAAAAAATGTTCTTAAGAGACCAAAATAATGTGTACAAAAGACTGTATTTAACAAAAAACATGCAAATATGAAAGCAGATATCTTTCTGTGTTGCTAAAAAAAAATGCAATTTCGTCAGAATCCTAGCCCTAATTATCATTATTAGGGTCAATATCAGACATTCAGAAATTGCTTGAGCTTAGATTTGCGAATTGATACACAGTGTCTACTCCCCTTTGTTTGTTTAGCACACTGCCGCAGCAGAGCTTGTCGGGTTATATTTCTGCGTGATGCGGATTTTCCCACAGTTATTACTCGATGCGATTACTGCATAAACCTGAGAAAGAGCACCAGGCTGCCGCAGGGCAAAAAACACCCTCCTCTGCTGTTTGATAGGATCACGGCGAGCAAACAATGAGGGTAGCCGGGTTGCTCTTCACCCAACTCCCACAACATGGAGTCAACATTGATTGACCTCTTGGGTACCCAGCTTAACTATATACCCGCTTTTCTCAAACATTATAGTGCATTAAAGGGGTAAGCAGGTAGTTTAACAACCTGTAAACTGCGTCTGCCAGATAAACCTTTGATTTCAATTTGCGTGGAAGATTGCATAGGCATCTGGGAATGAGGCAGAAACCATGTAGTTACTTACTCAATGGCAATAGACAATCCCTCAGCAAGCTAAAGTGTATTAATCTATTTTATGGAACCCGAAGGTTCATTGCCGCGCTTATCTGAGCCAGCCATTCAACCCTACCCTGTATTAATTCCATCCAACCATCCCTCACAAATCCTAATCCCCTAAATCATCATCATCAAGGTTTGGGCATGTTGACCAATTCCGTCACCAAAGGTAAAAAAGTACTGTCATTGATCAGTCCATCTCTTTTTCGGTCTGCCTACACTTCTTATTCCTGTTGGTCTAAATTTTAGCAGTCTTTATGGTATACTTCTTTATCCATTCTGTTTAGGCCTAAGTGTTCCATCCATTTCTTCCTTTTTTCCTCTATTTTATGGTTTTATATCAAATATCTTCAAGTCATACCTTATATCCTCATTCCTCTTCAGATCCCTTAATGATACTCCTGCAAGAGACCTCAATTCTCATCTCCGCTGACTGAACATTTTTCTTATCCTGTGCCGTAAGTGTCCACATCTCCGAACCATACATTAGAATAGGTACGGCCATTACTTTGAAAAATTTTAATTGCGTTTCTTTTCTTGTTTTATTTCTGAGGCAACTATTAATTGTGCCAAATTCTTCGCATTGAAATATTACATCCCAAATATTTGAAATTTGAAACTTGTTCGATTGTTTGGGAGTGAATGACAATTTTAGTTCTTCTAAAGCCATGGCTTTAGTTTGACTTAACGAGATATTTAAATTGAAATCAAGAGTGCTTATCCAGAGCTTATGAGCAAAATATTGTAGTTTATTTTCTGTATTTGCAATAATAATCCCTTAAATCTATCCTAATATTGTCCTTCCACCTACGCCTAGGTGTCCCAAGTGGTATTTTCCCTTCGGGTCTCCCATTTAATACCTTTTAGGATAGCCTCTGGTTTCGCTACCTGGTGAATCGTGTACAAGTTACGCCACTCATTAGGGATTAGAGGCAGCGAGTATGCAGTGAGCCTTGGCCTTCAACAGAATACCAGAGAAAACCGGATTTCATACCACCGTTCAAAGCTCATCACTAGGGTTCGGATGTTCATGACATATCATATTTTTATCCTGACCTCTAATCTTGCCGCAAACTGAAATTAAACACGAATTGCACTTTTGTTATCCTAATTGGACCGTTTTTATTTTGCATATAAAGTCATATTTTGGACATTTTTATAGTTTAGGTCATATTTCGGTCATTTTTTAATTTAACGTCATATTTAAGTCATAAATTCGGTAAAAGAGCACAATTGCACAGGTCATATTTTGGACATGTTTATAATTTTGGTTATATTTCGGTCATTTTTTAATTTAACGTCATATTTCAGTAATAAATTCGGTTTCTATTAGATAATCTTAAAATGCACGTGGTTGTATAGTGTAATGCAGACAAAAAAAGAGACTGAAAACTGGTACGTAATAGCCTACTTTGAAATTTATTTCATTAATTTAATGTTTATGCCCAATTAATAGGTAATTTAATTTTTAAATTAATGCAATTTTTCATGTTTTATAGGGACACGCATGGACTACAAAATATTATATTGAAGTGGTGAAGCAATCGCACAGAAGCAAATGCTTTAAAATTATATGTCCATTACAAGCAAAACTGTGAATAATATGTAAAATTCTTAAAAACACGATCCTGATTGCATTCATGGGATGTAGTAATTTAGTTTCATTAAACGTTTAAAAGTGGAACATTTATTATTAGAAAATACTTTCTTTTATTAGGTCATATTTACGAGTTTTTGGGTCATATTTAGTCATTTTTAAGGGCATATTTAAGGTCATATTTTCCAGTTTTTAGGTCATAAACATCCGAACCCTACTCATCACTCATTACGACCACTCTAGCAGAAAGTATAGTTCTTTCCAAAACAGTGAAGCCTCGTCTCACTCCACCGCCCGAGGCCTGGACTGACCTTGTGGAATGGTTTCACAGTAAGTCTGCTCCTAATGAGGGTTGCTTATTGTTCGCTAATCCCAGAGTCAGTGCATTTAGAGACTACTCATTCTTCTGATGTGGCGACGATGACCCTTTTTACACCGGGGAAAATGGACATATTATAACATTAACACAGCAGGTGCAACTAATCAACACCATAAGTTACAAGAGTATGGACTGAACAATCTGCAACCTTCAGAATAGAAAAATATCTGACAATGTTGTTTCTAGGTCTTTAAAAAGGGTCCTCTGTTGTTCACTAGTCCCTACAGTTAAGTAGCAGGGGGGGGGATATTATCTGGTAGCTCCAAGAACTGAAGCTTTCATGTTATGGAAAGAACCATAGCAGGGGTGGCCAGCTACCAGGGTGTTGGGAGCCACATTTTGAGCGAAGATTTTAGAAAAAGCTGTCACATATCTTTAGATTAAAAACGAGAAAAACTCCCTTGAAAGTCTGAGTAGGTCTACTTACATAATGCTGACCTGAAATCATCGGCAATCTTCACCATAGGTTGGACTTCCATCATTCGTTAATGTCTCTTCAGCTCTTGGACACAGAATAGGGTCTGCGCCTTGAATTTGAGGACTTTGTAGCTAATATTTAAAAATGGATGGAATAAAAATTAAAGTAGAGGTTCAACTCAAGGTATATTTTCAACTTAAACCAGATAAACGATTTAACCCTTAGAGAGATGAGTTTATATGTTAACATAAGCGATTATCAACTAAAATCGTCAGTGAGTTCTACGTTTAAAATGAACTTGGAACATTTTACTATAACAGCTGGTTTCCAAGAATGACAATTTTTACTTGAAGATAATTATTTTTATATTATAAATTAAAGCATTAACCTGATAACGTTATATCTTTGCTTTTATACATTTTTGCGGCGAACGCTTATATAAGTCATCAGCAGCTGAAGAGGTTAAAATGTAACTTAATTAATGTACTGAATTTTGCAAAATAGGATGATAATGATTAGGCTATAAAAATGATCGTAAAGGGCAAATAATTTAATTTTTTGTATTTTTTATTTTTGTTTATTTTTCACTGGTTGGTCCCCTTAACATAGAACATTAAGATGAAGTGGGAACAGTAGTTGGCCTAATAAATAATATGATCAACCATGTAAACCAAATATAGTAATCATTATTTTTGCTATCTTGTCAAAATAGATGTTCCTTTTGTAAATTCGTTAAAGTGGAGCAGGGAAATAAATGCGATAAAACGTGTGTGAGTCTTTGTTTTTATTATGGGCCTATGTTTACGACAGAGCATTATTTCACTGCGGTGATCAAAGCATTTAATGGTAGTTCGAACTGGTGGGAGGTATACTAGTTTATTGTTGTAATAGATTAACGAATGAAATGTATCGAACTGAAAATTAGATGATTACATTCGAATACCGGGAAGGGGAAAGTTAATACGTTCTGATAATGTAGACATCCAGCCAGCGAATGATGAGGGGGAGGGTTTGGAAACGGTAATGCTAGCAAATGATCTGGTATAGTGTCCGTAATTCCGCATTAATACGGGGGTTGCAATCATACGAGCGTGAATTTACTATATTGCTTTATAATTTTATGTCATTTCAAATGGTAATGAATTAATTGCAATTTATTTAACACCGTGTGCTCAGTGTTGCGTATGAAGTTTCTTATGAAGCGAGTTAATATAGCTGATTCGTTCAAATTGCAGTTTTGATATATTTATCCCGGTGAAATTTATTAGAGCTTAATATTATCATTGCATTATGTTTCGTAAGAAGAAATAGGAGACTGTAACTGAGAACCGTTTTTGTAAAACTTGCCAACTACAAATTTTCAAAATCGAGAATTTTATTGAGGCGTAAACATAAGACGTGTTGTTCAAACCGTTTCAGCAAATTCTGATTATTGAGTTTAAGGTAATGTATTAAAATGTGAGATTTAAGGTTCCAGAGAGTGCTCAAACGTTCTATGAAACTATCTTTCAAAAAAGTATTTAAAAAAACAGTTCTTGAGGACCCATATATTGAAGAAACTAAATAATTTAGTGTACTCTGTGCCAATCTGTGTCTACAGAATTGACAGAGAGCCTTCTTGTGTGATCTGTTTGAGGTTATTTTTTAAAATGTTATTTACATTTTTTCATAATCTTACTTCTGATTAACAATAATAATTTTTCAGAATTAATAATTATTCATTATTGTATTCATTAGCGGTATCGTTCTCCAGTTTATAATAATAATTTTTGGGCTAAATTTAGCAAGTGTTGAAAAAACTGTCAAAGAAAAACATGTTTGTACAAAAGGTACTACTAATTTGAAGTTAACTACAGAATAAACTGTTAGTAGCCCTCTGATGCTAAAATTGATAAGACGTAAAGCACAATTTGCATCTATAAACTACTAATTGTCTCCATTGAGTTTTTTGTCTCTTCTAAAAATAGTTAATTTTTTGTTTTGTTTTTTGTTTGTTTGTTTTTTGTTTTGTTTTTTTTTCATAGAAAATTTTGCAAACGCTGTCCTCAATTATACTTCTGTGAGGTTCGTTACATATAGTTACAATAGTTAAACAAGAGCGTTATCGTTGTTCGTTATAAATATATGAAGGTTATGCTCATACCATCAGCACCCTTCAACGTAACTACTGTATAAAGTGACAGTATAAAGTAAATAGAGTAACAGTTGCAGTTATTTAATTTGCTTACACAGTACAGTGTTTTTCATTATACACATATGCAATTATAAACATTTCTTAAAATTAAATACATATAATTTTACTAAATTACCCTTAAATACAAAATATTCAATAGGGCCTATACGATTAATGTCACAATATTTTTAAGATAGTACATTTTTACGAATTTATACTTTATTAACACTACCCATTTTAATGTTTTGCATTTACATTTTTACATAAAAATTAAACGATGAATAAATATAACTTATTATTACTAATAAAAGATTCAATTGAAATGATAAATTTAATAAATAAATATATACAAATTTACAAGATCGTTTATATTATAGAAGCCGTTTTCAAAAGAAAGGATTTGAGCACTCTTAAATGAAATTTCTGTTTTTTTGTGATTTGGTATAAGAAGAGAATGAGTTAAATATTTTTTGTTCGATCATACTATAATACGCTTATTACCTGTGACGTAATACGAAACAGATTTTCATTATAACATCTGCGTGATACTGATTACTATCGAACACGATTAAAATCACAATATAATAACGATTAATATCGAACTTGAGACCTTGAGATTAGCAGCTTCAAATTGCGTAATAAATAGCCTGTATTCAAAATAAAAACCAATTCTTTTAGAGTTAATTTTAATATCAAGCTAAATTGAATTCATTTCGTGTTTTCAAAATCCGTCGGTTTCAAGAAAACGACAAAAGGAGGCTTCGATTTGACCGACGCCAAGAGCTGCCATCTGTCGTAGAAGACAAGAACTTCAAGAACTAGCTGATGCGAAGGACAGCGCGGGTGTTTGTTTGAGTGAACCTAAAATCTCAAAATTTAAACATTTAGAATTGAGACTAATAATTATGGTAGAATAAAAGCAGTCGTGTTTGTTGTTTGCTCTTTGCCTATAATGGTAATTAAGACACTCGAAATGAAAATTGTGAAAATTATGAAACTTACTTTGCTCGTTTCATAAAAATACTCGTGTCTTTATAAGTGTCATTATAGGCTTGTTGTATAATGTACTATCAGAAAGTAATTAGTACGGAGATAATTCGAAAAGGTGGGTAAAGTGTTTCGACAATATTATTCTGTTTTTATGTCGCGTGTTTTAAGAACGGTAGTCCATGAGGATAAGCAAAAAAAGGCGGCTTAAAATATAATGATACTGTAAATGTGAATAGGAGTATTGCAAGAAATACTGTTGTACAGTTTGTGACTCACAGGGTCAGTTAAAGATGACTTTTTCATGGGACTATTTATGCTTTATGTGCAAGCAACAGCCGTCATCTGACTGAACTGATATGAATGAACCTATTTTGCTATTTTAAACGTAAATCACAGTCATTCTGAATCCCTATTCGGTTCAAGTTCATTTTTTCAATATACCATATCCATGAATTGACTGTTATCACATAAAAGTCTCGGATATGACTAATAAAATCGTAACTCTTCTTTAATACTCCAATAACCGAAAATTGAACAGGGAAATTATTGATAATTGATGCTGGTAATGAAAAAAACTGTTAATTGTCTTAGAATATTTGAGGCAGAATCACTTCAAGCAAATATCACGTATACTGATAATAATTTGTCAGTATGAAATTACTAGGACTAGAAGTTCGGATACCGTACTCCACAAAAATCGCTGTTTAGATTAAACCTGATTTTATCTAAAGAGATCAATGAATTTGATTCAAAACATTGCTCGATACAGTTGCTGAATAAAATAAGTCAATCAGAAGGCAATAGGCAATAACATGATTCCTTTCCGATCAACGTTTTTCATATTGTTGTGAATGTGAGAGTATATGAACATTACATTATTTTGTGGGTATTTATTCATTATTTACTCATTTAATACATTAATACTTATTGGCCCCTGTTCTGTATTTCTAGCAGAGGGCTTCATATGAGAGTAGGGCAAAACCGGGTGACGTGCCGCACCGGGATAGATGCCGCACCCCCTCTAACTCGGACATTTGACACTAGATACCGCTAGTTGTCGTGATACCATCTCCAGTTCCCTCTCTAGAGTAATTGGATCGCGTAAGTTCATTGTTTGTGGTGTTTATTTCATTGTTGTAGCGACATTTATCGGGTAGGTGCACTAGTTTCACTGCGAAACTTTTTTGGACGCATTACTTTATTCTTTCCTGATCTGTATTTGTTCCATTTTTTCTGCGTGTACTACTTTTAATAGACTATTTAGAGGTTGTAAAGATATTGTGAGTGAAGTTAGCCATAACAACAATAACAATAAGCTCTACAGATGAGTGCGGCGCGTGTCCCTGAGTTTTGGGTCACATGCCGCACAGCTTTCAAGGGTGACACGCCGCACAATGTCTTGCAGTATAATTACCCCCCAAAATTATTTTTTCTGCTCTTTTCAACAATAAACATGTCAACTAGGTATAGGGGAAGGGAAGGAGCTAAACATTGTGGCCTATGGAATGACAATGACCTACAAGAAGCTGTTCGGCGAATTAAGGCATGGGAAATTTAGATTCGGGAAGCCGAACGTTGCTATCTTATGCCAGAGAGGACTATTCGTAGGCGCATGGACACAGGAAATTGGGAAAACCCTCACTTGGGCCTGAAGGATTATTTGATACAGAAAATGAAAAAAGGCTAGTCACCCATGTCCAGAGATTGTGTAGATAGGTTCTCTTTTGTTTTACACGTGCCTTTGATGTAAATTTAGACTGTTATTTTGAATGCGGCATGTCTCCCATACGTGCGGCATAGCACCCTGTAAAGCGGCATCTCTCCCGGTTTGTCTTTCAATTTAATAATTGTATTTACATATTTAATTATTATTTTATAAATATTTTCGTTGCTGAAATAAAGGGAGGGAAGATCATAGCTTGGAATCTCAAAAAGAGTTTTCAGAATATTCAATCCTGTTTTGAGGTAGACGCATTTACACAAAAGTGCGGCGCGTCACCCGGTTTTGCCCTATATGAACATTACATTATTTTGTGGGTATTTATTTATGATTTACTCATTTAATACATTATTACTTATTGACCTCCATATGCACTGTACAATTTGCAACTTACTAATTTATAAATACATACGTTTCTACATTATTTATGCCTTGTTCTAAAGAATACAGTATATATAATGAAAGAGAAAAAAAGGAGCATAAAAATCTAAGCAGGAAAAATAAATATGAATTTGACATTCCTTAGCCAGTGTGTAGGGTATCGTGTATCCATTGTTTTGGTACCTAAACCTCTAGTCCTCGCCATTACAAGCCTTGGAGTGTCTGGCTATCCACTTCAAACTGTTTCGTCCATTTTTTTTTTTTTTTTTTTTTTTTTTTTTTTTTAATACTGTAATAGATCTATATTTTCATTTTGTCTAAATTAAATTTGTTTCTTCGAGAAACTTTCAATAAAGGGTCCACACATTCAATGCCAGGTTTGATTTCCCCAAATAGATTATTTCTTGTTCGAAACAAGATAGGTATAAGCAAACTCTTTTTGTACGGTACTGGAAATGGTGCCTTCATTAAATCTTAAGTAAAAATATGAGCGAGCATTTTTCAATTTAACTCCCTTATTTTTTTTTATGATGATAATGATTAATTTACTGACGATGAAATGACTGACACATTGGTAACATTCATGATGAGGCTGAGGTAGATTGTCTTTGTCCCTCATATATTATCCGTTTGCTCTGATATTATAATGTATTTTCGGAATCCACTGTCGAGAATGAATTAACTCTGCAATCACTGTAGAAAGGATTGTCTTGTCAACATGGGCAAATCTGAAGTGAGAAGGTGGTTTATCTAATGCACAAACATCCTGTTCCTAATATCTACTGGACAGTGCACTCACTGGGGGGCAGATGGAACTGTCATTCAGACGTTCCCCCAATGACACGGGGTTAGCAAACTGAGGGACGAGACCCCCCATGCAAGTGACTTTCTGTGAACCACGACCCGATTGAGACAAAACCACTGATCGTGGGAACAACATGTGGTTTATCAGAGGTACATGTGCAATGAAGAGATTGCCTCATGATTGACAAAGTAACATCACAAAGCTTTGAAATGTACTGATGGATATCAGAGTAGTATTAAATTAAATCCTCGTGTGGTTTGTTTACCAAAAGACATCTCTTTTGTATTAAAATTCATTTGAAACCATAGGCACGTGAATTTAAAAAACGTGAAATTAACTGGGAGGGGGTTTATCCTTATGTACTTTTATGTACTTTCAGCAGCCTCATAATATTTGCGAAAGATTAGACTAAAAGTTACTTTAGATTTTATGTATGCAAATTTGGATATGATATTGTATAATCCAAAAATCATTTCTGAAACATATTATCATCCAGTGAATGCCACTCAACACTCTTTTAAATCTAGTGCCTTATCTTGTTGGATGGGTGTTAATTTGACATTTTCTATACCATAATGACAGTACTCTACTGTTGATATGACAGCCGATAGCCTACTAGAATAAGAAAACTGATGGAAACATGTTCATGGGTAGCGATGGTGCACCTGTACGGGAACAATTACTCATTTTTGGCAATACTCGTTTTAACGTAACAACGCATTTGTAGATGTACATAAGTATTCATGAAGCCGCATAAAATTATTTCTGTTGCACATACATGATAATATATCTCTTTTATAAGAAAAGTGATTCTGACAACAGGAATCGAACCTGTCACCTTCTGCTTTCCGTGCCGATGCTCTCCCAATTGTAGCCAGCGTTAGATTCACTATGTCAAATGGAATCTCTCTCCTATGGTTTCCCTTAATTGTGGACCGCACTGAAAGATATTTATTTCATATCCAGTATTATGAGGCTTAATGTGTTAATGTAGGCCTACGAAACAATAGTAGTTAATGAGAGAAACTTAACACGACGTAATACGTGCTCTATTTTCATTGTAGTGTTATTCTTTAGTCGTATGCTTAACTACATTTCAGTCAGTAACTGTCAACTAAGAATGTATATGCCTAAAATCTGACCATTCTAAGAAATAAACCTGAAGTAAACAAAGACTAGTCTAGAAGTATCCAAGAGATTTTAGTCTTATACCCTCAAAATTAAATTAATAAGATGCCGTCTACCAAGGATGTGGGGACAACCTTTTACATATATCTTATTAAGTGATATATTTGATAAGTCAATAATTTATTAGAATTAAGTTAATTACATGTATTGCGAAAAACTATACCTATTTGTTAGTTTTTTGGTATGATAGAATTGTTGTTTTGAAAACATTTTTCAATATAATTGTACACATAAATAATCTAGGACTAGTATAGGTTATTACTTATTTCTATACACAAAAAGTATTACATCAAGTTAGAACTTGTTATACAGTCACATAAAAGTCTGCATTGAATATATTAGCAAATTAGGTGTCAGCATGTATTAGATTAGAACTATTTTTACAATCGTGTCATTATACAATAAAAGTTAAAATTATAAAAATATCATGTATTCACAGGTTAAAAATGGCTGTACCATCAAATTAATTGTGCGATTATAACTATATACAATCGTGTCATTATACAATAAAAGTTAAAATTACAAAATATCATGTATTCACAGGTTAAAAATGGTTGTACCATCAAATTAATTGTGCTATTAGGACTATTTATAATCGTGTCATTATATAATAAAATTACAAAATATCATGAATTCACAGGTTAAAAATGGTTACCATCAAATTAATTGTGCGTACTGGCTTTGTACATATTGTATGTCTTATGATACTATGCAATTATAGTCTGATTTGCAAATTTTATTCAAATGTACATGCAGTACTTTTTCATTTCTTGTTGGTATATAAATGAGATAGAGCAAAAAAATACTCTAAAAGGTGATATTTATCGATGAAGGGTTATTCAATTTTAATCAACCAGTACATTATTAAACGTGGTCTTACAAGTGAAATACTTGAGTGTTCATATAATTTATACTTGAATTTTTATTTATTCAATAAGTATATATTTTTTATATTTCTTAGTTCGTATTGATGATTTAAAAACACATGGTCTTACAAGTCTGTCTCACTCTAGCATATTACTCGTTTGACCTAATAATGAGACAGACGTGCCGTACTGACTTTTGATTACTTCAGGTATCTTTCTTAGAATGGACAGGCTTTAGTGATTCACACTAATATCCCAGTCTCTGTGTGGTAAACAGCAATTTCTGCTTAATAATAACGACCATTTGAATTAATCTTGGTAATGGATTTGAACATTAGCGATTGCTTTGACATCTTTCAGTCTTTGCATTCCATTTTATGATTTTATTTGTGAACTTCGTTGTGTAAAGGCAATTAATCTTCCACAAACATTTTTTTTTGTTAAAGTAGTTTCATCGAATAGCGTACCTCCTCCTGGGTGTGCACTGGAAAATACATGCAGGTCCAATATCAGCTGTTCATCAAAATAAAAGTAGATCATTACTAATGTCGATAATAAATCGATAATATAAGGCGGACGATGTCTAAGCCTATACATATTTTGGCATCTGGCCTTTTCACCGACTTCTTGGTAATCTTAATCATCTTCATATCTTCGCTTCTCTTATGTCATACATGGGCATTTACTGGTTCGCGAACCACTTGTAGTTCTTGACCTTCCCGCACAACACACAAGATGGCATTGCGGACATTCGGTGTACGTGGTGGATTATTCCCATGCATGAGTCATACTGTCTTTGCAAGCAGTGACGGGTCGCGACACAGTTCCGATTGGAAAGGCGTTATGACACATTCTAAGCCTTTGTATAGTGAAATAATTGCACACGTAAAAGAATAATTAAAAATACAAAATTGTTTGTATTATTTGTTTCTTGCAGTGTACATTATAAAGTTAAATTAGTGTTTCCCTAAGAATGAGCAACCGCCACTGCACTTATTGTCTGCTTGTGTCTCCATCTACCGGGGTATCCGTTCTTTTCGAACTATGTGTAAGTTAACAAAAGTTTGCGGGTTGCGTGTCAATGGATAGGGGTTTGCCCATGTCTGTCTTATGTAATAGACCTATTATGGTTGCTGACAGAATTGTAGTAAATTCAAAGTATTTCATGGCACCTGTTAACTTTCTGGACTTCAATTTTTCAGTTTATCTTCTTGGAAAATGTTCACACATCACATGACAGCAGGCATAGAAGTAACTATTTGGAAGAAACTGACAAATATCTATGCCATGCGGCTCAGATTGGGAGAGAAGACGCTCATTGGTGAATTTCAAGCTTTGTATACAAAACAGAAACTTTCATATTCTTTGTAGCAAGTAGAGTACCAGTCCAGAATCTCCTTATTCACTTGGTATTTACTGTATGCTTTAAATTTTTATGCCAGTATTTCTTATAATGATATAATAGTACTTATAGTCAATGTAGTCTATTAAGAACAGTGTAAAACTTAAAAAAAAAGTTATCATTCGGAATTTAACATATGAAATACGGCAAACTGGTTATCAGAAACTGTAGTTGTTATGTGAAAAAACCTGAACTGGAAACACAACGATATCTTCTTTATTAATCTGCGTATAAAGAAAAGAAAAAAAACTGTGAAATTTGATCAGAGCTTCTGTAAATTAATAACATATTCACATTCCTACACAAAATAAAATTGTGACAATGTTCTGATTATATCTTATGAAACTGATTGGAATACTATAATTTATAGAATAAGAATAGTTTACAAAATAGAATGAAATGTTACTTTATAAATCTGAAAAATATCTTAATCATCCTAGGAGGTGAATTGAATACAAACTACCGGGAAATATTCTAGTAACCAAACATTATGAACGCTTCTTTGTGCATGTCTTAGAAAAAAGCAGCATTATTATCTTATATCTGTGGCTTGGTTCTAAAAGGGCCAATGTCAATTTCTAGCAAAAATGAGATCTATGTATTATTGAGCTCAGCTAGTCTTTACGTTTCGTTTAATGAAAGTGCCAATGTATGGTGCTATTAATAGACATAATACAGAAACCTTAGAGGCCAATATCGGAAGTTCTCAGGAAAAAATGTTATCTCTACAAAGGCTTCAAAGTCAGTCAGATATTATATAAACAAATACAAGGGTCGTCCAGAAAGTTAAGAACGATTTGGCACAACTAAGTAATAACCAAAGATATCAACACAGAAATTTATTTACAAATATTCAGTGACTTAATCTATTTCTCAACGTAATTGTCATTGCTGTCAAGGCATTTATTGTAACTTGGTATCAGTTTTTCAATGCCGATGTTATACTCTTCTACCGTCAAAGACCTGAGCAAGGATGTCACTGCCGCTTTGAGGTCTTCATCGGTTGGGAACTCTTTTCCACCCAGAAAGTCCTTTAGTTTCGGAAACAAGTGAAAATCGCAGGGTACCAAGGCTGTAAGGAGGATGTCCAAAAGTTTCCTACTTAAAACGTTGAAGTTGTGCCTGTGTTTGAACAGCCGAATGAGACTGAGCGTTGTCGTGAATCAAAAGAACCTTTTCAGACAACTTTCCATGTCTCTTGTATTGGATAGCGCGTCATAGTCGTCAAAGAGTTGTATAATGGGCCTTTGCGTTTATTCCTTGTTTTCTTGTCAGTAACCTCAGGCTCAGCTCTTTGATTCAGGTCTTTGGCAGTAGAAGAGTACTTAACATCGGCATTGAAAAGCTGATACAACGTTTTACAATAAATGCCTTGACAGCAATGGCGATTACGTTGAGAAATAGAGTAAGGTACTGTTATCTTTTTAAATAAAGTTTTGTGTTGATATCTTTTGTTATTATTTAGTTATGCTAATTCGTTCTTTACTTTCTGGATGACCCTCGTAGTTTCAAGATACGCCAGCTCCGGCTGGCCTTGGATTGGCGTGAGAGATTACTAAGTCATGTCACTTTTACAAATATGATCTTCCTTTGAATAAATAATTCATATAAAGTTTCAAATTTTCTGTACGACGAACTGCTTTAAGAAATCTTCAGTCATGATCTGATTAGACAAACGTTATTTAAAACATTTTTAATAGTGTTTACTTTATTGTTAACTTAAATATAATATTATTGGTGAACGTGTATACTTGTGGGTTATTGCTGTTGATTATTTATAGGATAATAAAAGTTATTACAGCTGTTAAGATTATAAATATTATTTACTCTTTAGTAACAAACAACGGTTTGATTGTAAGTCAAATATACTAATTATGTTACGAAAGTACTATCTACCGTGTATGTGCTTACGTAAGAGAGAGAGAAAGACAGACAGACAGATAGATGTTACGCGACATTCTGTGTGTTTTTTTTTTTAAATAATATCATCAATAACTTTCGAGGATTAGGCCTTTTGACCTGTTCCGCTTCAGATTGGAATTTGGTCTTTCCAGCGTTTCTATGGTCTTCCAAGATATCTTTTCCCTCCTGGTCTGTAGTTGTAGAGTCTTTGGGGTAGTCTGTCTTCTGTCATTAGCAAGATGGCTAAATGATACTCAGAATTATAAAGGTACTTCCTTCGTTAACATTTATTCAGATTTCTTATAGAATGGTCCATTAAAATCCAAGATGGGCGAAAAACTAAAAATTCATCCAAAGCGATTCCTCCACAGGGTAAGTTATGTAATGAAACTTCATCACACAACCACAGACATTATAAGTTACATCAGACTAATAAACCTGCTGCCAACCTAAATAATTACCTACCAATGACTAAATAAGTTATAAGACAACATAACACTAGATGCCTTTATGGAAGGAATATAGGTAAGATTTCCCAAAGGGAAGAAACTTTCTCATATAGGCTATGTGAGACCTATCTCGTACAGTCTAGTCGCAAGAGTTCACTTATATAAGTTACTATATATCTTGTAATAAATATAGTTTCGTATTTCATTCAAGGCTTTACTCGAACTATTCTTCATGGAAAATGAATATAGAGATAGAGAGAGAGAGAGAGAGAGAGAGAGAGAGAGAGAGAGAGAGAGAAAGTGAGAGTAAATATCATCCGACATTGAAACTGTGTGTTCTGAGACAATTTAACACCGGATGCCATTATGGATGCTTTAATTCTCCTAAGGAATGGAACATACTCTTGAGACCTTTCTCGTCTAAATATGAAACCTTCCTTAAGTCAACAGCTCAAAGAAATATGGTTCAGTAAGTTAACTTAATTCGGAATTATTAGAAGCGAGAGGTAGTTCATTGTGGAGAATCAATGACATCCCATTCAACAGTAGGCTATGTACTGGAATTCTGATGCCAATAAAATTGTATAATGAGTTCTAAGGAAGGAACATTTTACTTATACATCAACTAGATACTAGTGAATATTGACTAGCGGTGAGAAGTAGGTACTTATGTTTATGGGTTTATTTTTGCTAGCATATAAGTTACATGAATTCTTCGGAGGGAAACAGCGAAATTAAACCGTTCGCATTAGGCTCTGCGCCTCCCATTGGGAGTTTCAGTGAAGTATGAAAGTTCAGAATCCCAGAAGTATTAACAATCGGTTTACAGAATACTTTAGTAATTCATACAAACGTTCTTCCGAGTATTGCTATAAAATACAACTGTATTTACTTCGAGTCGTCTAGTAGTCTACTGAAAGAGACTATAATTAATAAGACGAAGTCATAAACCAATCAAATTGTTCGACATAGGCCTATGCAGGCAGCTACACTTCTTTCTTCCGAAATGGAGTTAATTGTCACTATATATGAAGAAAAATATAACTTATCAGCGAACATTTAGGTGAAAACCAAGCAACTCTAAGCAATAAATTGCTGTAGAAGCTATTCTGCGAATTTAGGTTTCATGCAAAAGAACACAGCTCTGGGAGCTATTTGCTTTCTGAAAACGACGTGATACTTATATTATAGCCTATCCCAAGTAAGAATGATCCTGTTCAAAACAAAGAGGCGTGGATGTCATAGTTTGCACGTGAGAACGCATCCCATACCCGTGATAATGGTAGTTTGTTTATTCTCAGTACAACTCACCCGCAGGGTCGTCGTGAACAATGAATCATTTATGTTTTGTTTGCTAATTGATATACTATAATGATGACGATACCAGTGAGTTTGTTATTTCACGTGTAAATGTTGATATTATTTTTGCATGAACTTACGAACACTACTTCTCCACTAGCAAGCCACACCCTGGTAATAGCGCATGCTAATGACATTAACCAATCACATTTTGTCACATGATGCGATTTTTCCGCGAACTCTCTGTGAGTTCTCCTCCCCTTTGTTTTGAACAGGATCAAATTTACTTGGGATATACTCTAGTAGTGGTTGTATGAACCTACCGTCTGCATGATCTCGTGGTAAGCGTCGCTGGCTATAGATCGGTAGGCCTGGGTTCGATCCTCAGTACGTCCTCGGATTTTTGTGAGGTAGGGAGGTCTGGAAAGGGGTGAACTCTGCCTCGGGATAAAAACTGAAATTCTATTTGATAGAGAAGTAGTGGCTCCGGTCACGGAAACCACCATTAACGGCCTTGGGTGTCGGCATGCTGGCCAGATGCCCCCAATCCTGCCATCAGTGTATGATAGATGACGCAGTGGTCGGGTGGTAGAACTAGTCCCTTTAGGGGTGTAGCCCCACGGAGTTTAGTTTTTTATGAACCACTTTTAAATAATTATCACATCATGAGATAGTACATATTAATAGGCCTAAGGATTCAGCATCAGAAAAGATTATTCAAGTAGCCTTTGAATAAAGGTACCTCTATCTTATTAACATTTTGTTCAATTTTTCCAAAAATATTTTTAAATTCAACAATTAATAATTTGCTATTACGATGTTGGATATTTAATATTAAACGGCAAAATAATCGAAAAATGTATATAGAAAATAAGTATGTAATTATTTATTCTAAGACAAAGTGAACTTCACTCCAATTAATTTGTCCCCCTAAAGGGAAATTCATGTTTACAAAAATCTATATAATTTCTCTGTTAATAACAGTAATGTTAATCCTATGATTTAACATTTAGTGTTTAATATAATTTATTTAAACTGGCTTTGTTTTTTTATTATATATTTCTTTTGAAATTAATGCCTGGTTCTTGCATCCAGGTATGCAATTATATCACACTAGTTTGAAAATTTTAAATCACTGAATGATGGTCAAATCTTTCATTAAGATTGCATCATAATCTATTCATTACAACTGTCGAATTTCCCAAACGCACCTTCTACATACACATTCAGCATTCTTTAATTAACCACTCAGCTAGTCTGATTAATATTTTCCCTGCACAGTTTGAACTCCCCTAGCAATTAAAGTGATTAGAAACAAACACATACATATCACTAATATGTAAAATATAAAACACTCTCATTAACGATAACCTAGGGTCTGTCAAATTCTATCATTTGACTTTAAAGGCCTATGATTTATTATTACATAGGCTATCTTAACTCTTTATTGCTTATGGTTATGATGCATAATATAAAAATCAATTCCATTAATATTACTAATGCTTCAATCTCTATGTCAGTTAAAAGTAAAGTGAACCCTATACAGGCCATGGAGGCCCAGAGGGTTCCAGGAGGTTGAGGCTCCCAGATTTTGGACAATTGGCACTTGAAGGTGGTAAGGTTGTCAGCCTTACGCACCGGCCGACTTTACCCCCCAGGATTGCTCCTGGTACTAATTTATGTTAGAGGCTGAGTCGATCCCAGGGCCATAGTGCCATCAGAAGGATTAGGCCAATTCAAAAATCTCAACGACCTCATCGGGAATCGAACCCGCGACCTTCCGGTTTGTAGCGCAGCGCCTCAACCACTACGCTACGGCGTACCCCCTATGTCAGTTAGGATTCATATTAAGTATAAATACATAGATTAAAATTGATAGGCCTATTCAAACTGTAACGTTAGTTACCTACCATAAAGCCTGTGGAAAGATTGCAGCCTTAAAAGTTATTAAATTATCCTGAAATTAATTATAGCCTATTACTAAGTCGTATAAAGTATTATTAAAAAATCACTTCCTTAAATGATGTGCTCATCAAACACGGAAACTATATTTAGGCCTATACAAGCTTAAGAAAATGGTTACTCGTGGTTGTTATTTATTTATTTATTTATTTCAGTCTCAACTACTCTTTATTAAGTGCCAGAATGATACTTTATGAGACTGTGTGCGGGACGGGAAAATGTCTATCCGTCTGTCCGTGTGTCTGTACGCGTGATAACTCAAACACGCTTTATCGGATTTTGATAACACTTCGTATATATAAATTTATAACGTCCATGGGAAGAAGCCTATTGATACTGGACCAAATCGGTTGACCGGTACCGGAGTAGGCCTAATACCCAATTTAGTGCCTATTTTATGGTAGTATATTAGAAATAATTTATCAAATTCAAATCAGTTATTACGGCAACATATTGTTTTACAGTGTTCATAAACAAGTTGCAATACAGTTAACTATGACAAATAACACTATTCCTTTACATACGCTTATCATACTAGAGCGTTAAACTGAGCGAGGTGGCCGAGATGGTAATGTCTTGACTCGCATTCTGGAGGTATCTGATTAAAGTCGCGAAGCCGGCCAATTTGACTGTTTTGTTTGTTTGTATTTTTATGTGAGTGTGCGATTGTCAAGACGTGGTTATTTTCATTGTAATTTGAACTGTAAATGTGAGAATCTGAATCATTACGCCAATCGCGGCTTCGTTTGCGTAGATATTTCACCCGATCGCTCGGGAGTTGGAGGTGTGCCCGCCGCGACGCAGAAACCCGCGTCATTGGCCAACTCTTGCGTGGGACTCACTGTAGAAACGAAGTTTATTTTTGTACACACTAACCAATTCGTACACAAACTTGGAAATGCTCTTTATTCACAATGTTCCGACGTATGAACACAGTCACACGAAATGCAAGAAAGGATAACACCATCAATAATGTAGATACATAGTAGTACAGCGACTCATACAAGCAAGCGGCTAGCTCAACGGAAGCGGGTCGCAGAGTGATGTCACGCTTATCCAGAACGAAATAACTTACTCCAGGCTTCGTTAAGGGTTGCGGTTATTATACTTATATGTGCGTGAGCTACAATATATAAAACACACATTTTTACTAAAAGCTGATAAATAAAATACCGGTAAAAATAATGACTTTGGGGATCTTCGTAATTTCTGTGCCCTTTCTTCAGGCCATCTGATACCTTTCTATTCAATAAAAAGGATAATTGTGGTTTTTCGTTTTATTACTACCACTCTAATATGCCGACTTTTTTATTTTTTATTATTTTTTTACAAATTTCAATCTAATTGTTTTCCAAACATTCATTTTTAAGAACAAGCTATCTTCAGAGACCAACTTAGGGCAAAACCTTTTTTTCTCTTCACCATGTCAATAAGAGAACCTGCACTGCACTCCCCAGTTCGGATTTAACGGATTTGAAATCTCATTCAATTATACGTAGCCATTTGTATTCTGCTAGGATACTGATGCACACCTTTGAATTAGAGGTTTGTATGCAGTTGTAGTGTCCAATTTAGGAGCCAACCAACTTGATGTTAGGGCGAATGATTGCCGTTGCTTTTCTTGAGGGAAGGGTGCTGAAGGGTCTGCCATAATGCAAGTTATAGTGACAGTGGCAAGGGGAAAAGGACAATTTAGACCCGTATTGTTTGTTTCTCCCGCTCTTCAATGTTCCCAAATGGCATACACTAGGTAGCCCTCCCACTCAGCTGCCATCTTTACTAGCTAGCAACAAGCTTTGCTTGGATAAACCTCTCAGCACAGGCTTAGCTTTAATCCGGAGGCAACGTTAACATTAGTGAATCTGCAAAGCTTTCCAAGTTAAAAGAAACATCGTATTTCACATTAAGGGATGACCCAAGGGTTGAGAGTGATTTTCTAAACTACTAGTCCTAGAAACATGAAATATTGCACACTTAATTAAAATGTAAATATAAATTAAAGTTTGAAATATATTTTTAATACCTCAATTTGTATGGGACACAAAACAGTAGTTTTATTTTCCTTTTCTTTCTTCTAAACATATGCTAAGAGCCATGCCATTACCAAAACACAACAACTATTTACTCTTTACCACTCACAGCTTGAATAATAAATTTACTGAATCGTGGGAATAATTCAAGTTATTTTTTAAATCAAAATTGAAATCTGTTTTTATACGCGGTTCTTTGATGCTTGTTTTATAAATTTACTCAAGGATATGTTGATATTGTTTATACTTTTTGTTTAAAGAAACATTTAACCCCCCAAAACTAAAAAAAAACCCTGACCTATGTTTAAAATATATTTTTTTAAAGGCCTATACAGAATATCTGAAAAGACATCGTGTTGCATTGCAAAACACATTGTGAAAAAATTTCACAGCTATATCTCTATTTTCGTTGGAGAAGATAGATTTTGATGTGACAAAAACATGCAAATTAAAACCGAAAAAACGGCGTCCAAAAGCATGGAATTTTGTACAATTATTCTTGAGCGTTTGCTTGATTTTTTGACACTGAAATCCAAAAAACACATTTTTGACCAAAATGGCTAAATCAATACTTCTGTCATTCCTTAAGCATTCTGCCAAGACAGCTACTTTAAATAAATGGTTGGCGTCAGTATTATGTTGATCAAACTGTAGGATTGTACATTGTAATTAATGGCTCTATATATTTATAGTGTGTCTCACGTAAGAGTTGGCTGATCATGCGGGTTTCTGCGTCGTGGTGGCCGCCGCGGCGGCTGAAACTCGCATGATTGGCCAACTCTTACGTGAGACACACTGTATTAACTGCCTCGTGTTGTAGTTAACAGAAAAGATTCTGAATGAAAATGAAGCATTTACAGTTACAATCACTGTAATAATTAATTATTAACCTATTATTTTTATTATTGCTGTTATTGTTGTTATATACCTGGTTATTAGGTATGACTTAACGGTGTCACAATGATACTCATTTCGACATTGTTCCTATTTCGAAACTGGTGTGGTATCGATTACTCTCGAACACGGAACGATCTTAGTGGTGTGGTTTACCTGATATAGACCACTTTATCAGAATGTCATTATTATCTAATGGGACATCAACCACTGCTCCTATGTTTCTTATTCGTATTCCCCTACACCAGGATTGAGAATTTTCTTTAGCTAGAGAAACTTGAACGCTAGTTTATCTAATTACATTTTTCTAGATTTGACTAAACCTCATATCAAATCTATGTTGTTAACTTAAAAAAACTGTAGACTTAAATCAACTGGTGTACAGCGAATATAGAAGAGCTTGAATGTGCTTATAATAGGCTATTTACAGGAAAATCCCTTTCTCCAGGCACGAAACAAATATAGCCTACTTATGAATTGGCTTGCTAACTTCATCAGATTTCATAACTTACCTTTCATATAAGATTATGTTGGACAAGGAATAGACAGAAGTAGGTTATTCAGGAACAAGAACGAATGGATGAGTTCGGATCTGAAGTCTGAACTAAATACAATCTAGTCAGAATAGCATACACCTGACTCCAATAAAGAGTTAAACTTATATATCATATAATTATGTGTGTTAAATTTACCATTAGGCCTATGTGAACAAGTTATTAAGGAAGCCTATTTTAGTCGTTTTGCAATACAGTAAGTAAGACCTAAGTAAACAGTTTAAAATATTTCGTAGGCCTTCTTGGCGATATTTTTGTCTAAACTACGAAAACTAATGTGAGTGTAGTTCATTTTAAACGCTTCTTACTTATTTATGGGCTCGTGCTAGTATTAACGTGGTGCCGACTGATTGTTTACAGCTTGAAGGTGGTTTCGCTATACTCCTGTCCTAATCTCTACGGCCGTGCTAAAACTATAACTAAAAGTTGATGTTCAGCGAATAATATTAAAATGCATTAAGTGTCAGTGAAGTCAGCTTATATTTTTAAGCATTTCTTGTGTGTATCTAGATTTTCTGGCTTTTGTCAAAAAGTGCGGAAGCTTCGCAACACAAATTTCTGATACTCTGACACATATTCCATGGCACTTTTAAGAAAATGCGTTGCATTTTCTGGTCTTTCTTTTTATTATTATTATTATTATTATTATTATTATTATTATTATTTTCGTTTGTTTTATAAAAACGCACGTAGAGTTTACCGCAAAAAGGAAGGTTTGGAAACGGTACTTGAAGTTTATACCAGTTTCTACATTAGAACACGACCATTGATGCAAAGATTGCATGACGGCTGAATACTTAGCATTGTCTTCATATCTCTGAAGCAGACAGGAATCTCCTCATACAATATATTTCGTGTGTAGCTAATCGCTGGGTCCGCAAACGTTTGGAAATGTCAACTGAGATTACCTGCATCTTTTACCAGGTGAAATATATACCTTCCTTAATATCCGTAACTAAGTTTATTCCCATTTTAAGTTCCATAAACGACAATTCCAGGTAGAGCGACCCTTCCAGCAAAACAAGGAACAAACAATCTTTATTATGGACATGTGATGCCTCACAAACAAAATTGACATTTACTTTTCCCCCGTATAAGTTCATTCACAATGCCGAGGACATTTATTTAAAATGAAAATGGGAATAATTTCATAATGGTATGAATGTAGTGAGCATCCTGAGTCACCTGGGTGGCTCGGTTGTTTGATGCTGGTCTCTTTAACATAAAGCATTACTACATAACTTACAGTAGAATGTCGATTATCCGACCTTTGGTCATCCGAAATTCTGTATTATCCTCACTGTTCATGGAAGACGAAATTTGTTCTTTTCTGTATTTTTTGGTGGATTTTATAACCGTATCTGTAAAACTGTGTAAACAGGATCAGCAGTTTCAACTGTCCTACGCTGACGTCTAATTTTAGTAATGAAGTTAATTGGAACTGGAGAAGTGCATCTACATATCTCCGTGGCGCAGTTTACATATCTGTGTGCCGCAGTTTACACATCTCCTTTTTATTCTATTTCAAATTTGGTGTCAACCATGGCGCAGATTACATACACCCAAATGAAGAAGAACCAAGCAATAGAGCAGAGGAAAAAGGCAAACAAGAAGATACAAAATTAAGATTTAAGTGGCTTGGTGACGGTGCTAATTAAAGCTATCGACATGTTAGACCTATGGTATTTCAGCGTTTTATTGCGTATTTCTTTGTTTTCCTGCATTTTTCGACATTTTCAGTGATCCGACGTAGGCCTAATCGATACTATAGGCTATTTTATAATATTGGCGACTTTATGTGGGCACACTTAAAAAATTTTCTCGTGGTCACGGCCACAGCAGTTAAATGGTTATAGGCCTAAACGACGTACGGGTAAGGCTTTTTATTTTTTTATTCAGCTTCAAGAATAACATATCTTAGATTTTTTGGACCCGAGGTCTATACTATTCAATGAAGTATTGGTATTTACAACATTGATTAACAATTTCTTAACGTATCAAATAACAGATATCGATGGCTAAAAGCAGTCATTTATGTAAACTCTGAGAAATCGCGAAAAGAAAATTTTAAACTTGGGGGAAAACTTCGAAAAGTCCCAAAAATACTCAACAGGCTTAAATATTTATGCATCCGGTAATATTTTATTAGACAACAATATCAGTTTTAAGGTAATTTTCATTAGTTCTGGAAACTTTAATGAAATGTGTATCAATAACGATAAAGGATAAATAAACGAATTATTATTATTATTATTATTATTATTAACGGACATACTATATTTGTGCTCTAGTAGATTAAGTGACTTGTGGATGTACTATAGGAGTGCATATGATAAAAGTGCCCTATGATAATAGTAGGATGGAATTTAAGTTAATAAATAACACACAAATACTACTCTTTTGTTTCATTTAAATTTTTTGAGACAGGAATCACTGAATTATACTTAGGTATTAGTGTGATGGAGTCCTAGGAGAATGGAGGTTCGCGATCGAGGCTTACACGGAGCTTTTTGAATGGTAATTCAGTTTGCAATTCATACTTATATTGGTAACTTCAGAAGAACACGACAGTATTTATAACTAGTGAAAATCAACACTAGTACACTCCAAACTCGTTACAGCAAAACCATAACGTATCTACTACTGCAACACAACTGACAGCTGTTGATGGTTACGATATACTCTCATGTGCTCAGATGTTGTAAGTCCTCAGACATTTATAATCAATGTATAGTGTATTAAGTACTAAGAATCAATGTAAATGATTATAGGTATGTAGTACTTCTACCGTGTAACGGAGCATGCCGTTGATGTAATATATATATATATATACAATAAGTGTGCACTCAGGCATTCATCTTATACAAGTCATGGCTGTGAAAAGTGAGGACATACAATAAGTGTGCACATACAAAAGCTGCCTTGATCAAAATTGATATATTTTTTAAACCTGCACATGCGCCTTACTATTTCGAAGGGAGATTCAATATTTGTACAGGAGAAAAGAGCTAGACTCACCTACATATTGACACCAATATCTCATTTTCGCCAAAAAATGGACATACAATGATTGTGCTTTTAGCCATCGATATAGGAGAACAAAGAGCAGAAGTATAACAATACGCTCCTCTTTAGTTTTAGAGGTTAGGAACGATATCATAACCATCACGACATGAGGAATGAGGATTGATGTCTGGCAATGAAGCACATAATACTGTGAAGTATGCACGAAGGCTGTAATACGGAATTGAAGTGCTCATGTAAAGTCTTCCCCAGGTAATCAAGTTTTACCTTGCCACTTCTTATGTAATATTACAAGCATCTTGGTACGAATATAACCACAAGGTAGAAGCTTTATTACACGCTAACTCGATAAGCATTAATATGCAGATACAATAAGAAATAATTTGCAATAATGTAGCTTGCTGTATGCATCTCTGAATAAAAGCAAATACCAAATATTCCCACACAAAACACCTGCAATAATACAGTAATTTGAGGTTGAAGTATGTTTCAAGATAATGAAGTAGGCTTACAAAAAAATGTAAACAGACGCTAAGATATTGCCACCATAAGCACGTTCATTTTATAGGTATTTAAACAGGTTATAATGAATCGGCCTACAGGGCAAGGGAATAATGGGGTGTACAAAGAAATTATAAGTCGAAGCTTTTTTATTGGCTGACTGGAAAATATTTCAATTCTGCTGACAAAAGCGTACCTTTCACAAATTAAATGGAATTCGTCGTTATTTTATATAAGAAAGAAAGTTCAGACATTTCAATAACGCAGTCATTTTCATATGAGAACATTAATTTCATTTCAGTACAGCCTGGAAAAATTAAATTTAGGAAAGTTACATGAAGCCTTGCGTCTGTCTCATTAGAACTAATTGTTTGGTAAAATGATTAACCCTATTATACCATAAGTAGTAAACATGGCTAATTTTACTCTTACATCCTTCAAGACTACTTACTATTAGTGTAAGGGAACTATCGTAAACTCTTTATCACACAAATAAAGAAGGTAACACTGTATAAAACGACGTTCATCAAACTGAACATAAACAAAGGAATTTCAAGCTGAAAGCAGAAGATAAAGAAAGCAAGGAAGGAATAAATAACAGACAAACATATAGATACAGAAATAAATAAAGAAAGAAAGAAAGAAAGAAAGAAAGAAAGAAAGAAAGACAAAAGAAGTAAATAAACAAATGGAGAGAATGCACTTCTACTGATCATCCCAAATACTAACCTGAGAAGTAAAATTTAAGAATGCACCTTAAATATAAAAATGTGGTTCGAGAAGTAACATTCTTCACGTAGTTCTTTCCTTTACTCCTCGTATAAACATGAGCAAATGATAATGGATAACAAGGTGCTCAACGGATTACACCACTGATCAATTTTGTCTCGACATTCATTAAAAATAAATTTCAACACTCACATAATATAATCCAAGGATATTAAGTATTAATAGCATCCTTTGGTTTATATTTAACAGATCAGTACAGTTGCTTGAACACGGATATCATTCTACTTATATGAATTTAGAGAATGAGGGTGAAGTGATAACCAAACAAAGTCATATCATTATGTTTTATACTCATTTAGAAAAATAATTGTGAATACTTTTAAGCATTAACACATTCTGTAAAAAGGACTAATGAAACACACATACCTATAAAGAATCCAATCAGATGTGAAAAGTGAACTGAAATAAGTTAGTGTAATTTATATTTGCCAATTAAATTTTCACTTACATAACTAAGAAAATTTGAAAGAAGTGATGGCCGATATGAACGGTACTTGACATGAAAATAAATCCCCCCTTTGTAACCCCATTCCTATTTGCTTAGCTGGAATATGAGAAAGACTAGTCGACGATTATATAGTCACAGAGGTAAAGTACGCCACCTGTCGTCGATTAAAGCGATTTAATAGCGGTTTTTTTTTCCAATGAACTTTCTTTATTTTGAGTGATTAGGCAGTGTAGGTGAGTTTTGCCTCTAGGACCTTTCTCAATACTTATCATCGTAGCTGCGAGATGAACATTCGTCACAGACCGCATGCAACACATTCATCAACACACTAAACTTCACTACCGGCCTGCTCCTCCCTGGTTACCTGCTTGCAATTTTCCACGGTCTTCATCTTTATTCCTTACAAGAGATTTGCGACGCTACGCGTGAAGCTATACAGTCATGCATTTTTCATCTTCCAAAGTAGTGCATTTCCATAATTCGAGCATCAAACAGGATGAAAAGATGAAGAAGAGGAAAAGGGAGGAAAAGGAAGAAAAAGATGAAGCGATAGAGAGGGAAGAGAAGAGAAGAAGAGGAAGAACAGGGGGAGGAGGAAGAAAAGAAAAAAGAAGACACCTGCTAATTTGGTTGCCATTCATTGTCAGTCCAAAATGCTTTATCGAACAGACAAGTGAAGTAAATGAGGAAAAGAAAAACAGTATAAACCGCAAATTCCCAAATATAAGATTAGTTCCAAAAACTTGAATGCTGTTAGGATAGAACAAATATACTAGCTGGCCCGCGGCCAGCATGTGGCACTTGGAAATCGCTTTGCTGCCCTCAGGACAAACAAGAATAAAGCTAAATATAAGCCTATAATGTAGTATCAAGATCAATCAGCGCACTTTACCATAGGTTTAAATTGGAAATCTGTTAAGGTCAAGTTTTGAAGAAAGAAAAAGATCATAATTTGGCATAGTTCTCATGTTGTCAGTTGTCGTAAAATTAAATTTCAGATGTGAATTTTGTTCATTTATGAGGATATTGAAATTATAATTCACGAATTTTCCTCAGAGTTGACTGATTTTTAAAACTTAAAGAACCAAACTGTCTCCTTAAAGCTATCAAAAGTTTCAACTTGAACTGTGTAATTGTGTAATTGTTGTAAGCACAACAGGAGGTTTTTACCGAACTCGAGAAATACACATAGTATAAGTAACTATTTCTGAATTATTGAACAAAAATTAGGATTATACCTCAGGTTATTCATTACTATTCCACCAGGTTATTCTTGAACGTCCTTTCGCTGCAATCATGTTACACATCAAGCTATGATGTTACATTTCACAAATTTCCGATATACACAGCTTTCATTGGTAGAATCTGTAAAAAAGAAACATGAGTTGTTTTTAATACCGAATGGTCACTAATAAGGAGTGAAAGGAACTTGTAGGGTATATTTGGGTTCAATATATGAGAACTGCTCACCGGGTTGAACTTTAAATCTCAACTTTCTGATTATCCAAAAAGCAACATACCAGGGATTCTGCAGCCTAGTCATATTTAGCCAAACTAGATTTAGCTAAACTCTGTGTGCCCCAAGGGAGAAGAGGTCGGGAGTCAAGGGGGTTACCAGTCGTTCTCCTATGTAGCAATAAAGTTGTCCGGCAAGAGAGTGAGTGAGTGAGGGGAAGGGGGAGTGAACCTCACCGGATTAAACTTTAAATATAATATAAGAGTAATATTATATTACGTTATGTTATATAATACTACATTTTTCCGAGCCTGACTGATACCCCGTATGATCCTTCGTCAATTTCGTATTTAGGCAAACACCTAAACTTTTTGATCTCAAGAAACAAGGCCTCTTAACCTCTGACAGTACTCTGTGGTGTCGTGTTTTAGCAGTAAAGATCTCCGGCAAGAGTTTGCGAGAGGGTGACAGAGAGAGTGTGAGAGATCTGTGTAATGATAATGTTTAACTCATAAAATAACTTAATTATATAGGTCTACTCAGCGTTTAGATCCAGGCGTTGCACAGGTGCAATCCTCTTCTCACAATTCTTCAGTATCTAGACATAAGAACATTCCTGTTATTGGCAGTAATAATATTAGTAAAAATAGCAGTAGTACAGTAGAACTCCAATTATCCGGATTAATTGGGACCAGAAAATCTAATATCCGGTAATTAAAAAAACACTCAAAAGGTAATTTCTTTAACTGTATAGTACTGTACTTTCATAAAAGTCACATCTTGAACTT
Organism: Ectobius pallidus; assembly: GCA_964059195.1. Classification (NCBI taxonomy): domain Eukaryota; kingdom Metazoa; phylum Arthropoda; class Insecta; order Blattodea; family Ectobiidae; genus Ectobius; species Ectobius pallidus. Next base: position 93,518,527 of record CAXKWD010000007.1, read on the forward strand.
AACGGTCAGAGTCAGTTGTATTGCTGACAACCTGTCTATTTTGTCGGCCAAGAGCTTGGAGGCAGAGTAAATATAACATTCTATCCCGAAATTCCATACAGAAACTTATGTTTAAAGACTAACTAATGAATGACCTGTTACTTAGCGTGATTATCCATGACTGTTTCAATGATATGCATCGTGTTTAACGTTTAACAATTCCTCCGATATAGACCAATCACGATCGTTTGTGTTATAATATGCTTCATATGATCGCAAGGATGCAATTTTATCTGTTCGTTACTGATGATGTAAGGCTTCAACGGAAGGTGATTAACACAGCACAGTCTACTAGTGAACAGAATGATAACACATTATTTTATATAACATAACTTGCTTGGAAATCGAAATAATATAGGCTATGATAAAAAAAAAACCACACACACAATTTCGATTCGGTGCAAGCCAGTTTGTGGTCTCTTATAGTGCTTTGATGGTAAGAAACTACGACGGTGCTCTCCATCTTATGGAACATACTATTGGTATCATTGGGATCTCGGATCGATTCATCTAAAGTTCTAAACGATTGATGGACTGTTCATTCATTTACTATTCCGTGAACTTATGACTGACAGAATATTGCCAACAAAGTAGGACATAATTATTATTTACAAAATCCGTTATATTTTATCCAAGGGATGCTCTTAATAAACCATACTCGAAATTACTTGAATCTCGCAATCTCGCGAGGAATTAAATGTAAAAATATTGATATAACGGGTAGGAAATAGATGATATTATTAGCAAGTTAAGTAAAATTACGGATGGTTCGAGGCATTTGAGACTTTAGAGGATTGGTTTTCTACTGTACGCGAAATACTCGTAGAAGTGTAGAATAAGTCACGAATGATCTTAAACAACCGTCAAGGGGAGGAATATTTATTAGGTGATAAACTGCGATTCATAAAATTCCATACAGTGTGTCCAGAAGTTCCTTGATCATTGGAATAGTGGTTGCAGAAAGTTTAGTCTTGTTCCTTTGACCTTCCAGAAACAACATTTTTAATGTTAGTCGCACTTATTATGCAGTATTTATCTACTCTTAAATTCAACGGCCCTAAATAGCGTGCTTGCTCGCTCGCCCGCTTCGTGAGACATCGGGTATACTCGGCGATGTTCGTCTCTCGCAGTCTAAACTTTCATGACGACTACAAAATTAGGAAAACTGTTTCTTTATTATATAAGGCCTAAGTGAAATGAACACAATGAACAAATATTCTAATTTTATTTTTACTTACAATTTTCATAGCTCTGAACCACAAACATTTTTAATAATCTACCAGTGTAAATTTCTTAAAAATCCTGGAGTCAATGAATAATGGCGGGCGAAGGCGGGGGCACCAGCAGTAAAATATTGATGGTTTAACTCTTGAAATATCGCTGATAATAATAATCCAAACAAACCATTCCTTCCCTTGAAACATTATATAATTTCTGAAAATTACACTGAATTGATCAAATAAAATTCACATCATATTCATGTCAATAAACAGTTGAGAAACAATACGTATTATGTGTTCACAGGTTCCCTTGGAACTGCATAATCGATTCTGAAATAGTTTTCCCAGGGGGCACTTTCTAATCGTAGAATGTAGGCCTACTCTGAAGCCGGAATTTTAGCTGTTTCATTAATATTATTAATGGCTTAGTTTATGAATGATTCGCGTGCAAGTGTTAATAAATATAATGCTTTAATAATTATTAATTGCCAGTATGGTACTTTATGAGATTGTGTGTGGGGACGAAAAATGTCTGTCCGTCTGTCTGTCTGTCCGTCCGTCTGTCTGTCTGTCCGTCCGTCCGTCCGTGTGTCTGTACGCGCGATAACTCAAATACGCTTTGTCGAATTTTAATGAAACTTGGTATACACGTTTATAATGTCCATGGGAAGAACCCTATTGATATTAAACTAAATCGGTTCACCGGTACCGGTGTAATGCCCAATTTAGTGCCTATTTTAATAGATTATGGCGCCTTTCTAATAGAAAGGCGCCATAACTCAAATACGCTGTATCGGATTTCCATGAAACTTGGTATACTCATTTATGACGTTCATGAGAAGTGCCCTATTGAATTTGAACCTAATCTGTTGACCGGTACCGGAGTAAACCCCAATTTAATGTCTACTTTAAAGGCGCAATAACTCAAATACGCTTTATCGTATATTTATGAAACTTCGTATACGCATTTATAATGTCCATGGGAAGACGTCTATTTATAATAGATAAAATCGGTTGACCTGTTTCGGAGTAATGCTCAATTTAGTGCCTATTTTATGGTAATATACGGTACGTATTCGAAAGAATTTATAAAAAAAATGAAAATCAATTATCTTGACAACACTGCCTATTGTTTTACTGTTATCTTATAAGGCCTTGGAAATTAAAATACAGGTAGCTATGACAAAAAACACTATCGATTTACAAGCGCTTATCCAACTAGACCGTTAAAATGACCCCGGTGGCCGAGATGGTAACGCTTTGGCCTCACATTCTGGAGTCCATGGTTCAAAACCCGAAACCGGCCAATTTGAATTTTCTTTTGACATTTTTATGTGAGTGTGCGATTGTCATGATATCACATATCTGTACAATTCAGGTGATGCTGGAAGATTTTAATCTCATTAAAAAAAAACTAGACCTTTGTTCTTCCGTAAGCCCTGCTTAATGAATAAATCTGGAGCTTAACTTGGAAATCAATTTAAAAAAAAAAAAACATATTCTGCATATCATAATTGCAGTCATAACTGTTTAAACAAAAACATACTGGCACTTTGTTACATCAGTTTACCTGATTTTATTATACTCTTAATTTTTAATTTTTAAATGAATTATCGTGGGCGAAGCCACGGGCACCTCCTAGTATATAACAAATCGCACGAAATAAAACAAAAAATGTTCGTTATGAACTTTGAGGGAATTTAACCTTTCGGTAATGCTGAAATTATTGTTTTTTTTTATGCTGTGCATTCAGCGTGGTTAATATGGTTTAATAGTGAGCCTAACGATGTCAATATTTCATATGTTAAGGGTTGACTGGAGTTTTAAAGGTTATTTTCTAAACTACTTGCCCTATACATTTAAAATTGCCAACACTTAAATAAAATTTAAACATAAATTGATATTTAAAATTTCATTTCAATATCTCAATTTGTTTTTGAGATATTAATGATCTTGATTGATTTTTAAAAATCAAAACTGAAATCTATCTCCTCCAACAGGTATGAAGATATGAATCTGATTTTTTAATGTGCGATTCTTTGATGCCTGCTTTAAAAATTTACTTACTGATATTTTTATCTAGTTTATATGTTTTATTTTAAAGTATTTTACAAGAAATTGAAAAGTTAAAAAACCGACCTATGATTATACTAAGTTTTTAAAAAAAGAATTAAGGCTTAGGCCTATACAGAAAATCTGATTAGACATTTTATTTCACTCATTGTAAAGTACAGTGTGAAATATTTTCGCAGCTGTATCTCTGCTTTTGTGGGAAAAGATAGATTTTGAATGCGCCCCCCCCCCAAAAAAAAATGCAAATTGAAAGCGAAAAAGCAGGCTATTAAAGTTTGCATGCACTAGCAGTTGAAACCGCACGGAGGTTTAAAAATAGTATCAACAGCATCTATTTCATGCGTCGAAACGGCATATAATTTTGCACAGTTATATTTTAGGTTATGTTTTATTTTTAACGCTAAAATATAAAAACAATCACACTTTTTAACCAAAATAGATAAATCAACACTTCTGCCATCACTTAACGGAAAATAACAGTGAATATCTAAACATTTGGGTCTAAACAGTTTACTTTAAATATTTTTCAATAAATACTTAATTGTATCTCAAATATATTAGCCTACACTGTAGCCTATAAATATTTAATAATATTATGTTTATTTTATTTGCAGATTTGCTGGAGGATTACTGGAGGGTCTGTTTTCATCTATGTTGGTAAGTTTCAAGACAGCATATAATTAGATGCCATGAAAATTGTTGGATTAGCAATTGGTCTGTCTATGAGCAGACATTCAGAATACCTTAAGCTTGGTATTTGAATTCTGCAATGTGAATGAGAGTCCCGACAAAGCAGGATGATCCTTGAGGGGCAAAGAGCTTGGAATCAGATCTGAATGCTCAATTAAATGCATTGCTTTGAAGTAGAGAAGGGGACCAAATACATGGAACATAACCATCTATACCAAGCTTTAGGATTAATTCACTAAATGCATTATTGCACAAGTGCAAACCTTATTAATTTACTATTAATTTACTAATAAACAATAATAAACAGGTTGTATGATTTTCTTTTATTATTAACTAGCAGGTGCTCGCGGTTTCGCCTGTGATTATGTATTCAACTCGTATATGTTTTATTTAAATAGTTTAATAAACATAAAAATAATTAAAACATATTTATTAACACTGACATCGTTTTGCAGGAATTACGTAATTGTATTCTTAATTATATGTTTTTTGCGTAATAAATATAAATAATTAAACTAACAAACAAATCTTGTGCCATCATATGGGCATACAGATTCGAAATGAAATGATTAAAACGTTCCACAGATTCATGAACCTTGCCCAGATCAAGCATAAACAATTAAAACGATTTATAATTAAAAAGTAAAAAAAAAAACTGTTTCCAGGTACATTTCACGATTAAAGTCGCCGCCCGGGGAAAAAACAACCTCAACTCCCTAGCTTCCCCCCTCCAAAAAAAATAGTGAGTTTCGTCCTAATCATTTTTTCCATTTAGGCATGCGTTCATGATCCCCTTCTGTTCACAAATTCGGTCGGAAACAATTGGATCAAGATAGCAACCGAGTAAGGCCACCTTCAATTAATTTCACAGTTGTATACGGTCGAGTTAATATGTGGTGTTAGATTTAGACGGAAACACAAGCTCAACTGTTATATTAGATAGTTCTAAATAGTCCTATTAATAGTACATTTCATAGATTGATGGCCGGTTTCTACAGTATAAACTCGCGAATTACCTATGGGTAAATTACCCAATGGACAGAATTTAAGTACACAAGAATAACACCACACAAACACAAATAATTTAAAGATAGCAATCACATACACTTGTGACGAGTTTCTAGATAAATGTCCTCTGAGTAAATATGAAAATGACAGAAGAAATGTTCCTACAAACTCAGGCTAGATCTTTCCAAGGGTAAATCGTCGAGTTAATTTATCCTTTCATGGATGGCTGGATAAAATTTAACCTCTTTGTAGGATCAGTAACAATGAGAATCAAAGCCTTCTGAATTAAATTAACTGTACAACTCCAAGGCCTTGCTCATTATATCATTGTGGTTGAAATGGGACTAATTTATCCATGGATAATTTACCCATAGGTAATTCACGAGTTTGTAGAAACCGGGCATAAATGACTTATATTAGGACTTTTACTATTAACTCTTTAATACACTTCTGTGTCTAGTGAAAAGCCACTCAAGTTAAGTTTAAACTATATTAGGCTATATTAACATGATTTAGACCAAGCCTGTCAAACAGTACTCCGAAGGTGTGAAGTCATTCCCCAGTTTCCCCTCCTTTCGCGTCCTCCAAAGTGCAACTGAGCCAATCGCAAGGGCGGGGAAAGTAGGAGAATGACTTCACACCTTCGGAGTACTGCTCGACAGGCCTGATTTAGACACATGTAGGTGCCATGTTTGTGAACTGGCATGTCTAATAGTCGATGTGGGATTTAAGCATGATAGCGGTATATAAGCACATCTCTATATATATCAAAGGCTTTGTCCTGACTGACTGACTGAATGACAGGAATCAACGTACAGCCTAAACTATAACAGGTAGAGACTTGGAATTTTGACAGTACCTTCGCTTCATAATGTAGGTGCTCACTAAGAAAGGATTTTGAAAAATTCTGATTCTAAATGCCAAAAATTAAATGTTTTTGAAAATACTTAATCCCTTTTTACATAGAATTATCAAAACAAATTCACAGAACGTATTGTTACCAGTGGTATCAGGTGGGCTTGGATTAAATTAAATGGATGTTTGACAAATTAGAGAAGGTATCATTGTAATTCATATTATCTATATTAATAAAAGGAATTCTCCTCGATGTCCAGCGAAATCTACTGAACCCAGAGATCTGAAATTTTAAATATAGGTGTGCTGAAGGGTCGGAAAATGCACCTCCAAGCCGGAATTTTAATTTTAGTTTTCGTTTGTGAGTTATGAGTGAAAAACTGGCAAAAAACGTGCATTTTTTGCGTTTTCAAAACATAAGTTTTCAGTAATAAATTTCAATATCAAATCACTTACAGATGGCTTTGGCTATTTTTGTCATCATACCTCATACCTTGGAAATAAAAGCAACGCGATCGCTTGATTTTGTTAGTCCATCCTAGACGATTCATTTGTTTAGAGTGTCAAGGCCCATAGACATATGGCATTTTCAACCTACACGGAAGAAGGATATCAACCCTAAATATGGTCAAACATTGTTCGATTTGGACGAAACTCACTATGCAGGGGTTTTCTGGGCCAAGGAACTCGAATCTGAGGTCGCTTTTACCAGGCGACGCTACATAATCGTGGTATGTAGTCCATGTGATTTAGGTGTTAATAAATATAATGATTTAACTATTATGATCTTAATTTTACATTTTTGAAATAATTATCGTGGGCGAAGCCGCGGGCACATGCTATCTTATAATAATAAAAGGACGTGTTTGTCTGTCTGTCCGCGATGATCATCGAAATCTACTGAACGCAGAGATCTGAAATTTTAAAGATAGATGGACTGAAAGGTGGGCAAATGCACCTCGAAGCCGAATTTTTAATTTTAGCTTTCGTTCGCGAGTTATGAGTGAAAAACTGGCAGAAAACGTGATTTTAGCGCTATCGAAGCATCAGATTTCAGTAATACATTTCAATGTCAAATCAATTGCAGTTGGCTTTGGCTATTTTTGTCATACCGTGGAAATAAAAGCATCGCGATCGCTTGAATGTTGTAAGCCCACGCTGGTCGATTCATTTGTTTAGAGTGTCAAGGCCCACAGACATATGACATTTTCAACCTACACGGAAGAAGGATAATCAACCCTAAATATGGTCAAACATCGTTCGATTTGAACGAAACTTGCTATACAGGGGTTTTCTGGGCCAAGGAACTCGAATCTGAGATCGCTTTTACCAGGCGACGCTATCTAATCGTGTTATGTAATTCACGTGATTTAGGTGTTAATAAATATGATTTAACTATTGTGCTCTTAATTTTTTATTTGTTATTCTTGAAATAATTATCGCGGGCGAAGCCGCGGGCACATGCTAGTACTCATATATGAGATGAATCCACACATAACAGCACGAAAAGGAGAACTTCTAGTTTGTTCTGGTATTGGCCAGCAAGAGAAATATGTTACCAAAATCTGAGTGCAGTTTGTGTTTGCAGTTTCACACATTCATAAAAAAAACGTTCCAGTCTGTGATGCATTGTACAGTATAAGTTAAGCAACTTCTTATACAATTTTAATTTACATCATGTGCATACTTATTCAGTATCTATCATGTGATTTTAATTCCTGTTTTATGAATGTAAGTATTGTATTACTTGATTTTAGTAAACACACACATCTGCTTAAAAAAGCATATACTTACTTAGACTACCACATGATGAATGTGCACGCTAAAAAAAAGCTTTCTAAACTCTAACTTTGAAGAAGCCTATTGTACACATTTTTAAAAGCGACGTAAGTCGTAGAACATTAGATCACTAAGTAATGTTTATTACTGAAGGAATAACTAGGTATACTAACTTTTTTTCCATACGGGGGAGTGTGCAATGCATTCTCATGTTATACTACCACTTATACTATGGCGAAATACGAAGCGAGAAAATCGCAAGATGAATGCTAAAGGTATAGACAGTAACATAATCCCCTGTATAAGTTTTAAAATAAAAATACAATAAATTTTAGTCATTCACAGTAATAATCGGAAGCAAATTTTAAAAAGTAGAAAGAAGCCCATGAAAAATAAATATTTGTACAATAAACTTATCTATTTCCTTATTTTTTAGTTGTTCAGGTTAATTGATTTCGGGTTATTATTAACAATGGGATTGAATAATTTGATACCAAAACAAGAGCTGAATTTTAGACTATTAATTTTAGAATTTTTAGACTAGACAGATGTGAATCGTTTTGTAATTAAAGGATTTGTTTTGTTTTGTTTTATATCTTAAATATTAGGATGTGGATGTGATCTGTAGCTTGAATCTCTAGGTCTAATGCAATTAAATAAAATACAGTATATTTATAAATTTGATAGCCACTGGTATGTTAAATTTTGAATGTATTAATTTAGACGGATAATGGTTTAGATAAACAAATTTTGACAAGAGAATATTATAGAAGAAAAATTCCTCCAACACTGGGACTTGAACCCAGGACCTTTGGCTATTCGCGCCAATGCTCTACCAACTGAGCTAATTTGGAGTTCAATTCATAGTGCCATATGGAATTTTAACAACACGTTTTTGCATCAAACTTAGTGGAGAAAGAATAGTTTTCGAAGCTCCTCTCAATCCATTTAGGCTTAGGGTTTGCCATGCAAACAGTAATGGACAGTAATGTGGATGAGTAGATTACTGTCCATTACTGTTGGTATGGCAAATCCTAAGCCTAATGTGGATGAGTAGATTGTTCTTAAATCGTGCGTGTTTAGAGTTGAGTGGGATAATAAATTTATAGGTTATATTTTTTCTGAGCATCCTGTTGACGAAATATGTACTCCTAATTTGTTTTCCCCATATTAAAGATTTAACACGAAAGTCTAGAACCACTGGGCTAAATGAACTGGCCATAGCATTATTACTTATGATATGTAGCCTATCGCTTTCATTTGTAATTGCATATCACAGGTATGATGTCAGGTCCTGTGACGTACCGCAGAGAAGAAAGAGCTCGAGGTTTCTCTAAAAACAAATGCAATGAATTCTTAGCTATTCGATTGGATTTAATTTTTAATTTAATTTCGGTTTGTTGTAATTAAAATTGTGTGATTTACTTTCTTTATTACCTATGCCACTAATAGGCTATATTAAACATCTTTCTGCATGCCTATTTTAGTAAAAGAATAATATAAATATTTCAGTAAAAAATAATGGGCTGTTTCGATTAATGGAGCATTGGTCACAGATCCCACTGATTATTCTCATATTCTTTCTTTCTCTCTTCCTTTTCTTCTATTCCTCTATACGTCTCTCCTCTATCCTTCTCTATCTCCCTCTCTCTCGCCATTCTTCATCGTTCCTTCTCTCTAATTTTCCTTTATTCTGTTTCTACATCTTTCCTCTTACTTTTTCATCATTACTTTTTTCTTCTTAGATTCCTATATTAATTCATTCTTGCAATATTTATTTGTTTTATTGGATAAATTTGTAGCTAATTTTCAGATGAAACTGACATAAATTTCAATTTTATTTTAATCCTTTTCTTAGGCATTCAAAATGAAATACTGTTGTATAAATGCTAGCTAGTAGGCCTATGGTTTGTATAAAGTACAAAATTAGGCCGGCATTTTCTCTTGTCGGGAAGGAAGAGGCTTAAATTTTGTCAATAATAAAACCAGAATATTTGATTTGATTGAAGTGAAAAATGGCGGGGCATACGCAGCTTTTATTTAGTGCATTTATATTCATTTCTGAATTGCCCCCAACCATGAGCATTTGCTCATTCTGGTGTTGTTTAATAAAAAACTAATGTGGAAAAATTGTAAACAAATATTTCACATATACAGTACATTTAATCAAGACAAACTTTCAACTTTTATCTTGGGTTCCGGAGAGAGAATGATATATTAAGCCACAGCGAACAGAAGTTTAAACTGAAATTCTTGCTAGAAATTGCTAAAGTCATAATACAGGCCCAATGGCAATATTCTGAATATGGGGGTGATAATCTGAATCACGGTGTTTATCAGCGACGTGGATGTGCTAGCTGTATTCTCATGCCGTAACCGTTATTGGAATCAATATTCTCAACCGAATTCCTAATGAATTGCCTGTAATACAATAGGTGCGTATACCATGTTATTGGATTCCAGATTATGGAATTTTGCTATTGCAATATTCCATAGCACGTACTTGTACTCCCTGGGTCTGGATCTCATTCTGCTTCCCTGATGCATATAAAGGAGACAAGTAATTAATAACATAGGATATACGGTAAATCATTAAAATTGATTTTTTTCGACAATACTATATTACGCTTACTACGCGTGAAGTAACGATATCATAATGATACTCATTTCGAAACTGATCTTCATTATGACATCTGTCCTTCGGTCTATTCGTCTGTCCGTGTGTCTGTACGCGCGATAACTCACATTCGTTTAAAGCGTTTCATGAAAATCCGATAAAGTTTATCGGATTTTCACGAAACTCGGTAGCCTATATATAACGTCCATGGGAAGAAGCCTATTGATACTGGACCAAATCGGTTGACCGGTACCAGAGTAATGCCCAATTTAGTGCCTATTTTATGGTAATATATTAGAAAGAATTTATCAAATGCAAATCAGTTCTCATGACAACATAGCCTATTGTTTTACACTGTTCGTATACGGCTTTGGAAGTTACAATACAGTTAGCTATGATATATTCCTTCACATATGATTATAAAGCTAGTCAGTATTTGTTTATTTCGTTGTTCAAGTTGAAATGAGTAGGCTACTACATGAATACTGTTAGCCTATTTACAGAAGGCATATTTCCGTAAAATAATTAGGCCTACGTACGTTACACGTTTTGTGAAATGTTGACATATTTTAAGAATTTCTTATGTCAGTGTATACGAGTATGACTTACGGGTAAGTATCAAACTTTAGACCTTTTTTCTTCCGCAAGCCCTGCTTAGTGAATCGATCTTGAGCTTAACTCTGGGATAGATTACAAAAATAACTTATTTTCTGCATATAATTGCAATTATCACTGATTAAACAAAAGCATTCTGCGACTTTGTTATACAGGTATAAGTTTATCTAATTTTATTACTAAGCGAGATTGATGTTGCTTCTCGAATACTAAACTCCATGGCGCTACATCCCTGGAGGGACTAGGTCTACCTTCCGATCGCTGCGTCATCTACCTTAGGCTGATGGCAATATTGGGGGCATGTGATGAGGCTTGCTCCTCAGTCTGTATCAGGAGGCTGAGTTCGTCCCGTTCCAGAACTTCCTGCCTCAGAAAACTCAGAGGGATACATTGATCGAACCCGGGCCTGCGGATCTGTAGCCAGCTACACAAACCACGAGACCACGCAGGCAGTTTTCATATTGTTACACTACCCATAAAGTTGTACATTATTTTCATATCTCCTTTCACCCGTGTGTGGCTTATATTATATACCCAATCGCTGGGTTCAGAAATTGTCTTTGGACGATAGACAATAGACACTTGTAACTAGTTGAAATTCCATATTTTCTTACAGTGTATTGGTCAATGATTCATGAGCTAGATGATGTCATAAACACGCTATAGCCTAATCGAGTTGCTCTAGTTCACCGGTTCCCTAACTTTCTTGTCCTGGGACCCACCTTCACCTAGAAATTTCTTTCGCGACCCACTACTACATAACGATAACCAATATAGGCTATATAAAAATTTTTTCGCGACCCACCACTACATAATGATAACTAGGGGGCGGATTTCTATGACATGTCATATTTTTCCTCTTTGCATTATTTCAGGTTTCCGACTAATTTAAACCCGATTCCAAGCATCCTGGTGAAAATGGAACGGCTTTTATTGTGCATATAACTGCATATTTAGGAAATTTTCAACTATTGTAGCATATTTAGTATGAATATGCATATTTAGGTCATATTTTTGGCATATTTGTATGCATATTAAAGAAATTTTGAAGTTTCATATCACATTTTGTAAATTTTGCATTATAGTGATACTTTTTGAGAATTTACAGATATTTTAAATAATTAACATTATATTTTAATAAAATGAATTGTAATGAAACTTTAAAAAAATATACATATTGTGTAAGTGGTAAAGTCATATTTTAAATTTTATTTGTAATATTTTAATGTTTTTAGGTCATAAATGCATGCATATACCCTATTTTTTAGGTCATAGAAATCCGCCCCCTAATGATAACCAATATAGGCTATATAAAATACAGCACATGTTTTTCATATGCCTTTCAATAGTTTTATTGTGTTCAAATGCCCTGCTGAGAAAACGCAGTTGAAATAAAAATGGTAAAGGTTATTTCAATAAAGAACATTGTCCAACTAGTACATTTTATTTTTTTTAATTAATGAGATTCGTGAAACTGCACTTTTTTATTTACAAGAGATTCGATATCAGGATTAAAAGTTGTTAGTTTAATTTTTCCCGCCCTTTTCGCGACCCACCGAAATTGCTCCGAGGGTCGCGAACCATAGTTTGGGAACCACTGCTCTAGTTAATATTTCTTCCTGTCAATAGGTGCGCTATGTGCAATCTCCGAGGAGGTTAGAGAAGCACATTACTAGTGGCGGGATGGAAATGTCGGTTATTTGTGCGCGAAGTAAGTTGTCTGTTTTTATGTTTAAAACAAGTGATTAATATGCCTTCACCGAGTGAATTTGTGAATAGACAGTACTATATCAAATTTCTTGAGACTCCATGATAGTAATGAGCAGGATATAATGCCAGGTGAGTGATATTAAGAACAGTTTTAGATTGCCATTCCGGAGAAGGGTTGTGTGTTTGGATGTAGCTCACACTGAAATGGCTTCCCTTGACCTTGATAGCTACTGCATCACAACGTACAATTCATGTAGCCTACAGTCTTAGCAACATAAACCAGACCATCGTTTTGATACAGTAGTTATTTATACTGTATACTTTGTAAAGAAAATTTCACATTATACATACTTTTATAGCATGTAAATTATATTCTTACTTGTATGTTGACGTGTCCCGTAACATGCAATATGTTCCGATGGACAGAATCAAATCAAATCACAGTATTATTCCGGGCCGTTCCGTATGTGGGGCAAGTGGTAAAGTTTATCAGGTCCTGTGCCATGAGGAATGAGATAATGACGATAATAATTGTAAGATAATAATAATGATAATGATCATAATAATCATCATCAGAGACCGGATTTTGGCAGAATGTCGTTTAAATGTGTTTAAATCTATCTTCAATTTGTAAGTGAATCTGTACGATTTAGGCCTACATCTTTGTGATTGAAACGACGCAGTTTTATGTTGCCTTTTTCTGCCTTCTTTTCTTATACAATTGCCGAAATAAATGCCTTTTGCTGCCTATTTGATTATTAAGTGCCAAAATGGGGGAACGGGTAAATGACCGTCCGTCTGTTTGTCAATGTGTCCGTGTGTCAAATATGCTTTATCGGATTTTCATTAAACTTGGTATACGCTTATATAAGGTCCATGGGAAGAAGCCTATTGATATTGAACCAAATCGGTTGACCCGTACCGGAGTAAAGCCCAATTTAGTGCCTATTTTATGGTAATATTTTACAAAGAATTTATCAAATGCAAATCAGTTCTCATTACAACATATTGTGTTATTATACAGCTTTGGAAGTTCCAATACAGTAAGCTATGACAAATAACACCAACCACAATTCCTTCACATATGCTTATCAAACTAGATCTTTGTTCTTCCGTAAGCCCGGCTTAATGAATATAGGCCTATCTGGAGCTTAACTCGGAAATTGATTAAAAAATAACTTATTTTCTGCATAATTGCAATTATCACTGATTGAACAAAAGCATTCTGCGCTTTGTTACATCACCTTACCTGATTTTGATTATTTATTGGAATGAGAGGTGCTCTGTAACATTTTTGTTTAAAACATCATAGTTTTGGTTAATTCGATATTTAAATTCCTTCTGGTGTTCTCATTAATAAGGGCCCACTGACATATATTTCCCTTTTTTATGAGCAACTTCAGTAATTTTACACAATTAATTCCAGAATGATACATAATTACAGAGATCGCACGCGTTTAGTCAAAGCGGATTTTTTAAAAGTCATATGTAGCCAAAATATTGCAATCTTCATTTCTTTATATCGTTTAAAACACATGTAATAATTTGTATCTGATAATGCCCGTACTTACACCTCTGCTCAATTAAAATATATTAATTACACAATCTAATTTAAAATTTGCCTTACTATAAAATTCTTTTGAGCGAAACATAAATTAGGCTATTTGTCTAAAACACTAACTTATGTAGCCTATATTAACAATATGCAGTCTTAAAATTAACAGCTGAAATTACTTTAATATGTTAATATGTGAGGGCCCGGATTTTTATGTGCTAAAAAACTTAAAAATATTTATTTTTTATGTGCTAAAAATGTTTAAAATATGTGCTAAAATTTTAAAAATATGTGCTAAAACTAAAAAAAAAAAATATATATATATATTTTTCTGAAAAAGAAACAAAAACACCAGAATGTGTATTGAAACTCACCAATTGCAGCTAAACATCAGATGTAAAATGCTGACTGGAGTTGCTGTGCGCAACAAATGTCATCTCCAGATTATGGATCACAAATCCTTGCCTATTATCCGAGAATAATGCCTTACATTGAGAAAAGGAACGTTCTACATCACACAATGTCAACCTTGCATATTTGAAGAGCTGTACTGTATATCACTAACACACACACGATCAAGTTCACTTATGTTTTGGCCTTCCAAAACTTGAGCGACTTTGCAGCGTGATTGGTAGCCACCATTTTCCTCAAACATACCTTTAAATTTTCTTAGAACTTCTATTGTCGAACCTGAGATAGTGTTAAGTTGCCTTTCAACATATTGTATTTCTTTAACCGAACTACGCAATGTTGAGATCGGGTTCTGTTCTTCTCCGATAAGCAAGTGCAAGTGAATCACTCTCACCTCATTGCAAGTGAAGCATTTGTGTTGAATTAATTCGAGATACAAATTTTTGTTGTCAAATGTTAAAAGAGAATGAGGAAAAGTACTAAAATATTTATTTATGGAGAATATATCGAAAATATTTATTCATATAATTTTTTTTTTTTTTTGTAAAACATGTATTTTTATGTAAAATAAAATTTAGAATTTGCGGTTTTCGGACCTTGATATGAGCATCAGGAAAAAAAAAATTACATAAAAAATCCGGAAAAGTACTAAAATATGTATTTATGGAGAAAATATCGAAAATATTTATTCACATAACTTTTTTTGTAAAATATGTGTTTTTATGTGAAATAAAATTTGGAATTTGCGTTTGCCGGACCTCGATTTGGATATAAAACTTTGTTTTAGGAATGTACGCATCAGGAAAAAAAATATTTTTTTACATACAAATCCGGGCCCTATTATAACTTCCATACAATTGTCTATTGTAAGTTAAAATTCGCGTTTCGGTATTAATTCACTATCTTCAGGCAGATTACTTTAGGTGTGGAGCTAATGTAGCCTATTACGTGAGTTGCTTCGTCATTGATGCATATTATTGTTATATTATTATTACTATTATTATTACTATTATTATTGCTGCTTTTATTAAGAAACCTAGGACCCTAAAAATCTCCCCAGTTACATTTCTAAGTATAAGCAAATACAGTAGAGAAGCCATAGCGTTTCATACAGGGATGATCCTATGGATGATCGATTCAGCATAATTCACCATTATTGTAATTATAACATTTTAACTCAGTTAATCGAACTGAAATTCGCATAGCACAAGCTTTACTTTTTCGCCTGGCATTATAATTTAGTTCCACCGTTGTGGCGCAGGAGATGCTTTCGCTCCTCTCATGCAGCGGGCCTGGGTTCGATTCCTGGTCGGGACAAGTTACCTGGGTGAGGTTTTTCCTCACCTGTGAGACAAATGTCAGGTAACTTTAGGCCCTTGTGGTCCCCGGATATCATCTGGCCGTCATTATCATCTTCATCCCACCCTCGCCTTGTTCGTCCTATGTATTCGTGTTGTCTCGGAGGTGGCCCCGGCAAAGGGCTGATCACTCATCCGAGGAGGCCCTCCATGTCCTTGTCTGGTCAAAAAAGTATGTCTGTGTTGTGATCCATAGTTCATTCCTCTCCCGACAGGTCAGGCCGCATAAAAGTCCGTATAAGGGAGTGGTAAAACTACGAAAGAGGAAGAAATAAATAAATTATAATTTAGATGTTATATTTATATTTGTAAAAATATTACATTTATTTACTAATTTAATGCATTCATTTATTATTATTATTATTATTATTGAGGATTGTAGGCCCATTATTTTTGTGTATAAATGTTAGCCTATTATTAACAATTACACATAAACGACTTATGTCGTATTTGAAACATGGAGCATCAGTTTATAGTGGATAGTAGGGTACACAGTATACAATTTCGTCAGCCTACACTCTATAAAACCAATGAACCAAGTTGGAAATAACATTAGTGAATTGGTGGACAATTCCGAGTTTCAGATATACGGTCATTAGTGAAAATTTGAAAGCAGATACATAGGGGCATGGTGGGGACTAGGCTCGATTTAATAGACACGCGTCTTACAACCTACAAGTTACGACTGAGGGAATTTCCCATGGGCAATTAAACTCATCCCGCTGGCTGATACAAAGTGAAGGTTAGGTCCTGTACAAGTTACTGCTTTTCCTAACTACTGTATATCGTTAGGTGAGGACGGTTTAGTTGACTTCACGTTTCTCACTCACTGTTCCAAAAGCGGTGTTTGAAAATTAATTGCATTGTGTAGATAAATAAATCTTTATTTATTTAATCTGGCAGAGTTAAGGCCTTAAGGCCTTAAGGCCTTCTCTTACACTTAACGAGAGACAGAAGAAAAAAAGGAACAAACAAATACACTAACATAGTTCTATAAGTAGTAAGAATACATTAATTATATACATATAGGCCTACAGTAGATAACTGAGTCTATGTTAGCCTACATGAAATAAAACTAAGATGTTATATCAAAAATCATACCTGAGGAACTACGAGCATTTTTACCCTAAAATAGTTTTTTTTTTTTTTTTTTTTTTAACAATTTTTTGAAAATAGATTTAGGCCTATAGTTCTATAGACGTCGAACTGCGCAGAAACAACTTGCTTCCAAATCTTGCAATAAGATCTTTTCATTCGATTTCTGGTCGGATGCCGTTCCATCTAAAAGTGTAGAGGTCTTCAATGTCAGTATAAGAAACATTTTACTTTACTTATATAATAAGCCTATGAATGCTTTAAAGTGAGGGAAAAATTAATCAGTTGACTTCAGTTGAAATGATTATTTCGAATTTTGTTTTTGGTAATAAACGTAAAAGTACGAATGAATTCTACATTTTATACCTAGCATTAGGATTCATGTAAACCCATACACGAGTGATCTGATTTAGACATCAGAAGAGTAGAGCAGTTCAATATTCTATGAAGAACGCAAAAAATGTTATCGGGGATAAAACTCATATAATCCCACTTTACGATTCCATACTAGGTTGCTTCATGTCAAAGTACAAACATCTTGAAGATATTTATATTTGTGGGAGTTTTTCCATTTCGAACATCACAACCCTCGGGAGAGATCACTTCATTTATTAATATTTTTTTGCATCCACCATAAAATGTGTAACATACAATATTTCGTAAATCTCTGTCTATGTACTCTAGTTCATAGTTCAAACTTCTTCGGGAAACTGAAGCTAAGATTGTTTTAATTAACGGGTGAACTGAGTAATTGTGAACTTGCATCAGAATACACTTGAGGGTATGTGTAACAGCTTTCGTAAACATAGTTGCAACTAAATTGTTTAAAAAATTGTGTTTGAGTAATTTACTTAAATTTTCCTTAATAGCTCAATGTTTTTCTTACGACTTCTATGATGCGGATGGTAAGGTCTATTATTTAAAAATAAACAGTCCCTTAAATTTATTATAGGCAACACATACAGTCAATAGTGAACACGTTACGATCATTAGTTCATCCTTCGTCCGCAAGTGAACAATACTAGCCTACATTTCACTGTAACTGGTGCTGGTATTACTGTACGGGAATACTTTGCGTTACAGAGTAGTTAACTTCTATCATGTTCTTGTTTGTTTGTTATAGATATAAACGAGTTTGTGTGTTGCTTTGCAGGCCTGTAACCGTTTTGCCGGAAGTTTATCCCGCTGGAATTCTTTCACATGCCTGTAAATCTACAGACGTGGGACTGTCGCGTTTCTGTACACACAACGTTTTAACTACGCTAATCCACGAGCTTGAACTCGTAATACGAATGCCTTACATTCTAACCCACTTAGGCGGCTCTGTAATCTTAAATTATTTTAATTTTCCTCCGTTAAAAAAGTTTAACTTAATAGTTTTAGCTCATATGTTAACTTTTGTATATTTTTCTTTCCTCTCTTATCGATATATTTATTGCAACCACTTTATTGTGGGTGCCACTTTTTAAATAATTATATTCCCAAGATCTGCCTCTACCTGCTGCCACTCTAATCCTCTTCGACTTGTCAATTAGTGAATAGAAAGGCAATTAGGCGTATTCACACAGTCTGCAGTCCAGTAAAATGTTGCTAAATAAGTACCACAGCATGTTTATTTCTCTTGAGAAGTACAGTAGTAAACGACAGCGGCAACTCTGGGGAAATCCACACGACTACAAGAGCACTTTTTTTTGGTCGGTGTCGGTGTCAGTGCAGAATTTCGGATTAGAGAACAATGCTATTAAGACGATGGTTTAGGACGAGGTCTTCTTAAAAAGGCACGAGCAGTACTCGAGTTTGCTCATCTGGGGGCCTTCCAATAAGGTTCATATTGTTAAGATTTATAATGTTTGCAGTATGTACATTGATAACATGTGAAATGTATGAAATGTGAAATGTATAGTATTTTGTTTCAAAAGACATGGCAGTCATTTACTTATAAAAGATGATAAATTTATGAGCATAATATGTAAGATCATATCCCGATTCATTACCGGCTAAAAATAGAACTGCAGTGTTGAGTAAAGTAGGAATAGAGTTATCTTACCTCACGTTTTTTCCTTTTAAAAAATTATATGGAGATGTGCCATTCACTCTGTCAAAATGACTTGCACATACAGAGTCGTACAGGTGTTAGCTACTACTGAATGCAATCATAATTAAATTAATTGCTTTTCGATCTGTTAATAGAAAAGAAAGTATGTCCACTTTTTTCAGGTATCAATAGCCTAAGCACGATACGGATACAATGAAGTTATCGATCCTTTCAGCGATAATTCTAACCCTGCATGTTTCTTAAATTACCTGTTAAGCGATAGATCATTTCTTATACGGTACATTTAAACTTGGATTCATAGCTAGTTAAAAACAAACACAACTCTTAGACACCCTATGCGATATAAAACATAATATATAAATAGCATATACCCTGTTACTGAAAGTCGTTCATCATCTGCGACCAATCCAACGTGCCGTGTAGAATACACAATACCACACAACTGTTACTGATATTTCCATTATTGGTTATCTGATTTGTCGAGCCAGATGCATAAAAGGCCGACGGCAGTAGACCTTCTATTGTTTTTCTCCTCGGCCATCTACATACTAAATGATTCTCTGTTTTTATTATTTATCTGATTTATTGTACACAATATCAATTTTCGTTATTTAAAATTCAAGACGGTTGCTTTCAATTTGTATTTGAACATAATTCATCAATCATCATGCTCAAAACAAATAGTGTATCCTACAACTAGTCTCACATACATTGCATTTTACGTTTGAGTGGCCTATTGAGATCGAATTAAGTTAGCTTGTTACTTATAACACTCATGTAGGTGGAGATCCAACAAATTGAATCTGTGAGAGGATCCACGTGGGATGGGCGCCGTTTACCCGTTAAAGCCAAAGCTCAGGAAGTTGGGATTTCTCAGACATCAATAGTGGTAGGAGTAGTACTAATAGGAGTACTTTATTGTTTACATACTTCAGTGTTCACAAAGATGTTACAAGTTTAACAGTTTAATGGAGGGCTAAGGTAATCGATTGAATGAAATTCTTTGCAAACTTAATAGTATACTAGCATGTGCCCGCGTCTTCGCCCGCGATAATTATTTAAAAAATTAAAAATTAAAAGCATAACCCTAATAGTTAAATCATTATATTTATTAACACCTAAATCACGTGGACTACATATCACGATTAGTTAGCGTCGCCTGGTAAAGGCGCCCGCGGTTTCCCCCGCGATAATTATTTCAAAAATTAAAAACTAAAAATTAAGAGCATAATAGTTAAATCATTATATTTATTAACACCTAAATCACGTGAATTACATACCACGATTAGATAGCGTCGCCTGGTAAAAGCGATCTCAGATTCGAGTTCCTTGGCCCAGAAAATCCCTGTATAGTGAGTTTCGTCCAAATCGAACGATGTTTAACCATATTTAGGTCTATGTTGATTATGCCTCTTCCGTGTAGGCTGAAAATTTCATTTGTCTACGGGCCTTGACATTCTAAACAAATGAATCGACCAGCGTGGGCTTACAACATTCAAGCGATCGCGATGCTTTTATTTCCACGGTATGACAAAAATAGCCAAAGCCAACTGCAATTGATTTGACATTGAAATGTATTACTGAAATCTGATGCTTCGACAGCGCTAAATTCACGTTTTCTGCCAGTTTTTCACTCATAACTCACGAACGAAAGCTAAAATTACAAATTCGGCTTCGAGGTGCATTCGCCCACCTTTCAGTTCATCTATCTTTAAAATTTCAGATCTCTGCGTTCAGTAGATTTCGATGGGCATCGTGGACAGACAGACAAAAAGCATGTGCCCGCATGTGCCCGCGGCTTCCCCCGCGATAATTGTTTCAAAATTAAAAACTAAAAATTAAGAGCATAGTTAAATCATTATAATTATTAACGCCTAAATCACGTGGAGTGCATTCCACGATTAGGTAGCGTCCCCTGGTAAAAGCGACCTCAGATTCGAGTTCCTTGGCCCAGAAAACCCCTGTATAGTGAGTTTCGTTCAAATCGAACAATGTTTGACCATATTTAGGGTTGATTATCCTTCTTCCGTGTAGGTTGAAAATGTCATATGTCTGTGGGCCTTGACACTCTAAACAAATGAATCGTCTAGTATGGACTAACAAAATCAAGCGATCGCGTTGCTTTTATTTCCAAGGTATGAGGTATGATGACAAAAATAGCCAAAGCCATCTGTAAGTGATTTGATATTGAAATTTATTACTGAAACTGATGCTTCTAAAACGCAAAAAAAAATGCACGTTTTCTGCCAGTTTTTCACTCATAACTCACGAACGAAAGCGAAAATTAAAATTCCGGCTTCGAGGTGCACATTCCGACCCTATAGTCCGCCTATGTATAAAACTTCAGATCTCTGCGTTCAGTAGATTTCGCTGGGCATCGCGGACAGACAGACAGACAGACAGACGGAGGAAGACAGACACTTCCTTTTATTAATATAGATTGCGATACAAGTGCCGTAAGGCACGTTTACGGGTCGAGGAAACAGATTGAAAACCCGAGGCGCAGCCGAGGGTTTTTAAGTTTTCGAGACCCGTAAATGCCTTTACGGCCCGTGTATTGCATGCTATTTTTTGCACGATGATTATTTATATCAATTTAATTATATTAATTGTGATATTACCTGAAAATATTATGTAAATACATTCTTGAAAATAGATGTTTATTTCAGAAAGTGATTCGCATGTGTTTGTTGTTATGGGAACCGAATATTTGTCCTGGGGGCATTGTCCATAAAGACTTGTATTATGAAGTGTATCGTAATGAATTATGACGTGGCGCTTGGACCGTAAGTAATTTAACCTCATCGCAACGCCCTTAGCAACACATTGTGTGGGAATGTCAACTTACGATCCATGTAAACAACTTTCGTAAGTAACACTTACTAGCTAAGGAGGGCAAAAAAGTAATAATAGCATAGATTAGACATGCATGCATGCATGCATACATACATACATACATACATAATTACGAACTAGTTAAACATTACCTCCAAGACTTTACAAGATTCTTAAACAAAATAGATTTTGAAAAATTATAATTAATTGTAAGAGTAATTAGAAATAAGTTAACTGTTAAGAAGTAGAAATAATAAGCTTAATTAGGTAATTAGGATATAATCAAAAAATAATATACAAGTTCTAGTTATAAGATAATATCAACTGTAAATAATGTACAATAACACATGTATTATTACTTTGTAATGGGGCATGTGGACTATGCTAATAAAAAAAAAAAAAAAAAAAAATACATACATACATACATACATACATACATACATACATACATACATACATACATACATACATACATACATACATACATACATACATACATACATACATACATACATACATACATACATACATACATACATACATACATACATACATACATACATACATACATACATACATACATACATACATACATACATACATACATACATACATACATACATACATACATACATACATACATACATACATACATACATACATACATACATACATACATACATACATACATACATACATACATACATTTGAATCTGTGAAAATATTCTCTGAGCTTTCCGTTCCCTGTTAGAAAAGTTGTTAATTTACCTGATAAGTTTAATTTGACAGATAATCTTTACTTGACGTTAGGGAAAAATGACTTAGTCACCGCACCCTTTTCGGTTGTATTACTGATAACCCAAATTGTGTATGTAATAAGGAAGTTCAAACTGTGGACCCCCTTCTGTGGAGATGTGAACAATTGAAGACTCAAAGACAGATTTTGGAAAGAGACATAACGAAAGTGGGAGGGAAGTGGCCTATCAGCAACAATGAACTTATTGTGAAACATAAGACACTCTTTGTTAAATTCATAAACAGTATCGATCTTGATTAATTTTAAACACTTGGCAGGCATCAGTATGTTAATAACAACAGTGCCATTAATATTATAATTTGTAACATGTATGTAAAGTAACTTATGCATGTAATATTACAAGAAGTAATGGAGCATGCAGCAAATAAAGGACAAAAAATAAAAATAAAAAATACATACATACATATACATACATACATACATACATACATACATACATACATACATACATACATTCAGGGAAATGAATTAGCAGACCAACTTGCTAAGAATGGAGCGGCCAGCACAGATAGTGTAAGCTACAGGAAGATCCCAAAAAAGCGCTATAGCGAGAGAGTTGATAAAGGAGAGCATGATGAAGTGGCAAATAGACTGGGACCAAACTAACAACGGTGCAATCACCGAGACATTCTTCCCAATTATACAAGACCGGTTAAAACTGAAAATAAATGTATCACCAAATTTTACTACGATAGTTACTGGGCACGGAAAACTCAGAACATATCTTAAAAGGTTTAAAATTTCAGAAGTTTCTGAATGTGTGTGCAATAAAGGTGAACAAACTGTGGAACATTTGTTATTTCAGTGGGAAATTTTGAAAATGGAAAGATACTTATTAATAGCAGCAGTGTTAAAAAGTGAAAATTGGTCAATAGAGAAACACGCGCTTATAAACAAATACCTTAAGAACTTCTTAAAATTCACGACTCCATGCCATTTGACAAACTATAACATATATGCATGAAACCACATTAATGCCTTAATTTGTTAAATGATTCAGATGTTATAACTCTAGATTTAATATAATATTGAGTGTAAATATGTTAGACATTGCTTGTAGTATTACGAATGTAATGGGACATGCAGGAATTAAATTAAATAGAAAAAATACATACATACATACATACATATACATACATACATACATATACATATATACATATACATACATACACACATATATATACATAGGCTACATACATACATATATACATACATACATACATACATACATACATACATACATACATACATACATACATACATACATACATACATACATACATACATGGAAGAAGCAGAAATGTACGCGAATACTGACTTGAAGCTAATAGAAGGATGGTCTAAACAATATAAAATCCAGTTCAACAGCAGCAAATCAAAAGCTATGCTGATATCTAAGAAGAGAAAAGAAGAAAATAGTAAAATATGCATATATCTAAACAACAGGACACTAGAGCAAGTGAAACAAGTAAAATATCTCGGGATATTATTCGATGAAAAAATGAACTTTGGTATTCACATAAAACAAGCAACTGAAAAGTGTGTAAAGCTGATAAACGCTTTAGCGAAGTCTGCGAAGCTGAACTGGGGTCTCGGACAACAAGCCTTACGAACAATCTATAAAGGTGCTGTACTTCCGATGCTATTATACGGCGTTCAAGTGTGGGAAGAAGCAATCCTAAAGAGGAAGAACATGATAAAATACCAGCGTGTGCAAAGATTAATGAATATTAGAATTTCAAAAGCCTACCGAACTGTGTCTTATGAAGCGTCCTGCATTTTAGCAGCAGTAACACCAATCGACATAAAAATTAAAGAAGTGCTGGATATATATAAAGAAACACATATGACAAATGAAAACGAAACACAGAGAACTATCGAAGAAGCCCCCAAACCAACTGAGTGGCCCCATCCGGCAAACAGAGTCATTGTTCAAGAGGCACAAGCAAACATAGCATACAATATAGAAATCTTCACTGATGGGTCAAAAATAGATGGGAAAGTCGGCGCTGCAGCAGTCATCTTCCAAAATGGGGAACTGATAGAAACATTAAAATACAAACTCGGCTTGCACTGCTCCAATAATCAAGCGGAACAGATCGCGATATTACGTGCCCTAGTGGCAATAGAAGACAATAAAAAAATAGAGGACGACAAGAGACTGGTGTTAGTTAATACAGATAGCAAAATTACAATAGACCTCCTTAAGAACGGTAAAATAAAAAATGAAATAATTGAACGAATAAAAGAAAAAATTAAATACCTCCAAGACAATGGCTGGACTATCCACATAAAGTGGGTTAAGGCGCATGTTGGGCTATATGAAAATGAAATGGCCGATCAATTAGCAAAGAAAGCTGCGAAGGAAGACACCGGGGAAGTTATTTACAGCAAAATCCCGAAAAGCCATGTCGTCAAGGAAGCCGAGGAGAAAGGATTGCGGACCTGGCAAGAGCAATGGAAGAATTCGACAAAAGGAACTACTACCAGAATGTTTTTCCCTTCAGTGATGGAACGTCTAAAGCTGAGGGTTCCACTAAACGGACAGATAACAGCCATCTTAACAGGTCACGGGAAGACAAGAGAATATTATACAAGATTTAAAATACAGGAAAGTGCACTGTGTAAATGTGAACAAGAAGATCAAACTGTTAATCACTTAATATTTGAATGTACTCTCCTAAATAGCGAAAGACAAGAACTAAAACAAAACATAAGATTAAAAGGTGGACAGTGGCCAGTAACAAATTACGAACTAGTTAAACATCACCTCCAAGACTTTACAAGATTCTTAAACAAAATAGATTTTGAAAAATTATAATTAATTGTAAGAGTAATTAGAAATAAGTTAACTGTTAAGAAGTAGAAATAATTAGGTTAATTAGGTAATTAGGATATAACCAAAAAATAATATACAAGTTCTAGTTATAAGATAATATCAACTGTAAATAATGTACAAAAACACATGTATTATTACTCTGTAATGGGGCATGTGGACTATGCTAAAAAAAAAAAAAAAAAAAAAAAAAAAAAAATATATATATATATATATACATACATACATACATACATACATACATACATACATACATGCATACATGCATACATGCATACATGCATGCATGCATACATACATACATACATACATGCATGCATGCATGCATGCATGCATCATACATACGAGGATAAGTCAATAAGTATCCGCAATTTTTGTTTAATCTTTTGTAGGTTGGCTGTACCGCTTTGTGCTCGCGCACGTAGACATATTGTTCATCTGTCTTCGCTGGTAGAATGTTTGACTGTTATGACGCCACTGAGTTTTGCGCTGTTGCACATTGAACATGATTGTACCGCTCAGCGTTTGCACCAAAGAATAATAACATGCGGTGATCTGTTTATTGTCGTCTGAAGGTGTACCAGGAGCCGAATTCTAATGCTATTTGTGCACCTATTGCAGAAAAGAACTTTTTCGAAGAGTTTGATTCCCAACAATATTTGGATTATAAGTTCTTAATAGTTAAATTTAAGAGCATAAATTTTCTAGGCTCATTAACAGGAACTTAATCGTTTGGATGTTCATATACTTAAATTGTATTTTATACTACATAGGCCTATAATGAGGAACAATCTTCAACTTCTTAAAAATCAGTTTACTGTGCGCTTTAGAATCACAGCTCCAAGAAACAGAAAATACTCTATAATACAATAAATAAATTACATAGCAGTTAAAGCCAACGGAATAAGTTTATATAATATAGATATCCGAATCTGGCAATTTGGAGGAATAAAATCCGCACCATGACATAAAAATAAGAATAGGCTATATAAGTAATTACTGTGTTGTATGCAGGCCTAGTTTCGTATCAGATAGCCTAAATTTCAATATTTGCTATAATTTGAAACTTTGACAAATTCAAATTTATTACAGACTATAGAACTGTGTGGTATAAGTTGTTAAGACACATTACAAAACATTAGAGTATATTTGGTAATCAACATTTAATTCAGCTTATTAGTAACAATGTTTAATTTTACATAATTCATAACTACTTAGTCAATTATATCACTGCAACTATTGAGCAAAATGCTTTCAGGTCCAGAAACGCTTGGTTCGGTTTATTTTAAATTCAAAGTTCGGGAATAAGCTTGAATTTACTAGTATCAACTTATAACGAGGTAGTGAGGGCAATGTAGACTTACCTACTGTATGGTTTAAATGACATGTGTACATGTGTACGAGCCGTGTATCTTTATTCAGATAATTAATTTGCATGGCCTATCAAGCAATTGGCATCAAAACTTAACAAAATGTGTATTTGCGCTTTAAATGTTTCATTTTTCTCTGATGGAGTATTCCATTCGCATTTTCCTCTTGAATTCTATACTTTTCTCTTTAGGATGAAGAAAGCAAGCTTACATTAATAAAAAAAAATATTTTACTCTCCACTTTTGCAATAGTTGTAGTTCCTGATAAATAAATAAGTAGGGGATGAACCAGGGCATTATGTGCAAACGGTAAAAAGTATCAAAGAATTTTACAGATTTGTGGATTTCCTTTCCAGTTATCTGCTTAATTTTTTTCTTGTTTTTGCATTCCTCTCTATTATTAAAACGTGTTTCATTTCCCACTTTTCTAGATTAATAATTTCTATGAGTGTAATTGTTTTCTGTTACTGACACTCAGCTCCTTATAATAAAAGCTGAAGTAATTGGTTGTGTAATAGGTTCGTAATTTTGTATTAATTCTTAATTCCCTGTGCCCATTATTTTTTCGCTGATCTGCTAGTAAGACATGAAATCAAGAATGAAAGAGTACAAATTAATAGAATGGAATATACTATGTCTCTCTTATCGGTATATCAGCTTAAATACAGTCTAATATGATGTTCGCTCGACCCCTTCGTAATCATTTTCGCAATAGAAAGGAAGATGTATTGATCTTCAAAGCTTTACTCATTATGTACTGTCATTCGCTTTAACTTTATGCAAAATTTAATCAAAGCCTTCATTATACAGAATGTGTAGTCACAGATGTTCCGAATATGACAAAAGTTTATGCCATCATCTTCCAGCCACAGCGGAGACCATATGAAAAGAAGGGGAGCCTTTTAATCTATTTCATATTGCTAATACTAAGAGAATGACCTACAAGAAGAAGAAGACCTTAGCAACAAGGGAGGGAAGATAAGAAGGGTCGCAAGGGGGCGTAACTAAACAACGGAATGGGAACTTCATAACTACCGTGCATTTTTCTTTCTTGTCTTTTAAGTAGGGTGACTTTTGACAAAATGAGAGCCGTTTCGTCAGTATCTCGTGGGGTTAGTTTTTCTCCAGATGTTGTATCCACGGATCCACCCTTCTAAAGTGCACATGGAGGGATGCATCAGGGAGGGATGGGTTCAAAGCCCTTTCTTCCGGTTTCCGATGCTTGCATTCTTTCCTTCTTTTACATTTCATCAAGCTCCTTAGCAATCCACAGAAGACTTAGCAAGGAAATCAAACAAGTTCTGTGCATCAGGAAGTTGACATTTCTAATGCACTCCCTCTCTGTTTGACATGTGAACCACGCCACAGACCTTCCATTTTCCCCCTTATTAAACATAACGATAGTAGTATAAAGCATACTTTGTTTCCTCAGAAGAGCTCTGATTTGATGTTTTCACAGTAACCGTGATGATCTGATTTGTTGTTGCTACCGTGGTCTGAATACAGAGAAATGAATTTTCATGATTCTATGTACTGTATTTCTTGGAAAGTTAGATTTCTCCATTAGGGACCCTACTGAGGAAATGTCACAGTTACAAGTTTGTATGAATATACTCATTTATTGTGGTAACAAACTCTAATTTTAATCTCATCTTCAGAGTGGCATAAGTGTCAGTAACTAAATAATTGCTATATATTGAGCATCTTATTTAATGATACATCGGCACTTTCTGTACGTGGGAGTAGATGTTGTATACCAGCTGTAATGACATTTGGTTCAATATATTACATCGAAGTATTAGTTCATGGATTAGTAACCAATCCATTATAAGAATATGTAAAGGTTCAATCAACTGACAATTGCAAGTGTCTATCGTCATAATATTATCATTTTATTTTTATAACTTTCATTTCATTGCACTTTTACTTGTCTTTTTAGGTAAATTAACAAGGATTGAACACTAAAATATATTTAAACTTGTAACTTCTTTGATAAAAAAAAATAAGCATTGAACACAATTGGTTATATATAAAAGGAGACATGAAAATGATTATTTATATGTGCGGTGCAGCATTTTAATCTCGTATAATGTATACAATATTAATTACGCGATATTATTTTAGCAACGAGGTTAATCTGGAAAATACAATAGCTTACAGTTGATGAGAATCGCACGAAGCGCGACTATCGACGATGGCGCGGCGATCGACATACGTCGATTGTTTTGCCAAAGGCTATCTCACAATGACACCAGAATGACAGGAATAACGTAGTTTTATTCATCTTCGAAGTTATATTTTATTCTTCTTTACATGATTGTCTCTGTGAATATTCGCTAAATAGACACAACAAATACAACTCGAGGTACGGATATTCTCAAGTAAATTCCGGATCTCTCATGGTATTACCTATGAAAAAAAATCGGGTGCGTGGAACGGCACGCGGCAGAAGTGAAACTTGGATTTTTTAATTTTTAGATTTTTTCAAATTTTCAAATTTGGATTGTTGTTTTGGGTTTTTGGATATTTTTAAATTTTGGAATTTTGGATCTTTGAATTTTTTATTATTTAGGATTTTTAGATTTTTTTATTTTCGATTTTTTAATTTTGGATTTTTTATTTTTTAAATTTTTTATAATGGTGAAGGCTTGCCACTAGCTCGAAGCAGTAATAGTCCCCCACTCAATGCCTGATACCTTTCCCCCGCGCGCTCCCGTATTTTTTTAACTTTTGGATTTTTTAATTTTGGATTTTTTAATTTTATGTTCTTTTATTTATAATTTTGGATTTTTAATTTTAATTTTTTTTATTTTTTAAATTTTGGATAAGCCTATTCATTGAGTTGATTGTTTTCTGTGCAGTCCGTCACAGCCCCGCTACTTTCGATTTACTCCTAGCGCGCCTAAAGAAGTTTCACTTCTTTACATTTTATTGGGACACTCTGTGTTATAATTACACGATTTATTCCTTTCGATTCCGATTAGACCTATTAGTTATTATTGTGTATTTTCTTATGCAACAAGGGCGTGTAAGTCGTTTAACAGAAAAGCAGAATGTCGTAGCCTTTGCTCGATTTTTATTGTCATCTGACATATTTTTTTAAGGAAAAGGTCTTGTGTATAGTTTGCACATCGGTATTAATATGCTACACGAGACTATCAAATCATATTAAGCGTATTTTCTCATTTTATTGTAATTATTGAAGATATATCAGATTATTTGCTTCATGATATGATAAGACTGAAATGTATTATCTCTTGGCCCGATCACACTATGGAAACTGTAAACTTTAATCGGATGGTCTCTATTGTGTCTTCCAAATTAAGTCCCGGAAGAGATGGCAGGCATTATGAACATGTATTTGCATAGAGGAGGAGGACGCTAGGGAAATTAAGATAATATTTCTACCAAGACAACGAATCCCCCACGCAAATTATAAGTTACACAAAATAAACATGCATTCACAGTGCTTGAAAAAAAACTCAGTAAATTCTGCTTGGTAAATAGTGATAAATACTGAGTAGGAGCATGAATGCTGCTTGAGAATAATAATGTCAATTATAATATGAACGAGAGAAATTACATAGTTATATAGTTATTGTTCTACCATACGTTTGTTACATGTGACGCAACAGCATCTAGATGAAATACGGTAAAGTTCTGCCGTTCATTAAAGGACTGTTGATATTCCAACTATCGATTTCCAACTAGGCAAATCCGATATCGATTAATGTAGTGCGCGAACAACCTCCAAGTCTTTAAAGTAGCATCTGCAGCAATTTAACTGCACAGTCGACAACCTATATTTAAAATAAAATAAATTTCATTAATTTTAATTTTTATATGAGGCCTACAATAAATTGTGATTATTTCGTGTATTTTAATGTGCGTTGAATTGAGGTTGAAATGTCCAAGCGAAGCCCTGCTCCCTGCATGCCTTTACCACCTACAATCTATCGCAAAAGCCGACAGCAACTAACAGCTGAATGGTCCAGTAAAGTTGAGTTGCGGTCCAGTCTCAAATTTACGTACGAATTGTGACTCCTATGGATTGCGGCACGTAATAATGGTGGCCCAGAATTTTGAGA
Source organism: Ectobius pallidus (assembly GCA_964059195.1). Classification (NCBI taxonomy): domain Eukaryota; kingdom Metazoa; phylum Arthropoda; class Insecta; order Blattodea; family Ectobiidae; genus Ectobius; species Ectobius pallidus. The sequence goes on from CAXKWD010000007.1 coordinate 93,549,557, forward strand.
GGGACGTCTGAGTTGTGGCCAGGTAATTAGGTGTTGATCAGGCTATTAGCATTACCTAGTGTACAAAAATCTGTGAAAGCAGTCAATAAAAATAAAAGTAATATACAACACAATGACACTGTCCTAATCTAAAGTTTACGGCAAAAATTTGAAACTTTTCTTTACAATTTGTAGTCAATTAAATTTTTTTTTATGATAAATAAAACACAATGTCCCTAACCTAAGGTTTTTATAAAAGAGTAAACAAATGACTTTTTTTGTGACAATAGATAGATAGATAGATAGATATTTTATTCCAAAAGACCAAGTGGTCATAGGAAAGTCAATTGCAATAATATACAGTAACAATATAACTTAAAACCAATTTACATTATAAAACTCTCGTACACTATACAGGGGGTTAGCCAATAATGTAGTACGAACTGCCTTCTTAAACTGTCCAATAGGAAAGTTCCTAATATGCAAAGGAATAATATTAAATAATTTCTTAGACATATAATCAAAATTCTTTTGTGACAAAGTAAAATTGCATTTATCTGTATATATATTAGATCTGGTCCTGGTATTATAATTATGAACAGCGGAACATGTGGTAAAAGTAGACAGATTCGTCTTAGCATACAGAAGGCATTCGAGAACGTACATTGATGGCAAAGTAGGAACACCTAATCTGACAAAGAGTGGTTTACAGTGAGTTTTTGCTGAAGCTCCACATATTAATCTAATGCATCTTTTTTGTAAAATTAATAATCTTTCTGCAGAAGAGTGGTTACCCCATAAAATAAGACCATATGAAAGATGGCTGTAAACATATGCATAGTACACCTTCAGTAGAGATTCTAAATTCAAATAATTCTTTAACAATCTGATCATAAATATTGATTTGCTAAGTTTGCTAGCTACGTGGTTCACATGTGTTTGCCAACCAAGTCCAGATTCCATATAAATACCTAATACTTTAACGGCGTTGTCCAAATTTTCCTGTTTAATACTCATTTTTAGGTCAACAGTTTTATTATGATTTAGATTAAGATTATTTGCATGGCACCAGCTAACAATGATGTCGTTAATTTCATTTAAATATGTATTTAAAAGAAGTTCATTGCTGTGAAAAGCTGTTAAGACTAAATCATCAGCATACATATGAGGTATGAAACTTTCCTTGTTAATAACAGCAGGAAGATCGTTCACGTATATAATAAAGAATAATGGACCAAGGACAGATCCCTGGGGAACACCATATTTGACTAATTCGTAATGAGATATGTTACCATTATAAAAAACAGCTTGATATCTATTAACAAGGTAAGATTGAAAAAACTGTATGACACTGTCATTTAACCCATAAAATGCTAACTTTTGTAACAGTGTATCATGAGATACGGTGTCAAACGCCTTAGTTAAGTCATAAAACCTATTTAATACAATTTTTCTGCTTTCAAGACTTTCAATACATAATTTAACAAAGGACTTGACTGCATCCACCGTACTATGTTTCTTTCTGAAGCCAAACTGTTTATTTGAGAATAAATTGTTGTTTTCAAAATACAGAGTAATTTGATCATCAAGTAATATTTCAAATATCTTTGATAGAGCAGGAATAATGCTTATAGGACGATAATTATTATAATCTAGTTTGTCTCCTTTTTTATGAACTGGTATAACCTTAGAATACTTAAAAGCATCAGGAAATATGCAAGAAATCAAGCAAGAGTTAAAGATATGACACAAAGGTTCACATATGTAACTGGCAGATAATTTGAGTATATTTGAATTTATACCATAAACATCGTAACAAGAACTGTTTTTTATTTTCAAAATCGTTGAATAAATCATGTCAACAGTAAAATGAGTAAAATTAAATGAACAGTTTGGTTTGTTGATGTCAGTCAAATAAAAAAGAAAATCATTAGTAGGTGGTATTCGATTGCTTACAATTTCATCAACTTTAGTAATAAAAAATGAATTAATTCCATCGACACTTATTTCAGTTGGGGCAGATTCAGCCGTATGATTGTTATTACAGATATCGGATACCATGGACCATATATATTTAGTTTTGTTAGTTGAGCTGTCTATCATTGTCGAAAAATAATAGGTTTTAGCCCTTCTAATGGCGTTCTTGTATGTTTGTTTACTTTCAATGTACTTATCTTTGTAACTGACTACTCCAAAATATTTGTATAGGTCATAGTAATATAAACATTCTTGTTTTAAATTGTAGAGTTCAGCATTATACCAGCCTTTGTTCACAGCCCTTCTAGTAGGACTAGGTTTAACAAAATTAAAAGGAAACGCTTTATCAATAGCATCTAAAAATAAAAATAAAAAACAATCAACCTTCTCATTAAGATTTGTTAAATTATAAACCTTCAACCAATTTATATTGTGCAATAAATGTATGAAGTGTACAATACTATAATCGTTTATTAATCTAATGTACTTGGTGGGGGCATTAATTAATTTAGGTTGTTTGGGTGTGGTTAATTTAGAAATAAATATTATTGGCTCATGATCAGACAGAGGAGTTGACATAACAGAAGAGGAACAATTATAATAGTCAATATTTGTAACCACATTGTCAATACAGGTACCATGTGACTCATTAGTACCAAATCGGGTTGGTTGATGGACAGTACATCGAAGTCCAAAGCAGTTAAAAATACTATTCAATTCTTTGGTACCATTACTATTTATAAGAAAATCATTATTAAAATCAGCAGCCAGAATGATATTTATATTAGACTTTACCGTAAAAACGATATTAAAAAATTCATAAAGATTATTTAAAAATATGTTAAAAATATCTCTACAGTTGTCAGGGCTCCTATATAAAACAGCACAGAGTAAGTTTAAATTCTCAATATATGTAGTGCTAAGCTCAAAAATACTAGGAGTAGTTAAGGCACCAAAATCAGCCAGCTTGGTACTAGCATATTTATTTTGAATATAGATAGCAGAACCACCATGCAAGCGATTACTGTCACGACAGAAACAATCAGCCAGGTAATAGCCTGGTATTTTGATAATGGGCAAATCATTTTTAGAAAGCCAATGTTCAGCAACACATAGTACATCTGCACTAGTGGCATCAATGAGAGAATCAATTTCGTCAAGTTTGTTCACTAAGCTTTGAACGTTCCAGTACAATAGGCCAAAATCAGATTTCACACTAAAATTTTGTAGGCCTAATTGAGCTGAGGGTAAATGTCAATCTTTTTTAACTTCACTGTCGTGTATTTGTTCAGGTCGAAGCTGTCCGTAGAATTCACTTATCATGCTTCCTTCCGGCCACTTTTCATCCAGAAAGTATGATTGAAAGTTTCCTTCTCCTACCTCTATGTAAAATGATGCATATGTATAAAACTTTGTTTTCATTTTGATAACTTTCAGAGCACTCAAATCATGTGCTTTTATGTGGTTCATTACCTCTGTAGACGTTGTTTCAGGTTCAAGTCTAGTAATGAAAACTGATTTACGTCTTACCTGCTTCTCCATCACTTTTAATCCACTGGCCTTACAAGACCCGTTAATTACAATTTTATTTGTTCTCTTCTTGGATGAGACCTTTATCCAGCCATCATTCGACATTTCCTGAATGTTGTTAGCTGTTGAGTTGTCACAATTTTGCTTACCAGCATTGTTTTTAACCGTATGCAGACCACTTGCACTTTGACTATCAGGTGATCCTTTGTCATTGCTATTAATAACACGAGCTGATACAACATCACTGAATTTGCGAGAAATAACCTGACCTGCTTGTTTGCTTGTACCAGGAACTTTACCATCGTCATTTAATTTAGCAGTGGCTTGTCTTTGGTTTCCAATATCACTAATACTATTGGCAGTAGCATGCGACGTAATGTTTTTATAAGAACTGCTTTTGCAGGAACACGCAGTTAGCTCCATTAACCTCACTTTGTCATTTAAGAGTTCAATTTCATGCCGTAGTTCAGCAATTATAACATCTTTCAGCTCCACAACATAATTTAAGATATTAAAATTATTTATCTTACACTCTGATGATTCCTCCAATAATATATCGCACTCACTTTCAGAATTAATACTGTTCTTGTCAGCATGACAGCACACACTGGCAAAACCTCTGTTCAGATATTTAAAAACAATGTTGTTATTATAATTTTCTAACATTCATACACAGCATCTTTAATAAGCTTCAATCATAATGTTCAATCTGTTGTAAATTGAATGTAATTGTTAAACCATAAAGCTAATATGCTAATGCACAATAGGGTTCTATTTTCTTTTCTGGAAATTCAATAATATTAATAATAATAACCTAAGGTTTTTTTGGCGGCAAGTACGAAATTATGACAGAATTTCAAATAACCAATTTGTTTATTAATAAGTAGGCTACTTGAAGACCGTTCAGTCTGATTTAAACAACCTTCGACTTGTGACAGTTCACTCAAAGTGAAGTGGGAGAGCTGCGTTGTATTATATTGTACTACTTGTATTAGAGCTTCAGTCAGCTGATGAGCAGCACTCCAAATTGCAAACATCTCGCATATCTTCAGAAAAGCCATGGAAACATACCCCTCCAGCAAAATGTCACAGGTCGTAGGCTGTTTAAGTCAAACTGTAATTCAGGTTTGCGGTTTCTATATTCAGTGTTGGGTTATTTATTAGACTTAACAGCAATAATACTCAAAATGTATTCAGTAGTTACAAATTTCGGTGGGATTCGTGGTATGGCAGGGTTAGGGTATCGCTAATTTCTACAATGAATCGCATCAGATATAATACTTAGCACCGTCCGTAATACATTAACCTGAAATGATCGTAAAGGCAGTGGCGGACGCATAAATTATTCGGGGGGATTTCAATAGGTAGAAAGAATACAAAACAAAATTAATTAACTTACATATATAATTAGTTTATAAAACTGGCCACTTAGAGTGCATATATAGCCTTTTTTTTAAATTTCGGTGGGGGGGGGGATATATCCCCTCTATCGTCCGCCACTGCGTAAAGGATCTGTAAATTGAAAATTTAAACTACGACATGAAGAGATCTAAACAAACCATAGGCGTAACCAGGCCGACCATATGGGGGGGGGTTATAACATCCGCGGGGTCTGGGGGGTTCCGGGGGGTTCCGGGGGTCCTCCCCCGAAAAATTTAAAAAATTAAGATGCAAAATAACGAGTTTTAAGCTTTCGGGGGTCCTCCCCCGGCAAATTTTAAAAATTAAGACGCAAAATAACGAGTTTTAAGCTTCCCACGCTTTATACTTGTATTAAGTAATTTATAGGCAGACTTAAAAAAATTATATAATTTTCCTTTTTTTAATCAATGGGGGGGGGGGGTTCAAACCCCCAACCCCCCCCCCCCCTCGGTACGCCTATGAAACAAACCATACTGTAATCCTTCTAAGAATGAAAGCCTTCTATATAAACAACAACGCAGCGTAATATCAACCAGTTCCTCAATTAATACGTAGTCTAAAAAAGATATGGCTCAACCAACCTGTTCTCAGCCGGGTAAATTAATTATTAGTTCGCCCGCAACCCATAGCCATCTGAATGGCCACCGATAGTGCCGCTTATTTAAGGAATGACAAGGTATTCTAAAAACCCAAATCGCAGCAGAACTATGCATTTTGCCTATAGGCTACGCCTAATGGTAATTAAGATGCTCGTATTAAAGTTATGAGATTATCTTACTCTCGTTTCATGAACACACCCGCATCTTAATAAATGCCTTTATATGCCCATTGCGTAATATTCTATACTATATGTTGTAATATATGTATAACAGACCTACATAATTTACAGAACTACAGAATACTCAAAGAAAGAGGGAGATGCCGAAATAAGGCAGTAAAATATTTCAGTGCTTTTTATTCAAAATTCCATTCTATTTAAATGTAGAAAATGTTGATATAATACTTCCTAATTCAATTATAAGTAATGATTGGAAAAGAATAATAATTTTCACCAAGTACCGTGTCCTCGGTAAAGAGCTGTTTTGTCATTGAAAATTTTTATTTGTAACATTATTAATGATATTTTAATTACTTTCATTTCTCTTAAAAAGTAATTTTAAAGTGCTGCCACCCATTTACGTTTTTGGTATTCAATCGCCCATGTATTTTGATTATTGGATTATTGAATTTATTATATTAATCTTTGTTATAAGAATTTAATTTCTGGTTCCATATAATTGATAATTTTCGTTTTAACGTCAGCCAGAGACTATCTGTATTTATTTATTTACATAACTATCATTTCAGCTTCTCTTATTAGCATTTGCAACGGTCTGACGTAAAGGAGAAAACCAATCTATGGGACATGCATACTTAACCTGTGATGAGCTCTGCATAGTACCTTTCTTTCGAGGCGTCGCAAATATTTAAGATTACAGAAAGAGACGGCTCGTTGTAGGTCGTAATTAAATCCCAGTCTGTTACAGCCTTTTCTTGAGTGGTAAAAGCATCAAAAGAACTGTAGATTGGATTATCCACATTGTCACTTCGCTTGGGTCATTGGCGATCAAATTTTATCAACCCTTTCGATTTGACTGAACTCTATATTTTCTTAATCACGAAAGAATAATTTCATCTATCTTTATAAAAACGAATGTATGTCTGTTTGTCCTTTATGCATTACTAACACCGTTCATCCGATCGCCATGAAACTTTGGAAGGTTGTTGAGTACACTCCCGCGAAAGTTTCTGGCATAGCACATTTTTTAATTTTAGCTTTCGTTCGCGAGTTATGAGTGAAAAAAAACGGGAAGGAAACGTGCATTTTTTGCGCTTTCGAAGCATCAGTTTTTAGTAATACATTTCAGTTGTCAAATCAATTGCAGAAGGCTTGGCCTATTTTTGTCATACCTTGGAAATAAAAGCATCGCGATCGCTTGAATGTTGTAAGCCCACGCTGGTCGATTCTTTTGTTTATAATGGCAAGGCAAGCAGACATCTGAAATTTTCACCCTAGACGGAAGAAGGATAACGAACATAGGCCTAAATGGATAAACATTGTTCGATTTGGACGGAACTCACTATGCGGGGGCCTAAATGGATAAACATTGTTCGATTTGGACGGAACTCACTATGCGGGGGTTTTCTAGGTCAGGGAACTCGAATCTGAGGTTATTTTTCCCATGCTGCGCTTTACAATTGTGGAATTCACTTCAAAGCCGGATTTATAGCTGTTTCATTAATTAGGCCTATCAATCCTTTAGTTTAGACCTATGAATGTTTTACGTGCAAAGTGTTAATAAATATAATATTATTTTAATTATTTTGCTCTTAATTTTTAATCTTCCTATTAATTTTATCGTGGGCAAAGCCGCGGGGATCTGCCGTAAGTTATAAAAAGCTATATCTCGCGTTTTCTGAAGGAAAAGTCTGAGTGTGATAAGACGTTTTTCCTCACTTCAAATGCTAAATAGGCCTACCTAAATAAAGACGGCCGGTATTCATAGTCGCAATAAGTCGTACTTATATCCAAGTCGAACTTTAATCTCGTCTTAAGTTGAGTTTCTGACACAAACAGGTAGGACTTATGACGTATTTACTTTATAAAGTAAGACTTGACAAAGTCATAGTATTCATAGTCACTAAAGTACGACTTATTTGTCGAAATAAGTCGTACTTTATCAAGTCAAGGGTCCCCCTGACTTATTTCAGTTTAAGCCAGAACTATGGACAATGATTTTTAGGATCTTGGCGAGGTATTAGAATAAACTCGCGCCCCAAAGCGTTATTTGCGAAACATGATGAATCTATTCAAATTCTACAGTGACAGTGAATTTAAAAAGAGATTTCGTTTCAAGAAGACACAATTTTGTAAATATCAATCGCCTATCTTTCATCGGTATTTCTATCTGATGATATTTCATATCGGCCCAAAGCTTCCTAGGCTGTTTTGTATCTCTCTAAAACAATAATTAACATCGAAATAAATCCATAAGCGTACCGGTCTTAATTCTGAACAATGTCCAAGCTAATATATACACAGAATATTGTAAAGAAACTATTGATCAGCTTACTTACACGCTGCATAATATGACTGGATGAATTGAATTCTTTGTTTACAATGCACATCGCCGTCTGTATTTTTATATCGCAATAGCGAAATACGTAACCAGATGGCTTTGCAATACGCGAAATCTGAGAAAATCTTGAATGTGATTGGCTAATTCAATTGTTACGGCAGTGAACTTGCGATTTCTCATATTATCATGTTCGACTTGAATATGTAGAATAAGTAGAGCTTTATGAAGTCAGACTTAATAAAGTACGACTTTAAAGAAGACTATGAATACGAAAAACATATAAGTCGACTTCTCAAATAAGTTCAGCTTTATAAAGTCGGTTCTTAAGTCGCCGACTATGAATACCGTAAGGCCGGTATTCATAGTCGGCGACTTAAGAACCGACTTTATAAAGCTGAACTTATTTGACAAGTCGACTTATGTGTTTTTTGTATTCATAGTCTTCCTTAAAGTCGTACTTTATTAAGTCTGACTTCATAAAGCTCTACTTATTCTACATACTCAAGTCGAACTCAATAATATGAAAAATCACGCGTTCACTGTCGTAACAACTGAATTAGCCAATCGTGTTTAAGATTTTTTCAGATTTTGTGTAAAGCAAAGCCAACTGAGTACATATTTCGCTATCGTGATATAAAAATACAGACGGCTCTGTGCATTGTAAACAAAGCATTCAGTTCATCCAGTCATATTATGCAGCGTGTAAGTAAACTAATTAATAGATTTTTTGAGAATATTCTGCGTATATATTAGCTTGGAGATCGTTCAGAATTAATACCGGTACGCTTATGTATTTATTTCGATATTAATTATTGTTTTAGAGAGATTCAAAACAGCTTAGGAAGCTTTGGGCCGATATGAAATGCCAGCAGAGAGAAATGCTGATGAAAGATAGGCGATTGATGTCGTGTATAAAATAATACCGCCTGTTGTAATGGATTAATAAACAGAGTAAGGCCGGTATTCATAGTCGCAATAAGTCGTACTTATATCCAAGTCGAACTTTAATCTCGTCTTAAGTTGAGTTTCTGACACAAACAAGTCGGACTTGTGACGTAGTTACTTTATAAAGTCCGACTTCACAAAGTCGAGCTTATTGGTATTCATAGTCACTAAAGTACGACTTATTTGTCGAAATAAGTCGTACTTTATCAAGTCAAGGGTCCCCCTGACTTAAGTCAGAACCATGGATAGCGATTTTGAGGATCTGGGCGAGGTATTAGAAGAAAATCGCGCCCCAAAGCGTTATTTGCGAAACATGATGAATTTATTCATATTCTACAGTGACAATGAATTTAAAAAGAAATTTCGTTTCAAGCAGACGCAATTTTGGAAATATCAATCGCCTATTTGTGTTGATAAATTTCATGTTATTTATATCCTACGAGGGATTTGTATGTTGTGTATAAAATAATTCCACCTATTCCCTCGTATAAAACGTTTTTGTTAAAATATCAGCTCATAGCTTTGTCAAAACTTAAATTTATATTTGTCAATATTATAAAACATAATTAAAAATTATATCTGTCAATTTTATAAGATAATTTTCGTATATTGGACAATATATTTCGGCTATTCAGCTATCTTCAAGTCCTTTTCTTTCACCAAATGATCTTACTCTGTTTATTAATCCATTACAACAGGCGGTATTATTTTATACACGACATCAATCGCCTATCTTTCATCAGCATTTCTCTCTGCTGGCATTTCATATCGGCCCAAAGCTTCCTAAGCTGTTTTGAATCTCTCTAAAACAATAATTAATATCGAAATAAATACATAAGCGTACCGGTATTAATTCTGAACGATCTCCAAGCTAATATATACGCAGAATATTCTCAAAAAATCTATTAATTAGTTTACTTACACGCTGCATAATATGACTGGATGAACTGAATGCTTTGTTTACAATGCACAGAGCCGTCTGTATTTTTATATCACGATAGCGAAATATGTACTCAGTTGGCTTTGCTTTACACAAAATCTGAAAAAATCTTAAACACGATTGGCTAATTCAGTTGTTACGACAGTGAACGCGTGATTTTTCATATTATTGAGTTCGACTTGAGTATGTAGAATAAGTAGAGCTTTATGAAGTCAGACTTAATAAAGTACGACTTTAAGGAAGACTATGAATACAAAAAACACATAAGTCGACTTGTCAAATAAGTTCAGCTTTATAAAGTCGGTTCTTAAGTCGCCGACTATGAATACCGGCCTAAGATCATTTGGTGAAAGAAAAGGACTTGAAGATAGCTGAATAGCCGAAATATATTGTCCAATATACGAAAATTATCTTATAAAATTGACAGATATAATTTTTAATTATGTTTTATAATATTGACAAATATAAATTTAAGTTTTGACAAAGCTATGAGCTGATATTTTAACAAAAACGTTTTATACGAGGGAATAGGTGGAATTATTTTATACACAACATACAAATCCCTCGTAGGATATAAATAACATGAAATTTATCAACACAAATAGGCGATTGATATTTCCAAAATTGCGTCTGCTTGAAACGAAATTTCTTTTTAAATTCATTGTCACTGTAGAATATGAATAAATTCATCATGTTTCGCAAATAACGCTTTGGGGCGCGATTTTCTTCTAATACCTCGCCCAGATCCTCAAAATCGCTATCCATGGTTCTGACTTAAGTCAGGGGGACCCTTGACTTGATAAAGTACGACTTATTTCGACAAATAAGTCGTACTTTAGTGACTATGAATACCAATAAGCTCGACTTTGTGAAGTCGGACTTTATAAAGTAACTACGTCACAAGTCCGACTTGTTTGTGTCAGAAACTCAACTTAAGACGAGATTAAAGTTCGACTTGGATATAAGTACGACTTATTGCGACTATGAATACCGGCCTAAGAGTTTGAAAATCGAAAGTCCTTCATAAGTTATTTTTGAATTCACAAAATACAAGCCCGAGCGACGTCGGGCCTTTTAAGCTAGTAGATTATAATAATTTTGTTGTGTTCCTTAATATTGTTTTGTGTAGTATCAAAATCAATTACCTTTAAATAAATCAAATGGAATGCAACTGATTCAATATATTCTCGAATGGTATCTACTCTTATACAATTCAACGGCCCTAAATAGCGTGCTTGCTCGCCCGCTTCGTGAGACATCGGGTATACTCGGAGATGTTAGTCTCTCGCAGTCTAAACTTTCATGACGACTACAAAATTAGGAAGGAAAACCGTTTCTTTATTATATAAGGCCTAAGTGAAATGAACACAATGAACAAATATTCTAATTTTATTTTTACTTACAATTTTCATAGCTCTGAACCACGAACATTTTTAATAATCTACCAGTACAATTTTCTTAAAAATCCTGGAGTCAATGAATAATGGCGGGCGAAGCCGGGGGCAACAGCTGTAAAATATTGATGGTTTTATCTCTTGAAATATCGCTGATAATAATAATCCAAAGAAACCATTCCTTCCCTTGAAACATTATATAATTTCTGAAAATTACACTGAATTGATAAAATAAAATTCACATCATAGGCCTATTCATGTCAATAAACAGCTGAGAAACAATATGCATTATGTGTTCACAGGTTCTTTGGAACTGCATAATCGATTCTGATAACTTATAGTTTTCCCAGGGGGCGCTTTCATGTCGTGGAATGTACTCTAAAGCAGGAATTTTAGCTGTTTCATTAATTATTAATGGCTTAGTTTATGAATGATTCGCGTGCAAGTGTTAATAAATATAATTATTATACTCTTAGTTTTTAATTTTTAAAAGAATTATCGTGGCGAAGCCACGGGCACCTCCTAGTATGAAACAATGTAGAACGCTGACTGGGATTTACTCTTGCAGTAGGCTAATTGGTACCTGGAAAGAGCTCTTGATTCAGCTACGAGAGATACTGAAATTGATTCTGAACAATGCAATGGACGCCACCACTTGCAATGCAATCGAGGTAATTGCGAGAAAGCTGTTATGTTCGAGTTTATGTCTGGACCTCTTGTATCAAGTGCAATTACTCTAAACTACTTATTGTTCTGATTACCAAGATATCGTGTTCTTATGGACAGTTCCATTACGGAATTTATTAGCATGTTGCTCAGTTTGAAGCAGGCTTATAAGCTTTTAACTTTAAGATTCTACGATTTTTCATTCCATAGCCTATAGGGATGAAGGGCCTAACCATCACACACTGAATGATTCTGGAAGAGGAAGGAACAATGAGAACTTGAAATAATTTTAAATTTGTCCATTTTGTTTATCTTTTAGGAAATAGTGAACTTTAAGTGACGTCACTTCCCAAATTGTAGGCCTACTCATAGCTTTACTTATTCCCTAATGAATATTATATAATAATCTCTTAACAGCTATGGTCGATCTGTATTACAACCTAATACAGTATTAAATATTCCTCACTACTCATATTGCTATAGATATAATTGGCAAAACAGAATTATGTGTGTATATATATGTGTGTGTGTGTGTGTGGGTTATATGTTCACATATGTATATATATATATATATATATATGTGTGTATGTGTGTGTATATATATATATATATATATATATATATAACTCTTATAGATTATGTATGTAGCATTAACTAAAAACTAAGTTAAAATAACTAATAAAGACTACTCCACTAAATTTTCAAACTTTCACACGAACTTTTTAAGATCAATTAAAGTAAGTAAAAACAGGATTATCATAATTAGCAAATAAGGCTAACGAAAAATTTCCATTCTAATAGATATGAATCGTAACACTTCGTGCTATTGCTTCTTAGAGCGTAATTATATATCTTTAGAAGCAAAATCTATCGCCCTTATATCCACGACATTAACGAATATTCCACTAGGATTATTATTTTAGTTATTTTTTACTGTATTTACTAATGAGTTCCGAAATAATGATTTGATGGAAAAGTCTTTACGGCTAAGGAAAACAATAACAAGTACTTAAGCCCATTTGAAGTATATTATTTAATTTTAAAAAAAGTAGAGATAGGTTGCCCACCTCTGGACTCGATAGTTGTGGGTTCAAATCTGCCCACGTTCGATATATTCTTCTTGAAATTCTGGACATGAAATTCTCCGGGATGCCGGCACGATAGAACTCCAGCCTAAATTAGAGTCTCTTGTGCGAATTTCTCGACCCTTTCACGTCATAGGAATATCTTGGTTTCCTCGATCAGGTCGTCGAAGCGATGGCCTTACCATCTAACCATCTGTTCTCTATAGGAAAATAAGCATAACTAAATAAGTCTTCTGTAATGAAATCCAATCGTCAGCAGAGTGGACAGGATGCCGCAAATACATCCCGTTAATAGTATCCCAGATAAACTGAAACTTTTGATGATTATTTTTGCTAAAGTCTCTTTTAGCATTAAAAAAAAAAAATCATTGCTGACTTTTTTTATTGAACATATGATCCATAAAACTATTATTAAGAATTTTAAATAGCATAATGGGTGTATACTCCCATGTCCTAAACCAAAGTTTTTACCGTTTACACTGATCCTCCAAACTCACCTATCCTAAGTCTAGTGAGAACAGAGTGAGCCTGGCATTTCAAGTGCTGTTGAAGCATTTTGTCTCAAACTCTTCAGAAGTTCAGTGACAGCCCCCACAGGTAATATCTTGCTATCGGTAAACTTCACACTGACATTGCCATCGAAAGCAGGAGTCACCTGTAGCCTACTAGGAGTCAGGAGACTTCGGGTATATTTAATGCATATCCTTCGAATGAAAACGTCAGTGAAATATCACTTTGATATCACCGAGGGATATTGCAATACAGCAGCTGTCCTTCATGAGATACATTTTTTAATAAATATAAGCATTTAAGAATAGGGACTTTAACTTAAACCATTAAATATATTGATTTTTTAATTTTATAATGTGAACATATTTTGGCGCCGGTATAGTGATTGCAGTCGTAGTTAAAGGGTTTTGGAATGAGATAATTTAAGTTCAGAAAATATTTTAAATGGTGCCCATGGCTTTACTAATTTTCCGAAACAATTTATAAAAATGCTTTCATGAACAATTTTCAGTATACCCTCTTGTTAGGGATGCTATTTCTACGGTTAAATTTTGGTACGAAGGTGAGGTCGATTTTGGTGTTAATTCGCATTTACAGAATACAATCCTTGCATTGTTTCACATCAGAACCGAATAGATTTAAGATTCATGTTTTTTTCCCACTAATCTTAATAGTTGACTAGCACTTGCCTGTAGTGTCTATAAACTGGTTACACAATCTCCCTGTCCTACATATATCGAAGTGCTTACGTCCTCTTACAAAAAGAGGCCTTTCCAAAACTCGAGATTTCCCTTAAAATTTTAAATTTCGTTTAAAAAAAATTTCGCACTAAAAACTAAAATTTTGCGATTGAAAATGTCATTATTTTGTCCTAAAAGTGTTTGAAACAAAAAAAAAATATATTTTATTTATAGTTATAATCACATTTTGAGAATCTGTCACTCACGAAAACTAGGTAGGCCTACCTCTAAAATACTCAAATTTGTTAGAGAATGTTATCCTTATTTTAGTATTGGCATACGTTCTCAACTTAATGCAATTGTAATGTATAATTACTTAAATACTATAAGACTTAAAATAGTAGAATGATTCAGATGAATAATACGATTATTATCTATCACGGTGCAATACAATACACAATTCGAACAGCGCTTAGAGGACAGTAGGCTACTATTTCCGAAGTTTCAGTTGTCTGTACGCGAAAATAAATAAAGGGCGCCATTTCCACCACGGTAGAACAATCACATAAACAAGACTTCTGAATTATTTAAGGGGACTGTTTAGGGAGGGGTTCAAACTCCAATACAACCGCGCAGTTTACATAAAAAATTGTTAGTCCCCTCATCCTGCCATTCAATATTTCATGTGTTGGGGTGCATAGCCATTTAGTGGCTTTCCTTCTAATAGTGTTGCCCATGTTAAATTCACACGTAAAATATTATGGAACACGACCAAATTAATCTATGAAATGCTTAATATTCTTTCGTGATTATGAAAGTTTAAGAGTTCGGTCAAATCGAGAGGGTTAATCAAGTTTGATCGTCAATGACCCGAACGAAGTGACCATGTAGATCGGTCAATCTACAGTTCTTTTGATACTCAAAAAAGGCTGTAACAGATTGGGATTTTATTACGACCTACAAGAAGCTTTCCCTATCTGTCATCTTAAATAAATCCTTACTGTAAGTTTCCGATTGTTTCGCCCATAATTTGGAAATGGATGTGAAATAATGAAATTATAGAGAAACTGTAACACTTATGGTGTGTGGCCTCTTCCCCGTTGTGTTCGTGGTAAGATTTGCATTCATTTCTTTCATAGTCAAGGCATAAGGCGAGCTTCCAACTCCCCTATAACTTGATCTTGTGCTTTTCCTCGACTACCGTCCTTGACTTGTTTGTATTTATTTAATTTTATCGACTTGACATGTATTTATTTAATTTCATTGTACAACCCGACATATATTTACATAATTTTTCCATTCAATCTGAAATTTAAACTTACATGTTCTAATTTAAGATTTGTGTGCCTTGTTTTTTTATTTTTTTAGGCGTAACTTAGGTTGTTAGGATTATTAGGTGTAGCTTAGTTTTTTGAATATGTCTTTAAATGTTTATTTATATTGCAACTGCCACCGGATATAAAACCCAATTGCATTCAATGATTATTTTTCTAGAAAAAAGTTTACCAGTACTTTGTCATTTGCAGAATCCTTATATCAGTATTATTTTAGTTCACGCATTCAACCAAAAAAGGATCCAATAAATTTGATTAAGGAGTTCTGGTCAGGGCTTGAGAAGGATTTTCTGTCATATCATCTCATTATGAAGTATCGGTAATCATAATAGAAGTATTTTAGTTCGCCTATTACGTGTGACATAATGGTGTCGTAATGATATCTATAACGATACAGATTCCATTATGATTCCATTATCGAACACGGAACGACCTTGAGACCTTGAGAGTAGCAACTGAAAACTGCGTAACAAATAGCCTGTATTTAAAATTAAATCAGTTCTGTTCGTGTTAATTTTTATATTATACTAAAATAAATTTATTTAGTGTCCTCAAAATCCGTCGGTTTCAAGCTAACGAGGAAAAGGAAGCTTCTATTTGACCGACGCCGTAAACTACCATCTGTCATAGAAGACAAGAACTCCCTCAACCAGCAACCAGCGTGGGCGTTTGTTTGAGTGAATTTAAAATCTCAAAATTTAAATATAGAGACTAATTATGATCGAACAAAAACAGTTGTTTGCAACTTGCCTGTAAAGGTATCAAGATACTTGTATGAAAATTATGAAACTTGCTTTGCTCGTCTAGGGCGTAGGCTACTCATAACTTAGTAAAATGCCATTGTAGGCTTGTTACATAATATAGCGTATTAAGTGCCAGTATGGTACTTTATGAGATTGTGTGGGGGACGAAAAAATGTCTGTCTGTCTGTCCGTCTGTCCGTCCGTGCGTCTGTACGCACCATAACTCAAATACGCTTTTTCGGATTTTCATGAAACTTGGAAAACACATTTATAATGTCCTTGGGAAGAACCCTATTGATATTGAAACAAATCGGTTCACCGGTACCGGAGTAATGCCCAATTTAGTGCCTATTTTGAAAGATTATGGCGCTTTTCTAATAGAAAGGCGCCATAACTCAAGTAGCCTACGCTATATCGGATTTCCATGAAACTTGGTATACGAATGTATGACATCCATGAAAAGTTCCCTATTGAATTTGAACCTAATCTGTTATCCGTTACCGGAGTAAAACCCAATTTAGTGCATATTTTAAAGGCGCAATAACTCAAATACGCTTTATCGGATTTTTATGAAACTTCGTATACGCATTTATAACGTCCATGGGAAGACGTCTATTGATATTCGACCAAATCGGTTGGCCAGTACCGGAATAATGCCCAATTTAGTGCCTTTTATGCTAATATATGAGAAGTCGCGATAACTCCAATATGCTTTATTGAATTTTCCTGAAACTTTGTATACCCATTTATAATGTACACGGGAAGATGTCTATTGATATTGGACAATATCGGTAGACCGGTACCGGAGTAAAACCAAATTTAGTGTCTATTTTAAAGACGCGGTAACTCAAATACGCTTTACCGGATTTTTATGAAACTTGGTATACACATTTATAATGTCCATAGGAAGACGTCTATTGATATGGGATAAAATCGGTTGACCTGTTTTGGAGTAATGCCCAAATTAGTGCCTATTTTATGGTAATATACGTATTCGAAAGAATTTATAAAAAAAATGCGAATCAGTTATCTTGACAACATAGCCTATTGTTTTACTGTGATCTTATAAGGCTTTGAAAATTAAAATACAGTTAGCTATGATCAAAAACACTATTGCTTTACATGCGCTTATCCAACTAGACCGTTAAACTGACCCAGGTGGCCGAGATGGTAACGTCTTGGCCTCACATTCTGAAGTCCATGGTTCAAATCCCGAAACCGGCCAATTTGACTTTCATTGTATTTTTATGTGAGTGTGCGTTTGTCAAGATATCACAAATCTGTACAGTTCAGCTGATACTGAAAGATTTTAATCTGATTAAAAAAAACTAGACCTTTGTTCTTCCGTAAGCCCTGCTTAATGAATAAATCTGGAGCATAACTTGGAAATCAATTTAAAAAAAAACATATTCTGCATATCATAATTGCAGTCATAACTGATTAAACAAAAACATACTGGCACTTTGTTACATCAGTTTACCTGATTTTATTTGTCACTGAATTTTGTGAATGCTGACATATAGTCTATTAAGAATTTCAAGTTGCAATACATTTAGATTTGACAAATAACACTATTCTGTCACATATGCTTATCAAACTAAACAGTTAAGCTGACTGAGTTGGCCAAATGGTAACGTCTTGAACTTGTATTTTGGAGGTCCCTGGGTCAAATCCCGGTGCTGGCCGATTTTACATTTTTTTAATGTTTTATTTTTATGTGAGTTCGCGATTGTCAAGATATCATTAGTCTGTAGTTCTGCTGACGCTAGTCGATTTTAATCTGATTAAAGAAAAAAAACTTATTTTCTGCATATCATTATTGCAATTATAATTGATTTAACAAAAGGATTTATTAAATAATTCCTAATTAAATGTGCTTAAACTTTTCGATGTTGTTGCGAATAATTAACTCTTAATGAAATGGTCATTAAGTATGGGATATTTCTGTCAAACCACTTAGGTCATGAAGATATGTAGAGAAAACATTGGAAATTTATTTTTCGTTCATACATAGAATTTATTTTTCATTCTCATCCCAGGAATCTGAATATTGACATTCTGCCAGAGAATTGTTCAAAACATACCGAACCAACTGTTATTTCCAGATTCAAGCCGGTCAATAGCACTTAGTAATTTTTCCCACATAGAGAAATACATTTTTAAAAATAAGTTATGTACATGTTGCCAAGATATTACTAAATTCTTGTACGCCATCAAAGAATTTTGTTGCTAAGAGATCGTTCTTCATTTTCGGCGTGGATCAAAATTAGTAGTGATTTGACAAACATTTCTGTTTCTCAAAAGCATATAAAATGGAATCTCCGAAGACTTCAACTTCCGAAACCACACTCGCTAGGCTTAGAATTCAGGTATTTATAGCCTGTGGATTTTGTCCTGGTTTCTTTTATAACTTCGGCATGAGTACTGTATTCTTGTGTGGGTTTGCACCTGTGTTGATGTGGTTATTTAAATAATTTTATTTGTAATCTGGGAAGCGTATTTCTTGCGTGAAACATCCAAATTAGAAGATAAAGCGTATAATTTAAAAAAAAAATATTGCTTCATTTAATATTAAAGAGCCCATTAGGCCTATATCCATGTAGGAGATAATGGTTTAAGAACTTCTGACTTTTATAGCCTATAACATTATTTCAAACCGTATTTTGGAATGTTGCCTAATGGACTTAGTGCTTATGTAATTTTAGCACAACGTTTTTTATGAAGTTATAGGCCTAGCAGCGCGTCTCATGTTGTACTGTAGATACGTTTAAATTAACAAGTCATTTATTGATAGTCTACAGCAGAGGTACACAGAGTTCCTCGTATAACCCGCCGGCCGCGGAAGAGTTTGATCAGGTCCTTAGCGTAGAGAAAATGTTGATACGAGCGAACAAAGATAACATCAACCTGCATACATAAAAGTAGTAGACCTGGTCCGGGCCCGAACTCTCAATCTTGCGCACAGAAAGCCAGCACGATACTGACTCTACCAAAGCCGACTCACTTATTTGTAAACTGATGCAATCCAGAAGGAATAAGTTCAACAAAGGAAGCCTTGTTCGGTTTATAACATCCTTGCAAACAAATATATTGAAAATCAGAGTCTGAGCACAAAGATATCTGCGTTTGAGACTATGAGAATGTTTGGAGAATCCATGTTATTACATATGTTTCTTGGAGTATTGTAAATATAAATAAAATCGCTAAGAAGTTCACACAAAATTAACCTAAAATGGCGCAATGAAATAATGTGTGTTCACAGAATCGACTGCTCAGGGGGAGGGAATCGTTGGGTCACGTGGTGCAGGCAAGGGCTGAAACTTGATGGCGGGCTATATGGTGATCAGCAAATAATTAGCTTTAATGAAATTAGATTAGACCATGTACCGTATTTTTATTGAATATCCAAAATTGGATTAAACCCTATTTCGCCCGAAGGTATATTAGGGTTAGAGATAATGAAAAAATGAGTTAACAATAGTTATTTATGAAACAAGTGGCGAAAACGAGATTTTCTATGTTCGCGAAACGAGCCCGTAAGAGCGTGTGTAGCAATCCTACGAGCAAACTAAAACAATTTTACCTTGTGTAACATACAATATGTTTTAGACAGACGTTAATATTTGTGAAATACAAATTTTATTGCGTGCCGTGCAGCGATATTGGGAACTTCCAGCTTTCCTGCCACTATGTTAGTGTATTTGTTTGTTTCTTCTTTTCTGTCTCTGGTTGAGTTTAAGAGAAGGCCCTAAGGCCTTAACTCTGCCAGATTAAATAAAGATTTATTATTATTATTATTATTATTATTATTATTATTATTATTAGTATGCACTTGTGCAGCAAGGCTTTGATTTTCTGGTGCATAGCTCCCAACATATTATGGGATGGAGTGGACAACGCTTTTCAGCGACCAAGGATTACCAAAATATGTTTTCTTATCGAGGCTAGTGTTCACGGAATGACAGTGATGAAATTAACTGCTTTACTAGAAATTCTTATAAGATAGAAGAAGAATTTCTTTAACATTAAATGTTGTTAATTGTTTTTATTTGTGTTATTTTTTATGCATAAGTAACTTAATCGTTTTAGAACTTATTTTTGAAGCACTATGCCATAACAAGGTAAGTAAAAAACATTTGAAACTTTGTTCACGACTTATATTAATGATACTACAGAAACCTCTACATGCAGGCACAAATTTGGTTTTACGCAATTGGCTATACAATATATGAGTGTTCAAGGTAAGTGTATATGCATTGATTTTATTTAGGCGCGCAACATAACCAAGGTAAATTGACTTTCCTTCATATTGCAGAGATATCTTTATATCTTCAGTTATCATTGATTTAAACTAAGGAAGTGGGCCTATATATATCTGCGAGTCAATACCCTGGAGAGATTTCTCAATACTTGATATGAGTATTATCGCCTCACTCATAACGTTTACGGGCGGCTCGCTTTGTTCTCATATTACAATGCTTATTGTTACTGTAAAAGGTTTTCTCAAAAGAAACCGCTGACTGAATTCGTGTTGCCAATTCTCTCATTGCTCAATGTCATTGCCACGTAAGTGTTTTGCTGCATCTACATCTTCCCGCTCTGTTTACTAACACTGTGCAGTGTGGCAACTACTCCAAGCGGCGGCGACTTCTTTGATGTTAACTGTCAACGAATTGAGCTCGGCGATAATACTTTAAGAAGAGTTCGTTTTAATACATTTTAGAACTGTTTATTCGGGTTAATCTCAATGACATATTCCACCATCAATTTCACTCACCTGTAACTAAGTCACATATCACAGATTTATTGCTAGCACATTATTTGTTAATATTGACAAATATGATACCATATTACTCAATTATAAATATTATATAGGCCCTTTTACAGCCTTTCAAGAATTCTAAGAAGAATGCTATTTATGTATCGAGTTTGCAAAGCATGGCTTTAGCCAAAAACATGGGATGTAGATTTTTACAGCTTATTCCTTTGGTAGAACAATAAATAACTTTCAACAAAAATATATTCATCGTCCTAGTTTCTTCTGCTTAAGCTACTTGTCTCTTTCCGATCTCCCTGGGGCGGTTCTTTTGAATATATTAGGTAATTCTCCCCTCTGTGTCTAGGTCCTCAATAACTTGCACGAAACTGTGTTCTTCGAGCTACGAGTTCTGCCCAACCATGTCTACATGATTATTAGGTGTTAGGCTATATAGAAGATGAATTTCATCACTAAATGTGTCCTTCATTCCCTTTTCATTCATCTCGTTATTGACTGAAAATTGTTCTCTATAGGTCTACCTTGTTTTCGAATATTCTGGGTGTTTTGTTCTGAATTGTCGAAAACAGAATCTAGTTTCGCATCTACAGAGCACTACTCATAATATGATTGTTTTACATAACCCAAATTTCAGATCCGTAAAGAGCTAGAGATGTTATATGAGCTTTGGATGGAGGTGTCTTGGATGGAACGACGAAGAGCAGCGGAAGAGATATCAGCTCATGATAGAGCAGCGGAGGAGATAGCAGCTCATGGAGATAGCAGCTCATGATAGAGCAGCGGAGGAGATAGAAGCTCATGGTAGAGCAGCGGAGGTAGCAGTTCATGATAGAGCAACGGAGGATTTAGCAGCTCAGAGCAGAGGAGGAGGTAGCAGCTCATGATAGAGAAGCGGAAGAGATAGCAGCTCATGATAGAGAAGCGGAAGAGATAGCAGCTCATGATAGAGCATCGGAGGTGATAACAGCTCATTCTACAGCAGCGGAGGAGTTAGCAGCTCATGATATAGCAGAGGAGGAGATAGCAGCTCATAATAGAGCAGCGGAGGAGATAGCAGCTCATGGTAGAGCAGCGGAACAGATAGCAGCTCATGATAGAGCAACGGAGGTGGTAGCAGCTCATGACAGATGAGCGGAGGATGTAGTAGCTCATGGTAGAGCAGCGGAGGAGATAACAGCTCATGATATAGCAGCGGAGGAGATAGCAGCTCATGATAGACCAGCGGAGGAGATGCAGCTCTCGATAGAGCAGCGGAAGAGATAGCAGCTCATGATAGAGCAGCGGAAGAGATAGCAGCTCATGAAAGAGCAGCGGAGGTGATGACATCTCATTTTACAGCAGCGGAGGAGATAGCGGCTCATTATAGAGCAGCGGAGGAGATAGCAGCTCATGATAGCACAGCGGAGGAGATAGCAGCTCATAATAGAGCAGCGGAGGAGATAGCAGCTCATGGTAGAGCAGCGTAGGATTTAGCATCTCAGAGCAGCGGATGAGCTAGCAGCTCATGATAGACCAGCGGAGGTGATAACAGCTCATCCTACAGATGCGGAGGAGATAGCAGCTCATGATAGAGCAGCGGAGGAGATAGCAGCTTATAATAGATCAGCGGAGGAGATAGCAGCTCATGGTAGAGCAGCGGAAGTATCAGTTCATGCTAGAGAGGCGGTGGAGGTAGCTGCTCATGATACAGCAGCGGAGGAGATAGCAGCTCATGATAGAGCAGCGGAGGATTTAGCATCTCAGAGCAGCGGAGGAAGTAGCAGGTCATGATAGACCAGCGGAATAGATGCAGCTCATGATAGAGCAGCGGAAGAGATAGCAGCTCATGAAAGAGCAGCGGAGGTGATGACATCTCATTTTACAGCAGCGGAGGAGATAGCGGCTCATTATAGAGCAGCAGAGGAGATAGCAGCTCATGATAGCACAGCGGAGGAGATAGCAGCTCATAATAGAGCAGCGGAGGAGATAGCAGCTCATGGTAGAGCAGCGTAGGATTTAGCATCTCAGAGCAGCGGATGAGCTAGCAGCTCATGATAGACCAGCGGAGGAGATGCAGCTCATGATTGAGCAGCGGAAGAGATAGCAGCTCATGATAGAGCAGCGGATTAGATAGCAGCCTATGAAAGAGCAGCGGAGGTGATAACAGCTCATTTTACAGCAGCGGAGGAGATAGCAGCTCATGATAGAGCAGCGGAGGAGATAGCAGCTCATGATAGAGCAGCGGAGGAGATAGCAGCTCATAATAGAGCAGCGGAGGAGATAGCAACTCATGGTAGAGCAGGGGTGGTGATAACAGCTCATCCTACAGCAGCGGAGGAGATAGCAGCTCATTATAGAGCAGCGGAGAAGATAGCAGCTCATAATAGAGCAGCGGAGGAGATAGCAGCTCATGCTAGAGCAGCGGAGGTGATAACAGCTCATCCTACAGCAGCGGAGGAGATAGCAGCTCATGATAGAGCAGCGGAGGAGATAGCAGCTCATAATAGAGCAACGGAGGAGATAGCAGCTCATGGTAGAGCACCGGAGGTGATAACAGCTCATCCTACAGGAGCGGAGGAGATAGCAGCTCATGATAGAGCAGCGGAAGAGATTGCAGCTCATGGTAGAGCAGCGGAAGTATCAGTTCATGATAGAGCAGCGGTGGAGGTAGCAGCTCATGATACAGCAGCGGAGGAGATAGCAGCTCATGATAGAGCAGCGGAGGAGATGCAGCTCATGATTGAGCAGCGGAAGAGATAGCAGCTCAAGATAGAGCAGCGGATTAGATAGAAGCTTATGAAAGAGCAGCGGAGGCGATAACAGCTCATTTTACAGCAGCGGAGGAGATAGCAGCTCATGATAGAGCAGCGGAGGAGATAGCAGCTCATGATAGAGCAGCGGAGGAGATAGCAGCTCATAATAGAGCAGCGGAGCAGATAGCAGCTCATGTTAGAGCAGCGGAGGTGATAACAGCTCATCTTAGAGCAGCGGAGGAGATAGCAACTCATGATAGAGCAGCGGAGGAGATAGCAGCTCATAATAGAGCAGCGGAGGAGATAGCAGCTCATGGTAGAGCAGCGGAGGTGATAACAGCTCATCCTACAGCAGCGGAGGAGATAGCAGCTCATGATAGTGCAGCGGAGGAGATAGCAGCTCATAATAGAGCAGCGGAGGAGATAGCAGCTCATGAAAGAGCAGCGGAGGAGATAGCAGCTCATAATAGAGCAGCGGAGGAGATAGCAGCTTATAATAGAGCACCGGAGGAGATAGCAGCTCATGGTAGAGAAGCGGAATTATCAGTTCATGATAGAGCAGCGGTGGAGGTAGCAGCTTATGATACAGCAGCGGAGGAGATAGCAGCTCATAATAGAGCAGCGGAGGAGATAGCATTTCAGAGCAGCGGAGGATGTAGCAGCTCATGATAGACCAGCGGAATAGATGCAGCTCATGATAGAGCAGCGGAAGAGATAGCACCGCATGAAAGAGCAGCGGTGGTGATAACATCTCATTTTACAGCAGCGGAGGAGATAGCAGCTCATGATAGAGCAGCGGAGGAGATAGCAGCTCGTAATAGAGCAGCGGAGGAGATAGCAGCTCATAATAGAGCAGCGGAGGAGATAGCAGCTCTTGGTAGAGCAGCGGAGGATTTAGCATCTCAGAGCAGCGGATGAGGTAGCAGCTCATGATAGACCAGCGGAGGAGATGCAGCTCATGATAGATCAGCGGAAGAGATAGCAGCTCATGAAAGAGCAGCAGAGGTGATAACAGTTCATTTTACAGCAGCGGAGGAGATAGCAGCTCATAATAGAGCAGCGGAGGAGATAGCAGCTCATGGTAGAGCAGTGGAGGTGATAACAGCTCATCCTACAGCAGCGGCGGAGATCGCAGCTCATGATAGAGGAGCGGAGGAGATAGCAGCTCATAATAGAGCAGCGGAGGAGATAGCAGCTCATGATAGAGCAGCGGAGGAGGCAGCAGCTCATGGTAGAGAAGCGGAATTATCAGTTCATGATAGAGCAGCGGTGGAGGTAGCAGCATATGATACAGCAGCGGAGGAGATAGCAGATCATGATAGAGCAGCGGAGGATTTAGCATCTCAGAGCAGCGGAGGAGGTAGCAGCTCATGATAGACCAGCGGAATAGACGTAGCTTATGATAGAGCAGCTGAAGAGATAGCAGCTCATGAAAGAGCAGTGGAGGTGATAACAGCTCCTTTTACAGCAGCGGAGGATATAACAGCTCATTTTAGAGCAGTGGAGGAGATAACAGCTCATGATAGAGCAGCGGAGGAGATAGCAGCTCATAATAGAGCAGCGGAGGAGATAGCAGCTCATGGTAGAGCAGCGGAGGGGATAGCAGCTCATGGTAGAGCAGCGGAGGTGATAACAGCTCATCCTACAGCAGCGGAGGAGATAGCAGTTCATGATAGAGCAGCGGAGGAGATGGCAGCTCATAATAGAGCAGAGGAGGAGATAGCAGCTTATAATAGAGCAGCGGAGGAGATAGCAGCTCATGGTAGGGAAGCGGAATTATCAGTTCATGATAGAGCAGCGGTGGAGGTAGCAGCTTATGATACAGCAGCGGAGGAGATAGCAGCTCATAATAGAGGAGCGGAGGAGATAGCAGCTCATAATAGAGCAGCGGAGGAGATAGCAGCTCATGGTAGAGCAGCGGAAGAGATAGCAACTCATGGTAGAGCAGCGGAGAAGGTAGTAGCCCATGATAGAGCAGCGGGGAAAATAGCAGCGGAGGAGATAGCAGCTCATGATAGAGCAGCGAAGGTGAAACCAGCTCAGGATAGAGCAGGATGGAGTGGTTATAAGAATTTAAGAAAAATGATATTGAGACAAATCTTCAGTTTTCATATACGGTTCCATCAACTAAGGCTCTTAACCAAACAGTTTGCAAATTTTTGTAGAGTTTCTATCAACATTGTACACCTTAAAATAAAGAAGTAGGTTGATGAATGTGGAAGCTCTTTTATTTTAGTGTTATGAATTAGCTTCGTTGTTAAACAGCTTTGTAGTTGACACCTAAATTACGGCAAGAGTCAAAATTTTCTACCATAATATTACTCTATATAAGCTTACTTTTTTATCGTTTGGAATATGCTCTGCCTTTGCAACCCACTTCCAGAACAGATTCATTGATAAAAAGTCGGATAGAATAACTCTGTGAAAGTATATAATGCTGATCAGCAATCCTAGGAATGTGTGTAGGCTAAAAAAACAAATATGTATTTACATAGAAATCCTAGAACTGCTGATCAGCGTTTTCAGCAATGTCGCATCAATATTAAATCATTCTGCCAGTTTTGATTTCTATCTATATCCTAGAATAGTAATATGCATGGAATAATTTCGTATTACTATATACGCAAACTTATTGGAGTAATTATAACAAGGTACAGAACAGTGCTATCAGAACATAAATTCATTAGCTCTGTCTTTAGGTAACCTCTGAGTATAACCTAGAATGTATAGTTATTTGACTGTCATCTTAGCATCTTCGCCATTTTAATATTCCCTCTCTACATTCCGAGTATTCAGACATTAAGTCACCCCTTTTATTGCTACTAATTTGTATACGGTTCGTGGCCTACTGTGCCCTATGGAACATTACGTAAGAGGCAGTTATAAATAAACTTACAAAGTATAAAATAGTGGTGTTAAACGGGCATGCACTACCATGTGTGATGAGAATAATGTTATTAATTAAGATTCATTTACAACGCTAGTTAGGTGATGTAATGCTTTGGATTGAAAATTAATAGACTCGGCACTCGATATCCCGGCAGTTCGGATTACTCGGCAACCAAGATGGGAAAAATAAAATCAAGTAAACTGATGTAAGCATGTGCCAGAATGGTTTTCTTTAATCAGTGATGACTGCAATTATAATATGCATAAAATAAGTTATTTTTGTAATCGATTTCCGAATTAACCTCCACACCGATTCATTAAGCAGGGCTTACGGAAAAACAAAGGTCTGAAGATTGATAAGCATTTGTGAAGGAATGTATGGAGAGTGTTATTTGTCAAACTTACCTGTATTGCAACTTCCAAAGCCGTATATGAACACTGCATTTGATAAATTCTTTCTAATATATTACCATAAAACAGGCACTAAATTGGGCACTACTCCGGTACAGGTTAACCTCTATGGTCCCATGTCAATAGGCTTCTTCCCCATGGACGTTTTAAATGCGTATACCAAGTTTCATGAAAAACCGATAAAGCGTATTTGAGTTATTGCGCGTGCAGACACACGGACGGACAGACAGACAAACAAACAGAGGGACAGACATTTTCCCGATCTGGAGGTTAACTCGGAAATCGATTACAACAATGATCACTGAATAAACAAATGCATTCTGGCACTTGGTTACATCAGTTTGCCTGATTTTATTATTATATTGCAATAGCTTCTATGGTGTTATTAGCTCGCTGCTTTTCCATCTTCACGTGCTCTTTCTTGCTCTTCGTGCCGGTTGGTAAAATGTCTGCCTTTCAGGAATGAGTAGAGTCCGAAAAACGATGTAGAAGTGGTCGATCAGCTCAATGAATATAACGCATTAACGGTCTAAAGCTGTGGAAAAAAGCTCTGTTCAAATTCACCAGTAAAAATGGGAGTTTTTGGTAAAAATTTAAGTGCAAATTTTAATCAATACGCATACCGAACCGTACAGGCAGAAAAATATACAAAAACTTACTTCGAGTTTTCATTGGAAATCTAAATTTTAAGCCTCTGAGTAAAAAGTCCTACCTGTATCTGCTTAACTGTGAATACGAGAAATCATATTACAAAGTTTCAAAGGTCCAAGAGTTTCATTATATTTTATTACTAGAGCTCGGAAGTTGAGGAAATATCATCTCCCCCCCCCCCCCCACAAGACATCACAGACAATGCAGGATGTAGTATAAATTCGTCTCGCCTCTAAACGCAACCAACTTTTATATTGCATTTTTGGCATTTTATTCTACTAGTCATTTTTTAGGAAATCTTCATTCTTCGGTGCATTTTCTCTAGTTTGTCTTCAGATTGGACTTTTTCAACATTACACACAAAGCGATGTCGTAATTCCTTAGCTATGAAGCATTCATTAATAAAGTAAAGTAACAATAATATAAAACGTAATATAGTAAAAGTAGTAATAAAAAATACTTAACTCTTGACCTTTGTCTATTATTATTTATTATTATACTAGTGTATATTCCCTTTTTAAATACGTCATTTAGAAATATTTAGTTTTTTTTCAATTTTTCATGTGGTATTTTTATAAATTTAAGGTAATTTTTTTAGGAATTTTTAGGTCATCAACTTCCGAGCCCTATTTACAGCCATACAGCTTACAAGAAGTAACTTTATTAATTGTGTAAGCTTAAAGAATCCAATGGCGGAATTCTCATAAACAATACTAAATATGGAAACGATCTCCAGTAGTCTAGATAGCAGGTGCTTGCACAAAGTTCTGTGTAAGACAGTTTTGATGAGCAGCTGTGCAGTCTTCACAGCATCGTACTTGGAGCAAGGCCAGACACTTGTTTTACTCCGAACACCAGCTAGCTAGCTATTTGTTCTTACGTGATTATTGTTACCCCCATCCCGTAACAAACTCGAATCCAATTCAATTTTCCTGGATTAGCTCCATAATATCGCATGCAGTTCTGCTCCCAATTTTCTTTGACTGCTTGTTTTTATTGTGTTTTGATTACATTACTCCTAGAGTTAAGACGTCTGTCATACGAAATTAAATTTTTATAGATCATAGTGATTGTCTGCTCGTAAATTAGCACTATGTAGCCTATACTAAGCATAAAAAACATGTATTCTTTATATAAATTTAGACGGCCATAGGCAAAATTTTCCTGAATTATTTATCTTGTTATAGTTTTGTTTTCCATTTTTCCTTATTACACACAAACACCCATACCCAAGGCGGGACTCGAACCCACAGTCTCCTTCACCACAGCTCTAAGGCTACTGCGGCTGAGTCCGGCTGTGTTAGAGCAAGTCTAAAATATGTTTGCGTCAAGCGTTTAGTAAATGACAGTAGGCCTATGGATTCAAAAGTTACATCATGGGCGCTAGTTTTAAATTAGTATATATATATATATGTATATATATATATATATATATATATATATATATATATATATATATACTTTCTATCTTTATCGAAGTTTTAACTCTCCCTTAGGATTTAAGCGACCCAAGCCGCCCGGGCCTTACAGGGCCGCGACCTGTCGGGAGAGGGATTATCTTTGGATCACATACATACTTTTTGACCAGACAAGGACATGGAGGGCCTCCCGGATAAGTGATCAACCCAATGCCGGGGCCACCTACGAGACACACCATTCACACATACACTCCAAACAAAGCGGGGATGGGATGAAGATGATAATGACGACGACCAGATGATAACTG
The DNA here is from genome assembly GCA_964059195.1 of Ectobius pallidus. Taxonomy (NCBI): domain Eukaryota; kingdom Metazoa; phylum Arthropoda; class Insecta; order Blattodea; family Ectobiidae; genus Ectobius; species Ectobius pallidus. The sequence continues at coordinate 93,579,067 of CAXKWD010000007.1, forward strand.
GGGACCACAAGGGTCTAAAGTTACCCGACATTTTTCTCACAGGTGAGGAAAACCCCCACCTAGGTAACTTGTCCCGATCAGGAATCGAACCCGAGCCGCGAACGCATCCCTTATGCCACAGCGCGCCACTTCTGTGGGACAAAATTCCGGCGCATCGGCGACGGTTACAAGCCTAAGTTGCAGTATATCCCCTTGTTAAATAACCATATAATTACTCTATTTACTATAGTATATTCATTACTCCAATCACGTAGAGAATACTCACGAGCGATTTATCTCGCGAAAGTAGAAAGCTGGCGGAACTTTGTCACAGAGCAAAGTGTCCTCAACTCATGGGGGCTTGCCTATAAACTTATGACGAAAAGACTGCACCCGCGCGCAGTCGTCCATAGTCTCCGTACTCCAGACGGCACGATTGCCGACACGTGGGGCACTGTGGCCACCACTCTGACAGACGCCCTGATCCCTGATGATTCCGATGTAGGTAAACTCTAGAACAGCAGATACTCCGCAGGGCTGCGCGAAGACCATACCAGAATGAGTACAACGCCACCCCTTTCGATACAACAGATCTTGAAATAGCTATAGACCGAACCAAAAATCGAACAGTCCCCGGCATTGATGAAATCCACCCAGAATCCATTAAGAAAGGAGGCCCGCTCCTTAAAGAGAAACTACTCCAGATATACAATGCGTGCCTTAGCCTTGGTATATTTCCCAACGCCTGGAAAATGGGACTTCTCAAAATTATTCTGAAAAACGACACCAAAGATCCATCTCTGGTCAAATCGTACAGACCAATCTGTCTTCTCCCTGTCATGGGAAAGATCTTTGAACATCTCATAGCTTCCAAAATAGACACTTCTCTAGAAGAATCATACTCGCCCAGGCAATTTGGATTCCGCCCTGGAAGATGTACTGAGGATGCAGCTTCACTGCTCCAGCAAATAGTAGCCACATCTAATTCTAAATATGTGCTTACCATCTTCGTAGATATAGAAGGTGCATTTGACAACGTCTGGTGGCCACGTCTGGTGACGTGGAGAGACTTCGTAATATAAACTGTCCACAGAACATATATGCCGTCCTCAGTGACTACTTTCGGTCCAGACGAATAACGCTAAGGGATAACCTTCATTCATTCACAAAGGCCGCGTCCAAGGGGTGTCCCCAAGGCTCAGTATTGGGACCCAAGGTCTGGAACCTAGTGTTTGATGAAGCCCTCAGACAACTTCAACAGACTCAAGACGCAGACGTCATAGCCTACGCCGATGACGCTGTAATTATTATCGAAGGTAAGTTCAGAACAGATCTCGAACGCAAAGCTAATAGGGCACTAACAATTCTGGAAACTTGGTCCCACAAAGCAAAGCTAAAGATTTCTAAAACTAAAACAAATTCAATGCTCCTCAAGGGGAAAATAGGAAATCACCCTCCAATCATCAGGGTAGGACAAGACCGGATCCCATATGTTCGAGAAACAAAGTATTTGGGTATAACTTTACAAGAAGGTAATAAATTCACCGCTCACATTCAAAGAATCAGTGCTACAGCTAACAACTTATTTCAGGCCCTAGCCAGACTTTCTGGACAGCAGTGGGGATACGAATTCACTAACTACCGTATACTTTACTCTTCTATTTTTGAGGCTATTGTCTCGTACGCTGCAAACGCTTGGGCCACAAAACTTAACACACATCACATCCGTAAACTCAAATCTGCCCAGCGACATTCTCTCTTGCGAATAACTAAAGTCTTACTCCACTGTTTCGAATGATGCTCTACCAGTCATAGCTGGTGTTCTTCCTGTTGATCTCCTGCTTGAGGAAAGGATAGCCAGGTACAAAGTGCGGAAGCAAATTAATTTTCAATTAGGTACTCTTCAAATCGGACCAAGGTAATTTGAGAGCTTAGACCGATCACATCTTTATGAACGCATACACTCACAGTTAATAGATATTTGGCAGCAAAAATGGGTAGTTGCCCAAAACGGTAGCATCACTCGTGACTTTTTCCCAAGTATCAGAAATAGACTTAAAATGCCATGGATTAAACTGGACCACTTCGTCACACAGGTATTAACTGGCCATGGCAACTTTGCCGCTAACTTAATCCGCTTCAATCTCACAGACGACGATCTATGCGCTTGTGAGGTCAGCGAACCAGACACCATGTATCATATGCTGTATACTTGTCCTCGATATCGAGAAGCTCGACTACTCCTCCACGAAGCCGCCAGGGCAGAGGAGGAAGCCTGGGCACCGGACCTCACGTTCTGGACGCGTAAAAACACCTTCCCAGCACTTAAAACCTTTGCAAAAACAGCACTTCTTGAAAAGTCTATAGCAAATTAACACATCAAAGTAGATGGTCATTGGCCACTACTCCAGTCCGTACGAGGTTTTCGAGGGGTTTCCCTCGTTCTTAGGCGAATGCCGGACTGGTCAATAATCCCCTCAAACAGATACACGCACTACAAATCTCTAGAATACATAACTACAAGTCACTAAAAAAACACACTCGGGAAATATTGCACATAAGACCTATCCGCACTCAGGTCTATCCTGCGCCAAAATACAAAGACACAAGTACACAGCCCAAACACGTCACACGATCAACATCCCCTACGGATGTACATAAGGGCACAATAGGTATACACACATCACATATGGTTACAAAAATTTGGTTTGACCGGAGGTATAGGCTTCATTGCTTGGCACTCCGGGGGTAAGGGTGGACACAAAAAAAAAAAAGTCTCTACAAGCTGTGAACGACTTCCTCCATAGTAAACTAAACAAAAACCTAGTCCAAGCGCTAGTGATGTCTCACTTCGATAACTGCGACATTCTGATGACCAACTTAAATACCAGACAAACTTCAGCGTGCTCATAATGCTTTTGTTAGATTTATCTGTAATATCTGATGATTTGACCATGTGACGCCGTCTTTTCAAATCTTATCATGGATGCGCCTCAAACAACGTAGAATGATCCATTCTCTTATTTTCCATCATAACATACTATTATCTTCTCGTTTACAATTTCATTTTAATCTCCTTTCGACCTCACGAACGCATAACCAAAATCTACTGCTTATTCCCCGATAGAATATCATTCTATTCTTCATCTTTTAGTCTGTCTATCCCTCGCTTTTGGAATTCGTTGCCTTGTCATATCAGAGACTCTTGAAATGTACCACAATTTAGAAATAAATTGAATATACATTTTCTTAGTAATGAATTTTGTTGTAGTTTAGTTATCAGTCTTGTAATTAAATCCTTGTAATTTTTTATTGTCTGTAGCATGTTTAGTTTTAATTTCTAACTCATTAAGTCTTGTAAAATGTATAGTTTTACTGGAACAGTGGAAGAAAAGGCCTTGTGGCCTTAAGTTCCCCACTATAAATAAAAAATAATTATTAAATGTAATATCAAGATGCAATAATAATAATAATAGGCTATAACTTACTATGGAAAGATTGGTTAGCTTTTGTCATTGCGTAACCATCCCTGGATTTTTTCATAGGTAATTCCACGAGAATTGACGAGTTTATCTACAGATTTACGACTTCGCAGCAGGAGCGAATTTATCTTATGTAACTCGTCAATTCGAGTTGGATTTATTAAGACTATTCCATGAATAAAAACGTAACGGATTATACAAATAATAATTACTTTCGTGCTTTGTCATATAAAAACAAAACTAACAGCTGCGAGTTCACTGCATACTACGAATCAACCATCCATGAATCGATTCGAGTTACCATGTCCTTGTTGTGACCAGTGCTACGATTCGAGTTACCATGTCCATGTGGCCAGTACTACCAATTGTGCATATAAGACATAGTTAACTTCATTCGGGTAAGCTAACAGCAGAAGAGAATAAAAGCACACGAACTGGCTTGTACCGAATCGAAATTGTGTTTTTAATCAATGTACATTTCTATTTTTCAATTTCTAAACAAGTTATGTTGTATAAAATAATCTGTTTTCGTGCTGTTAATGGCAACATGTGACGTATGTATTAATCACTGCACACTGATGCTTTCATGTCCAGTAAGGAGCAGACCATTTTACCCGATAAAATACCATCCTCACGATTCCTACAAAAATATTGTAAGATAAACGACCGTGATTGGTCTATATCCGAGGAATTGCTAAACGTTATTGGTCAATATCAAACACGCGGCGGATGAGTGGAATAGTCAGGGTAATACAGGAGCTAGCAGAACGCGTGAAGCTATTTATATACCAAAAAACCTTAAAAATATTGGAGTTATTACTTTAATTTCAAATGTTTCAACATAAGTAGTTTTCATTTCATTTGGTTCATTATATCGTATCCGGTTACAAAAAGAGATTTGACCTATCTTTAACACCGTGTTTTTGTGTGTGTGCGCGCGTGTGTGTGTGAGTGAGAGTGAGAGAGAGAGAGAGAGAGAGAGAGAGAGAGAGAGACAGACAGACAGAGAGAGAGACAGACAGAGAGAGAGACAGACAGAGAGAGAGAGATGGTATTGGTTACATTATCATACTCCTCGACTTCCTTCCTAAACACCAGTTTCAACAGAGTCAAAGGAAATAAAACGCAAGCATACAAAATGAGTGTCTCTTTTGTCCGAAATCCTTCTTGTATTCATAATGTACAAACGATGTTAGTTTCTACAAACTCCATGCCCTAGCACATTTGTAACTTTATCTGTCTGCGACTGTGTGGGAAGAAACAATCTTCTCGGAATGTGTTCCACTGTAATCTGTTCTATTTCCTTATATCATTTTTATCTGTCCGTTTCCCATTTAATCAAGATCTCAATTATTTTCTTACCGCTTCGATGTGCTGAACTGTAAATCCTGCATTACTTGCAGTCTTTCAGAGCATTATTCAGTACGCTTACGCCAATAGTTTACTTTAAATGAGATCTTATCCAGTGGCATATAGGTTAGATTGTTTTACATGTGAATATCACATAGCTAGAACTGCACAACTTTATTAATAATATTTACAATAATGTCTTAAGAGTAAAAGATAATCCTTTATCCCTACAGCTCTGTATTTTCTGAATGAAAATGAAGAAATCCACAAGATTCAAACATACTGGTCATGTTGTATGTTTATATAACAAATAAGGTTACCATATCATGAAAATTTTATATTAAAGAAATTACATGTTTACATGAGAACTGGATTCCAGTTAAAATATAATTTACATTATTTTTCATGATAACTAGCATCCAGTTAATTTTTTTTTTTAACTTGCAAATTGAATAGCCTAAATACTGACCACAACAAATTGTTATGAGTCTGTAATTCCACTCAGACATCCGATAATATTATGGACAATAAACAATTACTGCTCGGCAACTGTCTCATGTTCCTTATTCATCAGGCATTTGGGTGCTTAGCGAAAAAATCTGATGTGAAAGTCACATAATTTCCTCTGCCCAAATAAAAGTTAACAGTATTCACACATCCTTGAACAGAATCGCAAGACACAATTTTACACTAATTATCATAGGTAATCCCACGAGAGTTGACGAGTTTATCTGATGCAACTCGTCAACTCGAGTTGGATTTATTAAGACTATTCAATGAATAAAAATCCACCAGATTATACAAATAATAATAACTTTCGTGCTTTGTTCTACAAAAACAAAACTAACAGCTGCGAGATCACGGCATACTATGAATCAACCGTCCATGAATCGATTCGAGCTGTTTTGGTGTAATCAGTGCTACCACCAGATCATATAAGACATAGTTAACTTCATTCAATTAAGCTAAAAGCAGAACAGAATAAACGCACACGAACTGGCTTGCACAGAATCGAAATTGTGTTCAATGTACATTTCTATTATTTCAATTTCCAAACAAATTACGTTGTATGAAATAATCTGTTTTCGTGCCGCTTAGTGGCACCATCTGACTATTAATCACTGCACACTGATACTTGCGTCTCCAGTAACGACCAAACCATTTTACCCGATAAAATGCCATCCTCGCGATTCCTACAAGAATATTGTAAGATAAACGGCCGTGATTGGTATATATCAGAGGAATTGCTAAACGTTATTGGTCAATATCAAACACGCGGCGTATGGGTTGAATAGTCCTATAAATACCTCTTCTTTCAATGATGCGACTAAAAGCGCAAGCTATATAACAAACTTAAAAAGAAAAAAGCAAAAAACAAGTGACTGCAGACGTTTATTGAACTTTCCGCCGTAAAGAATAATTTCCGAAATTTATCGAATATTTCCCTCAGATACTTCTTTACTCTATGCATGGCCAACAATACATCTTTCTCACTTCACATTCTTATATAGAATAAGAGGCCGTGAAAGAGAGTGTATTCAGTTGTTCACCACGCAAGACAAACTTTCTATACAAACAGTGGGGGAACAGTGGGTGGCTTGTAACTACCCTTCCGAGAATTTTTTCGAAAAAAAGTTTCAAATAAAAGTTTTAGCTTTCAGTAAAAGGAACACATGTGCAAAGTTTAAAGAAAATCGTTGGAGCGAATTCTTCTGTCTTCGTATTATGAAGAAACTCGTGATTGGACGTTGGGGGTGTGACGTCATACCGCTAGACGAGAGGTGACAGGCTGACAAACCTCGCGGGAGATATAATATGCCACATTTTCGAAACCTACAAACAGTGTATCGTACATTATTCGAAAATGCAAGGGCGCTTCGCTACGGCTCCCGCCTCCACTTCGCGCACTTTAACTATGTGGTTAGTGTTATGCATTATTTAGCTATATGTAGAGGGGTATACAAGGCACTTGCGACAGTATACAAGGACAGTTGGTCACTCTGCTTCGCTCAGAAACAAAATACATCACACATTCCGTGCAAATGTGAATATCGATTGGGCGGAGCTTATATTTGAATTTCGCCACAACTACTACTAGGCCTACTACTACTACTTAGGTTATATTGCACGCAACTGCATGTAGGTTATATCACGTGTTTAGTATGGTTGCGTGAACCATTAGTCTATAGTAACAGCTCATTCGCGTCATCTGTTTCTATTGTTTAGTGATATCTTCTTATGTGGCATTCAGTTTAAACGATTATAATATCCAGTGACATAGCGGCGATGAGTTATGGAAAATAAGCAAGTCCTACAAACCCGGCGTTTGCCTTTGAGAACGAGGAAACCATGAAAAACCCAAGTCAATTTGGTCGGCCACGAGGTTTGATTTGAACTCAGGACCTCTTCCCTGTTAGCCTATACCACCTCGCTGTAATTGGTTTTGGCGTGTTCATTACGACTGAGCTAAACTGATAGAGCGTGGGCTACTGTATACCCCCCATCCCCCCCCGTGGGATTTTCCGACTCATATATTTTTTTGTTGGTATTGACATGTAGTTTCATATTTTAGTTGTTTGCCCCTTATCAATTACAGCATTTACCCGGAAACCCCGGAAAATTACGGAAATCCGGAGAAAACTAGTTTGTTTTAATTTTTCTTTGTTCTTTGCTCCTAATATGCCCAGGGAATTTCTGAATCACATATTTATTGTTGGTATTGCCATCTAGGGGGTACGCCGTAGCGTAGTGGTTGAGGCGCTGCGCTACAAACCGGAAGGTCGCGGGTTCGATTCCCGATGAGGTCGTTGGAGTTTTTCAATTGGCCTAATCCTTCTGGTGGCACTATGGCCCTGGGGTCGACTCAGCCTCTAACAGAAATGAGTACCAGGAGCAATCCTGGGGGTAAAGGCGGCCGGTGCGTAAGGCTGACAACCTTACCACCTTCACGTTCCGAATGTCCAAAATCTGGGAGCCTCAACCTCCTGGAACCCTTTGGGCCTCCATGGCCTGTATAGGGATTACTTTACCTTATTGCCATCTAGATTAAGTTTTTAGCTCTTTGCCCCTTATCAATTACAGCATATCCCCGGAAAACAACGGAAATCCGGAGAAATGACTTGGTTTTAATTTGTCTTTGTTTTTTGCATCAAATATGCCCAGAGAATTTTTGACTCACATATTTTTGTTGGTATTGTCATCTAATTTAAGGTTTCAGTTGTTTGCCTCTTGACCAATTACAATATATCCCCGGAAAACCCGGAATACCACGTATATACGGAGAAAATGACAATATTTTATTTTTTCAATCTTTGTTTTTCCTTCTAATATTCAAAGGGAATTTCTTACTCATATGTTTTTTTTTGTTGGTATTGCCATCTAGATTAAGATCTCACTTGTTTGCCCATTATCAATTACAGTATATCCCCGGAAAACTCCGAAAACCACGGAAACCCTGAGAAAATTACTTTCATTCTTGTGTCCGACTTTAGCGCTGTGTAACAAATAGTTGAATAAAAACACTTTCTTCAACACTCTGCTGATGATGCAGGAACACCACCTGCGAAACGGCCGTCCGGAAGTTTAATAAGGTAAATAAAGTGCGTTGAAGAAAGTGTTTTTATTCAACAAAATGACTTTGTTTAAATTTTTTAAAATCTTAGTTCTTTGCCCTAGTATTCAAAGGGCATTGGTGACTCATATGGTTTTGTGTTGGTATTTCCATCTAAATTAAGGTTTCAGTTGTTTGCCCCTTATCAATTACAGCATTTCCCCAGAAAACTCGGAAAACCACGGAAATCCGGAGAAAATTACTTTGTTTAATTTTTTTAATCTAAGTTTTTTCCTCCTAGTATTCAAAGGGAATTGGTGACATATATGTTTTTGTATTGGTATTCCCATCTAGATTAAGGTTTCAGTTGTTTGCTCCCTATCAATTACAGCATTTCCCCATAAAACTCGGAAAACCACGGAAATCAGGAGAAAATTACTTTGTTTAATTTTTTTAATCTAAGTTTTTTCCTCCTAGTATTCAAAGGGAATTGGTGACATATATGTTTTTGTATTGGTATTCCCATCTAGAGTAAGGTTTCAGTTGTTTGTCCCCTATCAATTACAGCATTTCCCCAGAAAACTCGGAAAACCACGGAAATCCGGAGAAAATGACTTTGTTTTAATTTTTTAAATCTTACTTTTTTCCTCCTAGTATTCAAAGGGAATTGGTGACTTATATGTTTTTGTATTGGTATTCCCATCTAGATTAAGGTTTCAGTTGTTTGCCCCCTATCAATTACAGCATATCCCCGGAAAACTCCGAAAACCACGAAAATCCGTCATTTTCTCCGTATATACGTGGTTTTCCAGGTTTTCTCGGGATATGCTGTAATTGGTAAGGGGCAAACAGCTGAAACCTTAATCTAGATGGCAATGCCAACACAAAAACATATTATTTACCAATTCCCTTTGAATACTAGTAGCAAAGAACAAAGATTTTCAAAAATTCAAACGAAGTCAATTTTTCCGGATTTCCTTGGTTTTCGGAGTTTTCCGGGGATATGCTGTAAATGATAAGGGGCAAACAACTGAAATCTTAATCTAGATGGTAATGGCAACAAAAAAACATATGAGTCAGAAATTCCCTTTGAATATTAGGAGCAAAGAACAAAGATTTAAAAACTAAAACATAGTAATTTTCTCCGTATATACGCTGTTTTCCGGGTTTTCCGGGGATATGTTGTAATTTGTAAGGGGCAAACAACTGAAACCTTAAACTAGATGGCAATACGTACAAAAATATGTGAGTCAGAAATTCTCTGGGAATATTAGGGGCAAAGAACAATAAAAAATTTAAACAAACCCATTTTCTCCGGATTTCCGTGGTTTTCCGGGGTTTCCGGGTAAATGCTGTAATTTATAAGGGGCAAACAACTAAAGTCTTAAACTAGACGACAATACCAACAAAAAAATATGTGTCCCAGAAAATCCCACGGGGGGGGGAGGGTTTGCTATTGGTAGCCCATGCAATTACAACAATAAGTACATTAGGCCTATAGTTTTCTTGTTACTAGGGGCAACAAAATGTCTTTCATATTTTAATTGACATTTATGTTCTGAAATTCGCATTTAAGCCATCCTTATTTCGTTATTATCTTGATATCTATTAAATGTACAAAGAAATGTGTTAAACAAAAAATGTTCATTTTAAATTTCTCTACAACTTTACCATGGTAGGTTTTCATGTATCGCCTACTGTAATGGATATAATCTAAAAAAATTGAAAATGGATACGAGTAAAGTACCCCTTAAGTCATTTTTGCAGAAATACGGATATAGCCATTTTATTAGTCAAATATAAGAGTTTCCAATTTTAAATTTTTATTAAAATCGTTAGAGCCATTTTTAAAAAAATCAAAATTATTAAAAAAGTTTTCATGAAAAGTCCCCTTAATATTTCAGTTGTCAAGCTAAATTTCTGGGCGGTTCGACAAAATTTCGAAAAAGTCCTTAATTAAAAAAATGAAGTAAATACAATGAACCGTTTACCCGCTGTGCTTGTCCACGGACAGACGGACAGACGGACAGACGTCATTCCAAAAATACTTTTTTCGGTTTCTAGGCTTCATGACACATGCTTTCCCGGTGTTATCTCGACTTCGATTTTTTGTCACGATCACAATACTTTCTCTATACTACGTATATGGGAGAAAGTAATAAGAGAAAATAGTCGCCAATCTTATCCTCACATCTTCAGAAGGTACCTGACCCAAATACGAAATTTTGTTTTCATACGATTTTCCGTTTTGGAGCTAGAGTGTTCACAGACAGATAGACGGACAGACAGACACATAGACATGTTTCTACTTTGTTGTATATTGCAAATTTATAATGAAATGAATGATCACAGCTACCAGTGACCAGTTCTGTGATGTTGAGATAAAGTGAAAGTTTATATTAGTTTATTTTATTCGGGAAATAGTCGTAAGCATATAACTTCTTTCGATAAATCAGCTCGTGACTACAGTGAGCCGCAAACTTATCGATCAGTTGACAAGCACTCTTGATATTACGAAGATACGTCAATAGGTATCCGTTCTCTTTTTTTAAATGTATTGCAATAACAATACAAAACTTTAAATTACCTAATTTTTCAACATAGTCCCCCTGATTCTCAATTTGCTTGAACCATGTTGCAGAAGCTTCCTAATGTCCTCAGGAAAAAAGTTTCTTTTCGACTGAGCAGCAAGCCACGTATGCACCGCTTCCTTCAGTTCTTGGTATGTGGTGAATTGACGGCTCCTTAAGGCATTTAAATGGGCCAAGAAAGATGGAAATCTGATCGAGAATGTTTGCAGGATGCTCTAACACCTCAAAACTCAGTTTCGCAATAGTTTGAGCAGTACTTAAGCACGCATTGTCATGCAACAAAACAACTCCTTTCGACAGTAGGCCTCGACGTTTGGTTAACACTTTTCCTGCTGAGGGTTGACTCTTGAATTTCTTTTTGACTGGAGATGCAGGGTTTTTCCATTCCATGCTTTTCCGTTTGCTTTCAGGCTCAAAGTGATAGATCCACGTTTCGTCTCCAGTGATTATTTGTTTCAAAACGCTTCACCATCGTTAGCATTGCAGTCCAGTTAGCGTTGGCAGACGGACACTCGATTGTGCTTGTGCTGTTCAGTGGGCTATTTTGGGAACCACGTTGCACAGACTTTATGAAAGCAAAGCATATTATGAATAATACCATATGCAGAACCATGGCTAATTTGCATAAGGTTTGCCACTTCGACAGTCACTCTTCGGTTTGTCTGAATCATGATAGGCCTATGCACTTGCTCAATATTGGCATCACTAGTGAATGTGGATGGGCATTCTGTTTTTTCCTCGTCCTTGAAACTTGTCGGACCATTTTTTGAACTTTTCAATCCTCTCGTACACCCTTCACCATGATAAATCATTGCCCCCATATTATGTGGAAAGTCATCGATGGATTTCGGCTCCTGGTTCACCTTCAGATGACAAAAAAAAAAATCTCTGCATGCTGTTCTTCTTTGGTACACGCGCTGAGCGGTGCAGCCATGTTTAATGTACAACAGCGCGACACTTAGTGGAATCATAACGTTCAAACATTCCATAAGCGAAGACAATTGAACAACAAGTCGACGCATGCGAGCCTAATACCGTACAGCCAACCTACAAAACAATAAACAAAAAGTACGAATACTTATTAACTTACCCTTGGGCTTGTAATAACACTGATAGCTCATAATTAGGGCCCGGATTTCAATGCTCAATTAAAGTAAGCACCACTCTGCAATCAGTAATATATTAAACGAGTTTTATCGGTTATTTTCTCAATTTTTATAGTTTCTTTCAAAATATATTTTTCAATTCATAGACGCAATTTTGGGGGCATTTAAAAATAATGTCCAAGATCTTTGTCGTTTCCAGGCTATTTTTAATGCATTATTCTCAAAATTCAATTAAAAGAACATTGGTATTGGGGTGGTTTACGATTATTGGATTCTTGGAATTCTGTGGCAATCGTTCTCCCCTAATAAACAATTTGAACTTTTGTTGGGGCAACAGCATAAGTTAATAATTTCTATTGCTGACCTGTGAAAGGAAAGAGGGAGTGAGGGTGCAGACAACAAGTATCAAGTCCCGATATAGCATTCATACTGGCTCGAAGGGAGGAAGTATTTATTTGAAGAAGGTTGTCCAATAAGGAAAGATAAACTAACCTTAATAACACACTTTTAAACTTTGTGGAAACAATCATAATTTATTATGTTACTAGTATTATTCTATGGACTATGAATGTAAATACTTCAAGTCAATGTGAGACCAATGGTATTAAAATCTATTAAAACTTTTTAAAATTGAAATTGTCATTAGAAATTGTGCGGCATGAACTTGAATTATTGGAAGTCCAATCTAAAAACTGTGCTTTTTAACAAGTGGCATTATTAATAATACAATAACAGTTTTATATATAGCAATTCTAACTGATCAGCAAATATTTAAAACGTTAAAAACTTGTTGTTATCAAAGGAGTAAGGCTGACTAATTACTGGCTTTATTTAGAATGTTGATTAGGCCAAGGGGAAAGTCAATAAAAGTACACTGTATTCATATAAAATATTGCCTGAAGATCACGAAGTCCTGTTGTTAATGTTGCTGGGCCTATGTTGGCCTTGTTTGAGTTTGTTGGTTAGGTCTATTCTAGTGGTTATTCCCAGGGCCGTCGCGTGGGCGGGGCGAGCGGGGCGATCGCCCCGGGCGCCGCGACCAAGGGGGCGTCGTGGCAACGGCAAAAATAAAACAACAAAATTTTAAAAAATAAGTAAGATGTACATAACGTATTTTTTAAAGTTAGGTATAACTGAATTTTGAATATTGCTTTGTGTGTTTTTATTGAACAAATAAATATTTGACACCTAACTTGAGGCCTTCTTTGCTAAGTTATCCTATAATAAATATTTGCTTATAAAGACATATTTACGATCAACTAAGTCACAGGAGAGACTTCTTGTCCATTGAAAACGATGAAACACAAAAAATAGACTTGATGGAAATTCTAACGACATTTGCTCGTGCAAAAACCAGGCGAATGCCATTTAATGTTTAGTACTTTATTTTAATTTGATAAACGCGGTTTCCTTTTCTATATTCTATTCAATGTATGTAACGAGGTTTCCCACACTATTAATTTGTAGTCCATTAACAACGCCTATAGTATTTTTTTATGATTGTTAAGATTTTCTTACATTACTAAACTTGTATTAATTTGATTTTCAAAACAAATAATTTTATTAAATAATTTAAATAATTTTATTTCTGGTATTTTTATAAGGTAATCCGATTAGGTGTCTCTTTTGGGCACAAAAACAGACAGCGACGCAACCCGACGCGTAATTTTGCTAACGAGCGACTGGACGCGATGCGGCTTGGAACTTTGTCCAGTCCACGTCGCCCCAAGTCGCGTCGGTCATTGCGTGTTTAACCCCATTGTTTATACGTATTTGATAGTGTCGCGTCACGTCGATGGCTGTGTGTTTGTGTTTGAATTCTTACAGATAGGTGGAATGTCTGGTGGGTGCACGTGGGATTGAGTTTGGGGGGGGGGCGCCTGACGAAATCTTGCCCCGGGCGCCAACAAAAGCACGCGACGGCCCTGGTTATTCCGATGAACTCTTGTTGATGTTTTGCGTGGTTTATTTTGCTTCGATAAAGCTATCCAGTATGTCGATTATAAGCGGAAGAAGCATTTCGACATGACCTTTCATGTCATCTTCAGTTCCTATTCAAATAAATAATAGTCTATGAACGTCGGAGGGAATTAGTATTGAATCTCCGTTTTATTTGACTGTATTTTGTTACTGGCATGTTAGGGTTGTAGTTATACAACACGTTTTACTTTACATTTATACATGTATATACTTGCAATAAATGTATTGATTGCAATGCAAGTGATTACAACTTAAAACCACCCGGATGGGTGCACTAATTAGAAATAATTACTTATTACTATCACAATACATTGGAACAATAATTACAGATACTTAAAAATTACTTAGGCCGGGCACACACGTTACGATATACCGGTGAGGTTTACCTGTACAGGTGACCGGTACAGGTAAACCGGAGCGTGTGTGCCAGCCGCTGCAGGCCAAACTGCACAGGCGTAGCGACCTGCGCAGGCGTAGCGACCTGCGCAGGCAACCGGAGAAGAATCGAAATTCAATTCTTTCTACCTGCGCAGGCATGTAGATTAATAGCCATCGGGGTCGTTCCTAGATATGACATTCGAATAAGAGGAAATTAGTAATAGCGTGAAAAAAGTAATGCGTGATGTTATTATTAAAGGTAGATACCAACCTTTTAATGTAGAACCGTAGAGCTAGGGAGTAGACATTGTACTAAAATTCAGCGTTTCTCAACCTTTATGAACCCGAGGACCTCTAAAATGTCTAAAAAAATTTACGGACCCTAATTTTACATCCCATTTTTAAAAGAAGGCCTATATTCTTAATATTTGGGGCATTAAGTATAGGTCATTATAACGAAATATGTGGAAAAAAACTTACTTCTTTGCTCTCCACTTCCTTTATGATATTTTTAAATTATGTCTGAGGACCATCTGCACCATCTTCGCGGACCATAGGTTGAGAAACGCTGTACTAAATGAATAAGCATGAGCACGAAGTATTTATAGAGGATGAGTATGTTCATAAATGATCTGAAATAACGGTTTGTTTTCAATGTTTTCATTTGGAATTATATGTTAATGCTTATAAATTTCTAATTGTTCTAGAGATTTTATTTTGGTCCTTTATTTTGTCTGTGAAGAATTTGCATACATTCATACGCCGGTGTTTTTCTTTCAATATGTGTTTTGCGTATGCTGATTTCAGTTTATTCAGTTTGAAGTCCCGGGCATGTTCATGGAATCTTGATTTGAATTTTCGACCTGTTTGACCTATATAAACTTTTTTGCAATCTGTACATGTTAATTTACATTCGATATTCTCATTGTTTGTCATTAATATTGTTGTTTGTCATGTGTATTTATTGTTGGTTTTGTAGGCTATTCTTAAATTGTTTCAATTGTGAATTGTGTCATTTTTGCAGGTAAATTTTAAAGTAGTTTAGGCCATTAAAATCCGGGCCCTACTCATAATGAATATGAACTTGGCAGTTTCTTCACAATTACACATGCTTTACCTCTAGAATTTACATCGAGAATTTATTGCAATACTACAGGCTTTATTCAGACTTATGTAATTTAACCTTTCCAGAGTGTAATTTGTATTTCGTTTTAAGCATTCATCAAATAAAAGCACCAGTGGGTTATAAGATTGATATCGTCTAGGAACATTTTATTGAAATAGATGGTTTACAAAAATTATAATTTGAATACGTGGATAAATATCTTCATATTTTAAGATAAAGCATTAATTTGTATTAAGCTTATAACTCAGCCTAAATGCATTCTTTTATGGCGCATATGTATGTCAGTAGCAGTGTGAAGATTAAAGTTTTATTAGATTGCGGTAATATAAACTAAGTGATCCTTACTAATAATACAATTTAGACAAAAACAGTTTAACTGGAACAGAAAATATGTATCATCTAGGTTTTTAGTCAGTCATTTTCAACAGATACGCTTACAGTTCTGATGTTTCCCCACATACACATTCTTTAGACAAGTAACGGAAGTCAGTTTTGATTTCCCTATCACACTTCACTTTCTTCGATACTCTGAAAGGAAATATCAACTGCTGGTTTTCTATAATTACTTTTTTTTTATAGTTTATATGCATCGCTGTAATTTATTGATATCCTTGTTATTGATTACACATTGATGAAACCTAAATTGAACACATTGGAAAGAAAATTCTCTTTATTTTATATTTAAAGAGATTGGTACTTACTGGTGTCGCTAAAGTTGGACCTGGACTTTGCGGACCCTTAGCTATTCTATAATTGAATTAAAGTATTTAAGGGCCTCCTGGTAATTATAATCAGGGTGGCTGACTAAAGAAACCTTCTCGGGGTAGATATTAAAGGAAATGAGGAATTAAATACCTAACGTCAATCCAATGTAAATGACATGAGTGACCATATAATTTTCTTCTAAATTTTCAGGTCTATTCTTGCACTAAAATATGCAATTTGGTCCTGTCGTCCTTGCAAGATTAATGAATTGAAATAAATTGTATCGAACAGTTCCCTATGACTTGAAAGATTGTATCCCTTTTTAACCTGTTCTTTTTTATTTTAAACTGTAAAAGTTACAAAATGCCCTTTATGCAGATTCGTATGTAGTGTAATAAATAGTGCAGAAGGATTCTGTAATTGTAATGAGAATGGCAATTGATAATAGTAATAATAAGAATATTATTAATGATCATAACAACAATAATAAGTTTATATGCAGTAAGTAAAGTTGTTCTTTGAATTGGATCTTGTTCCACATAAAGAAGGGAATCACAATACAGGCTTTGTAGAAGACTCCCTTTCTAGAAGACTCCCTTTCTAGTTCAAGTATTTGTCCCATGAATCAGACGGAGCAAACCTGTTCTCGGATTTGAATATGTCATTGTAATATGCCGTAATACCTAAAAGAAAATATAAAAGGGAGATAGATACATGTTACAAATAAAATGCTTGGATCTTAAGCAGTACATTTCATTCTTACGGTATAGGCCTAGGTCTTATTTAATTATTGTGATGTTTATATGTATGCGTGTTGTTGGTGTACGTTTTATCTTTTAATATTGTTCCCCCTTTCTTTAGTGCCAGATCTTAGTAGTGTAGAAGAAGCATATCCGCCTCGGATTCCGAGTTTCACACCCGGTACGATGTTCTCCGAGAAGAACTCTAAACCGTGAATTCCTTGTCGTAGATTTTTCGCGCATTTAAAAGCCAAAATCAGAGTCTCTGTTTAAAATTTCTCCGTTAGACATCCTGGTAACAGAGCTACCCTGGTTTCTTCCCAGATGTACGTAGAGCCATTGCGTCATAGTCTATCACTCTACCCTGTGCAAGAAAATAAGCATAACTAAATTAGTCTTCAGTATTGAAATCTTCCCTGGAGGCCCGTATATCTTCTTAAGCACTCTGTTTTCGAACACAGATTATGTTTTTCCCGAAGAATCTCACAACAATATAATACAGCCGGCAGGATAATTGTCTTACAAATTTTTATTTTTAGATTTGTGGACAGATGACGAGAAGATAGAAGTTTCTGAATTGCATAAAAACAAGCATTTCCTGATTTCAGTCGACACTTAATTTCTTCCTTAATATTATTGATATCTGTGATTATTGTTCCCAAGTATATGAATTACTCCACTTTTTCGAATGCTTTATCTGCTATTCTAATATTTTGCAGTATATTATATTGACGTTTCAAGACCATAGCCTACTTTGTTTTTTCTGTATTAATAAATTAACCTTACTATCGCAAGTGACAGATGTATTATTTGGGCTCAATTCGTAGGATTGCTCAGTTCGAAGTTAGGCCTAGTACTTGATACTGCAAAGAGAGGGATTTCTGACTATTTGACTCAATACTTTTGAATCCGACATTATGGGAAGTTAAAAAACATTAATGTCCATTTATATGATGTTAATGTTTTGTTTAGCCAATTGTAACGTTATCTCGCAAATAAAATGGACACAAGTAGATTGAAGAGTTAAGAGGAAGTGGATCTCCTGAACAGTGATTGTTTGGCTAATGACGATTCTGCACGTGTAGAAAGATAAGCTCCAGCAATTGGATGTGAACGTGCCAAGAATGGCTGGTTTGCCAGAGCACCAGCTGTTCCGACACTCTCACAGAGCGAGATAAGTAGCAAGTATCGTGCAAATTGCGGCATAATAAGAATGCCAACTCACTCATTTCAGACTTGAAAGCGTTGCACAGTCAAACTTGAATATTTAGTTGTATATAGTCGATCAGTTTTCTGCACCGGCGATAAGGGGGCTATGTCCATATTTTACGATATTAAGGTTTTACTTAGGCCTATGTTTATTATTTATTTCAAGCTCTTTTCCGAGGTGCATAACGCTATTTGCTGTAGGCTCTTCCGTAACTTACTGTAATTTGATTTCTTTCAATCCATAAATAGCATGCTAACTTTAACTTGCGTTATTAATAGGGCAAGGCATTTAATTACCAAAAATAGCGAAAAAAAATACAAAATAAAAACGTATTGTGACCTAAAAGACAACCGGCGTGGTCTTGTGGTTACCGTCGCTGACTTTAAATCCGTCGGCCCGGATTCGATCCCGGTACCTCCTCGGATGTTTCTAAGGTAGGGAGGTCTGGTAGGGGTGCACTCAGCCTCGTGATTCAAATTGAGGAGCTACTTGATAGAGAAGTAGCGGCTCCGGTCATGGGAACCACCATTAATGGCCGTGGGTGTCGGCATGCTGACCACATGCCCCCAATCCTGCCATTTGCCTATGGTAGATGACGTAGCGGTCGGGTAGTAGGCCTTGCCTCTTCAAAAATGTAGCGCCACGGAGTTATGACCTAAAAATGGCAGAAAAAGACGCAACATTTTAGAGAAGATCTATAAATTATCCATTATTTGTTGTAATCAGTATTCTTACAAGTAAAGACTTGATTTTAGGCTAGAGAGTAATTTAATGGATGACGTCCAGCTAGCTAGGGTATCAGCTTGAAAGTGGTATGGCATTACTTAGCAGAAGACCCTATTTGCAGAATAAATACAAAAAGATTAGGAAATAACCTTATTTGATAATCTATGAACGGTAAAATATGTTCGCAAAATCGGATTAAACCGGTTCGAGGCCGAACTACAAGCGGAATTTTCGGTTTAGTTATAATCAGCATCATTAAGCTGATGTCCTACGATCCAATTTTTGGTTGAAAAAGTTGTATGAAGTAGCATTACTACACAATTATTTGTGGCTATGCACACGAGAATGAGTGTTGGTCCAATATATTATAGCATCAGCTGTTCTTCTAAAACGAAAATCGATAGCGACTACAATCGACATGGCGGTAGTATGCACACACTTCAGACTGGTAACGTTTTCTGCGGAACCTCCCATAACTTCTAGAGCACATGAACGTTTACGCCGGTTGTAATAATGGTTACAGTTAGTATTGTTGTAAATTTAAAATTTGCCGTAGCGTCTGTTAAACTTCTTGACTCTTATCATTTTATCTTTTTTGGGAGCGGCGAGAATCAGCTCTATGGAAGAAGCTGCCATGTTTCTACGTCATGCAGGTCACGCGGGGATCTAGAATAGAAATTTTTCTATTCCTCTGCATGCAATACAATTGGATGGAAAATATAGGATGAAATTGTGTGCAATGGCAGTCGTTCGTATCACAGTATTCAGTCTGTCGGTTTGTAGACATTTAGATAAAAAATTTGATCGTGGGACATCGGCTTTAGAAAGGACAGCCTACATGGGAATTCTAAAATGTTTTTGCAATTTTATTCATTTTTATTGTTTAGGCTACAGTTCTTTTATTACTTCCTGTGCCTGTACCATAGGGACTATAGGTAGAGAAAGT
Source organism: Ectobius pallidus (assembly GCA_964059195.1). Taxonomy (NCBI): domain Eukaryota; kingdom Metazoa; phylum Arthropoda; class Insecta; order Blattodea; family Ectobiidae; genus Ectobius; species Ectobius pallidus. The sequence continues at coordinate 93,598,936 of CAXKWD010000007.1, forward strand.
TCAGTTTTTTACATGAAGACATGTTTTGACGTCCCCTGAATCCAAAAATACTACTTTCAGAAACATTTCTGTGTGTGTATCTGCGAACAGCCTAGCTCCAGAACGGAAAATAGTAGGGCTATGAAAACAAAATTTTGTATTTGGGTTAGGTATCTTCTGGGGATGTGACACTAAGATTGGCGAAGACTTTCTCTTTAAGGGGACTTTAACTTACATGAAGATTTTTTTCTCGAAATTGGCTGTAACTTTATGTAAATTTAGTATATGAGGTGCTTATGCCAGCTAAAACTTTTATTTGAAATATTTTTTCGCAAAAGAATGTTTGAAGAGTAGTTATAAGCTGCTCATTTCAATCACAAACTTCCCTCATGAATAATGGCACTTTGAATGAGGTTGAGACAACTGAATGCACACCACTGCAAACATTCGTGTACTTTACGCTGGAACATTAAGAGTAGTGGAAGTTATATGGTTCATATCAGATTAAAAAAATAATATATATTTTTTATATCATTATTATTATTAAGGAATATTCCACAATACATTGGTTTTCCATCATCCCACAACAATCTTTTGTCTCCATAAGTCCCTGTCTTAGCATCTTCTTCACTTAATCCTTTTCTCGCTACTCCTTTTCACCCCATCCATCCAGCACTCTTTGGGCTTCCCTCTTCTTCTTTTTCCTTTTACTTTCCAATCCAAAATTTTCTTGGGTATTCTATCCTCTGTCATTCTGAGTACATGTCCATACCATTTCAAGCGTCTTTCTTCTACAATTTCCAAAATATTCTTTTCAACTTGCATTATTTTCCTTATTCTATTATTCCGAATTTTTTCTTTCCTGGATTTTCTTGCTGAACGCCTCCAAAAATCCATTTCTAATACCATTAATTTGTTTGCTTTTTGTCTACTTATGGTCCAAGTTTCAGCGCCATATAATGTTGTACTTTGGAATAATGCCTGATATATTAATTTTTTAGTTCTATGTAAAATATTTTTACTCCATAAGATTGAATTTAACATTCCTATAGTCTCATCCACTTTTAAATGGTTCCCATTGATAAAAATGCTAAATCGATATCTTAAGAAATGCAAATTTGTATTCAACAGTCTTATTGAGCCGCTCATGAGAAATTTGGACACTCCTGCATAGCACAAGTGACACAGGGCCCTAAGTCTATATAAAAATATGTCATTGGGACACTAAAAATTAATTTCTCATCCACTTTTAAATGGTTCCCATTGATAAAAATGCTAAATCGACATCTTAAAAATGCAAATTTGTATTCAATGAGAAATGTGGACAGTCCTGCACAGCACAAGTGACACAAGGCCCTAAGTCTGTATAAAATTATGTGATTGGGACACTAAAAATTAATTTCTCATCTACTTTTAAATGGTTCCCATTTATAAAAATGCTAAATCGATATCTTAAAAATGCAAATTTGTATTCAACAGTCTTATTGAGCCGCTCCTGAGAAATATGGACACTCCTGCATAGCACAAGTGACACAAGGCCCTAAGTCTGTATAAAAATATGTGATTGGGACACTACAGAAGAGCCAGGTGGAGTAGGGATGAGCTTGATCCAGTGCTGATTGTCAACTAGAGGCTTTTGTCCAGCGACAAAGAGGGCGTTCACAAAGCAACCTCACAATACAACGGGCTGCTGCCTACTTGTCGCTAAATTAAACACCCATAAACAAGCTTGCTATGTACTGCTATACTACTTGGAGTCTCAGGAGCTCCACTTCACAACGCTCATACTCACAGCTCATACGGTTTGATGGATTAACCTCTCTATCGCCACTCCACTTGTTACGTTTTGTATTCGTGTAATTTATGACACAGTTATAAACTGTAAAACTGTAACTTGATTACATTCCATGCATAGCCTGCTAACTTTAACATGCGTTAAAATGAAGTAAAATGTATAGTATTAATTAAAACCATCAGCTCAACAACCTTTATTATATGCTGCATCGACACGTTTATATCATCCTTAGGGCGTCTTGTCGTGCTGGTGTAGATTCATTAACGACTAAAAATTAAAATGACATTTTTTTTAGTCTTTTAATACTGACTATTCCACTCATACGCCGCGTGTTTGATATTGACCAATAACGTTAAGCAATTCTTCGGATATAGACCAATCACGGCCGTTTATCTTACAATATTCTTGAAGGGATCGCGAGGAGGCCGTTTTATCGGGGTAAAATCGTGTGCTCGTTACTGGGCATGTAAGTTTCAGTGTGCAGTGATTGTTGCCACTAAGCGGCACGAAAACAGATTACTTTATACAACACTAGCTGAAAAGGCCCGGCGTCGCCCGGGCTTTGTATTTTTTAATTTGAAATTAACTTATGAAGGACTTTATGTATGTAGAACTTGAAATGAAGAAAAAGATTTATCACACTCAAACTATTGCATCAGAAAACGCTGGATATAGCTTTTTATGGCTCATAGAGGATGTCGAAAGCTGCATTCCGTTGCTTCTACACATCATGCTTGGGAGGGGTTGAAATAAGAAGAAACACAAATTACATAAGATTGTACTGACTTGACGGAAAATTTTATTTCTCATTCTCATGTTACTATACAATCGTTTCGGAGCTGAAATAAAAGAGAAATGCAGTATCACTTTCATACTTTCCTCCCCTAGAACCCGGGACATAATATACTGCGAGCATAGGACTCAAAATGTTCCATCCCATGCTTAGGGCCTATGATAAACATCCCTATTTCTCAACTAATACAAAGCCTACAGGTATGGATAACTTATCAGCGGAAAGGATTATTTATAGACTTTTGATATAGCATACTCACACACTTAAATTGTCCCTCTTATTCTACATCAAAATGTGAAGTGAGTAAATATTTCTTATGTCGAGGGTAGAGAAAGTTATGTGACTACATCACACTGTGCTTTATTTTCGTGGATTTCATTTTCAGTCATTATTTTCGCCAATATATTACATCGATGGAATCATAATTCGTTAAAGCATTAGGCTATATACTTGCCAAGGCCCTATGTAATCATAGTAAACAATTTACTGTTGCCATGTGAACTAAACAGCAATTCATTTTTTCAGTATAAAATTCTCAGAAATTATATAATTTTCAAGGGAAGGAGTATTTTGTTTGAATTTTAATGTCGACAGCTATACTTCCCGGGCTTAACTGGGTATGTGTGCAAAATGTCGTGTAAATTGGTAGGCCTAAAGAACTGTAGATTTGTATAAGGAACAAACATACATACATACATACATACATACACACTTTCGATTTTATATATTAGATATTAGATAACTTGTTTGTAAATTGAAATAATAGAAATGTACATTGATTAAAACACAATTTCGATTCGGTGCAAGCCAGTTGGTGTGCTTTTATTCTATTCTGCTGTTAGCTTACCTGAATGTCTTTTATAAGGACTATTGGCAGCACTCTCACAACATTCATGGATGGTTGATTCATAGTATGCCGTGATCTCGTAACTTTTATTTTTATTTTTATACAACAAAGCACGAAAGTAATTATTATTTGTATAATCCGCAACATTTTTAGGCATATTCATGGAATAATGATCAGATTTATTTTCATATAGACTATAATTTAGTACAAATTTATGCCAACCGTGAATAACATCGGTAATTATTTGAATGTGTAGTGATTTCTAAATTTTTTGGAACTAATAAGCTTACTTCGTTTTGTCTTTAGGGCGAGTGAAGTAAAATCCTAGGGACAGTTGAAGAGTACAGAAGAAAACCTGGTAAGCCCAATTTTTCAAATTTCTATATTTTATGTCATTGGATAGTTCAGCGAAGGTAGTTTTGTTTGGTACATTTGAAATGAATCATATGCTAATAAATCCAGAGAAATTTATTGTTTTAAGTACTGTACAGGACAAAAGTCGGACAAGTCCTGGTAAAACAGACAATAATCTGATAAGTCCAGAGATTAGTGTGGGAAATGTGTTGCTTTATAGGTGTCTAAGTAAGTTTCTTGTAAAATAGCCATTGTTCATTATAGGCCTAATATTCTGATAATCTACCATTTATGTTGCATTTTTAAAACAGTTTGACTTAGGCCGATTTTATGTTAATATGGGATTATTGAAACTTTCAATTTGTTCTCATATAAAAGAGTAAAATGTGGCTTTTCAGTTTTTTCTCGGCTTTAAAGTTGTAACATCTCTATATATATAAAAGGCTTTGTCCTGACTGACTGACTGAATGAATGACTGACTGAATGAATGACTGACTGAATTACAGGAATCAACGTACAGCCTAAACTATAGGCCTAACAGGTAGAGACTTGGAATTTTGACAGTACCTTCGCTTCATAATGTAGGTGCTCACTAAGAAAGGATTTTGAAAAATTCTGATTCTAAATGCCAAAAATTAAATGTTTTTAAAAATACTTAATCCCTTTTTACATAGAATTATCAAAACAAATTCACAGAACGTATTGTTACCAGTGGTATCAGGTGGGCTTGGATTAAATTAAATGGATGTTTGACAAATTAGAGAAGGTATCATTATAATTCATATTATCTATATTAATAAAAGGATTTCTCCTCGATGTCCAGCGAAATCTACTGAACGCAGAGATCTGAAATTTTAAACATAGGTGTGCTGAAGGGTCGGAAAATGCACCTCGAAGCCGGAATTTTAATTTTAGTTTTCGTTCGTGAGTTATGAGTGAAAAACTGACAAAAAACGTGCATTTTTTTGCGTTTTCAAAACATAAGTTTTCAGTTATACATTTCAATGTCAAATCAATTACAGTTGGCTTTGGCTATTTTTGTCAAACCTTGAAAACAAAACTTTCGCGATCGCTTGAATGTTGTAAGCCCTAAATATGGTCAAACGTTGTTTTATTTGGACGAATCTCACTATGCAGAGGTTTTCTTGGCCAAGAAACTCGAATCTGAGGTCGCTTTTACCAGTCGATGCTATCTGATCGTGGTATGTAGTCCATGCGATTTAGGTGTTAATAAATGTAATGATTTAACTATTATGCTCTTAATTTTTAATTCTTTAAATAATTATCGCGGGCGAAGCCGCGGGCACATGCTAGTAAAATATAAAAAATGAAGTCCTTTGATTACGCAGGGGCGGTCGATGATCATGTGCTTCAGCACATCGTAAAATCTGCACTAAAATGACTCCTATTCCTTCGACTGCGATCCGTTATGCAACAAAACGGACGAAAATATATTTTGTAGTGCTCTCTCTGGAATAACTAAAAACTACAGTGTCGAGTGTTGAACTAGCTTCAGCCACGGTTATCTCATTCACGGTTACTGTGAAACTTAAACTGCGCATGGTCTGCTGGGGATTCTTGCTTCCCAGCTCTGATTGTGCTACGGAACGGGAAGCCGCTATGAGTAAAGCATTGGTTGTAGGCTGATGTGACGTGCGGTGGATATTAAGACGTTGTGTTAAATTTAGACGGTCAACGTTAAATCCTTTTAATTTTTTTAGATTATATTATAAATAATACTTATACCTTCTTCATTATGTAAGTAGGCTTAAAATATTTTCTTTCTTTTCAATTTAGGCCTATGGTATACGCAGCACACCCTCGTTTTAAGCCACTAGTCGCGCCTGTGAATATCCATCCGTGAACTCAAAAACTATATAATATAGCTGCACGGTTTCATTCGCTAGAATTACGCAATTAATGGGAAGTGGGTGGTTTCCAAGCAGCATAGTTTTCCGGATCTTAAAGACGAAGAGGTAGCTAGCTATAGGATTACGAGTCTCGTTCGAGTGGAAGGACCAGCGTCTTCTGTATCTTCAGGATTACAGAGGTCCTGCATCAGCTGCTCGCTACTACTTTCTGCTGCGGTAAATTCAAAATTGGATTAATTTCAACAATAAGACATAGGCTTTGCTCAGGGGTTCACAAAATCATAGAGCACACACATTACCACACGTATCCTAGATACACGGACAAGAATCAGGGAAGGAAATAGAGTAAACTTATTTTCTTATAATGCACGCCTATTAGAAGTTTCTGCATTTCCTACTTTTATGCGATTTGCCAGCTGTACTCACTCTTTATAAGAGTTTTACACTGATTATCAAAATCATGGATATGGGCAGTAGAAGTAGGATTTCAAACATCAAAACATTCATTTAATTAGGAAGGTATCTGAATATACATCCACCCATCCGTTCAAACATTCCTCCATCCGTCTATCCTACCATCTATTCAATAATGCTTCCATCCCTCCGGCTATTCATCTATCAACCTCTGCATTCATCTCTGTTACTCTAATTAAATAAAACAGCACGGTATACTTAAATCAAATAAATACGCCTTAAAATGCTTAATTATTTTAATTATAAATATCAGCAAGATTAATTTAATTATTTTTATTTTCCCATAGAGTAGGAAGCCCGTTGCTTTGACGATCACATAGAGGGTGGGGAATTTGGTCCAGAAGCTCTAGTTTAGGCGTAAACATATTTAATGTGTCTTAATTCTGCGACATGGGACTAGCGGTTATAGTCCCACCTAGCAGATTTAAAGCCCATCGGCCTCGGTTGGGTTTGAACCCGAATTTTACTTCAGGGCGTCTCAAAGTTTTGCTTCAATGACAATGCGAACTAGGTATTTTTCTCTGACTAATAATTAGGAATAATTAGTAAGAATATGAATAAATAAAACATGTAGGTCTATAGGCCTATAGAGCTAACTCTTACGTTCCTCCTTAATGTTGCTATGGGTAACCTATAATCCTCGCAGTATGGTTAATGTTCAAGTCACACCGTAGGCCTATAGCACTAGAGATAACCAGAACATAATACATATTTAAAACACTTCAATTATCGTGAAATGAAAATTATTTGTCATTTCTTCGCGTGTTATGTGCATAGACTTCATCATGCTACAACGATTAACGACCTACCATTGCATGAATTTATAATAATTATAAATAGTCTACTTGCCATTATGTTATACCGTTATGGCAGTATTGAATGCCGCATCTTTGTGAGTGCTGCATTATAAGGGAATTTTCATTGTTATTAAGACCTTATTTTCTCATTATGATGTGATGAGATATAAAGCTCTCTAATCTTACAACAGTTCTTAAGGTTACGTTTCCTCTTATAATGCAGAGTCTTCAAACATCGTTCTTGCTTTTACATACTTAGGAAATATGCTTCTCTGTGATGTATTAAGATGATGATTCCCTCTGACTAAAGACGATACAGATAAATACAAAACATCAAGCATCAATAGCTTCAAAGCTAATCCGTGAATATGAAAGCGCTTGTGAGTTAAAAGAGGGCTTTATTATAGTGAAATGTTTGGCGGCAAATACGGTACGTTACCTTTAAACCAGAAAATATGAGCGTCAAAGGTGGATTATAAGCATAAGACTATTGTCTACATCTTCAACTTTAATTTCAGTCTCTTCTTTTTTTACGCATGGTGCACACAAGTACAAACAGCATCCAAAAGAAAATGTTTATTTGTTTGTACTGGTCCACAACACTATGCTAACATATATTTGCAGTTAATTATACAATTTGTATTTTTATTTTTTATTTTGTATTATTATAACATTCTTATTAGAACATAATATGCTCTCAAACACCAATGCTTGTAAACTACAGAGGTTGTGTATTCCGGCGAGTTTATAGCAAGCTGTATTGGGAAGCCAGAAGGCTAATGACATTTGTTCAACAGCCTGAGCAATAGATTAAATACATATTTCACAAACAAGCGAGAATTTGAAATTTACTGTTGTTTTGTGTTGCTTAAGTGGTTTGTTTGTGTACATTACTTGCTACGAGGGAAGTCTGGAGTTTTCATATAAGTATTAGGCTAATAAAAATTCACAGATATCCAAGTGACAGAGTATACCCTAATATTAGCTTGTTGTAAATCTAGGACACTGAACATCTAGCTTTGCAGCTGTGATGTCTTTTCCGCATGGAGCTTGAAATGGGGAATATTTCTAATTTAATTAATTCTTGTAGTTGTTTAGAATTTCATATTATTTGAATTTTATTAAGTAAGTGATTATTCCAAGAACGTTGCACTAAAAATGTAGATATTACAGTTGCCATGAATTACCGCAAAAAAACTCCTCTATAGCTGAAATGACACACAATTAGATCTGCAGAATAAAAGCGGGCTATAGTCACAATATGAATTGCTGTTTTCGTCACCGAAGTTCTGTAATATTCTGTATAACCTCAATATTGTCTGCCAGCTGACTACTGTCCATCATAGTTTGTTTTCATCATAATGTCCCCCAGGGGTTCGGCGCTGTTTGTACAGCAGTTCAAAATGATGTTTGTGAACTTGATATTACAACACCAGCGGCTGTGATTGTGGACCCTAGTACTAACATTGTAAACAAGTTTACACTGTACGACACAACAAGTAGGCCTACAATGTGCACTGTCCCAAATCCTATTGCAACGACCTCTTGTCTGATATTGAAATTATTCTTTGTTAAAATTATGATGAGCCACACGCGAAGTAACGTTGACTACAGTCAATGCTGCAGGGAATGGTACTTTCGTACCATAAGGGAATGCAACAAAACGAAGCTAAAATCAAACTGGATAATGAATTTTGATTACAGGGTTGCGTAAGTTATGAATAGTCTAGGCGTCAGAAAGTTTTGGGAATATCTGCGCAAAATATATACAAATTATTCGTATCATATGCAATTTAAAGTAGATACTCCAAAATTTGAATTTGAATTTTCAGTCACCTATAGACCTTTGTGTAACAAGTGGTCAGTTAACAGTTATTCTTTCTACGATGCTAGTTTTTCACTCATTCCACGGTGCAAATTCGAACTTCCAATACCCATTAGTCATGAACGCCATTTTTCTCGGAGGAATTGATCAATTTTGTATCTTCAAAAGTCCAAGAGGGAAAATCGTCTTTTTTTTTCAGTTTATGTCAAAGTTTTAAGATTCTACTTCACATGTCCTCGACGATCTTTCTCTTAAACGAATTACTCTGTTTTACCTCATTTGCTTTTGATTATGATTTCTCATAATTAAGAACAAAAGCTGACTGAATAATTGAAGCGTTTGTAGTCCGAAAGAATATTGATTTCAATTCATGAACAGAAAGAGCAGTGGCAGTGGTAGTGGTGTGTTTGGAATTAGTATATTGTAAAACAGGTGTGTTAAGGGCATAATAGGAGAATCGAGGAAGAGTTTGACAAGACGAGCCGAGATTATTCAGTGAACTTAATGCTTGAGGGTAGCACAATATTATAATTCTAGTATAGGAAAAATGTTTTCAAATTCTCAAGTCTTCGGGGATGTTTAGCATCTTCAGCACCCCCAAAATTATTCTCTGACACAGCTTTTTAAGATTTTATTAATTCTCAAGATAACTGGTAGTGTTGTTAATAATGCAATAATTATTTCTTAAACAGACTATGAACAGAGGGGTTACGTTTATCCATTAATAATGTCTTTTTTCATATTATAACGAAGAAAGACTTTCAACGTAGTTATATTAAACTTGACTGTGACTTTCCTCTTTTGAGTGAGCACCCCAAATAAATTTTACAAGTCAGTGCCTATGCAAATACTTACGTGCCAAATAATTTCGTACAAACAGCTATTCAAGATAGTGGGTGAAATTACACGCATACCATCTTTAAAAAGTTAGTGACTATATTAATAAACTTCATTTTGTGTCCAATGAGGGTTATTATATTAACGTAAGATATACTTTTACCACCTTATACCCTCATTTAAAATAACAATGATTGGATAGTTTGCCCTAAATACTTGATGAATTTAGGGCAAACTATCCAAGCATTGTTATTTTAAATGAGGGTATGAGGGGGTAAAAGTATATCTTACGTTAGTGACTATCTTGAATGTCATTGCCACTTTGGATACCTACGGTATCTTTATTAGGGCCTGATATTAAGTGAGTAATCGATAGTATATTATTGTTATCTAACTATTGTTACCTGTCTGTGGCGCTACGTCGCCACAAGTCAAATATTTGTGCTGCATTTGGAAATCTGGGGAGACTGTTGATTGTCTCGAAGCTTGGGTATTTGTTCTATGATTGTGCACTGTATGCACATGATATGATTTGTCTCGTTGCTCTGTAGGTTACAATGTTCCCTTGCACATAACTGATTGTAACAATGGCTTCCAGTATATTTGGGCATCCTTCCATTTAGAAAAAATATATATATGATGGCTTTAAAAATTGACCACCGGCGTGGACTTGTGGTTAGCGTCGGCCCGGGTTCGATCCCTGGTACCTCCTCGGATTTTTCTGAGGTAGGGAGGTCTGGTAGGGGTGCACTTAGCCTCGTAATTCAAATTGAGGAGCTACTTGATAGAGAAGTAGCGGCTCCGGTCATGAAAACCACCATTAACGGTCGTGGGTGTCGGCATGCTGACCACATGCCCCCAATCCTGCCGTCTGCCTATGGCAGATGATTCAGCGGTCGGGTGATAGGCCTTGTCCCTCCAGGGATGTAGCTCCAAGGAGTTAGTTAGCTTTAAAAATTAGACTATAAAGTAAAATATCTCGAGTAAAGTACCCTGAGTAAAGTATCCAAAGTCATTTTTACAGAAAACCTTATATAGGCATTTTATTAGACACGGATAGAAGTTTCGAATTTTATATTTTTATTAAAATCGTTTGTGCCATTTTTACAAAAATCGAATTTTAAAAGAAATCATGAAAGACCCCTTAAGAATATTTCAGTTATAAAAACCAAATACTGAGCTGTTCGAGAAATTACAAAAAAGTCCTCAATTAAAAAAAAGAAGAAATACAATGAACTTTTACCCGTTGTGCTTGTCCACGGACAGACAGATAGACAGACAGACGTCATTCCAAAAACACTTTTTTAGATTTCTAGGCATTGTGAAACATGTTTTCCCGGTGTTATATCGATTTCGATTTTTCGTCACGAACACAATACTTTCTCTACATTACGTATAGGCTATGCGAGAAAGTAAAAGTACTCTACCAAAATTATACCGTAGGCTACTTGCTTTTCACCTCCCCTCTAGCCTCTGTTGTTTACTTCGCCATATATTCCTAACTTACAAATTATTAATCTGTGAACCTTTCAAGATAAGGCCATGTAGATAAACTTCCTCTTGCGGACTGACGAATACGGAAATTATAAGTGCAATTTAATGTTAAATCCGAATCACGGTAGGGACCAATAACTACATAAGAGGTAAAGGACATATTTGATTAATTACCTCTATATATGCAATGTTCATATATGTGTCCGTTTTAGATTTTAAAACTTCTGGACCGATTTACACGCGGTTATCAGATGGGATTCAGTTCTCATGACAATATTGTTTGCAGTGTTCACATAGGACTTTGCACTTGCAGTTGCGCTTTACTAGGTTTTGACAAATAATTATAATGAGATATTTCGGGATCTGTGTCTATTTTCTATTGTTGGTGTATTTATGGAGTAAATTTCAACTGAAATTATTTTAAATGGATATAATAGGCTATAAGATGAAATAGTGTGGATGATTCATGGTATGTAAATATTCAATTCGGCATTTGCCTTTACGACATGGAGAAACCATGAAAAAACCCATGTCAAATTGGCCGGCTAAGGGATTTGAACCTGTGACCTCCCGAATGGGATGTTTATTTTAAGCCCTAAGCATGTAAAAAGAGACTAAATAGGATGGGACATTTTTAGCCCTGTGTGCGCAATAAATTATTGAGTCCCAGATAATTGGGCAAGAATGTATGAAATTGATATTGATTTTCTTTTGACTCTAATCCTCTATGAGCGATAAAAACCATATCTAAAATTTTCTGAGGGAATAATTTGAGTGTGATAAATCGTTCTTCTTCGCTTATCACTCTAGATCCCTATATACGAGGTCTGTTAGATAAGTATCCGACCTTATTTTTTTTCTCGGAAACCTGACGGATTTGAATCAAGCCCGCTTGCATGAGCCGACCTGAAACCTTCGTGCGCATGTCTGAATTTTTTCCCGCCTGTCGGTAGCGTCTGTTGCTGGCAAGCAGCATTTGAGTGAGGTAGTGTCTAGTGCTCTCGTCGTTGCTAGGAAAATAATGATTGTAACGACTGGAATTTGGTTTCCGGGTCGTACCCGTACACCAGGACTCGTCGTCACCACTCATTAAGGTGTTCATGAAGTCGGGGTAACTGTTTGTGGAGTCAAGCATGTCATGTGAGACTTCAGCACGATGTTGTTTTTGCTCCGCCGTCAGCAGCATCGGCATTGAATTTCGCCGCCACTCTCTTCATGGCCAAATCTTCGGTCATAACTGAATGGGCCGAAAAAGTGATGATGCCTACCTCTTCCGCAATTTTTCGGATACTTCCCGCATCACTACAGCGTTCACTTTGGCAATGATCTGGTCATTTCGGCATGTTGATGGCGGACCGGAGCGTGGCTCGCTCTCCACTGATGTGCGTCCGTCTTTAAACCGGTTGTACCACTCCTTAATCTGTGTGATGCCCATAGCATCGTCACCGAAAGCCACCTGAATTTTACTAATGGTTTCCACCTGGCTATCGCCCAGTTGCAGGCAAAATTTTTATGCAATAGCGCTGCTCCAGACGTTCCGTCATTTTCCTAACAATGAGAAAACGACGAGAGTACTAAACACTACATCACTCAAATGCTGATTGCCAGCAACAGACGATATCTAAAGGCGGGAAAAAATTCATGCATATGCATGAAGGTTCAAGGTCGGCTCATGCAAGCGCGCTTGATTTAAATCCTTCGGGTTTTCGAAAAAAAAAATAAGGTCGGATACTTATCTAACAGACCTCGTATAAGGACTTACAGCTTGGAACTCCAAAATCCTCCGAAATTTAATTTTTAAATACATGCAAAATATAAAGCCCGGCAACACCGAGCCTTTTAAGCTAATAATTTATATTTTAACCTTACGGTAAACATTAAACTGAAATTATTCAAACAATTACAAATAATATTAAATTAATTGCAATAGTATTTTCAATACTTTAAAGAATGTAACACTCTTAACAGGGCAAAGTCACATCCTTTAGGTTATTTAGCTTGATAAATCATTGGTTTATGTGTGTGTGTGCACACCCTTATGTGTGCTGGTTACATAATATGAGGCTATTAAGTTCAGTAGAAGCACGCAAGCGGAAAGAAAACCATACCCATTCAGTTAGGTCTACTGAATTATGGTGTTCTATATTACCGGTGCGTAAAATACATGGATTGATTTTTTAACTGTGGCAATATATTTGTAGAATCTCACTGAAGCAGACGAAATTTATACCACTTTCATCCCATTTGTTGCCTATCCAGCATACCCAAAAGATTTTTTTTTTCCTATCACGACACATGACTTACCAAATAAGCATGCTCTACGTACCGGTCGCAATTTGAAGTTTCAAATTTCAAACAGGAGTGAAGGATACAAATTCAAATAGAAGAAATAGATAGCTGATCTTCAAGGCTTCTAAGAGATTCTCATTCCCTAAGCTAATTGCAGTAAAATTCTCTTATCAACCGTATTATGCCCGTTTTGGCATTCATAATTAAATTCTTCTAGTCAATTCTACTAGGCTTTCATCATATAAATTCCTTAAAAATGTCTGTAAGTCAACTATCCTCTTAGGCAATTATTCTACAATGAGAGTTGCAATTAATTATAGCCTATAGATAGGTTGTGTAACTCTTACGTTATTTTCATTGTTATAGCTGAATGTATTCGTTATGATTCATTTTCTTTCTCCTGTGCACTTTTCGTTTTGTTTTTGTGGCATTTTGAATTACTTTAGGTGTAATTTTTATTTCTTCAGATTGACTAATGGTAATATATTTTAATCAAGGCTTTCAGTATTTTTGTATCTCAACTATAGTCGTAGTCGTATAATGTATTTTAGGGCTTTACTTCTTTGGAGAATCGATAAATAATAGAGAAAATTTATTTAGCCCTGAGGTAGGCCTATGCTGGATCCCCAACCATTATCGGGTGAAAACTTCAGTGAGATTCTACAGATGCGTTGCCTCTATTTAAAAAACAAACATTGTAGGATTACTATTACCATCAGTGAACATAAAAATAAACTCCCCATGTAATCTATGTTTTTCATTTTTCCGTTGTGGGTTTGTTTACAAGAAGACATACCAGAGGCATTGCTACCAATAACTAGTACGTTAGGTTAGAGTTTTCATTTATAATTAATTAAGGGAACAAATCGTCCTATATAATTATTTTCATGCTTGTCCAATTGTAATAACTAATAAGGGTTCGAAAAAACAAAACATTGAATTTAGACATAATAAAAAATTAATAAAAGAAACATCAGATTTTTTTTTAATAAGGCACTCTCTATTCTGAAATGCAGCTATTCAAACCTAAACGAATACGGCAAACGGAACAATATCACAGGGATGAAGTTCTTTGTCAGTTAATATTCTCCCCCCAAAAATCTGAACAATGTCGCCGACATCTCAAACTACTATCGATTCCCCATTATCGCTTCTCAGAGAGAGCGAAAAGCAACGCGATTGTTCCTTTCAAATATTAAATTTAAAAAAAAGTAAATGACGCAACAATGGCATAGCAGACGTGTGCTCATTCTCACCTGTCGAACTGAAAGAACAATAATAATAGATATGAACGCTGAGTAAAAATAATTGGAATAAATGTTGCGCCTCGGGTATCTTGCGGCAATACCATACCAGCTGCTTTGGGAGCAGATCTAATTGAATTTTTGTTTGGGCAATGGTTCCGAGTAATCTGTACACCTGGCGAGTGATTCGTTTCGTCCTAATCAGGCGAGAAAATCGATTGGACCGTGAAGAAGCTCTAGGCCATTAAATAATTTGAGCATTCTCCTGTAAATAGAAACAAAGATAAACTACTGGCAATTATAGTGCATTTATTTACTGTGAGCAAAAAAAAATAAAAAATAATAATAATAATAATAATAATAAATATAATAATAATAATAATAGGCCCTACATAGTATTGACAAATTTCATTTTCTTCCTTTTGTGGTGAATATTATTAAGTATAAATAAATTTTCCACCTAACCACAAAATAGATCACGCTAAAAGTTCAATTAATGTAACGTTTACTTTTGCACCTTGTTTTATAATTACAATTGTGTACAATTACAATTGCGTAAATTACAATTGCGTACAATTGCGTACAATTGTAATTATAAAAAGTGTACGATTACAATTGCGTACAATTGTAATTATAAAAAGTGTACGATTACAATTGTGTACAATTTAATTATAAAAAGTGTACGATTACAATTGTGTACAATTCTTCGGTCCATTGTAATATTTTATCCACTGGTTTCTGGTCCAATATGCTATTGTAATCCATGTTACTACTGTCAGCGGTATTTTTTCAATTGTCTATTTTTTCCATTTTCCTCAATGCCCACATTGTCCAGTGTGCAATGATCCTTCCTATTTTATAAATACATTCATCAATAAAATATGAAAATAAGACCATTTTATAAGAATTTATTTAGTACTACTACGTAAAATAAATTCCATTCTTAAATAACAGAAATACATACCAACGTTAACGAATAAATCCATTGCGAGAGAAAATGCGAAACCTTTGTACATAAAGTACATAAGAATGACTGTATTAATTTGTTTATATTGGAATTAATAATGTACAGTAGAAAGAAAGGTAGAATCCTACAAATGTAGAAGCTACTCACGATCGTAATACGAGATGCATGGACAATCTAGATGTTGAATATGAATTTTTATGTATTTGGCCTGATGTTATACAAGAAGTTGCCGAAAGATTTAAGAGAGCTGCACATAAACGTTTTTAAAAATGAAATTAGAAACGTGGTTGATCAATAACCCATATTATAATGTGAATGAGATTGTTAATTTATTGTATTCTTTCCCCTAAGGAATCGGCCTGGGTGGCGCAGTTAGTATCGCGCTGGCTTTCTGTGCACAAGGTTGCGGGTTCGTTCCAGGTCCAGGTGGATGGCATTGATGTGTGATGGCATAAATGTGACTGGCCCATGTCAGTAGATTTACTGGAATGTAAAAGAACTCCTGCGGACAAAATTCTGGCACACCGGCGACGGTCACAGACCTAAAGCTTTATTCACATTTACGAACAGCGCCGTTAGGAGCCTTTAGGGAATTCCGATAAGTTTCAGTACATCCCCATTGTTAAATAACCATATACCAAACAAGCCCTTCTGGATTTTTAATATTATAGTTTTTAATTATATTTTTAACCTCATTATTTACTTGACTCGCCTATTACACTTTTGGGTGTTTAGTGGCTTAAGGAAATTTGTAATTTGTAGGCATAATGTAATTACAATACTTAAAGTACCGGTATTTAAAGTTTTGTTAAAGTTTTTAAATTATGTTATTAACTTCTTCTTCTTCTTCTTCTTGATGACCATGCACTTTAGAAATAATATGCTTTTGCCTTAGATATAGGCCCACCTTAACGTCCCCATATTCTGACTCTTATAAGTTATCATTGAATAACGCTCTTTTTGCATTCACATTTACGATTTCAAATTTATTATTCTTGGGACATTGTATCCGCTTGTGAATTTTTGTTAAAACTTGTAACAGATTATATGTACAGTAGGACTACCTGTTTCTATGCTTTATAAACAATAATAGTTTTACAAATTATTTCGTGTTATTTATAACTATAATTATATCCGTATTGTATTTGACCAAACTTCTATCTAGAGTTCAAGAAGGTTAAGGATCCCAGATTTCTTGGACCTTCGGCACAGGAATATCCCCGGTATTAATTTCAGTTAGAGGCTGAGTCAACCCCAGGACCATAGTGCTAGCAGAAGGATTAGGCAAATTGACAAATCTCATCGGGGATCGTATTCGCGACCTTCCGGTTTGAGCGCAGTGCCTCAACCAACTGCGCCACCATATAATACTCCTATGTAATATACAGTAGTTTGTATTAAATATGAATTAAAGTATTGTAAAATAAATTGGAAGATAAGTTATACTTAAACGTCATGTAACGTTACTTAGTAAAATATGCCTACAAAAAATAAACTTCGGGCTAATAGGCCTATTGTGTTAACTGATTTCTTTGCAGTCCTGCAGAAGTTTCTAATTGCGAGCATATTGTGTGAGAAATTGAGTGCCGCGCATTTAGGAGTTAAGATCAAAGGCCAATATAAAAATAAGTTACCGGTATTAGCCTACTTTTTATCTAATTTTTTCAGTTCACATTTTTAAAGAAAAATATTCCAATAGGTATTCAAGTTACTATTTTTGTCCTTTCCTGTGGAACTCGACAATATGATTTCATAAACTGTACTTGGCGAGAATAATCCTTTTATGTTCTTGTTATTTTAACCCTTTCAGAACTTAGTTTTTAAATAAGTGTAAGCAGTCAAGAAGTAAAATTAACAATGGGGTCTAAACTTGGAATCGACGAGGAAAATTTGAATAAATACTTATCTATGAATGACAATCATTTCAACGGGATAAGAATCCTCACACTTTATATAAACCATTACTTTATTAATGTAGTAGGTTATCTCTGCTTTTATATAGTTTTTTAGTGACGAATTTTTAAATTTTGAGGTTAAATTACTATTTTATCATGAAAAGATTAAAATACCGGCTATGGCATTGAATTTTCAGCAAAACTCTACCTTTCCACCTTAGTCTTCACAAGGCCACTGTGAAAGAATTATCATTCCACTGTGACCTACTAGTGGTTTACTATGAAGCTCGGGCCTTAAAGTACTTAGAAGTTGTAAGTTGCCACTGGGTATTATCTCATATTGAGAACGCCTGGAGCTATATTGGGACACAGTTATTTTTTCAGCATAGGTTTTGTCATTTTAGGTTAAGTTAGGTTAGGTTTGGTTAGGTTAGGTTAGGTTAGGTTAGGTTAGGTTAGGTTAGGTTAGGTTAGATTAGATGCCATCTTGCGGCGATTTGTGAGAATATGGCAAAACCTATGCTGAAAAAATACTGCTATTGGGACATGTGAGTCAGTTGGAGAATTTAATGTTGTACCGGCATGTTGCCATGGTAGCACAATGGTAAATTGCCGGCACGGAAAGCCGAAGATCCTGCTTAAAATCCCGACTATGGCATTGAATTTTCAATGCACACAGCCAGTGTGAAAGAATTATCATTCCCTAAGAAAAGTAATTTATATTTGTAATAATATTGACAATATTATTAAGCATAGATTCAGACAGTTGTGAAGACACTCGTACAGAATGACTGTTCCATGCAGTACAAAGTTACTAGCTTCATTCTATTGATACTGTACCAAAAGTTCCTGTTTGTATCAAGGAGCTTATCTGAGCTGCTATTCCTGTAGATGCAATCTGATATAGTTCTCAGACAAGATTACAAAACCTTCATAATTAAATTTCTGTCGCCGCTCCGGTTATTTTCCTTGTGGCATACCGCTAACTTATGTTTGGCTATCTACTGATAATATTCAGAGACATGCATGACGTTGAATTTACACAATTATTTATCTTCCGCAGCCTGAGAGCGGTTTACTTAACTTTTAAATAATATGAATGCAACATTAACGAAGACAACTTTTAGTGCTAAGGACTCGTATTTCACAAAGTGAATAACAAAATTTGTAAAGTACTTGTTTAATTATAGTATTAGTAGTAATAATAATCCTAATAATAATACTAATACTATAATAATAATAATAATTAGGAATGGGTCCTCGATATTTTCGATACCTCGATACTTGCATGGTATCGGCATCGAACGATACTTCAGAAAACTCGCTCGATACTTTTCGATACTTTTGTAACTCTGCAATTCTAGAATTAAGTGATAATGCTAGTATTTTTTAACAAAAACTTGTAAGTGGACTGTTTAAAAAACTCATTTTAGTTTTAATGTAGAGTTTAAAAATAATTATAGGCTACTGATGATATTAAATTTTGTCTCATTAAGCATTAAATATGCAGACTTAATTAATTTAGTTGGTATTACACAGTTCTCTCAAATTTAAATTTTTTATGTAGGCCCTTCCTATTTATTGAAACTGGAAATGTTGAAGGTATCGAGTATCGAAGTATCGAGTATCGAGAAAAAATCATGTATCGGTATCGAGTAGCGAGTATCGAGAAAATCTGGTATCGACCCATCTCTAATAATAATAATAATAATAATAATAATAATAATATAATAACAGTAATAGGCCCTACCAAGAGTTTGAAGGTCTAATACACCGAGTGGATGCTGTTTTATTATTATTATTTACTATCGAAAATTTAAGCTTATTTGACCCTAGGGTATATAAAGGTTATAGTTATTTAGAAACATAGGCTATAATACATCTTGAAATACTAAAACATAACATACGGATATTAATCTTAGTGCATGAAATGGCTAACAATATATGGTTATAGTTATTTACAAATATTAAGTTATAATACGTTCTAAAATTCTTAAGTAGTAGCCTATATGAATGGTATAAGAAATAGCTAACAATATAGGCTTATGTTATTTACAGAAATATAATAACTTACATTCCTAATTACCAAAGCATAATATTATTTATAATGCATGAAATATGCATAACATCAGGTTATTTGCAATATAATGCATTTCTTAATGCTAAAGTAATATATGACTATTTACAGTGAATGAAATAGCTAACAATATAAGGCTATGGCTATTTACAATTGCACAAAGCCTGCCATTGTATGTTTCAGAATTCAAAAGTTAAGATCACAGCAAGGTAAATAAGATGATACTGTAGATAAACTCAAGTTAGAATAAATGCCACTGATCGAGCTCTTCTAGTTTTTATTTATTTATTTTATTAATTTTTTTTTAGAATTATTAAGTTACTCATTTTCTTGGGAATTTTGTTTTATTAAATAAAATTTGTAATATATGAAAAACAAAGAGCATTTGATTTGATAACGGTCAGTAATAGTAACGTAAATATCGGGAGGAAGATAACTGTTGTTACAAATCACCATTGAAGTGGGCACTATCATAAAACAATGAAACATTTCCTAACGGCTGTATTCCTATATTCATAAATTATGTTCATGCAAAACTTTAGCTCTAACAGTTTAGTGATATTTGCGACAAAGTGGAACAGACAGGAACCATTATGTTTCTATATACCGCAAATATACGCTGCAAGCAGATGCCCGAGACTTCACCCACGTTTATTAATTAAATCGCTATAGGACTAAGTTTTTAAATAATTTTTTTTAACATAAAACTAATTTAAACATATTCATTAACGCAAATCTATAATACCAAGAGGAAGTGTTTGTCTGTCTGTCTGTGCGCTATGCCCAGTGAAATCTACTGCACACAGAGATATGAAATTTTAAATATATAGCCTACCGTGTGTCTGTAAAGTGAATGGTGGCCGAATGCACCTCTCTTTCGTTCGCGAGTTATGAGTGAAAAACTGGCAGAAAGCGTGATTTTTAGCGCTATCGAAGTATCAGTTTTCAGTATTAACTTACATTTCAATTGTCAAATCAACTGCAGATGACTTTTTTTATTCTGCTTCTTCTTTTTTTTTTTTTTTTTTTTTTTTTTTTTTAATATAACTTGGAGATAAGAGCATCGCGATTTTGTCGCATCGCATGGAATTATCGAACACTTCGATTCTGTGAGCTCGCCCTGGTCGATTCATTTGTTTATAGCCTAATGTCCAGGCACGCAGACATCTGATTTGAAATTTCAACATAGACGGAAGAGGGATAATTAACATATGTCTAAATGGGCGAACACTGTTAGATTTGGACGGAACTCACTATGCAGTAGTTTTCTGGGCTAGAGAACTCGAATCCGGATTTTAGCTATTTCGTTACAATTAGTAATCGATCAGTTTATGAATGATTGGCGTGTAAGTATTAATAAATATAATGCTTTAATCATTATGCTCTTAATTTTTAATTTTTGAATTAATTATCTTAGGCGAAGCCGTGGGTACCTGCTAGTTATTCATAAACATAAAACGATTAATATTAAGAAGCTAAAAATCTTGCTTCGCGGTGCAATTCACGATGAGTGTGCACTGCCCGGGGTAAAAATACCTCAAATTCGAGTTCGCTAGAATAACAAAAGCCCTCATAGTGAGTTTCGTCCAAATCGATCAAAAGTTTCCCATTTAGGCCTACTTTCATGATCCTCCTTCCTATGTAAAATAGAAATCAGATCTCTGCGTGACATAACATTATAAACAGATGAATCAAGCAGAGCGAGCAAACAAAATCGACAAACTCGTGCGTTATTTTCGCTATTCTTTTCCAGTTGCTATGGAATAATAGCAAAGCCATCTGCAATTAATTTTACTTCTGGAATGTATTAGCGAAAACTGGTGCTTTGATTGCGCTAAAATTTCACTATTTCTGCCTGTTTTTCGCTCTTAACTTGCGAACGACAGCTAAAATAAAAAAAAATCCTGTTTCGTGGTGCATTTGAGCCCCTTTCGGTCCATACAGCCTATGTTGAAAATATCATATCTCTGCATGCCCTTGATTTGGTTGGGCATCACACACAGACAGATAGATAGACAGACAAACATGCAGACAAATAATTCCACTTGTATGATATTTTATAGAACTTCCGTATGACAGAAATATGATAAGTGTAATATAGCCTATGACTCAAAATGTCTGTTGTGTCCGAAGGCAGGTATTAGCTGCACCCTTAGTTAGTGCTCCCTTTACATGTTGTTTTCCATTGCAGCACAATTTATTTCGGTCTTGTGACAGGACGTCAGGGAGACAGCTATTCAAAGTCAGCGGGTTGTGGCAAATAGGCATCACATGGGGCTATGGACAGCTGTTTCTCGCAACCAAAGGAAATTCAAGTATTTGCTTCTTGAAGTCTTGGTCTTCACTAACAGTCGGTGGCTTAAAGAAACAGACCACACCTGAAAAAAGTACTTTCGCTTAGCAACTAAATAATCCATCTTATAATCGGAAGTTTATTGTGCCAAAGTTTAGTATTTTCAAATCACACACTTTCTAATAATGTGCTTTCTTAACTGATGAAAAGTAGACTAAAATGGTTTAAAAATCCATTTTGGGATTATTTGCCTGTTAAAAATATTTTATGCCTAAAATATACATAATCAACTTAGGACCGTTACTAACTAGGAAATACATACTATGTAGTAACTGAGTCCCTTCATTAATACTGCACTGACATTATTCTTGGTTTCTAATGCTGCAAAGGAAAAACTGAGCCAAAAAAAAAAAAAATTTGAAGCGTCGAGCAACGTCGACAACCAGCAGATCTGTTTCTGTCGTTGATCATGATGATGATTATGATAATGAAGATCCTTATCGCTGCAAAGAATGTGGAGAATCATAATAATACTTAACAAAAAAGGTAATGTGAATGAATCAAGAGTTCTAACTCTGAAAAGCAATTACATGAGAACTGTTCAATGTTCCCAAAATACTGTATTGATAGTGGTCGTAATAAATAATCTAAGATAGGAAAATGCCAAATTTACCCAAAAATAATAACATTATTAATTTCAAATATAATTGCATTGTTTTGTGATGTTTATTTCTTGAAAATATTATCATAATGAGGTACCGTATAAATGTTATGGGGCGTTTTTCACCAACGTGAATGCCAACTGACCTTACAACTTCAAATTATTTTCCATTTTGAGTCCTAGAAATAGTTTTTATAAAAGTGGGGCATCTTTGGCAGTGTTACCCTATTACTATGCTCCTGTGGGAAGTATCTGTTCGCAGAATCGAGGGAGTGTTAGAACATACGTGATTCTGTTATAGGTTACACTTCACCCACATATATTGCTTATAACTTTTTTCTTCGATAGGTAAAATCCTTAAAAACTCACGTGGAATAATTAAATGCAGACATTTGTTCGAGAAGTTAGGCTCCAAGTTCACAAGTTGTTAATGCCCATTGTGCATGTTTTTATTTTAGTTTTCTACTAAAAATTTAACAGGCGCAACTAGTCGGGTGATTCTTAGTTCCTGGACACTGATCTTGGGTTCGATAAAATGACGTACCTACGTGGTAAGTAGAGAGGTAATGAGTGCAGTAAGTTAGGTTGTCGGCAATGGGCACTGAAAATTCGTCTTTCCACCGTGTTAACATGAACGGAAAGTGGAGGAAAAACAGTATAATAGAAAACCACATTACTGAATCCCGTGCAAAGAACCCTCTATGAATACATATGTTAGGGTTTTAGTTAGATGAAAGAAGACATTATAAGAAGAAGCACTTTCAATGCAATTATTTTAGAATACAGTATTCAATTTTGACCTTAATGTATAATATAACTTGTTTAACACATTCTAAATAAAATTAAATGAATTTAACGTTTTACAAAATGATGTGGCATTCTAAAAATGTGTCTCATGGCACCCCAGTGTTCAGCGGTAGCTTTGAACATTTCAGCCTGCTGTGAGCATTCAAATACAACCAAGAACTCCTTAGGAAACAGTAGTATTGTTATTTGTGAAATATTCTGTACTTCAGACTGATGTGAATTCATTCTTTTCTTCCCCTTTTATTCTTTTCGTTTCTTCACTCAGTTCTAGAGCCCGCGTTAACATCTTATACAAGAGGGGAGAGAAAAACGAGAGCGGCAAAGGAAAGAAAAGGAAAATGAGAAAAAAGGCATATTGGGGACAAGTTTAATTGAGGGAGAACCTCCCCTTCTCTGCCATGATCGTCGTCATCGTAATGTTGGCAGCCAAGTCAGAAGCACCCTGGCGATTTTGCCATTTCATGATATTTCCCACCTCAGCACTCTGGTATGCTCTTCCCTTCTCCCCTCCCCCCGTCTAGGCCTATTATACTGAGTCACGTTAACAAACTTTTTACTTGCAATTTTCCATACTACTTATACAAGTTTCTATTTGCTCTTAGAGTATGATTCAATTCACTGTTAAAAATAACTTCTGAGATATTGCTTCTTTTTAGAAAATATGCATTGAAGTGTGCATCTTAGCGTTCGTATTTACTATAAAATATCACGGAGCTAATTGGATCATTTCCTCCAATGAGCTAAATGATACTTTGAGATTTACACGTTTCAATGCAGAGAGTTTCAAAAGGGGTTATTAAAACGTGTTATTAAAAAGTATATAATACGAAAGCAGGAGAGCGTTGTAATTCCAGATTTATTACTAATTTACGTGTTCTAAACTTTAATTGAACTTTTAATGCAGGTATTACAAGAAAAACCTACGGTGTTTAATCTTCTTTATTTATCCAGAAAATTCGTTTCTGTAGAAAGCTTTCTGACGAAAGAGTTCTGTATTGAAGTAGGCCTATAAAATGTGTAATTTTTTAAAAACAGAACTACTAATGATAGAATGGTTTGTCATTTACATAATGTATCGAAGTATAATACTAATTTAATAATGGATATAATTTTTATTTTTATTTTTATTTAGAATATGATGTACACATAATATGGCTTCCTTCAATTAATGGTTGTAGGCTACAAGTCAAAGCATATTAGAATATCAAGTAATTACAATTTAGAAAACGACTATTTATAACTATCGTTAATGGGCCTGCATTAACAACTTTAACAAATGAATAATATTTTGCGGAACATAAATAAATAAAATATCCTTCAGCCGTGGTTCAGGAGTGTAAATGGTTTCAAGTATCGTGAGGGAACATTTCAGAGCGGCCAGATTAATTAAAAGAATGATTGAAATCTTCAACCCATAATGTTGTTGGTTTACCCCTAAGCGTGGAAGTGATTATTCTGTTACCTTAACATGGACGTGAGGTCTAAGTGACCGCTCAGTGTTACAGGGGTTTTAGCGACAAAAAACTTACAAATTTAATTAGCTTTCAATTGATTGAATTCCAATTGAATCCTAAATATTTAATTAATGACACATGATTCTTACACTATTATTTTATTAGGGTTTTCAGGTCACACATCTCACTGCATCACAAATTCTATGAATATTTTTTTCAAATGAATAGCTAATATAGATTACACATAAACTTGTTTAGTATAGTCATTCACATCTTTCCCAGCCAGATCCTATTATTCATAGTTCACCATAATAAGTGGTTGTGTTCAAAATTGCAGTAGCTTAGGCTAACTTAGAGGAGTTTCCCCTTAGAAATGAGACATAGGCCTACAGTCATTCTCTCAAAACATTCTTGCAAAATTTCTCAGAAGTAATTCGCAATTTGTTATCACGTAACCTTAATACTCTCAACCTAACAGTTTTATCCTCGTTGTTAATCACAATAATAGTAAACTGAAAAAAAAATCGTGGACTTGAAGTCTCACAGACCGTTGCTAAAATAAACTTTTCCAGCACGGCTCCACTAACACTTGTAGGTAAGTGACATATATAGGGTGATAAAATTACTTGGGAATGCAATGAAGTGTAAATAACCCACTTGTGAAGACGATATCCAGACATTTAGAATGCCCTATATTTATAGTGCGGTCACACAGACCTCACGCCTATGGTTAAGGGTTTACTTGGTAGACAGGTTTTCTTTCTCCTGTACAATTTTATTTTTCTGACTCTAATCTTTTTTTAAATGACCGATTCAATGTTGTTCCAGGACCTTTTGCCAGGAAACAACTAAATCACAATCACGTTATTAGTTAATATATTTAAGTCACCGTAAATTAAGGATTTAAAAAATACTTCTAGAATAAAATTAAAAATTAAGACATTTTAATAAGAAATTTATCGGTCCCCTTGAAGAGGTATGATAGTATAACGGCTAGTTGTAGAGGCATTTGATCCCTGAATTGAGAAATCCCTCCCTAAGGCGGACGTTCCTGTAATGGTATTGGAAAGGAATGAGGTGGAATGAGACGAAGATGAAGAAGAGGACAGACCGCAGCCAGCTGGGAGATGTTAACATGTCCACAACAATTTGTAACACGAGAACTCTACATAGTCTGTAACCATTCTTCTTTTCTCTGCGTGACAATAGTGAAATGTGCCCACAAAACAAGTGTTCGGCTCCTTCAGAACTAAGGAAGTGACCTCAAGACTACACGGTGGTGACAAACATGTGGTCACATGACACATTTACATGGTGTTTCTAGCATGTTTTACAGAAAAGGATAAGATGTAAACTAGTTCCCATGAACGGCGGCTTGTTACATGTTACATGTTGAAAATTCGGACTCTACAAAATGTAATCTCTGAATTTTTTTAATTTTATCATTCACTTGTAAGTTACACGTCGCACGTGTTAAATGCATGTTGGTTTCTAAATTGATGGTTGCGGGTGCAGATCTTGTGACATGGTTTCAGACTACAAAAAATAAAAATAAAAATAAAAACTTTGTGGATCCCTAAGTTTGAATTTTACGTTCCAAGGGCACATGGCACTTCTTAGTTTGGAAATTAAAAAAAATACTTTAAACAAATGAAAATTACTCTACCTACTCATATAGGCCTTCGTAATCTGTCAATTTAAAGTTGTCAATTTAAAATTGTTCATTCTGTGACTATGGGGAATATTAGAGGATAGTCGAATTTTGTAAATGAAAATTACTCTACCTACTCATACAAGCATTCATACTTTATTATTTTATTGAGGTTAGTATTTATTATTTTGTTAGTGTACATTAACACTTACTAATCGTTTATCATCAGTCCGATTTAATTAAACTGAATAATGTATTAATGGGTCGGTTGGTTTATGGTTATAAAATACACGTCGGTGCTACTTAGGTCTGTGACTGTCGCCAGAGTGCCGGAATTTGGTCTTGTATGTTGCATTATGCACACTTAAATACCCTCATCCTTGCCCAGTTTCGAACCCACGGCTTTGGACACGGAAAGTCAGTGTCATATCCCTGCCACCCAGGCTAACCTAATGTATAAAATTTTGGCTGATGAATGTTTTATAAAATCGTTCTTCTTGGCAAGCAGTTCTTTCTGAAAGCTTGGCAACTGCAAGGGCAGTTTCTCTTAATGTGCTACAGTGCTGCAGCACACACGTTCTTTTCTGTTCTTCGTGTAATTTTATTTTCAAATGCAATGCTGTCCTCCAAGTTTTTTAACGCGACCAGATGAGATCTCATTTCACAAAACGTGAGTCGGTATTATGAATATCTTCCTTATCGCAGTTCGCTACATTCTCTGAAGCTCATATCTGCTCATGCACAGTAGCCTAATCCAATTTAATGTATATGTTGTGACATCAAGTCTTCGTCAATATGTGATTTCCATTCAAGAACACACTGAGCTGCACAAGGATGTAGAGAACCAAGAAGTTATTTATTCTTGCAAAACTGTTTACTTGAGTATAGTTTCAGCTTTAATTTCAGTGTTCAATAATTTTAAATGTATGACATGGTACATGCAACACAATCTTGTTTTAAGCCATTGACAAGCAGGGGCCTATTTCATAAAAGTTACAATTTTACATGTGTCAGGTGATATAAAATTATCTTACAGGTTTAGCTTTTGGCAACTGTGCCATTCAGAAATGCTGACAATTTTACAAATTGTTGTTTCTCAAAATTTGGCGTAGATCTTTACGTAGGCGTGTAGAATATGTAAAAAGCCGGCAAATTCATTTTATGCTATTTTAGATAATAATAAAGTGCCCATGTATTACATTAAGTATTGAGATCGATTATCACATGCGTATATGAGAGCCATCTGCAGTGTAATAAAGTAAACTTGAGGTTTGACATAAAATTGTCGCGTTTATGAAAAGTGTTCTTTTTAATCTGACAGTTTACATTAACTTGCCTGTAATGTAAGGAGAACTTGCAATATTTATTAAATATACAAATTTAATGTGATGATATCTTGACAAATTTATCATGTTCGTATTTGTAACACC
Source organism: Ectobius pallidus (assembly GCA_964059195.1). Lineage (NCBI taxonomy): Eukaryota > Metazoa > Arthropoda > Insecta > Blattodea > Ectobiidae > Ectobius > Ectobius pallidus. Next base: position 93,626,770 of record CAXKWD010000007.1, read on the forward strand.
TGTAGAGTTTTGTGAAATACGGCCCAGCTCTTTCTGAAAGACTCAACACTGTTCTGGTTTGTGAAACACCGTGTACGAGTAGATTTTTCCGAGGCTGCCTTTTCAAGATTTTGTTAGGGAGGATAGAGGGAACTGAAGAAAGCATTAATGTATAATAAGAAGCCAGAAGCAGAAGCATTATTCAAGCTGCAGATAAAGGTAGTTCCTGACCACAACAAGGTTTGCGACACCTTTATCGAACACGCATTTAACGTTGTCAAACTTGATGAATGTCACGAGGAAAGTGTGAAGTTAGAAACATTTCTATAGAGCGTCGTCGTATCCAGTTTCCACGAACATGAGAGATCCAACAAAACTACTTGTCATGTCGATACCTGTTTAAACCTAACCTCAAATCATGGGGGGATGATGTTCAACCCGACAGCTGCACGCCATTCAAAGGGTTCGGCGAACCGATTTATTCCCATTGTGGATAAAATTAGAGACTCTATATTATATTGAGGTAATGATGGTATAATTCATGTTATATTATTATAATAATAAATCCGTGCTTATATATAATATTACGAGGGATTACATAATAGAGCTGACCTGACCAAGCAAGACAGGTACAAATCAAACCAAAACGTTTTTAAAATAATATCATGCTCCACAATTAACCATTTCAACGAATGAAATCGGGTAATTTTGACGAAAAGAGTCTATTTTTCCTTTATCAGTGTCACTTTGCCTATATACTGTTTTAATTTTAATTTTAAGAGAACTTTACATTAATACAAGTACAGTAGTTGATCTTCTACAATGGCGGCTAATTCTCCGGAGATGCCTGTACGCTTTCCTTGTTGTCTTGCGTTAAATTATTATTCTCCATTCCAATAAATAATTCAAGCAGCTTGGATTTACGACAAAATCAAGTGAATGTTCATATACTTATCCAATTGATTTTAAAATACTTTTTTCTCTACTGAATTAGGTGTTACCCAAGCTATCCTTGCTAATATGAACTAGGGCTGACGCGTGTAATCGGAAACCTCGATAATAAGTCTGACTGCTGTTCATTAGCTGTTTTATTCAATTATAACGGATTCAAATAATAGTCAATTCAGTGTTGTGATTCAGTAATATTCAATCATAGACCTAATGGAAATGTTAATTACTTAGTTCTATGAATGTCAAAATACATTGCTGCTTAGTGCACTTGAATTTAAACATCTGTCAACAGTTTATATGGGTGGATTGGAGATATAATTAAAGAAGCCTACAAAAAGTCGCTCTTTTACTACTTACTGTGTCCTTTTAAAAGTAAAAAAGTTTTTTCTTCCTCATTGTGGTATCATGTTGAAGAATGTGAAGGCCATGTCCAAAAATTACAACAGAAATGAACTAGACGCACTGAACCCCAAATTGGGGTTTGTTTGTGCAACATGTTTCGTACCCGGAATTAGCTTGCATACTAAGCAATGCACCCATAAACGGGGTTTGCTGTTTGGACAATCCGTTGCGAAAAACGCTAAATAGGCGCCCTAATACTACAACCATCCTTCTTCTTCTTCTTCTTCTTCTTCCTCTTCTTTTTCCCGTATTTCTTTTATTAGTCTCTCAAAACTCAATTAATCCTAATTGTTTACTCCAATTTTTTAAAAAATAAACACTAATAACATTCCTTCTATTATTCTTAAACAATACAATTTTGAAGTATAGCTCGACAGTCAACAACCTTGGCGACACAATGGACCAAACGTTATCATGGAATAGTCATATCCAAGTTGCCACTAAGAAAGCCACTAATCAAATCAGGCCTAATATAATTATCTTACTTACCGACTAACCTACGGAAATTATTTATTCAACGTCCAGTATTTTCAGTTATTGACTATGCATCAGTTGTAGGCCTATACAATGAACTTTCGGACGTATTACGTAAAAAATTCAACATGTATAAAATGCTGCAGTTCGCTTCTTATGTGACGCGCGAGCAAATGACCATATCACACTTCATTAGTTTGGTCCATTGTGTCGCCAAGGTTGTTGTTAGTTACATTATGGCTACCCAGTAGTTCATTTATTTCAGTACTGGTTAACGTTATATGGTGAAAAATTCTATACTATGATTGGATAATTGATTAATTTTTCATATCTTTGACTGATAAATTAGCTGCATAACCTAAACCAATTAAAACTCGGCAATGGAGTTCTCCGAAATAACATACAAGTTACACTAATGCAAGACTATTGCTCAAAGAAATTGCTCTTTGCTAATATTTTGATTGGTCGTATTAACTAATGTGGGTAAAACTAAAATAACGAAAAATCTTTCACCCCCAAAAATACATAATTCTAATAGGTTTAATACTGTGACCACATTCTGAATTCGTAGACAATGCACAACTAAATGTAATAAATTATTATTTATATGTAGGCCTACGACTTCTCGATTATATAGGCTTAATGAACTACGCATATAACATTGTCGAAATTATTCTCTTGCTTCAACAAAAAGACTCTTAGTACGTCACCTCATAACCACTTAAGAATCTTGATTTCTCATTATCTTCTACAATTCTATCTCAATGTAGGCTATTCTAGTCTACTCTTCTTATATAGGCCCATATGTCTTCTACTTCATGCCATTAGGTTAAGGTTTATATAGTTCCGGTCCTATTTGTACTAACAATAGGCCTATATCTTGAAGCTACTTTAGGCTAATAGTATATATGGTAATTTTCTATGTGGGCCTATGTGTCAGCGAATTGTATGCTTAAAAGGAACGCTTTAGTTCTGCTCTTACACTCCTTAAAATAAAATAAATTCAATTCTCTCTCTCTCTTTCTCTTTCTCTGCCTCTGTCTCTGTCTCTCTCCCTTTTTCTCTCTATCTCTCTGTCTCTCTCTGCCTTTTTATCAAACTTTGTACCTACCTTTCATCAATAGCTTTTTTTTTACCATAAAGGTATCTCACGAATACATTACTGCAGCTTATGCATTCATTTACGGCGTCATAGACACACCTTCACGAAATTATTATAATTAACGTGCGCGAAGCCAGACGCATTGTGTGCTCTTCAAAACTGTAGGTTATGTAAAATGTTTCTGTTACGTTATATGTCATTATACGCCTCGAAATAAGCAGTAAATAACATGGTTCACAAAATATTTCCATATCGTGGGATAAAGACATCAAATCTGTCAATGGACACGGTGACAAAGATCAGCCCTCTGAAGTGAGAAAGCAAATAGTTCTATACAAAAGTGACGTACGTCTATAGGGTTCTGTTCGTGTGGAATTGTGAAAGAAAAAAGTATATAATTAATTATATCTGTGCAGTTCATGATATTGAAACAAAACTTCGTGGGTTGCAAACCGTACTTCTAAGGGTATATTTTCGTAAAAAAATATCATGATATAATTTCGTATATTTAATCGGATGTGTTTTCACATTTTAATAGTTTTCTCTGACTAAATACGAAAGCAATTTTCATTTTTGAGACAGTCTCCTGGTCAACCTAGCAGGGAACGGTTCATGTGAGGTCCGTTTTTTTTTTTTTTTTACTCCATGAGCAATGAAAACACATTGAACGAAAGTAATTTTTGTATATTAAATCACATTTTGAAATTATAGTGGATGTAAACTAACACAGTGATAAACATCACCGTCAAAATAAAGCTCGAATAGCATAAAAACTTATCAGATTACAGTTGAAATTCATGGGATCGTTTTAACATTTTTTAGAGTAGAATTGGAAACCATTAAAGATAAAATAGGCAGTTTTAATCCATTTGATCCCAATGAATGGTTTAACTAACTGATGCTATTTGTTAATTTAATCTGACTCCCTTTCATTTCAATCTTTAAATCGCATATATTTTAAGTGAAGTTTTAAAATAGCCATTTTTATACATTTTTTCAATGCGATATTAAATAACGATAGTGGTAGTAAATAAGCTGCTATTAATAGTACTGTAGTTAGAATTTAGATTAAAACGATTGACTTTTCCTAGTTTTTTACTGTGGTTATTTTTCGCATATACTTTTATCAAAATCAATCAGTAATACAAAATATATTTTTTATATCTTTTCTATTCTAGGTGTTGAGTAACAGCTGTGCATAATCCATTATAGTATATTGCGATACAAGTGCCGTAAGCGGTGCATACGGATCGGGGAAAGAGTCTGAAAAAAGAGGCGCTTGCGCCAAGTTTTTTCAATTTTCGAGATCCGTTATGCGCTTACGGAACGAGTATTGCATGCTATTTTTTGTACGATGATTATTTATATCAATTCAACCCGTAAAGTAACGCGGTCAAAATTAAAATTCGAATAACCACTAAGTTACTTCCCTTGAAAAATTATATAATTTCTGAAAATATTACTAAGAGTTCATCAAATACAAATCACATTGCATTTGCAGTTGTCATGACAACAGTGTATTGTTTGCAGTGTTCACAGGTAGATTTGGAAATGCATGATACTGAGCTTTGAGAAATTTGGGAAGCTATCGATATCATTCATTCACTGGTGTAAATAAATGTTGAAGAATGAAATCCACAATGTGATGCAGTCATGTAACTTTTCTATCCTGGACATGGAGAATATCATTTTCTCACTTCACATTTTGATGAAGAATAAGAGTTTGTATTGCAGAGACAGCATTTTTAGTTGTCTCAAACTGAGTGTACCGACGAGTATGCTATATCAGAAGTTGGTAAAAAATCTGTCTACTGATACGTTATTCTTAGCTGTAGGCTTTGTATTTTTAGTTGAGAAATATTGATGTTTATCATAGACCCTAAGCATGTAAAAGGAGAGAAAATAGGATATAACATGTTTAGTCCTTTATGAGCAGTAAATTATTACTGGGGTAGGAACATATTAAAGTAATGTTGAATTATTTTTCATTCCAACCCAGGGTTGCCAGATCAGAAACGTAAAACAGTCGTACCAACAACTGAAAATAGTCGTACGCTAGTTAAAATCGTCGTACATTTTGCGAATTGTCAGGATGAAGATGATGATGATGATGATAATAATAATAATAATAATAATAATAATAATAATAATGAGCAGACATTTTTTCTATAAATGGTGGTTAAAATTTGCTTTTGTAAGTTCTATAACGTGCTACTGCTCCACTCACGCATGCTGACTTTATTGTTCACCGCTACTACTCAGATAACTGGTCTCTCGTAACTGTATAGGCCTACATATACCCATTGTTGTTGGTATTCTTTGTCATCGGCTACCTGCAGATGTTGCAGGAAGAAATAAAATATTAATAATAAAATTACATTACAAACCATAAGAAAGTAAGATTTCCAAATATTATTTAAAGAAAAGTATACAGTCATAATAATAACAATCATATGATTATTATGTTTGGTCAAAATAAAAGAAAAACAATAAGACCAGCTGCTCTTTATCGGTATAATTTTTTTAGAGGTTTGGATTGCTTCGTTTAGGACACGTGCGGCTAAAATATAAAATATTTGAAGAAGAATGAGAGAAGTAGCCATAACAATACAACAATACAACTTAAGCGTGGTGCGTGTAATAAATAAATGGACTGAGTTTTATTTGACAATGACTATTATAACATTCCGCCATTCATTTAGCGATATGTAGGCATATACAAAATAAACTACGAAAAAACAAAAAAACTTCATGTTTATCCAAATTGATAATTCTGCAGTATATTGCTAAAAAATTAACAGAAAATGGTAGTAGGCCGATATAATGCTAATATTAAAAATAGTCGTATGAATAGGCATACGACACCTGGTTGCGTCGTACGTCGTACAAATCTATGAAATAGTCGTATGTGTACGACTATAGTCGTACGTATGGCAACACTGTTCCAACCCCGAAACGGTTGTATGGTAACATGAGAGTGAGAAATAAAATATTCCGTAAAAGACGGTCTGATTTTATGTTACCAGAATTGTTTTCTTCTTATTTCAACTCCTCCCAGGTATGGTGTGTAGAAGCAATAGGGTGAAAAATTCTAAGTCCTCCATGAGCCATATATGAGCTATATCAAACGTTTTCTAAGGGGTAGTTTGAGAGTGATAAGTCGTTCTTTATTTCAAAATCTCCATACCTAGTAGAGTTTGAAAGTCGAAAGAGCTTCTTAAGATAATTTCGAATTACAAAATACGAAACCCAGGCCTTAAGTATTTCTTTATAATTGCGTGTGTGCGAGAAAAATAGGACTTATCCAAATATACACTAAGAGCAACACAAGCAAGAGCAGAATACCGATTCCAGTATAAGTATTTCTTTGAGCAATAGTCTTGCATTAGTGTAACTTGTATGTTATTTCGGAGAACTCCATTGCCGAGTTTTAATTGTTTTAGGTTATGCAGCTAATTTATCAGTCAAAGATATGACAAATTAATCAATTATCCAAACATAGTATAGCATTTTTCACCGTATAACGTTAACCAGTACTGATATAAATGAACTACTGGGTAGCTATAATGTAACTAACAAAAAATTACAGTGAATGAACAAAAGTTTTACGCACGTGGACCAAAAATAAAAAATGGTCATTATCATTTTAAAATAGTAGCCTACGTTATACAGTGAAGCTAATAAAATGGCATTCTATTAGGATACGAGTTAGCACAATATGCAATGAGCCTATAATGACATTTTATTAATATAGGAGTATCTTAATTACCATTATACACAAACATAATATTTTTAACGAAATTATTATTGATTATAACCCACTATTGTAAATTATTTCTGAACACATCCAACCTCCATAGATATACTTCTACTTCCTATCAGTACTCTAACTACTCACAAACAAGGCAGTTTGTAGAGTACTTGTTTCTTTAATAAAATAATCTCACCGATTGCCACGTACGGTCTGGAAAACATATGGACACATATGACAAAGAAACAACTGCAAGAACTTCAAAAAGTCAGAACAACTTATCTAAAGAAAGTGTTATGCCTTTCAAAATTCACACCAGACCGCCTGGTGTATATGCTTACCAGAGAGGAACTACGACTAGGTAGACTTCTTCCAAATACAAGAGCATATGAAGGGCTGCTACAGGAGATGTTACAGAAGAGGGACGCGATATGGCCCGATTTCTACGGTACGGACGCCATGACTACCCAAGAATGGATCATGAGCCGGGACCATTATGTGTATGCAAAAGATGCGGGAGAGCATGTGAGAGATACCACGTGATGTCATGTGACAAGAGACAAGAGTCCCTAACATCATTCTGTACAAAATAACCCACTTTTGCACATTGTGCGATCTTCATATTTCATTCATTTAATAAAATAATTCATAATTTAATAAAATGTAATAAAATAATTCACAATTCCTCTTACATTAAGTTATTATTCTAGTATTCATTAGGAACTGAAGATGCCGAAATGCATCTTCCTATACTAAACTTACATTGAGTACACAACGCCCTGGGATTACCATGAACATCTGTCGAATTCACAAAAATAATAAATTACAGGCCTAAGTTCCGTCATGTATATAAGAAATTGTTTATGAATGAAGCGTTTTTAACTAGTGAATAATATATTTTATCACATGCACAGTGAACTTGTAGGCCTATGAAATTTGTTGTGTGGTGACTTTTTTTATATATAACGACTGTGAACTTGCGTGCAATTGCTGTTTCTTGACTTTCTATATATAACGACTGGTAGGCTATGCAATACTACTGAATAATATTTATAAAAAAATTACATCTTTTAACGACCTTCAGTACTGTAGATGTGGAGTGATAATTTATCGTTAGTTCTTTTTAATGTGATATGTTTAAAAACTACACACATATGCCTATTTTTGTTTAATTCAATAAAATTCCTTACATATATTTTTCAAAGTAATCCCAAGTGGTTTGAGTATTTCATGTTAGGTAGAAATTTGAGGGAATAAGGAGAATATTTATTAATTAATCATAACTGAACTTCAAAGGTAAATATGAAATTCATAAATTTACTGCATACAGTTATTTTATTATACGAAATGTCAAAATAACATTTTTCACAATTGTCAATTAAGCCGATGTCATAGAGATGAAGGAAATCCATTTTCGAATTCAGCACAGCGAAGGTAATCAAACGCAGTCTATTTTCGTTTTTACCGCAGAATTTTTTGTCTTTTATGCAGGCTAGTGTAATCAGAGAGGCTACCGATAGAAATTTCTGAAAACCCATAATGAAGAGTGAAATCCACGTAAATAAATATCTAATATGAAGCATTACATAACTTTCTCTACCTTGGGCATAGACGATATCATTTTCTCACTTCACATTTTTATATGAAATAATAGGTCGTGTTGCAGAGAAAGCATAATATTAGTTCTCTCAGCCTGAGTTTGTGTCAACGATGGGTAGCGAGTATGCTATGTCAGAAGTAGCTAAATATTCTATCCACTGTTACGTTAATCATCGCCGCAGGCTTTGTAATAGTTTAGAAGTAAGAATGTTTATTGTGAGCCAAGCATGTTAAAAGAGACAAAATAAGATGGAACATTTTTAGTCCTTTGTTCTCAGTAAATTTTATGTCCCAGATTTTTGGTGGAAAAAGTGTGAAAGTGATATTGATTTTCTTTTGATTTTAGCCCCGAAAGTTTTGTATGGCAACATGAAACTATAGACGGTAAAATGTTATGTTACCGAAATTTATGTTTATTCTTATTTCAACCCCTACCAGGCATGGTGAGTAGAAGCAATGGGTTGCAAAATTCCGAGTCCTTTAAGAGCCATAAAAGCAATATCTAGCATTTTCGGAGGGAGGGAATTTTTCGAGTGTGGTAAATAATTCATCTTCTCTTCAAACTCTAGATACCTACATAAGACCTAAATTTTGAAAATCCTCCATAAGCTAATATCGAATTAGAAGCAAAATACAAAACCCGGGCGACGCCGGGTCTATTAAGCTAATATTAAATATTTTCTAAAAAAAGTTAACTCCTGTGTTGCATATTGGACTATCGTTTTACAAAAGTAATTCTTTTAAATGATTCTATGGGACCGCTTCTTTTAAAACGGACTATTTAGCTCATACATCTTTCTTTCGATTTGGACCAATGGCTTAGATCCTAACAATAATCTGAAATCACCCACCTGATTCAAGCGATCTTTATCAAAATTTATAATCTCCTATAAAAGTGATAAAGATGCCTGTTTTCTTTTTAATAGGGTTTATCGGAGAATCTGTAAGCAATGACTTATGCATATGTCACTATTGTTGCGCTACGTTAAGATTTATTCTGAAAATAAAGTGAATTACGCTTAGGATGTACAACTGTTCATGGATCAACATTATAGATTTGCGGTAAATGTATTCCATAGTTCAGTAATGTTGGCATTTAATTGTAATCACTGCCTGTAAACATTATGAAGACATAACCTAAACAACATGAATGAAATACATCTGTTCCTACGTGCGGAATATCATTCAAGAAACAACACTTAACAATATGCGTCGCTAGGAACTATAACAATAATATAATTAGACTTCGGATTTTAGGTAAAAACCTATTTTAATCCTTAAGTGATATATGGACGAAAACTTGTATATGCATGTTTCATAAGTGACTATGCCTAAATCTGATACTTTTTTAGGACCTAAAACAGCCTATTTTTACGTTAGAGCCTAATATTGCCTTTTTGCTTGTTTTTCCTCTAAAGTTCAAAATAAGTTATTTTTTGTTATAAATTCTAGCATTTATTTTCAGTTCGTACTAAATTTTTAGCTCGGAGTGTGGAGTACATGACACATTTGTGACGTGGTTAAATAGTAAAGAATGTTTCGTCTTCAGTAGAAAAGTTCCTTGGAATTTCCAAGACACTGTAGTGTTTTTCTCCCGACTCCCACATCCAGTAACAAAAAAAAAGTAGTTCTAATCACTGAGGGAGACAAGGGGTCGAATATGCACTGTTTTGCCCATTGTTTTGACATTGTTTTGCACTAGAAAATCTGGAAAAAGAACTAGTTGTTTATTGTGAAGCCAATTACGGTCAAGAATTGTAAGGAATTGATCAATGTTGTTTACAGGTCCATTAATTCATGAACATTGCTTTCTAAAATTATATAGTAGACCCTATAGAAAGTTATGGTAGCAATACAGGCCCTAGTAATAGGTCTATATAATTCTGTGTACCACAGGCCTATATCTGTGTTTTATCATGATTAATGATAAACGGTGACTTCAATAAATATAATAGCCTATTCTGCATTGCAATGAGATATTTCAGAAAATTAGCAACTTAACGATTTTATAAGAGACTATTTTACGATTTTTAGAACCTATTTTCCAATTTTAGAGCCTATTTTAGGTACCTAAAACAGCATTTTTAGCGACCTAAAAGTCCGAAGTCTGAATATAATTACGTTTTGTGCAAGAATTTTGAACATTTCAGTAAAAATACTTGAATAAACGGATGTTTAATCCATTTGTCGTGAATTTATTGGCTATTTCCAAGTGACTCGTGGCAAGTGACCTATGGTAAATAATGATAATCATAGATTATCTTGCGACAACAAATGCAGTCACTAGTAACTCTTTTCGACTGAATAGTAGTTCAACCTATATAGCCTACATTTGGAAATATCAAAAATACTACAGAGCCCTTTTTAATAAATCACCAAAGAATTATGAAATATTACTCCTTGTAGTAAAGAGAAACGATCCATTTTAACACACCCTTAAATGATGGCATTAACATGAAAAGAAAAAAATACCGTACTTCAGCCTGTAGGTGTGTTCCTCCTCAAGTGCTCGTATTTTAAAATATGTAAATTTAACATTGTCTACAGAGATATCCCATTTATCTTAGGTAATCATTGGAAACATTTACTGTAAGTACATACAGAAAATGTTGAGAAGTGTTATGATAACACAGGAAATGCCTGTTTTCTCTTGTCATTTCCTACACACTGGGAATTGTTTCTTTTCCACGAAAACTTGATGTAAATATTACGTGGCTAATGAGAAGCAAGTGAGCTATGGTCAGACACAACATACCTCAATAAACAATACTCTTACACAGAGTTATTTATTCTGTGCTGAGACGGGAACACCCTTGGAGTGATTTACAGTTGAATTTCTTCTAGAGGTGTTCCTTTAACTGAATTGATTTGACTCCTATTGACTTTGTTCTCGCTCCACCTTCAGGTGAGTCAACATAACACCCAATCCATGAATTATGTATCGCCGAGCAAATTAGTAACTTGAACTTGCAGCGTATTTGAGCTGAACATCCTAACTTTTCAACAAAAGACGCTCAAGTTACAGTGTAAACAGAACTGTGGGGGTCGATATTGCAGTTTTCTTTGCTACACGATTGGCAAAGATAACATCTCTATTCATAATCCAGGGCTTATACATGTGTTCATTTCTGTGATAAGTTCTTTTAAGCGTCCCTTATCCAATACGTAAATATACGAAACCAAGAGACAGTGTACATTGTATAGAAAATAGTCAGATGTAGTGATTAATATTTCATATTGCTCCCAGTGGTGATGCGTAGGGCCTTCAAGTGGAGGTTACTGTTGATTTTTTAATTTTGTTACGCTTATTTCCCGATAGAGGGCAGAGTGACAGGTGGTAAGCCCGTCACCTCAAACACCCCCCCCCCCCCGCAAACTAAGGTATTACTTGGACGTGAAAAGGCCGAGGAATTCCGTCCAGAGGCTCTAATTTAGGCGTGGAGTTCTTTTACGTGCCGTAAATCTTCGACAGCTTAAAGTCCCTCACGGAGGATTCTGTTCCCAGGATTTTTACGCCCTAAAAAATCCATCGGCCGGGTTAGATCCCGCGATTTTTGAGTCTAGAGGCTGGCACCCTATCTCTAGACCACCGCGTCCGACAGAAGCAGTGTTGTTAATGATAATTTGTGTTTTCATCCCTAGAGGCTAGAATTAAAACATTTCTCTATCAAAAATAAGTTTTAGTTCCTTCTTAAGCAATTAAGCCTTATTAATATGCACAGGAACGTTATTTAATTTTTTTGGCCTAAGTATAATGGAAGATTTCCATCCAGAATTTTTGCCTATTAAATGGACATGATAGGCCTAATCATTACATTGTCTTGTGTTAAAATCATGAAAACTATTATTCTGAGCAAATAGCCAAGACTATAATGTGAGTATATATATACATAATTAAAATAGAAACAAGCTAAGATTAGTCATAATTAGGGGGCGGCTATGACATGACATATTTTCCCCTTTGCATTATTTCAGGTTTCAGACTAATTTAAACCCGATTCCAAGAATCCTGGTGAAATTGGAACGGCTTTTATTGTGTAAAATTAGGAAATTTTTAGGAAATTTAGGAAATTTTCAACTACTGTAGCATATTTAGTATGAATATGCATATTTAGGCCATATTTTTGGCATATTTGTGTGCATATTAAAGAAATTTTGAAGTTTAATATATTTTGTAAATTTTGCATTGTAATGATACCGTAGGCTACTTCTTCAGAATTTACAGATATTTTAAATAATTAACATTATATTTTAATAACATGAATTGTAATGAAACTTAAAACATTATACAAAATGTGTAAGGGTTAAAGTCATATTTTAAATTTTATTGGTCATATTTTAATGTTCTTTAGGTCATAAATGCATGCATATATCCTATTTTTTAGTTCATAGAAATCCGCCTCCTAGTCATAATATTTAAAAGTTGAAATGTTCTTTACATGATTGTGTAAAATGTAGGCCGGCCATGCATGTAATTATTATTTTTTGTGCCAGAAAACAATTGGGGCTAATGTACACCAGCTCTAAATACACATACTATATCTCACAAGGACTCAACTTGAGCATAATACAAGGATGTAAGCTTTTTTGAGTAAGTTTTTAAATTTCTGAAAATATAGGATGAAGCATGAAGTTACGTAATTATTAGATTGTAACAATCTTTAAATGTAAGTCAACGCTTAGTCCTGAAAAAGCTGTGGAGGTTTCGATTCTTGAAACATATATATTACCATTTATAGCCCATACAGCTTCGTATCATAACCTTCTTTTGAGAATTATGAAAGTGTAGACAGACCTACACTGTCTTACTTGGATTATTATGCAATAAATTTGTTTTACATCGTTTAAAACAATATTACATATATTATTTAAACTACTTTGAGTTTTATCTGATACAATTAGTGATAATTTGTAAATGAAACATTATTAAAGTTTAATAAGTGTAGGACGCAATAACATTGCAATATAATTATGGTAACTGAAATTATAAGGTTAGATTTATATCTACTTTAAAATATTCAATTCTTTGTAAATAAAACATACATGTAGTTTAGTATAAATAGCATAGCATAGGACATAAATTGTATAAAATCATTGTTATATTACAAAATTGTACAATAATTATTGTTAATAGTGTAAAGTAACTATATAATTGAGAGAATTCGGACCTCGAGTTGCATTAATTCTGATTATTTAGCGAATACTCACAGAATTAAGCATGTAATGATTATTATTGAAACCATGAAAATTTATAAACACATCGCTATTTATGTCTTTGTAAGCGAGATTATCTATGGCGTGATAGTCGCGCTTGGTGAGACTTTTCTTCAGCTGTTTTATGTTTACATTAACCTCCTTAATTTAGCTAATAATATAGTCTCATTAATATTGTATTGTATAATATTAATATTACTTCGAAATTTTGTGTCAGTTTTTTCGAACGTTTTGGTATACTGTCTTCAGCTACATTACTGGAATTGGCCTTAAACATATTTCAAGATTCGCTCCATAATGTCGATAACTATTTATTTTGTATTCAGAATATTTTAATAAATAGGAATGGAGTCCCTTATTGATAGTTGCTTTAAAATTCAATATAAAAATATATGAATATTGAAAATTATGAAAATAAACTATGATCTTAAAAATATATATAGTTCTTAGAATTGTTTTTATTTCGATGTGTCCTATTGGAAACCTTAATTTAAGGCAGCTATCCTAACAGGATCTCCCCCTATTATACGGGATTTAAAATACTTCTTCACCACACATAGTTCATATTATTTACAAACCTTCTTTTGTTTATATGCAGCTTATATATACCCAGTCGCTGTGTTCAATGACGGCGGTGGTTCAATGATTATTTGATTTTAATCAAAGAAGCTACAGGTAGGAAGATGTTTCAGTGTTCTGTCTTTGCGATTTCATATACAAAAACAATTGCAAAAAAATACAAACAAAATGAAGGTGATAGAAATAAACGATAAAATTATTACGATAATCACTTGGGATTGGTTGAAATTCCACATATGTTTATACTGGATTTGTCATTGATTCATGAGCTAAATAGTAAATTTAAAAAATAAAAATCCTATACTTCGAAGTGCTTACATCTGTAACGAGTTTGTTATGGATTTCTTTTAGTACCATGACTACGGATAGACAAGCAACTGAATAATTGTTTTAATGAAACAACAAAACACTAATCAATAGGAGAATAGGCTAGCCTATATAATTTTTACGAAAACTTTTACAATGTAATAATTTTAAAACCCAGATGGATTCACTACAATAATTATGCCGAAAAGGGAACTTGTACTTCGAATTGGATTGTTTGTTGCTTTTGAATAGATTCATTAATCATGGAGTGTTGATTATGATGGATGCCATTGTGTGGGGATCGGGATTTGTTTCCTACACAGGTGTTGGCGTCTCAGAAAACTCTGCTCCGTCATCACATTTTCTTCATGAATGCGTGGAGAGGGGAAGGTGCTTATAAAGCACTCAGCTTCAGCACTATTCACTGGCGAGTTAATGTAACTTTTATTCCCTCGTGATGCATAGTGGGAAGATCCATTACACTCATCACTCTGCGAAAACTATTACAAGTATAATATCTGACTGAGTTGTAAAGAGAACCACATTCCGTGGATAAAAATCTTGATAATAATTTGAACTTCAATAAGGAATAATTTAAAACGTTCAGTCAGGTGAAAAAAATTATATCCATTGCTGAACCTATGAGAATAGATCATAATTTCCATATAGGCCTACATATGCCATCGCACATTCCTAATCCGAGAAATTATCAGAATTCTTTGGTGCCATGTTTTATATGTATAAAATTAAAACTGGTAGCCCTAATGGATTTAAATTAAACGCGTAGAAAGTTCAAATAAATGAAGCATTTATGAAATACTGGATTGGATGTTTTGCAGAATCCCCATTCTTTGTTTTCAAACGTGAGAGGAAAAGTAATGCAATGTGTTTCAGAAGCTCTTGAAAACATTTCATGAAAAATTCTCAGGAAGACGGAAATTGCTACATGTATCGTAGCCTAGTTTTTATTACGAATGAAGGATGCATCACGGATTACGTAACTTACAAGAATAACTTTTGGTTGCATACAACTTGACATAATATTCATGAATTTCGTTTGTTATAGGGAACAAAATTCATGAATATTTTGAAAGTAAGGCTAAAACAATTTTCCATGAGAATTTTATGCGTAATAAAATTAATTTATTAATACGTCCACATTTCAATTGAATGCCTTGCAAAGAAATGAAAATACATTGCACTTTCACTTTGAACAACTAAGTTTAATGCTATTACAAATTAAAAAAATCTCTTCTCCTTAAAGCCGTATTGTTTCATGGAAGTTTTTCTTGAGTGTTCATAAATTAGATTCATAGGCATAGGCTGTCTAAGTACTCGCGATTCGTAAACTTGGGAGTCGTCCTTGATTGACGTGTTTCAAAGGCCTACGAAAACACTGGCAATTGACATTTCTATAGCTCAGAAAGTGGGGGCGGGATAAAGTGATAAAGCAATGCAACTAAAAAGGGTATATGTGGAATCTACATAGTTGCCCGATTTCTTAGAGTTTGGCACTGTGAATATATCTTAGATCAATTAACGAAAGTACCAAAATACGCATTTCGGAAATAAATTATAGAGGAATAGCCTATTGTTTTATTTTATTATTTGGTTTGATAGCTTCATTTTTAAATCCTTAATCACCAGTATCCATAAATGGGGTTCTGAGATCAGACACATAACTTATTTAAACTATTGCTTGGTTTGGTTACCTTTGACTATAAAGAATATTAAAATTAGAAATTAACTTATGAAGTACTTTCGATTTTCAAACTTCAGGTCCTTATATAGGTATTATCACACTCAAACTATTCCTCAGAAAACGCTTGATATAGCTTTTTATGGGTCATAGAGGACTTAGAATTTTTCACCCCCTTGTTTCTACACACCATGCTTGGGGGGGGGGGGGTTAAATAAACGATACAGAAATTCTGGTAAGATAAAATTATACTGCGTTTTACGGAATTTTTATTTCTCACTCTCATGTTACCATAAAACCGTTTCGGGGCTGAAATCGAAAAGAAATTCAATATCGCTTTCATATTTTCCTCCCCAAAAACCCGGGACATAATTTACTACGCATAAAGGACTAAAAATGTTCCATCCTATTTTGTGACCTTTTACATGCTTAGGACCTATGATAAACATATTTCTGAACTAATACAAAACCTAAATCTATGAATAACGTAATGGACAGAATTTCTATTGACTTCTGATATAGCAGACTCGTTGGCACACACTCTGGATTAAGGTGTCCCTGCAGTACATCTTACTCTACATCAAAATGTAAATTGAGAAAATGATATTCTCTCTGTGTAGGGTTGAGTAAGTTATGTGACTGCATCACATCTTTCATTATTTTCGTGGATTTCATTCTTCATTATTTATTTACACCAATGTATTATATCGATAGCCTCAGAATTTGTCAAAGCCAGTATCAAGTAGTGCCCAAGTCCCTGTGTAAACAATAGTGTTGTTATGATAATTGAATTGTATTTGATATATATGTAGTGTAATATTTTCAGAAATTGTATAATTTTTCAAGGAAAGGAGTGGTTTGTTTGATTTTTAATGTTGACCGCGTTACTTTCCGGGTTGAACTGGTTATGTGTGTGAAATTTCGTGCAAATTGGTCAAAGCATCTAGATTTGTAGGGAGGGAACATACATACATAGGCCTACATACATACATGCAAACAAACATACATACATACATACATATATACTTACATACATATATACATACATACATACATACATACATACATACATACATACATACATATATACACACATACATACATACATACATACATTACATACATACATTACATACATACATTACATACATACATTACATACATACATTACATACATACATTACATACATACATACATACATACATACACACTTTCAATTATATATATGTAAATAAATTACATCCTTTATATGCAAATATGCATAATAATGCCTAACATAATTAGTTTACCTGATAATAGGCCTATTTATACAATTTGTCACGAAACTCTCTTGTGCCTTAAAATGTTGGTTGAAAGATGTTCAGATCTCCCTGTTACTCTCGCGAGGTGTCATTTAGATATAATACCACATGACTTTAATCATCTCCTAAAATATTCTATTGCTGATTTACTTAATGCATTTACAAACATAAAGATTTCACACATTTTAAAAATAAAGACTAAAAATAGGAACCAATATGTGGACAAAACCTACCCACAAAATAATCGGATTCTGTTAATAATTTGTTATACGAGTTAAAGTACGTTGAGTTCGAACAATAAAATAAAATATACTATAATTAATACCATCAGCTCGACAGCCTTTATTTTATGATACAACAAAAATTAAAGGTTGCTGAGTTGATAGTTTTAATTATATATTTTGTTTTTTATGAGTTAATTTATTTTGATGTTTTCACTCTAATGTTTAAGTTGCAAGGACGGCAGAGGAGCCTACATTCTTCATTAATTGTTTGATAAAGAGAGATTATTTTATAGATAAATTACATCCTTTATATGTAATATTTAAAACGAAACTATTATTTCTCCACTCTCAGAGTCATTATATTTTCTAAAATAAGAGGCCAATACTCACTGCGCCAGTTCAAAGTGCTTTGATGTATTTATATTTTGCTCGTCCTATGTATTTAGAATTGGGGACACAATCGGCTCAGGAAATATAAAAAGCTGCCAACTTTTCCTGCAAACCACTTGAAAGTGCGTGTGGGCTCATGCAAACTGATTGATGTTGAAAGAGCACATCGATTTCCTCGCATTTTGTATATATGCTTGCATTACGAACACACACAAGCTCACATACCCTACCTACACACATGCAATGTATACGCCGAGGCATATAGGCCTACAAACAAGCGCACACATATGCTATAGATATATTCAGTAGATAAGTCCTAGAGTTTAAATTCAATGTAAGTTAATATCTCTTAACAATAATTCAATAGTGAAATTCATACGCATGAAACCAGGACTTGTAACAATATGCATAGAAGTCATGTTCAGCTGAAAATTAAACAGAATTCTCCTCTCAATAGTGGAATGAATTGGTATAATAAATTACCTTTAGAAATAAAAGAAAAAATAAATTTACATTTTAAGAAATGTCTCAAACATTTCTTGATAAATAAATGCCTGTACTCGTTTGAGGAATATTGATATTATATTGATACTATAAGTCTTGTATATATTGTTTAATCATGTTAAATTTTTATTATTTTATTATGTAAATAATGTTATTATTTCATCTTAACATGGGACAATGTCTGAAACTATATTATATGGTACATAGACAATAAAAAATTATTATTATTATTATTATTATTATTAATTCCAAGGACATTGCTTAAAATAATCAAATGCATTGTATGCAGACATACTGTTCCATAGAGGTGTGGGCATTAACGATAAATGCCAATTTATGAAAAATAAAAAAAGACAGAGGCATCTGCTAATTCACGATCGTTTGTCCTAGGTAATTGTCTAATCCCACTGTTTTACTTTCAATCAAGTTTTTGCTCTTACTTCACCCTGCTTTTGTTCTTACTTTACCCTCGTTTTTATTCTTAAATTTATTAACTTCATTCTTAACATAGCTTCTTTTTCTCTCTCTCTCGCTTTCAGCATCCTCCTCGACTATCATGATTAATCATGATTTATATATTTTAGCGATGCTCTTCTTACCCAGTGAAATTCATACGCATGAAACCAGGACTTGTAACAATATGCATAGAAGAAATGTTCAGCTGAAAATTAAACAGAATTCTCCTCTCAATAGTGGAATGAATTGGTATAATAAATTACCTTTAGAAATAAAATAAAAAAGAAATGCCTGTAGCCTACTCGTTTGAGGAATATTGATATTATATTGATATTATAAGTCTTGTATATATTGTTTAATCATGTTAATTTTTTATTATTTTATTATGTAAAGAATGTTATTATTTCATCTTAACATGGGACAATGTCTGAAACTATATTATATGGTACATAGACAATAAAAAATTATTATTATTATTATTATTATTATTAATTCCAAGGACATTGCTTAAAATAATCAAATGCATTGTATGCAGACATACTGTTCCATAGAGGTGTGGGCATTAACGATAAATGCCAATTTATGAAAAATAAAAAAAGACAGAGGCATCTGCTAATTCACGTTCGTTTGTCCTAGGTAATTGTCTAATCCCACTGTTTTACTTTCAATCAAGTTTTTGCTCTTACTTCACCCTGCTTTTGTTCTTACTTTACCCTCGTTTTTATTCTTAAATTTATTAACTTCATTCTCAACATAGCTTCTTTTTCTCTCTCTCGCTTTAAGCATCCTCCTCGACTATCATGATTAATCATGATTTATATATTTTAGCGATGCTCTTCTTACCCAGTTTGCTATGGCAACCGAGCAAGGCCCCTTCAATTAATTTCACAATTGAATTCTGTCTACACGGAAACACCAGCTCGAATATTATATTAGATCTGTGCGGTAAGTAGTGCGATAAATTAGGTTGCCAACACTGGATGTGGCGATTCGACTTTTCACCATTATAGCATGACCGGGAATTAAACGAAAAAACACTATCCTAGATAAATTTATACCGTAACAGATACTGTCACGGCATGTGTGAGTCAATATTTTAACATATCCGTACAATATTTCCCCTAAAATGATTGTAAGCCTACTGTTCTTTAGAATTTTTAACAATCAAAATGCAGATAATCAACCTTGATTACTCAATACGCTTGCTTCAAATGATCGTTATTAATAACTCGTATGTATAAGCAGGCTAGTCTCTACCTATACAAGTCCATTATTTTCACGGTGCTCTAAACTCTGAGATATTTTATGTAAAACATTCCTACCAATTTGTGCCATCTGTTCGTATCATTAATCGCTGAATTGTTTACGTGTTTGTTTTGTATATGTTCGTTACGGGGTATTCATACATAAGCCGTTTCGAAAATGTAAAAGCAATTGAATGCATAATAGAAGCTGTCAGTGGAAACTAATGGAATAACGCAATGATACAGAGAGTTCAGCATTTCCTGATGACCTCTTCCGAGCTGAGTCAAAAAATTAAAATTCGCTGTAAATAAAACAAAAGGAACGATACAAAATTTATTCCACAGAGATTGAGGCAACGTTTTTAAAAACAAAATACCGTACAAAACAATGGCCGCTACGAAATATTGTGTTCCACTGGAAGCGATAAAGTTTGAAATATTGATTTTATTTTTTGGGTTATTATGATAGGCTATTGTACCGCGCATAATATGAAACAGTTGAATAATGCTACACAGTTGTAGCGCTGCTGATCCAGAAACACGTTGGATTAGATGGAGGTCTGTTTGCCAGATTCTGCGAGAAAAATCTATCAATTTATAAAATTTGAATACAATATATATATATATATATTTCTCAGCTCTTTTATATCCTTCTTACCCAGGACTTTTAGTGTTATAACATCGTCTTCAGAGCACTTACCTTTACGATTTTAATTAAAATTTCCAGAAAAATATATATATTTAATCAGAAGGTTGGTGTAAAATATAGTTATTAAAATTACTTTTCAAATAGAATTTTAAAAGAGTTTAATTAAAATGTATTATCGTCAAAATGGAACGGTACTACCAGAACGATTAAGCGCCAATTTATAAGATGTAGATTTTATAAATCGTAAGTGATAATAAAGTTCGTATAACAGGACTGATTTTAAATTGAAACAGTTATATGAGCAAATGTGTTGAACGAAATTGGAAATCTTGGAGTAAATTGTTGGAATATTTGTTCACAACTAATTCAAAAGAATAATTAAAAACCGATGAATAACATTGGTATTAATAATTTTAGCAAGCACAATTTCTCTCTCTCCCCTCCCTCCCTCCCTCTCCTCTCTCCATCCCTCCCTCTCTCTCTCTCACACACACACACACACAGAGACACACACACATACTCTCTATTATAATAATTTAAAGTTCAGCTCAGGATTACGACTTAATTACTGCTGCTTTTCAGATTAAGTTCGATAGCGTAACGCCATGATTTTTCTTAAGTGGGATAAATGTTCACTGCTTCTCAGGGGATAAGTCAGAAAATTATAATGGCCTAAAATTTTTAAGAATTAACAAAATGAATATTTCACCCAGGCTTCCTTCAGGTGATAGTAGAGCAATCGTTTTATTTAAAGATATATAGGGACACGTCCAATGTAAAATGGTTCGGGATGATAAAAAATAACGGTATCATGTCATGTGAATTCGATCATGTTGTGTAGAAAATAGCAATAAATATCACTAAAACATTATGATAGTCATAGTGCAATAAATCAACAAAACTGATATCCACCCAGCAGCAGGGAGTATTATTTTAGTAATTTAATCAGTCTATTGTACGGACAAAACAGAAAAAAGAAATAAATGCAACTGTTTTAAATACAAATGAATGTGTTTAATTATCTGGCTCATGTCCCTGTCGTCTCTAATGTTGATTACTATGTTGTTGTTGTTGTTGTTTGAACGACAATATTGTATGGACACTGATTGTGTTGCTCACTATTATTATTTCATGGCAAATAATGAAATGAAATTCCATGTTACGTTTTGGGAGTCCTTTTTTATTTGCATGCACTTCTCCCTGCGTAATTATGGTTTCATCCGCATATTCACAATGTAATTTCAAACTCAAAATAGGGCCAGTATAATAACGAATGTTATTTATAGTGCAGACTATAGGATTAAATGGTTTATGTTCACTTGGTCAAAACGAAACCTGCCGCGATCCGAAAATCTAAGGGATTTTACTACGACCTACAGATAAGCTAATAGATTCGTACCTTCCAATTACCGTTACCCTACCTAACTGGAAGATAAATACTGTATTTTCTCTTGTACCACCATTAAGGGCTAACGGCTGAATACCTAACTGGAAGAATGTAGTACAGTAGGATTTCGTAACATGAATAGTAGAATTATCTAAGGATCGTTTGACAGCGATTTTTTTAAAGGCGAAACTGTATACTGATAGAACGATTTTGCATGAACCTTAAAAAATTATTAGGCCTATAATAAAGATTATGTTGTATCGAGATGTGTTCTAATTTTTATGGTATAAAGGGAACCACTTTCACAATTGAAGTATCTTAACTATTTAAGAAAAACTAATGTAATTTTACCACATGATCCTTTGAATTCTTTCTTTCTTTCTTTCTTTCTTTCTTTCTTTCTTTCTTTACCGTAGCTTTCCTTCTCCCTTTTAGGGACATTTAAGTGACCTACGCCACCCGGTTGTTACGGGGCCGCGACGACCCTTTAAATTAATACACCATAACTTATTACTACGCACTATGTCCTCTCGCTTTTTCATCATTTTGAAAGAACACAGTTTACATTAGGCCTACAGTATCGGCATCAATCAAGGAAAGCATGAACAAGTGAGATTAATTTTATTTTTAGCTCTTTTTGAAAACTTTTCTAATATGAGAGTCTGTCGAGGGTCACTAAATGACCTTCTGGAACACACGGGACAATTGATAGAAATTTCAGTAGAGCTTCGCAAAAGGCAATGACTTCTAATGTGGTTAGTCTAAGTTTGATAGTTCACACTCTGTTCTTCCCCTTCTTGCCCATGTTTGCTCTGATTTACATTTTCGCGACCTATTTTATCGTCGTACGGAGGGGGGGGGGGAGTATTATAGGGATTCTGGATTATCAGTACCGTAAAATAAGATGAAATAAACACCCCGACTATAGCATTTAACATTATACAGAGTAATATCATCATATCGGCAATCATTGTATGGAGATTTCACTATAGGTAAATGGAACCGGAATTTCTGTGTAGTCAAAATTTTTCACGGCGTAGTCTTCGTATTTACTGTTTTCTTTTGTCTGTTATGTAGTATAGCCTACTTTAAGATAAACACATACTTTTTTCGTATTTTTCAAAACAAATTTTACAATTCTTGTTGCTCTGAGAACACTAACAAAAATATAAATAAAACAGTCAAATTTTCATAGTATTTCAAAATGTCTTATGTTAGAGGTTTCTTTGTCATAGGTAGGATCTTTGAATGTTGAATAGTAATTGTGTTAGAGATTCGGGAACAGGTGCGTTCACTTCCTGTGAATTGTTAGGGGACAATCGAAATCTGACGGTTCCTTCGCTACTACAGTTTGTCCCATGCGCTCTCGAATAATTCTGTTGGTAGTTGCTTTAATAATTTAATGTATGCCCTGAAGGGTCACTAACAGCTATTCACTTAGCCTAAAACATGATCAGTTATTATTTTTTAAGCGTTTGATATTATTATTATTATTATTATTTTAAATTTATTATTATTATTATTATTATTATTATTATTATTATTATGTTCGTCGCTGTTGCTATGATTAGTTCATGAATATTGCCTTGTCATTATTGTGTTTATTATTTTGTTGCATGATAATTAACATACGGTAATAACTAATAAGTTATACTGTACATCGAAGGAGTTCAAAAGAGCTCATTTCAAAACGGAAATATAAATGACTTGCTTATTTTGGCTTCTCTCTATAAGCAAGTAGTAACTAACGTATCTAACACTATCTTCCCACGTGACCCGCATGGCGTTAAGACATTGCAATTTCCTCCTAATAGCTCCTTCCCTGCGCTGCAAGCACGGCGATCATGCAGTCATTAACCAAGAAGATGAAATGAAAAATTGAATCAAGAAGATAAACAGACGCTGGGGCAGGCTTTGAATTTTCTGCAATACAATCAGCATAAAATAGTCAGTTTTCTGGAAATTATAAAAAAGATTCACCAGAACATGAGGCCAATGTATATCCCTAATCTTCGACGACGACTATTGTAGTTTCGATCAATTTTCGTTTCTGGTGAAACTGACAGTATATTCTAACAGAAAGCAGTCTCGTGTCCACAGTCAGAAGCAAAATTATATAGAAATGCTATTTGATACAATTTAAAAAAAAAATGGATCGTGTCCTTTGCTGTGGCTCAGGGGATGCGTTTGCTCCTCTCACGCAGCGGGCCCGGGTTCGATTC
This sequence comes from Ectobius pallidus, assembly GCA_964059195.1. Lineage (NCBI taxonomy): Eukaryota > Metazoa > Arthropoda > Insecta > Blattodea > Ectobiidae > Ectobius > Ectobius pallidus. Next base: position 93,651,204 of record CAXKWD010000007.1, read on the forward strand.
CTGGTCGGGAGAAGTTACCTAGGTGGGGGGTTTCCCGGGGTTTTTCTTCACCTGTGAGACAAATGTCAGATAACTTTATTCCCTTGTGGTCCCCGGATATTATCTGGCCGTCATTATCATCTTCATCCCATCCTCGCCTTGTTTGGAGTGAGTGTGTGTTAATGGTATGTCTCGTCTTGGAGGTGGCCCCGACATTGAACTGATCACCCGTCCGGGGAGGCCCTCCATGTCCTTGTCTGGTAAAAAAAAAGTATGTTTGTATTGTGATCCATAGTTCATTCCTCTCCTGACAGGTCGTGGCCCGGTAAGGCCCAGGCGGCACGGGTCGCATAAAGTTCCCTATAAGGGAGAGATAAAATTACGAAAGATAAAAAAAATTGATCGTGGGACACTGACTTAACGCATTTTCAGTAGGGCTGTACCGATTAATCGATTAAACATTTAATCGTCGATCAATTACATTTTCCGATTAATCGGTTAGTCGAATTCTGAAAAACGTTTTTGGAGAAATGGGTCAAATGACCAAACTCCTTTCTCTCGCTTCTCCGGCCTTGGCACATCATGTGTCACTCAGCCTATTGTGTGCAAACAATTCCCGTTATTCAGAAACCTGAAGGGTAGTTTAGTCAAGAAACTCGTGTGTCTCAAGCCTTGACTGAAAAAGTAACCGGAAATGTATGTTTTGTATGTATTTTTTCACTAGTTAACTAATAATAGTATTCATTGATTCAGGATTTCTTCTGATTATCTGTAGTGTAGTAGTTATTAAACGTGTAAAACAATATTAAATGTACACTTTGGTTTCGTTTAAAATACCGGCCTGTTTGTCGATTAATCAGTCGATTAATCGGTCGATTAATCGATTAAAGTCAAGCGTTAACTCGATTAGAAATTTTAATCGACTTTCAGTAGTTGTGAAATTCAAAAACTCCTTGTTTTTGGAAATAAATATTCACATTCTGCTTTAAATTCCTTGGATCCAGTAAATCTGGATGCTCTAACGAACTCGGTAATCCATGTTTCGTGTTAAGGAAGACGGAAGATGCGTCGAGACATGTGGTGCGTGTTCTTTCTCATTACTAACTCTGCAATAATAAAAGGCTATGTTCAAAGGTACCGAAGCAGACGGTTACATAACCTCATAACGGTTGGGTGACTTCGTTCATGGGTATCTGGATTTGAAAGGTTGAACCAGTAAGCCATTAAAGAAGAAGATTTTAAGAATTAACCGGGGAAGCGCTTTCACTTCTTCCTACAATGATTGCATACTTCTATAAGAGAAAAAGGGAAAATAGCAGCATAGGCTGGTTGCTTTACAAAGTAAAAGAACTCTACTGCAAGAATTTCAGATTGAACAAGTGAAATTCTTAAAAATGGGTGATGAAATATTTCACTTTATTGTTTCATCTACAACTCCAACTGTTTTTTATATTCCAAGTATTTTATTAAGTGCCAGTATGGTACTTTATGAGATTGTGTGTGTGGACGAAAAATCTCTGTCCGTCCGTCCTTCCGTCCGTGTGTCTGTACGCGCCATAACTCAAATATGCTTTTTCTGATTTTCATGAAACTTGGAAAACACATTTATAATGTCCATGGGAAGAACCCTATTGATATTGAACCAAATCGGTTCTCCGGTACCAGAGTAATGCCCAATTTAGTGCCTATTTTAATAGATTATATTAGAAAGGCGCCATAACTCAAATACGCTGTATCGGATTTCCATGAAATTTTGTATACGTTTTTATGACGTCCTTGAGAAGTACCCTATTGAATTTTAACCTAATCTGTTGACCGGTATCGGAGTAAAACCCAATTTAGTGTCTATTTTAAAGGCGCAATAACTCAAATACGCTTTATCGGATTTTTAAGAAACTTCGTATACGCATTTATAATGTCCATGGGAAGACGTCTTTTGATATTCGACCAAATCGGTTAGCCAGTACCGGAATAATGCCCAATTTAGTGCCTTTTGTGTTAATATATAAGAAGTCGCGATAACTCAAAAATGCTTTATTGGATTTTCCTGAAACTTTGTATATCCATTTATAATGAACATGGGAAGATGTCTACTGATATTGGACCAAATCGGTAGACCAGTACCGGAGTAAAACCAAATTTAGTGTATATTTGAAAGACGCGGTAACTCAAATGCGCTTTACCGGATTTTTATGAAACTTGGTATACACATTTATAATGGCCACGGGAAGACGCCTATTGATATTGGATAAAATCGGTTGACCTGTTTCGGAGTAATGCTCAATTTAGTGCCTATTTTATGGTAATGTACGTATTCGAAAGAATTTATGAAATGCAAATCAGTTATCATGACAGCATAGCCTATTGTTCTACTGTGATCTTATAAGGCTTTGGAAATTAAAATACAGTTAGCTATGACAAATAACACTATTGCTTTACATCCGCTTATCCAACTAGACCGTTAAACTGACCCAGGTGGCAGAGATGGTAACGTCTTGGCCTCACATTCTGGAGTTCCATGGTTCAAATCCCGAACCGGTCAATTTGACTTTTTTTGTATTCTGCATATCAAAATTGCAATCATAACTGATTAAACAAAAACATACAGGCACTTTGTTACATCAGTTTACCTGATTTTATTTATGTTTTATAGATTTCGTGCTTTGAATTGTACAACATTTCTTGTGACTCAATGCGAGATTGAAGGTTTTGAGGTCACAGCAGAACATGTTTACTTATGGCACGCCAATTTCTTTCTCCCTAGACCCAGATGTGATCAAAGACATGATATTGAAATTACCATATCTTTTATCACAGGGCTATGTGACAGATAGATGTGATAAGGGCGCTAAGTTACATTGCAAAGGATTTCATTATATATTTTATAAAACTTCTGTGACATAGAGATGTAATGTAATTATTTATTTTAGTATGAATAGGCCTATATATATAGGCCACTTTATACCCTCAATTATAATTAAGAACTATAACCTAACTTTTTCATGGCCATGCGTGTGGTGAAACAACAAATGTTAAGATTCATAAACTATAAATTACAATATTTACGTTTGTTAAATATTCTAGTTATTTTCTTCAATCTTACACAGAATGTGACTTTTCACCTCACCAAAAGACTGAAGATGGTAATTTGATGCCGAAATGCATATCAAATTATCTAGAAGAGGGATCTAACCTACCACATCAAGACTCAACAATTTTAACTAGTGTTTATACCTAAGAACTTAAAATTGAACCAACATACACATTAAACTATCAGCTAGATGTTCAAATCAATCAATCAACCATAACCATCACAGTGACAAAAATAAAGAGGGTACGCCCACTTTGAGCCCACACTGTTATTAGAATTCCTTGCCCTGATCAGATAATACGTGGTAAATAATTTTCGATATGATGAACGATATGTTGAATACTATTTGTACCAGTCAAAAGGATGATTTAACACATAGTTTAGCCATCATTCAATTCACGCATCCACTGATGCAAAACAAAATGTTTCTCATATAACTCATGTCCCTTACAATCAATTTAGTGAAGTGATAGAGGGAGATGAAAAACAAAGCATCATTTTGTATGTTATACTTATTAACTTTGGCCTATGTCACCTGAATCAATCAATGAACTATTCAGTTCACAATACAACCCATCCGAATTTCCATTGATGCAGAACAAACTTCATTTGCTTACTGCGTCCCTACGGTGCCACATGCCTATTTAAACTACATTGTTGCTATACACATGGAGTGTGGTATGTTGTTACACCCTGTTTACTGAAAGTTGATTAATTTATCCCGCTGAAATGGAACAGATTATAATCCTGCGTTCAATCCTGAATCTTTCAATCCTGACTGATGTAAGCTATCATAAGTACAGTCCTTCCAAAAATATGCATCCATGTTGCAAAGTCTGTGACAGTTTTTGTAAAGCAATGTCTAAAGTTAAAAAATATATTTATAATATTTTTATTGATACTGTGAGGGCAAACTCTTCAGTACGTACCACCTTATTCCATCGAATATTCTAATTTGATTGATAAAGTATGGTAGACTTAATCAACAAACGTAACAACATTAGAGCATTAGGTTTTAATGAGATTGACTACATACATCATAATATTACTTTAATTAAAACCATTGCCTTTTTTTTTCGACCACACTATAATACGCTTATTACGTGTGACGTAACGGTATCATAATGATACTCATTTCGAAACTGATTTTCATTAAGGCATCGTTGTGGTATCGATTATTATCGAACACGGAACGATCTTGAGACCTTGAGAGTAGCAGCTGAAAACTGCGTAATAAATAGTCTGTATTTAAAATAAAATAAATTATGTTCGTATCCGTTTGTTTGAGTAAATCTAAAATATCAAAATTTAAACATTTAGACTAATGTGGAACAAAAACAGTCGTATGAAACTTGCCTATAATGGTAATTATATGATGGTAATTAGGATACTCGTATGAAAACTATGAAACGAGCAAAGAGAGTTTCATAAACATACTCGTATCTTAATAAAGGCCATTGTAGGCTTGTTGCATAATGTACTAATGTCATATGATAAAATTATTACATTAATATCAAGCTAATAAAATCCTGATAAGTCAAATAAAATTTTAGGTTAAAATCTAGACCTATTGCTAAGTTGGCTCGACAGCCTTTGTTAAAAAAACTTATTTAAAAATTAAAATAAAAAAACTGTGTAGGCCTACATTGAGTTAAACTTCACTGTAACAGACCCCTTAAAATGTAGAATTTTAAAAACTTATATACACTGTAACTTCACACTATGTTACACCTGTGATTGCTACCTTTTCTTTGGTTGCGACAGTTAGATGCCCAGAAATATGCCTTTTTTAAAAGTACAATGATATAAAGTATAAGTATAATCTTGAAAATGATATAAATACCGGTATGTAAATAAGACATTTATAATACACGCCTATTATTACAGTATATAGAATTATAAATAATTCTGTGACTTTCATAATAGTTTTGACTAGTTTCATAATAGTTGTAACAAACGAAAAAAGTGTAATATGGGATCTACATTACCTTCAACAAAAATGAAAGTTGCGCCCAGGGCAATCATAGTAACAATGAGGACAGTGAATGTAATAGTGAAATGTTGACAGTACTGACAAAAGGGGAACTTTCAGCAACACTTATACTGAAGTTAGTGAATACTTTTAAATTATTATATTAAGTTTATCATTTAGTTAAATTATTTTGAATTTTCTTGGAAAAACCATAATAAAACAATTAAAAAAAATTAAAAGCATAATTGTCCACCCCTGTGGCATAGGGGATCCGTTCGCTCCTCGCACCGGGTTTCAAATTCTGGTCGGAACAAGTTACCAAAGATGGGGTTTTACTGGGTTTTTCCTCACCTGTGAGACAAATGTCGGGTAACTTTAGGCCCTTGTGGTCCCAGGATATCATCTGGCCGTCATTATCATCTTCATCCCATCCTCGCCTTGTTCAGAGTGAATGTAGGCTATATGTGTGTGAATCGTGTGTCTCTCCTATGTGTATGTATTATCTCGGAGGTGGCCCCGACATTGGGCTGATCACTCCTCCGGGGAGGCCCTCTATGTCCTTGCCTGGTCAAAAAAATATGTATGTGATCCATAGATAATCCCTCATGTCGCGGCACTGTAAGGAACGGGCGGCGTATGCTTGACCCTAAAAAAAGAAAGGTAAAACTAAGATAAAGAAAGAAAAACATAAATTAAGCGTTTAATCATGATAGCGAGAAAACGAGACATAAAGCCACAGAAAGTCGTGTCGGAGACAGACATGGCGCTATGTCTTTGAATTTATTTCTACTAAGGTGGCTAGGTGGCTTACCTTGGACCCTGGACCCTGGACCCTTCTGAAATGCATTGGTCTGGGTACATAGATCAATTTAAAATTATCTGCTGAAAAATCATGAATTTGGCACTTAGACCCTTTTAAAAGTAACCACTTCAATTCTCATTTAATTAAATCATAATTTTGGTTGCCATAATGATATTTCAGTTTTAATTTGTCTACTTTAATTACAAAATATGTAAACAAGAATTTCCGCTTTACAATACCGGCCCAACTACGGCACTACATTGGAGCTACACCGAACTGGAATTTGTCAGTTTTCAGACAACGGTTTACATTTGCTATATATGCATTCGATATGAGTGTGGGCGTTTGACCACATCTGTATGTTATGAAATAACTAGATGAGGGGCATGGGGGTAGAAACGTGAACTGTTTACAGGATGACCATCGCAGTGTTGCGACTCCCCAACGTAATTCCAAGTCCATTGTTACAACAATCCTCAGCAATCTCCCTCCTGTGCTTTCATGTCTTCCCTATACCCTAATTATATTACGCGTGCTGTACTTAGTTTTTTTTTTTTAGAACCTGTGATGCAGGAGGAGGGACGGCGAAGGAGAATAAGCGCGGAAAGGGGGATACATGCAGTTTAATTACACGTTTCGCGTCCTCATTATTCATTTGTTCTAATAGAACTAAACTCAGTTACACTCATTTGTCTTTGAAGGCTTTGATGTACAGACGCAGATTTGTTTCTCCAATCTCTTTCAAAACCTTCTACCTTTATATATATTATCCTTTTTCTCGTTATATCGTCTTACCGTCTTTCTTCATCCTAAATCTTCTCTTTCTTTCCGCTTTTACTTTTAATTCTTTACCTGGTTATTTAACCCCTCTATTTTCTTCTTTGTTCATTTTCCTTTTAATCAGATAGTTCTACTCAAAATAACTCACTAACCATTAGAAATACCTAGGGAGGGTCATTCTTTATTTCTTCTTTCTTCATTTTCTTTTGATCAGATAGTTCTACTCAAAATAACCCGCTAACCATTAGAAAGACCTAGGGAGGGTCATTCTTTGTTTCTTCTTTCTTCATTTTCCTTTTGATCAGATAGTTCTACTCAAAATAACCCGCTAACCGTTAGAAAGACCTAGAGAGGATCATTAGTTTATTTATTTGTTTATTTATTTATTTATACCAATACAAATACATATTTACACAAGTAAAATAAAGCAGAACCAATACATATTTCAAAAATTAACTACAACTGCTGTTTAAAAAGAGAAAAAGAAAGATAGGCTATTCTTACATAATTAATAATTATTCTATCACAAGAAATATTAACATTTTGAAATACACCCTAATGAGCAAGACTGCTCGTATCTGTATCCATATTTTTTTAACTGTTGCCAGAATGGTATAAAACATGTTATAATCATCATATTATGATCTTGTGTCAGAAATAATATAAAGTTTAATGATTCAGTAAGGTTCTTTTTTCTTTTCTATTGAGACCCTAGTTATATAGAAAATTGTATCGAAGAAGACTCAAATAATTGAATTACTAACATGTGCCCGCGGCTTCGCCCACATTTATTAATTGAATCACTATATTTTTTTTTAAATAATTCATTTAACGGTTTTATATTTAGTAGCACTGACATCGTTTTTAAATAAATTGCTTGAAGTACACAATTTTATTTCTAATTATATTGTTAGATGTAGAAATAAATAAAATTAAAATGACTAAAACGACTCCAAACGATTAAAACGAACCATGGATTCATGAACCCTACCCTTACACATAAATCATTGGCAAACTATTAAATCTATTAATAATTAAAACGCTAAAAAATCGGGCTTCGAGGTGCATTTAATGATTAGAGAACGCCAACTACGGAAAACGACATCAGATTCTAGTTCCCTGGGCCAAAATTCCCCGGATAGTGAGTTTCGTCCAAATCGATCAATTTTTTTCCATTTTAAGTCAACATAGCCTACATGATCACCCTTCTGTCTACCTGTGTAATAAATTTCAGATTTCTGCATACCGTAACCTTATAAACAAATGATCGAACAGAGCGGGCTAATAAAATCGAAGTGCTTGAATCTGACGTAACGTATTATGTTGAAAAAATATTACGTGAAATTCACATAACTTCCTCTGCCCAAGTAAAAGTTAGTCTCTTAGTATAATACAATTATTATGTATGACATTCTCTTCATGTAAGATGGTTGTAAAAATGAAGAGAATGTTGTTACCACATCACATCGTATTCCCGAAGGATACATAACCCAAATAAAATTTGATTAATGTTCTCTCGTAACTTTCTTTACTTTAAGCATGACTAATATATTTTTCTCACTTCATATTCTGATATAGAACAAGAGGCCAAATTGCAAAGAGCATGTATTCAGAGTGGGTGGCTTATAACTACCCTTCAAATATTTTTTTTTCGAAAAAATGTTTCAAATAAAAGTTTTAGCTCTTAGTATAAGCAACCCATGCATAATTTAAAGAAAATCTTATGAGCCGTTTTCGAGAAAATCTCGAAAAACGAAAATTTCTTCATGTAAAGAGTCCTTAAAAATAAGAGAAACATGTCGCCAAGATTTTATAACTGTGCAACGGTGATAATAGACTATAAGTTGTTCTTTATACCATTTTGCACCATTTAAAAATTAATACTTCATATTTTATTCCATATTTTGAGAATGTTTAACCCATATGTATGTACATATTTAGTCATTTTATTACATATAAATCCTAGCCCTGGTATTAAAGTACGAAGAACATTGTATACCATTTTAATATATCTTTCAGGGTTTACGAATTATAATAACTTATATAAGTAGCTTACATGCGCCTGATTATAATAAATGTGTTACAGTAAACAAACTGTAATTGTTTGAGGATTTGTTGTAACTTACTACGCATGTGCGATGCATTAACAGTTATCTAATGGACTCATATTCTTGCTGGAATGAAAACAGTTCAATCGATAGATTGTGGCTATAAATATTATTGCGATATCGACCAAGGCTGGGATCGAACCCACCAATCTGAGAAGAGAAAATTTATGGCTTACCAACTGTTCTACCCATGCTGACGACATAGATTAAAGAATGTTCAACTTGATCTGTTCTCTTTATTAAGTGCCAGTATGGTACTTTATGAGATTGTGTGTGGGGAAGGGAAAATGTCTGTCTGCCTGTCCGACCGTCCGTCCGTCAGTCCGTCCGTCAGTCCGTCCGTCCGTCCGTCCGTCCGTCCGTCCGTGTGTATGTGTGCGCGATAATTCAAATATGCTTTATCGGATTTTAATGAAACTTGGTGTACGCACTTATAACGTCCATGGCAAGAAGCATATTGATATTGAACCTAATCGGTTGACCGGTACCGGGGTAATGCCCAATTTAGTGCCTATTGTTATGGTAATATATTAGAAAGACGCGATAACTCAAATACGCTTTATCGGATTTTCATGAAATTTGTTATACGCATTTATTACAAGCTGACATTCTTAAAGAAGTATTAAGGTAATTTCCTTAGTTACGATGCATAGACTATTATCTGAAAATAATGTACACACTCTCTGAAAATTTACTTTGTAAAACTTATTTAAATAATTACATTGGATTTTGTAATTGGATCAAAACGTACCTGTTGCTCTCATTTTGTACCCTATAGCCTGCAATTTGTGATCTTTATTTACTTTCTTAATTTTTAAAAATCAATGTTGTTTTTAGGTAGAAAGACTGTATCGGTAATCCAATACAGAGGATAGGTCCATATATAACAGAATGACTAGGCTACATAGTATTGTACTGTCGGCTTAAAAATATGCTGATGAATTTGAATGTACTTTCTATGCAGCTCTGGTTACATGTCGAAATCCGAAATCTTCTTGCTTGCGCAGTGAAAATAGTTGAAAATATTGCATAAAACGTAAATAATTCGTATATGGTTCGCTAAAACCGGTATAGTTGTTTGACTTATTCACGGCCTTTTTCACACTTTTCGTAGTTCGATGTCTACTTATGCAACTCCCTTATAGTTAGGCTTGCCAGATTTCTGAAATGTTCAACCGGGAAACCAGAATGCCCCCCAGCGTCGCGGGTATTCAAGGGTACACACCCTTGGCGGGTTTTTAGAGGGTAGAGTGTTTTCGCAGTGCTATGATTAAATGGTTACTGATTAGGAACCTAAACCAGGGGTTGTAATAAATGACATAAGCATATAAATTTAAACATTTTATTTCTAACATGTTAATATTTAAAAGTTACTTAGGCCTAAGTAAGAAGAAACACTTCGAATGAGGAATGAAAATTTGAACAATATTTACATGTACTTTTCTTTGGCTAGGACTTTATTTTATACTTTTTTGGTCATCTAGAAAATCAAATTTAATTTTCACCGGGACGTGAAGTAAACCGGCCGGGACACCGGAATTTTGTCAAACCGAGACGTCTGGCAAGCCTACTTATAGTATAACAATACGCCAACACTTTTGAAAGTGGTTTAAATATGAGTGTAAAATTAAGTTATATACCGTACGTCTACTGTCAGCTTCTCACCGATAAGATATCTGTGTCTAGGAAACTGCTAGTTAGAAAGTTAGAACGTTAGTTACTGCTTCTCATGTTGGTACTTCTGCATATCCATTCCCATGTAGACTATATTTTCAACTATTGAAAACTATCTTTATTCTAAATAATTCTTCGCAATAATAGGAGGACTATTAATACATTAGATTAGCATATCAATTTTCTTAGATGTTATTACGAATTTAGAATTATTCCAATTCAACCTAAAGTTCAGTATTTTTAAAGGACATTAAAAGTGAAATTGATTAATGCAACTGTCCGAATGGCGTTAGTAGGCTATATTGTTCGTTATATCTCTGGGAAAATAAATCGAGGACACGTTTCATAAAATGTTGCGTCACCCGGTGACGCTTATTGACCGCGAATTCTAGTTCGAGTCACAAATGTGCAAATTAATTACGGATCACACAAAAAGTAAAGAATTCATTTCCCTGTTGTGCCAATGCTTCGGGACTTTTTTAATATCCCACGTCAATAAAAAAAAATAGCTGCACAGAATATTTCGTTCCAAATCAAATGAGAGAATTGATGGTTATTATTTCATGTGTGTCAATAACTGACAATTTTTTATTACTCTTCATCCTCATGAAAATATGGATTCTGAAATATTTTTTATCACAGCTATTCGTGTGATCTTCGGAAAATCATACACTAAAAATGTACATAAACATTTTATTACGTAGCTAGCTAGCTAGCTACAAGGTGTCAGGAAGACTGTGTTTACAACATATGTGAATACAAGGTACTTTATAAGATGCAAATTTCACTCAGAAAGAATTATAATAAAATAAATAGAATTAGCGTATAAGTTATTAATCCTTTGCGTGATAAGGGCCCCTACTTACTGCCGAATGGAAGTATTTTAAAAAATATCTTCCTCTTTGCTTTCTAAATGTTTGATTAGATGTCAGCTAGTAGTCTTTAAAAATCCAGAACGTATGGACCTTTTAATATAGTATGACCAACTTACGATTACCGATTAGACATGAGGGTGCTACGATCACTATAGCTGCTCAGTTGTGCCATTGATCGAGGAGATGACATTGTACTGACTTTAATAGCGAGAGTGTTACATTTTCCGACCTATAAATGTGCAAAACGGTATGAAAATATTGCAACCAAAAGTATTTAAAAAAGTAAGCCGGAAACCTCTAGGCTAATCTTACGCTCTTAATAGCAATGAGAATGTTGGGAGAACAAACTGTGGGCCGAGTAACAGTAGTAGAGATAGGCCTATAAATCCGTGCAGGTTTTTATAACGGAGATATTTTCGAAAAGTTGACATCTGAATGCCATATTTTTGTTACATGTGTGAGAAATGTAATTTTTTTTTTAATATAGGCCTAGGATGACTGGGTAATATTAAGATTATGTGGATATTAATTACTATCCAAAACTTATAAAATTATAGTTCTTTAAAAGTCAGCATTCCCAGAATACAAATTGCTATGAGAAAATTTATAATAGGCTATTATTGGTAACCGTTGTGTCTGAAGAAAGTTCATTCAAGCTGAAATTAACAAAAGATGAGTTAAGAAATCGTATGGCACGATCAAGCTCTAATAATTAATAATTTTTTTTTTTTTTTTTTATAAGTAATGTACTGAACATAAGATTTCTACAGAGATTGATTTTGAAGATATATTTCACAACTTTGCCCCCTTAAATATCCGAAAGTTCCTCTATTATAGACTAATATTTAAAGGGAATGTTGTTTATAAAATATATTATGTATAGCAATGAATATATTTCATATTATTCTTTATCATTGCGTGAAAATATTATTATTCAAAGGGCCCAATTGTTAATTTCGCCTGGGCAAATAGCGTTAGGTATAGTAAATAAAATTATTAACTTTTGTAAATATGTAACTTATATACGCTATGTATGTGTGTGTTTCGCGCGCGAATGGTTTGCGTATATATGCATATTTAAAAGCTTTAAGATACTCTCTTCTAAAAAGTTTAACGCTTTCAACATCTATATACCACAATATTATTAGTCTTTAATCGCACCAAGGAAAACCCACAGAACGCTCCGAGATTGTCATTTATTCTGAACTTTAGTAGACTTTCCCTTTATATCTTCACTCGTTATTTTGGAGACATAAAAATAAAATCATTAAAAGCCAAGTCATTAATTTCCTAGTCTAAGGAAACAATGTAGCCAAGAATATGAAACTTGGTAGGGTAGAAATTTGTTTTTCCCCTGTCAGACCGTAATTAGTGCACTGCACAGTTAGCCACAACGGCAGCGGGAATCTGCTTTCGCTGACAAATTAATCTTGCCGTGGTTTTTTTCATTAAACCAAAGTTTTCTTGTGTAAAAGAAGGGGGAGGAGGGAAAAGTTTTTCTTGATCGTCAAATGCGTGTTTTTTGTGCAGTTCTTTCCAAAAGCCTAAATCTATATTGCTACTTGTGTTTGGGGGAAAAAGTTCACAGCATTGTGGTGTACAATCTCGAGGCTTTTAAAAAGAAGAAAAAAAAATGTTCTTCACTCCTTCTAGCAGATTTTGCATAAGATTTATTACTTTCTATGAATGTGTAAAACGATTTAGTTATGGACATATCAACTATAAGGCAGTTCAATAACAAGCGCTTTAAAGCAAATAAAATTTTTTAAACACCCTATGCATGTATACGTTGGTCAAGCGAGCAGATTAAATTATTTAAAAAGTTCGTTATCGAACAGATATTATCAATATTACAGTTCATATTACTATTTCGTTCCAAGCTTCTCTTCTTTTGAATATCAATTAGAATCAACGAGCATAAATCATGGCAAATATTTCCTATGGGTATTTATCAGCGTAAGGTGATAGTACCATGAGATGTTATATGTAATGAGATAGTGAGGCATCTCTAGTATATGGACACATCATTTGGTATCACGCACATTTCCGCAGGCCTCTACTGCGATTAATAAGAAATAAAATATCAAATCCATAGTTAGAATAACGAAATTTATGTAGAGGACATGTTTTAGAATATAATTTTACTATTTATATTTTGTTAAGGTGGTTGTTGGAAAGATTTGGTATTAAATACGTATATAATATGTCAAAATTTGAAAATTTCGGCCACCGAGAATTACTTTTATCCCAAATAAGATCATACCGAACTGCGTTTTACGAGGCGAATCCATAAAGTAAGTTTCTCTGGGGCCATTTACAGAAAAAAAAACATATTTTCATGGAAATGTTTATTGCAACAGCTGCAAGAGTTCATCTATTTTTCAAAATATTCGCTCCCGGAATTGAGACATTTTTCATACCGTGGGACCAACTTTTGTATACCTGTGTCGTAGACCTCTACCAACTGGGATTTGAACCACTGTGTGACAATCGCCTCCGCCTCTTTGTCGTTTTGTCATTCTTCGTCATTTCTTGAGGTGTAGGAAAAGGTGGAAATCACTTCGATCGAGGTCCGGGCTATAGGGTGAATGTTTAATCACCTCCCAGTCGAACCTCCGCAGGAGACTTACTGGGAGGTGTTTAAAAATCCACCTTACAACCCGTGATTTCCATCTTTTCCTACACCTCAAGAAATGACAGAGAAGAACAAAATGACAAAGAGGCGGAGATGGTTTACCACAGTGGTTCAAATCCCAAGCGGCAGAGTTCTACGACACAGGTATTCAAAAGTTGGTCCCACGGTATGAAAAATGTCTCAATTCCGGTAGCGAATATTTTGTAAAATAGCTGAATACTTGCTGTATCTGTTGCACTAAACATTTCCATGAAAGTATGTTTTGTTTCTGTAAACAGCCCCAAGGAAACTTACTTTATGGATGCGCCTCGTACCTTATAAGATAAATTAATGCATAATCAATTATTTGGAAGATGTATTAGGCCTAATTTCATTTTTTCCCCTGGTTGAGTGGAAGATAAGACCTTTCTGGCCTTAACTCTGCGAGGTAGAAATAGAACATTATTATCATCATTATTATTATTATTATTATTATTATTATTATTATTATTATTATTATTATTATTATTATATTTTGCTACAATCTCGAAACATAAAAATCATCCGTTGTATAAATTTCAAAATAACAGTATCGTTTTCTGAAATCACGGAAGTGTTGAAAAGTAGAGAAAGGAGCGTAACAAATGTGCACTTGATACTTTTCCAACTTGTCAGGCAGATAAACATAGGATATTGATTGGAGCATCTTAATTAGAAAGTGATCGGTTTACCCGAAATAAGCGTAGCATAATATTGTGAAATTTGTGGATGAGGCTTTCATGCTGCCCCCATGCGGGTCTCAGATATGCGGGTCGCCCTCCAATACTTTGTACACACAGGCAAGCTTTTTAAAGTTCATCTGTCTGGAAATCTGTGCAAAGTAGAAGTAGACCTACTAGCGCGAGGAAAAATGGATAACCAAACCTGCTTGTTTTCCACTAAATGGCTAACATCAAAGGAAATGGGTTATGTTCGAGTGTACTACATTGTGCTTTTAATTCCTGCATGGGAATTTCAGGCTCGCAGATAGATTGACTTAAAATTTCTCTCGAGTCTCTACTCTAAATACTATAATAAAAATATGGTACTATTCCTAGGTTTTTATTGTACTTAAAATATATTCACTCGTTTTTTAAAAGAATTGTGGCTATGAATTATGTTGATCCTTTAAATAATTATGATGAAGGCAGGCCTAATGCGATAATAATAATAACAATAAGAATAACAATCATCATAATAATAAGACGAAAAACAAGGTAATGATAACAATATTAAGAAGAAAACATGGTAATAATAATACAAAAATAATAAAAATAGCAATATGGGAAAATAATATTATTATTCTTGCAACTTCATTGAGTTCAGGAGTTTTGTTGGTGTTTCTTCTACGGAATATTATTATTATTATTATTATTATTATTATTTATAATTTTTTTTGTTTGCATTTACAGGATGCAAAAACCCAAAAGGACTTAGGCTACAAGTGCTTACTTTATGTAAGGAGTATTGTACATGGAATCTAAATTAAACTACAAACTGCACAATACATACAATAGGTTGCAGCAGAATATAATGATAATGATAATAATAATAATAATAATAATAATAATAATAATAATAATAATAATAATAATAATAATAATAATAATAATAATACAAACAATAATAATGTTAGTTTTTTACCTGGCAGAGTTAAGGCCGTAAGGTCTTATTACACAAAAAATAAAGGAGTTTAAGATATAATAATGATTATTTACAGAAAATACCCTTAGTAATAATTAAACTATGTCTTCTTATAATGTAATTAAAAATTTAAAAATAAACCTGCATTAAGGAAATTGAGAAAATAAGCTGTGTTGGCACTTAAAGTTCTGTGGGGAATCTTATAGCATACGGTATTGTTTTTAGGAAGGTTGTAAGGTTATAAAATATTTTCACTACTATAAAGTAAAATAAACATAAAATAATTCTAAGAAATTTTGTCGAGAGGTGACAATGGTGAAGGATAACGACTGCAGGGCTGTTCTGTGTTGAAGGATTAGTAGAAGTGTACTAAGTTGCGAACAAGTGCCAAATGTGTGATGCTCCGATAATAGCCTATAGGCTAACTGTTGATTTATTTTCATGTGAGTGATGTACTCTCATTACCACATCACATTTAAAATCCCGATCGTAGCCGGAATTTCGCTCTTATACTGTATGCATTTATATATTTCCTTCAATGTGTGGAATCTGTGGAATATAATCACGTAATCTGAATGCAATATGACATAAGTTTATGCTTCCTTGAATTCGAATGACATCCTATTCCCATGACATTTAACTTAGTATAGACCTATAACAAAATCTCATAATTTAAAATATGTATGTGGGAGATGAGTTGAGCGACAGTATGAATGTTCGTACAGTCGAAATCACCCGTACAGCACAATGTGCAGCCCCTACCAAACAGCACGCACTCACACACCCACTTGAAAACTCCGTAAGCCCTCGACCCACACCCTTCAAGTGTATCGGACCCAGATATGCATCTTCCACCCAGACTTGGATATGTATTTTCTAAACTTTAATAGAAATGGCATGACAATAAGGCGCTGCCTACAATAGCACCCCTCTCTCCACACTTGTGAGGATTGTTATTCAAATTTTCTTGCTGGCAAACTGAATTAGATTTTGATGAGCTCTTTGATTGGGCTCGTACTTGTGAAAGACGCCAGAGGTGGGAGGGGTTAGAAATGAAGGAGGGTTGTAGAGAAGAGGAAGGAAGGGATGTGAAAATATGATTTGGTAGGAGATCGTATACAGAATATGCAATCATAAATCACAACTATTTGAAAGTTGCAATATTTTTACTTGAAAACTTTATTTTCCCCCTCATGAATCCACAATATGTACAGTATATCTAACATTCTTATTATTCTCTAAATTCGCTTTAAAAATCTACCCAACAAAAAAACATTACTACTGTAAAACAAAAATATCACTACAAATTTACAGCAACTTGTTAAATTCAATAAACCATTATAATTATTTAAGTCTGCCAGTTAACTAACACAGAATAAAGAAACAAATTGTAATAATTATATTTAGTATTTTTATTTTAGTGTTTAAATATTTATTTCATCATTTTCCAAATGATTCCGTGGGAGTACCGCACAGTGGTATTTACGCACAGATAAAGAGCGGACGTGGACCTAGTGCGCATGGAAAAATCTGAACAATTATGCTCATTCTGTCGATTTGCTTCATTGCCTCAGTTGCCTGTCATATGTTACTAAATTGGACTAAGTTGACTGCTTCATTTCGCTAACTGAAAAATTACGCGGCTGTGGGTTAAAACAACCTTTAAACCACCTATGTGTACTGCCTACATGTTTTCCTGTCCCAAGTCTGTAAAAGTGCGAGGGATGGTTGATA
Source organism: Ectobius pallidus (assembly GCA_964059195.1). Lineage (NCBI taxonomy): Eukaryota > Metazoa > Arthropoda > Insecta > Blattodea > Ectobiidae > Ectobius > Ectobius pallidus. Next base: position 93,668,516 of record CAXKWD010000007.1, read on the forward strand.
AGTTTTCTTTATTATTAATTAAAACAACCTTTAAAGATCCTGCTTGTAATCAGTTTCTTAAAAGAACGTCAGCTGTTTAAATTCCCCCTTACCCATTCCTTTCGGTTCGATGCACATCTCAATCAAAATATGTGCGCAGAACTCCTGCTGGTTTAATAGCCAAACCTGTCCTGCGAGCTGGATCCACGAAATCGGGCTGTGCGTTACTCCCACGTGCGCTATATTATATCCCGCTTAAGAATGATCCTGATCAAAACAAAGAGGCGATGCTGTCATAGTCCGCACGTGAGAACGCATGTCATCACCGGGTTAATGGTAGTTTGTTTATTCTCAGTACAACTCACCCGCAGGGTCGTCGTGAACGATGAATCCTTTGTTTTGTTTGCTAATTTATATATTATATTGATGACGATGCAAGTGAGAGTTTGTTATTTCAAATATAAATGTTGGTATTATTGTTGCATGAACTTACGAACACTACTTCTCTACTAGCAAGCCACAGCCTGGTAATGGCGCATGCTAATGACATTAACCAATCACGTTTGTCACATGATGAGAATTTTCCGCGAACTCTCTGTGAGTTCTCCTCCCCTTTGTTTTGAACAGGATCAAACTTGAGTGGGACAAATTATAGTACCACGATACGTACCGGTCCTCTCTGTTTTTCCAGAGGGACATTTTCCATTATTGTTCCGTATAATGTAAAATTTACCAAATTTTTACAAAACACCATCTTCTAAGAACTTTCACTTTTTCTTAAAATTAATTTAAATAGTTTATTAATAAAAAAACATTATTATTATTATCTTAATTAATTTTAGGCCTATTAATTACTGTCTAATAGGTTAAATTAGCATGTAAGCGCCCCGACTTTAAGGAGGGATTGATAATAGGCTAATCAGCTGATATTTCATTCGTCACTTCTTTTCATCCAAAGCCTTGAAAGTTCTCCTCAGTTCTAAAGTTCTATCTCAGCAAATACCTAAGGTAAACGCCAAGATGTGACAATCTGTCGACAAATATCAATATTGATGCATCTGTTTCATGTACATATTTGTTTCACATCCGATAATATTACATTATTTATTATTTACTTGTTACTTAAGTTTATTTCATTATCCAATGGAATTTTTCTTTGCTTTCTGGTTTGACAATTATCGCGGTAACCTATTTTACAACCTTTCTTTCTTTTTCGCAGTTTTACCTCTCCCTTTTTTAGGATTTAAGCGACCCTAGCCGCCCGGGCCCTATTTTACAACCTAATATTTGTAAAGATACATAGACCTAATATACAAATTTATTATTATATCCTCACGAAATTTTAAAATTTATTTACTTATAATGGCTGCCTAAAATCAATTACCATTCACTGGCTACTAGTGTTGGTAACAAGATGTAAGCTGATATGTGATGAGCTTAAGCGATATTCTTCTAAGTATTATTGGGCCACAGTTAAACAGCTTTAATCTGACCTTTTCCCTTCAGCGAATGCAGCAAGTCAGGAAGAACACGTCAGCGTCTTTTTGTGCCATTAATATTATATCAGAAGAAGCTCGACATTTAATCCCCTCCCTAGTCTTCTCCGTCTTAAGGTTTCCTCTCATACAATACTGGCATTTGACGAACTATGCAGTTTAACATAAATAATGGAAGTCCCTCTTTATGTTCGAGCTTCTAGGAATCCTAGGCAGAAATATCAGTTCCTGAAACCGTTATATTAAAGAAACGTATTGAAGGAATGACTCAGAAATATATTCCTCAGAGGATATTGTGCGGCTAACGTGAAATTGTTTATTTAATTTAATATATATTTAACGTTTATTTCATAATTCAGGGAACAAGATACTCTGGCTATTTCTTTTTTTTTTTTTTTTTTTTTTTTTTTTTTTTTTTTTTTTTGGATAGTACTTACTGCAAGTATTAGTGAAAACCTACAAAGGGTATTGATCTAAAATTGTACACGTTAGTCTGGATAATTTCATAACTATATTGCTTTTTGTTTATGATAGGCCTAGTTTCTTCATTAGTTAGCATTTTAAAAATATGTTTTATGAAAAAAGGGGGAAAACGTAAAAAAATTAGCAGGTTTAGGTACGAACCAGGAAGACATTTGAAACTTTCCATGTCTATCCTCCATACACTTAAGTAACTCTTGTAGCAGAGCTATTAATCTACCTTCAATGGATCAGTTTGAAAGATGTAACACACGTATAATAACCTTCACAAAAAAATTACAACATATAAAATTTCTAAATCTATAATAAATATAGTATCACAGTAAATCTGCTACCAGTTCTTCATGTTGTCAAAGGTATGTGCAAAATTCCAGCACTCAAGCTCTAATACATTCTGAGATGAGGGCATAAATCTTAAAATATATATAAATTTTCCTTTAAAGATTTAACAATACTATTATTTACATCAATGAATTCCATAATCATCCATTATCATCTTAATTTTTAGCTTTTTTTTTTCCTCTCAAACTGACTTCTGTTGGCCCTAGCTTCCTTTGTATTTGTCAGGGTACATCTTTGAGTAAGGTGGATGCGGTTCTTGTCGATCCATCGAAACGCTTTTTCCATTTGCTCAGAAACCACATCCGCAAGCCTTCTTGATCTATACAGAAAATTGGTTTTGCTCAAAGATTTCTGGTGTAGTGTAACATCGTATCTTTGGCTCAAATATTGCCTTTTAATCTTGTACAAGTTCTTGTCCAAGAACTTTGATAATGGAATACAGGCGTAACATCTTTGCTCAGTTCTTTTTCACGAACTTTGCCAATGGAATACCGGTCTTAGAACCAGTCATGATGAAGCATAAATGCTTGTGCAAACGTGGCTACCAAGTGGTGTATACTCGCTCAGTGGATAATCAAGTGCGGGCGTACTGTAATGCGCTAGGGTTGTTTCCTCGCCGTAACTAGTACGCACCAGTGCTTCTGGAGTCCTTCCTCCATGCGCTCCTGTGCAGAACAAGCCAAGTGTCCAGTACCTATCCCCAGGGTGTAGGGGTGGCTTCAATTGGTATGCATGCACGAGTCATGCCTTTGTACTGTTCATTTCATAACTCTTATAAACTAAATTAAATGCAGTAATGTGAAATCATTTTACAGTTCACCAGTTCACATGAGGGTAAAACATTTTAATAAAAAATTAAATTACTCCAAACACTTTTTAATTAAATGAAAACACTCTATTATGATAGCCTAATGTTATATGTCACGGGAAAATATGGCATATCAGCCATTCTATGGAAAGTGAGCCTGAAGTGTCCAGACCGTAACAACCTTTTAATATTAATTTTAAATATATATGTCATCATTGAAAAGTTATGAAATTAATTTTCAGTACTAGTCTACTGAAGAACTAATTCTCAAATTTAATTTAACAATTTTTCAGTGATTACATATATTTTAAATTAATATTAAGAGGTTGTTATGGTCTGGACACTTCGAGCTCACTTTCCGTGGAATGGTTGATATCTAATATATGGACACATCATTTGGTAGCATTGTGATGTACGGTTATACGAACCTAGGCGGTGGTAATTTAGTAGTGAATCGGCCGCCATGCAGATTGAATATGACAAGATGTGAACAGCATTCTTATGTCAAGTAGTCACTATCCGAGGGAGAAATACCAGAGAATACCACAAGGAGTTTATGAAAGTTTTGGGAAATAATGTCCCTCCGTACCGAATTTTGAGGGGTCATGTAGTGGATATGTGTGCTTTCATGCCTCCAACTAACGCAATATATTAGAGTGGCAAGATGCAGTCTCGTATGGATGTCCTTGGGTTTCTGTTTCCTTCACTATCCCACATTTGGTACCCATGCCTTGCCCTTTCATTTGTATAACCAATTTCAAATTTTTAAAATGGTCCCACATTTTCAAAAGGAAAAATATTTGCCATGTCTTATGCAGCATTCTTCGTTTGGAATATTAGCTGTTTTTCAGAAATGCAAGTGATCCCTACACTCTATCTAAGGTATAACCATTGGAGATACGACAAAAATTCATGGGACCAAACTTGTTGATCTCGCAAAATTCGTAATTGCTATGTGATCGGATTTTTTAATACGGCTTACCCCGTGTAGCTTCTACAAGCCTCTACACACAGTTGCGTCCACTGTTGTTATTCTTTTCGGGGGGGGGGGGTAAAAACAAATTTTAGCCTTTTAAAATTTACTCGCCGGTTATAAGCTAAAGCTGTAAATGTGTCCAATTTCAAGTTTCTAGCTCATCCGGAAGTGAGTAAACAATTATGTGAGTGAGTGAGTGAGTGAGTGAGTGAGTGAGTGAGTGAGTGAGTCAGTCAGTCAGTCAGTCAGTCAGTCAGTCAGTCAGTCAGTCAGTCAGTCAGTCAGTCAGTCAGTCAGTCAGTCAGTCAGTCAGTCAGTCAGTCAGTCAGTCAGTCAGTCAGTCAGTCAGTCAGTCAGTCAGTCAGTCAGTCAGTCAGTCAGTCAGTCAGTCAGTCAGTCAGTCAGTCAGTCAGTCAGTCAGTCAGTCAGTCAGTCAGTCAGTCAGTCAGTCAGTCAGTCAGTCAGTCAGTCAGTCAGTCAGTCATAACTGTCAGTTTATTGTGTAGTGATTGTTACATTTCCAAATTCTAATATCATTTAGAATTAATTTGGATACACAGAACATGAATGTCCTCCATTGCTTGAAATGTTGTCACTCTTATTAGGTCCGTCCCTAGGAAATTTGAACAGTACGCTCGAGGCATGGAAGGTGTTAAGGAGGAGGTGGGCCACATTTATTCGCAACTTGCAGACAGTGGGTCGAATAAACGTGAGCATGAATCAAGAAACTCAGGGAGGGGCACAAGTAGGAAAGAAAACGATGTGCTTCTGAACGCTGTCTTCTGGGAGTCGGTGGGCGATATTTTATTCGCTACCATCATGCAACCTAAGGTATATGAGCCCCAACGGCCACTCGAGAAAGGAGGATGCTACGCGAGGTGTAAGAGGAGGTACACTTTATTTCTGCGAAACATGCAACGCACAATCAAGAGATAATGTGTGCAACATTCATAATTAATTAAAGGACGTAGTATTTTTAGGCACTAGAAATGCAGTTTTAGTTGCTTAAAATGAGCTCAAAATTTAATAAGATTCGGCACTTCCATCACATAGGCTATGACTAAGGCTTCAAACCTGTTTATTTAACTCACATCAATAAATTATGCAATTATGCAATTAAATAAAATACACAAAACATGAGAGAAAAAGTATAGGCCTATTTAAAAAACGGTGGCAGTTACTGCGTTAAATTTATACAAACACAGCTGCAGAAATTAAATATATTTAAAAAATTACATATTCTCTTTCATGATCCTAATTATCTGCACATCTCATTACATCACCAGAATTCTTTCCAAATTCTCCATCTGTTCTTCGTGTGAAAAGAAATACAAAAAAAAAATCTAGAAAAGTAGGAAACTGTCCCCTAGGTATTTGTTGTGATAGACCAAATTCTGAAAATAACTCCAGGGCCGAATTTTTATCCTAGTCCGTCCCTGAAAGAAACACACAAATTCTGTTCAAAAGTGATCACATTGGTCTGCTTTGTACACGAAACATAACACTAAGTTCTCTTCATTCGTTTTTATATTTCTTAATTAAGTGGATGTCTATTGACTCCAGTATCTCATTGGCAAACAGCCTGCAAGTTTAATATATATCCTATGTAAACATCAACGCAATAACATGTTCACAAGTAACAATAAAATACTTCGTTATAGCCCCTCAATTTGAAGAACACTTATTTACTTGCTGGCTTACTAATTCATTGTCTTATGCGTATGCACGTGCAGGCATAGACGCTTGTATGCTAACACGTCACATGTACTGACCTCTCCAATAGAAAAACAAGGGGCGGTTTTTGTGTACTGTGTACTGATAAAATGTTTCTCCCCTCTGGCAAAAATTTAATTTGGACAAGAGCAAATATAGAAGCATTCAGATTGTGCAGACAATAGGGGACAACGGCTTTGCTTGTCATACCCAGTAAATTTTTGTTATCCATAACTATAACTAAAGTGGAAAGAAAAATACACCATCTTCTTTAACTATCTGACTTTTTATTGGTTTTGTCACTTCACTCATGCTTGGCTCAAGGGGCTTGGAGCAACTTTGTCCTCACAGGTTGAATAGTCACTACTTGGGGTTTATATAGCTTATATCTGGGTATTATCCTTCATTTCTGTACGAAAAACGGCCAAATTTAATGTAATCTTGATCTTCAAAACCTGTGAAATCCACATTTAAGCATCTTTTTTTAATGCAGAAATATTCAAAATATAAGTAAAATCGCTAATAAGTGTTCACAGTTAACCTAAAATGGCGCTATGAAGCGATGTGTTTTTACGAGAATCGTCTGCTCACCTGGAGGAGGGGAGGAGTCGATGGGTCACGTGATCCAGAAACAGGGCTATAGACTTGAAGGCGATCAGCAAAAATATCACTATTCCTAACCTAATTGCCACCAACTTAGCTCTACATGTCCCTAGAAATAATATCAATATATCTAACCTAATTGCCACAAACCTAGCTCTTCGTGTTACTATTACTAATATCACTATTTCTAACCTAACTGCCACATACCTAGAATCCGTGAATATATATTACGCGGAGAAAAGTCTATTTACCACGTGGCAGGCAACAGTCCGGTAATATTGGCGCTTGAATAAAGTAGTTGCCCTGCCTGTGCGTCAAGGATCAGTAAGACAAAATTTCGTCGGTAGCCAATGGAAATGTTAGTATGCAAGCTAGGGCCCGTGTAACCACTTTGAACACTTGTGTAGAAACCCAAATATGAGCTACATTAATCCGTATTTTTAAAAGTGGTACCATTGGAACTTGAAGGGAGAAACATCTGTTAGCGTTTACCGTAATTATTTTCAAGTAATACTTTTATTATGCCTAATTCACTCATTGGAAATAGTGTGTAATACACGTGCGTTGGAGAATCTCGGAAATAAAAAGAAAATTAAAAAAAAAACCTCTTCGGCGCGTCTTTCAACTTTTTCTCAATTCTCCAATGAAGCACTTACCATTCAGAATATTCCATTTGAAGACCGAAATAAAAAAGTATTTTTCAGGGGCTGATTCAAGCTCGCTAATCAAACACATGCCAAACTGTCAACATAACTTTTTTTTCCATAAATCCTTTAACTGGTGTCTGTTGTAGCACGGTGATTTTGCCAGCAAAAAAACATGAGATTTGAACTGTTCAGCAAGTGGACAATTATAAGCTATAAATTCAATGAAGGGAAGAGCAAGAAAATAATTTTAAAAAATGAAAGAAAGGCAATATATATAATATGCATTGAGCAGAAGAAGGACATTAGCAGTGCAAGAATCTTTTGTCCGCCCTTGAACCGGGTGTAAAGCGGAAAATATCTACCCATTCCAGTGTATCAAAACTTCTGACCGAAGTATAGGTTAAGCAGAGAACATATACATGAATGTAACCATACTGATGCTGTGCTACATAAACATTTCTTAGTGTTCCTAGTTTTTTTTTACATTTCTATGGATGAGCCCTTCTTCTTCTTCTTTCTCTAAGTTTTACCTCTCCCTTTTTAGGATTTACGCGACCCAAGCCGCCCGGGCTGGATGAGCCCTTCCATAATGAAATCCACAAGCCCCCATTGGATTATTCATTTTCACGTACTTTAGGTATCTACGATTTACTAAACTCGACACTGCTAACAGCAGGTGATCTGAACTTATTTACAAGTCACGGGTTATATGACTAACGATTGGGTGATCCGCTGTTTAAATCTTTCATTAGTTTTGCCATGATTGCAGTCGCTGTAACAAAATATAACCTACTACATTTCTTTTCCTAGAGGAAAATATCGTATAAATAAAACTCATAAAATAATTACCTTCTTTTACTTTGTGTAAGCTTTTCGGTTACATAGAACCATCATCACGGTAATTGCTTGTAAAGTCACATTCTAGAAGAATAAAACTGGTTCACCATTGGCGTAATTTTTAATTAAAACTACTAAAACTTGAAATGTTCTAAAAAGATAAGTAAAATTCTCTTCTTGATTCTTCTTCTATGTCGTGTGTCGTGTGAACCTACCAAAACTTCATTCCTTGTATTTATTTCTCGGTCTGTCGGTAAAATTTGTGTCTAACGAGACAGTAAATTCTTTGTAACAATAATTTTACATTTCTAATTTCCTAAAGACAAGACAGAAATATTAAAATGTTATGGAAATCAACCAACCCGAGACAGTTTTTGAATCTAAGAATACCGGTACTAAAATTAAAGATAGTGTTCAGGGATTTTGTTAGCTACTTTAGGAGCAAAGTATTTAAAATAATCAGAATTAAAGCCAGAATCAATTTTTGTACAAACAGGTACATTGAATGCGTATTTTTTTGTTCTAGTTTGCATTATGTACTGTATACTATACATGATTAGTAGGGCAAAGCATTTAATGACTATAAAATAGTGAAAAAATGTAAAATAATAAATGCATTTATGACCTAAAAATAGTGTAAAATAAGCCAACATTTAAAAAAATGATCAATTAACTTACCATTATTACTTATATTTAGTTCTTTTTTAAGTAATGAATTGCTAAAAGCAATTTAAAGGATGACTGTGCATTATATATGAATTTACAATGTAAAACATACTTATTTTATTAATAAAGAAGTTGGCCTACCGGTAAGTAAATTTATACTACTTGGACACCCTTAGTGAAAAAAATTATTTCTGAACTGGCATGCCCATGAAATTGCCCCTAATAAATATGTGCCATTTAAATAGAAAGAAAAAAATAATTCTTTATTGCTGCAAGAAAAACTGCTATGGTCTTTACAACAAAGCTGAATTAAAATGAACTATGAACACTTGGCGGAGATTCTCAAATCAAAACGATTGTTTGTTATCTTAAAGTAACGACCTGTAAACGGAAAAGCTCCTAATTATCTCCACTGAAACATGACATAATATGTCGAAAAAAACCTAAAATGACCTAAAATTGCCAAAAAATGACTTACCTCTTGAAAATGGCGGAAAATGCAAAATAAAGCAAAAAAAATTTAAAAAGCAAATTGCCCTTATTTAACTAATTATTTCATTATATACATTTATACCTTCATGAGCTACCTTTTAACCTTCATATAAAAAAAAATGCAAAATCATCAAATGCCTTGTCCTAATGATTAGCAAGTCTGAAGCTGCACAAATGCATGTTTACTTATAATTCTAAAATAAACAAATAAGTGCCATTAGAAATATTAGGACTCATAAACAAAGGTTTCCAATTTTCTTTTAAATAGGAGTTCATTCCATTTGTTTTAATGGTTAAATATAGGCCTTGATGTAGAGAAATACAGGTTCCTTAGTTATTCATTCCAAACAAGAACATACTGCAAATGGAAACATAAGAAAACAGGATAGTGGAATCGTTGTGTAGACGTGAAATACTGGAGGAATGGAAGCACTCTTTCTAGTGTAAAAGAAGTTAAACTTAATCCCCGATTCCTTAAGAGTGGAACACAAGGAAGAGAGATAAGGTAAACTAGCGAAGAAAGCAAATAATGAGGGGTAGTCCTAACACGTACTGCTAAAAGCTCACAGAGAATCGATTCAAGTTGTGTTCCAGCAGATAGTCAGTTTCGCTAAATTTACTTCCAGAATATTTTCCACAGTCAACAACGTTTACAGAAGTATTTTATTTCGCTAAGCAGTTTCATACACACTAGAATTTCTGTAGTATCCCACATAACGTAATTACTTAATATAAGATACTTATGTGCTCTCTCCCTCTCTCGAATCCTATGGCCCCATGTTGGGGCGAAGGGCCTCCAAGCGGTGTCGTGCACATCGGCACAGTCGCATTTTCGTGCACATCGGCATAGTATTTTTATCTTGTAATATTATCGTGCTCATCGCCACACACCCCGTTGGGGGTAGGGTGGACATAAAGACTCAAACCTACAGCCCCCTTCACCACACCTCCAAGGCAGCACCCCTTAGCTACGCGGCTAAGGAAACCGGCCGTTGATATCGTAGATAGGTTAAGTCAGGTTAGGTTAGGTTAGGTTAGGTTAGGTTAGGTTAGGTTTGATTAGATTAGGTTAGGTTAGGTTAGGTTAGGTTAGGTTAGGTTAGATTATATTAGATTAGATGAGATGAGATTAGATTAGATTAGATTAGATTAGATTAGGTTATGTTAGGTTAATTCAAAGTCTCATTCAATCGCAGGCAGATACTTTATGAATAATTTCCAAACAATGCAATTATAATATTAATGTACACAGTATGTATCTATAGCAGCAGACACGTATGTGCTAAGCCACTGATTTATTATTCCATCAACTTTTATTAGCAAATTAAATGTATTAGAAATGACTAGATAATTAAAATAGTAATTTTACCTTTAAGGTAATTTTACCGATATACCAGTACAATTTAAATACCTACGTGTAAAAGTGGCACAACACCTAGGTTCCGAAATAGGATTGATCGATGTGCTCACAACGCTACAACTTAGCAACACCGCTGCTAGTGTACGCAACCTATTCCATAACTGTTAAGGACTCCATAAAGCAATTTAAATAATCTGAATCAAAATTAAATTTTTTACCGACTGTAACACTGTAACACCTGCTTGGAACGCATTTTTTAAAAGAGTGAGGCTGTCTCTAAAAGAAGGCTCTGATTGGCTGTTTGCTTCGAACAACCGACGTAACTTTGTAAGGGTGCCTTCTTATTGGTTGAATCAGAGGTGAGCTCTGTCAAACATGGCCCGAATGACAGAAGGCTGTGAAAAGGCTATAGAAAGAAAGTTATAAAAATAATGACAAAACACCATCCATACCATGGATACATGACTGCAGCACAAAAAATGACTAAACACTGTCAATACTGAAAGCGTAAAAAGAAAATAAAAATCAAGTATTGATCGAATCGACTGTGCTGTCAGGACGAAATTTTGACATAGATACTCCCCGCATCTTGGAGAACGTGTGGTTAACATTTCAGACCTCCAGGTCAGAGGGTCTCGGAGGAGTAGGCGTACATACCCACATTTTAGGGCTCTATTAATATAGTATACATAGGTATTATTAATCCGCAATGCTAAACAATATAATTATGATATTTAATATAGCTTTCTTTATGTTAAATAGTGCTATATTTGACCGGGGCTCTGTGATACACACCAGCACTTCACGGATTCGATCCCCGATGAGCTACATGTTTGGGAGGGGGAAGAGAAAGCGGACCGACTAAAATATCTAATTTGCCGATATGAGCCACTGCGCATGCCTAGCGGCATTCACAGGATAGCAGGGTATGTATTGAAATGAACATTGTTTGAATTGAGAAATAATTTCACGTAATTAGCATTGCTTGTGAAAACAAACGTTTCCGTTACATCTCTTACATTTATTACGTAGCCTATCACAAGGCTCTGAAATCAGCTACAACAGTCGGTTCGCTTTCCCCCCCCCCCTCCCTACCTGTACACAAAATAAATTAGGAGCAATTTTGGACTAAAGCTTGTCAGTACATTATGGCTGACAAGCACATTTCATACAGCATTAACTGTAGTAGGCATTAGTTGTCATAGTCCTTAACATATATAATAAAGAAAATATTTCGCTTATACTTTTACCGGCATTAAATTAAAAGAGGATGCTCACTTTGCGAGATAGTTGTACTTGTCGACCATGAACGTGTCCCCAGCTGCCCAGAGCTGATACAACTAATCGAAACTGACAATTGAATTGGTCTAAACCGATATTTTAAAGAGCGTGATGTTGGGAACATTCTTACTGGACGCTGTCACCAGGAGTTCGCTTGCTGACAGCACAACAACGCTGTCTGAATAAAATGCCTGGAAACGAAAGATGGCGGTCGTATTACCATATAAGAGTAGGGCTGCTAGCGAACGTGATATTTTAAAGAAAAGCTTGGACAAAGACCATTAATGTACAACGCGATCAATAAAACTTAACAGTTTTTGGGAAGTGGTAGAGACAAGCATATAACATAGAGAGGGCCACAAATCACGAAGAGGTATCAACAGCTGTAATTTTGTAGTCTAAACATAGTCTCAACATCCTGAAACTTTATTAATTCCATGACAGTAGAGGGTTTATAATATTATTATGTTATTCTCCCACACGTCGGCCGCGGTGGTCTAGAGGTAGCGCCTCTAGATCCGCAGGGCGCGGGATCAAACCCGGCCGCGGTCGATGGATTTTTCAGGACGTAAAAATCCTGGGCACGGAGTCCTCCGGGAGGGACTTTAAGCTGGGGGTCCCGTCCCGTAGATTTACGGCACGTAAAAGAACTCCAAGCCTAAATTAGAGCCTCTGGACAAAATTTATCGGCCCTTTCACGTCCAAGAAATACTTATAATAGTTTCCAGAGGGGGGTTGCGAGGCGATGGGCTTACCACCTGTCCCTCTACCCTCTCTCGGAAAATAAGCATATCAAAATTAGTATAGGTAATGAAACCTCCACTTGGAGGCCCCTTCGCCCCACCTGGGGATCATAGGGTACCAGATACAGATACAGATTCTCTTATATAGATAAACTGTCCATGCAATCTCACTTGACATTACATGCTTAGTTACTATGAAACTTTTTACATTATTCATGAATTTTATTTTTTTCAGTAAGGGTGTATTATCTCTACTACATAAAAACAGAATTGATTTTTAGCCCTAAATGCTTCCCAAACTTCGTATTTTGTTTAATACTTGATTTAGGTCCTTTAAACCGTAGCACTGATCTATGATTGGAATTTTTGATCTAATATTGCAAATTCTTAATTGGGGTGTGAGAGTGTTATTGCAATTCTTGAGCAAGAGTGTTGGACTGTCTCGGAATTGATAGCAAACTTCCGCAAATAGCAGGAATCGAATGTCCATCACAATCTCTAGATCTTGCAGCATCAGCCAATAATTCACATTTTAAATTGATATGGTTTCTTTCCATTTTTAAAAAAATTGCTTTCATTTTTCTCTCAAAGAAAACTATAGTAATTTTATTTTATTAAAATTCAAGTAACGCGGTAAGAGTCATCTCACGAGTCTTGAAACTTTCATTATGAACAACCTCCAAGATTCAAGAAGCAAAATATTTCCTCCAAAACACTCGACACCCCTATAATTAGCGGTAATAACTTGCATCCACAATTTCCAGACTGTTAGTTTCAATTACGGTAGTGTGGAATGATAATTCTTTCACACTGGCCGTGCGTAGGCTAAGGTGGGTGACTATTATTTAACGATGGTTCTATACTGCTACTTAGGTCTATAGGTGTGCCCGACTATTTCCCTGCAAGAGTTCCTTTACAGTCCTGTAAATCCACATCCATCCACTGACGCATTGACGCAAACATAAATGTCAATGCCCCGGGAAAATGGATAGTGGTAGATATTAAGCCCTAAATCAAATTATTTTTTAAATATGGGTTTATAGGTATTAGTTTTAATAAACCCTGTAATTAACATAAAACTTAACTTCAATGCTAAACAAGCAAATAATACAGGCTATGTAAGCTAAAAAGTTGTGAAGCAATGAAACCCCTTTATCACGTATGGCCCAATCTGACGTTATTGCCATAAATCTAGTTTTCATTACTAAATCAAATTGCGTTGATTTGGTTCGTGTAATTAAAGTGTACTCCTGATAAAAAGCACCAATGTCAACTGCTTAGTCACCTGTCAGTATGCAGCTTTAATTACCGTCGCTGGAAGTAGTTGATTACCAGGTTAAATTAAAAAATCCTATGTAATTTACGGTATTAATAAATTCTATCGATATGCTTTTAGGCCTACTACATACTACAAATAATTGATTGCTTACTTGCGTGGAATAAAACATGAACAATATCACCGCGAAGAGCAGTGTATATGCCATGTAAATAGCCCGATTATATAATATCTTCATGTCACATAATCCATATTGAGTACACATCGTATACCCACAGCGTAAATTTACTCGTTAGAGTATATCCCAAGTAACTTTGATCCTGTTCAAAACAAAGGGGAGGAGAACTCACAGAGAGTTCGCGGAAAATTTGCATCATGTGACAAAACGTAATTGGTTAATGTCATTAGCATGCGCCATTACCAGGGTGTGACTTGATAATGGAAAAGTAGTGTTCGTAAGTTCATCCAACAATAATATGAACATTTACACGTGAAATAACAAACTCTCACTGGCATCGTCATCATTATACGTAGTATATCAATTAACAAACAAAACATAAAGGATTCATTGTTCACGACGACCCTGCGGGTGAGTTGTACTGAGAATAAACAAACTACCATTATCACGGTGATGACATGCGTTCTCACGTGCGGACTATGACAGCCACGCCTCTTTGTTTTGAACAGGAACATTTTTACGTGGGATATAATATAGCTTATATCTTCTTCGGTTATGTTTTACTTTCTTGTTTATATGTTTGCGTTTTTGACAATTCTGACATTGGCTCGAGAGACCAAGGAAAGAGGAGCCTGTGTACGAAAAGCTCTGGTAACTCGTATCTATCTATCTTCCTTCATTTCCCTACTGTCGGGGCATTAGAGCCTCCAAGTGGAGGTTACTGCTACCGGTGCAAATTTTGTTACCTTTGTTTCCCGAGAGAGTACAGACCCCTCAGGAAAGCAAGGTATTATTTGGACGTATAATGGCCGAGAAATTTCGTCCAAAGGCTCTATAATTAGGCTTGGAGTTCTTTTACGTGCCGGAAGTCTACGGCAAAGGGCCTACAGCTTAAAGTCCCTCCCAGAGGACTCCTTGCCCAGAATTTTTACGTCCTGAAAAATCCATCGACCGCGGCCGGGTTTGAACCCGCGACCTTCGGATCTAGAGGCGGGCACTGCGGCCGACGATAACCCATATAGCCGGAACCAAAACATGAATATTTATCTTGGAATCAAAATAGTGTGGTTATCAAAATAATTTTATTTTAGCAATGTGTAGAAATGTGATCGATAAAATGTATTTCATTTTTAAAAATCTATACTGAAAAGCCTATTTTATCCCGAATTATGGGTGTAAATGCGTTGCTATTGCTACTCCCTCATATTGAAATCAGTAAAAATTTTTCATGTTTGTTTAACTTAGACCTACTTAGTTTTGTACTAATATTGTCTCCTATTAGCCAATGTGGCAAAGAATCCAATTAAAATGTATGACTTCCACTAAAATTCCTCCGAAACTTTAAACATTACCCTGGTAAAATTTGGGGACAACAGCACCGAGCATAACTATATCATATAGTCGTATATAAATTCCCTACACACTTGTAAATGGAAGCAAGATTTTTATAAAGAGGTAATTCATTGAATTTCTCTGTGGCTGTGTATGGAAGTTAAATTATTTTTCAAATATATACAATTGTCTTTGCGGCTTGACCGATGAAGAAACAAACAAACGCTTCTCAACAGTTTTCGATTTTTGTGACTAAATGCTCCATTCTACGGCAGTAATAAAATTCAAAGTCAGAAATAAGAAATGAGAAATGGACATGCCTCTAATATGTGATCAATTATTAGGTCACAAATCAACTTTCAGTTTATAAACTTTAATTTCAAACATCACATTAAAATAGATTTTGTAGTGAATTGTATTATTAATTATTACTTATATTATTATCGGCCAAGGTGGCCGAGGCTGTAATGTGACATACTTCCATTCGAATTCCTTTGGCCGACAATCTGGGTGGGTTTTCGGTATTTGCCTCATTTGCAAAGGCGAGGTTGTAGTTTATATATTTTATATTTATAAAGAAAGATGCTAACGTAAGTGTAAATTATCTATCGATAACTCTTCATCGCTAATAACACTGAGGCTGGATAGTAATCTTTATGATAATAATAATAATAATAATAATAATAATATATTTTAATATTAGTCGAAACAAATAAATATATAAAGTGCTATCGTTAATATTCTGATCTGCCTTATAGCTGTTCTGAAATTATTCGATGATGTTAGACGAGCGAAATGGATTGAATGTGTAGACAAATCACATCAGGGAAGAAAAGTGGAATATAAAAATGGATTTTCAAACAGTTGTGTACTTCCTAACATTATATACATATTATTTTATGGACTAATTTACAATACTTCCCTTTTCATAATACAATCAAGGCTACAGGTATGGAAAATGAGAAAGCTTTGTTTGTTATTAATATTAATCCTTTGGTCATTTCGATCAAGATACATCATACCTCTTTTCTGCTAAAGCCTACCAATGAAACATAAGAAAAGATAGTATATTTCAATTATATTCCCCTGCGTTAAGTCCTCATGTAGCTTATATGATTAAAGAGAATCATAACTAGGGCCCGGGGGTTTAGCCTATAATTCGTCAAGTTAGTGGTGCACAAGGCATAGGAAGCTTTCTGAGTTAGTAAACAACTCGCGCTGCCTGTGGCATTAGGTGGGGAGAGCAGGCAAGGAATACTGCTGTGAGTGAGGCAGTGTCGGATTTATACTTTTCATAAGTACAGGCCACTTTATTTGCACCACCCCTTCCTCCTTCCTAGAAGTTCCCACCTATCATAATCACTCATTTGTAGGCCTTTAGTAGGTAATAAACAATTTTAAGTATTTAAACATAGGTTACGTAGGTATTGAAAAATGAAATAAACGAATTAATCTGTCATAAAGTAAACGTAAGTGAGCGCCCTCTTAAATATGCCGCCCCTAGGCCGTGGCCTATAAGGTCTATTGACAAATCCAGGACTGGAGTGAAGTCATACCTTCATACCTCAACTTGGTTTAAATTTTCCCCCGTTATGTCATGCGACGTAGAGAGAAGTTTTTCCCAATACAGATCTTGTTTGGAGGAAAATAGAAGATCTTTTTCTTTTGAAAACTTCAAAATGTATATTTTCATTCACTGCAACAAAGTGTATGCACAGACAATTGCTTTTTCATTTTTACTGTGAATAATATTACTAAATATTAATGCATATGATGTGTATATTTATGTTCGTTTTACTAGAAAATATATTTTGTTTAGGTGATTTACGATTAAATGTACAAACTATTCTATGACGCTGTGCCCATCATTTCATTAGACTAGCTACACTGCCTCCACCACATGTCCTTGAACTTGGATGTACGTATTAAGTGCGCCACTGAAGACGAGTCACCCCTTCCTCATGTTTACAAGATAGTTAGCGTAGAGCTATAACCCAGTCACCACTAACCTCATGTAATGCTTTTGTGGCTAAACCCCCGGGCCCTAATCATAACAAATATTAGAATGCATTTTCATTCATATTTTATATAGCCTATTTTGGTATAGGCCTATTCACTAACCTATATCGTAAAAGATGTATACATTACATTAAAACACTTTTTTAAAAACGAGGTCAATGCAGCAGATTTTAGCAAATTGAAACTTAACGTGGTGAAACATTGATATTATACATTCAGTTCCGAAAACTGATCAATTATTGTACAGTCGGTTCTGAAAACGTTCATTTCCCAAATATGTTGTTAATGTTTTAATTGGCAGAAGTAAGCACATTATTTAATATCTGTCAGAAATATCCCATTCAAAATGTGACAAATTAATAAAATATGCACAATTATTTTAATAGCCTATTCAGCGAATATGATGCATTAAGGCAAAAATAACAACATTTGCAACAATATGCAAAATGAAACCATCAATTTTAAGTAATCTTTTATGTTTTGTACACATTTTACAGGGTGTCCACTGGTCGGGAAAATCCGGGAATCCGGGAAAAGGCCGGGAATTTCGTATGGTCGGGAAAATCCGGGAAACGTCAATGAATTTGTTAAAATATCCGGGAAAATTTGAAAAATTGCAAAGTGTGATCAAATAGACAATAGACAATAATAGGCCTATATGAAATTATATTTAATTTATTTCATTGTTCCTAATTTTTGTATCTGTTATAGCATAAGTAATTATTGTTTGCAATTACTTTTGTTACTAAAAGTTTTTCTTATTTAAAGTATGTATAATCCTATAATTTTTCTTACACAGTTATTAGAAAGTGCTTCATATTTTGGTCGGGAATTTCTGAAATGATCAATGAAAATCAAGGAATAAGCCGGGAATTTCTTCAGCATTACTTGGTGGACACCCTGTTTTAACATTAACCGTTAATAGAGTACATTATTAAAAATATGATTTTTCATCAACTTCCGGCTCTAGTTATGATTATAAAATTAAGATTTTTTCAGTAATGGGTGAATGGTTAACATTCATAAAACATGTAATTATTTACAGTGGGCCTATAGTGAGTGCTTGTAACTTCATGCATACATTATTATTTTCCCAAAGGTGACATTATAATTTATTATAGTGAATGTTAATAAGTATAAATTCGTTATTTTTAACCATTCTTACTGACGGCTGAGTTGGGTTTATATATGATGTTGTGTGACACGACATGAGGTGACGGTGTCACACATCTAACCACTTTGCCTAAAGTGAAGACAGTAATAACTAATAACGGAAGGAATTCTCAGAAGCGTTACTAAATCTAGCTTTCACACAAAGGAAATTATCGTCATGGTAACTCGCATGATTGTCGGGTAGCATGTGTAGAAACAATTATATTCTATAACTCTAATATAGGCCATCAAGACGCCACAGCCATCAGACGTTCCTAGAAAAGGTTATGCCGTAAGTGTAAAGTAAACCTCATTCCATTTTAATTTCCTAGACTACGGTATACATTATATCGGGTGTTCGGAAATTCATATTACAAACTTCTAGTAGAGGCAAACTTCTGGGCTAGTAGAGGGGACTTAGTAGACAATATTTCAAATAGGAACCTATGTCCGGAAACGTACCGTTTCCGTGCTATAGCCATTACAATGTGCCGGACTTAACGCCATTGGACTATTTCTTCTGGGGTCGTATGAAGAGTATGGTGTACGAGACTCCTGTAGAGACCGAGGAAGAACTGCTGGCACGAGTGATGGTCGCTGCACAAGAGATTTACGGGACACCAGGTATGATGGAACGAGTGTACCGGAACATGATTCGTCTGTACAATGTGTGCAACGACGTTGGTGGTCGTCACATCGAGCCTCTGTTGCAGTGAGCAGTTTCGTATGGGACACATTCAGTGCAGAATACAGAAAAAAATTTGTTTTTTCCACTGTTGTCACAAGTGTTACTGTGATCAATGAAAATTTTTTTGTTACTTCTTATTGTTACCAAAAAATTTGACTTTCTTCTGTAATGAGTCAAACGTCATTTAACTTACTTCTGTACCTTATGTCACACCTCATTTCACATGGTGCTTTTCTGATGTCATGTACTGCCTCTCCGGTTGCAAAACAACACGGGCAAATCTGTACAATAACAGTGGGAGCCCGGTCACAAAAAACACTAATTAGTGTGCCTCACAGTACTGCATATGACATAACTTGTCCGTCTGTGAGATAGACCATTAGGGCAATCAGTCATAGGAGGGAGATTCCATCTGGCGCTGTGAATTGAACTCCGGCTTAGCTCAGTTGGTAGATCATTGGCGCGAATAGCCAAAGGTCCTGGGTTCAAGTCCCAGTGTCGGAGGAATTTTTCTCCTATAATATTCTCATGTAATGTTCAACAGAGACAATAATCTGTGGTTCATGAATGCTTACATATCTATCTTGAATGTTAACTGTACAATAACAGTGGGAGCCCGGTCACAAAAAACACTAATTAGTGTGCCTCACAGTACTGCATATGACATAACTTGTCTGTCTGTGAGGTAGACCATTAAGGCAATCAGTCATAAGAGAGAGATTCCATCTGGCGCTGTTAATTGAACTCCGGCTTAGCTCAGTTGGTAGAGCATTGGCGCGAATAGCCAAGGGTCCTAGGTTCAAGTCCCAGTGTCGGAGGAATTTTTCTCCTATAATATTCTCATATTTCATGATGCTTAGAAACCGAAAAAAAGTGTTTTCGGAAAGACAATCTTTCCATGTAGACCTGTTGCGGATAAACGATTCATAATATTTACTTTTATTTTTGGATTATGTATTTTCCTGGACTCTATTTTTTACCCCTAGAATTTGGTTTCTATGACTAAATATTAAGGGAAGTTTTCGTGATAATTTTTTTTCAAAATTTGTATTTAAAAATGTCTCGAACCAATTTAGTAAACCTGTAAATGCCAAATCTTCTATATATGACTAATGAAATGCTATATTGGTTTTTCTGTAAAAAGATTTCTTAGGGGATGCGTTACTGGTGAATATTTCCGAATTCTCTAGGTATCTTCATTACAGTACAAGACATACGAAAGCCTAGCAGAGTCAAGTTGCAGAAACAATCAGAATAACATTTTTTGTTATAAGTTACATATTTCTTTGTAAAATTAATAACTATCGAGAAAGAAACGAAGTAAGTATAACTTCAACACACATCGTAGCGGGTTATGGCTGAATACAATGAGCGATTTCTTGGAAAAAGGACGTTGGAAGTTTCCAATGCGTATAGCAGGGTCCAGCAGTCACACAGTTGTGTTGAATTAACTGAAGCTACTCGTCAGGATGTTATCGAACTCTCGAATCAAAATGTCGTTTCTACATGAATCTATAGCCCCACAGCCATGGCAGCCGACATAAATCTCCACACACAGAAATACCTACTGTTAGTTGTCAACCGGGTGGACTTACACTATGTCCCACTCTGTTAAGATTTATAGAGGAATCAAGTATCCTACTCTTAACTTAACTATAGTCGAGGGTTTCCAGTTAATGACTTCCCATTTGATATCTAACCACTTGCCTTGTTTTCACTGCGTAAAAGACGGTGAATAGGCTATAGATTTTATGTCTTCCAGTTTGTTCGCTGTTCCAACTTTAGTGCTTTATATTTATATATACGCCTTTATATCCAAGTGTTACTATGCGTGCTTTAACATGTTGTCCATTAAACCATTACAAAGAATTACTCAACGACTAGGAACTAATGAAATGGAACACAAAATGATTTCTCGTACATCTGGAAGCCACAACTCGTATCAAATGTTTCAGCACGTTTGGAAACTAGTAAAAATACTGTAGAGTTCCCACAAACATGACAGAAACCATACCTGAAAACCCAATACAGTAGACAGTATAAACAAATAAGGTAACAGAAAGAAGTTATAGAGAATAAAAATACTAAAAATATATATATATTTAGATCTTAATAACTTAGATCAAACATGTTGACAGATATTCTCATGAGTCAAGAAAATAATAAAAATTATTGATGTATTCAGATCAGTTTTGTTTAAATTAAATAAATTACTTATCCCCATCGAGATTGAAATGTAAATAAACAGTATTTTGAATAAAAATCACTACTTATAGCAATTTTATAAAGTACTAATATCCATAATTAAAGTGTTAATTATTTACATTTTCCGTTATGTCCGGAGTCGACCGCATATGAAAAACGTAAAAATTACCCCAGCTCTCGTCGCATTTGGACACGTTTATCTGGATTATTCTATGTCTGGGCCGTACCTGGTCGTCCCCTTCTAGACGTGAGAGCGTAAATTGAAACTGTGAAAAGTACGGTACATGATGGTAGCCTAAAAGCAAAATAATCTTACTGTCTCAAAGTTTGCGAAATAATTGCAATTCTGCGATTAAAACCGCCACTGAAGTAGTGCAATAATGCGTCCACATTACGGCGACATTTTGAACACCTCATTTAACCGGTAAGAGTGTAATTGTTATATTGTAATGTGTTAATTTATTGTACAGAGTTTTTTTTTTTTATTGCCAATAACAGCAGCAGAAAATTCTAGATAAGTGAATCTTTTGAAGTTACTATCGGTTGAAATTGCCTTATTTTGTGCTTTTCGCCAATTTCGGATACACCTTGCATTTATTTTTATTTTTTAAGGGACTACCAAGTAAATTGTGAGTTTAATTTGTAGATCATAACTTGTAAACTCGCCCAATACTGTAGATTCTTGTCAGAGTTTAATAACCGGAAATTCATTGTTTAAATACTTTCTTCCATTTTACTAAATATTCTGATATAGGCATGTCACTTAGTTTCCTCGTACCTATTTAGTCCCTAGGTATAATGTTAACATATTGGCTGAATGTAACGCTCTAGACTTCCCAAGTCTGTAGAGCTAGTCAGCGTTGTTTCTGTGGAAAGAATCACATTAAGTTTTTACGAACTTGCCGCTGGTGCTAAAGCCTAACGAATTATTCAGAACTTAATCTAAAACTTAGTTCATTATCATTGCTTCATGCTTTCTTTGTTAAGACACGCATGAGATACTGAATTACTCTCTCGAAATGTTTTGACAAAAGTTTTCTGTCATTATCCTAGGATGCACGAAGCTCTGACATGAGTGTTGGGCTAAAACAGAAGGGTAAAGTAAACTTGTTTCATATGTAAAAAAATAATCTCTTATTAAACAGATTACAATTTCTACTCCTATCGTATAACTCTTGTCCGAATTCGAGTAAGTGTATTGAAGTGAAATTAAAAGTATAATGCAGATCAGGTGTTTTAACAATTGGAACCATAGCCATGAGCCTTTTCTTGCGGCCCGAGAAGTCAGTTTCAAATACTGTATATATTAATTTTATTTAGACTAATTTCTTTCAGGCAAAGCAAGAAAAGGGGCCAGGAGTTTTACAAACGGCTTTCATATGAACGCTTTCCAAACCTTTTTAGTTTTGGGCGAAAAATTACATTGATGCTTAGCAGCATATACCGCAAGTGAAAGTCCCCCCCCCCCCACACACACACAAGAATTGAATTAAGAAAAGAATTGTTTGAGTCGTAGGTTATCAGGATAAACTATTTTCCAGTGCTGTAAGCCTATGATTTATATTTATCGAATGTATGTCCTTGTTTCAGGAACCATACGAGGTTTAAACATGGTGAACAAGGAGAGCAGGACATGGTACAGCGTTAAGCGAGCTAAGACAGGATCCGTGCTTTTTCTGGTGAGTTGAGTAAAAATGCAAACAACTCAGATAACTTTTAACTAATAGAATTTGTACTATACATTGTGATCGAAATAGCTGTTTAAATTTAACCCTTTAATATACCCAGCCTAGTTTCGTGGAGAACGTCTTATTAACCACCTGTATTAGTCCTATCTGCAATTCATAGGCCTATTTCAGACAACGTACTCTCATTCAAATTTGTGAACAGAATGTACGTGTACTATGTTATCACACCTAATATACCCGTATGAGATCAAGTACTAAGAAAGATTATCTATTTTAATCGTTACTATGATGCGACTTCCGGGGGATTTCAACAAAATAGACCCTAAAACTATCGCCAAATCAAAAGTTATACATATATAACTTTTTATGGACAACGATAACTACCGTAGTTTTTACACAAAATAATTTCAAAATAAACCATAGTCTAATGTAGACTTTAGATATGGAAAATATCATTCGAATTCGTAATAGGCAAAGTAGGACCCAAGGAGATAAAAATGGGGATTTTTTTAAATTCTATAAATCACTGAAAGACCCAAAAACTTGTGTTTGAAATTAGGGGCAGCCTGAATTCAAGGGGGATGGAGAAAGTAGGAGCAGTAGAAAAAATGGGTCACAACTCCATTAATAGGCACAGTATCAAATCCGTTCGAAGTTCTTGTAAGCCTTATAAATATTGTCTAAAACTTTCGCCTGACACAATTTTGGATACGACCAATCTTTACTGCAACGGGTGACCAAAATGAGATAGGCCTAGCAGTACCTCATCTCCGACCTATGGCATTTTAAATTAACTATTATTAAGTTATTACAAACTGATCTGAACTGTTATTTCAAGTTGTGAGGAATTAAAAGAATAACTAGGCTAATTGTATTTTAAAATTTTAAAAATTTTAAGTGTAGAAATACTCATGGCTATATAGTACACACACACATATATATCACTAACAGTACTAAACACTATTCTTAGTGAATGTATTTTATATATTGTTTCAGTATATATATTTTATATATTTATATAATTATATATATATTTTAATAGTATATGTATTGTTACAGTGTTTAGCTGTATTTTGGTACCCAGCATGACACTACAAACAATTATACATCAATGATATTGAAGTCATGACATTCATACTTCTTTAAAGTAGAATTTGATTCTTATAAATTTTAAATTTTACGTTTGGCAACAATACATTTTCATTAACAGCTATTTATAGATCACCGAACACCTGTAAATATGATTTCCTTGATAATTTTGAACGCTTTTTAATAAATTCAAATCAAACAGATAACCATCTAATTGTTGGCGACATAAATATTCAGATTATTGAAAATCATTTAGATATTACTGGAAACAGGTATATGGATATGTTACATGCACATGGTTTTGTAAATTTTTTAAATGGCGTTACGAGACCAGGCTCGGAAACTTGCTTAGACCATATATTTTTTAAAACTAAAAAGAAATGGAAATTTATACCAGGAATTTTCTGTAGCGCCGTAACTGACCACTATGCCGTTTTTTCTCTACTAAAAAATCCTAATGGTCACATTTCGAAATCCCCAGGTACTCAACAATCTTTGCCCATTTCAAATAACATTAACAATGAAAAATTAGTCTCGCTTATTGAGAGAGAAACCTGGGACTCTGTGTATAAATGCAAAGATCCAAATACTTCTTTCCAGTTATTTTATAATTTAATTAAGAAATACATAATAAGTAGTTCGACCAGCAATCAAAAGCTTCCTCATAAATTCAAAAAAATTAAGCCATGGATCACTGTAGGCATAATCAAATCTATTCGTACTAGAGACAAGATTGCGAGAAAAGTAATTCATGACCCAAACAATGAAAATTTGAAAATTTATTATAAAAATTATAGAAATATGCTGACTCTTGTTATAAGAAATATGAAGATTAGTTATTATAAATTAAAATTTGAAGAATATAAGAACAACCCTAGGAAATTTTGGCAAACTGTTAATGAAGCCACAGATATAGGTACTGAAAAAAATAAATCGGTTTCAGAATTAATAAATGAAAATGGTACTCACATAACAAACAAAGAGGATATCGCAAATGAATTTAATAAATACTTCTCAAAAATAGGGCACAGTGTAACCTCAAACGTTAATAAGGCATCGTCAGACTCTTCGGAGTACAATAAAACAGCCATGAATCCAATCACATCTATGTTTCTCAGTCCTGTTAATGAATGCGAAATTATTAACATTGTGAAGACCTTAAATAATAATGTAGCTCCAGGCATTGATGGAATAAAAAACATTACATTGAAATCTATCATTAAATATATTGTAAAACCTCTTGTCTATATTTTCAATCTTTGTTTCACAGAAGGTGTTTTCCCCAATACTCTAAAAAATGCTGTGATAATACCTATACATAAATCCGGGAAAATGAATGATTTAAACAATTATAGACCAATATCACTTCTTCCGGCCTTTTCCAAGATACTAGAGAAATGCATAAAAGTTAGGCTACTAAACTATTTACAAAAACATGAAATTATATCAAAAAATCAATTTGGTTTCCAGAGCAACATATCTACTGACGATGCTTTTATTAACGTTACAGGTAACATTATTAAAGAATTAGACAAAGGTAATAATTGTTTAGGAATTTTCTTGGACTTACGTAAAGCTTTTGATACTGTTATTCACTCGATACTATTAGATAAACTGAATAAGATAGGAATTAGAGGAACAGTTTACAAATTATTTGAATCATATCTGAGCAATAGATGTATAATGACAAAGGTTGACAGCCATATAAGTGAAATATCAAATATTGATATTGGTGTGCCACAAGGAACGATATTAGGACCAATCTTATACTTAATATATGTAAATGATTTGCTAAATTTAAACCTAGATCAAATAAACGGCTCCATATTTTCATACGCAGATGACACTGTTGTGATTTTCAGTGGTCATTCATGGGAAGTAGCATATAAATACGCTAATACTGGCATGAAAATTATAAAAAAATGGTTCGATTCTAACCTTCTGTCACTAAACGTGGATAAATCAACATTAGTTCCTTTCTCATTAACATCTACTGGTCAGATAGCGCGGAAAAAATGTACAAATTTAAATTTAATAATACATAATTGTAATTTTGATGTGAATTGTAAATGCTTACCACTGAAAGAAACAGCCGTTGTGAAATATTTGGGTATTTTTATTGATAAACACCTTAAATGGTCTCACCATGTTAACTACATCTGTAATAGACTACGCCGAACAATTCATAAATTTGTCATTTTACGCCACTGTATGCCCATTACTGTTTTACGTTCCGTTTATCTAGCACTTTTCCAGTCCATTATTCAATATGGCATTCTCGTCTGGGGAGGATTAGCGAAAACTACCCTTAAGCCCCTCTGCCTTTTACAAAAAAGAATAATAAAAATCTGTCTAAGAAAACACATTGATTACCCAACTAGCCTAATATTTTCGGAATTTAATGTTTTAAGTTTGGACCAAATTTACAAATTTTCTATATTAAAATATTTTCACAAACATCGTATAAAATACTCTTCCAGTGATCATATCTACAAAACTAGACGAAATACTAATTTACTCCTATTAGAACCCAAATGTCTCACATCGGCAGGATTAAAGCATAGCATTAATTTTGGACCGCGCTTCTATAACTCAATTATCAGAAAAAATCCTGATCTCTCAGCATACTCCACTGTTAAATTTAATAGATATGTAAAGAATTTTTTGTAATTTTTTAGCTTTTAAGTAATTTTTGTTTCACTCCTTTTATGTATTTATGTATTTATGTTTAATGTTTTTGTTTTACTTTCTTTTTTAGTTAAGCACATTATACACTCTATTTCTTTGTCTCTCCTCTTTCTTCACTTTGATATTTTTGAAACGGCACCCGAGCACGAGCAGTCTTGCTCATTCGGGTGTATTACTAAATGTAATACCTCTTGTAATATCTCTTGTAATAAATAAATAAATAAATAAATAAAATAAAATATAATTCCTCAAAATGATTTATCAAAAGATAACTTATGACTCTTAAATGTTGACAATCGAACCACATTACCAATCAATACATTTAGAGTAGACTATTCGCATTATTATTACAGCAGCAGACGTCTTACATTCTTGAACTTGTATACTCGATGAACACTCGATATGTAGGTCAAAGAGAGTGTATTGATTAGTTTACCTACTCTAGAAGAGTTAGCAGTCAACTGTTAAGAATCGTAAAAATATACAAATGCAACGGCCTAAAATCGCCTTGATGGAGTGTAATTCAATATTTTGCACCTTATATTGAGTAGTAAGTCTATTTCGTTTGGGAAATAACGCAGATTTATTTATTTAACTTATTTATTTATTTATTTATTTTTTGTTATACGAAATAACACGAAATTAACCCAACATTTTCACTCATCGCAAAATAGGAATAATAAAAAATAAGCATCTTAGGAGAGCATGACATAATAAAGGGTTAAATGCAATATAATAAAGAAGGTATAACTCATTCACAACAGAGACACCGGTCAAGCTTCCCTTGCGCTGCGTAATGTCTTTATCCCCCTGTGAAATAGATGGAAGTTGATACCCTTTTACAATGACATAAATATGTTAACATTGACCTTCCTACTAGCAATTGAATTCTCTGATACATAAATCTACTCTTTCAACCCGGAGATATAATCAGAAACGCCCCTAATTTCAGACTATTGATTACGGTTTTCATTGAATGGCCACAGGGTCCTTTCAGTACGAGATCGGATATCTGAAACATTTTCATATAAGACCTTGGAAATTGTTATATTCCCTTCCATTGTTCCGGAGGTCTTTTCAATGACCACGCGACAGACGTTAGTTGATTTATACGGACCCAGGTGGCTCTACAGGTCACGCCTTCCCCAGCTAGATCTCATCTCCCATTGTTTCCATCATGGAGTATAAGGGCAGATGGTTTCGATACTAATAAAACTTAACGTTGTATATTTCCCTTCTTCACATCCCCTACAAATGTGTCCATAGCTGGGGGCTATTGCTCGGTCAGATACACCCACGCATGTGACAAAACTCATTTCCTGATTTGGTGAAAGTAGTCTACGTAAGCACTTCACATACTGGTAATATGGATATGTTTTATCTCTACGTAAGAGCTGCTAGTGTAAGTTTCACCCTAGAATAGTTGGCCAAATTGCCAGTCTAAGAGTATGAGGGTAGCTACGAACCTTCGGCACACCTTAGTAGGCGGACCCGGGGTAGGATTGATACTTGGTTGTCTTGCAGTTCGATAATGAAAGTGCATTTTCCATTGTACGTTTGGATCTTTACATTCAAAATAGTAGTAAGTTAGTTTCTTTTTCTGCAGTCTACAAATGAAAGAAGGACAGTTGTATACACGTTGATAATATTAATGAAAGTTATAGCAGTAATACCCCATCTGGTATGTAATTTATAGCGGGACACTTTATGTTGAATAGATTAATGTTAATAAGGATCATAAATTTATATATTAATGAGCGTCAGTAATCCTTTCAATGACATACCTTTTCTGCAATTTACCTCGGCAGCTAGTCAGCAACGAGTACTCCTTTTCTCAGGTTCAATCGTGGTTGACGTGCAGCTAAACAAAATAACTTATGTGAGGAATCGCAGGGAAAATAGTTTTACAAAAATTCTAGTGAAATAATAACAGTTTATAAAGTTTCTATATGATCCACTGGTTTATTCGAATATAAGTATTAAATGTTTCAGAAGTTGGATGGAACTGCGTTTTCTTAGGATTAATTTTTGCGTTAGCTTTATTTTCTAAATAGTTATTGGTCAGTTTCTCTAGTGATATTAATGTTCGTTGTTTAAGTTAGTACCACGTCACTATGCAATCCTTTATCTGCATACGCCACTATGAGAGAATATATGTCTTTTTAGTTATAATTTCGGTTTCAATAACACATGCTTTATATAGGCTATGTACTTGATATTATGTTTTGTAGTAATTCTTGGCGTAGCACTTTATCACTTTAAGCTAACTATATACTTTTGAATAATACATTTCCCTAATCTAGGCGACGTGGATTTCGCCTCTAAATTCCAAGTGATGTGTGACCTGAGACCATGGGGTATCTCGTTTTATACTCAAGGAAAAATTCATATGCCTCTCGAAAATTCACAGAAAATAGTGCATTTTCGGGGATATTTCCCGCTCAAAATGGGATTCTAAATTCCGATTGGTCGGATGAATTGGCGTTACTACGGAAAATTTCTTGCTTGGGTACGCTAGCGTTGCTCAGGAAAGGGTTGGGGAGTATCTTCTGAACTTTCTATTCGCGTGGGTGTATTGAAAGTATGAGACACAACAAGGGTTCCGTCTTCACATATCTTAATATCTTTTAAGGCGAGAAAAATTCGTCATGCCTCAATAGAAATTTTATATAAGCAAGTAAACATTAGTTGCGGTTCTATGTAGAACGTTTTAGGCAAAAAGGGTATATTTTCATGATTTGGTAGATAATCTATAGGCCTAAAGATAAAAATAAAATTTAGAATTAAATAAATATTATGTTAATACTCAATATCAATAAATAATAAGTAATTAATTCAATTATCACAAACTAAATTCTGCCACAAAGTCTATAGCCTAGAAAAAGAACTTGGAAGTTGTCGGTACTTTCGTGACTACTTATAGTGGGAGGGGCAGACAGCATCAGGCAGGCAGTCTACTTTAGGCCGGGTTACATTAGTCCTTTCCCTTACCGATAGTGACCCCAACTCAGCGCTGTATCTGTAAGAGATCCGTCTGAACAGACGAAAACTGCAAATACGTATAGCATGTGCTTGACGGAAGGCGACCCTCATCTTGTAGTTCCGGAACACTTCTGACCCCCACCACTTGCACCATGCGCAGAAATCAAAGCTAGGTTTCCGCGCAGGTTCTTTTCTAGCTTGTAGATCTATTGTGCGTATTATTAAAAAGTTTTAAACTCAGTTGTACGCCTAATACTGCATGTAAAATTATATAACATTTTTCGCTGCAGATTCTAACCCTCATGCTGGTTAGGAGGAGCTTTACTCTTATTACTGGAACGAACACAATTTTGTATTCACCCTTGAAATTAGTTACAAAGTCGCTGATTTGGATGTATTTATTTTATTTATATTTATTTTTTTATATTTTATATATTTTACTGTCGCAGAAGGATACATTATGTTCTTAAGTCTGGCCGTTCTAAGAAGGAAACCTGAAGTAAATAAAAACCAGTACATCTATCTATCTTTCTCACTCTATCATATTACTATTAAGACTTAAGAGTGAGATAGACCTACTGGTTTTTGTTTACTTCATGTTTCTTTCTTAGCTCTACTCGGGTATAGTTGCTTCATGGCGTGTGTATTACCTAGATTTTATGTAACTTTGCTGCTTAAACGTTATTCATTGTACATAGTAAAGGAAGTACAAATTTCTGTAGAAGTTTATTTATTACATTCTGCAATATATTTTCTCTGCGAGTGTACAGATAATGGTTGTTTTAGCAAGCAGTATGAACTGTTTTATAGTTCAGTTTGTACATACATGAAGATAAATTAAGGCAATAGAACTCGATACTCAGCTAAAAGAGTTCTTGTTCTTTTCTTTGAGGAGGAGTTCGAATTGCATCTCACTATTTATAATTCAGTACCAGAACTAGAGCAACTTAGCCGCTCAAGTTGCGTCTACTTATTTTTATGTCAAGTACACAAGATTAGAAAGACTTTAAACTTAACTTGTTTTATCCCACTAAAGTGATTCAATTTATTTTTCTCCAAGAAATATCTTCGATCTGATCCTCTTGAGTATAAACAGATGGTGCAATTCAAAACAGTAAGTTATCAACCAAAAAGTATTGCAATTTCGAGTTATTCGCCAGATATTGGCCTTAGGGTACCCTACATCAGTAGTTTCCGAAACTAGTGTCACTTCTTTTGTTTTGGGAGATCCCCTTAAAATATTTGTGACAATGCAGGGGAAAAGGGATCTAAGCTTCCATCTTGTAGAGGAGAAAATTATTTTATCTGGTTTCAAAATTTTAAGTATTGTACAAACATCGCTCTAAATTTTAAGTACCGAAAACCAGTAACTTTGAAAATTCTGGGGAACTTGATATTTATAATTTCATTATTTTTAAAATTGGAAGCAATCTAAGTAGATTATCGAAAAAAATTTTAAAAATGCCTTTTTCATATACTTTTGTTGTTTATTTTGTTTACTATTGTTTTCTACTAAACTAAACCTTTCAAATACATTCAGGTTTTAAGTTATCTGGGTTATCTCCAATCCGGTATATCCAGTGGGGAAAACTCCGAAAGCACCTTTCAAATTAGCCGGCAACTCCCAAATGCGAGGTTCCTACGCTTTCGTCTGGATCATCTCACTCGGTCTTTTAATTAATTTCCAGTCCTAAAACATGTTTATCCAACAGATATATTATTAAAAGAATCAATGCTGATTGAATGCAAATATAATTTATGCTTACTTCTTAATTATTTCGTTACTTCAGTCATTATTGCAACATTATCTCTGTTAAATTTTAAATGTTAAAATTAATTTAGCTTAAAATGTTATATATAACTAGCTTAAAAGGCCCGGCGTCGCCTGGGTTTTGTAATTTATAATTCGAAATTAACTTATGGAGGACATTCGATTTTCAAAGTTTACAGGTATGTCCTCATATAGGTACAAGTAGGGAAATAAAAAGCGGACCGACTAAAATATCTCAGTTGCCGATATGAGCCACTGCGCATGCCTAGTGGCATTCACAGGATAGCAGGGAATGTATTGAAATTTGTTCTGCAGCCGATAAATTGCTTGAATTGAGAAATAATTTCACGTAATTTGCATTGCTTGTGAAAACAAACGTTTCCGTTAAATCTCTTACATTTATTTACGTTTCACAAGGCTCTGAAATCAGTTACAAGAGTCGGTCCGCTTTTTCTCCCCTACCTGCACATAGAGTTTGAAGCGTAGATGAACGACCTATTATTATTATTACACTCAAAATAGGCCCAAACCCTCATAAAATGCTGTATATAGCTTTATATCGCTCATACATGATTTGGAATTTTGCAACCCATTGCTTCTGCACATAACATTTTAACAAAACATTTTACTGTCTTTACAGGATATTGTATTTCCCACTTTCATGTTGCCATACAACCATTCCGGGGCTGAAATCAAAAGAAAATCAATATCGTTTTCATATATTCTTCCCCTTAAATCTGAAACATGATAAATTACTATGCACATAGAACTAAAAATGTTCCATCCTATTTTATCTCTCTGTACATGCTTAGGGCTTACAATAAACATCCATATTATTCAACTAATACAAAGAGTAGAGCGATGAATAACGTATCAGTGGTTATAATTTTTTTCAGCTTTCTGATATAGCATACTCGCTTACCCATCGTTGGCACAAACTCAGACTGAACAGTTGAAAATGCTGTCCCCGCAATACGACCTCTTTTTCTACATCAACATATGAAGTGAAAAATGATATTCTCCATGCTCAGGATAGAGAGAGTTAAGTGATGCTTCACATCACACCAGATTTTTGTTGTTTACGTTGATTTAAAGAAATGAATTATTTCGATAACCTCTCTAATTTTATTTGTCAAAGCCCAGTATCAAGTAGCTTCCAAAGCCCTATGTGGATACTGCAAACAATAGCCTATTGTTGTCATGAGAACTGAATTGCGTTTGGTGAATTCAGTGTAATATTTTCAGAAATTATATAATTTTTCAAGAGAAGAGCTGGTCTTTTCCAATTCAATGTTAACCGCGTTTGAAGTGGGTTCACGTGCAAAATTTCGTGCAAATTGCTCGAAGCATGTAGATTTGTATAGGGAACAAACATAATATGCACTTTCAGTTTTATGTTTTAGATTATTGTATTATTAGCTCGTGCATTTTCATTGTTGTAAATATAACGTGTTCTC
Organism: Ectobius pallidus; assembly: GCA_964059195.1. Taxonomy (NCBI): domain Eukaryota; kingdom Metazoa; phylum Arthropoda; class Insecta; order Blattodea; family Ectobiidae; genus Ectobius; species Ectobius pallidus. The sequence continues at coordinate 93,701,464 of CAXKWD010000007.1, forward strand.
TTATACTTTTTCATTGTTGTAAACATAACGTGTTATCTTATACTTTTCTATGTTTGTAAATTATCTTTTTGTATTGCTGCAAATAATAATTATTTTAGTGTATTGAACTGAACCACCCCGAGCACAATCTTTGCATTTTCTGATTGAGTTCGAATTCACATAATGTAAATGTTGTAATTTTTAGAAAAAAAAATATTATCCTTCTCCTCCGTTTCACCCAACTTTGGGGTACGTTGAATCAATCACTTCTTAGTGTTTTGTGTTTTAATTTTTGCCCAGTATTGCTTCATTCTTTCTGATCTTGCTTTTCTTTCGTCTTCACTGATCTGGGTCATTCGTTTTGTTTTGATTTTGATTTGGAACCTCTCTTTCTTGACTTTGTTTGTTTGTTTGTTTGTTTGTTTGTTTTTTTTTTATCTATGAGCATTTTTTGTGGATTTTGAGATCTTTTAAATCCTTCTTTATTTCCTTAAACCAATTTCGTTTGGTCTTTTTGTTGCGGAAATATTCAAAGATTTTTTTGGGGGGGGGGGGGGTCAGTCTATTTGGGTTCATTCTGAGGATGTGTCCATAAAAATCAATTCTTCTTTTCCTCATTGTGTCTGAGAGTTTTTCAGTCTTTTGGTAGAGTGTTTCGTTTCTGATGAGGATGAGTTTGTTGTTATGGAACTTAAGGACTAGGATTTTCCTTAATATCTTTCTTTCTTTGATCTCCTGTCTTTCAATTGGGCCAATTATTATTATTATTATTATTATTATTATTATTATTTTACTATAGAAATAAAATATGATATTGACTAAAAATAGTATCAGAAATAATAATAATAATAATAATAATAAAACTAAGAATAGCAACACTTCCTATATCCGACTTGGAACTATTGAAGCGAGACCGCTGTCGAGCAGCGATATGAAATGGGTTCCTAGAGGTAAGCTTGTGTGCTCAGAGCAAACGGAATGTCACTGGCAGAAATATCTATAATTTTTCATAACATTCAGGGCTCACTTTCTCGTAGTGGTCCTTCCATTTAATCAGGAAACTCACTGCTTTTCCTTCTTCCTCTTTCAAAAGCCCGACGAGATGTGAGCTCCGTTCCCTGTGGGGAGCTTGCTTTTAATTTAGAAGTCCAACAAAACATTCTCTATTTCAGAGAAATCACAAGCCGGAATGTTAGGCCTGGCGAACGGAAAAAATAATTTTGCACACCGCTCTTACTTCCAGGAGCACAATAGTACCATCCTTTAGTCTATGTAACTGTGAAGAGAAATCGAAAACTAAAAGCGGAAGCTATTCATTTTCTGTGTACTGATAGTTTTTTCCTTCGGTTATAGGGGCTTACTGAAAAAAGGAACAAATGCCTACAAAAAATAAAATCCCTGCTGAGCCTCATAATTACACACTAGGCCTATATTAGATTTAGTGGAGAGTTTAAGCACGCATGGAAACTTAATCTTGTTTCATTGCATTGTTTCGAGGTATATTTATTTTTGGACGAAAATTAATTAAGCGTTCATGCCCAAACTTCTATTCAATTTTTTTATGAAAGTGAAGGCCTAAGCAGATCGGACGCTGTACTAATACAGCGTAGGCCTACGTAAAGGTCAGAATATACTTTTTTGAGGAGGAAAGGTAATCTGCGCACTTCTACCTTTTCCCCCAACCTACACGATGTAAACTGCGCCACCGACATATGTAATCTGCGCCACCGACATTTAAATGGCGTCACCGTCATACTAACGCACTAACATTTTCCTTTCCACTTCTCCAGACTTAGGACTGGCTATAAAATTGCATAGATGCGGTTAAAAATGTTAGGCTTAGTAGCTTTGTCATTTTTAAAAATTTTAAAAACAAAACCTTAATTTCTTTTGCATGAACGCTTCGTCACTTATCAAATTGTTAAAAACACAACCCTAATTTTTTTGCATGAGCACTTTGTTCTCATATGACGCCTTCTTAATAAAATCAAAACGGGATATTTCATTGTTTATAATATATTGTTCTCTCCACTTGAGTAGACGAGAATACTTGTCATTTATTTTAGCTGTTTTTCTTAAAGGTATCCCTTATTCAATATTTCTCAGTTTTATGTACGCACTTGTTTGGAACTGGAGAAGTGCATCTACATATCTCCGTGGCGCAGTTTACATATCTGTGTGCCGCAGTTTACATATCTCATTTTTATTCTATTTCAAATTAGGTGTCAACCGTGGCGCAGATTACATACACCCTTTTTTTTAAGTGAGCTACTTGCTTCGTATTTACATTATAGGTTAGTGTGTTTTACAATATATTTCTTTTGTTTTAATCGTTGAATCGTGGCCTATGCGCTTCTTGCAAGTTTGTTGAATTAAAAAAAGTTAATTGAGTTTACCGTCCACCGCTGTGTTGTAATGGATGCGTTCGCTCCTCTCACACAGTGGGCACGGGTTCGAATCCTGGTCGGGACACGTTACCTAGGTGGGCTTTTCTCGGGGTTTTTCCTCACCTGTGAGACAAATGTCAGGCCCTTGTGGTTTCGGATATCATCTGGCTGTCATTATCATCTTCATCTCATTATCGCCTTGTTCAGAGTGAATATGTGTGTGAATGGTGTGTTTCGTCCTATGTGTTCATGTTGTCTCTGAGGTGGCCCGGCATTGGGCTGATCACCCACCCTCCATGTCCTTGTCTGGTCAAAAAAGTATGTTTGTAATCCATAGATAATCCCTTTCCCGACGGTCGCGTCCCTGTAAGGCCAGAGCTGCGTGGGTCGCTTAAATGTATGTAGGCTCTTAGGTAAAACTAAGGTAAAGGAAGAAAGAAAGAAAGAAAGAAAGAAAGAAAGAAAGAAAGAAAGAAAGAAAGAAAGAAAGAAAGAAAGAAAGAAAGAAAGAAAGAAAGAACGAAAGGAATGAATTGAGTTTTACAAAGTTAATATAAGATGTATTAATTAATTGACCATTTGTTATTTAGGCCTGTATAATTTGAGCTGAAACTGCACGTGTTGTTAAGTGAAAATTATAAGCATAGTTCATACTTCTGCAATATGAAAGAAAATCGTGAATCAAGGTCTTCAAAACTTATTTCACCAGTAAAGAAACACATTCGAGTAAATGGTCTGACCAGCGGCTATAAGATACAGACTTCAAATGTAGCCTATAAAAACCACTATTAAAAGAAAATCCTGAGTTATTAACTGTGTGAGATGTAGAAGCGATTTGGCGTCATCCACGGGATTCAGTTTAAGACGGGTTTAAAGTCCTAAAAGAATATCAATCTGCAGGAGGCGTCAACTCACCGGTCAATATAAACTAAAATTCAAAATAGGCTTTTAATGATTCAGAAGACTGGTTTAGATGTTATATTAGGAGAAGACGTATACATTTTATTTCAATAATGAGATACCAACCGTTAGAAGAATTCTGGCGAATGTTAATGATATCTTTGATCTCACTAACTATAAGTTGATTAATCGACATTTTACAAACCTATGCGAGAGACTGGATTCAAATTTGACAACGAACAAAGTAATAGCAGTTTATTGAAAATATATATATTGTTGAATTGACTTACACCGTATGTAATCATTTTCAGGTAGATTTCGAAGAAAGGTTATCCATTGAGATAAGTTTCCATTGTGCAACTTATGAAAAATATCTTCATAGCTTTACGTTTCATTATTCCCAAACACCAAAACCATCGTCAGCTCAGAAGTTTATTTATGCTATGATATTTTTCATGGACACGATAACTTCTTAATTTTGCACAAATTAATTCTAGATTGATACGTAAAATATAGAAATGGATAAATGCAGGTCGGGTTCGTTAATAGGCAAAATAAGATCAATGGAGTAGTCATAGGGAAGGTATTTTGAAAACTGAGAAAAATCATTATAGGCTAACTCCTTACTATTACAAATTTTGCATTAGTTGAACGTTATTATACTAGCTCCTAAGAGAGGTAGGCCTACCAAAACTTTAGTTGAAACAGTTTGTTATAATATCAACCATTGTTCAAAGGTAGGAATAATGGGGCATGAAGGACAAAAAAATCGTAACTTCCTTAATAGAAACGGTATCGAAACCACTAAAAGTTATGGCAAACCTTCCGAATAGTATCTAAAACTTTTATCTGAATCAATTTCTGATACGACCAACCGTTCCTACAACGGGTGATCAAAATGAAAATAATTACTCGCTTAGTAGACACAAATATGGAGCCCCTGCTGATTTCCTAAATATTACCAAAATCTTCTTCATAAACTTCTTTTACCTTTATTTTCACTGCTACTGACGTATTTTTGCGTCGCCTCAAAATATTATATAAAATCTGAGACATAGGCTAAGAAACCATCCAATTTGCTAAGATTTTTAAAATTATTTCAAACTTAAAGTCCACTGATGTTTTCACTTCATTATTGCTTATACCAAAATATAGGCCTACAATTTAAATCTAAATGGGTTATTACGCTTACAACTGCAACGCTTAGCGAAGGAGCGAATAAATTCCTTTAATGCTTAGCTTATGTGTGGAAATGGGTGTGTATGATTAAAATTAATTTTGTCCCCTATTTGTTCCAACTTAAATAAATGTGAAATTGTTATAATTATTCCAAGTATTATCAAAATCTTACAGTAGTATATGATCTTCGGAATCTACTTACTTCTGTAGGCTGAGCCGAAAGGGACTTTTTACAGTAGATCTCTAATAATTAAGATTTATTTTCTTTTTATCGTTGCAGCGTAAGCTAAGCTTCTTTTATAGTATAGACCAAGATACAACTACCTTGGTATAAACTATGGTTGCATGGGCGTTGATTCATAAAAAATAAAAAATAAATGAGTTACACAAATACAAGGCGTATTTATAACATCATTAATTAACCAGTAAACCCACGCAAAATGTCCGCACATTCAACCTTCCCTCCCAAAAATATTTCATCTTTGGTTGGATTAGGCCTATTAAAATAAAACACTCAAAGAAGTGTAAAAACAAAATACTTTTCCCGCCGTTTTCTCTACCAATCGGAATATCATTCCTTGGAACAAGATCTCATCATAATCTTACTCTGTCTTTTCCCCCTCACAATAGGCCTACTATATTTTTCCTTATGGGATTGCTCGTTTGTGGAATTCCTTATCTAAGGATATAAAAGTCTGTCGAACACTCAGATCGTTCAGAATCAATTTTCTTGACCACTTGACCACCAATCATTAAATTCTATTACATACTGTACAGATTTGTAAAATATTATTAACTTTTTGTGTTTTATTTCAGTTATTTTCTTCCTTCTTTCATTACTTACTATTGTTAACTATCGAATCAATATTGCATTTCATTATTAAAGTTTAATATACTTTCAATAGTCTTTAACATTTAATTAACTGTCATTTATGCGTAATTATATGTTATACATATCCTGTGTTGTATCTTATCCACTCAGATTATTGACTAAGCTAGTATTTATGTATTCCCCTCTGGTTAGTGGAAGGAAAGGCCATAAGTCCTTATCTAAAGCGAAGGAAATAAATAAATATTTTCAACAATTTCGTATTGCTTGTTTTATTACAGTTCAAGACAAACTCTGTATCCGATTGGATACATAATTGATTAAATTAGAAAGCAGGTTTATTACGTTGCATATTACATAGTTACTGGTAGCTATAGAGGGATGCATGAAACGGCAATTATATTCCTGCCATAAAAAGAGGAAACCGTGTTACTTTTCTTCCCATTATTTATGACTATAAAACTTTTTAGCGTGTTTGAAAAGTGTTCCTCTGTATCATAAGTCAGGGATACACCAAATAATTCCTCGTAGGTAGGAAAAGGATGCAATATCTTTCCCGAGAAACATTTCTCAGACACTCGCCTGGGTAAATGATGGCACCTCTAGTTCCGGAGACTGTACTACTTCTTACCAAATAAAATATTTTTGCACTGCCCTGCTAGAGTCGATAACTTTAAATATTTCCTTCCTTCATATATATCTAATGCCTCTGGATCCCGCATATCAGAGAAACATACCTAGTATATTACATTATTGAAAATAAAGCAATTTTGTAATAACATCTGCGGAAGAATATATATAAATAATTTCCCATGTTGATTTCTTCCTGGAGTTTCTAAGAAAGCTTCCATTTTCGGTCAGAAATAAAGTTGCAACTACAGTATTGATTCTGTTTCAAGTTTACGCATAAATTGTAAAGCACCTGTTTTTATAGAATCAACATAGATCATAGCTAGATACGTCTTCATTTTCTCGAGACACGAAAGACAACGTCAAGGTAATAACATGCACAAACAGAATTTGATATAATATTGCTTTAAAGTAATCTGCCATTAAATTACTCATATATCATATACATAGGGCTTAAGATAAATGGGAGCATACATTTGTGAGTTATTTTCCATGTAGTAACTATGAGCTGTAAAACGCCATAGAGTTTACCTTTCAATGTTTCTCTTGGCATAGAGAAGACAGATGAACATTGATATTGAAGTCAGGATTTTTAAATTTTATAAATAGGCCTAGAGACCTACAGTTTACTCTAAGCGACTCCACGCATAATTCGTATCGCTCTGGTTTGCAGTATAAACAGCTTGTTTGCTTCCATGGTTGCTTTACAAAGTGTAGGCTAAGTTCCATCGGGTCGTGAACAACTCTTGTTGATCCCGTGTAAGGGAATATTTTCAGTGGATTTTTTCGGAATGCGCCAGTCCCCTACCTAATACTTTTAGACCTAAGGACGACATCCATACCTAGTCCTGGACCCGGTAAAGAGATTTTTCACTACAGAATTGAACCCGGACCGCTGGAATGCAGGTGCGCTACCGGCTCACCCAAGGCGCCGGACTGCTCAGCAATAGGGCCCCGTAATTTTATAATCAAATGCACTTTCTTATATTTTCTATATGCGTAATGTGATTCAGTATATATTTAGGCATATTCGAGCATGACGAATACTCATAAAATGAAATCTTTGACGCTGGCAATAGCAGCATACCGCAAAACTTATTTTTAGTATGAAAATGTGCATCTCTTCAATACTTCTTTCAATTCCTCAGTGTTTATTTTGTTTTATAAGTAGCTTTTTTGACGCATAATATGCACATTTTTCGTGCCTGAACATCAGAGATCTAGTTATGAAGTTGCATATGTATTTTCGATAAGCCGTAGTGTCATTTCGTTGAAGCACTTTACTACAAACTGGAAGGACCCGTGTTGCAAAATAATTATGTTGACTGATTTTACATTTTCGTTAGACTATAAGTAGGGACCCCATTTTTTGGCAACAGTGATAAGGGCGAAATTTTACCAAACATCTTTCCTTAGCCAGGCTATATTTAGCTTCGTATATGCGTAAAATACCAATATTTAGCAGATTAAATCCACGAAATATCGCAAAATTTGTTCGATTATGCGAAATAAGCCCCTTCCATATATGAATTGAGAAACGGGTACAAAAATTTGATTCAAAATCGTAATGTTTTCTTTTAGTGTGATTTTTTTTTCCTCATTTCTTATAGCATGCTTCCTTTTTTTCCTATTTCTATGGATGCCGAAAAGTTATCGATACTACCTTGTGATCGAACAGAAAAGACTAAGGAATGTATGATATTAGTTATCACGATACATCCTTTTCTGTTATCTCTGTGCTGAGTTTGGGATGCCTATGTTAGATTGCGGCAAAGAGTGTAGATTCAAAAGATTTCGTAATTTATCCACAGTAGTTGGCACTTTTGTGCGTATAAATTACGTCATTTTACATTTATGAATGTCCACTTCTTCACGATTTTTCTTTAATTTCGCAAATCTTTTAGCAACAAACTGAGTTTATATATGAATTCTGTAGGGTTTGAAGGACATCACTACTTCAAATATGGTCATTTTCGGTTCAAAAAAAAAAAACACAGCGTGCAGAGTATCGTAGCATCCCCATAAGGATACTTCTATAAAATATTTTATTTTGCGAAATACCCTCGAAATAGAAGGAAGTTAATACCGTAATCAGCCAATTTATTTTACAAACAAAAAGACGATCCTAATTATAATATACAGATCCTCCCCTTTAAACGCATCTTCAGAAGATTTCTGTTCGTACAAAAACTATAGATTCCTAAAGTTCTTCTCATTTCAATTGTATTTCCATTCTGTAATTGAGTTAGCAAGGATATAGTCCATATCGCATCGCACATTTCTTATTAAACTGTTTCAACAATTTTCTAAGAGTTTCCTCTTCTTAAACAGAGAAAGAGCACTTCGCATTGGAAACATAACACCTGCAAGAACAGTAAAATTGTATCACCACACAGCAAACCCAATCGGGTAAATATCTGGCTCTCCATTACTTGCGTCATCTTCCTCTTACCGTCATCCGCACTTCAGCAAACTCAGTCTTCTTTGTTATGTTGGCTTTATCCATTTCCTGCTGGTTACTCTAGCTGGGCATCTACAAAAGGACAATAATATCAAACTTAGCTTGAGAGTCCTTCACACCGGATTGTCTTATGTCTTCGTCCAATAACACCAACTTGCATTCTCTTGGGCTTTGATTTTACTGTACTGGAACACGAAGAAGAAACAAATACGCCATTTCATCCCAGTGGGCTAAATAAAAGAGTTCCTTTCCACACGTACAAGATAAAACAGAAATACCACATAAAGATAACAAGAATTTCCCCACTTCGTAATAAGTACAGATAGGCCTACTCTTTTATCTCGATGAGGCTTCGCTTGTATCATGTCTACTAAGATGAAGATTTAATTTAACTGAACTTAAATTTAATGAATCCAGATTTGATATCGTCAACAATTAATATAATTCCAGTTTTCTCTTATAAATTCATTGAATGGCGAAAAGGGCGGATTTTAAATGGGGACTAGCGAAAAGTGTACAAAGTACTGGCTAGAGCAAACTACCTGAAAGAATAAAACTAAAACGCATGATTATAAAACTGTTTAAATTGTTAATTGTGGTAAAAAATGAACATTTAAAATCATTAAAACAAATGCCTGGAATAAGATACGTTATTATGCGAGTTTGAAAACAAATATAACGTTGTTCCGTTAACTAAACTGAAATTGAGATTATCCATTCCAATTGAATATTTAGCAAATATATTGTTACGGGAAACCCGAATGGAAGAGACCACTTGGAAGACGTAGACTAGGTGGAAGGACAATATTAGAATAGATAGAAGGATTTGCGACGGATGGAGTTATCACAGAATAGGGCTGAATGGCGGGCTCATGTAAGCGAGGCAATGAACCTCCGGGTTTCATAAAATAGAAAGTTCGCCGCCGCCGTGGGTGAGTCGGTAGCACGCCTGCCTTCCACTCCGGCGGCCAGGGTACGATTCCCGGCCGGGTCGGGGATTTTTCAGTACTGAAAGATCCCCTCCCCTGGTTCAGGACTGGGTAGGTTAAGTCTTAGGTTAAGATAATGCACATTGTGCGCGATTCCTTAATTATTATTATAAAATAGAAAGTTCTAATATTCCTTCAGCTTTTTTTTTATGAATTCTCTATTTCCATTAAGTAAGGTACGACATACTGAAATATATCTAGGCCTATATCTAACGGATATTAGATTAAACAAGTCATCTGTATGTAAAAAAAGGAACACTAAAAGAATATATCCATTAGCGAAAGCCCATTCCGTCCCTCCAACCAAACTGATTAATGACTACATTTTCATGAGAATTCAGATCGATCTCAACAATGAATACGATCTCTGTTTTCATGCAATTTTCGATCCGATGATGCAGCATTGTTTCCAAAAGAATCCTTAGCATGCATTGGTGGCACTCCCGAGGACCAATGAAACATGTGCTTAATGTGTTGAAATCGTCTTAATAGAGTAGTTGTTTTCATGGAGCTGAATACGATCTGAATCCGATCGGATCCTACTTTTAGGCAGATTTCCCGTTTTCATGGGGAATTCATTACGAATGGTATTTTCAGACCAGTTTAAATTGTCTATTAAAATGTAGTAAATATATAGCCTACCTAAGAGATAGATCCTGATGCTGCAGTGCTGAATCGTTTTAAGAAGGGAATCAGTTGTAGCTTATTCACTCAATCTATGCGTTTATAATCCTATCAAAAGAATATTGTATTACTCTACTTATATGCCCGGTACCTCTGATGGAAATATTCAAATTTGTTGCATATAGTTGATGAAACAACCAGAAGATAAAATATGCGTATATTGTGTTTTATGACATCTAATATATAAAGTCGAATGTGTGTTTGTGGGTATGTATGTATGTATGTTTGTTCCTTATACAAATCCACATTTCTTCACCAATTTGTACAAAATTTTGCACACATACCCAGTTAAGCCCGGGAAGTAACGCGGTCAACATTAAAATTCAAACAAAATACCCCTTCCCTTGAAAATTATATAATTTCTGAGAATATTATACTGAAAAAATGAATTGCTGTTCGGTTCACATGACAACAGTGAATTGTTTACTGTGATTACATAGGGCCTTGGCAAGTATATAGCCTAATGCTGGACTTTAACGAATTATGATTCCATCGATGTAATATATTGGCGAAAATAATTACTGAAAATGAAATCCACGAAAATAAAGCACAGTGTGATGTAGTCACATAACTTTCTCTACCCTCCACATAAGAAATATTTACTCACTTCACATTTTGATGTAGAATAAGAGGTCGTATTGCAGGGACAACTTAAGTGTGTGAGTATGCTATATCAGAAGTCTGTAAATAATCCTTTCCGCTGATAAGTTATCCATAGCTGTAGGCTTTGTATTAGTTGAGAAATAGGGATGTTTATCATAGGCCCTAAGCATGGGATGGAACATTTTGAGTCCTATGCTCGCAGTATATTATGTCCCGGGTTTTAGGGGAGGAAAGTATGAAAGTGATACTGCATTTCTCTTTTATTTCAGCCCCGAAACGGTTGTAACATGAGAATGAGAAATAAAATTTTCCGTCAAGCCAATACAATCTTATGTAATTTATGTTTCTTCTTATTTCAACCCCTCCCAGGCATGATGAGTAGAAGCAACGGAATGCAGCATTCGACATCCTCTAAAAAGCTATATCTAGCTTTCTCGAGGTTGCATCCCAGGTCGATGGCATTATGTATGCTTAAATGTGACAGTCCTAAGTCTGTAGATTTACAGGTATGTAAAAGAACTCCTGTGGGAAAATTTTTTGGCAAACCCCCGTGCTTAAATAACCATATAACCAACCAATTATAACATGCGTCATCTGTTGACCTTTGGTGTTCCTAGGGTACATGTTAACTAACGAGCATGGAAATGTCGAACATTATTCTAAAGAGGTCATCAATTTGAGAATCCTGACGTATGGAAAAATATGGAATGAATAAAGATTACTCTGGCTGAATTTCTCTTTCTAGTTATATTCAAAAGATTGTAGAAACTATATATGTAATACCAAAACGTATGTTTTCCTACAAGTAAGTAATGTAAAAAAGAAATCATATAAAATCTCTGCATTCATCCGCAATTCGAACTCCAGAGCAAATCCATTAATCCTTATTGAAAATCCCTATCCCCGGACCAGAAATTGAAGCTTTAAAACCTGGACTTAACGTAAGTGGAGAATTCTTATAGTAGGGTTTACAGATTTATATAGCAGTTACGTTCTACTATGAAAGCAGTATATGCTTATATCTCATGGCGAGGTAATTTAGAAAGTATATTGTGTAAGAAAAGTTTAAAATTTTCTGAAATAAAGCCACATGAAAAGTCAAACTCTCTTCTGTATAATGACATTAATTTGAAAATTTACCATTCAACAGTACTGTTGAAATATTCATTTATGTTAGGAACATATATAGATATACGGATACAGTTTATTAAAATTTTCAGGGGAAAATAAGAAAAATTTGAGTAAAGTATAGGCGACTTGAATGCGACATTTTAGCAACGGATCAAAATTCGTCGTGGCAAAATTTAATTATCATATTGTGGGGTTTCTGTCGCATGTACACAAAAAATAAAAATAAAAAATAAATAATAATAATAATAATAATAATAATAATAATAAAAATAGTTTATAGATACTATTTAGAAAAAATAAAACAGTGAAATCAAATTATGAAAAAAAAGGGCTATGCAAGTTTGAGATTAGAAATAAAAACAAGAGTGAAGAAACACAGATTAAAAACTGCTAGAGATTCTGAAGTAACAATGAAATAATTTAAAACACGATAATTAATATTTTTGTAATTGAAAACTTTTCGCATTCGCAAATTGCCAAATTTCGAGTTCCCCCTTTCAAAATATAAGTTACTAAAAGTCAAAACAGACGGCCATAAATAGTGTCTCAAAGGTAAAATAAGGTAAACTCCTTTTTTCATTTTTAAAAAGACAGGAACAGGAAGTGAACAACCACTTCACACATCAGTCAAAGACTGCGCTGGCATCGTTCGTATCGCGATTACCAATATGAAAGATGAAATAAATCCGAAAATCCTATTTACGTTCCTGAAATAAATCATTGGCAAACTTTTTGTTCTCAAACATTGTAAGAAAGTTATTTTGCGCACAGAAAAGTTTAGGAGTACGCTTCCCTCAGCATTCTTCCAGAAAAAGAGCATTGGTTCTAAATCCGGATCAATTCTGGGAACATATGACCAAAAAGCCAGAGCCTTTCTAAGATCACAAAATCTGATTAACTTATATAGGCTAAATTTGGAACATTTATCTTGAAGTTTTCAGTGCAATATATACGTTTCAAATTGATGTAGGTTGGAAAGAGTTTGTGGGTACTGGATCGTATAAAACGTTGCAGATGAATGTCATAAAACAAGAATAAAATTGCAATTTAAGAGTTTTGACCTGGTTTGAAGTGTTACGCGATAGGGTATGGCGTACTTCTTCACCAACAGTGGCATATTGCAAGTTTAATAGCATCCTGCTCTGATATCACGCGTAAGTAAGGGAATAAACCTCAAGTTATAACCTCTACTCCCACACTCGTAATCCTGCAACCAGAGTTCTTTCAGGCCCACACAAGATCAAGAATTAATTCTCTGGGATCATAACACTAAGCTCAGTTAACTAGAGCAGCAAGCTCAGTTAACTAGAGTAGCAAATTTTGAAACCTTGCGGGTTCATAACTTTAATAGGCTCTTCATTTTTTCAGTACAGTGTATAACGCAGAAACTCCTGTATTAGTCCCGATTAAAATTTTAACAACGCTTCACAGTGGAGATTATCCTACGCAAGCTGGCAAAGAAACATTACGAAAATCTTGTGTTCATTAAAATGTTATAGGCGATCATGATAACAGAATTACAAACAGTAGTCTATTAAATGTGTAGAAGGTTTCATAACATTTTATTTATTACCATATTTTAAGCATTTGTCTATGTGAATTTAAAAAAGGAAGGAATATAAAATTGACCTGCATGTTTCTTTTTTTATAATTTGAAACTAAAATATAGTTGTAGTGCATTGAAGAATGATTGAACGAATGAGTAGTGGAATGATTTAACCCAGTCATTATCAACTATGGAATAGCTGGCTTCCCGCTAGTGTTGTTGGTCGTTTCATTGACAGTTCTAAGATCATTTTATTGGAATGCAAATGCAGATATAGCAACCGACAACAGTCCGACCATGAACACTGGTTGGAAACGTTTTTGATCACGTTTTTGTTGTGTATACAGTTCACTATCTCGATTCCCTGGATAGACTGTAAATATGTATTATTTTTATTTATTTATTTATTTGTTATTTCAGAAATACATGTGCACAAATACATAATTTTCTTTCAAGGTACAACATCAGACAAAACAAATTGTTTGCTCCCAGATGAGTAAAGCTCGTGTTGAGGGACTAGAAATGAAATTATATTATAGAGAAACAGAAACAGTTGGCCAATTGACTACCAGCCATTAACATTTATATTATATACTACTTTCATGTTAAAATTGTTGCTTTTGTAATAGTTTCATTTATTTTTATTTTACTTTTATTCTTTTTCTACCTATTATTATTATTTTCTTTCTAATTTGTTCTACTTACAATGTTGAATTTTCATTATTAAGCTATAGTTTAATATAGTTTTGATTATAGTTTTCACTAACATAATTTACGTTTATATAATACTGTATAACCATGTTTCTCTTTTTTTATTCTTAATTAGATTATTTGGTAAGATTTGATTGTATCCACCTCTGGTTAGTGGAAGAGAAGGCCTTAAGGCCTTAACTACACCAGAGGTAAATATAAATAAATAAATAAATAAATAAACAAATATTTATAAAATGCACAACATGCAAATTAAATATTTAAAAAAGCTAACCGTGTTTACAATAGCAAAAATTTTAAAATATAAATTATATTGATGACCAAAAACTTAACTAATCATACAAATTACGGTACGTTTATATTTCGAAATACAAAAATAGATTAAAGAAAATTATGTTGAAACAAATTATATTGATGACCAAAAAATTAAATAATTTTACAAATTACGGTAGCCTATGTTTATATTTAGAAATCCAAAAATAGATTAAAGAAAATTAGGTTGAAACAAATGAAAGGCATAACGATTATAGGTTTGTATTATTAAAATTAACAGTTTTAAAATTCTCATCTTAAAATATTTAAGACTGTATTTTATGAAATCGGGGTGCTCAGCAATAAACGCATTACACAGTTTCAAACCATTTTTCAGACAATGTAATTGCCCAATAATAGTCCTGCATTTTGTTTCCGGGTATTTCTTCTTATATTTTGATAGTGTTTGAAGGACATGAATTTTGATCGGTTTTTATGGTAATAAGATAATAACGTAAACTTATAAGGCTCCTCAATTTTCATAACTATGAATTCAGAGGCCTGAGGCCTACTAAAATGTTTTGCGATACCATTGTTGATCGCTTTGTAATCAATCCTGCCGACAGCAGTAGCACTGAGGACGACAGTCAGATAGAAAGAGATTTGAGTTGAACCAAGCCTTGGAGTTGAACCATTTTCATATCAATAATAAGGTCCTTTTTAATTATCGTTATATCTTTCCATACTGTTCATGATTTATGTTATCAAACTCTGTCAATAAGAAATGTGTTAATTAAAGGACGTTGCATGACTGCTTTTTGTTTGTAGATAATCGGCATAATACTACAGATAGTTCACGTGCAGTAATTTTTAATAACCTGAAAGATTTCTTCCATTAACGTGGAATTTTTATTGCTTGATAAATTGCACCAGTCTAAAAAAGGCGGGATTTTTCAAGGTTAATTTTGCGCCCTCTTTGTACTTGCGCCCTTGGCGGGGGCCCATCTCGCCACCGCCTAGATACGGCCCTGCTTTGAAGGCATTGTCTCTGGCAACCACTGAATGGGGGAAGCAATAATTATAAATAAATAAGTAAATAAATAATGCCTTTATTTTAAATTCTTAATTATTTCCTAATAAAGCGAGGGTGTAGATTTCTGCAGTCGGTATAGGATAGGGGGATATGCAATGAATTCGCTTTACAGTCAATCAATAACGGAAATAATCCCTGAGTCAGTACAGCTGTTTCTTCATGACTAGAATTGCAGATCGGTGTTTGGAAATCACTACCATCTGCTAGTCTTCCCTAACTACTGTAGCCCCACAATTGCTACAATTACTTTTGTTGTCCAGCTTGCTTTTCTCTAATCCAATAAGAACGTCCTTGTATATATCCTTTATTAAGAGTAATTGGAAATCATTATAAAATTATCAGGGTAAGTGATAAGTTTTTCTCCTGGGTCAGAATGAAAAATCCCTTTTATGAACTGCAGATTTAATTTGCTTGTCAGCTTACTAGATCATAATCCTTTTTACTTCTCCGGTTTCACAGCCAAGATCTACGAGAGAGGGAGCATAGGTCATGAAAACTATTTTTTCTTTTGAAAATTTGGAACCATTTGTCTCTCCTCTTTCTTCACCTTGATATTTTGAAACTGCACCCGAGCACGAGTGGTCTTGCTCATTCGGGTGTATTAGTAAATGTTAAAACTTCTTGAGAAGATATAGCCTATATTTCTTTTCCTCTTTTTAAATAGTAGTTGTAGTTACTTTTGAAATTTAAAAATTGTTTTATTTTACTTGTATAAATATGTATTTGTATTTGTATAAATATTTGTATAAATATAAATATATAAAATATTCAAAAATTTTGGAATATACAATTGAAAGATCAGGGTATAGAATGAATCCCTATAATGCAGATTATGAGTACTCGATGTAGGATAGTGAAGGAAACAGACACCCATAAACATCCATACGTGACTACATCGTGCCACTCTAATGTATTGCGGTAGTTGGAAACGTGAAAGTACACATAGGCCTACCCACTCCATGATCCCCTAAAGTTCGGTACGGATGGGCGTTAATCCCCAAAGCTTCCACCAGCTCCTCGTGGTATTCTCTGGCATTTCTTCTTCGGATAGTGACTATTTTGACTTAAGAATGCTGTTCACATCTTGTCACATCAATTCGGCACATCGGCTGACTCACAAATGAATTACTATCGCTTCAATTCGTATAAATGATGTGTCCATATAACTTAGATGCCACACTCTCCCGTGACATACAACATCTCGTGGTATGATCGCCTTATTTTGAGAAAAACGATAGTTCCCTGGAATATTCTTTTTTTATGTTTTGAGGTCACTTGAAACACATTTCTTTCTGAATATATCTGAATTTGTATGTACGAATGCAGCCTTTTCGCTGAGATATTTTTTTACTTTCTCAATTATCTCCATTATTCATAGAGCAAGTTTAGTGACCGTGATAAAAATTTTAATCTAGATGTAGCCTACTGGGAGAACATGTGTCATGATGCCCAAAAGTCGAAAGAATTTTTTTCGGAACGATATCTGTCTGTGTATACCAATTTTGGGTGAAAAGTGCTTCAATTAAATTATATTTTTAGTCTGTGGACGTCGTTGGACTCCAAATGCACTCCTTGGAATTTGGTTCTAGTACTGAAATATTAAGAGTAGTTTTCATAGTTTTCATGAAAACTTCTTTTTTTTCAAATTTTGATTAAAATAAAGGCCTTTAACGATTTTAACATAATTCAATTTCTTACTTTTTAATAACAAAACAGCTATAAGTTAAGTTATATGTTTTTCTATAAAGATGACTCTATTAGATTAGTCGCGTTCATTTTCGATTTTTTTTACCATCTCAACGACAGTATAAAATACATTTAAAGTTTTCAGAGCAAAATTGTAGAGACCACTAAAAGTAGTATCCTTTAGCCAAATAATTCCTTTGTAAAATTAATCGTTATTTATATAGATATGAAAGATGTAAGCCTATGGCTTTAAATACACAAAATCAGAGACATGAAAATATGAAACAGAGCACAGTCCGCGGCCAGAATTCAAAGAGAACGCTTTGCTCCAGCAGCCTCTGAAGATGTCTGCCACAGCAGCAGTGAAACGTCAAGTTTTAAAAACCTTGGACCACAGCCTAATAGCCCGGAAGGTTGCTAATATCATGACACCGACCGTGAAAGGCTCCACATTATAAGTTATTGTTTTATAAACTCATAATTATAACTATGATTTATAATTATTGTTGTCAAGTGTAAATATACCCAAGGTATTTAACCTGCATCCACCTAAAACTCGATAACACGTTTACGTAATCGCTCCTACGCTATAATATACGAATATCAACCTCGATGTTGTGCCCTCGCAACAATGGCACTTCCAAAAAATGTGCAGGATCGTTGTTTATTCGTTTCCTATGAGTATTTAAAGACGGTTTTGTATTGCTAGTTAGGCCAACGACCGACGCCAGTGTGTCAACATTCTGTCACATTTAAACCCGACCTGGGATCGATTCCGGGAACTTACAAACAGAAAGTCAGTTCTTAACTAAGTTAATTGTTACGCCCAGGCCGACAGGTTTATTCTTACTTTTGGTGAATCTATACTGGTTATATTTTATTTTAAAAAATATTACTTACTTGAATAATGGCTACACAGATACAAATATAACTGAAAAATGTTGAGAGGGCCAGTTGAAAATGTTTGTAAAGGGGCCCGGTAAGTTCTTAGATAAGTTACGCCACTGGAGAAAGGTGATATGTGAAGACAAATGATCATTATCAAGTAAGATCTTTATTCTTTAAAAAGTAGGAATACCGTTATTCTATTGTTTTTAGTGATTAAAATCTCCGATAATTCTGATAACTCAAATTATATATAAAAAGCGTAAAGCGTTTCTATACAGTGCCTCAACCACTACACCATGGCGTACCCCAAATTATATATAATGAAGGTAATTTAAATATTTTAAACTCATAGCTTGACAATGGCGAGTCGCTCATAAAATAATGTAGAATCGTTACTCTCTGTGCATTTGATTTGTTCAGAAAAGTAAAAGATGCATGTGCTGCGCTATGAACCGGAAGGTCGCGGGTTCGATTCCCGATGAGGTCGTTGGAGTTTTTCAATTGGCCTAATCCTTCTGGTGGCGCTATGGCCCTGGAGTCAACTCAGCCTCTAACAGAAATGAGTACCAGGTGAAATCCTGGGGGGTAAAGGCGGCCGGTGCGTAAGGCTGACAACCTTACCAACTTCACGTGCCGAATGACTAAAATCTGGGAGCCTCAACCTCTTGGAACCCTCTGGCCCTCCATGGCCTGTATAGGGAACACTTTACCTTTACCTTTTACCATATGCATGTTCATAGTCCGAAATCATGCTAAACCCTGATGTGTTTTACTAGTTTATGTTAGATATTTTAATAATTAATTACAGTCATTAAAGCAGACAATAAGCATCTTCCATGCTTTTGTTGCTCGTGAAAATGACTTTCTTAATGAAGTTGGCGAAGACAATAATTACCTTGGAGGTAATACTCCGGCGACGTAATAGGGTTATCAAAATATTCTATTACGTTGGTGCGGGGTCGATGCCTGATTTTATCATATTTTAGAGCTGAAAGTGAGAGGAACGCTCTAGAGGCACAACTTCGGCATTAATCCGCTTGGCTAAGCAAGAACCCTCAGCTTATTTGTCTTTCCTTCCTATAACGAAGCAGAGGGAAACCAAACTTCATGGCACCTCACCGAACATATTGCTTGAGAATTTGTTCAGTTAAGCGTGTGATAAAGTGTCTTAAATTCTGTAGGCCTACTTATTCATACAATAAAAAGGTCTACGATATGGGCAACTGTATTTAATATCTCACTGGAAGTAG
Organism: Ectobius pallidus; assembly: GCA_964059195.1. Lineage (NCBI taxonomy): Eukaryota > Metazoa > Arthropoda > Insecta > Blattodea > Ectobiidae > Ectobius > Ectobius pallidus. Next base: position 93,720,662 of record CAXKWD010000007.1, read on the forward strand.
GCAAATCGAACACAGTTTTTTTCCTATTACAAATCATTATCAGATGCATGGCGAGGTTTTTGTATAAGAAGTTACATATTGTACAATTTGATTTAAATGTATGTAATAATGTAGTTTCATTGTAAATTTAATATCAGTTATTCAGTTTTGTTGATAGATATTGCAATTTACGGTCGTGCTCTATTTCCAGAAATAGGGGACATTGCCCCGGTACCGGTCTGGCCTCGTTATTAGTCAACAAGGTTTTCTGTAAAATGGCGAGAGATAGCAGCAGAAAACGGTTATGAAGTGGTAGGCAGGAACAAAAGGAACTTTATTCCTCGCATAGAGTCCGTGTTTATCTCGTCATTTTAGAAGAAACCTTGTTGACCGGTAACGAGGCCCGACCGGTACCGGCGCAGTTTCCCCTACAAATTTTTCGCCAGGTGTAGAATTGTTATTTATGATCCAAATGTTAAAAACGAGCTTTTATTTTACGAGTGGACTATGATTGCGAAACGAGCCCGTGAAGATGAGCAAAATAAAATCGTTTTACCATATTTTGTATCAAATACTATTTTCAGACAGCCGTTAATATTTCTGAAATAATAATAAATATTACATTTATTTTAATAATCATCTCGTACTACCTCCTAGCTATGATCACGGTGCTGCCCTCTAGTATGCACGTGGGCAAATAGAGGTTATTGATTTTCTAGAACGCTGCTGCCAACATACGAGAGTACTCGAGCCACGAAGTATGACTATTTTTTCGGCCATCGTAAGAAATTTAACATTAAAAAAGGGTAATGAGTTTTAATATTTTCAATTTTTATGGAACCAACACTATTAATCATATTCTAATATTTTAACTAAAAGAGTATTTTCCATGTGACAGATACCAAAGTTGATAACCCTGGAGAGTTATATTCTTATTCCACTCAGTGTCATAATTTTCTCCTTTTATTTAATATCATGTAGCCTACCCTTAAAAGCACTTTTTTTTACCTTCTACTATCCATAAATACGTTTTCAACACATTAGGCATACTTTGCCTCATATTCCCTAATCCATAAAAATACTGTGGATTACACTTTATCTCTGTTTAGTGATTTATAGCCTAAGAGAAATGACAGCGGTAAAACAATGACACTTGATAATTTATTATTATTATTATTGTTATTGTTATTGTTATTATTATTTTTATTATTATTATTATTATTATTAATAGCGCATTAATATAGCACCGTACAATATAGTAATACAATGTAGAGAAATTAAGCATGATGCATATTATTACTCATTTTGGAGGAAGGCCGTAGTTTATTTGTTTGAGGCATTGCGCTACAAATCGGAAGGTCGTGGATTAGATATCCAGTGAGGAAAATCTGATTTTTTAATTTCCTGTGGGACAAGGTGCCTGGGGTCGACTTAGCGTCTGGCAGGAATGATTGCAAAGAATAATCCTGGAATAAAGATGCATACAGTATAAAGCACCATCGTTATTGCCGAATGCCTAAAATTCTGCAAGCTCTAACCTCCTGCAGCTCTAAAGGCCTCCACGGCCTATAATGTATGGAGAACACTTTACTATACTTGACTGTTAGGTTATTAGGCCACTACTATGCATTGTCTTAATAGGCTAATCATTAAACTGACACTAAAAAACTGTTGACAGTCTTATTCACTTAAAAATATGTAAAAAGAAGTATCCAATATAGGTCAAAACAAAAATATTCTTCATATTTTCTTATAATAGGCAGTGATGGAAAGTAATTAAGTAAAAGTAATCGGATTACAGTAACAATTCCTTTTTTGGTCCCATTTACTTGTACTCAATACTTTTTTAAAAATGTGATTTCTACTTGTAATTTACTTCTGGAAATAAAATTTTAATTGTTACAATTTAGTAGTCGTTAGTATTACAGTAGTATCATTCTCGCTGGCTATATCGTCATCAGTACTGTTTTTGCAACTATATTATCCAAATTAGAGTTAATATTAACAAAAAGTTACTCAATGTTTCTGAAAATATTCTCCTTGATGAGTGTTTTTTGTTTGTTCATTAATAATTTGGGCTTGTGCCCAAAACATACCAGAAACAAGGAATTTTTAGGTACTGCCATTTTGTAAAATAATTGTAAATGTAATTGTAATTTTACTGATTACTTTTTAAAAAGTAATTTGTAATTGTAATTAAGTAAAATGTCTCTCAGGTAATTGTAATTCAGCCCAATTACTTTCTTTTTGTACTTTTCCCATCACTGATAATAGGCCTATGTATCTCAATGAAAAAATGAACATTATGTAAAATTTAAGGATAACTGCCAAATTTCAACTTCGTTTCTATCCTTAAAATGTATCTGCAACTTTTATAGAGGTAGTATCACAGTATAAGTATAGTATCGAATATTAGCAGTTGGAAACCCCTGGTCTGGTTTAAACTGATAACATTGCTGAATTGTAAAGAGGTTATATTTCGCACGGCTCAGCCCTCTGTGTTTATTATTTTAGCGGGGCATTAAATAGGGTTTACTTGGATTCCTTCCAGGTTTAACAGAATTAGATAGCAAAGGCACACGGAAGTTTCGCATATTAAGAGCTCAATAGGCTATGCGGCGCTTGTCGACCATAATGCATATGGCGGATCCTCCACCATCGTAAAATGTGATTAAGAGATCTTTCCATGAAACCAATATATCCCCAATAGAGAACTAACGAAACTCTGATTATGTGAACTTTTATCCAAAACTTGAACTTCTTAGCGAAATGCAATGCTGGAACATCTATCCTCTATTTCTTTAAGCTCACAATTTTCTATATTCACTTAGTTGCCCTGCAATAGAGTCGCCAAACGACACCATCTACTCCATTAACATATTTTAAGAGATAATAGTATACTAACATATAAAATGAAAATTCAATTAACAGAAATTTTTCTTCTTTATCCGGCCAAAGTGAGCTTTGGCCTCTGGCCTCTACAACAGTTTTCCAACGGTTTCGAACCTCAGTAAAATACTCCTGTGGTTTTAAGTCTGCCTCCACTTCATCATTCCAACTATTCCTTGGTCTACCGGGACGATTTCAATTCTAGCTCTAAATTATGGCTTTAGGTATTCTTGCATCTCTCATCCTTTCCACTTAGCCTACCCAGCGAATTCTTTGAGACTTTATAAACCGAACAATGTTGAGGTCGTGGGTTCGAACCAAGCCAATTTGAGTGCTGGTTATTTCGGGGTTTTCCCACAATCGCAATGGCGAATGCCGGATTATAATTTCCTTTCCATCTTCTTCGAATGTACCTTTCTGTTTCTCTTTGTCTTTGTGTTGTCCTAGGAGGAAACCTTACGAAGAGTTCGTCCCTCACCAGGGAATCCATCATGTCCTCATCCAGAGTTCTGTTCCTCCCCTATAGGCACTGGGGTGTAACTCATCCAAAGTGGTAAGGCCAATGAAGAAATTTTTTTCAGACTGTTTGAATTAGAAGTAAAAGTTCTAATACAAGACGCACGGGGTTAAATTTCCACGTCTGGTGCTATAAAATCTGTATGCCACTGCTTTGTTACCAACTTTGGTACACTCTCATGGAAAATACTCATGCCGAAAGAGCGTCTCAGTTATAGCCTACTTGTTCGTCAGAAGTAACAACAGTGATGCCACACCATTCCCTAAGTTGCAACAGTGTAAAAATTTGCATTTAACAACAGTAGGTTTGTTTCATGAGTATTCAGAAACCATGAACATAAGAGTTCACGCAAGGGCACAATGCCATTTTTTTATACGTCGTGCAGCAAAATTGTCAATGTGCGCAAGCGTGAATTATGTGTTAATGGTTTCTGAGTGCTATGGGAACAAACCTGTTATCTTAGTAAAACTTTCAATATTACCTAATATCGATATTTTCTTTTCGATATTATACTGTAATCGATATTAGTAACCGATATTGATATCGATATTTTGCTTCCGATATCCCATCCCTAAATACTACTAGAACTCTCTTCTCAAATATACAACTCCTAAAATAGCATCTCTCTTTTACCACTTGTCTCATAAATAACAATTTTAGGTGGCTCGGAAAAAGTACAGTTTTAAAATGTGTATATAAAAGAACTAATGCCCAATATATAGGCTAGAAGCCTTGTCATTGGCTGCGAAGCTGACACAACTGGAATGGGAGTTTCCAACTCGCATACATATTTTATGTATTCCCTCCATAAACAACTGAATTTGTAATTAAATAATTATCATGCACTAATTGTCAATATGGCTAAATTAAATGATAATGTGAATTGGTACAAAAAAATCAATTTCGTTTATTTGTTCATTTCATTTATGAATCGTGCTTATATATTTAAATTAATTAGAGTAATTATTTTGATTGGGAGCTGATGGTAATTCCGATATATGTCTGCTCACAGCGGTCTGTTCAACTCCATTATTACAATTTGCTGAACCGACTGGACGCTACTCTTCCAAATTGGTGAGACTTGGTCGAGTTCAATAAAACTGTCACACGAAATGAGGGCGTCTGTCTGAACTGCTCCTGGCTGTGGTCAAATGTCACTGCTTCCAGTTGTTTCCAGTATCACCTTCTCCAGCTTCTCTCTTCGCACTCTTCGCAATTCTTATCTCTTTAACGAAGTGCTGAAATTCAGTTCCATCACTTTACAGTTGTAGACATACGTGTTTCGCTTCTGGAATACATACGATTTTCAGGGTCAAAGAAGCAATGTTTCCTTTTAAGGGATGACCGAAGTGTTGAGAGTGCTTTGCTAAACTACTTGTCCTAGAAACTTGAAAATTTGCACACTTAATTAAAATGTAAACCGAAATTAAAGTTTAAAATTTCATTTTAATATCAAAATCTGATTTTTTACATATTAATTTGTTTTAGAATAAAAAATTTATTGATATCCTCCGACAGATTTTAAAATATGAACATGAATTTTTATGTGCACTTCTTTAATGCTTGCTTTATAAATTTACTGATAGGGTTTTTTTAATCCTTTCGTTGGCTTGGTTCTAAACACTATGGCTTTCTCCAGAAACATAAATTTTCAGCACAAGCCCTTTTTTATAAGCTAGAATCTCTCATGTTTAATCATTTTAATGTTTCATGAATATTCATAATTCACACTTTCAATCGGAGTACTTTTCAGGGTTAATTTGGAAAAATCATCACATAGCTACTTTTGGAATACAGTCAATACAAGAACAGAAAGACAAGTAAATAAGGCCATCTACAAACTGATAAACAACCAGTATTTAATTTATCATCGGTAATCCCATGAGAGATTACGAATTTATCGATGTATTTGCGAGAACTAAGTTCCAGCCAATTTATCTGATGAAACTCGTAATCTCGTGTAGAATTTCTTGATACTATTCCATGAATAAAATTTAACGGATTATGTAAATAATTATTTTCTTACTTTGTTGTCAGTAATCAGCCAGTCGTAAGATCATGGAATACTAGATGAATGAACAGTCCAAGAATCGATTCGATAAATCGATCGAGTTCCCAATGCGCATCACAAGATGGAGGGCGAGGTGATAGTTGCTTACATCAAAACGCTATAAAAGCACACGAACTGGCTTGCACAGAATCGAAATTGTGCTTTCAATCAATAATAATAAAATAATAAAGGTGCGCCTGATGAGGCATTGGACATTTATACTATTTCACTTTCCAAACAAGTTATGTTGTATAAAATAATGTGTTTTCATTATGCTCATGGTAGCATGTGACGTATTAATCACCGCAAGTTGATGCCTTACGTGTCCCGTAACGAACTAACGTTTTATTAGATAAAATTGCATCCTCGTATTAATAGGAAGCATTTTATAAGATAAACGATCGAGATTGGTCTATATCCGAGGAAGTGCTAAACGTTATTGGTCAATATCAAATACTGTAACTGTAATTCTACTTAGGTATACTCGTTTAAGGAACGCCTTCTCCTCATTTTCATCATTAATTACGGGCAACGCCGTTTCATCATTTCCAGCAAAAATTTTGAAAATATCATAAAATTCATGAGGAACGAAAGCTGATTTGTAATTTTCTCGTGTTTTACACACCTTTTACATCCATTTTTCCTTTTATAATTTATTCTTTCTTTCTTTCTTTTTCGTAGTTTTACCTCTCCCTTTTAGGATTTAAGCGACCCAAGCCGCCCGGGCCTTACAGGGCCGCGACCTGTCGGGAGAGGGATTACCATTGGATCACATACATACTTTTTTGACCAGACAAGGACATGGAGGGCCTCCCCGGATGAGTGATCAGCCCAATGCCGGGGCCACCTCCGAGACAACACGAACACATAGGACGATACACACCATTCACACACACACTCACTCAGAACAAGGCGAGGATGAGGATGAAGATGAAAATGACGGCCAGATGATATCCGGGGACCACAAGGGCCTAAAGTTACCTGACATTTGTCTCATAGGTGAGGGAAAACCCCGGAAAAAAAACCTCACCTAGGTAACTTGTCCCGACCAGGAATCGAACCCGGGCCCGCTGCGTGAGAGGATTGGACGCATCCCCTGAGCCACAGCGGTGGACTTATAATTTATTCGAATCCAAATTTTAGTTTTGTATAAATGTGAATAAGAATTGTGAAAAGATGAAACGCGAAATAGAGTGTAAAGTAGGCTTGCTTATTTACTTATTCAACGGCAATTCCTAAACCTGACAATTCCTAAACTTGCTAAAGTAATAGGCCTATTATCTATTTTATGGAACACAGAGGTTCATTGCCGCGCTTATATGAACTCCCCATTTAACTATATTCTGTGTTAATTCCATCCAACCATCTCTCGCTAATCCTACTTCCCTTAGATCTATCCTAATATTGCCCTTCCACCAGTCTCTAGATCTTCCAAGTAGTCTCTTCCGCTTGGATCTCCTAATCCAGCGTTTCTCAAGCTATGGTCCGCGGACCACTGGTGGTCCGCGAAGATGGTGCAGATGGTCCGCAGACATAATTAAACAATATAAAGGAAGTGGAAAGTAAAGAAATAAAATTTTTTCAAATATTTCGTTATAATGACCTATAATTAATACTCCAAATATTAAGAATATAGGCCTTCTTTTAAAAATGGGATGTAAAATTGGGGGTCCGTAAATTTTTTAAGACAATTTAGAGGTCCTCGGGTTCAAAAAGGTTGAGAAACGCTGTCCTAGCCAATATTTATGAGGCATGTCTTTCCTACCTCGTGCGCACCTCCAGATCACTTCATCCTCCGTTATTTTATTAGTTTTACTATATTCGATGTAGCTTATAGGTTATGAAGCTCGTCATTTTGCAGTTCTCTCCAGTCCCCTTTTCGTCTCTTTTAGGCCCAAATATTTTCCTAAGCACCCGTTTTCGAACACACTCAGGTTATATTCTTCCCGAAGAGTAAGAGATTTTCGTTAATAATTTTAGATTTGTTGCTAATGTCAATTTTAAGATTTTTAGCAATACAAAATGGGGGTTCGCGGACGACCAGTTGGGCAACACTTAAGGGGTGACTTAAGGGAATGTAAAAGCATATGCGTCAGGAGTAGGATAATATTTGACAAGAGAACATTTAAGTTTGCAACATGTTCTAAATTTTTCGACACAGGAAGACGCAACATTAGACCACTGCCAGCAGAGTTGAAACGTGATACAGACTACCGTTCTGGCAAAACATTCCTAATGAGCCAACCCCCACAACCTGGCGAGGGGAGCTTTTAGATTCTTCCCTTCCGTTGCTATCGAACGAGCCGGGAAGTCCAACCCCCCGTGTAAACATGACCGCGAGAGAAACACTCGAGCGGATAAGAATGTTTAGACTCCCTGATTAACACATCGTGCCCAGATACCTGCGTGCTGCTGCTGATCCCCGTATCTCGAAAAAAGTGCTTACCCAACACTTCTTCAACTTGTCAACACGTACTTTATCTAAAACAAAGTGCACATTGTTATGTATGATGTATTGGAGTGGGTTCACTCATCTCATGGGTCATTGTCACATATTTTTGCATAATTACATGAGCGGTTTACTGATAATCAATACCCTAAGGCTTTACAATGAGGCTTTACAATACCCTTACAGAAGAAAGGTAGAACATTGACTGTATACATCAGTGATTCCAAACTTCACAGGCTTTGAGGATCATTATTATATCCAGAAGTTTACTGGTGGATGCACAATTTTTAGGGATGAAATTAGTCAAGTTAGTAGATGAGTTGAAAATAAAATAAAATCTATATAATACAACTTTGCTTCTTTGAGGCATTTTAAATAAGCTTTGAAGAAATCATATTTGTGCAATATATTTGGCACTTTGTACTACAGCAATAACTGATTTGGAGGCTATGGGCCTATCATTGGCCGATTCCCTAGGGATTATTGAAGAGGTTCAAAACTCTTTAGGATCTGCATATTGGGATGTGGGTATGGCAGCTAAATATAATCTGGACAAAGTAATCATTGTGATTATGGATTTGTGTGTTCCATAAAAAAAGTAATTTGCGGTAAAAATGTTTAAGACAAAGAATTTGCCCCACTTTGTCTCAAAATATAAGCATCTAAGTTTGCACCTATTACTTCTTAAGGCGTAGAAAGGTCATTTTCAGCGTAAAAAAAATGACAGGTAATAGCACGAAAATGAGCACCAGAAATTTGTAAAGTCCGTTACTAGTAGCCTACTTGTGTCACTGGAGAATAACATTTTATTTTATATAAAGAAATAAATAATTATTTGAATTTTGATAGTGCATATTTTCAGTGTTTTTTCCCCTTCATTCTGCGTATTGATCATTTGATAGTGCATGGATACAAGCAGAGGCCTATTTTAAGATTTTATAATGCATGGAAATCCTGTATTTACTCATGTTAAATAGCCTAATACTGTATAAATAACATAGACCTACAAAGACCGCACTGCGTGGCCTCATGGTTAGCGTCGCTGGCTACAATCTGCAGGCCCGGGTTCGATCAGCGGTATCTGCTTGGATTTGTCCGATATAGGGATGCACTCAGCCTCGTGATACAAACTGAGGAGCTACTTCATTAGGAATCCTGCCATCAGCCTATGGTAGATGGCGCAGCGGTCGGATGGTAGGCTACTTCTAGTCCCTCCAGAGATGTAGGGTCATAGAGTTGTTTTTTTATAGTGTACATACCATATAATAAAATATAAGCTACAATCTCATATTCTCCATTAGGCTTAAGCAATAAAACATCATAATAAAATACAATATAAGTGTCCACCTTATAACCTCATGTAAAATAATAATATATTTGATGGTTTGCCTGTAACTCACTCAAGTTTATTCTTGTTGTATTATATGTATGTATAAAATTATTACTAGATTAAAATTATAGAATTATTACTTGAGATTCTAAATGATTTAGGTTGTTTAAAATTTTTAAATAAAGTGTTTATTTTAAAATGTTTTTAGGCCTATTCTTTATTCTCACTGGGAAAAATGAAGTTCATTAATAAGGCATCACGTATGATATTTAAAAGTGTATAGCCCAGACATGTTTCCTTATAGTTAATAAAACTGAAGGCTGGTTCGGCCAGTGTTTTCGATTAAGTTAGTACTTTGGAATGTTTGCTCCTCTAGAATCTCTCACGATGTATAAACTTGACATAAAGGTAAATTATTACAGTTGGTTTCACCCTACAATCCTCGGTCTCTTCTATGCGACATCGTTAACCCATAAATACTCAGTAGTTAGCTGACTTCTCCCTATTTTATGTGACAAATCCGCAATATCTTATGAATACCGTACGTTGACAAGCTTTTGACTGATGGCAGAAAGAAGTGACCTCAATCTATTACATTTAGCATGTGCTGTAGCACAAAGAGACGGGGTTGAAAGAGTATGGAATAAAAGGCACCTTCTCATATTGGTGCAGAAAAGCTAATGGACTCGTACTTTACATAAAATATAATACTGCACTGCAGCCTAAATAGTGAATCTGTTCTTACTCACAGTAAATCGTTGGATAGAAACATTAACACTTAGGTATAGGTACAGTGTATATACTTTTCTAAATCGTGTCATAAAAATTCAAAACAAGATTAATTGTTATTACTAGACCCGGGATTTTAGGCTCTAAAAATTAGTTTTTGGCACCTAAAATAGGCTTTTAAAACAAGTAAATAGGCTTTTAAAAGGGAAAATAGGCACTTAAAATTAGCTTTAAAAATGTGTAAATGGACAGAAAATAGACTTTAAAATACTACAATATGTTCTTCAACTGTAACGTGATCTTTTTTTACTGTAAAAAACGTGGTATGCCTCTTCTTAACAGAAATAATTGCAAAATTATGACAGAATTAAAAATACATTTATCAAAAACAGTTTTGGATCATATGGAAAATTGACACAGTATGTCCCTTCTGCTACTAGTTGTTTTGAGCGAATCCTCCCCCACAGAAGCGCCAACTTATATGGGCCCGTGGTGCTGAAGCCCACCCAATAATTTGCTCTAGGCCTATTTTGTTAAATTATTTATTACCATTACTAAACTATGTTTTCTTGTAGAATCGCTGGAAAGCTAAAATCAGGCTATTGTTGACATAATATTACTATGATGTAATGGAACATGCCGTTAATAAACTTATTAAAAAAAATTAAAGAAATACTATCTCCTCTTGTTCCAATTCACTCACGATTGTCTGAAGTCGTTTCTCAGTTTATTAAATTTTTACGTCTTAATCTATTAACGCCCCTCTGCTCTCTCTCTCGGAAAATAAGCGTAACAAAATTAGTATAGGTAATGAAACCTCCACTTGTAGGCCCTATGCACCACCATAGGGGTTACAGTCAATCTGTTAACGCAGTTTCCACATCCACCGCCATATTTTTATACTTTTTATGTATTCATAAAAAACTTAATCACATTGCTTTCAAAATATATATAGGCTAAGGAGAGTGCGGAAAAGTTAAATTCAGAAGTTAGATTATGCTTGTGGTTAATAAAAATCACAGGAAATATATTAATTTAATGGGCAGAGCAAGGAATTGTGATACAAGCCAAAGTTTGTCTTCAGAAACAATGAAATCATTTCATGTAGGCCTACAGTACTATATTTATACCATGGGGATATCAATATTTTATAAGTACTAGCAGGTGCCCGCGATAATTAATTCAAAAATAAAAAAAATAAGAGCAAAATAAATAAAACACGTTTATTAACACTTACACACGAAGCATTCTAAACTAAACGATTAATAATTATAATGAAACAGCTAAAAATCCGGCTTTGGAGTGCATTCCACGATAACTAAATGATTTAAATAAAACATCTAGTAAGTAAATAATCGCGGGCATCTGCTAGTCTGTTTGATGAAACCCGGAGGATCATTGGCGCGGTTACAGCACGCCGTTCAACCCTATTCTGTGCTAACTTCATCCAACCATCCCTCGCAAGTCCTACTTCCCTTAAATCTATTCTACTATTGTCCTCCCACCTACGCCTAGGTCTTCCAAGTGGTATTTTCCCTTCGGACCTCAATTCAAAATAGTTTAGGGATATGTCTTTCCTTCCCCATGTCCAGCCCATTTCATCTTCAGTGATTTAATTACCTTTATTATATTCCGTGAAGAGTACAAGTTATAAAGATCGTCATTATGCACATTTCTCCAGTCCCAGTTTTCTTCTCCCTTAGGTCTGAATTTTTTTTCTGAACGCCCTGTTTTCGAACATTCTCAGATTATATTATTCCCGAAGAGTAAGGGACTATGTCTCACATCCATATAAAGTACCAGGCCTCTTTCTTGTATTATTTACACGTTCTCTATTAATTTTAATTTGAGTTTTACATTTAATTGAATTATTCAGGGTTCTTTTTTCTAGTTCTAGGTGAATTTGTAAATTTCTGTCTTTATCTCAAATTGTTTTGTAAACTAAACACAATTTTTCTTAATAATTACTTTCCATATTATTGGCTGTTAATGGTATTTATTTACAACTAGTTTAAATGGCCCGGCGTTGCCCGGGTTTTGTATTTTTTAATATGAAATTAACATATGGAGGACTTTCGATGTTGAAGCTCTATGTCCTTACATAATATGTATGTAGTATTCGAAATGAGGAAGACCAACATATGACACACAGACTATTCCCTCAGAAAACGCTAGATATAGCCTTTTATGGCTCATGGAGGATGTCGAATGTTGCATTCCATTGCTTCTACACACCATGCCTGGGAGGAGTGCAAATAAGAAGAAAAAGAAATTCCGGGTACATGAGATTGTATTGTCTTGACAGAAAATTGTATTTCTCACTCTCATATTACCATACACTCGTTTCTGGGCTGAAGTAAAAAAAAAAATCAATATCACTTTCATAATAATAATAATAATAATAACTTTATTGCACAGACATTAATACAACGTATGGCAATCGTCAATTCAAGCAATATCATTCACAATGAGTCATCACAGCCTTAAAATATAAAAATCTTGAATACTATATAAAGGATTGGCCTTCAAAGTAGATACAATAGTGCTTTTAAAGCTTGAATAAGATAGATTTCTGACACTATTGGACAAACTATTGTAGAGATTTAAAGATAAGCTTTCATAACTATTTTGAGTCACACAGTACTTGCATTTATTGATATATACATTTGATCTATTGCGTGTTAAGTGATCATGAACTGCAGAACATTTTGTGTAATTATTAATGTTATTTTTAACAAAAAGAAGACATCTCAGAACAAATAATGATGGCAAAGTGAGGACACCAAGTTTGACAAAAAGTGATCTACAAGTGTATCTAGGGGCAACCCCACAAATTATTCGAACAGCCCTCTTTTGTAAGATAAAGATTTTCTTGGCATAGGAATGACATCCCCATAACAAGACGCCATAACTTAAGTGGCTATGGATATGAGCATAGTAGACCAACAACAGAGAGTTTTGATCTATGCTAGAACAGAGTACTCTTAATATAAATAAACCTTTACTTATTTTATTAGCAGTATAATCAATGTGTGATTTCCATTCTAAGTTTGATTGAAGGTAAAAGCCAAGAAATTTTAACGTAGATGCTTTTTCAGTATATTTTCGATTAAGACTGAATTTCATATCAATTGTTTTATCTTTATTGAGACTTAAAAAGTTGGAATTGCACCATTCAACTATTTTAATAGCCACATTTTCAAGAATATCTTCAGGATTATATTTTTTGGAACATGATATATTGAGTGCTAAATCATCAGCAAATAAGTATGATCGGAGACATGGATCCTGTATACTAGAAGGCAGATCATTGATGTATATTATAAACAGCACAGGCCCCAGAACAGAGCCCTGTGGAACACCGTACTTAACTAATTTGTATGTAGAATTAGTATTATTCAAATAAACAGATTGATGTCTATCACTTAAGTATGAATACAATAAGTTGATACTTGAGTTACTAAAACCATAAAAAGCAAGCTTCTGCATGAGTAAATCCTGTGATATAGTGTCGAACGCTTTTGTCAAGTCAAAAAAACGGCTAATGACCAGGTCACAATTTTCAAGGCCTTGTACACACCTCTTAGTAAAATCTAAAACAACTTCAACAGTACTGTGTCCCTTTCTAAAACCATATTGACTAGAAGTAAAAAGTGAATTGCCCTCAAAGTAGGTTAAGATTTGTTTATTTAGTAGTATTTCGAATACCTTCGATAAAATAGGCACTATACTAATTGGTCGATAATTACAATATTCAGACTTATCGCCCTTCTTATATACTGGTATAACTTTTACAAGTTTAAAAGTAGATGGAAAAATACCATAATCAATACAATAATTAAAGATGTGAGCTAGAGGTTCACATATAAATGCGCCAGCATATTTTAATATTTTAGAGTTAAGACCATATACATCAAGACAGGAACTATTTCTCAAATTAATAATAACAGAAAAAACATCTTCAACACTGAAATGCTTAAAACCAAAAGTAGTTTTAGGCTTTATTAAGTTGTTCATAAAAATCATTGGATCAATATTACTCTGTATGTTATTAATGACGTTATCAACTTCATGAATAAAAAAATTATTCATTTTATCAGCATCTAGGTCAGTATTATTTGTCTTATTTTCCTTGTTCTTTAAAAGGTCAGATATAATTGACCATGTAGTCTTAGATTTATTTCCAGAATAATTAATTTTACTAGAATAATAGTTAACTTTAGCCGTTTTCAGAGCCTTCCTATATACTTTCTGTAATTCTATGTATTTGTCCTTACATTCGATCATGCCATTACGAAGATATAATTGATAGTAAAAAGTACAATTTTCTTTTAGCTTGCGAAGATCATTATTATACCACATATTTCTATGTTTCTTTAGACTTCCTGTACGACTACGTACAAGAGGAAATGCCTCATTAAGAAGTTCAGAAAATATACCTAAAAAGAAGTTCACTTTATCATTTAATTTATTTAAGCTATATAGAGCTAGCCAATTTATTTTACTCAATAAAAGTGTAAAATACCTAATGCTACATTCATTAAAGTTTCTTTTATAATTATAAATAGGATTATTTGATGAAGATAACTCACCATTGGCGTTTACAGTGAAAAATATTGCGTCATGGTCAGACAGAATAGTAGGAATTACTCTTGCAGAGCATGTCTGATTACTAATATTCGTAATAACATTATCAATTGTGGTTCCATTTGAATCATTTATTCCTGGACGGGTTACGTCATGAATTACTGGTCTGACACCAAAGCTTTCAAACAAGTTATGAAGGTCATCTATTTCATTGCTTTTAATACTGAAATCAATATTAAAATCTCCAGCTAAAATAATCTGTTTATTGAAGTTTGATTTATGTACTTGACTAAAAAGATCATGGAGTAAGGTTAAAAATTTTTGAAAACTGTGTGAGCTATTTTCAGGTCTCCTATAAAAACATATACATAAGATATTCAAGGATTTAACCAAAATAGAACAGACTTCAAAGTCATATAAACAGGCCATGGATGACAAGTCAAATGTAACAACTTCTAAAGAATTTCTTACAAAAATTGCTGAACCCCCATGTTGATTACTACTGGGCCTACAATAAGAATCAGATAGCTCATAACCAGGAATATTGAGCATAGATAATTCCGAGGCACATAACCAGTGTTCTGCGATGCACAATATATCAACATTGAGTTCGTGTGTCAGTTGAGAAATATAATCCACCTTGTTTAGCAAGCTTTGTACATTCCAGAATACAATATTAAGTCCACATTTTGTAGTGCACTTGTTTAAAACATTATTAGAGCAAGAACTTACAGAGTTTAGATTACCCCATGTAGGCCTGTTTAACCTACAGGAGTATGCTTTTGGTAATGAAAAAAACGCCTGATACACACGTTCTTGGGCCATTTTTCAGAGTTTAACACCGATTTGACATTTTCTTCATATACAGTTATTTTAAAAGAAGCATATATACCAGAATTCTTGGAATCTAACTTTTCACATCTGATTTCCGGGTAGTCATTTTTTAAGAAATTAACCATATTTTCAACTGTGGTAGATGGCACAAGTCTGTAGACATGTAGGGAACTCTCTTTAGGCACGCCTTTCAATACAGCCTTACTTAAGCCATTACTTGAGTCATTACAACACTCTACATTATTACCGATAATTACATCACGCTTTGGTCTTCTCCTCGCTACTTCTGACCAAGGAACGTCTTTAGAACTTTCCTTCCCAAAAACCTGGGACATAATATACTGCGCGCGTAGGACTGAAAATGTTCCATCCCATTTTGTCTTCTTTTAGATGCTTAGGGCCTCTGATAAACATCCCTAGGCTTATTTCTCAACTAATACAAAGCCTACAGTTATGAGTGACGTATCAGTGGATATGATTTGTTACCGACTTCTGATATAGCATACTCACTGGCACACACTTAAGTTGTCCCTGCAATACGATCGCTTATTCTAGACATCAAAATGTGAAGTTAGAAAATGATATTTTCCATGTCGAGGGTAGAGAAAGTTATGTGACTACTTTATTTTCGTGGATTTATTCGTCAAGAATTATTTTCACAGTTATATATTAAATACTTCGATAGTATCAGCATTTGTTAAAGCCCAGTATTATAATATAGTATCCAAAGCCCTATGAAAACATCGTAAACAATACTTTCGTTATGTAAACAATTGACATCAGAACTCTCTTTGACTCATTTCACATTTCCGACTTTTCCCGTGGATTTTCCAAAAATTTTCTTTCACACAAACCTTGTCGTGACAATTACGAACACAACAAAAAAATAATCAGCCAAATCGGTCGAGCCGTTCTCAAGTGATGCGGCAACATCCCTTTTGTAAATTCATTTTTATTAATATAATACTGAACGGCACCCACACAAGAGCAAAACTCATTTGGGTGTTAAACTTAAATTCTGTATAATGTGTATCATATATTCGAATAAAGTAATTAGAATACAGTACACGGTTTATCCGCAATGGGTTGTTTAAACAGGCTAGGGTCACCAGGTGAACAGATAACTCATACAAAGACGATTCGAATATATATTATATATATATATATATATATAACTTCTAGGCATATGAAACCAAGGTATATAAAGCTATTTTTTTTATACTAAGGTAGCGCCATTTCTAGCGGCGGACTGCTTCATCCGCGTGTGACGTCATCCACGAGGGAACGATCGAGCATATGGCTGCTATTGCATAGCAGTTGCATAGTCAGTACGTAGATTTGTGACGATATTAAACATATTACAAGGACAATTTTTATGTCTCATTTTGTCATTTGCCTCTATAAAAACAGTAACCTCTACGTGCGAATTAAGCTGAAACATTATAGTCCAGGCAACGAACGAAAAATAGAACAAAAAATCGTGTAGTAGTTGTCGGAGGGAGTGTCCTAGGCCCGTTTTTAGGTTTTTAGCTTATATCTAAACAATGGTGCATCTTAGAGAAAATTTTTCTATATACAGAAATCAAGCTGATGACATTTCCTACAAGTTTCATCCTAAACATTTCTTTCTATTCCCAATAGTTTTCGAGTTATTCGCCAGCGAAAATAACAAATTTTCGAAAAAAAAGCTCTTTCGCCTCACGCTTTTCGACACACTTTGCCTTCTAGCGCTTCAGCCCTTAGGTATACAGCAATATTCTCATAAAAGAAGTAGTAGGGAAATAAATTTACTTTAAAATTAGTTGTCATTTGTTATTTTGTCTTGAAATTTTCGAACGTTATAACAATTTAAAGTTTCGGTCAAATTTCGAGATTTCGAAAGAAAACCGTACATCGCACTGTCTCTATATTTAGGGGTTATATCTTTGAATATAAGCTGTATATTGTGTATTTACATCATGAAACAAGTGAAGAAATATCACACAACAATTAAAGTTGAATTTATTAAAAATCCGATCACGGTACATGTAATGGAAAATACATTAGATTCCAGGCAAGAAAGGAAAAATAGGCACACAAAAAATTATGTAGTTTTGAAATTTGGCAGAGATGGGGGGGGGGGAAAGTGTCCTAAACAACATAGTAAAAGTCCCCATGGATAGAGGGTGAGCGGGGGTGGGGGATGGGGGCACTTTTAAATGTCGTTTCTCTCAGTTT
The DNA here is from genome assembly GCA_964059195.1 of Ectobius pallidus. Taxonomy (NCBI): domain Eukaryota; kingdom Metazoa; phylum Arthropoda; class Insecta; order Blattodea; family Ectobiidae; genus Ectobius; species Ectobius pallidus. Next base: position 93,738,243 of record CAXKWD010000007.1, read on the forward strand.
TCTCTAAATACACAAAAAACTATGGTTTCTACCAAAAACAGTTTATGCACAAAATTAAACTACATAAAGTTCTTATAAAATTGATCTGACTGATATTTCTGTAGAATTAATAGTTCAGGAAATAGAAGGATATGAAGTATGACAGTTATCGAAATTCTGTTTTACATACACCTATGTATTATATTTTTTAAGAAAAAAGAAAGCAGACGATAATTAAATTAGCATGATGCCAAAGGCAAACTAGTTCTTAGGAAAATATACTTACTAATGGTTAATGTTACACATAAAACTCAGTACCATTATAGTTATTATTATTATTATTATTATTATTATTATTATTATTATTATTATTATTATTGTTGCAATGCTTAGCCGTTTTATGTTTCGTTAAAAAAATAATCGGTATTTTGAAAGATTGTAAGGAATTAGATATATTTAGAAATTGTAAGAATAGTAGGCCCACCTATTACTTAAAATAAATGTTGACTTGTCTATGTGGCTCCTGGGAATATTTGCAAATCATATTTTGTTACTGTGCAACTCGGTGTGGTGGAAGATACGGATGCCGTAAAGCTGGTATCAAATGCCCATCCACAAACAGTATACCATTAGAAGAAGATGAGCTTAAAATTTATGACGTCCAAGCAAAATAAGTTGTTTAGGCACTCTTTAATCAATGTTGTAGGCTATATGTGTATAAATACTAAGTGTTCGGTAGATAGAAAGATATAACCCTAACTTATCATACGATGGACTAGGATTCCAGTATTGGAGACTGAAAAAAATAGACAATTAAACATTTATTTAATGTACTATGTAGGCCTACTAGGTTTTATAGTTTCTAAATGTTACAATTTTTCCAAATTATATTTTAAACGAAAAATATAACAGCTAATAGGCCTGATTTATATTTCTTTTAACGTGCACTCATACCATGTGATTTTTATAAGCTTTATAACAATAATCATAATAATTAGTTTTATGTGTGATGTTTACCTTTGTTACGAATATTATTCTAAGAACTAGTTTGCTTCATATCCTTCTATATCCTGAACTATTAATTCTATGAAATATCATTCAGATCCATTTTACAAGAACTTTTATGTAGTTTAATATTGCGCATAAACTGTTTTTTGCTAGAAACCATAGCTTTTTTTGCGTATTTAGGGAAAACTGGGGGGAAATATTTAAAAGTGCCTCCCACTCCCCGCTCACCCCCTATCCATGGGACTTTTACTATGTTGTTTAGGACACTTTCCCTCACCACTCTGCCAATTTTCAAAACTACATAATTTTTTGTGCCTATTTTTTTTAGGTAGATTTTCGAAGAAAAATCTACTTATTGCAATGGATACCACTTTATGATTTTCGAAAAATTCTTTCATATCTTTACGTTTCATGCTCCCCTAAGTACGAAACCACCGCCCGTTCAAAAAAAAATTTTGTGATATTTATATATATATATATATATATATATATATTTATATATATATATCTTTACACGATAGCGGCCGTAATTTTGAAGATATTTGAACCAAATTTTATTATGTTATTTCTAGGCCCAATAGTACGGACAAGTTCGTTAATGGGCAAAATTGGCCCAAGGGGGTGGTCGGGGGAGGGGGTTGAAATTTTGAAAACTTTATATCTCGGCCCCTATGAAGTATAGAGGGAAACTTTGTTTGAATAAATTAGAGTACTCCCTATGGAGTTTACAGTGACACCAACGATTCGGGGGTTCGAGTGAGGGTGGGGGTGGAGGTGGGGGTGGGGGATGAAAATTCGAAACTTTTGAAACCACGTCTTGTGGGGTATCGTTGAAAAGCTCTTGATGAGTACTCTACAAATCAATAAATAGTTTCTTGATAGCTCTCATATGACGCGAGATTTTAATGTTTGAAAATAATAACACTTAAAAGAATTATTATAATATCATAATTTTGTCTTGTTTAGCGGCTTTGCTAATTTTATTCATTGCTGATCTTGCGCACGGCCTCCCAGAATATTATATCCTATTCTTGTTGTCAAAACAAATGATTCTAGGCTCTTCCTCTTTACCGAATTCAGTTCTTATTACTGTAGGTTTACCATGCCAAGGCTAAAGAAGAAGAGTGCTATGCAGCGACAATAAATTAAACCAAAAGCACTTCGAAATCTACCTCCGCCTGTAGGCCTGCCTAAAGGGATTTTTCTTTCTTGCATGGAATATAATGTATTTTCTATTACATGTACTGTGCTTGTAACGTGATCGGATTTTTAATAAATTCAACTTCAGTGGTTGTGTAAGTTCCAAGTACACAATATACAGCTTATATACAAAGATATAAACCCTAAATATAGAGAAGGTGCGACATATGGTTTTCTTTCGAAATCTCGAAATTTGACCGAAACTTTAAATTGTTTGAACACGTTTGAACATTCCAAGACAAAATAACAAATGCAGGGTGTCCAGTGAGGGAAGCCGAAGAAATTCAAGCATAATTCAAGGATTTCAAGGCTTGAATTTCCAAAAATTAAAACAATAGCTTTATTTACTAATATTAAAACATTTATGAACATAGGACACAATGAGTGAATATTAATGACTAATATTTCTGAAAATGGTAAACTTTTTGTAAAAACTATCAACTTAAAAAAAATATTAATGACTAATATTTCTGAAAATGGTAGAATTTTCGTAAAAACTATCAACTTAAAAAAAAATTGTCTTCTATGCATAGGCGTAACCAGGCCGACCATATGGGGGGGGGGTTATAACATCTGGAGAGGGGGGTTCCGGGGTCCTCCCCCCCCCCCCGGAAAATTTAAAAAATTAAGATGCACAACAACGAGTTTTAAGCTTCCCACGCTTTAAACTCATATTAAGTAATTTATAAGCAGATTTTTAAAAAAGGTGATATATCACAATAATGAAATAAATAGTACAGTGAGTCCCACGCAAGAGTTGGCCAACGACGCGGGTTTCTGCGTCGCGGCTGGCACAGATCCAACTCCCGATCGATCGGGTGAAATATCTACGCAAATAATGCCGCGGTTGGTGTAATGATTCAGGTTCTCACATTTACTGTTAAAATTACAATAAAAATAACCACGTACCTCATCACAAAAGATGTTGGAAATGTTCTCCTCTTGCATCCAGACAATACTGGCACCTTTTTAGGAAATTTTCTTTCACGCGCATAAGTTCAGCTTCCGAGACAGAGTTACTTTCTCTTTTGATAGGCCTATGTGATATTGTCATTAAGTTCTTCTAACTGTATGTAAATATTATTTATGGGGAAACTTGACAAATAAAGTGTATAGGTCAATTTCCCATACATAAGAAGAACTTAAAGACAATATCACAAGAGAAATTAATTCTATCTCGGAAGCTGAACTTACGCCCGTGAAAGTAAATTCCCTAAAAAAGGTGCCAATGTTGCGCGTATGCAAGAGGAGAACATTTCCAACATCTCTTGTGATGAGGTACGTGGTTATTTTCACTGTAATTTTAACTGTAAATGTGAGAACCTGAATCATTACAACGACCGCGGCATTATTTGCGTAGATACGAGGGATGTTCCAAAAGTAAGTTTCGTCGTTTTTTTAAAAAGTGAAGATGGTAAAGCAGATGAAGCAAACAACTGCCATAAGAATCGACACCTATTGCTGGTTCAACGACGGAAAGAGCGTCAGCAGAGGAGAAACGATGCATGAGTAGAGTCCCGAAGAAGAGAGAGTAGCAGTAGACTGGCGTGCCCGAGGTTATTTGAGTACAAATCACGATGGCAGATGGACGTGTACTGAAAACGTGGTCGATAATGGAAGTACATGCTGTTATCCGGTATGAATGGGCATGTAGGACTAGTGTGTCCATCATCCATGGACGCCTACAGACTGTGTATGGTGAAGAGGTCATGTCTCATCAAATTGTTGGTCGCTGGTGTTGCATGTTCAGTGAAGGAAGGCACCTGTTCCATGCAATGAAAGCCGCACTCTCGGAACGTCACTTCCAAAACAATGCTGAGGTGGAGAAGGCTGTGCGACAATTCCTTGCATAGCAGGGCACCGAGTTTTACCAGAGTGGTTTCTTCAAACTGATTGCAAGCTATGACAAATGTCTCAATGTCGGTGGAGACTATGTTGAAAAATAGTGCAAGGGGTATATTTCATGATTGCATGGTGTATTTGTTTTGGTAATAAAGTTTCCATGTGAAAAAAAAATGACAAAACTTACTTTCAGAACATCCCTCGTATTTCACCCGATCGCTCGGGAGTTGGAGCTGTGCCAGCCGCGACGCAGAAAGCCGCGTCATTGGCCAACTCTTGCGTGGGACTCACTGTACAATTTTCCATTTTTAATCAATGGGGGGGGTTCAAACCCCCAAACCCCCCCCCTCGTTACGCCTATGCTTCTATGTGATTTTTCCCGACGGTTCACAAAATTCAAGCATAATTCAAGGATTTTTCCCGACATGGAAAATTAAAGCATAATTCCCGATTTTCCCGATTTTCAAGGCTGCTGGACACCCTGAAATGACAACTCATTTTAAAGTGAATTTATTTCCCTACAACTTCTTTCATGAGTACATTGCTGTATATATAAGGGCTGAGGCGCTAGAAGGCAAAGTGTGTCGAAAAGCGTGAGGTGAATGAGCTTTTTTTAGAAAATGTAGGCTATTATTTTCGCTGGCAGATAGCTCGAAAACTATTGGGAATAGAAAGAAATGCTTAGGATGAAACTTCTAGGAAATTTTATCAGATTGATTTTTGTATAGGCCTATAGGAAACTTTCTCTATGATGCACCATTGTTTAGATATAAGCGAAAAACCTAAAAACGGGACCTTCTGCGGGCCCCCCGCTCACCCCCACCTTCGGGGACTTTTAGTATGTTGTTCAGGACATTCCCTCCGACAACTCTGCAAAATTTCAAAGATACACGATTTTTTTTTCTATTTGGTGTTTTACGACCTTTATTGACTGGGCTATTAAGGAGGCTCAAGATTCTGAATATGGGCAGGAATTTTAATGCAGTAAAGACCTACACTGTATACATGATTTAGAGTGATGATGTGACGGTCAAACCAAAAGTAAAGGTGATAAATCAAGCCTAATATATATATATATCTATATATATCTCATAATAGCTATAGCTATAGGTACTATTAATTCAAAATTACTTTTAAACACTGTTGCAATCAAAACAAACTAATAGGCCTACCTTTACTACAAAAGAATATGCTGTTCTACTGTTTTAAAATTTCAAAGTTTATTTTGGAGGGGAGAAGATAAAAAAATTAACTTTCTGCAATTTTTCCATCGGTTATAGGCTAAAAGCTATAAGTTTGTCAAATTTCAAGATTCTAGCTCAACTGGAAGTGAGTATACATCAATGTTAATAAGTGGTTGATTAGACTGTCGTAGATGTGAAAGATGTTACGGTTATCTGGCCAGTTTTCCCATACTTATGGGGCAGCTAGAATCACCAATTGTTTTACACTTATGGCTGTTGTATGTGCCAATATTTTTGCCAAATTTTACGGTTTTATCTATCCTGTAAGTGGGTCAAAAATTACATAATGTAAGGAAAATATACAACATTTACTAAAAATATAAAAATGGTGTAAAATATATTGCACAAACTTTCTCGCATATACGAGTTAAAAGCTAGCGCAGAAAAAAGTAAATTAGAAAATAAATTTTACTTAATACATTTGTTTAATAAACTAACATGTATCTAGAACGGAAAGCATCAAGGCCGATCTTTATGTACAATGCTTTTAACGTGAAATAATAATAAAAATACTAATAACAATAATAATCAATGGCGGAGTGTGGATATTTTGACTGGGTTTACACGTTAGTCAATAAATTTTGTTTGTCTACGTAAATTATGCATTTGACAAAACTTATTACCTGCCCATAACGAAAGAACTCTATTTGAGCAAAGAATGTTCACAAGAAAGCTAAAATATCCTAATTCATTAATAACCTAAAACACTAAATCATACTTGGAAACTTCTATGTGATTATGATTATCACCAAAGCCCGGATTCTAATGACGTGTCATATTTTTATTGAAGCTGCATAGACATTGTCAACTTGTAGATAAATCCTAATCATGGCCTCTAGATTATAGAAATGCATTTTTATTAGGTCATTTTATGCATTTTTAGGGCATTTATTTCAATTTTAGGTCATTATTTTGTCATTTTCATGTCATTTCGTTCATTATTTAGTCATTTTCATGCATTTACATTGAGTTTATTAACTTTTTTGTCGTTTATTTTCCCATAGGGTAATATTTAAATAAATTACTTGGTTAGTAGGCCTATAATGCAACATTTTTTGTAGGATCTATTTTAAATACTATTTTCTTACGTTTCTTCTCAAATGCTCCAATCAAGAACAAAGAACATAGTTTTTAGACCTACAACATCCTTTCTGCGCTTACAGTTTTTACAATTATGTACAACTTTGTGTGTACAATAATAATTTTTATAAATAAAATATCAGTTTTTAGGTCATTCTTTACAGTTATTAAATCATTTTCCTTAAAATTTAGGGTCATTTTATAGGTAATTTTTCAAATAATTTTAGGTCATCAGAATCCGGGCCCTGATTATCACGCAGCCATAGCATAAGATATGAACTTGAAATATTTAAGGACCATATCAAATAGTGAGGAAACCGACTGGCGAATAATGCTATAAAAGAAACTAATAATACATAAAACTTCACACGGAAACACTATGAAATGCACGTACTACGGTTACTGTTTACACCATTTCCCTCGCGGGCGACGTCATAATGCGCGCCGAACGATATTAGGGTTATTAGGTAACTGCGCATGGCAAATGAGCACCCATTTGATATGAAACATTTTAAAAGTTTATGATCAGTCTTCCTCAGTATTAGTATTAATACTTATACTGTGGTATTACGTATTTCAGAAAAGTAACAAAGGAGCAAAGACGGTAATTTTAGTATTGCTATGGCAATAGTATAACGACTGGTTGATTTATACATTATTTCGGAGAATTTCGTTCGCGAGTTTTTTTAGTATTATTTTTCTGTAGGTAATTTATTGTTTAAGCGAAGAAAGTTCTACGTTACCAAACATAATGTAACAATTCCCACCACATAACATAATACTTAAATATCTGGAACCTTATCAATAGGCCTGTAATTAACACTGAATTCCAATAAGTGTGTTGTGAAATGAGACGTTTAGAACAGAATGAATTCTTGATCTTTCCCATGCGCTTCCAATTCTGCATTTTATGTCTTACATTTCACTAACTTAAAAGGCCCAGCTTCGCTCGGGCTTTGTATTTTGTAATTCGAAATTAACTTATGAAGGACTTTCCATTTTCAAACTCTAGGTCCTTATATAGGTAATTAGAATTTGAAATGATGAAGAACGACCTATCCCACTCAAACTATTCCCTCAGAAAACGCTAGATGTAGCGTTTTATGGCTCATAGAGGATGTAGAATTTTGCACCCCATTGTTTCTACACACCATGCTTGGACGGGTTTGAAATAAGAAATAGAAATTCCGGTAACATGCAATTTGACGGAATATTTTATTTCTCATCCTCATGTTACCATACAACCTTTTCGGGGCTGAAATCAAAAAGAAATTCAATATCACTTTCATACATTCCTCCCCCCAAAACCTAGGACATAATAATATACTGTGCGCATAGGACTAAAAATGTTCCATTTTATTTTGTATCCTTTGACATGCTTAGGGTCTATGATAATCATCCATATTTCTCAACTAAAAATACAAAGCCTACAGGTATGAATAACGTATCAATGGATAGAATCTTTTACCGACTTCTGATATGGCATACTCGTTGGCACACCCAGGCTGAGACAACTGAAAATGCTGTCCCTGCAATACGAACTCTTATTGTACAGTACATCAAAATATGAAATGAGAAAATGGTATTCTCTGTGTCCAGGGTAGAGAAAGTTATGTGACTGGATCACATTATGCATTATTTTCGTGGATTTCAATATTTATTTACATCAATAAATTAATCTAATTAATCTAATTTGACATAGTCCCGTATCATACACTTCCAAAGCTGCCTGTCAACAATACACTGTTGTCATGAGAAGTGTTTGTTCAATGTGACTTGTATTTGATTAGATGTTATAATAAGGTATTTCGTCTCCTCGAAAACATTTGATTTTTGGCATTTAAAATCAAAATTTTGCAGAATCCTTTCTTAGTTTTCACTTAGGCCTATATTATGAAACGAAGGTACTAGCATTTGTTTAGGGGTGGGTAGACCCTAATAATCTTTTCCAGATGAGGGAAGTGGTCCGACTTAAAAGCGTTCCGCCCGCTTTGTAGCCGACTGGGGATCGTTTGGGAGCGAAGACTTTACATGGTTTTCCTATTTAGTTCCCATTCGAGCTACATGATGCGCCCATCTTAGCCTATATGTTATTATAATAACTAAGTACTTGGTGAGCTATATTAACCGTTGAATCTCATCATTACGAAAAGTCTACCCTTTGAGCTCATCCTCCTTTGTTAATTTTTTTCGATGTTTTGTTTTCGAATGCTCTATTTTACTGTTTAAGTGTTAAAAACCCATTTTTTTCGACCATACTATAAGTTAATACGCATGGGACGTAACAATGTGGAAATGATATAATCTTCACGATACAAAATTTCATTATGACATTGTAATTTTTTCGATTAATATCGTTCCCGAAACAATATTCAAGCCTTGAAAGCAGCAATTCAAACTGCGCAATAAACAATCCTGTATTTAAAACGTGAAGAGAAGCCTTGAAATGCCTGGACGCTGTCACTTGCCATCTATCGCAAAAGACTAGAACAGCTGATTTCCGAGCCGTTTGTTTGATGAATTACAATGCATTCTAAAAGCTTAAAACCCGACATTTATGGTCGAACAAAAACAGTCGTTTGCAGCTTGGCTATAATGGTACTCGTATGAAAATTATAAAACTCTCGCCTTAATAAACTCCATTATAGGCTCTTTGCATAATTTTTGGCACAGGTCTACATAAAACATGGATATTGTAATCCTTAATTTCAAATTCGCGTATATTAAGAACTGAAAACCTTATGCCTTTTATAATAGATTGTTTTTGTTATTTACTGTAATCTTATGGGAAATAGATTTTTATTCATTGTACTTTACCACAAACTAATAATGCTACACGATACTTTTTCCGGAAAATTATCAGAATAGTTTAATTATTCAAATAGTTTCCCTGTACTCTAATATTTTTGTGCTCGGGGGTATCAAAACGTGTATTAATGCTGACAGATTGACATGGAATTTAGAGTCGAACCAGTAACCCTCTGCTTATAATAATTATCTTCTCTATGGGTAAGAGAAAAAATTACATTCTCATAGTGAACTAAAATATCTGAGCAAAGAAAAGAACCTTTCCTAGCAAAAGTCCCATCTCTCATCGAAAGATGATATTATAGGAACTATAATTTGCTTTGAGATGGTTACGAGGGAAGTTTGTTGTATAGGACCAAGATCAGTTGGTATAGGACTGCTTGAGATTTTTCAGTTGGCGAGCCTGATGGTTAGGAAGATGGCGGGCGGGCAGTGGTGTTGTTTGTTCCTTGGAGTGGAATGTTTTACAATGAAGTAGTATAGCAGTAAATGTTTAGTGTTTGTGTCTCAGATCAGATGCTGCTATATCGAGTTCTGGAGACAACACACAGAATGAGGTTCGAATTCAGGCAAGTGTTCTCCACAACTCTTACAATTCGTATAAGGGTTCGTAGTCTATTTTGGCTAGAGTACTTTCAACCTTTCATTACGAATCTGTTCCCAGTTTTCAAACAGTGACCTACTGCCAATTCTATAGGAAATCATAGTAAAATAATACGTTAAAATTTGCGTAGCCAGTATCTAATCTTATTGCTTATTTATTTAGAAGCATGCCTATCTCAACATACTAGAAACATTTGCATAGAATGCAGCAGATAATTCAAGAAATAGCTCAGAAAATATTTTTAATTCTTAAATCGATTATATATCCAATAGGATAAAGTACTAAGTTATTTAATGTAAATTGAGAAGTTATTGTTTAATGTAAAATTGGAGAATCAAGCACCAACAAACAAACTATAGGTGGAATCATTGTGTTAATTATTTTCTTCACAGTCCGGCATGGGTTTACATATTATGTGAGAAAATTAGTCTCGCTCAATAAATGGTTAATTCAAAGTTTTCCTCCGCGGAGGATTTATTATCTAAACATTAGCTTTTAAACACTTATGATAGGCTTACAGTTTTTCCCAATGTTTATTTACAATTAAACAAAATTTGTATTTGTACTCTCTTAACCTATGATTGTTTTGTTTTGTATTCTATGACTGAAGCTGGGGAGGGGGGTTAAGGCTTATGATCTTGCTATTTGCTTGTCACCAGTTATTAGAGGTTCGAAGAAATGATTATCATTATGATTATTGTATGTTTAACTTCACTGTTTTATAAGTTCGTTTTTTCCATGACAGCACATAATTAAACTGCACTGTTGTAGTGCGGATATTTTTTTTATAAGCCATAGAACAGTTTTCAACATTCTACAGCTAGATGACTGATTATACATGAAGTTATTGTTCTAAATACTTAGAAGGAAAATATTGCTAATAGCCTACTTTTCCGTAGAAATTCCAAGAAAGTTGAATTTATTCTATTTATTGTGTGTCGAATAGTAGTTAGATAGCCATATCGTCTGCAACATTGAATTCCTAAGTCAGAAATTACGATGTGAAGCATATTTACAATATTCTCTTAAGCTGGAAAGGTAGAGTCAGACTGAAAAATGCAATTCATAGCCGGGATTTCAACCACAGTACTTCGGTTTTCCATGCCGCTGATCTGGCTCTTGAGTTCTCATGGCAACATGCCGTTACAACATTAAATTCTGCAACTGACTCACACATCCCATATTCTCTTACCTTACCACCATTTTAATTTCGATAAAATATTTTTTTTTCGCGAAAATTTCCGGAAAATTAGTTTGTCGGAATTCTTCATTTTTTCAATAAACATATGTATTGAGAAAATCCTTTATTAATTTATTAAACTAAAAATTGTCTGAAGTAAATGTAAGCTATCAATAACCTCCGAAATATTAAAATCCTAGGTCCAGTTACGTGCGTTCTCTCGCTAGGCAGCAGTTTGCTCAATCCAGAAAGTGCTTTGAGTAGAAAACTCCATGTTGAAGTAAAATATATGAAATTGCTGAAAACATCTCATTTTCGATAACAGCAGAAGCAGAAGCATCTATATTAATAAAAGGAAGTGTCTGTCCTCCGTCTGTCTGTCCGCGATGCCCAGCGAAATCTACTCAACACAGAGATCTGAAATTTTATAAGTAGGCGGACTAAAGGGTCGGAATGTGCACCTCGAAGCCGGAATTTTAATTTTCGCCTCCGTTCGTGAGTTATGAGTGAAAAACTGGCAGAAAACGTGCATTTTTTTGCGTTTTAGAAGCATCAGTTTCAGTAATAAATTTCAATATCAAATCACTTACAGATGGCTTTGGCTATTTTTGTCAACATACCTCATAGCCTACCTTGAAAATAAAAGCAACGCGATCGCTTGATTTTGTTAGTCCATCCTAGACGATTCATTTGTTTAGAGTGTCAAGGCCCACAGACATATGACATTTTCAACCTACACGGAAGAAGGATAATCAACCCTAAATATGGTCAAACATTGTTCGATTTGAACGAAACTCACTATACAGGGGTTTTGTGGGCCAAGGAACTCGAATCTGAGGTCGCTTTTACCAGGGGACGCTACCTAATCGTGGAATGCACTCCACGTGATTTAGGTGTTAATAATTATAATTTGAAATAATTATCGCGGGGGAAGCCGCGGGCACATGCTATTTGTCTGTCTGTCCACGATGCCCATCGAAATCTACTGAACGCAAAGATCTGAAAATTTAAAGATAGATGGACTGAAAGGTAGGCGAATGCACCTCGAAGCCGAATTTTTAATTTTAGCTTTCGTTCGCGAGTTATGAGTGAAAAACTGGCAGAAAACGTGATTTTAGCGCTGTCGAAGCATCAGATTTCAGTAATACATTTCAATGTCAAATCAATTGCAGTTGGCTTTGGCTATTTTTGTCATACCGTGGAAATAAAAGCATCGCGATCGCTTGAATGTTGTAAGCCCACGCTGGTCGATTCATTTGTTTAGAATGTCAAGGCCCGTAGACATATGAAATTTTCAACCTACACGGAAGAGGGATAATCAACATAGACCTAAATATGGTTAAACATCGTTCGATTTGGACGAAACTCACTATACAGGGATTTTCTGGGCCAAGGAACTCGAATCTGAGATAGCTTTTACCAGGCAACGATATCTAATCGTGGTATGTAATTCACGTGATTTAGGTGTTAATAAAATAATGATTTAACTATTATGCTCTTAATTTTTAATTCTTGAAATAATTATCGCGGGCGATCGCTTGATTTTGTAAGTCCATCCTGGACGATTCATTTGTTTAGAATATCAAGGCCCGAAGACATATGAAATTTTCAACCTACACGGAAGAGGGATAATCAATATAGGCCTAAATATGGTCAAACATTGTTCGATTTGGACGAAACTCACTGTACATGGGTTTTCTGGGCCAAGGAACTCGAATCTGAGGTCGCTTTTACCAGGCGACGCTATCTAATCGTGGTATGTAGTCCACGTGATTTAGGTGTTAATAAATATAATGATTTAACTATTATGCTCTTAATTTTTAATTTTTTAAATAATTATCGCGGGCGAAGCCGCGGGCACATGCTACTATTAGATAAGAGACTACAGGAGATTATATATATATATATATATATCATTTCAAAACGTCAAGAAGTATAACTTACTGCATAAAGAGACTAATTAAATTCTTAGTCATGCATATAATTACATCTATGCCGAGCTAAAGCTAAAGACATGCGCGGGGTATTATTTTCCCGATAACAGTAGAATCAAATGAGGGTGGATGCATGGGAGGAGAAAATAATCCCCCAGTGCAGCTGAACTTTTACAACTTCCCATTGTGGGAAAGATTTCCTGACGCACAGTGGTTGTGGTACTTAGAGCATCAGTTCTGATAACAATGAGATAATCCCATTACTTACAGACCGACGGAATTGTAAATAGACTGGTACACAGGTAGAATGGGGTGATTAACTGGGTGACGTATATCATGCTACCCTCGACAAATTGGCATCTCCCCTGATGAGAAAGAGAAGGAGGGAGTGTGAAATTGTTCCCTGTAGGACATATACCGGTGGCACATTGGATATCGTTGATGTTCATGTTTACTCAAAAATAGAACAATGTAATGGAGACAAATTTAAACCAACACTAAATGGCAACTAGCTTTGTAGATATTTTAATTATTTTCATTTTGGGATTATGTAGCTGACTGCACGCTCTATTTTTCTCTCAAAAAACGCCAATAAAGTCAGATTTTAGGTTGTAATGTTCTTCCGAACGTACAGAATTTATACCAATCTCTTGTGGTCCCTAAGAATATGTGAAATATCGTGAGGAAGAAAGTGGACTACTTAGATAACCTGAAACGGGGTTTATTATGCACTATGACATAAAACACATGACTGGACGTTACAGCTGACGTGAAATGACATCACAACACATTGGAATTTTTGTCTGACACAGAAAGGCCAGCATAAGATCAAGTCACATGCGATTTAGTATGGTCCAGATGCACACTGCCCCCAGTTATCACTAGCTAAACTAATATCACTGTTGTTATTCTAACCTAACTTCACCCAACATAAAGCTGTCTCTAGAACCTAACCTAGAACCTAACTAATGCCACGAACCTAGAACCTAACTTCCACTATGTACAGTAGAACTAATTTATCTACGTTTAAAGCTGTACGACTACTAATGAGACAGAAGATAATAGACATCCAATGAGAATCTCGGGGAAGAACTATGGGCTGCGTAACAGCACATAGTGCAGAGTCATACAAAAGAGGCAGCTAGTTTTGTAGTGATCTTTGGCCTTCAACATTCTGTTGTGTATAAAATATAACATACCAGAGATTACTTGTTTTCACGCCACCCTTCAGAGTTCACCACATACCGCGACCACTCAAGTAGACCTTTCATTTTCCAATTTCGCTGGTTCATTTTGTATTTTCAATTATTTAGTGGCCAACTATGATCAAATCTTGACTAATAACCTTTATTACGATAATGAACATCCAAGTTACGATTTCAGTTACTACGATTGGCTATACTTGAAATCAATAACTGATGCATATTTTCAATTTTGCATATTTTCACTCGGTAATGAGGTACGGGATCATATTCTGGGGCAACTCTTCCCATATTTAGATTACAAAAGCGGGCAATAAGAATAATATGTGGAAAGAAAAAAAAAGGGAATCTTGTAAACCGCTATTTAAAAAATTAAAAGTCCTCACTCTTACAGGGGAGTATATATACTCTGTTATGTGTTATGTAGTGAATAATATTGATAAATTTCAAACTAATTTTAGTGTACACGGACGTACTACCAGAAACATGAATGATCTACACAGACCAAATAACTCGTTAAAACTCTTTCAGAAGGGTCCTTATTATTCTGCAGTACAGATATATAACAAGCTTCCAAACAACATTAAATTATTATGTATTCAAAGAAAGAGCAAACCTTTCAAAACAGCTGTCAAGGAATTTTTAATAACTCACACCTTCTACAATTTGGAGGAATATTTCCAGCTTGGATAAATTTGGCAGCTTACAGTTTCTGTAGGCCTATATTATTGTTATAACATGCATGTATTTTTTGATCTGACGTGTTCTATATCCTTGAGCCCCGCTCAACACAGGATCTACAGGACGAGATATCTACATCTACATCTACATCTACATCTACATGGGTGATAAAACCAAATAATTGACTACACAAATAGCAGTAAGCTTTAGATGCTTACAAATATAATTGGAATAGGATTCCTCCTTTCAAATAGGGGTTAGGCCTGTGCAGGCCTATAAAAAGTTATTATTTCTAACTATTAATGTGATATGGCAATATTCCAAACTTTGTCCCCAGTCTAGAAATTGACTTACATGACTTGGTCCCATTAAGTGTGGGCCAGTTTATAATACATAGGTCACAAACAATAAATCAAGGAATTCACGGATAGTTCTGCTAAGGCATTTTGTATTTTGTGTTATGGGGTCATTAGGCTCAAGGTTTATTTCGAGGGCTTATTTTGATTGAGGAATGAGAATTTAATCAGCTCAGAGGTTTCAGATTAGCAACAGTTTAAGACTCAACGTGAATGGATACATTTCAATTTTGGAAAATTGTGCTGTTATTCATTTCACTAACCTGCCTACATCTTGTTCCGTCTGTTACAAATCTTCTAAAATACTTATATAACCTACTTTTTACATAATTGCCTTAGCCTATATTTGATTGCATTCGTCGTAACAATATCCAAACATTATGTCTATGTATTATAAAGTAAATCTTGGCCTTGTTCGAAAGCCGAAGTCATTAACTACGTACTATATATATATATATATATATATATATACTAGTGACTATAGCCTAAATTATAGCTACTTGATTATTAGTATCCACCTACTACGAGATTTCGACATTTTTTTTTTAATCACTGCTTCAAGTATGCTATAGTTTAGCTTGCAAATCATAAACAAAACAAACATTGTCGATTGCTACCTACGAAGGACTAGATTGTTATGAACAATGTACAATCGAGTTCACGGAAACTTTCCGATGCTTCTGGTTTCTTCTAGTGATTTTCTAATTTTAAAGTTGGCATTGAATCTCCTTATCATTTGTTTCAACACAAGTTCTGGGTAATCAAAGTTTATTGGTTTGAGTTTAAGTCTGACCATATGCCTATGTAGGCTACAACGCTCAGCCTAAGTGAGTGGTGAAAGGGGCGTGCTCAGAACTAATGTCTAGACTAGACTCTTTGTCATAAGTCTGGCACTCAAACATTAATCTATTAACACTGGTCGGTTTCAGGTCTAGGAGCGACTTTTTTACTTTATTTTTTTGGAGGGGGGATAAGACACACACAATAAGTGGAGGGTTGGATGAAATTTTCTTATAAATAGTGTATTTTATATTACACATACAGTTATTTGAAGTGAACAAAGGACATGGACAACAAACAGAAAGTGATTTCCCTTATCGAACAAGGCTAAGATTAATAATCTAGATTAATAATCTAGAGGCTCTTAGCCGTATCCGCCAAGGCTAAAAAAGGGGAGGAGCAGGGGTAGGGAGTGGGCATGGCATAACCTGTTTAGAATTACCTTACCAACAGAAACCACTGCACATCATATCGGAAAGATTTCATACACTGGAGTAGGCCTATTATCAAGAGAAGGTGATGCGACGATCTTATAACAAATGCAAAATCGGTTGGTGGCTCAGGTCTAATCCGGAGGTGGAAGGGACACAAATGGCTTCTGACGTCACTTTTGGTTATTTGGTCAACTATCTAGTACATATCAGCTGAAATTGTAGCTTACAGACACTCTCTTACTTATATACTCACTGATTTACTTATTCGTTAACTTCCTTTCTACTTAGCCTCTTGCTTGTTTTACTCAACACAATTGTAGACATGGATAAAAGTAGGCCTAGGCCTACTTAGTTTAATATTTTCCAAGAACGTTTCGTTGAGGAGCTGCAATTGATTGCTCTTTCTAAAGGTATTCTTATTATGACTCCATTCGAATTATAAGCAATCATAATATGAGATGAAAATTAAATAAAATGCTTTATTATTCTCAATCTACAAATTATACTATCATTATAAATGGAACCTATATCTACATTAAAAGTAGTAAAGCTTTACAGCCTAATATATTATTATATCTCTTATTTTTTGCTTTTGAAACTATTTTAAACAATGGAAATTCTAATCTACAAATTATATTATCTTTATAAATGGAACCTATATCTACATTAAAAATGGTATTACTGTATAGTCTAATATATTATTATATCTCTCACATTTTTTAAATTGAAATTTTAAACAATGGAAACTGAACAGTAAGCTGTGATTCTGTAATAGAATAAATCTACCTTCTTTACATCAATCAGTGATAAAATACATTATATAGCACCGCTGATCTCGATCAATAAACACTCTTATGTCATGTTCAGGGCTACACGAAGAAGCAGAAAGTTTGAAAACATGTCAGTGCTAGTTTTTAATTAAACTTTTTAAAGATTTTAATTATTTTACAGCATGACAAGATTACAAGACAATGTCATTTTAATTTTTAATAGTTAATGCATCCACGCCAGCACAGTAACATGCCCTGAAGATGGCATAAGAATGTCTGAAGGCCTAGGCAGCATAAAATAGATTGTTGAGCTGATGGTTTTAATTATATATTTTGTTTTACTTTATCAATCAGTGAGTTCATTTTAATTGTTTTATATTGACACTGTTAGCACAAAAACACTAGTTTCCTCTAGATCAGTGGTCTTCAAGCTTTTTTAACTAAAGGACTATTTTCTTTTCGGTGAAAGACTAGCAAGCCGCATTGATTTATCGGTTTATTAATAACATGATACTTCCGTAACACAAATACCGGTATATCATAATTGTATTACAATAACGGCAGGGATTACTAAACATTATACAAGTGTGTGTTTTATATTTAGTCTTCAACTTTGCAATTTTAGTGAATAACACAAAACACAATACATTCTTAAATTTAATGTGAGACCTGGCACTATTTCTTTGTCAATAAATTGCCAATAGTTGTAGTTAAAATTAGTATTTGTGTGTGGGCTGCCAAAAATTAATCCACAGGCCGCATGCGAACCCCGGGCTGCGGGTTGAAGACCGCTGCTCTTTCATCTCTGAGTAGTTGATAAATACCTATGAGCTATGACTCATCAAGAAAACAGCAACATAGCATTCCTAAAGGAGTACTTTACACAACTGTCCCTCTTAAATTACTTTGTTAAATGTGTTGTCTGTCTAAAGAAAGTCTTACCGGGATAATTGTTGGAAAGAACTATTTATATAGGCCTATATTAGTGCCTACAGCTAAAACCTGTTATATTAAATGTTTGTTAAAAAGAATACCATCAGGTTCCCTGATAGCCAATTGAATTCATGGGAAACTGTATGCTTTTTGAAATCTAATCAGAATTATAAACCTTGAAAATATAAATTACTTCGGCTTACTTGGTAGTATCACCTTCCTTCCTTGCCATAATATCGTAAAAAAAGTTGTGGAAAATGACGGAAAAAAATATTGAATGACGTTTAATGCCTTCCATTTCCTGTATTCTTCATGTGACATATTTTATGCTCTGCAAATGTGATTATAAAACATCCAAATTCACACATATCGTAAAATAATTTTATTACAAGCAATTTCAGAGAAAAAACTTATAGCTAATTTATTAGGGTCCGGATTCTTGGGTTTTAAACTTTTTTGTTCTTTGCTACCTAACCGTGATATCGTAACATAATTATCTGTTTCATAGTCATGACAATCACGTAGTCGAATCTTATAAAACCCAAAACTGGCTAAATAAGACGTTATAAACTAAAAAGGCTAAAACTGTTTTAATTAAAATAATATATAACGCTTAATCTAACGATGTAATTAATTTAATTATTATTAATGCAATACTATTTTTTTTTTAAATGACTGCTTACTTTTGTAATCTTACTCACTGTTGCCAGGATATTTGTAAGAGAAAATATAGATTTTTTTTTGTCATTTTAACCCAATTGTACAGGCAAAGGAAATCGTTGGTGAACCGAAATCCCAGTTTCTTTATAATCAAACTAGCTTAAAAGACCCGGCGTCGCCCGTGTTTTGTATTCTGTAATTGGAAATTAACTTATGAAGGATTTTCAATTTTAAATTCTAGGTCCTTATATAGGCATTTATAATTTGAAATAGGAAGAACGACTTATTACACTCAAACTATTCCCTCAGAAAACGCTTGATGTAGTTTTTTATGTAGTTTTTTAGGATCTAGAATTTTGCATCCCATCGCTTGTACAGTGCACAGCAAGCCTGGTAGAGGTTTAAATAAGAAGAAACAGAAATTCCTGTAACATAAAATTGTAATATTGAGGCGGGAAATTTCCCACTCTTATGTTACCATAAAGCCGTTTTGGGGATGAAATTAAACAGAAAGCATTATCACTTTCATACTTTTCTCTTCAAAAACCTGCGATATAATATAATAATATACACATTACCATACCTCGTTTTGTTTTCTATGTCCAGGGTAGAGAAAGTTATGTGATTCCATTATTTTAGTGGATTTCATTCTGTAATATTTATTTATAACATGAATTATTTTGATAACTTCTCTTATTTGTCAAAAGTGCATTTCATTTGTCTTTTTCCAAGCCCACCTGATACCATTTGGCAACAATATATTCTGTGATTTGGAATTGATAATTCTATGTAAAAAGGGATTAATTATTTTCAAAAACATTTAATTTTTGGCATTTAGAATCAGAATTTTTCAAAATCCTTTCTTAGTGAGCACCTACATTATGAAACGAAGGTACTGTCAAAATTCAAAGTCTCTACCTGTTATAGTTTAGGCTGTACGTTGATTCCTGTCATTCAGTCAGTCAGGACAAAGCCTTTTATATATATAGAGATTAGAGGCATTCTTAGGACTCTTACACTTGCAGTTTATTATAGTTAACAAAAGTAATACAGGGTTTATAAAAACCTAAAAATCCGGGCCCTACTTATAATTCATATTTTCTCATGGGTATGTAACTTAACACTTGTTTGTATACTGTACATATGATGGAAAAGATTAATTCCTTGCAGTTGAATCTAGGCTATTCAGTATCTCGAGGTTCTGGGATAGATGACAATGGACTTTCACTGTGACCTTTGGAGCCTGGTATACAATGACTAGTAACTACCTCTTTTGTTTCAAGGCATGAAGATAAGATAATTAGGTGGTATGGTTATGCTGCAATATCTAAGTCTTGGCTCCGGACAATGTCTTACGGGATACAAAGATCACCTGCGTGTTATCCTAGTGCATCATTAACGGTACACATCAATTGCTTTCTTTCCTTTCGTGTTTTCGTATAATATTTCATGATATTTAGTCACATGTGCATGCTATGTTTTAGTATTTTGTCTTAAAAGAAAGTAAAATGATAAGAGTATTTCCTGTTCATTGTACAGCCATTTACTTCCCGGATCAAACTGCCGAAGTATGATACAACGAGAGAGAAGGATCATAGCTAGAGACCGGACGTTAGGCACTTAAAAAGTTCAAAAAAGGCAGGCAAAAAGGCACTTAATAATTGCAAAATAGGCAGGTAAGATAGGCATTAAAACTGTCAAAATAAGTGCTAAAACATTTACATTTGCAAAAGGAGACAGTAGGTCGAAAAATATGAACTCATTCTGGTTGTCTCTTGTTACTAATTGAAATAAAACATTTAAATCATGCAGTATTTAATCAAAATAACATAGGCCTGCCCGATACACATAATATAGATGGATCTAACTGAAACACTGTATAAACAATATTGTTCATTTCATTAGAGCACTGTACCGGTACCACATTCGACGCACGATATTACCTTTACGAAGACCTTTGGCCAATCATTAACAAACATCATTGATTGCACATAATAACAAGATACTTTTTCAAATGTTCTACTCTTAGGGTACGAACAAGACGCAGCTTGGTTGGTCCCCTTCCTGGTCGCTACGCTGTTGAGCCAGGCGCCGAGCATGAAGTGTGTGTGCGCAAGACGCAGCGTGGTCGCTAGCTGGCAGGTCGCATGTCGCATGTCGCATGGATTAAGTTTCGGAATTATCTCCATTTTATTATTATTTCATTGTTATTATCTTCTCATTCATAAGGGTTTGAAGACACAGAAGACAATGGGAATGAGTTTATGAATTCAAAATCATTACAGGAAGCTAAATCACATATGTCACATTAGTTAAATATGTCACAAGAGTATTTCACTGTCTCACAGAGTTTCTAAATTGAATATGTATTTTATAGTAAATTTAATGCTCCACAGTTTTTGTTGTAAACCCAATACTTTAGGTGCTAGGACAGAATGTTCGCCAAAAAAATGGAGTAAAAACTTTTTTCGGCAAAAAAATAGTTTTTGTGGCAGGGAATATATTTTAATCGGTTTGAGATGGAGAACCAATGTATGGTTAGAAACATTATTATTATTATTATTATTATTATTATTATTATTATTATTATTATTATTATTATTATTATTATTATTATTATTATTATTATTATTATTATTATTATTATTGTTTTCTTGAGTTGATGCGACCGTTGTATTCAATCTAAAGAGCACAAGAAGACAATAAAACGAACACACTTAACCCCGCAACACGAAAATTAAACATAATATAAAATTATTAGGTTACTATAAATTATACAAAAATACTGAATATAAACAAGTCACTAACTGTAGCCATGACTGATCTCTACAACCCCTTCATTGAGTAGTAACAGTATTTATTTTGGTGGTCTGAGCTTATTACAAAGGATGTATCTTATAAACAGTCCATTGTTTGTGGAGCGATTGCAAAATGCACACGTGGAACGCCTGAATCTAGACTACACGCTAGCGGCCGGTCGCATGAAAAAAGAGGGCTAGCATTCTACCATGACATGACATGACTTCATTCTTCCTGCTGCCTGCGCCATGCGACCATCCCGGTTCCGTCTTGCGCGTACCCTTAGGTTATGCCTGCTATCAGACGGTAGGCCCTACATTTTTAGACCTAAAACGACCTTTCCACTTCTACAGACGTTATCGGAGCGTAGCGTGGAAGAATTTGTGGATCGGTATAAATTGAAACATTGTTTTCACCACTAAGAATCAGTCCTATGTCATTTTATAATTTATTAAAGTATCTGACAGTGGGTGTATGCAAATTTAAGTAATATCATTAACCCATGAGATGCAAATTACATGGATTTCACTAATTTTTATGTAAATTTTCAATAAAATGCTGTTTTTTCTTCGGAAAAGCGGAAATAGGCATTATAAGTTGAAATAGACAAAATAGGCAGAGTTAACTTTATGCCAAGATCCGTTATGCGCTTACGGCACGAGTATTGCATGCTATTTTTTGCACAATGATTATTTATATAAATTTAATTATATTAATTGTGATATCACCTGAAAATATTAAGTATAGGTATACATTCTTGAAGATAGATGTTTATTTCAGAAAGTGATTCGCATGTGTTTGTTGTTATGCGAACCGAATATTTGTCCTGGGGGGGCCTTGTCCATAAAGGCTTGTATTATGATGTGCCGTAAGTAAATTCATAACAGCACGGAAACACTTACCGCACATAGCAACAAGATTGCGTGTGGGAACTTACGATCCACAGCAACAACATTCGTAAGTACCACTAATTAGTTAAGTCGTGCAAAAAGACAATTAACGATGTTTTCTAACAAATCGCCATTAGATTGTATACATTACAGTAAAATCCATCACAATAACTGCCAAACGACCAGCTATTAAAGATATCGGCCATCTTCATTATTTGAGGAAATTAGAACAAAGTTGAAAGGCAAGGTTGTCATTATTGAGTTACGGACAGCGTTTTCCTTATGCAAGGCTTATTACTTACTATGATAGCCCTACATTCCTGGCATAAAAACTTCAGTCCTACATGGATTATTATAAGACTATAAGTAAAGACATTATTATTCGTTTGAACAAAAATACTGTAACATTATCCATAATAAGTTCAGTAGCAATTTCTATTTTCATTTTCAACATGCCAATTTTCCCCCACTGAATCCAGATCCTATATTTTAATTATTGTAAAATCTGTTATCTTTGGGAGATATACAGTAATTGCAGGAAGCTCAACCCACAACACTACAATGACTACATCGAAATGCAAGATAAGTTCTGTTCCTTGACAATCAGCAGTGCTTTAGTTGGGCCGGTACGCACCAGTACTGCGTACCGGTATAAAATTATTTTCCTTCTACCATACCGGGAAAAATATGTGCTCCGGTACGTCGTACTGGCAGTACAGGAACGAGATTGTCCTAAAATACTTATTAAAAATAATGTCTAATTCAATACCAAAAATGACAAACACTATTAAATTCGCCACAGATATGCGTTCTAATCTTCACCTTCGTGCGCATTTCTACAGTTACTTTCTCCTTAGATCACATGTTGGCTAGTCACCTTGTTTTCATAAAATGTGTGGGACCACCACTAGACGCTTTTGATCCTGCTCCATACGTCAGGTCATGACTACAAGGAGGCAATAGGTCAGCAGAAGAAACTGCATGCAGAAAATGTCAACCGAAGGATTACATTCAGTATGAGGCGATATGGAAAATTTTGAAATAAGATGAGTACCCCCAAAAAATATTTTCCAACTAAAGCACTGACAATCAGATGTTTAATTAACATGTACAGAAAGGGGGGAAAAAAGCGGACCAACTCTTGTAGCTGATTTTAGAGCCTTGTGATACGTAAATAAATGTAAGAAATGTAACGGAAACGTTTGTTTTCACAAGCAATGCAAATTACTTAAAATTATTTCTCAATTCAAGCAATTTATCTACACTAGAACAAATTTCAATACATTCCCTGCTATCCTGTGAATGCCGCTAGGCATGCGCAGTGGCTCATATCGGCAACTTAGATATTTTAGTCGGTCCGCTTCCCCCCCCCCTCTACCTGTACATAGAATATACAACTGAGCTAACACCGTATAATTATAGGCTTCGTATTAAAACAATATGCCTCCAAATGGAATAAAAAGTAAGAGTAAGTGCTATTCTCTCATCCGTCAATAGCTAGGCAATTCGTTAGTCTGTGAATCTGTGCCAATAATTCTTTAGATTTATACTGAGTGCTCCTGATTGATACTCTTTCTTCAACTTATACTATTGTAAACACGCCTAATTCAATGTCATATTGCATATATTTTGTAGGAGTTTTAGGGGTGGAGAAAGTTATATGCAATTAAGGTTCTTTTGCGTTTGTGTTTAAGCTATGCAATATTTTTTTCATATATTCCGATGTTAATGGGCGATACAGTGAATGTTTGTATAGTCTATATATATAGACTGACTTACTGACTGATTTAATGAATGACTGACAGATAATCAACGTAGAGCCTAAACTATAATAGGTAGAAACTTTGAATTTTGACAGTACCTTCGTTTTATAATATAAGTGCTCACTAAGAAAGGATATTGCAGAATTTTTATTTTAAATGCAAAAAATAAAATGTTTTGTTGGAGACATAATACCCCTTTACACAGAATTATCGGATCCAAAGATCCAAATCAAATTCCATATACAGTTCTCATGACAACAGTGTATTGTTGGCAGTGGTCACAGATCACCTTGGAAGTGAATGACGCGGGACTTTGACAAATTAGAGAAGCTATCAATATAATTCATTGGTGTAAATAAATAATGAAATCCACGAAAATAATGCACAATATGATGCAGTCACATAACATTCTCTACCCTAGACATAGAGAATACCATTCACATTTTGATGTAGAATAAGAGTTCGTATTGCAGGGACTGCATTTTCAGTTGTTTCAGTCTGAGTGTGTGCCAACGAATATGCCACATTAGAAGTCGGCAAACAAATTCTATCCACTGATATATTATTCATAGCTGTAGGCTTTGCATTTTTAGTTGAGAAATATGGATGTTTATCATAGGCCCTAAGCATGTAAAAGGAGACAAAATAGGTTGGGACATTTATGTAAAAACGATGTAAGTGTTAATAAATGTAATGTTTGATTATTTTTCTGTTAAATAAGTAATTTGAAGAAAACATCTAGCAGTTGAGTAAATAATCGCGGGCGAAGCCGCGGGCACCTGCTGGTACTACTATGTGTAGGAAGAGATTGCTTTATATCTCAAGCTCGTTGGCCTTCTAAGGATTAAGGTCTGGCGGGCGGGGGCCAGGATACCTTAGAATAATTTTGATTATATTATGGTATGATAATGTTAAATATACAGTGCAAACTTGCTCACAAAATCACTGTAATTTAGTGCGTTTCATAGGATTTCAAAATTAAAGGAGTAAAATTCTTTCACTGAGGTCGGTCATTAGGGTAATCATAGGAGGAGGGCTTCATCTGCCATCGAATCCCCAACTCAGTTGGTGCAGCATTAGTGAGGACAGTGAATATCCCGGGTTCGAGTTCAGGAGTCAAAAGATTCCTTTTTTTAAATTATCCTCAGATAACTCCTTTATTTGTCATTATCATTACCCACATGAACTGAGTAGTAAGTTAATAGTTATTTCAAGAAAATACAGTAAATTGTAAAAGACTGTATATATATTTAATATAAAATATACATGACTGTATATATATGTTTTAGATAAATATTATCTGAAATTTATGTGCAGTTGTTTATCACACAGTTTGTCTTTCTAATTTACACACTCTCTAGGCCTACTGTTGTAGGCCTACTAAATTGAAGATTGTGATTGAACTTATCATTAATTCTGTAGAGAAGCTAACGAGCAGTTAAACATTTATTCCAGGTGTCTGGACGATAACGGCGGTTGACAGGGGTCTGTAGTATTATCGACAATCATGACAAGTAGCCATTAAATGCATATAATGTCTCAAGAGGAAGCAATGCAATCAGTACACAGATGAGTGGAAATGGATGTCGTGTTTGACCCATCAACGTAATAGTTACTTGACACCATTTGTCTCTCGAGATGGCTCAAACATCCACGTGAATGAAACATTGACTGTCAATGAATGGTTTAAATAATTACCTCATTATATCAGTCACTCATGTAGTCGTAAACTTATACAGTAGTTAGTTAAATAGTTTCTGACAACTGAACACTTGATTGAAATTCGGCGGTACGATCATTTTAATTATCCTTTTCACTCCTGCATTCGTCATTCTAAAAATTATGTATAAAAGCAGATATATAAGTTTAATAGACGATTGTAATATGTAAAATGTGATGATTTTTCCCCTCTTATTACGAATGTCGTTCACGGATACCAGCTCTTCTACTAAAATTGCCCTCATCGATTCTAATCTAAGGGCTCACTGACGATTTTATTTGACGATTGTTTATATAAATATACAAATTCAGCTCTGAAAGGTTTAAATTAAACGTGTTGCCATACGTACGACTATAGTCGTATACATACGACTATTTCATAGATTTGTACGACGTACGACGCAAACATGTGTCGTATGCCTATTCATACGACTATTTTTAATATTAGCTTTTTATACTATTATTTTCTGTTTATTTTTTAGCAATCTACTGCAGAATATTTTCAATTTTGATAAACATGGAGTTTTTTCGTAGTTTATTTTGTATAGACATGTCGCTAAATGAATGGCGGAAAGTTATAATAGCCATTGTCGAATAAAACTCAGTCCCTTTATTTCTTACAAGCCTTCACGGGCCGGTGCCGCATCTCGCTTAAGTTGTATTGTTGTATTGTTATTGCTACTTCTCTCATTCATCCCCAAATATTTTATATTTTAGCCGCACGTGTGCAAAACGAAGCATGAAATTATTCCGATAAAGAGCAGTTGGTCTTATTGTTTTTGTTTTATTTTGACCAAACATAATAATCATATCATTGTTATTATTAATAGTATATGTTGACACGTGCATATCAAAAGTGGCTCTATACTTTTCTTTAAATAATATTTAGAAATCTTACTTTCTTATGGTTTGTAATTTATTAATATTTTATTAATATTATTATTATTATTATTATTATTTTAATTTCTTCCTGCTACATCTGCGGATAGCCGATGACAAAGAGTACCAACAACAATGGGTATATGTATACAGTTACGAGAGACCAATCAGACCAATGGGGGTAAACAGGTCAGCATGCGTGAGTGGAGCAGTGGCACGTTATAGAATTTACAAAAGCATTTATTTTAACCACCAATCTTGCATTTATAAAAAAAATGTCTGTATAGAGTACCTCACCTGGCAGTCATTATTATAATATTATTATTACCATTATTATTATTATTATTATTATTATTATTATTATTATTATTATTATTATTATTATTATTATAATTATAATTATTAGTATTATTATTATTATCATCATCATTATCCTGACAATTCGCAAAGTGTACGACGATTTTAACTATCGTACGACTATTTTCAATGGTTGGTACGACTGTTTTACGTTTCTGATCTGGCAACCCTGGGTTTAATGTAATTTTTTTCAGTATACTGACTCGACTGATATAATAAGGTGATTATGCAGTAATTTCTGTTGGAGATGACTGTCTTGCCTTGAAAACAACTCAATGCATTCACTTTTATCTTTACTTCATATGGGTAATATTGATCCTGTTTTTGTTTCAATGTGGTTTCAAGTTATTTTTGCAGAACCGCCTTCTTTCGAGTTTCTGTCTTTTAAATATCGTATGCAATAATAGTGTCAATGTTTTTTTGTTTTCAACGTTATTTGAGTACAATAAACAAAAAAATATATTAGTATGGATTCGACAGAACCGAAACGAGAGAAGCAAAAATCAGAAATCATAAGTAGGCTACAACACGTTGAGAAATAAGCTAAAAGTCACAAAGTCAGTTCAAAATTAATATAATAATAATAATAATAATAATAATAATAATAATAATAATAAGGGTTTATTTATATTTTCAAAATTTTGCACGATCTGAATTTTAGTAATCTGGAAGTAGTGTTTAATAGTGATTGTGATAGTCATTTTACAAGGAAACATGAACATATAAACAGCCAGAAAATTAGACCTACTAGATACAGAATAGGAGTTAATATAATTTATTTAATAGGTTTAATGAATTGCCTCTGGAAACTCAACAGGTAACCACTTTTAAATTATACAACGACAATGTTTATCGCTTGTTCTGGAACAAATATAAATATAAATTATATATTTTAATGGTCTCTTTAAAGATGTGGAAATGTAACCTATTTATTGTGTAAAGTTAACTAATTAGATAAAATTATTATGTCATCAGTTTGTAGACAATATATTTGTCAATATGGCTAAAGTGTGTGTATAAGGGCTTTATTAATCAGCCTTGGCTCATATAGTCATTTTATGAATATAATTAAAATTATTAGCCTAATACAATATTAAATTCTTTTCATATAGTGAGTTCCATTACTCCCCCCCCCCCTCCTTGGAGTCCGTGACAAGGAAAATAACAAGGAGTCCTAGGGTTAATAACATCTAACTTATAACTAATATGTTGGTAGTGTTATTTGTCAAACCTACCTGTATTGCAACTTCCAAAGCCGTATATGAACATTGTAAAACAATACGTTGTCATGAGAACTGATTTGCATTTGATAAATTCTTACTAATAAGTACTAAACTGGGCACTACTTCGGCACCTGCCAACTGATTTTGCCCAAAATCAATAACCTTCTTTCCAAGGACTTTATAAATGCGTATACAAAGTTTCATAAAAATCCGATAAAGCGTATTTGAGTAATAGTGCGTACAGGCACACGGATAGACGGAAAGACGGGCAGACATTTTCCGTCCCTCACACAATCTCATAAAGTACCATTCTGGCATTTAATAATGGAAGGTGAAGCAAGATCAGTGTACGTGAAATTTACAATCCAGCATTAGTCTTAAGAAAAGTAGATAGCAAAAAAGAACCTCAGATTGGCCAGTTTCAGGAATTCGCAGCTCAGACGCCAGTGATCGTGCTACCTTTTCCTCATACTTTAAATTAAGATTGCAATGATAGATTTCAAATCCATAGTGGTCTGTTATGTAAAAAACGCTTTATCAGATTTTCTTGAAACTTGGTATAGGGGAGGCCAGGGTAAAACGATCCCCCAGGGCAAAACTTTTCTCCGCCACAAATTTTGTTATTTCCATAGTAACAAGGAATTACTCTGGCTCATTTTTGTTCCGACGTAATAATCCTATATTACATGTTATAAAACATTGTTATTGCAGAACTGCTATGTCCGGTATTCACTGATCCACTTCACTAACAACCTTTTCATCTTTCACAGTCACTTCCCCACTACACAGAATTTTTTTTTTTACCTTAAGATAACTCGTAGTAAGTAAACACACATTAATGATAAATATTTGTCAATATTTTGTTAAACCCATTCGGTGGTAGTAATTGTGATATATAGTTAGTGAAGGGTATTTACTTACGTTACTGCTAATGAATTGCTTACTGAACGTATTATTATAATATTTAAATACGGTACTCTCTTAGTCCTAATAATAAAAATTTATGTTTGTAATAGTACAAAGGCTGTGCCAAATTTAATAGAAGCATGTGAAATGTTGTCTAGTTACTCCATCTGACACTTTGATAGATCAGTTTACCTGATTTTATTGTTCCAGTAGTTATATTCATGAATAGATGAATGGTCCTGCAGACTCAGATATAAGTACTGCGAAGTCTTACTCTCTCCCGTACAATTCTCTAAAATGCACTTAGAACCTTTTCAATGTTTACTCCTCAATTATGTGAAGTTAGCCTAAAACATGATTTTTTAGATACTAGAGTAGGATTACTCCCACAAAGTCTCTGGCCTTGAAGACTAACCCAGCCAGCGAGCTTCTCGTTACGTCTCGTTACCAAGATGCGCGGATTCGCTGCGCGTAAGATCAGTGAGCTACTGTTGAGCACAGAGTAAAGACCATGCTGCATGTTGCCAGTGGTAGAAAATACTGAAAAAATTTGAGTGGAGGGATAATGCCGCAGAGACAGAGGCAGACAACACGTGGAGTGGGATAGCCAATCAGGGTGCAGCTACCTCCCCTAGGCAGGAACTCTACGAACGGTGAGACTCAATCCTAAGGTATACACGTAAAAACCCAGAGACTTTTTGGAAGTAATCCTACTCTACCTATACAATGACCTGTAAAACATCTAAAATTCATATGTTAAAAGTTTTGCCTACAAAAATGAGACGAAAACGTTATATGTGCGCTTAATGCTGAATTTTATGTTTTTTGAAGCTGAATTTTTATTCACTATTTTTTATTTCGACATCAAAATTCCCATTTATAGTTTCATTAACTAAATCGGGTTTTGTACCCGAGGAAAAAATTATACAAATATAGGCCAAAGTGTGCATAATATTTAATAGAAAAAGATGGCATTTTTTAATTTCAAAATGGTCAATATTTCACCCCCCTTAAATAATTAGTTTATATTCTAAGTGTCTTAAGCAAGTGCACTCTTTGTTCCATTGTGGCTCACACTGATCATCTACTTGCGAATTCTGGAGATCGTTTGAAATAAAGCAATGCTGATACTTAAATGTAGATATTTGGTATGAATTTTGTAGAGTACTATCTTTTAAACCTGCCTTATATCACTAGGGGCACGCGTACCACAGTTTAAAACCCATGTTTCATTGATATCAGACAGTCAATATACCCTACTTTCAGATATGGAAATTCACAGACAGGGAAATTCACATATGTAATATAACCACAGATGTTATATTTGTTGCATTAGATTTGAATGCTCATAACTCCACAAATTTCACAGTTTTTGCTCAACCCAGCTGGTCAATGAATGTTTTCCGTTTGGGTCCATCTAATATTTCATATACAGAATGAACTTTCTCCCCCTTCGTTCCCTTCATGTTGAACGCATAAATATATGCGCACAGTGGGATCTTCGGGGGTCATCATAACTCCCCCTCGACAACAACCTTACTACGAGTAGCGGAAGTAATGACAGCCATATTTCACAAAAACTTTCGACCAAGTTAATCCGATGGACGAACCGAAGGGAATGGGCAGCGTAGCTTTTCGCTATGGGCACTGCTGTTGTTATTATTATTATTATTGAAGGAGCCACATCGAGGAAACGAATCATTACTCTGGTAATAACTGGCACCCTAAGCGGCCAAGGCCCCCCCTAACGCTACACGCCTGCGGCTCGTGCCAGCCACTGGTAGCTCCGCAACACCGCCAATATGAAACAATGGCCTATGTGAGCAACCACAATCTGATTTGTGCAAGCATTATACCTATTATGATACTGAATATTATAGAAGGGTTCAAAGTGGTAATTGCCTAGTAAAAAAAAACCTTTGTTTTTTTTTTTTTTTTTTAATCCCTTAATATTAAGTTTACAAAGACTTTTTTTAGCGTTGATCAAATTCATCACGTAATATGATTCCTCTCATAACAACATGTGATTCGTACCGTTGTTAAAGTAATGCAATTGAAGAAACACGAATTTTAGTTTAACCAGTCTTTAATATGTATATTGTTTATTTTAAATGTTCATGTGTGTTTAAAAGATATTATTCGTATACCGAGTCCTTATAATTTTAGTGTGTAAGGAAACTGAGAGGTGGAGGGTACATTTAATTGGTGGTAAATAACTAAAAATTAATAAATGGGTAGCATATAAGAAGATACGCATAACAAAAAAAAAACGGATTTATTAAAAAGAATGGGGAAATTTTTAATTGTAGTTAAAAGGAAATGGTTAAATTAAATAGAAGAAAGTAACAGTATAAATTCAAGTGAAGTAGGAAATAATATATAACATACTTGGTTGTTGTTTTTAAGTAATAGGTAGAAATAGTTATATAATGTTTGTTTAGTAATGGAGGGACTGAATGGTAAAACAAAAATGTAACCATAAGTTCCTGTTTGTATGAAGATGAAATAAACCTATTTGTATTTGTATTTGTATACCGAGTCCTAGAGGGATAGTCGCAAATTATTTTCGTCGATGAAAATATATTAATCTATATTTCATTATAGTTTAAGCCTATATAATTTACCATTTAAAAGATCGCTATAAATATTGCTAGTGTGGTGTTTTAATTTTGTTTAATATCCCCTTTGGTAGTATGGCCTATCATTATATTCGGCATCGTCATCATCGTCACCATATTCACAATTGCTTCACTGGCTACCTCTAATGCTGATTTTATTGAATAACTCAAGTTAATTTTTCTTTTATTGCATTAATTTCTCTTTTAGGCCTATTACTTGTAGTATTTATTAGCAGGTGCTCGCGGCTTCGCCCGCAATTATTTTACTCAATAGAAGTTTTATTTTAATCATTTAGGCTATGTAACAAAAATAATTGAAAAAGTCCTATATTTACCATAACGTCGTTTTTATATAAATGCACGAATAAATTATTTTATTCATAATTACTGTATATTGTTTTATGTAGTAAATAAATACTTAATAAATAATATAATATAATATAAAACGGATCTTGTGCTGCCATATGTGCATACAGATTCGAAATGAAATGACAAAACGACCCACAGATTCATGAACCTTACCAAAATCATGCATAAACAATTAAAACGCTCTCCTCACGCAGCGGTCCCAGGTTCGATTCCTGGTCGGAACAAGTTTCCTAGGGGGGGTTTCGGAGCTTTTTCCGAGGTTTTTCCTCACCTGCGAGACGAATATCGGGAAATTTAAGGCTCCTGGTCATCTGGCCGTATCACATATATTAAGACAGGACTCGCAGCCGGTGCTTCAGGGTAGATGTTAAGTAAATTCAAATCCAGCATTTTGTCTTTGTAAGTGGAGGAAATCCCGAAAATAGGTCACACACACAGAGGGCAGCAGGCAACGGGATTCGAACCCGCAACTTCCAGACTATGAGAGTCCGTTTTACCTATCATCTCCTAGGCCACTCCTTGTGAAATGTATGTTTCTCACCAGGAGTTACACAGTGATACTTTTTATTAAAATTAACGTCTAATAAGGAAATATATATATATATATTTAAATACAAACATGCAACTTAAATTTTTACTGCTTAGTTTTGTGCTTCATTCATCCTTGCCAGTAATATGCGTTATGTCTGCTCTTGGGAAATAAAAATCATAAATTACAAGTGATCGGAACGATACAACTGTACAGCTAATAAATTAATTCATACTCCAAGCATTTAATTTTGTTATTAAAAAACTTCATAATTTCCAATATAGGTGAGTAATAGATGTTGTTTTAGTACCACCTTATAGGCCTACCCTCAATTTTATTTATTAATGATAGATGTTCCAGGGAAAATGTTCTGCCAATATCAATTACAATGTATGTTTATTAATTGGGTAAAATGAAATTACAAAATGGATAAATTTGTTATCTTAATGAATAAAATCCTTATAATATAATTTGTCAGTGAGATATCTCAGCTTATGTTTACTAAGTAATTAAAAATGAATAGCATCAGAGGCGTAACGAGGGGGGGTTTCGGGTTTGAACCCCCCCCCCATTGATTAAAAAGGAAAATTGTACAATTTATTTCATTATTGTGATATATCATCTTTTTAAAAAAATCTGCTTATAAATTACTTAATATAAGTTTAAAGCGTAGGAAGCTTAAAACTCGTTATTGTGCATCTTGATTTTTAAAATTTTCCCGGCGGAGGGCCCCCGAACCCCCACACCCCCCGATATTATAACCCCCCCCCATATGGCCGGCCTGGTTACGCCTATGAATAGCATCAATATATGTAGTATACAAATAGCTTGGGTCTGGAAAGACTTTATGCCACTTGTGCACTGAAGGGGTGGAGGTAATTTACCTCTTAGTATATGGAGGTCCTCGGCGCTAATGTGAATGTTTGGTTGCTCACTACTGAAACTGTTACGGTACAGCTGCCAACACTGTTTTCCAGTTGTGTAAACATTAAGGCTCACATCATATTCTTTATACTCTCGTTAAAAACGTTAATAATACGTATTTTGTGTTGTTTAGAATAGTGGATATTTGTTACATATTTTAATTCATTGTTTTAATGGGATTGGTCTAGTTAACTTCTTCTTCTTCTTCTTTTTCGCAGTTTCACCTCCCCCTTTTAGGATTTAAGCGACCCAAGCCGCCCGGGCCTTACAGGGCCGCGACCTGTCGGGAGAGGGATTATCTTTGGATCACATACATACTTTTTTGACCAGACAAGGACATGGAGGGCCTCCCCGGATGAGTGATCAGCCCAACGCGAGGCCACCTCCGAGACAACACGAACACACAGGACGATACACACCATTCACACACACACTCACTCCAAACAAGGCGAGGATGGGGATGAAGATGATAATGACGGCCAGATGATATCCGGGGACCACAAGGGCTCTAGTTAACTTAACATCAATTAATTTTAATCCCCTACTTTCGAGCATAATTTTTGCAAAAGTTTAATTTACTCTTCAATAAAATTAAGATTAAGATACTTTTTGTTAGATGCCTTAATTTTTTTAAATATTCTTCCCACAACTGTATGCTACCTAAAACAAAAAACATAAAACATTTTACATGCAGGATAACATTTTAAAAGTGTCACCACGGATGGAACTCTCAAGGAAACAAGGACTTTGTTATTCTCGCTTGCTTACTCACTGGCAATAGACAATTCCTATGCTAACTAAAGAAATATTATCTATTTTATGGAATCCGGAGATTCATTACCGCGCTTACTTGATGATAACTCTATCCCACCATCCCTTGCAAATCCTACTTTCCTTAAATCTATCCTGATATTGTCCTCCCACCTTTATCTTCCAAGCGGTCTCTTTCTTTCGGGTCTCCCAGTCAATATTTTTTAGATAGGCTATGTCTTTCCTCCCCCATGCGCGAAACATGCTCAGCCCATTTCATTCGCGCTTTTTTAATTACCCTTACTATATTCAGTGAAGAGTACAAGTTATGTAGCTCATCATTATGTATTTTTCTCCAATCTCCCTTTTGCTTAGGTTGAAATATCTTCCTAAACACCAGGTTTTCGAACACTCTCAGATTAATTCTTCCGGGAGATCATGGGCCAAATGAGTGGTTCCTCAATATTAATTTTGACCCCTTAAATTCTGAAAGATCCAGACTTCTTGCTGGTCTACCAGGAAATTAGGAATATTCCCTCAGATTCATACCATCTAGCCAGCGACTTACATGTACTTATGGATGATATTTTTCTTGTGAAGAATTTGATTATAAGCTCATAGATAAGTCCCTTTGCGTTGCCCACCTCCTTCGCCAGATTTCCATGGTCCTTGAATCTTACTGTAAGATCAAAATTATGAATACTTTGGAATGTTGGGGCTTTAAAGTAATGTACACTCGAAAGTTGCTCCCTTTCTTATCCCGCAAAAATATTGTTCAATGATACGGCGTAAAAATTTGCCCCATGGGCACGATACTACATGTGCAAGTTCTCCATGGCATTGCCTACAGTGGTTATTGTCCTAGGATCTGCCTTGTAAACATCGTACAAGACTATGTATATAGACATTAGATTAATCTTGGGATAGCTTGCTCATAGGCCTACTGTCTCTGTTGAAATCCGTATACTGTATAAGAAGTAGTACTTTTCTTTGTCGCTCTAAAATACATTAGTATAGTCGAGAAAGAAGGACCCAAATAATTATGAACATATAAAAAGTTAAAAAAGTTAAAAGTTAAAATTAAAAAGTATTTTTTTAACAATGGTAAGGGCTGCAATATAATTTATTCCATAAAATGTGTGTAAAAAAAAAAAATCTGGCAAATATAAATAATTATCACGGAAAGATAATTCAATTTCTCATATTTGTTCTCCTGTATTCCCCTCACATTTTATAACATTTTACTTATTTTATGCTAATAATACGAGTATAATCCTGTAATATTATTCACTTAACATCGATACAGAACGTAAATAGACCTACTAACCAAGCACTATGAAAATTTGTCATTTATGTAACACTACGTAACTTATTTCTTCCAGCGAAGCGATTAACTCTAAATACTACTATTGTATATTAATATTATTCTCATAATTATTACTTTAATAGCAATACAATCCTGGATATTAATAATTTAACATTGATACAGAACATAAATACAAACCAAGCACTACGCCTATGCAAATCCTGTAAGTTATGTACTTATACCAATGAAATGATTAGGCCTAACCACCAATTCTATATTAGTATTATTCTCATAACCATCATCATATTAGTAATAATCATAGCCATCTAAACACCAAATTATTTTTTTTCACTCTTATTATGAGTGCCAGTCTATCCTGGATATAGCAGGGATAAACCAGGCTGCAGAAATGCCAGGGGATTTTATGCAGACCTCCCTCAACTCCAATAAGTCCTACAAGGTTGAGATTGAAGGTAGGGAGCATTGGGAGGCTAAACACCAACACCAATCAGGTGACATCATCTGGTTTACTGATGGGTCCAAGACCAAAGAGGGTACAGGGGCAGGTATCCTTGGAGTGCAGCCCAAACTGGAGAAATGGTATCCATTGGGCAAACTAACCACTGTATTCCAGGCAGAAGTCTATGCCATCAGGGCTTGCGTGGAGGAGAATGTAGACAGGTGCTACAGAAATTGTGCCATCTGGATATACTCAGACAGCCAGGCAGCACTGAAGGCACTAAGGGCATCCTACACGAGATCAAAGATCGTTAAGGAGTGTCAAGAAGCCCTAGAAAAACTAGGGGAATATAACAGACTTACTCTAGCATGGGTTCCAGGCCATGCTGGAGTAAGCGGCAATGAAAATGCCGACAGGCTGGCCAAAAAGGGTGCACAGTCCCTATTTGTAGGCCCAGAACCTGTCCTGGGTACTACCAAGTTAATGGTAAGGAAAAGTCTATTAAACTGGGTCAAAAGACAGCACATAGACTACTGGAATAATATACAGGAACAAAGACATGGTAAGCGAATGATGCCACAACCATGTCTCAAAAGAAGTACTGCAATCCTTAATTTAAACAGGCAGCAGATAAGACTCATGGTAGGGTTGATGACAGGCCATGGGAAATTTAAGAAACATCTACATAGAATGGGTCTTATAGAAAACCCAATATGCAGGAAGTGTGGTGCACAAGAAGAAACGGCATCACACTTAATATTCCAATGTGAAGCACTGGAAATAGATAGATTCAATCAATTTGGGAGCACAGATCCAAAAGAGATTGTAACTAGCAACAACCTAGTCACTGGGCTCCTTAAACTTATTAAGGTATAAGGACGGCAATACTAGAAACACAGGAAGAAAACCGCACAATAAACCTTACGTTTCAGTGTGGGCAGGATGGGGAAGGTTCCTCCTGATTATTATCTTTCCTGTAAGATCTAATCTAATCTAATCTAATGAGTGCCAGTCTCAATTGAATCAGAATCGTGATATCACCTGTCTGATGAAATAATACAATTTTCAATGTGCAAGCTACCTCTTTCTGTTGTTTCCAATCATTCTTTAGATGGGTTATACTGTTTAGTCATTGGCAGTACTTCATTTGGAAAAATAACATTTGTTTTGTTTAACTTCAAGCTACTCATCATTGACTATGGATGAAATTTTATTTATTTATTTATTTATTCCAGAATTTCAAAATTGTTTCAAAATTCCAAAATATCTATTTTCAAAAATCAAGGTTACAAAATATTTTCTACTATAAAAAACAAACAATTACATAATAATATAATATAAGTATAATATTAAGAAATAGGCCTACACCCAAATGAGCAAGACTGCTCGTGCTCATGCTCAAATTTCAGTTACTGTAATAATTTATTTCGGAGTTATAACTAAGGGTGGCGTGCACCATCCAGGAGTAAATCTTACTAAAGTAGTAAATTTAAGACGGAGACCTGGAGTATACAAGAACCAGTACATCTGTCTCACTCTTTAAGTCATACGAGTAATGTGCTAGAGTGAGACAGACAAACCGGTTTTTGTTGCGTCAGGTTCCCGTCTTAGATTTACTACTTTAGTGCTTCTCTTTTAGTAACTTACTCTTTTAGTTGGTGTTGGAGAGCTCAATTGATAGTTACTTCTTTAGTTGTAACTAAAGTAGTAAACGATTTTTACTAAAGAAGTAGTCGAATTCTGCGCAGAACAGAGCAGAAACGTTAGTGCAGCGCAGCAGAACACGTGCATTTCAATTGCCAGTATTATTCAAGTGCCAGATAATGAAAAGGAAAGGTTCGCTGAAACAATGAATATGAATTTGGGTTGTTCCAAATATTACTAATGACAATCTTCATGTTTTAAAATAGGTCTAATAGTAATGTTTTATTCATTACTAATTTCAATTCCTTCAATTGAGTATTTTCAGTTTAGTAGCTTACGTATGGGTACTGTGATTACAATTTTTGTGCAAACTATTTCTGTATTATAATGCAAACAATTGGAATTTCCAGTTGATTTTCATACGTAATTGATTCACTGTCAA
The DNA here is from genome assembly GCA_964059195.1 of Ectobius pallidus. Taxonomy (NCBI): domain Eukaryota; kingdom Metazoa; phylum Arthropoda; class Insecta; order Blattodea; family Ectobiidae; genus Ectobius; species Ectobius pallidus. Next base: position 93,776,516 of record CAXKWD010000007.1, read on the forward strand.
TATTATAATTATTTCTCTCATAATAATAATAAAGTTCTAAAATATATTAAAATATTTATACTTCCTAAAGTTACATATTCTTCCCCAAAAACGATAAATCAATTATTCTATAGTTGTTTATCATAAATCTCACTATAATGAATTATTAATACTTATTGACTGTTTAACAATATTAATAAGAAGTATTACACAAAATCATGAAAAAGGGGGGATAAAAAGGATAACAAAACTAATAAGGGGCATTATGTTTCTGTCCTTTTTCAAATGCACAGAACATTTACTTAAAAAATATTACCTTATAAAAATAATAATATTACAACTGAGAAATGTAATATTTAAACAAAAAATGGCGGTACAATATTTCGGAAGCTATGAACTCCAATAATAATTATGTAGATGGTTGTGTGTTTAAAAATAATTTCAGTGACTACTTCTCTAGATCCTGTGCAGCTTCAACCTCCGGGCCCCTCCTTAAAATTTTCTTTCGGCACTCATGTTCGCTTTTTTTTTCTATATAGTTTATAATGCTTCTCACTTTCCTGTCCACAGGGTTAATTAAATAGTTAGCAGCATACTATAGACCTGCAGGATCTGTTATAGTTTATTCCCAAACATGAAAGTCTCGTCTCACTCCACCATTCGAGACTTGGGGAGTCTTTAAGGAATGGTTTTACAATGTGTCTCCTTCTCAATGTACGCTAATCCCAGAGTCAGTCAAATTTTCTTCCGATGTAGCCTGTTTGGACATTTTTACACCTGGGTTAGAAAAAAGGACATATTATTCATTAACACTGCGGGTGCAACTATTGAACTTTTAGCTCTTATAATTATTATTATAATCTGGCATTCGCAATGTTGTGCTTTAAGTTAAGCTATAGAAGTGTAATGTAATAAAATTAATTTACAATAATTACATTAAATCGTTTAACAATGAGAATCACCTATTGTTTAGTAATTCTATGGTTAAGTAGCAGGGGGAAGTGTTTTCTGGGTAGCTCCAAGAACGGAGGCTTTCATTTATTGGAATGTACTATACCTCGCCGATATCTGTATCCATATGATTAGCTTGAAATGCATCGTCGTTTTCTGACCCAAAGTTAGGGAGAACTGCAACATCTAAAGGCCGATCCAGCTAGGAAGATATTGAAGAGCACATGAGCTCCTTGTACCGTGCAATGCAAACGTCCCTTCCACCCACTCTTCCCCTCACCTTTGGTGGACGTCTTCCTAGTTGGATCGCTCTCCGCAATTATATTTCCACATTTGACTGGCTGAAATCACATGGATGTAGTGAGAATCTGACATCGTTTCTTCCAAACGCCAAAATTTCATGTAAGGATTTATGAGCTTAATTATTTACGTTATTAAATGCCCTACTAGGTATGGTTCGCTTAATATTTATTAAATCACCTGCCACAACTCTCATTTTTGGTATACAACCTTCTTCATCTCAATAACTTATCCTCAGTTTGAACTATGTAATCCATTTAATGTGATATGTAACTCATAACTCACGCAAATGCCACAGAACACACTTACTCCACAACTTTACTCCACCCCCTGAGCAGGAGTAAATATTGGCCTTATTTACTCCACAACTTACTACGTTAGTAACGTACTCCGTGTTGGTGCTCTCCACCACTTGTGGAGTAAGTTCATTTACTCTGGGAGTAAATAAAATTTTTACTTCTTTAGTACATTCCTCTATGTTGAAAGCCGCCGAGTTTAGTTTACTCCTGGTTGGTGCACGCCGTCCTTACTAAAAGAGTACGGTTACTAAAAGAGTAGCTTACTAAAGTAGTTAGAACTAAAGAAGTAAGGCTTACTAAAAGAGTAAATGGCATGAGTTTGGTGCACGCCACCCTAAGTTATGTCAATTTACTAAAGCTTTTATTTAAAAATCTAAATAATAAAACACAAAGGTCTTATAACAGGTACTTTAACAGGTACTTTTACAGTGTTTATTATAAATGAAACTCGAAAAAAAAATAGCTACTGTGGAGTAGGCCTACTATATCTCCGAATTAGGCTTTCTTTTAGTCAGAATCTTAATAGATATAATAATTTATGAGTTACGTTTATCAAATTTAATTAAATTTAACGGTCAAGGTAACGATCCATTGAAACGGCCGTATGTCATGCAAATATTTCACGGTCATTGCTAAACAAACATATTTCATGCTAGCTGGTCGACCCACATAAATTCGTCTAATTCGGCAGCTGATCTCAGATATAACAATGAAGCATTGTGCTGCACCATAGGGATATAAAGTACCTGCACTGGTGCGTAAACAGGATAAGCGTAATAAATATTACGGCGAGGGTGTGTCGAATTAATTATATGAAGGTAAGGGAGTAGGCCACAAAACCTAAGTCTATTGTGAGCGTGGTATGCCTTTACCTTCTTCCAATTTCATGGAAGAATCAATTTTCTGAACTTATTTATTTCATGATGTTAAGTAAAATGTTTTTGTGGATGGTTCTATTCCGTTCGCCTCTATGAGTAAAAAAAAATGATGACTTTAAGTTTTAACTTTTTGGGAACAATATTATAATTCAGAGCACGATTTTCGGTCATATTAATTACTGTGGGTAAGAATTTCAGGTATAGTATTTATAATCCTTAATAAGATTGCATTATTATCTTATTACCGTAAAAAATCTATTAAAATTTATTTCCTTCAAGCATTGTCAAAGTACAAAAGAAAGCAACACCAAGTTTCAATTTCCAGAAAGAAAATGCTGGAAAACTACTGGGCAATTAAATAGTCTAAATTATGGTTTCAAACTTCGTAATATTCTTATTGCTTAGAATCTTGTCTTTTATCAACAAAATATAGTGCCAATGAAATACTATTTAACATTACTAATAAAAGCTTATGCTTTACTGTTCATTTGTTTCGTCCTGATTTCTTCCACTTATTTCTATTTCTAAATTACCAACATAAACATAAACTCATTTGTAAAATTAATTTCTATTTCTTGTAATTTTGTATTTTGTGATTTTTTCTATGCACCCGTCAGTATTCAGATTTTCTGTTATAATGACCAAGTTTTTATTAAATCCTTGAATTTTGTCTTCCATAGGTTACAAGTTTTTTAAAACATGGTCACAATAAATAATTAATACACTGGACCGGCCTTCTCATGGTTTCCACAGTCGCTAAGGTAAATGCCGGATTGGACACTTCGGGCCGCTATTTCACCTTATATCATATTGTAATCATAATTTAATATAATTTAAAATTAACTGCAACCATTAAAACAGAGGCACATTAGGCTAAGTGTTACCCGGCCTACTGATTAATCCTCAGATTCTAACCGTGATAACTAATACCTTGAAGTTAAAACGGTATGAACGAAGCTAAGAAATGACGCGATTTTATTGTTGAAATTTTCCTAGGTGTACTTTCTGTGTGCGACGATATTGGCACGTGTGCCTTCTCAGATATCGCAATTCGCAATCGATACTATAATGCTATATAATAGGTTAGGGGTTTACTGCTTGGTTTGGCATATTATGGTAAGTGCTCATGGAAGAATTTTATTGTCTCGTTACTGTTCGTATAGCTGATATTTCTTCCGGCAATACCTATCTCATATTGCTTTGAAACCTATAATTTATTTCTTCTCTCATTATGACCATACTAAATAGAAAAATGGATTTAGTCTATAAGATACAATCCATTAAACATAGTATCCCGTTGAATCATTATTTGACCTACATACTGATTGAAAACTTCTTCCAATATCAGTTTCCTGCATGTAAAAGATATTTATGAGACAAGAAGAGATCCATTGCATAGATGAACCTTCAACTCAAGAACAATAATTATGAGTCTAATGTGGCATCGTTTTTAGACTTCTTGCATTGTAGAACTCATATGAAACTGAAGAGAAAAAGAATTATGTAAAATTGACACCCATAGTTCAGTCTTCTCATCTGAGGAGTCTTAACGCAAGCTACTGTAGGCCTATTAGATGAACTTAAACATTTCAGTCTACTGAAAATGGATGTCCCTACACTTTACCATTAACCTTTTTAGCGCATCTTGAGAACTTAAGTTATAATTTTCTTGACTCCAGTTCCTTTTTAGGATTTGTTATATATTTTTATTCAGTCAGCAATAAAAAGAGCATAGTAGGTTAGGGAAAGGCTATCCTCACACGTTGGTCTTGCAGCGAAAACCTGTTCTCTTATAACAAAATGTATATTCGGGGTGTCATATGCAGTTTGTTTTAGGTAAAAATATTTTTTTAACACACACGAGGCAGTTTGAATATAGCAACGCAGCTTTGTAACCTTTTTTTCACCATTTTTTTTATAAACTCTGCGCGTGGGAGCAATCTCTCCTATTCCGCCGCGCTCTTTTACAACTGAATGGTTTATGGCTGATATTGCAAAAAAATAGTCTACTCCATTGTAGTTAAGCATAAATTGATTATTCAATTTCAACAAATATTCAGTCGGTTATTTAGCTCACAAAACATTTTATCATAACTCATCATATTTCAGCACAGTCTTCGTCTTCATGATCCATCAGATTTCAGCACAATTTTCCTCTTCATAATCCATCAAATTTCAGCACAATCTTCCTCTTCATAATCCATCAAATTTCAGCACAATCTTCCTCTTCATAATCCATCAGATTTCAGCACAATCTTCCTCTTCATAAACCATCAGATTTCAGCACAATTTTCCTCTTCAAACAGTTCTTATTAATTGTTTGTTTTTGCTAAGTTTGAGAAAGTATTTTAATAAAACCGTCATTAATAATAACCATGGAAGTCGGATGCAAAGCACGTATTCAATCCTCATCTACATAATGTTGAAAGATGGAGGTGGTTGGAATGTATGTCCAGTCACAACATTGAACATCCTACAAGACTTTTAAGTTTTTTAGTTGGTTTTCAATCAACACACATAAACCTTAGAGATATTAAAATAATATATTATTAACTAATATGCCAGAGGATGATCATGCATTGTAGAAGATAAATCTATTCTTATATGACGAGTGTCCTCAAATATCAGGATAATTTTCTCCTCATAGGAAAGAATCAGGTCTAAGCCCTTCAAAATATTAACAATACTAGAAAAGTTGTGCGATCTTAACGAACTCTGGTGGCCTATAGGCCTATTCAAACAATGCACCTAATTTTTCAAAAGAGGTAACACCTTTAGTACCGTCCACATTGCAAGGGGTTGGCGATGACTACCCTAAAAGTCAGGCCTCCACTAGAGCACCACGAGAAACCATAACTAACTCTGCAACTTCTCTAATTATGCATTCTCTGTGTTGTCGCTGATCTACAACTGTCTCAGCCAAAACTATGCTCAGGAGTTAACACACAATGTCATGAACTTTAGCTATGATACCCAAGCTGAATGCCCCGGATGGAAAGATGTCATGTGAGGTTAAGAGAATTTCGGCTTGTTTTCCCTTAGTTTATATAGGATGTGTGTGTGTAGAGAAATGTAAGCAGCTGATTCTCTGCAGACCTTAAAGAATGTAAACTCTAGCCATTTTCTCGTTCGGTTGTTAGTTATTATTAATTATATAGAGTATTTAAGCACTGATTATTACTTTATCCAGTTTCTGTATAAGGCACAGTTTCCCCATATCAATCTGTGGGCTCCGTTGCCAGCTGTTACGAAGGCCCCCCCCCCGCCCCCATAATAAAAACGATATTTGCAGGAACAATTTTCCACAATAACATTATTATTATTATTATTATTATTATTATTGTTGTTGTTGTTGTTATTATTATAGTATTATTATTGATCATACAGCGCTTTAAATTTTTAGATTTCAGAATATCTGTCTTAATAAAATTAAGGAGTATGCCCAAAGTATTTTTTTTTATTTATTTTTTTTAATATTGATTGTAATCTGTTCTATTTTCTTCTATAATAGGCCTAATTGTTGGCATTTTGCGTGGACCGGAAACGAGATTGAGCAAGAAGTGATAGGGACTTTACATAGTCTGTATATTCTGCAATTATTTAACTCATTTTCTGTTCTCTTTGTTCACAGGTGAGTGTCAATTCCTGCTTCTGAAATATCTCCCTGATGGTAAGTTGTGAAAGACAGTATAGTACCGATATATTGCAATACAAGAATGGCAAGTGCGTCTTTGGAGAATAGAAGAATAGTTTGAAAAGGCGTCTGCTGTAGTATAATGTGAAATATTTTAAAATAATCGTACAAAAAAGCTTTCCTCACAAAAGCTTTGTAACTTGCACGCTAAGAAATCAAACGGTGTATTGTTTTTCTTCTGTTCTGCCAGCACTCCTTTGCGTGTCTTACTTGCGTTTTTTTCAATTAATTTAGATGAATCAGTGCTCCAAAACATCCAAGGATTTGGCCCTGATTTTAAGAGCAAGTAGAACTACCGGTATATAATTACATTCAATAGTAAGTCCTTACAAAGAAATAGTGCTGAAGTTCTATGTGTTTTGTATTAGTCAGAATTCCTTTGAAACTCAATAATGCCTTTCATATGTTTCGATCAATATTCAACTGTAAATGAACTGAGGATTTTTCTCTGATATAAAGAACAGGCAGTAAAAATATGTGTAGAAGAAAAATATGACAGCCAATAGCATTTACAAAATTATCAAATATTGCAGTTCCGTGTTTTTCTTTGGCCCTTGCAGCATTTATTTCTTTTAACAAAACCTTTATTGCGCTTCGAACAATATTCGGACGAATCAATATCGTAGAGTGTGTTAGAATAGCTCTAGCCTATTTCTTACCGCAAGAAAACGCGACATGCTTTATCATCTTACCTTTTATGTATCATTACGTTACGGTAAGTCAAGAATAAACCCAATCGTAGATTGCTTTGTCTTCATTCGTAGCTATAGAGGAGCAAATGATACTGACGCATACTTTAGAAGTCCATTAAACCACATTCAGACTTCTGACAATAGACTAATCGTATATCGCATGGGTTCCAGCCGATCTTGCCAAATGCAATAGATAGAGATGTGATAAAATACTCGTAGTAAAGCTTTCCTTATAGGGGAACAGTCTTTGCTTCTACAGACTTAAAAAAAAAAGCAAACTAGACTGTTGCCAAATAGTAATTAATTATATTTTACTATAATGACCATTACCGAACGGGAGGTGCCGGGATCAAACACCGTAGCCGGTTTTTTTTATGTTTTCCCCAGTTGCAATGGCAAATGCCGGATTGTACATTTACTTGCCAGAATTGATCGCCACTGTTTTACCCAGTACCATAACCATTTTAAAAATAAAATAAATTATCAGCGAAAAATGAACAAGCCATTCTACAACAACAGCAACAGATGAACATCTATAGCTACACGGCCTAAACGTCCATCAAAAAATGCTATAACATGTTACTATGACCTTTGCAGTTAATGCAGCTATACAGGGTGTAACATAAATAATAGCATAAACCAAAACGGTTGAAAGTTTAGGCTACGATAACAGAAGCCCCCCCCCCCAAAAAAAAAGTTCCAGCAAACATGCGTTTGCGAAATTTATTATTGCAAATGTGTGGTTATGAGCCCCCACTGACGTCCTTAGTTGTGCTTTACTCGTTGCGCACTTGAAAGCGGTCCACGATATTCTCTTGTTTACAAAACTGAACATTGCCACAAGGTGGAGTTGTAATCAAACCATGAACGACGCACAATGGGTACAGTACACAGTCGAAGCAGTCAATTCACTGCTCTGAACAGTGTCAAGGTGTGCTGAACTCTTAAGTAGTCAAAATGGAACCATACAGCAACAGCAACGAATTGTACGTGCTTGTCAGAATTCCAAGATGATCCGGGGTTTCTGTAAGAATTCGAAACTCACTGCAGAGACGAGTAGGCCTACAGTATCGCATCCAGGTACAGGACGACACTTTGAACTCCTCCTTTAACAGGAAGAGTGCACAGTATTACGCGTAATAGCACGTAACATACTAAAGTAGAATTGTATTCTTTGTTAAGTTAAGCTGTGAAAGAATTGTGGGCAACTTAGAATCGCAATTACACGAAACGTCTACTTTTCAAATCCATTTGTAGTGATTAGACCGATGATTCTTAATGAAGTCAGCGGCGGCTCATAACCACACATTCGCAATGATAAATCTCACAAACGGCTTGTTTGCGGACCCATGTCGACTGGTACTATTTTGCTTACGGAAGAGGAATCATGAATTTAGGCTTAATTGGGAAAACATTGGTCGGTTTGGACGAAAGCCACTATGAGGGTTTTTGGACCAGGGAACTGGAATCTATGGTATTTTTTTCCCCGGGCGGAGCATTCTAATCGTGAAATGCACCTCGAAGCCGAATATTTAGCTTTCTTATTATTAATCGTTTTATTTGTTTATGAATAATTTACGTGTAAATGTTAATATATAAATAAATGGTTGATTAGTTTGCTGTTAAATAAATTATTTTAAAAAATCTAGCGATTGAGTTAATAAACAAGACAGTGTATATACACTTCTCCCAAATTGATTACTTGCTAAAATACCTTATATGTGTGTGAGTATAGCGTGTATACAGTATAAACTGTATATTATCATTATATATGTATTCTGTTTTGTGTACCAGTGTAGGCTATGTTTGAGGAATTATGGTAGGTGAACGAATGAGCGAATGCTCTCTTCTTCCTTTAAGCTACCTTAATCATATAGACCTACCCTTTTTGTCTACTATTGGCGACCCAAATCATAACGAGAAACAATTAAACTATCGTATTATGATGCTTTTATTTACGTATCGGTACATTACTTGTAATAGTTTTCTTTAAAGTTTGAAACATCCTTATAGCCTACATGGAAATCTTGTAGGCTATATTACCTCCCTGTGCACAAAGGCATACATACAAAGCACTTTCAAGAGTGCTGAACTTTTAAGAGTATATGTCTATAAGTCTGAAAGCACTACACTTGCTACGAGTTTCCGAAATGAATTATTTGTATGTTTTATCCATTAACATCTCTCCTTAGAAGGGAAAAGAGAGAGACAAAGAGAGGGAATGTGACCTATAGAAATGGAAACTTCTGAAATGGAAACACACAAGTTTCGCAGAAATTCTACAAATCAGAGATTGATGATGGTAATACTATACTGTAACCAATACTGGTAAAATATCCACTGGATTTCTGCCAGATTTTATTTTTCTTGTTGAATACAAGCTTGCAGTACACAACTCTCTCAAGCAACTTTGTCTTCCCCCAAGTGTAGTATTCTCTCTGTTTAATTCATTATAATACATTATTGTAAACGGAACGTGTTTTAATATGACACCTAAAAATAATTTCATATCCCCAATAACCATTATTTGTGTGGAACTTTAACTGTCTTCTTGTTTTTAGGTAAGAAATTGTTTAGGGATTCTGCGCAGATAAGTATAAAGTTTTATGAAGCGTCTAGATGGGAAAATAAAAATAAAACAAGACAGTGTGTATACTCTACTCCCAAATTGATTACTTGATGTTGTTTAAATATTTTACCAATAAGCAGATGTTACAATGCATGCCACCGAAGTTACTATGTATCGAAAATTGTTATGAGCTGTTATTGATGTTAGTATGGAGCCTAATAATTATTATGATGCAAGGAATGAGGCGTTATCGGTTTTGGCAATATTAAACAGAACGAACATCTAGAATATGTTCATAAATCCTAAAATCCACCTCAGGTATTTAAGAAGAGAATTCCTTTATTCCTTAACTATTCAGAAAGTGGATTTGCGAAATTCTAGAATCGATCTGAATTATTGTCACCTGCGCTGCTGAGATGACAGGCGTGTCTGCTTGATAATTTGATAAGATATTCCTTTCGACGTTCATATCCTAGACCAGAGCAATAGAGTTAAAGGTTAAAACTTCGAAACCGGAGCTCACAATATGTACTAATAGACATACCAGAAGGCTTTGCCAAATAACAAGAAGAACCGTTATATAACCAGATAGATAATAGATAGATAATATTAATAATAAATAAATAAATAAACATTTGACCATTCAGTTAGAGTTCTTCATAAACGATTAATGGAATCAGGTAGCTAGATATATATTCACACTATTCGAATATTATTCTAGATCTGTATATTTCTTCTATCCATTTTTCTTGTGACAATGCATCTAACTTTTCTGCCTTCTGAAATTATGTTTACGTCATATTGTCATAAATTACTACGGGAAGAAAAGAGAAGATTCGCATTTCGTTGTTTTTATTTATGTGTAGAATATACAATGAACACACATTACAGTGGATTATATATCGCTACTTTTCCGCAATTATAGAACGTACATACAGCTACTCAGCTACTAGATAGCTGTAGCAAGAGCAAAATAAAAATATAATAATATACAAGTCGCATTTGAAAGAATTGTTTCTTCAACGAAATAAAGTTTAAAGCTTTTTTTAGGATATTACATATCATTCTGTTTTCCATATTCCATTTCACATGTAGCAACATTTTTACGAGAGAAAGAAAGTGAGTCTTATATACGGTATACAGTACTGGGTTTTACGATGATTTAAACCAAGTCTCTGCATTTCTGTCTAAATTCTTGGCGACTTCAGACCCTTCCTGATAGTTCCACAGTAGCAGCACGGGACATCGTTGTTTCTTGCTACACAGACACACACACAGCCAGTAAAAACACACGAATAATGGTCGTGCACTGACGCAGTCATTTGTTACAGCTGGCTGCCACAATGCTACGATGCTCCCCTGAGGTACACACAACCACAAAATTCTGTATTAAGAAGCCATTAGTGCGCCTATTCCTCATATAACTCTTTTCTTACTTGAAGCAGTGGAAACAAGCTGGCTAATGTGGTATGATGCACAGAAAGTGGTGGTAACACTGACTTTTTTCTCGGCACTTCCAGTAAATAAAACGTTCGTAAATACAGATTATAAAACCGGTAGCGAACTTGAGCTACAAGAAAACAAAATTGGTTAGTATATTTCTTTTTTTTTTTTTGGTGTGTGGTTTGTAGTATGTTTGTCACTAGTGAATTTGTTATAGCCATACGATAATTGTAGTATGTTTTATAATTTCTTCCTTAGAACCAATGTATTTATGTCACCCCTCGAATGAACTTTGCTCTTTAGGGTTGAATTATATTATATATTAAATAAATTAAATGAATAAAATATTTAATCAGAGGAAGTGTTTGTCTATTTTTCATTTGTCTGTGTGCGACGCCCAGCCAAATCTAAGGCACGCATAGATCTGACATTTTTAACGTAGATGGACTGAAGGGTTTTTAATTTTTGCTTTCGTTCGCGGGTTATGAGTGAAAAACTAGTAGAAAACGTGATTTTTTGCGCTTCCGAATTACCAGTTTTGGCTAATATCGTCTCTTTACTTCCATACGGTCGTATACGTGCATTTCTGCCAGAAATACGACCTGTTGGTTTTGGAACTATTGAAGAAAATGACATACAACCATATGGAATAGAAATCTTAGGGTACATTAAGTAGGTAGCCTAAGGGTGGTTTTCAACATACAACCTTTTGGCAGAAGATAATTCACATATGTTTAAGTGAATGAGCACATAAACTCATTTTCAGAGGAAACTTGACTTACGACCTTCTGGCAGTAAAGCGAATAGCGTATTGCTAGTCTGTGTCAATGAAATCATGCTCAAACTATGAGCATACTTCGGGTTGTTTTGAACTTAAGTATAATGGTGGTTTTTCAATGTAACCGGGAATAAATTAGATTTCTGCCACAATTTTATTCTGTATATTTATTTTAACTGAGCATTCTCTCTTCTTTCTTTTTGAAAGAAAATTGTCGTGATATTTTGTATGTCTTTTTCATACTGTAGTATGAAGACAGTTCCTTATTCCTTGTGTACAACAATAATAAATTACAAATAGGTAGAGATGGGGAATATTTCTTGTAACTGTTACTTTGTAACTGTTACATGTATGTAACGGTAACGACCTGTTACAAAAAATCAAAAGTAACGGTTACCAAAGCTCCTCCTAGGATATCTTATTTTCGTCTCAAAGAAAGTCGGAACCAGAAAATACTGAAAGGAGGGACCGACTCAGACGAAAGTTTGCTATTATTTGGGGTGTGGGGTATGGAATATCCCAAAAATGGGGGTCCGGGGGTCCTCCCCCGGGATTTTTGTTAAAAAACGAGGGAAAAACAGGTGGTTCCTTTAGCTCATCCCACTCGAGACATCTAGACATGAATGGTGGAACTACTAGCAGTGTTGGAAATTCTGATTCCCCCCTTTCTCCACTTCTTTTCCCCTTTCTACTATTCAATCCCTTTTCTCCTTTACCCTACCTACCGTTTTCCCCGCTGCTTGGAATCGGAATCGAATTGAGAATATCTGCAACGTACTTTTGATACGTGGCTCCTTCCTCTTTTATGCCCACTACTATGTAGTAGGCAATGGGTACCTAGGGAAGGCCCATTTGCCCCATGATTTTGAGAATGATTTGGAGGTGGTGTCATAGCTGTAAAGTAGGGGTGGTTAGGAATGTTCCATTCTATTGTTGTAGCCGAAAAGACAGTCTATTGTAATTTTGTATATACAATTTCTTGCTCTAAAATTTTGTTTTACGCGGTCAGAGGGTCCTTTTATTTAAAAATTTTGAAGTTTGGGGGGGGTGTTATTGTGCGGGTTGCGGCCCGTCTTTTGCAAGGGAACTATTCCAACATTCGTTGCGAGGCCTTGGAAAACCGCAAAAAACCTTGGCAGAATAGCTTGACTTTAGTGATTTAGCAACAGGACCAGATTTTATTTAGTGTAGGCTTAATGCATGGTGACTTCTAGTCTGGAGATCCATTTCCTGAAATCACACAAAATGCATATTAATTTCTACTCGGGGAACCAAATTAAAAATTTTCCCCTGCTATTTGGCTCGTGTTCAGAGTATTGCCAGTCCGAATTACCAGTTATCCGCCTTATATGAGGCCATTAGAATAGCATAGGCGTATGCGCCAAACGCTACTTCTGAGAAAAACGCGATTAAAGTTTCGCAAATTATTACACAGAGGCGTATGCGCCAAAAGCTAGTATCACACTGAAAAACATCTACTTACACATTAATATGTTCGATAAAAATATTGTGCAATATTAAAAAGTGAGATATCAGGCATTAATACTGTAAATTGTGATGATAATTGTGGTTTTACAGATATTCTAGACTTTTTAACACTAATTTTACATACAACGCTTTTAAGTGTAAAGCATGCTTTTTGCGTGTTATACCCGAAACTGTTTTCTTACAAAATGGAAATATATAAATTTATTAACTGATATTGATTTACTCTTACTCTGTAGGTTTAATGCCAAATCCCATTTTGTGGTTACTGGAGAAAACAAAAACTCTTCCTTCTGAAAACCTGGTGCCCTGAACTTGCCGCTTCGTTACGTGGTGTTGAAGGACTCCTACATATTTAAACTGGTCTCTCTTTACTAAAATAACATGGAAAGGGTTCTTCTTTCTGCAAATTATAATTTGTTAGCCATACTGAATAGTATCTTCTCCGAAGATATAACTCTATGTTCCCAAAATCACGATCACAAGGAAGATACGAGTGGCCGGGTACCATGAATGTGTGTTCAATTTTTGAGAAACGGTTTGCATGAATGTACCTGAGACAGGTCAAAACCAGGTTCAGATTTTTATTCTGCCCACTGCAATTATCGTTGAATATGTGTAATGTCTTCACTTCTGGTGGTATTTTATTTTCAATATAGTGCATGATGCAACTAGAAATTTCAACAGAGCCTCGTTTGCCAGTGCTTTCATCCCAAAGGTACATTGAAGCAGTTCTGTCCTTAATATTGTGGATACCAAAATTATAAGTCCACAACTTTCTCTTGTAAAATTGGATACCGGAATGTATTTTTGGTGTTGGAAGTGTTTGTTGCATAGCTATGGCAATGGCAGCAACTGTAGGATCCTTCTTATCAACTATCTGCTTTATCAGTGTATGTGCCATCTTGGCTCTACATTCATGCAAACTCATTTCTTGTTTTAATTTCTTTATCTCTTCAGAATCTGTATCTTCTCTCATCGTCTCCAGTTGTCGTTGAGTTTTGTCACAATAGTTACAGGTATCAGACTTCGGAAGTGAAAATCCAAGATTAAATTCAGAGTTGAAAATGTGGCGGTAGAATGATTCAGAAACTGGGCGATCTTCATCATGATTTTCAACAATCCAGTCACAATAAGCTTCATACATTTTGGAGATACTTAAATCAGAGGCCAAGTATTTCCTGTGTGAACTTTTAGCTCTGCTATAATGACTTGTTAAAGCAGGGAAACTGTTAATATGTGCGATTACTTTTTCTCTGTCTGAATCAGGCACTCTTCTAGTCTGTTCTTGATGGCCACGATTATCTTTATCAATGGTCCCTGTTCCTCTAACTTTGTCACGAACAGTACGCAGTCTTTTTTTCACTCAATCCATGCATGCTCCGAAAAGCTACTGTGCAAACATTGTATTCATTATTTTCATGAATAACTTTATAAACTACTGTGCGCAATCTGCGAGAAGGCCTATCAGTTACACGCGATCTTTTCACATCCACACTTGTCATAAGTTTATTTAAATAGCTGTTCTGTAGGTTGTAATCCCCTATTTCCCAAAATTCTCTAAATATTTCGTCAACTTTATCTCGACCCACTTTCTCGAAACAACCACACTGACACGGAGGCCCTACTTCTTTTCTCTTGACAACATTTTTTTGTTTTTACACTGACATATTCTTCACCTGTATTTCTCTTCTTCCTGGCTACATTTGTTTTCCATTTGTCTTTCTGAATGCAGCGTTTTCTAGGACGACTTACATGATGAGAAGTAGAGTCACTGTCTGTATCACTCATTGTTTGGACTTAATATAGTAAAGTGAAAAATCTAACCTACGAATTTGATTTCTGTCATTGGTTAGAACACTAATTTTAAAACTCAGTAAATAAAAATTACTGTGAGCACTGCAAGATACCGAGAATGCGTGTTATCACTATCTTTTAAAGCAAAAGACTGAACGAGAATCTACACTTTTAAACAGATACCACCATACAGGAAAGATTTAAATCCAGACAAAAACTAATAACAAGAAAAATCCATTAAAATTGCTAAGGAAATTATGAGGGTTGAAGGACATAAAACAAACAGCACCCCTGTTAAGTGATGATGCATTTGTTGCTCCATACTGTTCAAGAGCTGCATGTCTTAGCATAGCGGCCGGCCGGCGCGGCGCGGCAGGCTGGCTCATACGCCTTTGCTATTCTCGAGATTTAGCTGGAGCACGTAAGGTTGAAAATCATGTTATATTCAAATGGAAATTTCGTTCGTATCCAAGGCGTATCAACCATTCACACTAAGCAGACATGAAAGAGTATAAGTCATACTATATGTTGCAAGAAAAAACAAAAAAACGAACTTTGGCGCATACGCCTCTGCTATTCTAAGGGCCTCATATAAGGTCTTGTGTGTTCTGTTAGAGTCCTAGTGCTTCAATCATCTCCTGTGGAAGGAGTGACTTCGGCCTCTTGTGTTTGTCGTGTGTTATGTCATAACGGCCCAGCTCCGCGATTTGGGGATTTTCGTGCCCGTTGCAACTTTCGTAGAATGTCGCCGCGCTTGTCGCTATATATTCTTAGATGGTGTCCATGTTAGTTTCCTTATGGAGGGTCCAGATTGGAGTGACTCGCGGAAGTTTAGTGATAGTGTATAATACTCTGTTTTGTAGTTTTTGCAGTTTACTCATATGAGTTTTGCTGGCGTGGCCCCACACTGGGCTAGCATAATATGTTATGATGCTCCTAACCAATGCTTTATAGATCGTTAAGGATGTACGAATGTTTAGTTTGGAAGTGTTGTTCAACAATGGGAATAGATTCCTTAATTGGGCATACGCCTTAGCTCGCAAGGAGTCTATATGTTTCCTGAATAGTAACTTTTGATCCAATATTACTCCCAAGTACTTGGCTTCTGTTTTCCATGGGATGGCTTTTCCGGTTATTTTTAATTCAGGAGGTAGGATTCTGAGTTGTGACCATTTCTTAGTGAATAGCACTGCTTGACATTTGTCAGTGTTTATTTCTACGCGCCATTTTGTTAGCCACTCCTCTAATAGAGGTATTGTTCGGCGTATTTGGTTTGCTGCATGTGTTGCTTTGACTGATTGTCCAGTGATCAGTGTATCGTCAGCAAATATGTGTATGTTGCTATTATTATATTGTGACCGATGAGGAATATCATTTATAAAGATGTTGAACAGGCTGGGGCCCAGGATGCTTCCTTGTGGCACACCACTTCTGATATCTTTTAGGTCAGAATGTTTGTTTTCGCAAGTTACGTGGAAACGTCTGTTGCTAAGATAGTGGTACACGAGTCGGATTATACCGTCGTCGAGATTCAGTTCGATCATCTTTCTGATCAGGCCATCATGCCAGACCTTGTCGAAGGCCTGTTTTATGTCGAGATAAAGGGCTGCGGTGGAACGATTTTCGTTGAAACCTCTTGAAATGTTTTCAACGTGTCGCATGAGCTGGGCCGTCGCACTGTGTTTTGGACGGAAGCCACATTGTTCGTTTCTGATTACGTTGAGAGTTTTGATATTATGACTGAGGCGCTTACTTAGTATTTTTTCTGCTATTTTACTCATTGTATCGAGTAGTGTTATTGGCCTGTAATTGCCTGGATCCGATAAGTCCTTTTTTGGTTTGGGAAATAGGAGTACTCTTCCTTCTTTCCATATGTGGGGAAAGTGTTTCAGTCTGAACATGGCGTTTATGATGTTCACTAGGTATCTGATCGCGACAAGTGGTAAGTACTTTAATACTTGGTTTTGGATGCCATCGATGCCTGGTGCCTTACGATTTTTCAGATGTTTGATTTGCCAGGCGACTTCGCCGACACTGGTATTTCGAATGTTTGTGGTGTTTGGCGTGTTCATGAAGTTCGTTACGATTTGTTCGGTTTCTCTTATAAAATTGTTATTATGGTGGGATTCATTGGGTGTGAATGTGTTTGTGGTCAAGAGGTTGTTGGTGGTGTGTGTCGCGGACCTGTCGGGGCTCCGGTTGGAGGGACCGAAGGGGGTGGCGCACACATGGCACGGTAATAAGGCTTGTTGGATGTAGGGGAGCTCTGTGGGGGCCTGCGGGGGATCTGCGGTCCGGGGAGGCCTGTGGGCTCGCAACTCATCCCATCCCGGAGGTCGGTACAAAAAGCCTAAAAGGCTTCGGTGCTTAGGGGTCGTTCCCACCCCGTCTCCCGCCTTAAGGGCGCCTGTTCAATTCAATTCAAATTACCCTACCTATCTATTCCTATCCTTTAAATTTTCGACCAAAAGAGATTCGAACACGGGACCGCTAGCATATTAGCCTTTTATCTTACCCACTATGCCATCCAGTGATCATTACGATGAGAAGCATGAAATGGCGGAGATTGATAATTTCCTATTAATTGCATTTGTGTGAAGTGAAATAAAATCCCTTTAGGCAGGCCTAAAGGCTGAGGTAGATTTCGAAGTGCTTTTGGTTTAATTTATTGTCACTGCGCAGTTCTCTTCTTCTTTAGCCTTGGCAGTTTAACCCGCAATGAAAAACCTGCAAAAAAGAGGAAAGAGCTCTTTTCAAACATTAAAATCTCGCCTTATATGAGAGCTATCGAGAAACTAGTTATTGATTTGTAGAGTACTCATCAAGAGCTTTTCAACGATACCCCACATGACGTGGTTTCAAAAAATTCTAATTTCCATCCCCCACCCCTATTCGTACCCCCCAAACCCCCGAATCGTTAGTGTCACTGTGAACTCCATAGGGAGTACTCTAATTTATTCCAACAAAGTTTCTCTCTAAACTTCATAGGGGCAGAGATATAAGTTTTTCAACATTTCAACCCCCTCCCACGACCCTTCCCCTTTGGGCCAATTTTGCTCATTAACTATTGGGCCTAGAAATAACATAATCAAATTTGGTTCAAATATCTTCAAAATTACGGCCGCTAGCGTGTAAAAATATATAAATATATAAGAATTCTGTATGGTTTCTCCAAATTTCTCAGCAGCTCTCCTTTTTCTCAGGGTTTTTTTAATACTTTTACTTTTTGTTTTGATTTTATTTATTTACTTATTATTATTATTATTATTATTATTATTATTATTATTATTATTATTATTATTATTATTATCAGTTGTGTTGAGAAATTTGTCGGTGTCGAGCGAATGTAACTGGTCTGGAACAGAGTAACTTGTCAAGAGTTACACCCGTTACATTATTTTCACCTGCTCCAGTTACCTGACCCATTACTGTTACTCTCACCTGCTCCAGTTACTCTGACCTGTTACTGTTATTCTCGCCTGCTCCAGCTATTCTGACCTGTTAGTGTTACTCTTGCCTGCTCCAGTTACTCGGACCCGTTACTGTTATTTTCACCTGCTCCAGTTACTCTGACATGTTACAGTTACTTCTAATATTTCTGTTACAAGTGTTTTATCCGTGACTTTCGCCTCGTTCCGTTGCCTCTATTATTTCCAAAATTTGAAAAACAAAAATTAAAAAAAAAACAATAAAAATAAAAAATAACAAAAATTTAAAAAATAAGAAATAATAAAAAAGTAATTAAAAAAAGTAATTTTCTTTATTATTAATGGCCGTAAAGATTTCATGCATAGAATTCATGCTGTCTGACATAATTATTTCTTGCTTTACATACCACTTAAAAATTTATTAAAATACGATATTGCCTTTACTGGATATTTTAAACTTAGAATGTGGATATATAGCGTGAAATATGAATTCAATAACTGTAGTAAATGATTCGACATAATAATATTGATACTTTTACTACTAATAATAAAATTCCTATAATATAAAGCCACACGGCTGACTCACTCACTCACTCACTCACTCACTCAGTCACTCACTGACATTAATGTTTGCCCACTTTCAGATGAGCTAGAAACTTGAAATTTAGTACACATATAGCTTCTAGGCTGTAAACCACAGGAAAATTTCAAAAAGTATTTTTTTTTTTAATTTTAGCCCTAAAACCCCCCGAAAAAGGGCTCGCTCACTGACATTAATGTTTGCTCACTCCCAGATGAGCTAGACACTTGAAATTTGGTACACATATAGCTTTTAGGCTCTAAACCACAGGATAATTCCAAAAAGTAATTTTTTAATTTTCAGCCCTAAAAACCTCCGAAAAAGGGCTAGCTCACTGACATTAATGTTTGCTCACTTCGAGATGAGCTAGAAACTTTAAATTTGGTACACATATAGCTTTTAAGCTGTAAACCTTAGGAGAATTCGAAAAAAAGTACATGTATTTTTAATTTTTAGCCCTATAACCCCCCAAAAAGGGCTCGCTCACTGACATTAATGTTTGCCCACTTCCAGATGAGCTAGAAACTTTAAATTTGGTACACATATAGCTTTTAGGCTGTAAACCACAGGGAAATTCCAAAAAGTAGTTTTTTTTAATTTTTAGCCCTAAAATCCCCCGAAAAAGGGCTCGCTCACTGACATTAAAGTTTACCCACTTCCAGATGAGCTAAACTAAACTAAACTCCGTGGCGCGACATCCGCGAAGGGACAAGGCTTACCACCCGACCGCTGCCTCATCTACCTATAGGCAGATGGCAGGATTGGGGAGCATGTGGTCAGCATCCCGACACCCACGGCCGTTAATGGTGGTTTCCATGACCGGTGCCGCTACTTCTCTATCAAGTAGTTCCTCAATTTGAATCACGAGGCTGAGTGCACCCCTACCAGACCTCCCTACCTCAGAAAAATCCGAGGAGGTACCGGGGATCGATCCCGGGCCGACGGATCCGTAGTTAGTGTCCCTAACCAGAAGATCACGCCCACAAGACCACGTCCAAATGAGCTAGAAATTAGAAATTTGGCACACTTATATCTTTCAGGCTGTAAACGACAGGGAAATTCCAAAAAAGTTTATTTTCATGTCGATAATCGATGTTTTTTTACATCGATGGAAAACAACTGATGTATTTGCTACATCGATGTTTCTCCCCGACATCGATGTAGAAGATTAATAGGCTACCTTGGTTCTACGATATAATTTTATTTACAGGAGCTTAGTTTCCCAAAACATTGATTTTTTACATCGATTGTTTTCATGGAAATACTTCTGTTTATTTATGAATTTTGCCTAATTTTCTGATACCGGCCATGGCCTTTTTTAAATATAGGCCTACATCGATTTTTTGTCTAAATACATCGATGTTTTCAGGTCGATATTATCGTCATATCGATGGTTATCTCCGATTTTAACCTTGATATTTTAACTATCGATGCTCATCCCTAATTGAAAGCTTAATTTTACAACTGTCATTTAATTTCACGGGTCCCCAGCCTTGGCTACGTCCCTAACAGGGGGGAGGATAAAAGGGCATTCCCCTACAAGTGGGAAGTGATCTGGCCCTGGCGATATAAGAAAAAGTAACAGGTAACGGTTATAAATAACAGTTACTTTCGTGTAACTGTAACAGTAACGTAACTGTTCCAGAAAAAGTAACAGGTTCCCATCTCTACAAATAGGCCTACCATTTATAGAGAGCTTAATACATGCACGCTATATATGCACATGTTTATTTTACTGACATTCACAATGACAATATTTATAACACCGAGAAAGTTCAAGAAACTTAATTTCAACATTTATGGTCTATATAACGTTTCAGCTGAAAAGTCGAGTAAAGTATTTACCATTTACCCTTTCTGATCTTAATTGAATGTAAGGATATAAGTAATTATCAAGTGAAATCATCACTGGGCTCTAAGTTTAAACTCTAAGAAAAAAAATTAAACAAAATAGTTGCCTTCTGTAAATGACTATTAAAACACGGGCATAATAATCCTCAAATTTTATACAAATCAATACTATGTTAATGTTATAGATCTGCTTCAATATAATCTTTTGAGGTGACGAATTTATACTTCAGTAGCAGTGAAAAGGTTAACAAAGCGGGTGCAACCAGGGTTGCCAGATGTGGCGATTATTCGCATTCTTGACTACTTTTAAAAACAGAAATTGCCAATGAAAGTGATTTGGCGACTGACAATTAAATTTGGCTAGTAAAAAAATAAGTGGCCTCCTTGGGTAGCCTACTTAAAAAAAATGAAAACTTGCCTTTCAATTCTGATCTTAGGTTTATAATATTACAACAAAGAAATACGAATTTGGGCCATAAATTGGTTAGGAAAGTGTGATAGAAACCAGAACACATCCTAATGAAGTAATTACAATAATTTAGGCCTATATCATTACCTAAGAACCCTATTAAGGTTAAGATGGTGTAGTGCAGGCTTAACTTTGACATTTTATTGTCCAATGGGCAATGGGCAATTGTCAATTATAAAAGAATCAAAATTCAAAACGGACAAAGTGATTCATAACAGTTGGCAGACTGACTACTGGAACGTCTTGCTATTGACTATTTAGAGAAAGAAAACATAATATAATTGACACAAGTATTATTGTATAGCAAGACAATGTTTGTTGTGGGTTGTATCCTTTGATCGATGGTCATTCGAAAGTTATATTAATAATTTAATACTTTGTGCTATTACTAATAAGAATTGTTATTATTATTATTATTATTATTATTATTATTATTATTATTATGAAACCTCCTAGTATAAAAGCCTTATTCTAGCATAGTATGCCAGGGCTAGAGTTAAAATACAAATATAAATGTGATACGAAATTGTCCATACCTCTTATGCCCTCAGATTTCGTTGGATTTATGATATGGCGATATTTAGGCCACTTTTTGTTCTGAAATTGGCTACATTGGTATAGAATAAACCTAGAAACCCTGGGTGCAACTATTCAACGCGATACACGACACTAGACTGAACAATCTCCAGAAAAGACAGGAACCTGACAGTATTGCTTCTAGGCGTTTAATAAGGGTCGCCTATTGTTCACTAATCTCTACGGTTAATTAGCTGGGGGATGTTATCTGGGTAATTCCAAGAACTGAAGCTTATATTTTGCAATATACTATAACTTAAATTTATTATAGGCATCATATCTCCAGTCTTATAAAGTAACATGAAAACTTATAGAGTTTGTTCCAATTTGTTCTGTCATTCCGAATACTATATGCAGGCCTATTGTCCGTAAACTTCCAGGCAGTGAATATGTTTTGGCTTAGGCCCGCATTCCTCCTAACACGAGCCAAACAGCTGATGAAATAATAATAATAATAATAATAATAATAATAATAATAATAATATTTATTATTATTATTATTATTATTATTACTATTATAAATATGTTTATGGTTTATGTATTAAGGTTTTCGGTAACAATAATAAGTAGGGCAAGGCATTTAATGACCATAAAAGAGCGAAAAAATGCAAAATAAAAATGCATTTATGGCCTAAAAATAGTGAAAAAAAAGACAAAATTTTTAATAATGACCAATAAATTTCCCGCTATTACTTATATTTAGTTTTTTTAAATAATGAATTGCTAAAAAGCAATTTAATGAATGGCAGTACGTTATATGTGAATTTACAATATAAAACACCCTTATTTTATTACTAAAAAATAAGTAAATCTATACTACTTAGACACCCATATCGAACATTTTGCAATAAACCTGAATTAAAAATAACTATAATTAACTTGACGGATATTCTCAAATAAAAACGTTTGTCTGTTGTCTGAAAATAACGATTTGTACATAGAAAAACTTCTCTCTAC
This sequence comes from Ectobius pallidus, assembly GCA_964059195.1. NCBI lineage: Eukaryota > Metazoa > Arthropoda > Insecta > Blattodea > Ectobiidae > Ectobius > Ectobius pallidus. The sequence goes on from CAXKWD010000007.1 coordinate 93,799,242, forward strand.
CTCCACTGAAACATGACTTAAAATGCCGAAAAAGACCCAAAAACGCCGAAAATGACCTAAAAATGCAGAAAATGACCTAACAATTGCCTATAAATAACCTATCTCTTGAAAATGTTGAAAAATGCAAAATAAAGCCAAAAAATGCAAAAACAAATTTCCCGTATTTAATAAATTATTTCATGATACACATTTTTATATATATTCGAGCTATCTTTTAACCTTACGCCGTAGCGTAGTGGTTGAGGCGCTGCGCTACAAACCGGAAGGTCGCGGGTTCGATTCCCGATGAGGTCGTTGAGATTTTTCAATTGGCCTAATCCTTCTGGTGGCACTATGGCCCTGGGGTCGACTCAGCCTCTAACAGAAATGAGTACCAGGAGCAATCCTGGGGGTAAAGGCGGCCGGTGCGTAAGGCTGACAACCTTACCACCTTCATGTGCCGAATGTCCAAAATCTGGGAGCCTCAACCTCCTGGAACCCTCTGGGCCTCCATGGCCTGTATAGGGATCACTTTACCTTTACCTATCTTTTAACCTTTGTATAAAAAAGATGCAAAATCATCAAATGCCTTGCCTAATAATAAGTTAATATAAGCATTTATCATATAAGAATTAGCCGTTCCTCACAGAGTAGAAAGGAAGTTGAATTGAGAATGCAAAACATGTTCTCATTACTAAGTTTGAACTGTGTGATTCAAGAGGCCGAGCTAGTGAAAGAGCTTCATTATTTGTGGAACAGTCAGATACTTGAACAAAGACACTTGGTTTTTTCCTGGCATCCGGCACGAGTGATTACCGTGTGAAAAGGAAACATGAATAGGTGTGGAATGTAGCTCTTGCGATACATCGATAATTAGAGAAACGTTCCAGCAAATACCTCACTTATTGCCGACACTAAGAAAACTTGAGTATCGGTACTGTAATGCAAATAAAGTGATTCACTGCGCCAGACCAACTTTCTTGTTTAGTACAGGATTGCCAGAAAATCCCTGTTAATCATTCGTTCTTTTCGCAGAAAACGATGAATAGACTAGCTTGTCATTAGAATCTCTAGCATGATGTAGATTCAAACAACTATGTTTATGTATAGCATATTGCTTCTTAAATATAACTGATACTAGTGTATGGTGGTCTTTGTACGAGATAATGCCGAGAACGACATTAAGGATAATCAACGTTTAAGAAAATTAAAGAATGCGCCTTTTCTAATAGCCCAGTAAAATGTTACAAAAAAAATGCGTGAACTTACATTAAATGGGGTATTAATGATTTATGGAGGGGAGTTTCAGACCATTACTGGGATCACAAATCCAGATTTGCAACCCTCAGAAACCTGTGCTCGATGAATGGCGGTCGAATTAAACCGGTTTTTTCGGACTTTTTTCGGGTTTTCGACAATATCTCCTAAACTATGCGTTTGTTGAAAATATTATTTCTTAGCTTTTTAAAAGTAAATTAAATTTTCTAAAATTTGATATCAAAATCGTTTGTTTAAGTTATATAGTTACCGAGATACGGCTTTTCACAGATTAGCCTTTTTTCCCAAAAAGTTAAAATTTTAAGTTTTCTTCGTGTTTCGAACTGAATACCGAAAAAATGACACGTCCTACAGAAAAGTCAAGAGAACAAAAGTTGTAGGCAATTTAATGAGCTTTAATGTGAGCTATAGCTCGTTCATCTGGCTCAGATAGTCTCGTCATAAATAACAAACACCGAAAAAATGAAAAAATGCTTTTTTGGGTGAAAGTTGAATAACATCGTTTCCTCCACCAACAACTTAATTATTTTGTAGCATGTTGGCGGATAATGTGTTATAACTGTGTATAGAAACTATTTGTGTGTATATGTGTCTATGGGAAATGGATTTTGCCAGAAAAAAATATTTAAGCAGAATATTTCATAAAAATGTATTTACTTTAAACCAACAGGCATATTTAAATCATGTGTGAGGTTCCTGGTATGGGAAGTCGAGGGTGGGGTGATGTCTTCATCTTCACTTGAAGAACTGTCATTCTGGGGTGTGGGCACATTGCATTTCAGCTCACTTTTGCGGCAGCTGCAGCCCCCAGCGCAGCCCATCTTGCACTTGCACGAGATCAGTTGCAGAAGGGTTTGAGGGGCTCGTTTAACTTCCATTGCAATTGGAGTAAGCCCAACTCGTCCAACTTCCACCCCAACCACTTTTGTACCTGCGAAAAAGTAGAATGAAAATTAGTTATTCTATAATATTTCAAAGCATACACACGGTGTACAATAAAAGTGTATAAGTGAACAACGAAATTTAAGAACATAATGATAGGAAATGTATATGGACATACCTGGTGATACATACAATAAGCATGATATTTTGCAGCATCTGTGGTTGGTGACAAACGGGCTAGGTTGACTTTGGCTGACAGGTCGTTGAGGGTGGTGTCAGTCGCTCCTTCATAAACTGCAACGAGATACTTCTCCCCAGCTGCAGCTATTTCATCGTAACTCACATCTGGGTGGAGGAAGACGTCTGCTTGCTTGAATAGTGCTGGGGTCTTGAGGAAGGTTTGACAAATTTGGTTTTCCCCTGCTTGAAAGGAGCCCGGGAGAGTAGTAAGAAATCCCGGTGGTGAATGATGTAGATGAATATTGGACGTCCGGCTCACCTCTTCTGAAAGTAGATGTATTTTTTGGAACTCAAACCAACTAATAACACAAGCAGGTCCACATCTTCCACGATGATTACAACCTTCTCAGAAGAGGCAGCTTTGGTGATGGCAGCTCTAACAATGTCAGCGTCAGTGTCGTCTTCTGTCACCTCAACGCCGTGCTGTTCAAATCCAGTTTTCAGCAGCTCTATCAGCCTATGCTTATTAGTGTCGTTCGATAAGAACTTCTCTTGTGTGATGTTGAAGGTAGTTGAAGCTGATAGGACAATGTCACTGCAGTTGAGGGCGGAGTATCGTCTGAGACCTTCGGCACGTTTGGTACTTTTTTGAGAGGCGTCCTCCGGATGTCCATCGAAATATTTTTTTCTGGCAAAATCCATCTCCCATAGACACATATACACACAAATAGTTTCTATACACAGTTATAAGACATTATCCGCCAACATGTTACAAAAGAATTAAGTTGTTGGTGGAGGAAACGATATTATTCAACTTTCACCCTAAAAAGCATTTTTTCATATTTTCGGTTTTTGTCATTTATGACGAGACTATCTAAGCCACAAGAACGAGTTATAGCTCATATTAAAGCTTATTAAATTTCCTACAACTTTTGTTCTCTTGACTTTTCTGTAGGACGTGTCATTTTTTTCTGTATTCAGTTCAAAACACGAAGAAAACTTAAAATTTTAATTTTTTGGAAAAAAAGGCTAATCTTTGAAAAGACGTATCTCGGTAACTATATAACTTACAAAAACGATTTTGATCTCATATTTTAGAAAATTTAAGTTACTTTTAAAAAGCTAAGAGATATTATTTTCAACAAACGCATAGTTTAGGAGATATTGTTGAAAAACCGAAAAAAGTCCGAAAAAACCTGTTTATTTCGACCGCCATTCAGCGAGCACAGGTTTCTGAGGGTTTCAAATCTGGATTTGTGATCCCAGTAATGGTCCGCAACTCCCCTCCAAAAATCATTAATACCCCATTTAATGTAAGTTCCGACGTAACATTTGACTGGGCTATAAAGAAAATGATAAGATATTCTCTGAGTAAAAAATTTAAAATATTCTGAATAAATTTAAACCCAGAAAATCACTCGGGGAAGATGGATTGACTAATAAAATAAAATTAAAAGCCTTTCACTATTTACCAACATTCTTGACCAAATTATATAGTGAGTTCTTTAAGAATGGCTCCTTCTCAAAGTAATGGAAAACATCTTTTATATTTCCAGTTATAAAACCTGGAAATTAGCAGATCCATGCTTAAGGAATGGCTGCTTGCCAAAGCAATGGAATAAATATTTTATATTTCCAATAATAAAACATGAAAAAGAGCAGAGCCAAAAAAAGTGGAAAAATGAAGACCTATTAATCTATTAAACACAGAAGGTAAAATGTTGGAAAAACTTGTCATAAACAAGATAAAGCATTAATTGTTTTCCAAGGATCTCATGAATAGAAATCAGTTACAAAAGAGTACGGTATGTAGTGTATGTGAAAGGTGCCTTCCTATAAGAATAAAACTACCCCAATATCAGAAGTTTACACGCAATATATTTCTACATTTGAGACTACCTGCAGGTAGTTCCCGAAATTTCTCGTAATTGCAATGCTTGGTTTTTATCCCTAGAGACGAAATTGAAATATTTCATGCACTGTGCTAATAAAGCGGACCAACAAACGGATTGAATTCTAGTTTAATAAAATAGTTCTCAAAATTCACATAGGCTACTGAAAATAAACAAGAAACTTGCAGTTTATTTTACTTCTTCAACGGAAAAATTAGGCTCACAGTTAGGCCAAATTATGTATTTACTTTAGAAGCAAGTTTGAACGTATACAACTCACTGAAAGGTGCTTATAAATCTTTATATGTGGCCCTCATGGTTCAACAACTTGGAAAATATTGGTCTCTGGTATTACTGCACAATTTAATTTTGAGTGATCTCCAACTCGAAACCCATGCCTTTAAGTCCCTTCCAGAGATAATTTTGGATTTTCTTCCCCGACCTTTGAGTTTAGAAGCCAAAACACTCGAATTGAACACCATGGTTAACTAATAATAATAAATCTTACTATTAGTTAATTATTTAATTCACTTCCTGAAGTCGAATTTTATGTAAAAAAGAATCGTGTGGCGATCATACAAACTATTAAATTTTCGGGATTCCATAGCACACGAGTGAATAAAAAAGCAAGCCCTTCCACTATTCTGCTGCAACGCACAATCAAACTTTCATAATGTTGAACTACTCTTTTATTAAACTAGAATTCAATCCGTTTGTTGGTCCGCTTTATTAGCACAGTGCATGGAATATTGCAATTTCGTCTCTAGGGTTAAAAACCAAGCATTGCAATTACGAGCTAACGTATATGGAAAAACGGTTTTCCATCATGGAGCAGAGTCGTGATTCCTGTAGGCGATGCGGTACACTAAACCCCTATTGACTTTCATGGTGATATATTTGCTAGGAGTTGACACTGGCCTGGTTTCTCTTGTCTACCTCGCTATCATCAGACAAACGGACCTACAGTACATACTGTACCATAGTGTTACCAATTCTGGTTCGATAGGCCTATATGTCCTTTTTTCCATGACTGTTCCCGATTTTTCAATAAATAAAGTAATAAAATACTGCGAAATTAGGGGGCTGAGAAATTAGGCATGTTTGCCGTAAGGTAAACTGTTTGTACATGAACATTATACTTATCTTTATATATTTTTAAAAATAGTAATTTATGCCAAGAAGTTGCTATAGTAATGTTAGTAGTAGTAGTAGTAGTAGTAGTAGTAGTAGTAGTAGTAGTAGTAGTAGTAGTAGTAGTAGTAGCAGTAGCAGTAGCAGTAGCAGTAGCAGCAGTAGTGGCAGTGGTAATAAAGCACAAGCGAAAGGACCAGCAGTAGTAGCAGTTCTCCTAGCTGAGAAATAGCAGCAAGAATAGTAGCTGTAACACTACACATAGGCCTACTATTTATTAATAGTATTGCAGATGGTACAGGTAGTTGTCGTGGTAATAATAGTAACCTAGGGAAATCACATTGATCAGCTAAAATCTTTTTACGCCTTATACCCTCAAATAGCAATAAAAGGCCAGGAAGTATACATATATATAAATTCGTGGACCACCTTTACAATGAGAGAAATTTTTTGCTTTTTATGTAGTTTTATGTTAGTAGTTAAAAACAGGCCTATATAATATATGATATTGGTCGTAATTCTAATACTAATTAAAACTGCTAGATATTTATAAATGTAGGCCTACAATTTACATGTCATTTGTTTCTAAAATCTCTTGTTTCTGTTTATAGATAAAATGATAAATTTTTTAGAGTTACTTAGTTAAAATATGTGTACAGATAATAGAGCATTTTTCATGCTGAAAGTCTTCTATAAAAATAAACTTGAATGTCTTTAATTTATTGAATTGCGTCCATATTTACTAATTTTAACTAGTATTATTACCTGCAACGCGGAATCTAGCGACCAACCAACCAACCAACCACTGTCAAGGTTGGCTATTACATAGGTTTCAATTCCCCAATGAGAGGAAATAAAAACTACTGAGTGAGGCTATAGAAGTTTTGTATCAACATACGTGTACACATACTGGTATACTGTTTAAATAAGCCCACGATGACACTAAGCATTGCGCACCGACCAACTTTACCTCCAGGAGTTCAGGATTTCTCCTAGTGGACAAACTCACTTCTATAATAAGCTTCCTTATCCGATTCTTCTTGCAGAAGTGAATTCTGGATTGGAATTTACATATATAATATAGTATAAGCCATAGTAGCCTATATTACAATGTAGAAGTGCGTTTTAACAGGACTGAGGAAAAGTTTCCCGAGAATTCTTTTTTGAGCTTCACACACAATTTTTTCCTAGGATAGCGATGTACTGAATAATAAAAGTGAAAATAATTAATTACTAACAATAGCTTCTGAAACAGCAAGGGTTGACAATTTTTTAAGAAAATAGTGCTATTTTAATCTTGGTGGTGATTGGTCCGTCGGATACTTGTGCGCATGCGCAAGTAGTCCCATCATACTTAGCTGCTGATAATTTTTAATTCAATTTAATTTATTTTACTGTCATAGAATAATTAAATCGATTAGTCTTTTTCAATGAATAAAAAAGGAAGTAAAGACGCAGGTATGATTGAAATGGTAAAATTCAGCCAGCAGATATGATTATTATGGGCCTATACCATCTCTGCAATAAATAATAATAAATATATTAAACGTTAGAGGCTCTGATACAAATAATGCACATCACTCAGAGGTGCCCATCTCCCCAACTTCATGACTCACCCTCTTCAGTTTAATGAAAGGTAACCCTAACTTTGTATTACCCCAATCTCATGAAAAGTAACCCCTCACAATTAGTGAAATAACACTGGACCTACTCTAAAACTTCTTCCCAAGGAAAAGGTATTGCTGTATTTGAAATAGAAAATAGTGTCAACTGAAAAAGTATGTTTAATGAGACTGGTTTTACATTATATATACACTAGCAGGTGCTCGCGGCTTCGCTCACGATATTTAATTAAAATTTTTAAAATTATGAACTTAATAATAAATCATTATATTTATTAACACAAGCGAAACATTCATAAATTATACGATTAATAGCCTAATTATAATGAAATTGCTAAAAACCTGCCTTAGAGTGCATTCCATGATAAGAAATTCGCCGCCTAGGAAAAAAAAAACTGCCTCAGATTCGAGTTCCTTAGCCCAGAAAACCCCTGCATAGTGAGTTCCGTCCAAATAGATCAATGTTTGGCCATTTAGGCCTATATAAATAAATACAGCATTCAAAGACTTAGCAACATATGAAATAGAAAATGGAAAAAACACACAAAAAACAAGAAGAAGAAGAAATTGACGATGTCTAAACCCAGTGGCGCCAACTTTTGAGAAACATTGGGTGGGCTCATACTCCCGTCCATTGGTTCATGGAATATATATATATAAGCGGGTTTGTCCTGACTGAACGAATGAATGAATGAATGAATGAATGACAGAGAATCAACGTAGAGCCTAAACTATAATAGTTAGAGACTTGGAATTTTGCTAGTACCTTCGTTTCATAATATAGGCCTAAGTGAAAACTAAGAAAGAATTCTGCAAAATTTTGATTTTAAATGCCAAAAATCAAATGTTTTCGAGGAGACGAAATACCTTATTATAACATCTAATCAAATACAAGTCACATTGAACAAACACTTCTCATGACAACAGTGTATTGTTGACAGGCAGCTTTGGAAGTGTATGATACGGGACTATGTCAAATTAGATTAATTAGATTAATTTATTGATGTAAATAAATATTGAAATCCACGAAAATAATGCATAATGTGATCCAGTCACATAACTTTCTCTACCCTGGACACAGAGAATACCATTTTCTCATTTCATATTTTGATGTACTGTAGGCCTACAATAGGAGTTCGTATTGCAGGGACAGCATTTTCAGTTGTCTCAGCCTGGGTGTGCCAACGAGTATGCCATATCAGAAGTCGGTAAAAGATTCTATCCATTGATACGTTATTCATACCTGTAGGCTTTGTATTTTTAGTTGAGAAATATGGATGATTATCATAGACCCTAAGCATGTCAAAGGATACAAAATAAAATGGAACATTTTTAGTCCTATGCGCACAGTATATTATTATATCCTAGGTTTTGGGGGGAGGAATGTATGAAAGTGATATTGAATTTCTTTTTGATTTCAGCCCCGAAAAGGTTGTATGGTAACATGAGGATGAGAAATAAAATATTCCGTCAAATTGCATGTTACCGGAATTTCTATTTCTTATTTCAAACCCGTCCAAGCATGGTGTGTAGACACAATGGGGTGCAAAATTCTACATCCTCTATGAGCCATAAAACGCTACATCTAGCGTTTTCTGAGGGAATAGTTTGAGTGGGATAGGTCGTTCTTCCTCATTTCAAATTCTAATTACCTATATAAGGACCTAGAGTTTGAAAATGAAAAGTCCTTCATAAGTTAATTTCGAATTACAAAATACAAAGCCCGAGCGAAGCTGGGCCTTTTAAGTTAGTGAAATGTAAGACATAAAATGCAGAATTGGAAGCGCATGGGAAAGATCACGAAATCATTCTGTTCTAAACGTCTCATTTCACAACACACTTATTGGAATTCAGTGTTAATTACAGGCCTATTGATAAGGTTCCAGATATTTAAGTATTATGTTATGTGGTGGGAATTGTTACATTATGTTTGGTAACGTAGAACTTTCTTTGCTTAAACAATAAATTACCTACAGAAAAATAATACTAAAAAAACTCGCGAACGAAATTCTCCGAAATAATGTATAAATCAACCAGTCGTTATACTATTGCCAAAGCAATACTAAAATTACTCTTTTTTTTGCTGCCCTTGTTACTTTTCTGAAATACGTAATACCACAGTATAAGTATTAATACTAATACTGAGGAAGACTGATCATAAACTTTTAAAATGTTTCATATCATGCCTTATGCCTAGAAGTTTTATATATATATATAATATATATTCGAATCGCCTTTGTATGAGTTATCTGTTCACCTGGTGACCCTAGCCTGTTTAAACAACCCATTGCGGATAAACCGTGTACTGTATTCTAATTACTTTATTCGAATATATGATACACAATATACAGAATTCAAGTTTAACACCCAAATGAGTTTTGCCCTTGTGTGGGTGCCGTTCAGTATTATTATATTAATAAAAATGAATTTACAAAAGGGTTGTTGCCGCATCACTTGAGAACGGCTCGACCGATTTGGCTGATTCTTTTTTTGTTGTGTTCGTAATTGTCACGACAAGGTTTGTGTGAAAGAAAATTTTGGGAAAATCCACGGGAAAAGTCGGAAATGTGAAATGAGTCAAAGAGAGTTCTGATGTCAATTGTTTACATAACGAAAGTATTGTTTACGATGTTTTCATAGGGCTTTGGATACTATATTATAATACTGGGCTTTAACAAATGCTGATACTATCGAAGTATTTAATACATAACTGTGAAAATAATTCTTGACGAATAAATCCACGAAAATAAAGTAGTCACACGACGAGATTCATAACCTGTACTCGTCACCGGATATAGTAAGGGTAATTAAATCACGGAGGATGAAATGGGCTGGACATGTTGCTCGCATCGGGGAGGAAAGACATCTTTAAAAAATATTGACTGGGAGACCAGAAGTGAAAAGACCACTTGGAAGACCTAGACATAGGTGGGAGGATAATATTAGGATAGATTTAAGAGAAGCAGGATTTGCGAAGGATGGTTGGATGGAGTTGGCGCAGAATAGGATTGAATGGCGGGCTTAGGTAAGCGCGGCAATGAACCTTCAGGTTCCATAAAATAGATAATACTCCTTTAGCTTGCTTAGGAATTGTCTATTGCCATTGAATAAGTAAGATTCACAATTAATTTTCACCCACTAGAAGTTTATATGAGCAGCTAATTTTTGGCATGTCTTTAGCATGATGATCTACCGATGTGCTAAATCTGAGGGTGGGCTTCGACAACCCGTACGGTTCCCTTGTCAGTAACATGTGGCGATGCTACAAGGAAAATATATGAAAAACTCGTTACGATTCTTAATTCTATTTAACCTGGAGGTTATACATTAATTTTTAATGGTACATACTAGCAACCCCAATAATACAATTCTTAACGTGTATAGGTTATGTGAGAAAGTTTGTGCATTATATGTTGCACCGTTTATTTCAGTACTGCTATCAGGATTGATTGATTGATTGTATGTAGAAGCATGGTGCTTGTGAAACCGTGAACTTGTGGAGAAAATTTGAATACATTATCTGGCGCAGGAATGGAAATCGGCAAAGCTACAATCGCAGGAGACTCGGCCGCCGCGCGGATTGAATGTCGTTGAACGGAACTGTCCATCGAACTGAGTAGTGCTGAACCGCCATTTCGGTTGGCGGCGCTAGAGTCGCTGCGACCTGCTGTACAGACAAGCAAGCTACGAGACGGAGAGAAGAGCTGCCAGTTGCACGGCGACGTGCTCGGTATGAGGTTTTGCTGACAAGAGGGGAGTGATGCTTGTTGGAACATGATACGATCGCGGCAATTTTTCACTGTGTGAGGTGTGAAACCATAGTGTTGGCGTGTGAAATTTAAGTAGTTATCAGTTTATACCCTGTAGCAAGGTTCATTCGGGTGTGAATACTAGTGAGTTGTGACAGAGAATGTGTAATTTAGTGTATTATGGAAATAAAATCCCGTGTTAAAACTTCTGACAGCACAGGCGGCGGGTAGTCAAAACATAACTTGGCACCAAACAGCAAACATCTTTCAGTTTCGACGCTTTTATTATGTTTCAAATGGAAATAAAAGGTAAGATTCAATAGCTTTTAGTTTTGTAAGTTGTATATTATCAACAATTGACATTTTTATGACATTGTAAATATATTTTATTTTGTAAGCGTTTTATATCGATACAGTACGATCGATGCTCTTAACTTTATCATTTCATAAGCAAAACGAAATACTTGTACACGAATAGTGGATTTCAATTTTAAAAGCATATCGCGTTTTTTTTGTTTTGAGTTTGTCTTCTTACCTGTGCTCTGGAATTTATAGAACTCAACTAACCAGAGATTTAAATATAAATAACAGCAGGAAAGAAACATGCAGAATCTAGCGTTGCGTCGGCAGGAACGCTATTTTTTAGTAGGCCTATAGGCAAAAGCGCAGTGAGGTAGGATCAAAATGCAGCCACAGTTTTCGTGATAAGAAGTGTTTTTAATTTTGTAAATCCCTATTACAACCAGTCCTACTGTGCAACACGTGGAAATACAATATGCTTCTTTTTTTTCAGGTTAAGGGATACTCTCTATTTACACATTTCGAATAATCTTAATAGGCATAGATAGGCCTACCGTGCTTTTTATGTTCCATTCGTTTCAATGTATGTTGTATTTTGAGGTCGTATCGAGCTATATTTATAAAAACGTCCAATCCATGCATACTTCAATCAGTATTAACTCTAGATGTAAGATATTCACATAACTTACACAAAGTCATTTTGTCACAAGTATAGAAATAATATTTGGTGAGTCCAGTGTAGTACCAACATTTTCACTTTCTGATATTCTTAAATATCAGGAAATGTTTTAGTGGGGTAATATATTTTGAATGGGTTCTTAGCCTTCATAGAATGTGTTTTAAGATGCTGAAAGAGGGAATACATTTTATATATCACATGCGAACACAAGGACTATGGTAAGAATTAGTTTTAAGATTCGACATTAAAGCATCCTGAAAATATATTATTATTCCAGCAGTCTAGTAAACAAAAACAATCACTTCAGAACTTGGTCTCCATACTGTCGAATTAAGTCAATGGCAGAATGGCCCAATACGTAAATAAAACTTTGCCAAAACAAAATACGGTATATATGAAATTACGTAAGAGGATATGCTCAATTTCGAGGTAGATTATTAGATCCTTATTTCGTGCTGTAGCCTACATGTAGGCCTAGATCAGTTAATAGTGTTTTACAACATTGGCCAAGTGTTTCCCTGAAACAGTAGTATTCTATTACCTTAGGCTTCCACTAATACACTAGGCCTATATTCCTATATCCGCGGAATTGGGTGGCGCGGCAACCACGGATAATCCGTAAAAATATCACAAAATGGACAAAGTCAACACGAATATACTTGCAATAAACTTATTTACAGTAGAGGGCCTTCACGTACAAGTGTGACTTAATAAACAAGTTTTCTGTAGTCCTACTTACGGGTTTACTGGTTTATTTTCGCAAGAGATAGGCATATATTTTTTCTGTGATAAAATACCACTTGTTCATTGAATGATTCAAATTAATCTCTTATTATCGAAGTCTGTAGTAGTTTCAAAATGAAAGGAAGAACCGCGGATAATCGAGAACTTACTCGAATATAAGCTGTTACATTTAAATAGAAGCGTATATGTTGTTTCCAGTCTGTATACAGTAGGCTACACCCCGCCGTTAGTAGTGGCTATAACAAACTCAGTACCGGTATTGCATGATTATCACGAGCTGGAGCAGAGTTTTAGCAGCCTATAGGCCTAAGTACGTTGATATGGAAATGCCGTTATTTCATATGGACACATAATTCCAAAGACTCTCCGGGGGCACATACATTTCTAGGCCAACTAACAAATCATTAAAGTAATGGTAGGCCTAATATCCTGTGGATGAAAAGCTTTATTTTAGTATGACATTATAAAATTATATCAGTGGATTTAATCCCTAACTTTGCAAATTTGCCATCCAAACTTCGTTTATTTGTTTACAGTAGGCCTACTTTTAAGTACACCTATAAAATTAACACGTATAACCTTCCGCAGCTTCTGAATCTCTTTTTATTACCATAAGCAACATGTACTGTGTAGGCCTAAATTTTACTTTTTAAAATCCATCCTAACGGACCCTTTCTTAGCCTATCTTAGGGTAATACCGCTTTGTGGCTATGTTTAGAGAACAGAAAGCAAACATCCATCTCTACACCAAAAGATTGGACTGGAACTACAATGTGAGGTTATGACTTATGAGACTATGCGAGTCCGTCTGTACCTGCTAGGAATTCAACCAAACGGGAACGCCTGCTGCAAAATGAAAATTGTTATTTGGATTCAAGGCTTATCATGTATTCCCGAATATATCTCCATCTTCTTAAGTCTTTTCAATTTATACTTTTCTTATTAATAATTAATATAGGGCCTATTGCACTGAAACCATACAGGCCAATTATAATCTGATACGCTTCTTTTTAAAACCGATTTTACTCGATGCAGTAGATCTGCGTGATTTGCGTGAATTGGCTTTAAATTCTTGGGCTTAGGACCTAAGTTATATGAATATGAAATAATGTTATAATAAATTGGCCTATCTATTTACTGCAGGTTATTACTACAACAAGTTACTATAGCTATAGATAGGCCTATGCTGAAAGCTGGAATTCCTTAGATATTGGATATCACATATGCCATTTGGAGTATTGCATGATACAGACTTCAGTAGGGTTCCAAATTTAACATTTTATTATTTTTGTTAAATTTAATATGACGAGGATATGGAATGGATCGATGGAAGTATCAGTTCTGAAGTTGACAGAAGGCTATATTAATTTCCAGATTGAAAATAGTACAGCAGTTTCATGACGTAGCCTGTTTACATTCACCTCTTTTGCTGGTATGTTTACATTCACCTCTTTTGCTGGTATAGAAATGTAAAATGACAAAACTTAAATGTTCATCTCTAATGGTTTTATGATGCGAATATTCCATGTTTCAATCAATAACTATCTTTTCGAACCGTAGTGTTAAAATTTTCAAATACAAAATGCGAAATTGATGTAGCATCGACTATTGCTCTGGAGAATAATTCCAACTGTACATCTAGTATTTCAATCAATCAATACGAGAGGCTAATAAGTAATCAATGTGAAATACATGTAGGTCTATTTACTTTCAAAACAGAGTTGCACTGTAGGTAGGCCTAAATATTACAGCTCTATTGTCATGGCAAATAAGAAAATGACTTGTACATTTAATTTACAGTACCAAATATTTTAACAATGATTAACTAAGTTATTTTAAGTATCTATAGGCTATAGGCCTACTGACATGCTACAAAGCCTGTCGTATAGCGTTCTATACAAAGTTCATCATAATACAAGATCATATGGTCATAATAAAACATGTTCTGCTTAGATTAGGCTTCCGGATTGCAATTCTTGTTATGGCAGTTATGCCTATTCATTTTAGGCATTTTTATTTAATACATTTGATTTTCTGCAATTCATTTTATAATAGGCTGAAGCTAGAATATATATATATAAAGCAGAATATCCACGTTTAATTAGATGCTGCAAACAAGATATGCCTAAATATGAAAAGGCGGATTTTCCTCCTACCACTTTTGGGATTCTGCTTGGGTTAAAAGTTAAGCCCAACGAAAGTGGACGTGGAAATATTTTAACAGTGAGATGCGCTATGAGTATTACATTCATTAGCCTATATTAATTTAAAAAGAATAATGAGAAGCGATTATGCTAATGAATAATGGCGAATACGATCGAGTCCCTCGTATCGGACGTAAACGGGGCGGCAAGACGTCAGATTATCAGGAATGTCAGTTAATAACAATAATATATATATACTTATAAGTAGGGCCCGGATATTTATGACATGTCATATTTTTTTCCTTTGTGATGTTACCATAGCAAATATAATTTGAACATGATATCATCTAATGTGATTAGAATTATGCAATTTTCATTGGTCATATAATGTCATATTTTAGCTTTTCAGTATTTTTTGTCATTTTTCATATTATGGTCATATTTTCAATCAATTTTAATTTTTTCCCCATGCTTTTTTTTTAATTATTCCATTTTCATTTATTTGCTTACAGCCGTCTCAGAGATGGGATTTGAACACCCCTGAATTGTTGCTTGTAACTTCTCAGTATTTTCTTTCTAAAAATACTTTCACAAAATATAGGTTGGCCTACGTATATTTCTGAGAATTTGGAGAAAGAGAGAGATGCGTAAAGAAAGCGAAATTTATTAATAAAGATTAATATTATTATTTATTAATGTGTTCTCATAAAATTTTAATTGCAAAAGCCGACAAGATTTTGAAAAAAAAAAATAAAAAATTGTCTCTAGGTCATATTATTAGTCATATTTCGCCATTTTTTAGGTCATATAGGCTTGCATATTTCTAACATTTTTAGGTCATAAACATCCGGGCCCTACTTATAAGTGTTTCTTCAAAGTGTTTCTACCCAGTGACAGTAAGTTACAGTAAAGTGTGAGCAAACGCGTATTTTCTGTATTCTTCCCAGAAGTTTGGCCTACGGCTAACGGACTCTTAAGATGTTGGCACAGCCTTATATTTTTTGGGCCAATTCATGTGTGTAATATTACTCGACCATTTCACATAGGCCTATGTGTCAGATAAAACGAACGTAAGATAAACGTGACTTATTTACAAATTAGCCCATATTTCTGGCATAAAGGTGTTAAGTTACTTCTAATTCAAGCCAGACTCTAATAGTTTGGAAATTATCATTTATTAAGGTACGTAACCTATCTTTATAATACGAAAAAGTCATTAGAATACCTGGTTTCCATGAGAACCGTAGCAAGTAGATAAAAATTCTGACATTTTAACGGAAATCAGTAAGGTAGCCTACTCTATGAAGGTAAAAATTCTGCTTTGTTGCATTTTTTATGTGGACGAATGTGAAAAGGTTAACATGACCTATGTATATGATCCTAACGTGGTACGAACGGTTCAAAAGTTGCATTGCAAACGATGTCTTGGAGTCTCATCTCAATTAGTCTATAACCTGAGGCGTGAGGCTATTAAGGATATTCCCAGCAATTAAGGGTACTGATACTAAGGTGTGCTAGTCCCATACTTGGAAATTAATATTTAAAAAAAAAAAAAAACGCCGAAAGCAGGCTCAGATGTTCGTAATAACCAGTCCAGATCCAGTTCGTTCAAAAATCTTCGGTATCCATGATGTAGGTTATTTAAATAATGATCACACAAATAACAGTTTTTGATAGAGAGAAGACGGGTGCATTTTGTTCTTAATTAAGTTGTATATTCTTAGCGGTATATTTATTTCAGAACGTTACTTGGAATATCCGCAATTCTAGGAAGTTGTTTTAGACTGTTCTAAGTATCTGCTACAACTTCTATAAAACGTAAACCACCAATCTCAATCCAGTGCTCATTATATTGTACCCTTCACACATTCCGTGTAAACCGGAACACAAACTGATGGAGCGGTTTTCATAATCAAGAGAGCTTCGAAGAGATTATTTTTTTCCTTTCTTTTTCGGTTTTCCTTTTGTAGATGCATGGTGGTTTGGATCAGTTTTTATAACAACCTGAACTTGCTATGAACACACACTATAAAAGGCACGGAGCTATTTTAGGAGATTTTACATGTTCATAATTATTATTCAGATATTTGATTTGTTTCTTGTAGGAGTAGAAATATAATTTTGGACAGGTTTCTGCTCAGAATTTTAAAATATCGACCGCAGTCATCCTATCATAGTTGTCGGAGACATTGCTTAGTAACCATTAAGTGAATTCGGCAGTAAATATATTACAATTAAACTCATATCCTATTTGCATTAACTGAGCATTCAATAGGCTACACCATTCTCCTCCATAACCAGGGTTGGAAAAAACATGTTTTTTTTTAAAAGAACAAAAAAACTAGGTTTTTTAACGTGTTTTTTGTTTAAAACGTTTTTTATGTTTACAACAATGTTGTTTGTTTAAAAAAGTTTAAATTGTTCATTTTGTTTAAAACAACAATTTTAACGTATAGGGCCTATTATACACACACACCCACACACATATATATAAAGGGTTGAAATGTTTAAAACATTTTAAACAATTTGTTTTAAACATTTTTTAGCATATGTTTATAACACTTTTTAATTGGGTGTTAAATTTAATTATGTAGACAATTTACATTTTGTCAAGCCAATGACACCCTGTGCTAAGATTTACGAGTCGTAGACTTAATAGTATTTGAAAATACATTTTGTACCAGTAGTATTTGTTTATGATTTAATAGTTCATGATTAATAAAAAATAATACAAACTACTGTTTAATTACTGCCTCCTACTACAGTGTTACCAAATTGGAACATTCAATTTTTAACATATCCTACTACAGTGTTGCCAAATTGACACATTCAATATTTAATATTAATAATCTCTTTCTTGAATAAGGAAGACCACAAAATAGATTGTAGGATGCAGTCAGAAAAAATTCAAATCAATTACTCGAAATGAGAAACTGGAAGCTGGCGGCAGAGGATAGAGAAGTCTGGAGGAAAAGGATACAAAAGACACCACCTCACTTGATTTTCTGGTATTCTGGCCCTAGTTTTTTTTCCCTGTTTACAACACTAACTTGACAAAATGTAAATTGTCTCCATAATTAAATGTAACATGCAATTAAAAAATGATTTAAACATATGCTGAAAAAACATGTTTAAAACAGATTGTTTAAAACGTTTTAAACAAACTTAAAAAAAACACAAGCACTTGTTTTAAACTTGTTTTAAACATTCCAACCCTGTCCACAACACTCTCTAATAATGGAGGATATAACTTAAATATTGCTAATCTTTTTAAAATAGTATATACTCAAAACTATGAGTTACATTGATAATGTTTATTCCTCTCTTGACAATGTTTATTTCATCTTTGTACATTTTTGCCTCCCTTTTGTTATTGGTTATTTCTTTATGTTATACATTGACTTTTTCTTTGCATATTGTGCTCAGATACATTCTAGACATAGCCTACATTGTAAATATTTGAAAATTTATTATGCCTCTAATAGGCCTATGCCCAATATGCCTTCGAGTGAAATAGCGTTTAATCCGATTTTGGATATTCAATAAACAAATATAATATATTAGATATGAATGGGATTTGAAAAAGATATTATAATGCATTTTTCCACATTTTCAAAATAAAGTCATATTTTAACATTCAGATTCGTTTTAGTTCATTTTATTATATTTTCGTACTTTTGTACGTCTTTTTTCATCTCCAGATGGTTAAATATTCAGTTTATGCCATTTTTCTGTAGGTGAGTTAAGCATCTTTATTTTAATTTTTTTGATGGTGTATCTAATTAAGGTAGGCCTATGTTTAGTTAGTAATATAGGCCTACTATTATATTTTGTCGCATTAATGAAAATGACGTGGTGATAATGCTGTTTACTGATTGTAGGCCTACTAAGGTTTTTATACATTACAGTTATTTTAACCATGTATTCATTATTTGTCTAAGACAATTAGGCTGTTATGAAATCATTTTATAACTTTTATTATGTCTCTCCTTTATTTTAGGTCATTTTAAGGGAATTTCAGAGGTATTTTAAAGGCAATTTTTCCACAGTTTTTGGGACATCAACATCCTGGTTCTTCACAGCATCTTCTATATTTTTAAAAAAATGGTGTTTTGACCTAGTTGTAGAGTATTGTGTACTAGTTCTTTTATATGATCACATATTTCATTTCAGCTCTAGGACAACGTAACAAAACATATTTGATTATATAAAACCTACGCATAAAAATAAAAATAAAATAATAAAAACAAAAATATAATTTAGGCCGAATGCTTGTATCAGCATCCTACGATAATGACGACATAATTGTAATGATATTCCCGCGGGTGTAGGCCGAACAATTCCTTTTACCATGGCTATAGGCAGTTTGTAATTCCAGAATAAGTTCAAAAGCAATGGTTTAATAACTTATTTAGCATGCTAACTAAAAGAATAAATCTCAGTTACAGTTGGCGTAGTTACTCCAGTAAGTGATGTAGGCCTACAGTATACAAAAATATATTTTGTTAACTGAGTAGGCCTATTGGAGTGTAGTATTCCGTAGAGGAATAACATGTAATATACAATCTATATTCTGAGAGGCAAAGACACAATTAACCATTAATTTACTGTATTTACTCTTCCTTCTAGGCACGAAGTAATAGCCAATACATGCCAATTTGTGTTTATTCCCGATTTTCTTTCTTTTGACCACCGAACTGAAAATTCCACCCGCACACTATTGAATTTGACGTCAAGTCATTTCAAATGCGTTTATAAACCCGGAGATGGGGTGGGAGTTGTCCTATCTATGTGCTGCCCACGCGCTCTAGCAAGAGCCATTTTAAATGCAGTACTTCACTTTTGTGCACACCGAATTTAAGTAATCAGTAGGGCTAGATTAGCGTTGCCACCTGTCCCGAATTTGGCGGGACATCCCGCATTTTAAGAACATTTTCAGTGTCCCGAATTATGCCTAAGAGGGACGCATTATATATATTTTTTATTATTTTGCTAGCCTTTTCTTTTCTAATATTAGGCCTAGTGTTACTGTTACATAGCATTCAGTTTTGGCTTTGTAACGAATAAATAATTAATACGAATTATTAACGATTTATTAATAAATTGTTCCATGTACAAATTTAGGTATGAAGATCGGCGATATGCATATATTTGATAAGTGTCCCTCCTTAGGCTTACCAAAAGGTGGCAACCCTAGGCTAGATATTGATACATCCAGATGAATTATTAGGATTAGCCTGTAGATATATTTCCCAGGAATATGTAGTTTTTGCTGACCGTCGGCGTGGTCTTGTGGTTAGCGTCGCTGACTACAGATCCGTCGGCCCGGGTTCGATCCCCGGTACCTCAGCCTCGTGATTCAAATTGAGGAGCTGCTTGATAGAGAAGTAACTGCTCCGGTCATGGAAACCACCATTAACGGCCGTGGGTGGGGGCATATGGTCAGCATGGAGTTAGTTATGTAGTTAGTATTCCCATCAACTTCGTTTTTTTTTTTTTATGTATTTCTGTAGTCTCCTTGCCAAAAACACCAATAAATTGTTCAAATCAAAATTTTTGTTCATTATAAAGAGTACATTAAGGTGAAAGAAAGGTAAAGAAAAACTGCTGGAGTCTTCTACATCAACAAGGATTTAGTCATTTAATGACGATATTCTATTGGTCTATTCTTAACACATAAGCATATACGAGACCTTTCTTCTAAACTCTAACCACAAAAATCCACTTCATTTAAATAATGCACTGCTTTTGAAATAAGTTTTACTGTGCGGCAATGAACCTTCGGGTTCCATAAGATAGATAATATTCCATTAGCTTGCTGAGGAATTTTCTATTGCCATTGAGTAAATAAGTGAGTAAGTATTGTTATGTACACTTGTATTCTTTCTAAGTATTTTAAAGGTAAATTTGTTCAGCTGAAACGACTGTAAATCTGCATAAAATGTTATAATGCAGACTTATCACTGACAGTAACAATACAGTCTTACCGTACTCTACGTTTGCAAGTTTTAATTTAATTGCGTTCATAATGGTAAATTTTCATGTTGGTTTCTTGTTAGACTATAATGCCGCAACATAAAAATAATTCTACTGATTTATAAAGGTATGATCTTACGTATAAAAGCTTACACAAATCTAATCTCATTTAGGGCTCACGGTATTATCGAATAAAGTCAGAGTTTTAACAGGCGTTAAGTTAGAAAGCTGTTTTACGAAATACTTAAACAGGAGAAAATACAGGACAACCATTTCATAAATACGGGTGGGACATTCTAGCAAATTATATAAACTATTTTTGTTTATTACATATCATAGATAATAAACTAGAATTGGTTCTTCACATTCTGTAAAATTTACAATGCCTTCTCCTCCACACTGTATGCAAAGCATTTCTTAAAACTTATTTTAAATATTTTAAATTTGTTTTTCAAAATCAGTTACGGGTGGGACATGATTTGGACACTGATTTTAATGATGCAAAACAAAAGCTCATTTTCTGTTCTGCTACTACTGTTAGGGTCTTAATGTTGTTATTAATGAAGGTATGAGGGATTCAATACAAATTATAAACTGTTTCCAGGTTGTCAGACCATTTATTTAACTCATCAATAATAATTTAACAAAACTATCACTGTTACGGGTGGGACAAAAATTCCCTTGTTTGTTATTTTACATAGTAATTAACCACACATATTTTTTGAAGTTAATCTTATACCAAATTGTACCTTAAGATGTATATTTTCTCAAATGAAAATGAACATAGCTGATTACTTTTGACCACTTGGTATTAAAGAGTGTTAAAATCATGCTAAAAATGGCAACAAAAAAAAGTAACTCAATGCAATAAATAAGTAAATCGACAGATTTTACACATGAAACCACTTCAAATACACCTAAGTCCTTAAAATTCAGAGAATTTGAGGTTTTAAATTTATTTTTGACCACCCAATTAATTATATAACTTCTCTCTTTGAGGGAAAAATTCCCATATTTTATGAAATGGCTGAGGAGTCAGTGAATGGAGTTGGTGGATAGATCCAGAATTTACAGTATTCGATTGTTAGTTTGTGGGTTATTTTAAATCCGAGTTTCTTGCAATTTATGGTGTAATGAATTGCCATATTGTTTGATGTTATCGAGCCTGGTTCGGAGTATTCATTTTGAACCATAATAGTGGTGTGTAATGCGTCAGTTTATAAATGAATGTTTAATGCTACTGATCAGTACATCGAAACCTCACTGTGAAATACTGAAAAAAGCTCATATTTTACAATAGCCTGGACGATTAATAAATCAATTTATAATACTATACCTATCAATATTCATAGTTGAGCTGTTATCTAATTTTATAATCTGAATTAATGATTCAGGTTAAGGCTTTAACGATGAAAATGGGTGGAATGAAATAATTTATGGTTGAATTATTGTTTATTGTACCTACAGATATGATACATTGATATGAAGCAATATCGTAAAACGCAGTGATATATACGATTCCTGAAAAAAATCTTTTTTACCATTTTGACGTGCTGTAAAACATTGGTGAACGTTTAATAATTATAAAACGTTTTTAAGTTAATTGAAATATTTTGTGAAGAATACATTACTTTATCTTTTGTAGCTTTACGATAATCTGATGATTAAAATGTTTTTCAGCGTAATGCTTTAGCCTATATTTATGAAATCGATGTGTTGGTTTTGCATTCTGTTTAATTTAATTGATGGCTGTATAAATTAAACTCAGTCTGATTAATCCGATTTCGAGAGCTAGTTATCTCAATTCCATCTGTAGTTTTAATATTTACATACGCCAAATATATCCACAAGTTTCATTGTTTTGCTTTTAATTTGTAGAGAAATTCGCAACTTCCTATACCATTTTTATTATTATTCTCTTAATTAAATTGTATTAACAGAAGCAATTCTCATTATGCAGAAGTAAAATATTTATTTGATGGATACGTGCCATAAATTCATATGATCATGCACACATTAAGTTATCCATAGTGTCCATTGTGTAGTCTGAATAGTATATTTATAAAGTTGTCAATAAGGTTTGCTTTAAATGACATGCTTTAAATGCATGGGATTTGTAATATCAGGAAATTATAAATAAATATTTTGCATATGTGAGTTCCTAAAACTCTTTATACGAATTGAACTTTTCTGCCCGAATTAATGTAACAGAATTATCAAAGCCCGGGCGTTTGTCTGGGGACGAATCGGTTTCGAATTCCATTCGTTTAACCGTCCTTAAGAATTTGACTTTTCTTTATATTTCATTATTTAAATTTGGAATCTTATTATTGTACACTAATATAATTAACATAATTCCTCAAAGATCTCCTTGTTTCTTGGTTTATTATGGCAGTGAAGCAACTTTCATAAGCAGTTTTTATACAGTAGAGTCCCGCTATTCCGAACTAATTGGGACCCAACACCGTTCGGTTTAGGGGGAATTCGGAATTGGCGGATTTCATGAATAATATCAACGTATTGACTTGTTAAGGCGTAAATTAAGTGCGAGGAATTGTATAGGCCTAAATGGAGCCGAATTGTGCTGTAAGTAACCAGCTTTCATTCCAATTTGGTTTCAGGCATTTTCATCAAGCTTAAGCTCTATGTATGTCTCTATTTAACTTCTTTGTGTAACAATAAATGTAAGTTTTTTGACGAACGTCTTTTTAATTTCACCTGTGCTTAAAGTTTAAAAAATCGGTATTTTTTTCTGAACTCTGTTCGAAATAGGCGGATTTTCGGAATAGCGGGACTCTACTGTATTACCTTAAATCTTATGAAATTTTATTTCATTTACTTACGTAATAATATCGAAAATGGCACACATTGTAATGCAAGCAAATAATGATAGAGAAAAATATAAATAGTAAAAAATTGCTCGACCTAGAATCGATCGCGTATGTTTCCAGTGTAACGATATGTAGGCCTACGCTACCGGGACATTTTTATTTTCGTGCGTTAGTTCGAAGTAGGATACATGGAAACTGATTGTTTGCGTCCTTTCCATGGAGCAACGGATATATGTGGCCTAACTGGCGGACAAAGAAGGTGATGAAAGAATTGAGATATAGCGGAAAATTGAAGAGCGGAGCGAAGGTGGTGGGTGATAGACCCGCCTTAGTATTTGTATTTATTTTGTATTTTATTTTTAGTTATACATTTTTATCCAGCATATCTTTGATAGTCAAGGGTAGCATTTCAAGTCTTTCCGCAGACATATGACTGCAGTTAAGTAGGTCTAGAGTCAAAGCCCAAAGGGATAAATACGAGAGGATAATCCATAAGTTCCTTCCACAGCTCAACTTCGCAAAAAACAGCATGTACTACCTGTAAAACATAACCTCATATAGCCTACCCCAATGTATGATAAGTGAAAACTTTTAATTTTTAGGTTTACAGGTAACAGAAAATCATTATTATCTTGCAATTCTTTTTACATATATTATGTGTATTATGTACATATATACATATATTATGTGTATTATGTACATATATACACATATTATGTGTATTATGTATATTATTTCTAGGTTTTTTTCAAATCGGAAATGATAGATCTGCATTCCTCATTATTTAACTAGTTTAAATGGTTTCATGTCCTGACTAATTGTAAAAGTTTGGAAAAATGGAGGGAAAATAACTACCAATATCTTTTATGGCGTCGAATAGGGAGCAACGGACAAGTGTGGCATAACTGGCGGACAAAGAAAATGAGAAAAAGATGAGGAATTAATGAAGGCGAGATAGCTCAGGTTCGAGAAAGCGGCAAATTGAAGAGCGGAGTGAAGGTGGAAAGTGAGGGATTGGCTTAGTGTATTTGTTTTTATTTTGTATTTTATTTATTTATTTAAATTTCTATTTTTTATCTTGTGTTTTGAATGTGCACGCACGGTCCGTGCGGAACTTACCGTATTTTACGAACCATAAGACGCACTTTTTTTACCTTGAAACCAGAGCCTTTAAAGTTGTGTGCGTCTAATGGTCCGAAGTATACAAAAAAATTAAAATTATGGTAAATATTGCCGGAATACCATAGTTATAAACAAAGTGTTGTAAACGATAAGATAGTTACAACTTTTGCCTCAGACTGTACATCAGTGCTTTTGTCACAATCGTAAAATGAGCTGGAAGCCAAGTATACAATGCGAAAAGAAAGGAATGTTGAGTTCTTTTGTACGAAAGGAGTTGTCTCCGCCGGGTGGTTTGAATGAAGGAGGAGACCTCTAAACAGCCTTGTCCCGTTTCGCTTACCGTATGCTGTTGAGGGATAGAGGGTGTAAAAGTATTTTTAGTCTATTATAATGAGAAATCAGTTCAGTTGTTAAAATTTACGCGATGCCACCTGTACAAAAGAGATTTTCGTACAACGCAGGTTTTAAATTAGAAGTGATTTACACTGATTCCATTGTACAATGTTATAATTTGTTTATGCGAAGAAGTATATTATTACCTTCAATTATTATTATTATTGTTATTATTATTATTATTATTATTTTTTTTTTTCATTCAGAATCACATTAAATTTCTTTTCCTTTAAATTTCCATCCTATAATCAAGGTGCGTCTTATGGTCCGGAGCGTCTTATGGTCCGGAGCGTCTTATGGTCCGTAATATACGGTATTTTAGTTTAAATCAAGTCTTGGATTCACCAGGCATTGTCGTTGGGAAAATTTTCTGTTAGGACGATTCAAAGTGAGCTGGGCAAGCCTTCTTTAATGTCTACCTATGTGATTATCTGAATATGTTGTAAGCTTGCTTAGACACGATCAGTATTTATCCAACTAACCTCTGAGGTAAGTTTCAGTTGTAGAATGGCTGAAGAATTAGGCTATAATATCCGTTTAGCGTGTGAATGTTCTGCGGCAGTGTCAGTGCACCGAGGAACGTACGAAACCTCGACTAGTGTAGAAAAAAAGAGAGAGAGAAGAAGAGGTAGATTGTTTTCTCCTCCCGTGTAAGGAACTGGAGGTTTATCTGCATCAGTCATCCCAGGCCATTGGTATGCAGCACACAGGGCTTGCTATTATCTTGGCAGACTGAATGATTTAACACTTGTGGCTTGCAGATAATCGGCACTTAGTGTTCTGCACGAGATTCTTTTCTGACTAGAACTTGCATCTAAATTAATTGCATTATTGAGTTGTGGGTGAATTGTATGTAGGTCTAATACTCTCGTTCGTAGTTGAATAATGAGTATTGATCCTATCATCTGAATGGAATCTTTAGTGGTTCATGTGAATATTGGAACAGGAAGCTTTCAGACAATATAAGCTGGATAAGTTTGCCATAGAAATTAAAATAATGCATCTCTTTATTCATAATAATTACAATAGGGTACATAAGCCAATATCTAATAAATTCTTTTTCAGTTACGTTAAAACGAATTATATTTTTATGATATATAAGCCATATATAATTAATTATATATATATAAACCATCCTAAAAATTAATGATACCGTGTCATGTTATTTTTAAAAAACTTTTCTGATATTTTAGTCATGCCGTACGAAATTTGAATCCGATGAGGTTTCCCTATGTTTACTATAGTTACTGCTTCTGAATCTTTAATTATTGGGATTTTTCGCCTCCATATAGGCCTACAATTTATCCCAGGGCTGTTCAATAGAATTAATGTCCTGTGACTTAGCAGGCAGATATAGCTTATTTGTTGAGTGGCATAGATACCATAACTGGATGATGTATGAAATACTCTTAGGGTCATTGTCTTGGTAAAACTAAAAATTTAGGAAATTCTCATCGCTTCTACCCTAACCTTCAAATAAGTTCTTCGGACTCTCTAAATAAGAATATTGATTCATTTTTCTTCAGTATCAGTATTTTCCACATCATTGTGCTGCCTCAATCGTTTATCACTCTATGTTGTAAATTAGGTTCTTTTGGTTGTTCATTGGTCTTCGCTACACAATTTATTCTACCATCAGAAATAGTAAACATTACGTTTTCTCATTAGTAAATAATTACCTGATTTCACCACATTTCATTCTTTTGTATTTGTTCTTCGCGAAACATCTGTCATTTCTATTTACCCTACTTATGTAGTGTTTGCTCTTAGCTAGTCATCCAAGCAAATTTGTTGCTCTTGGCAACCTCCTGATTCTTTCAGGATGAACTATCTCTTCTGGTTCTTCCTACGCCATGACTGAAATTTTTTAGGACATCTGAGCATGGGCATTTAAAACATATCGTCATAATTCAGCTCTTACAAATAAAGCTTGATGACGTCCAGTTTGCTATCTGGTGGCGATATTCCAGTCTAATTTTTTTTTAGAATAATATTCTACCATAACTCTCAGTAAATCTTGTCTTCATGCCATGTGATTTGCAGTCCCATTATTTTTGTTGTGCCATTATTTGTGAATTATGAAATTCAAATTAATTATTCCTTATAACCGTG
This sequence comes from Ectobius pallidus, assembly GCA_964059195.1. Taxonomy (NCBI): domain Eukaryota; kingdom Metazoa; phylum Arthropoda; class Insecta; order Blattodea; family Ectobiidae; genus Ectobius; species Ectobius pallidus. The sequence continues at coordinate 93,826,256 of CAXKWD010000007.1, forward strand.
TTATGTATTCTGCCAACAAGCTATGTCATTCTAGTTTCTTTTATATCCTCCCCCCCCCCTCAAAAAGCAAAAGATTCATGAACTGATAAATGTCGCCCATATTTTCCTGAACTACTTCATTACGCAGAGTTGCTGGGTTGATCAGAACAGGAGGAACCGTGATTTTCTTTTTTGTCAAGTTTTGCCGTGATTTTGAGCTTATAGGTTAAGCAAACACATTAAAAGTTAATTCAATCATTAAGGACCAATCTCTTATAAATGAGAATTATTCGTACGTCTCGCTCCATAACCTTTTCAAAATTATCATTACTATATTTCCAATCATTGTGTGTTAGCTTTAATTTACAAATTTTGCTTTTGGTAGGAATATATAATTATTTATGTTTTGGTTATTTAGATAAACCTAGAATTATGCAGCTTGTTTTCATATTAATTACCCATTGAATTGGATAATACGATTAAATGTCTTTGAATGTACCATGTTTAACTTATATTTTGAATAAGTGCCGCTTTAGTAATGTAAATGTAATAAATTATGCTGCGATATCTTGCCAAGTTTAGGCTTAACTTGAAGGAGGAAAAAAAGAATGAAGACTTTTGCAAATTGATTTGGAAATTAAGGAACTATCCCAAGTTATTCGTTTGCTTTACATGTTAGCATCATTGTGCAAAATTGTTCGTAGTTATTTCATTTTTAAGCATATATTCTATTTATTACGTTCCATGTGTTCTTTATTAAATTGAAAATCATTACTCGTCTGAAAAAACAGTGTCGCTTTCTTCAGTAGGTAGGCCTACAGTCTATATTGTTTAAACATACTACGTTTAAATGTTCCAATTAGCTTTATGCCTATTTTGATTTCATTCTTCCACTTTATAGCTGTTTATATTTGCCATATTTTATCATTTTTCAAATATTTAAAAAAAATTGGGTTAGTTCGAAAGAATACATCTATATATTTAATTACTGTTTAAATTAGACTTTGTTTCTACTTCTTGTTTTGAAACGTCGCGCAACTTGTATAATCAGCGGTAAAAGTTTACCGGTAATTAATCTATAAGCTGTTTATTAAACTGACATTGAACTGAAATTGAAGATTGGACATATTTGTCTGTCACGTATGCTGTTCAATAATATTATACATATGCCTATATTTATATTCCTTTTTTCATATTAAGTAAATATGACAATGATCCGTTCATAAATTAACTTTTTAACAATCCCATTTTTAGACCACTAATTTGATGAAAGATTACATTAGCCTAATAACCTACACAAAAAAAGAAAAAATGTGAAATTCACATAACTTCCTCTGTCCAAATAAAAGCCTCTTAGTGCAATATATATATTATACATGACATTCTCTTCATGTAAGTTGGTTGTAAAAATATAGTTACACCACATCATCCTCGAAGAATAAGTATCCCAAATAAAATCTGATTAATACACTCTTTACTTTACTTTAAGCATGGCCAATACTTTTTTCTCACTTTACATTCTGATTTGGAACAAGAGGCCATATTGCAGAGTGCATATGCGGAGTGGGTGGCTTACCTTTCAGAGAATTGTTTCAAATAAAAGTTTTTAACTCTTGGTATAAACTCCCCATGGACAAAACTTTAAGAAAACTTTTGAAGCCGTTTCAGAGAAAATCGCGAAAACTAAATTTTCTTCATGTAAAACCCCCCTTAAAAATAATAGAAAGTGGTCGCCATTCTTCGAGCCACATCCTCAAAAGGTAGGCCTACCTAACCCAAATACAAAATTTTGTTTTCATACGATTTTCCGTTCGCATACACTTAGGCATACACAAATAGTATTACATTAGTATTTTTTGGATTCAGAGGACCTCAAAACGTGTATTTATGTTAAAAAGTCGAATTCAAATTTGGGGGGTCGAAAACAATACCTATGGTACGTCAGAGGAAGCAAAAATGTACTGGGGCTGAATCATTGCGGGGAAAAGTGAGAACATGCAAAACGATTGCCGCACGCACGTGAGGCAAACAACTTTGGCCATGAGGTAAAGACCAGCAAGGTGAAGTTTTGTAGAAAGACCAAGAGAGAAATGCCACTAGTATTAATAGTTTACTACTCGCTAAGCCTTGAAATGAAGTAATAGAACAATTATGACCTAATGCTTATACCTAGGTATAACGAGATGACAAAAGTCCAGGAAGGAGCGAAGCAGTATCCCTTGCAACGTAAATTTGAAATTTATTCTGCTAGTGTTTTCTGTTCAGCTCAAATGATTCAGTGCGAAAGTTTAAGCTGAGAACTTTACAGCTGCTCTTTTATTGAAAGTTTTCCTTTCTTCCTTATATTATTTATTGTCATTTATAGATTTTATACTCCTAGCCTGTAGGCTCTACCATAATATTGAACAGTGTATTTTACTGTATGCTTTACTAAAGCTGCTTTTCGATATACAAGGGAGGAGAAAAATGAGAGCTTTCAAGTCAAGTTTGTGTAACTTGGTAAAGGTTTCTCGAGAATTTGCACGATGAGCTTTGAACAAATGACTAAACGTCGGTATCATGCAAGGTTTGTAGATACAGACGGGCCAATTTATCCACTTCAATTGATGGGTTATTTTATTCTGCGAACAGCAGAGCAGTCGGTTATCTCCTCTATCCACTCCCTACACAATAACGCTGGTGGGATACACAGACAGGATGCTTTTGAAACGCGTTGTAGGACTGCTTGTATTTTCCACAGCTGGTATTATCCGTATACAAGATTAAACTTTATCTGTATTATTAAGTGCCAGATTGGTACTTTATGAGATTGTATGAGGGACGGGAAAATGTCTGTCCATCTGTCTGTCCGTCCGTGTGTCTGTACGCCCGATAACTCAAATACGCTTTATCGGATTTTCATGAAACTTGGTATACGCATTTATAACGTACGTGGGAAGAAGGCTATTGTTACTGGACCTAATCGGTTGAACGGTACTGGAGTAATGCCCAATTTAGTGCCTACTTTATGGTAGAGTATATCCCAAGTAGGCTAAGTTTGATCCTGTCCAAAACAAAGGGGAGGAGAACTCACAGAGAGTTCGCGGAAAATTCGCATCATGTGACAAAATGTGATTGGTCATTGTCATTAGCATGCGCCATTACCAGGGTGTGACTTGCTAATGGAGAAGTAGTGTTCGTAAGTTCATGCAACAATAATATCAACATTTACGCGTGAAATAACAAACATAGTGGCATCGTCATCATTATAGTATATAAATTAGCAAACAAAACATAAAGGATTCATTGTTCACGACGACCCTGAGGGTGAGTTGTACTGAGAATAAACAAACTACCATTATCACGGTGATGACATGCGTTCTCACGTGCGGACTATGACAGCCACGCCTCTTTGTTTTGAACAGGATCGTTCTTACTTGGAATATAATATAATATATTAGAAAGAATTTATCAAAATAACGTAAATAACTTCTCATGGCAGTATATTGTTTTACAGTGTTCATATACGGCTTTGGAAGTGCATTACTGGTAGCGTTGACATAACACTACCCACACATTCCTTCACATATGATTATCGAACTTTAAACCTTTGTTTTTTCCGTAAGCCCTGCTTGATGAATCGATCTGGATCTTACAATCTTATTTAAACAACCTGCGACTTGTGACAGTTCACTCGAACTGGAAAATCGAGAGAACTGTCCGGTACCGTACTAAAAATGAAGTAATATATTCATTATAGTATGATATTAACTTAATATCAATTTCGCTACGTACCTTAACTATACCATACTTTCTTTTACCTGCTTTCTACAATCACTTTTCATTTTTACTTTTCTATAAGTAGAGGAAACATTATGTTCGAGATCATGACTGTGTGCAGGCCTATGTATGTGTATGTATCTGTGAGCAACATAGCCCGGAGAAAAGTCGAATCCATATGAAATTTCACATTTGGGTTAGACATCGTCTGGGGGTGTGATGCGAAAATTGATGACGGCTTTGCCTTCCTTTCATCACCACTTCACATGAAGAAAATGTCAATTTTCGTGATTATATACATATTTGTGTCATGCTGAAACAACTGAATACAAACGCCCTGCAATAAGGGCTTCTTATTGTATATCTGAATGTAAAGTGAGGATATTATACTGTACTGCCCATATTAGAAAACTATGGGAGTGAAACATAATTATAAGATACCGGTACTTTTTTCTGGTCTTCTTTTATTCTGTACTTCCCAGTTTTCTTTCATATTCTTCTTCACTTTATTGATGTTTATATTTTGGTCATTTTTGAAGGTTTTTTTTTCATTTGTCTTGCAAAACTTGCTTTCCTTAACTACTATGACTTCTTAGGAGTTTTGTACATTTTTTAAAAATAAACAATCTATTAAATGAAGATAAGTTACTGTTTTTTTTTTCATTATGGTACCGGTAAAATGGTTTTGAAATTTCAATTCATTTTAACGTATTGTTTTTCTTCTTGAGGAATGGGTGTAGATCTAATAAGGGAACTTGAAATTGTGCCTGTTAATATGAGAACAAACTATTTATTTTCCTTCTGTTGTCTTAACAATGTGTTAGTTTGTGAAGTAATGCCTGGAAATTGTACGGCTCAATGGAGCGAACTGCAGTGAAATTCATTTAAGTACGTGTGCTAATTAGAAACAATTTAAAAGCCATAATTCAAATTGAAATGGTCATGGTGGAACAAACTTGTTCTTTCATTAGACTTCAATTAAGTGGTGATTAGTTTGCAAATTTCCATGACTTGCATGCGAGGAACTCAACTGTTTAACAACTAATAGAATTGCCAAGCAGTGGCAGAGCTAGGTGTGGATCAATGCGTTTCAGATGTAATTCATTTCATTCAACTTTTCTGCTGTGTTTTAGCAGGTAACGGATTTTTGGTTAGGAACCAAAGTAGACAAACGAAAATTTTATCCTAGCAGGACTAAACCATTGTAAGTTACCTACTTTACCAGGCCTCCTGAAATAATTTCATTCCATTTAGGCTACTGAAATTAGTTTTTGTTGTTCTTATTGTTTTAAATAATTAATTTGAAAGCTTTGTTTTCTTATAAGTCATACAGAAATCGTATAAGTTATTTTTTCTTTCTTTATCTTAGTTTTACCTCTCCCTTTTAGGATTTAAGCGACCCAAGCCGTCCGGGCCTTACAGGGCCGCGACCGAAATCGTATATATTACATACAAATAAGTCATAGGTCTAATTATGTGCATTGCTAGCTAGTTGTTTGTCCTTCATAAGTATATAAAAGAATACATTGCTCTGGATTTTGTAGACTTTGCAGAAAGATTACTAACTCTTCTCCTTTGCATTTTATGTTTGTCTAAAACAATCTATTTTACAACGTTTGGCCGTAGGTAATTATATCAGCAACGACATAGGCCTAATCCCGATGTTCTCTACAGAAACCTTCGAAACGGCCTTCTCTTGATAACCGTGAGAGATATACTGAAAAGTACAAACTCCCCTTCATTGTAGAAAATGAAATACTGCAAGTAGTAATCGATTTAGCCAACGGTTTGACCATACCTTTAGTAAAGTTGGAAGAATCAAGGCGGTTGTTACCGCAAACCATTAAAAGGGTCACGTTTCGAAACTGGAGTAGTCCCATGTTCTTTCCAGGTATAGAAACTATGTTCAATTAAAATTTTAACGCTACCAAATGAGTAGTTTGTGAGTGATAGATTTACAGATTAAAATATATTTTGTTCGACCATTATGCGATTATTGCATGTGATGCAACGGTACATAATGATATCTTGTACGGTTACAGATTTTCAATATAACACAGATGTGGTATAGATTATTATCGAACACGGAACGAACTTGAAACCTTCAACACAGCTATTGGAACTGTATTGCAAATGTAAGCAACCTGTACTTAAAACAAACTCAATTCTGTTCGTGTTAATTTTAATAGCATATTAAACTGAGATAATTTCCTCTTGTAAAGTTCAGTTCGGTTCAAGAAAAGACCAAGACTTGACTTGACCGTACGCCGCCATCACCTCCCGTCTATCGCAAAAGACAAGAACTACGAGAACTTGCTTGCAGCTGATTGCCGCGGTCAACCGATTTTTTTTTAATCTTTCAAAATTTGAACATTTAATTATGGTCGAACAAAACCAGTCGTAGTCTATGCAACTTGCCTGTAATGGCAATTAAGATACTCATATGCAAATTAAAAAACTAGCTTTGCTCCTTCCACAAACATATTAATGAATGCCCTTATATGCTTATTGCATAATGTACTGTTAATTAGATGTATTGCAGAAAGAGGAAGATGTCTGCACGCATATAACACCAAGAATAAGTCACGTGATAGCTAGTAATACCGTTATTGATACTATATAAAATGTATTTCAAATTATTATAAAAAATAGGCCGACAAGTTACCTAGGTGGGGTTTTTTCCGGGGTTTTTCCTCACCTGTGAGACAAATGTCGGCTAACTTTAGGCCCTTGTGGTCCCCGGATATCATCTGGATGTCATTATCATCTTCATCCCACCCTCGTCTTGTCTGGAGTGAGTGAGTGTGTGTGTGAATGGTGTGTCTCGTCCTATGTGTTCGTGTTGTCTCGGAGGTGGCCCCGGCATTGGGCTGATCACTCATCCGGAGAGACCCTCCCTATCCTTATCTGGTCAAAAAAGTATGTATTTGATCCATAGATAATCCCTCTCGCGACAGGTCGCGGCCCTGTATTCCCGGGCGGCTTGGATCGCTTAAATGTTCCTAAAAGGGAGAGGTGACACTAAGGTAAAGATAGATAGCTTAGATAGATAAATAAAAAATAGTAAATTAGTAAGCAATTTTCCCCACAATTAAAATACATGAAAAATTCAATACAAATATAAATACCTTTAAATAAAGCAGTAATAACATGTGTAAGATAAACTAAAGTAATGAAGGGATTCCATGCGAGTTATTAGCAAGTATCCAACTAGTTAGGATAATGCTACAGTAGAACTCCAATTATCCGGATTAATTGGGATGGGACCAGATCCGGTTAATCATATATCCGGATATTTGGATAAATGATGAAAAAGGGCATTTCTTTAAAAAAATACTAAACTGTACAGTACTAGGCTATACTTATATAAAGTGTCACATCTTGAACATAAGTTATCGGTCAGAGTCGGGTGTTTTGTTAACAAACTGGCGATTATGTCGGCTAAAAGTTTGCTTTTTTGCAAATAATCGGCCCTGAAAGAGAGTTTCCCAATGCTCGTTGCTGCAAAAACCACTTGAATACGACCTCAAAATGATCCGGATAATTGGCGATCCGGATAGTTGGGAGTTCTACTGTACTTGTAATTGCTTACTAACTAACTTAATAATAATCTTACTGCTCTATTCAGAATTGAGTCCCTGATCAGGATACTCTTGAAGTTGAAGTATAAATTTTAGTAGCGTTTCCCGTAATGCCTTATATACTTTCCGGGATTGTTTTTAATAAGAGGAAAGTTATGAAGACGGTACGGAAGTCCCATGTGTCTATTTCACAAGCATCACCGATATCATACAGTTTCTGTCACAATCTTCTGAACCGAATTTGTTTCCAATAAAAATAAATATTACATTTTTAAAGTATAAGATATGTGCTAGGCCTATATTAAGCTTTCCAAGAGCTCCCTCGAGTGATTTACACTAATTGCATCGGAAGTGAATCAACTGCAGTAGGCTTGAAGCATCCTCCAGACGAAGGGTTAACGTTTGGGAATTGAGCATTTAACAATAACTGGTGGGTTCTTAATAAGGCCCATTCACGAAGGAATTGAAATCGACAAGTCACGAAATCGAGCATACGCTACTCTAGTAATTAGTAAGCAATTTTCCCGTACCAATTAAGCCGTCTCTGCAATTAGCATGGCAGCGATCTGTCGAAAACATGTAAAATCCAGCAGGTAAGAAGTTGCTAACTCAGAATGGCGTGCTGACAGCATACATTCTGAGAAGAATCCCTGAACTTTTATTCTATCCAAGCTGAAGAGGTATTATGAAATCTTATTAGACTAATATTTACAACCGATTGAACTAATTGTTGAAGGTTTTGAAAAGAAACCCTGAATACTCAACAGTTCGCAATGTGTGTTGAATGGAGACATTCTAGTCTATAAGAATAATTATTTCTGACATAGGCTACTTTAGAGAACATAGAAGAATATGTAATTGTTCACTGTGGCAAAAAGTCTTAGTGCATGATTGTCTCTCAAACATAAGAAATTAATGGTAGGATGTAATAGTCTATGTGATACTACATATTTTTACGACTTGAAAAATATTTAAACATATTCCATCATTTTTCGCTACATACTTATGTAGGCCTACATATTTTGCAAGTGAAGCTACATAAAAATCCTTGCTTTAGTAATAATTTAATCTTCATAACGCCACAATCGTAGGTTGTGATACTACTGTTCACCTCTCTTTTATTAAGCTGTATGAAAATAAAATATCCTCTTATCCTCTCTCTTGGGGACCGTATTTAAGCTATTGCCCTAAGAAGGTGCCACAAATTAAGGAGCATGCACGTGGAGACAGAAGGCGAGATGAACACTACACAGAGTATCTTCCTGAGATATCACAGACATAAAAGCTATCTGGAATTTACACCACCACATAAGAATAGCAGCTTCAGCCAAGGTACAACTTAATCTAACTATACCATGGTTGAGTTGCCTGAAAGGTAAATAGATGGAGCGATTGATAGAAACAAATATACTCACCTCGAACAGTAAATATACCGTACATACCTAACCTTGTAGCCTCGGTGGATAAATTCGTCTATTTATAGCAGTTGATGGGGAAACTATTATTAATGTTATTATTACTATTACTACTGCTACTATTACTATTATTATTATTATTATTATTATTATTATTATTATTATTATTATTAGTATTATTATTATCATTATCATTATCATTATCATTATCATTATTAACCAACAGTTCCTTAGTTTAAAGAGCCCTTATCACTTTGGACCATTCGTCGTTCCAGAGGGGCTGAAGATGTGATTCTGGATATGAGTTTTAACATATTATGATGCAGGACAATTGGAATTTAAATAATTAGGACGAGAAACTGGTGCTAATTTTGCTTACTGGTTAGTAAGTTCATTTCCCCGTACAGGTAGTTTTACTTATACTGTGGTTTTACCTTTAAAAAGGGAATGCCCTCGAAAAAAAGTTATACTAATACTCTAATTCAAAATAGCTTTCTTCTTAATGCTGTGTAGGATATCGGCTACCTCCGGCTAATAACTTGTATACTATTTGTGGCTATGAATTTTGTTTTAAATAGACAAATAGACGCTAATAAATGGGCTACATTATGGTTCTATAACTCTAGAATTTTGAGGAAACGTACGTCATGTTTTGCATAGTCTATAGCCCTACAGGAGCTTGATTTCAAATAATATAAACTTCTGATACATTGAATGAAGGATTTGAGCACCTTATTCCCTCGAAAACCTATATAATGTCTCCTGAACCTTATGGTAGATAAAGAAACTTAAAATAAAATTGTATAGCTTTTGGGATTACTTTGAAAAAATCTACTGGTTATTAAATATTACATATGTTTATTGCCGTATATAAGCATTATATACATTTATACAACTTTGTATCATAACACAGTGAATAAAAAATAAATATTAAAATATCAGCTTTTATACGTGGACTGATTACATACACATTTTTTAAGTTAATTTTCATTACTTTCCAATATCCACCATGCGGTAGAGGAGATAATGTAAGTTTTTTGTGGGTATAAGTGGTTAAATATTTCAAAATTCTTCATTAACATTACCCTCAAAGGAAAAACGAAGTTTATTAATTTTGTTACAGTACCGGAAATTCCATAAAACTTCCCTTTGTAACCCGTGTCATTTACTATAAAATAATTATTGAATGCTTATAGGGAAAGAAATAGAAATCATGAAAGTCCAGTGTATATTTCTCTATAACTCTTCAATATATTAATTATTCATATATTTTTATGGGGAAAAGATATCATTTGCAGGACATTGAATTCCATATTTATAATCAGGCTTTAAAACTTAGTGCCCGATCGAATATGTTAACAGCAACCGTACTGTACGGACTTTGCTCGGCGTATGCGCTAACTACCATATGCTAGTTCACGTAATAGTACACAAACCGGAATACAAGTATAAGAAGACCACAAAATAACTTCTCATTCTCTAAACTCACATTACAAGCATGCAAAACGATACGTTCTCCTGTTTGTGTGTAATAGTCCCTCCCAAATGTTTCAATATATGTTTGCGTTTTAGAACACTTTACTTTCGGTATTCCGAACACGTATTATACATTTATAAACACGCATAATGACAAGGTACACTGTTGACCAATTTGAGAGGCACCGTACTACAAGCGCATTCACTTCTTTGTACTACTATCAATGACTGTCTTATCAGCCTACGCAATCGCCCCCCACCCCCTAAACTCAGGTTGTTGGTAACCGGAATCATCTCCCTCTGTGGGTTCGGGCACTAAGTTTTAAAGCCTGTTTATAATCAATAGTAGGCCTGCTATAAAACCTTATTTTTTGAAGTTTTAGTCTTGTATTTCTTTATTCTTATTAAGTCTGTTAATGGCACATTTGTTTTAGAAATGTATAGTTCCTTGTTACAATGTAAGAAACATTGCACGCGCAGTAAATCTGTGCATAGTTTTCTGGCTGGCATTAGTAAGGAAGTTACCCCTCTCCAACCAGTACGAGAGCGATTTGCATGATGGTGTAATTATCCTGTGACCTCGAGCTCCGAAAAAGAACTGCTTCCAAGCAAGAACATAATGTCATCAACTTGTGCAGCTTTTTAAATGTCATCTACTGCGTTACTTCGGCTATAATAACTTTTATTTTACTTTTTACCCAATTTATTACCCGTCCTGAAGACAATGGACTATATTATACTTCATGAAGTAGACTTTGTTGCATGTGTAATAAATTGACCTGAAATTGCCGAATGTCTTTTAAAGCTTGTTATCTTTAGACGCCAGATATTTATATTTATTATTGCTGTTGTATACTTGCGTCCCCTCAAGGCTAGCAGTCAAAGTTTGGATTCTCTACAAGGTGGAATTTTGTTTTAGAATTCAGTGACTTATTGTTTTTCATGACGTAAAACCTATCTTGCGTTCTTTTATCTGTGTATTGTTCTTAATGCTATGGAGGGGAGGGGGTTGCTCAGATGAGCAAATACATTTGTGCCAGATAGATTAGATTCCATGTGCAGTTTTTTTTTGTACCCATCATTGACAAGAAGTTGAGATAAGTGTTATATTAATAGCTGTGAATTATTAAAAAAATTTAAACCGATTTCTTATCTGTAAATATTTCACCTCTGTCGATTTTACCTACGAAGGTAACTCCTTACAATTAAAAATGCCTACGGTTACAATTTGAGATTTAGAAATACTGAATTTTATTTAATAATAAAGTTTGCATGTGTGTAGATGTGTACGTGTAAACATACATACATACATACATACATACACACAAACACACACACAAACACAGTAAACGAGTATGTGCAAAACTTTGGAAGAAATGGTAGTATAAAAGGTTACTTAACAGACTAATATAAAAGATGATGAGCTATTGTGATTTTAACAATTCGGAATCGTATAATATTTGAGTGCTAAGGAAATTTAGTATTGTAAACACTCATACATTATAGATCAAAGAAATGTGTAGTGAAACATAAATAATAGTTCGTCGGGAAAGAATGTTTGAGCATACGAAATTGTAGAATGTCGATATGAGAGAACGAAAAATACACCGGATCAAATGCCTTACAGTGGAGTATAATTTTCCCTATTTTAATTTTTTAAGAAAACTTAAGTCAAAAGTTAAGGCAACAAAAATATTTTCTTTAGCATAGGCCTACACAAGTTTTGTGCAAGTTAATAATACACCATTGATCTGCTGATATGAAAGAAAGGAAGGTTGCCGTAAGGATACTACGGTATAATATTTATTTAGGCACGATACTGACGTGGTTATTGGGAATGGAGTTTTAAATTTTGTCTTGATGGTTTTGTAACTATCATGGTTTTAACAATAATAACAGTAATAATTTAAAAATTACAAAAATAATAATAATTTGGACAATCTCCATTTAGGAGATGCTATAACACTGTGTACTGTATTCTTATCAGTAGGGCTCGGACTTTTAGGTAAATACGTATTTTTTTTGCTATTACCTATGATTTCTGGACTTTGTCAAAGTTCCGGTTGGGACCTTTGGATTCAAAATACTGAGTTGCATATCACATAAAAATAAATATTTTTGATATTTCTTATTTGAATAAATATTTTTGGTAACTTAATTTTTTTTACATATTTTACTACATATCACGTTTAGAAATGAATATTTTGACTGTTTTTGTAAAATTGTGCCATATTTTGAATATGTTGCATTGTTATGTTGAGTCAGACAATAAATCAGGGCTGATTTGGCCTTTATTAGTGCAAATTTCTGTTTCCTCTCACACTGCATTAGTAAGTTGGAAACAACAAAACAATTCTTGACAGAATCAATAAAAGAAACCAAACACATTGAAAACAAACTTAACAAAATCAGTGGTTCAAAAGCAAACGAAATTAAAGAAAAATTCCTGTCATGCCTAAATAAGAATGAAAGGTTACAAGTGTTGCCAAAGATTTCAGATATTTTAATGGGTAACAGTGTAGAGAACTTGGAGCAGATGGAACATCTGAGTGTCAGTGATACTGCGTTTTACAAATATGCAAGATTAACATCCTGCAATGTTGAACGTACATTTTCAAGATACAAGTCTCTGTTCCGTGAAAATCATCACAGTTTTAAGACGCACAACTTAAGATCTACTTTTGTCGTTCACTGCAACAGTTCTACACTTGCTGACTAGAATGACTAGATGAGTACTTCTGTAAATATTGGTTAAATAAATAAAATATTTTTACATTTTTTAAACATATTTTCGACTTTTTAACCACATGAAAATAAATATTTTCGTTTTTATAAGCACCTAAAAGTCCGAGCCCTACTTATCAGTAAAGACAATATTTCCATGCAAATGCATGATTTTATATAAGATTGTTATAATATACATTCAGCTTTTAATTCTGTAAAGGATAACAGTTTCGTTTCGCATAGGATACGAGAAAAGATATAGCCTATAATTACCGGTATCTATAACATAATCATGCTCATGTGTTTTATTCTTTGAAGAGTAGCTTTTCATTGCCGAAATGTGTTAACGTTTTCTATATAAAAGGAAATAATGATTATTTAGGTACTGTAGTTGCAGCAGCAATAATTTATAGGCCTAATTATTTATGAACGTAGTGTTCGTTTCATTACAGTCGGATTAAATAAATTGTAGTTACTTGTTTACAGCCTATTCATTTGGGCTGATAAATAATGTCATCAAAAGCAGTGATGTTTATTTGCAGACAGTTCTATTGTCAAGCTCTAGTTGTTACACATGATCATTACGTCTGCAAACTGCGTTACAAATGACATCACCCACCACACGCAAACAAAAGAAGTCCACTAACATCTAGCGACAAGAGCCATCTCGCAAAAGATATCACACCTTTCATTTTGAGAAAGAGATAAAGACAGAGAGAGAAAGAGAGAGAGAGAGAGAGAGAGAGAGAGAGAGAGAGAGAAAGAAAGAGAGAGAAAGAATGAGCAACAGAGATGAGTGCTGAGTTTTCATCTAATAGTCCTGGGGTTACTATTTTGATATAATTTTACATTTAATTAGTATAATTACTTTGTAATTTGAGCTTACTTTCGCAACATTAGCTTGGAATATGCAATTAAAACTGGATATGTTATATATTGTATGAAATTAAATGGTGTAAGCTACTATAACAGTAGGGTCTACTCTTATATTGTAGAAAAAATATTATTAGCAAAGCCCGGAAGTTTATTCTCTATCAAAAACGAAATATGCATGCAGATATACTCTAAAATTTTCAAAATATGCTCCTAAACCAATGAAGTAGGCTTTCATTTAAGTAATGTTAATACTTGACGTTCTCTTGACAGCTGAATTACATTACAAATTACAAAAAATAGTTGTATAAACAACATTACAAAACTGAAATCAAGGTCAATGCAACAAATTTTAGTAACTTAACTAATAAAATTAAATGTGGCTTTAGTATCATACAATTATTAGTTCCGAAAAGTTTAATTCGATTTCAATATATTATAGCCCCCCCCATTTTTATAGGTCAGATTTCCTTCAGATTTTAGGAAATATTCACTACTTCCTGGAGCCTGATTTTAAACATAGCAATGCTATGATTTTTTTTTTGTATGAGTAAACCCAAAATATCTAAATAAAATAGGATGGTCATTTTATTGTTTTAAAACGTAACCTCCAGGTTATTTAATATTTTCCAAATTCCATGTCAAATTAATATCATTCATTCCAGAAATAAACTTTAAAGTTAGAGATAATACACTGTGTTATAAAAAGATTCATCTAGCTCCACCACCGTTGCTACGAGAGAAACGAAAACAGAACAATAAATTGTACCCCTGATATTTAAAACTCGATGCATCTAGAAGTTTCAAAATGCATCTTAATGCTCTTTGTAGGCCTATCTGTTAATTTCTTACTTAAGTATAGCACATTCAAATCAAATGAATAGTTTCGAAACATTAGTTCATCTGAGAGAATGGTGATAGTAATATTGATGATAAAAAATAATTAGATTCATTTAAGGGTTCCGTAGTTGTACTATGGAATAAAATGAATTCATCTATGAAAAAAGTTCGAGATGTACTGCAATATAATGTTATATAGGCAAACTGAAGTGAAGGTTATTTTTATTTTCTTTAGATTTAGCCAGAAGGGAGCTCATTTAAGCTTTTAAAACCGATTCATTCATGAGAAAATTTATAAAACGGTGAAGTATTCTACAAAGGATTGGAAATTTCTTCCAATACAGGAAATTGATGACAAATGTGTTTGAGAATGAAGAGGTATTGAGAATAATGATCTAGTTGTCAGTATAAGGATACCATCTTAGATGTTGATTGAAACATGTTATTGCAGTTCAGATACTTCGGTAAAAAGAAATAAACAAGATAACCAAATTAAGTATAATAAATGACAGATTAATTGCCCAAATTTATTCAAACTAAAATCATAAAATCTCATAGCCCGTGTTTGGTCTTAAAATGACCGTGAAAAGACGGAACATTCATTATAAATATTATTAACTAGAAAGAAGGCAAAGGTAAAAAGTTTAACAACATCATTTTAAATAACTATTAAAATGAGATTGCAGTGGATAGACAGAGATAGCTGGGAATTTCCCTAGCAGACCTAGCGGGTGCGAGATAATGCAATGCAGTACTCAGGTACAATGTATCGGGAATCTCCCAAGATATAATCAAAGGGTACTGATCCACTTAAGTAATTCTAAGAAGTCGGCTATTGAGTTCAAGCCTTGCTTCTGATGTTGCTACTGATACAACACGCTGTCCGAACCTTCTTAGAAATCCGAGACGCTAAGTTGTGGGTTTTGAGAATAAGGGAAAATCCAATTGATTTCCGTGGGAAACTAACATATTATTATTGGTCGGGAGATTTGCCAATAAGAACTGGTCTATAGTACCACGTGCCGGGATTCACGAATAATAATTAAGAAGAGTAGGGATAAATGTTTGTCCAAGAAAGTTTTCTTTAGGCCTAACGTGGCACTGTAAAATCACTCTACTTCAAGGCCCCGCGCCTATAACAGTCATATTCAACTCTACTTCAAGGCCCCGTGCCTAGAGCAGTCAACAGGACTCTACTTCAAGGCCCCGTGCCTAGAACAGTCAAAATCACTCTACGTCGAGGCCGCGTGCCTACATCAATCACTCTACTTATCTTTGAGGCCGCGTGCCCACAGAATTAATTGGACTTATAAAATTTTAGCTGTGGAATTAATCGACTTAGAAGGATTCTTACTTTCAATCGCGATTAGTCAAAATCATATACGGCAGCAATTGTATCACTAGTAACGATCTACCGAGAACTTGTAACAATATTAATTATTCACAAACAAATTTTGTAATTATTGTCAATGACTGGACTTGTATTTCCAACGTTTTGAATAAACAGAATATTCCTTCAGTGTTCAAAGAAACTGCATTATTATTCAAGCAATAATATTAAGGTGTTCTTCGCTTCCTACCCTGAAGCTAGAGGGAAGTGCTCAACGATCGACTGGCAGACCGGAGGCGGGTTCAACAAATCAGAAATATTCAGTATATGCATTATACTGTGGCGCCCAGGTAAACATCACATATCAACACCGAACCGCTGTACATGGCGCCCAACGTGGGGCACGAGTGAAGCTGGACATCAAGGATCACCAACTTCAAAAATCATCCCAAAACGGAAGGAAGACACCGCAGAATTTCTAGAACGTCACCCGTAAAGGCACCGCTGGAATTCAAGATCGTGGTACATCAGTTCCGGAGACCGCCGCAGAAAACATCAAAAAATCACCAACAGATAAGAACTTAAATATACATAGAGTTTCAGTAAAGTAAACAATTTTATTATCAATAATTTAAGAAACAGTAAATATTAATTAAATAAATTAGTAAGCCTGACATCAAATAATATTTTTTTAAAAGTTTGCAATTTAAGATCAAAGTAAAATTAAACTGAAACTCACTAAGTAAATTAAAGAATAAATTCAAGTAAAATAAAATCTTTTTCAAATTAAAAGAACTCAGGCATATCGAATATTTATTGTGCAAGGGTATAATTATACATGTTATGCATTATATGTTGAACTTCTTAACCAAAGGTAAGGTAGATCGTAAGAGTGTATCAGTACCCTTATAATTTATGTATGTGGCTTAGAAACGGAAAAGTTACTAGGAATAAAATTAATATGGAAGGTGGAGAGGGGCACGACTTGCTTACTGGTGAGGAAATAAATAATTGTAGAATGGAGATTAACAATGAGAACAGTGTCGCGACAGGTGACGGGGTTTTGGAGCAGGGAGTTGATAATAGGCAGGAAAATATTGCAACAAATATTCAGCTGACCGAGAATGATAGTGTAACTGAACATAGGCCTAGGGAATTGAATCAAACTATAGACCCGAATTCTATTGCATATTTGATAGCTATGATGAGGGAATCTAAGGAAGCTATGATGAAGGGACTAGAAAAATCGAGTAAGGAAACTAGGGAAAGTATCAATGAACTAGAAAAAAATTCTGGGGAAAAGATAGAGAAACTAGGAGATAGGATAGAACAATCGAGCCAAGAACATAGACAGAACATAGATAGGCTTGAGAGGGAGCTAAATAATATAAAAGAGGTCCAATCTAACTTATGCAACGAAATCAGGGGAGAATTCTGTAGGGAACTTAAAGAAAGTGAAAAAGCAATGAGGCAAGAAATTAGTGAAAGTCAAGGGGAAATTAGGTCTGAATTAGAGGCTAATATGGCATCGGTAGATAGGAAAATAGAGATTCAGGGCAAGAAATATGAAGAAAAATTATTCAATGAAAGGAAAATTTTGGAGAAGGAAATACAGAAATCGGAGTCTAGCTTGAAAAAGAATATGGAGACTCAGGTGGGAAAAGTAAAAGTAGGGTTAGGAGATAAAATCTCAGAAGTAAATGACAAGGTAGTGCATTTAGAAAATATATTAGCTGAGAAAATAGGAGAAATCTCTAAAGAAGTAAGCACGGTAGCTAAGGAGGTTGAAAATCATAGGCCTGTAGCAAATAACTATGCTGTAAATTGTAGTGAGGGTATATGTAATGGAATAGGAAATACATATAGGCCTCCTAGTGTTGCAAATGAGTCCTGTAATACAGTACACGAGACGGTAGCCACCAGCATGCCGGTAGTTAGCGATAATAGGATTAATATATGTAACCTAATAGGAAATGAGGTATCACTTCCCAGCTTCAATGAGAGCAACACGAGCCCTCAGAGTTTCTTGAAATCTGTTGAAGAGTATTTTACTTTGCGGTCTATTCCATCTCAGTACAAAATGTTGATCCTCGGTAGAGCCTTAAAAGGAAAAACAAAAGAGTGGTTTGAACTTACAGTACACCCGGAGTGCAACTATGAGGATTTTAAGCAGTTATTCTTAGCAAGATATTGGGGTGAGGCGAAGAGAGCTTTAGCTAGAAATGAGGTCTATAATGGGAGATATTCACCTAGGGGCAACGTCTCTCTATCGGACCATTTCTTAAGAGTTATAGGCCTAATCAAGTTACTAGACCCCGGAATGCCAGAACGAGAGGCCATTCAGCTTGTGACGAGACATTTTCAGCCGGAAATATGTAATCTGCTTATAGTATCATGTCCCCAAACTTATAGCAAGGCTTTGGAGTTATTATCTAGTTTCGAAGTAGGAACTAACAGAGAAGAGCGTAGCGATAATAGGAGACAAAATGGACCGGATAATATGCAAATGAATCAAGATACGAGAGGAGGTCCAAATAATGACAGAGGTAGATGGAACCAAGGACATGCCAACAGAAATGCGGAATCGAACAGAGGACCCCCTAATAATAACTCATATAGAAATAATGGGAACCAAAACTGGAGGGGAAATAATCAAGAGAATAGGCCTCAAGACAGACAAGTAAATAATGTTCGATTTCATGGCAGGATGCAGAACGAAGTAGGAGAACGAATTCCAGAAAACCAGGGGGACATTAACATAGAAGGTGAAAGGAATCAGGCGCATAGCACGGGAAACCACAATGATATTCAGGGAGACATTCGTCACAGAAATGACGAAAGGCATGTAGCGCAAGACAGGCCTTTAAACTACTAGGAGACGCATTTGGAGGTCGAAATGACGTCACACAGACCGAGGGATTAAAAGGATTAAAAAGACCTGATAATGAAAATAAAACACGAGAGAAGGGGTGCGTAGTAGGATGTGCAAATAGAGAGGGTATAACACCCACATATCCGCCATTAATAAGGGTAAAAATAGACCAATTTGAAGTCGATATGTTGGTGGACACTGGCTGTACTTTTTCTCTAATAAACGAAAAATTCTATGAAACGCTGAAAGCAGCAAGAGTGCGCGTTCAGGAATTGAAAGTACATGGCCTATACGCACAAACTGCAATTGGTGCCAAATCCCATAAAATTGAGCATCAGTGTATGTTGCCGTTGGAAATTGAGGGAAAGAAGTTAGAAGTCTACTTTTTGACAATAAAACATTTAGCACATAAATTAATTCTGGGTTGTGATTCTATGACAGATCAACTAATGAGAATAAATTTTGAAGAAAATTGGGTAGAAATGGAATTAGATGAGAAAGAAAAGTTACGTGTACCGTTTTTATCTAATGAGAATATAATTACTAAGGAGTTGGAGTGCCAAAATGAAGATGTATTATTACGCGAGCCTTTCGTGGTGGAATCAGTTGTAGTACAAGAGGGAAATAGTATCGACGAATATAGGCCTATGGGAACTAAACCGGCCGTATTTATATATGAAGGTGATAATGAGGCTGATTGTGACGAAAGTGTCGCAGAGTTACAGGGAATGGAATCTGATATTGTTTGGGAGGACGAAGAATATGATCATTTGTGCATTAAGGGTTCTAATAATTATGTAGATGAAAATGAATGTGAAACGGTACACGCGAATTTTACTAACATTAGTCAGAATGGAGGAAATGAAGAGGAAAATGTTGATATCGAATTAATTCTCAGAGAGAAAGTAGAAGAAATTGATGTGCTATCAGATGGTCAAAAGTCGACTTTATATAACATGCTATATAAGAACAAATCAGTGTTCAGTTCAACTCCAGGCCTATTTCGGGGTTACCAACGCAAATTGAAATTAAAACAAGATATTCCTGAGCGTCGCTATAAGAGTAGGCCTGTACCAATTTCAATGATGGAAGAAGCCTGTAAGCAAATAAATCCGATTTGTGGTGTAGTGAAAGCACATGGAAAACTACGCTTAACCTTTGACTCTAGTTATCTTAAATTATTCATAGAAGCAGAAAATTTTTGGGCAGAACCAATAAAGGATATAAATCCGTAAAATGTATTCAGATGATCAGTGATTTTTGTGTGACGTCATTTATCGACAATGTATTGTAAATATGAACAAATTAGAGGAAAGGGCAGAATAACCGAAAGGCATTGTACTGAGTTGGAATAATGTAGGCCTATAACCTGCAATGTATATTTTACGCGGTAAAATAGCTACTGGCATGATAGGTTATCAGTTCCACATAGGTTTAGGATTAGAGGAATGTGTATAAATGAGAGTAAAATATACGTGTGTGTATTGCATTCTTTATAATATAGTGCAAGTGTAATGAGAACTGCTTGATCGACCTTGTCAAAGTCTCATGGTAAAAGAGTGTTTCTTTGCATTCTTTATAATATAGTGCAAGTGTAGTGAGAACTGCTTGATCGACCTTGTCAAAGTCTCAATATAAAAAAAAAGTGTTTTTGTTTTTCTTTATGCATTCAATATATTTTATAAAATTTCAGTGAGAACTGCTTGAGCTTAATTTTCATGGTCTCACGAGGGTATATCGGTAAATTTATGGTGTTTACGTAAAATTTTGTTGTAATGTCTTGGTCGTGCAATAAACCAAGTAATACGTACAAACAACGTAACACTACAGAAAACCGCAAGATGTATGAAGGCATGAATGTGATAGGTTCAGAAAACTTGTACATGTGGGACAGGATTTAAGGTGAAGTCTCGTGTCAGGATAGGAATTAAATTACTTATGTATTTGTGTAAGATAGTTGCAACACTGGAGGAAAATAAGGTATAATATTTTGTGGAGAGATGCAGTATATTCAGCCAGTAAGTCAATCATAGGCTATGATGATTCCTGTCTTAATAGACTGGGGCATATATTGCAGTTCAGATACTTCGGTAAAAAGAAATAAACAAGATAACCAAATTAAGTATAATAAATGACAGATTAATTGCCCAAATTTATTCAAACTAAAATCATAAAATCTCATAGCCCGTGTTTGGTCTTAAAATGACCGTGAAAAGACGGAACATTCATTATAAATATTATTAACTAGAAAGAAGGCAAAGGTAAAAAGTTTAACAACATCATTTTAAATAACTATTAAAATGAGATTGCAGTGGATAGACAGAGATAGCTGGGAATTTCCCTAGCAGACCTAGCGGGTGCGAGATAATGCAATGCAGTACTCAGGTACAATGTATCGGGAATCTCCCAAGATATAATCAAAGGGTACTGATCCACTTAAGTAATTCTAAGAAGTCGGCTATTGAGTTCAAGCCTTGCTTCTGATGTTGCTACTGATACAACACGCTGTCCGAACCTTCTTAGAAATCCGAGACGCTAAGTTGTGGGTTTTGAGAATAAGGGAAAATCCAATTGATTTCCGTGGGAAACTAACATATTATTATTGGTCGGGAGATTTGCCAATAAGAACTGGTCTATAGTACCACGTGCCGGGATTCACGAATAATAATTAAGAAGAGTAGGGATAAATGTTTGTCCAAGAAAGTTTTCTTTAGGCCTAACGTGGCACTGTAAAATCACTCTACTTCAAGGCCCCGCGCCTATAACAGTCATATTCAACTCTACTTCAAGGCCCCGTGCCTAGAGCAGTCAACAGGACTCTACTTCAAGGCCCCGTGCCTAGAACAGTCAAAATCACTCTACGTCGAGGCCGCGTGCCTACATCAATCACTCTACTTATCTTTGAGGCCGCGTGCCCACAGAATTAATTGGACTTATAAAATTTTAGCTGTGGAATTAATCGACTTAGAAGGATTCTTACTTTCAATCGCGATTAGTCAAAATCATATACGGCAGCAATTGTATCACTAGTAACGATCTACCGAGAACTTGTAACAATATTAATTATTCACAAACAAATTTTGTAATTATTGTCAATGACTGGACTTGTATTTCCAACGTTTTGAATAAACAGAATATTCCTTCAGTGTTCAAAGAAACTGCATTATTATTCAAGCAATAATATTAAGGTGTTCTTCGCTTCCTACCCTGAAGCTAGAGGGAAGTGCTCAACGATCGACTGGCAGACCGGAGGCGGGTTCAACAAATCAGAAATATTCAGTATATGCATTATACTGTGGCGCCCAGGTAAACATCACATATCAACACCGAACCGCTGTAATGTGTAGGCGTGGAACAATACATCAAGGCGTCAGCTTTTCTTGAATGTACACAAGTTGAAGTTCCTGCTGTCATACGGCTGTGGCAATGGCAGATCTTTTCCCTTGCCGACAAGTTCACGAGATAAAGCGCAGTTCATGCAGGCAAGAATTTAAGATAAAGGTGTGTAAGTTATGGAGGAGGTGCACCTTTGACTATTGCAATATTAAAGGCATTTGGATCTGCCAAAATTAAAATTTACATGGTTGAACTGCAGTAGAACAAGCACTGCATCTAGGTGTTTTTATTATATTAATTATTTATTGCATAAATTTCTAATTTTTCCTTAATAGACGAGTTCCATAAAAATAAGAACATATTATACACGATTTTTCTAAATTAGCAAAAATTTGTAGTAAATAGGTATTTAAATTTTCAGTAAATAAATATTTCGAAATAGCTTTTAAAGGTAACGATTTCATGGCCATCTTAACCTGCGATCGTTAATGGCATTTTTGTGCCTAAAATGAATAATAGTGCATAAGGAGGAAGTTTAATTTCTTTATGCACAAGTTATTTAATGGCTCACCTTGCCTAGGCAATAATATGTAGAGGAAAATGCAGATTTATTCTTCAGCCTATCGTAGAAAAATATATTTTGAAATGGTTTTTTCAACTATACTGGAAGTAGTAAAATGTATAAAAATTTTGCAGTCCCACGGTGTTTACATACCAGTATTGTTAATTATTTAAATTATTTAATAAACCCTACATCATTAGCTATACGCAAACCTTCAAGATACACAGGGTTCTTTGTCATTTTACCTCTTAAGTAAATTGTTGTTTAAGTTTTTTTATACAAGATAGTTGTAATTTAAAAAATATGAGTAAAAAACAAAGCAACATAGGCTATGAAAAATCCTAGTACACGTTGTTCAAGTGATTTAACTGCACAAACATGCAGTATGTAATTACTAGGGATTTCAAGTATATGAAAAAATCGTATTTTTAAAAATAATTCACTCTATTACAACCTGGTGTTAAAATGTGCGAAACAAATAAAAGCAATAACAGAAAATTGATTGTTTCATTTAACATATTATTGTATATTTTGTTAGTTTTGCGATAATGCATCATATTAGCTTGATATTGTACAGTTGGGCGTATTTTATTAATTTGTCACATTTTTATCGGCATATTTATGACAGATTTTAAGTATTGTTAATTCAAACATTTACAGCATATATAGCTAAGTGAATGTTTTAATAACCGAATGTACAATAATTTACATGTACCTAGCCAAATGTTTTCGGATCTAATTGTATAGAATTAAAGTTTTATAATGTAATTTATACAACTTTTACTGTTTTGTAACCTATAATATAATTCAGCTCACAAGAGAACGTAAAGTTTTTAAATTTCTTAAATGATAAAGCATACCTAATTGGTTCCGGAGCATATTTTTCAAATTTTAAAACATGTTTGCATGCATATTTCGTTTCCTGATAGATCAATAACTTCCGGGCACTAGTAATTGAAGTGCATTGCCTTGAATTGTTCTTCACTAATGTTAACGCTTTGTACTTGCGACAAACTTACCAGTTAAATTTTAAATTGAAAGAGTGCGGCTTGATCTATTATAAACGTAACTCGGAAAGTATTATAGAATCGGTAGATTAAATTTTTACCGTATTTAAGAGGAAAATGTTTATTGGAAAGGAAACTAATATAAAAACTTCACATTTTATCCCCATGAAAACAACACTAACTCAAGTTCATTCGTTTATTTATTTTAACAAGAACCTTATCTAGAAGTGTGTTGCAGTTATGCATCATAGGATTGAGTTGCTGTCTTCGTTTTTCTTTTATGCTCTTTGAAGAAATATTGGCATTCTTGCTGGACATGAAAGTTTTGAAGCACGGTGTTAGGAACTCATTGTCTGTGAAGTTTCGAATATTCTTGCTCTGGATTTCATCCTTATTTTCCACAAGCTAAAGAAATTAACAATAACAATAAAGTTTCAAAACAGGATATTATGAGATAGACTTAGTGTGTAGTTTATGCTAAGCTCATAATCAGAAGAAAAAAGTTAATATGAGTAGTAAACTACAGTGAGTCCCACGCAAGAGTTGGCCGATCATGCGGGTTTCTGCTTCGCGGCGGGCACAGCTCCAACTCCCGAGCGATTGGGTGAAATATCTACGCAAATAAAGCCTCGAACGGTGTAATGGTTCAGGTTCTCACATTTACAGTTGGAATATCCACGTACCTAATCACAAGATATGTTGGAAATGTCCTCCTCTTTCATCCACACAACACTGGCATCTTTTCAAGAAAATTTCTTTCACGCACATAAATTCAGCTTCCTAGATAGAGTTAATTCCTCTTTTGATATTCTCTTTAAGTTATTCTAATGTATGGGGAATTGACTTATACACTTCATTTTTCAAGTTTTCCCCATAAATAATAGTCACATACTGTTACAGACTTACAGGTGCAGCTCTCGAGAAGTATCTGTTGCAGCAAGTTGTCAACCTAGTTTAATTACCTTGATAACAGTTTCATAGCTTATGGCAACTTTGCTTTTTCACTTTTGAAAGAAATTTGTCACTATTCTATATAAATTTCTAGGGTACCTTTTGAACTGTAAGTGATGAAGGATTTTTGGCCACCAGAATCAAAAGCAACTGATGTGTCTATCAATATCAATATTACAAGTCGTTTGTATGAATGTATCTCTTGAATCCAATCCACTAATATAAAGCGACTAAATCTGTTGGTTTCATAGGCAGAACTATGTTCTGTTTCTTTGGAGATAGATTATACATAAATGATCTACCATGGGTTTCTCTAAATATTTCCCATTACTGTAACAAACTTATAGGCCGGTAGGAGTTAACAGTAAAATTGTGAATGTTGATAAATCTTGGTATAACCTTCAATGCAGTCGATTTCCAGCAGTCTGAGAAGATTCAAGTTCTAAACATTTGCAGAAGAGATCCGTAAAAATTGTTCGGAGGGAGAAACTTAAGGCTAGTATATGGGAGAAACTGACATTTTAAATAATATTACCCGAGATTTTATCCAAGCCAAGAGCTTTAAAATAATTTAAGCTTTCCGTTCCCATTCCACTTCTGGAAATGTGAAGGAGCAATCGTCAGGCGTGATTGGTTCGATAGATGATGGAACACGATTTAATTCTTAAACTTAAGGCATTGTCGTCTGTATCGTGTGAGAAGAATTTGCCAGTTAATGTATTTGCAATTTCTTTGCATTTTTTGGGTAATAATTTCTCCTATCTATCATTAAGATTAACTACCATTCATGCATTAAAAATTATAAGAGTACCTGTAAAATAAATTGTAAGGTTACCTTTTTAGTGACAGTAACGTGCGATTTATTATGAGGAAGCTACTTTGAGAAAATTTGTCAAAGAATAGTCAGTTTCTAATCTTGGCATTTCTAAACCGAGATACGTAAATTATCAGCACTTAATCTAACGTTTCCTGTTCACTGTCCTGTATCTTTGTGTTATTATCTTCATTGTGTTGATCATACCTCCTTCAAGTTTCTGATATAATTATGTCATAATCACGCTATGTGGTATCCATAGACTTATCCTTGCTTTGTATTGTAAGTTCTATCGAAAGAAAGTTTAAACAAGAGAGAAATAGAGATTGTGTATATGTGTGTGTGTAAATGAGACAGAGAGGACCATTACATACCATACATACAACGGAGTGAATTCCTTGCCAAATGCATTGTTTCATATTATTTGAAATGTAATAGTCTAGTCCGTAAAGAAAGTTAATAATTTGACAGAGAATACTGACTGCATTATTATATCCAATCTAAGGGAACATTTTCCTGATCTTTCAGAAGAAATAAAATAACCCACTTTTAGAAATGCACGCATGTATCACATTTGACAAAGAAAAAACTTCGTATAGTTAAAGCTAAATGAAGTAAATGTTTTTAAGAGCACGTTGCAATAAATTAAGAATATTTTTTCCGGCTCTTTTGTCTGGTCTAGCATTCTTCATGATTCAGACAATTTATACCTATTAACAATAATGACCATCATATTACTTCTCAGGGTCATAGGCAATTTGGAAGGCAGTTACAACAGGAAGATGACAGAGGTCAATTCCTTGGGCATTTTTCATGTCTCTGGATTTCTTTCACCGTTTCGATCTTATGTGGAGACCGTCCATGTTCTTGTCTGGTCAAAAATGTCGTGTGATTCAAAGATAATCCCCCTCCCTTTTCGTCGCCGTCTGTAAGGCCTGGGCGGCTTGGGCCGCATAAACGTCTGTATAAAGGAGAAGATCTTATATGGAATGTAATTAATACTTTGTAGGCCTCTATGAATAACTCGCATGAACTGTAGTATCGAAAATTATTAGGTTTACTAGATTGTCGAGAGAATATTTTAGATTATGTGAGGAAGTTTCGGATTATGTGTTATTACTCATTAAATAGGCTGTTTTAGCGGCTACCTTGAAAGAAAGCACTAAGATGTTGTACTCATAAGAACGATTGGCGAGAAAGCTAGACCTATATTTCACCATGAATTGGTTTTTTATAGTTAAATGTTCACGAAATATGACAACAAAATCTTTCATTTCATACTGAAATTTTAACAGGAATGTCTAGGTCTAAAGTAAATTAACTTTTTAAGACCATTGAATCCACATTATAAAATATCAACATCACTAGTGAATTTTCGTATCATCCTGGTAATACTTCCATTTTGTTATGAATCCTACAAAAGAATGCTTTAGGCTACTCGCATAATAAACTCTAATTTTTTACTAATACGTTATAATATCGCTGTTATTAAGGCCTCAAATCTTGAACAGTTTTACTACGGTACTTTAATTTGAGATTTGTATTTAAGTAATTTAATATTTTCAGCTGATAGGGACATTCAGTTCTAAAGTAAATTAAATTCTTAAGACCTTTAAATCCACATCGTGCAAAATGAATATCATTCATGAATATTACACGATTACTGATACAATAATACAGCTTTGAATTTATTATTAAAACCTTAAATCTTTAATAGTTCTATTACCTTACTATGCAATGTCTCATAATACCTTACAGTTAACATATTTCGTAGTTTTCAATTTATTTTTATAATTAGTAGTCATTCAGTGCTTATAAATCCCAAACTACTTCATAAGAAATAAATATGGTGTGCAAAGTGTTAAGAGAGTTCGTTTACAACTTTTAGGTGACAAAATGTGATTCTTGCCCATTTCCATTATAGGTGTCTTGAAAATAATTCTGGTCGTTGACTTCCGACTTACAGTTTACAACATTTACGTCAGTTTACAACATTTCATTAATATTAGAGGAGGTAAGAGCAAACGTAATTTTTATTTGACCAAATAAGTAATAGGTCTAGTTGCACATTTTTCTTGTAGGACAGGATTGACAGGTTTGAGCTCAGAATCCGTAAATGTATGAAATAATAATCTAAATGACAAGTCTAAAAGATTTTATGGCATAAAAAAGATCTATCCTTGAATAGTGCAGTTATTCATTGCATGGCCAAGCAGCTTCAAAGGAATAGACCATAGGTGTTTCTTTATGTTAGCTGATCTGACTAAATCGGTCTTGGTTTCCGCTTTCCAAAATAAAAGCAACGTTGCAATATTATTTCATTGTTTTCACTAACCTTAGTTCTTCCCTCGCTTTATTCAATTCACATGTGTTATTGGTTACTGTAACTTGATCTTGCAATCTCGCGTTTCACTCCACGCGGAGTTGGCGAGTAGCTGTCACAGCCGTAGCAGGACATTCTTAGATTTTGATTGACTGGGGTAACTAGCTGATTGGTGCGGTAAAAATAAATAACATGGGTTGAGCTGTCGGCAAACTTTTCCTCCTAACAAAATAGTTCATGCCTCTGCATGGCCATGCAATGAATAACTAGAATATACCGTCATTTCACCACCGGAAAGTTGTGGACGAATTTTACCGATTGGTGAGTAGTGTACCCCAGATCGAGCCATCAAATTAATAAGTAACTGTGCGGAAATCTTTTTAAATTCAATAATAGCTTGGACTGGAAGTTTTAATACAATGCTTTTGTGAAAACTGTTAGATTACTTGGTTGTTATGAATCCAAACAACACAAGAAAATAAATAAAACAAAGATAATATTCCCAGTGCAAAGATACTCTAACCTTTACCCCGAGTGAATGGCGTGTTCATATCGGTTTATTCAAGAACGCGGCAGAGGCATCAATTATTTTAGAAATTATGAAGTATAAATCTTGTCATTGTAGACTATGAAGTAAGACATACACTTTCACAAGGTCATGGGCTGGGAGAGAAAAAATTGTTACATTCACCTGCGTATTACAGGAAGTGCAATAAAAATTGTTCAGCATCGAAATTGCTGACACAGGGCGGTTACTCTGTCCTAGATTAAACAGAATGAAACTCGAGCTTAGAAATGGCCACTATCTCAAGTCTACCTCAACAGAACACGTGTAGAAGTATTGTACAAGTATGTCTTGAATTATGGTAGGCCTACCTTCTTTGATCAACTTTTACTTTCTTCCTTATAGGCCCATGTAGTATACGGCTAAAGAAAATACTATGGGTGAATCAAAAATCGAAATCGAAATAACACCGGCAACAGATGTTTCACGATGTCTAAAAGTTGAAAAGAGTGATTTTG
Source organism: Ectobius pallidus (assembly GCA_964059195.1). Lineage (NCBI taxonomy): Eukaryota > Metazoa > Arthropoda > Insecta > Blattodea > Ectobiidae > Ectobius > Ectobius pallidus. Next base: position 93,855,121 of record CAXKWD010000007.1, read on the forward strand.
GAATTGTGTAGACCAGCGTTTCTCAACCTATGGTCCGCGGACCACCATAATTAAAAAAATCATAAAGCAAGTAAAGAAGTAAAAATTTTTCACATAAAATGGACACTAGATGTCAAAGTTTTTAAAATCTTCGAAAATACAGGTCCTATTGCAAGTTTCCTTACTTTTACAGTTACGAACCACAGTTTGAAACCCCTGATGCACTGATGTCTATGGTTCCCTTTTTCATTCAAAACCCTGATAAATAAGACTTTGTCGGAATTTGTTATTAGAGGCGCTCTCTTAACAAGCGTTTTATTGTTGGTGCCCGAGTGTCTGATACCGGTAAACCTATGTGATGTTAGGGCTATAATTATTAATTATATTAAGTACATCAAATTGGTAATAAATATTAAAGTTATATATAATGTAATCAAAATATAATTTTACTGTCAATAGTGTATTTCCAATTCAATAACTGTGTTTTCGTCGATTTACAAAAATGTATTTAGATTTATTTCGTTATAATGACCTATAATTAATACCCCAAATATTAAGAATATAGGCCTACATATAGCCTAATTTTAAAAATGAGATGTAAAATTAGGGGTCCGTAACATTTTTTTAGACATTTTAGTGGTCCTCGGGTTCAAAAAGGTTGAGAAACGCTGGTGTAGACCATTGCGGTTAACGGTTCATTGTATGTACATCTTTTTTATGTTTTATTATAGACTTTGTTGGATTTTGTTTCTATAACGAAAATATTAAGGGGGCTTTTCGTGAAAACTTTTTCAAAACTTTTCATATTTGAAAAAATTGGCTCTAATGATTGTAATAAAAAATGTAAAATTCGAAATGTTTATGACTAATAAAATGGCTATATTCGATTCTCTGTAATTACTTAAGGGCACGATAAAGTTATGGTGGTAATTAAAGTGATCATTTTTATCATACACTTTTCTTTATAAAGTTAATACGTAAAGAGATGTAAGCATATCTACGCTCGTTTCATAAACATACTCGAGGCTCTTTATCATATCATATTGTTCACTGATTTTACGGTGAGAAATTATTCATGGGATTTAGCTCGGATTTGTTCTGAAGGATGTTTTGTATGACAACAGCAGGGCAAATATGTGCAGGTTATACTAGCCCTTCGTTTGAAACTTTGTTGGATGTGAACATCGACACACGGACAACTTTTAATTAGCTCTAGTGCAAACTGAATGAAACATCAAAAGAGCAGATATTATGCCACAACATTTCCTATAATTACCATCATGTGAATTGTTGTCCTTGGTTTGTTTGCGATACACAAATCCAATTTATAATCTCGCCAGGTTTCTCTTCCGTTAAATAATTTAGTTAACACCAGAAAACGCACTACATTTTCCTATCAATTTGAATTTCTTGTTTCATTGGATCCATCGAAAAACTGAACCTGGGTTATAAGTTGATTTTTTATTATCTTGTTGCTATAAAATTTTACCCGTACATTATTAACTTAGCGAATTCTCTTATGTCCACGGTAAAGTCGTTGTTAAATATAATAATGGCGAATTCTTAAGAGCGTTCATTGGAATAAATACACTAGTTGTATTACATTGAATGTCACGTTTAAATAAATAGACTTGAAGGCACATTACCAAGGCTCCATGAAGCAACGTACACAGTTTACTGTTTCAGGTGCTTTATTGGTTTGTTTTCTTTCTTTGCATTTTATTAAGAAATTTTTTGTTGACAGGCTATGAAGATGCAAACACTGCCAATTTTTTTTTTCAATTTTTTTTTTTTCATTTTTTTTTTTCAATTTACGTTTAAAAGTTGTTTTAGGCAGTCATCTATTTTCACAGAAATGTAAGAATTAATACCGGTAGTATGAAAGTGGGCCTACCCATGAAAATAGATTTTGATTTCATAAGAGCTGTCATATTTTTATTTACATAAGAAATGGGCAGCCAAATATCCCAAGAAATGTTCACCGGGCGCACCTGGACACTCTCCTGGGTGTAATGGCTGACTACTTTACCGTTTTCATGGTCTCACTTAAATATTCGCATATCCACAATTAGGCATACTGTGAATGAATATTTCCTAAAAAAATAAAAAATTTTGAAATAAGAACTATATAAGCGATCACATTTTTTACAATAATTATAATCTCTCATGGGCATAATAATTACGTCCTATTCTACTTATTACTACTATGTCTATCATGATACGGGATACGCCGTAGCATAGTGGTTGAGGTGCCGTGCTACAAACCGGAAGGTCGCAGGTTCGATTCCCGATTAGGTCGTTGGAGTTTTTCAATTGGCCAATTTCTTCTGGTGGCACTATGACCTTGGGGTCGACTCAGTTTCTAAGAGAAATGAGTATCAGGAGCAATCCTGGGGGTAAAGACGGCCGGTGGCAACCTTACCCCTTCACGTTCCGAATGTCTAAAATCTGGGAGCCTCAACCACATGTAACCCTCTGGGCTTCCGTGGCCTGTATAGGGAACACTTTTATCATGATGTGGATTTGTAATTTTTTTTGGCTTCACGTTCTGGCATAAAATAAGCGACTTCACAAGCGTGCATTCTGCTCATGCATAGCCAAGTTGTGGCCAGAAGACATTATATAGGCTACGTTACAAGCAAGATTTTAGACATTTTTTTACGAGAAAATGTTTCATTTAAAAGTTACAGGTACAGTAGGCTTCCTATGTAAGAAGTTATGATACAACATATTTCTTACATCGTTAAACTGAGTTTTTGAGAAATTGCGAAAATCATAAGGGGAAAATTGTGCAATATCTTTGGTAGATGTACGCTATAGCTTTAAAATAAATTCCATCTGACACGATTTACTAGTTCTCTTGAAAGACACAGACCTAACCTGTCCTTTTTACTCTTTCGGAAAAGGAATTTATCTTTTTCTCGATTTAATTCTTTAGGGATAAATTTGACAAAGAATTTCACAGTATAATCTTTTCTCAACTTGTAGTGTAGGGATGAGAATGCTATTACAATACATAAAAGTGATCGAATGTCTGTATTATCGAGTGCCTTTACGACACTCAAAAGAGAGTAGTGCGACATCCCCCATGTCTTGGTCACGTGGTTCCATTCATGTTAATTATGTTGAATATTAATGTGTATATATAGTCCCTGTGCTCGCATATATCAATCAAGATGCTGGCTTCCCCTCCGTGAATACGTCATACGTGATTGGAACATACATTTATATTATATCACGTGGACACGGCCAGAATTATTGTCACTAGATCGAAGGTCCAAGATTATCAGAGGAACATCTGTGAAGGTGTGCTCCCTGTGGTTATTTTTTAATTTTAAATGGTGATATCTTTTTTCCGTTCACATAAGACGGCTCCGTAGCTAATTTGATGCTCATATATTCAGGTGATATGTCATGCTTAATATTGCCCAATTAATGCTATACCCATCGCATACACTTACTCTAAAGTATAACCTTTACATATCAGTCGCCAGGGATGATCAGAATTTATTTCCTTTTAAGAGGAAATACCCAGGCATGACCCTATTTTTAAATCGAACTGAAAATTACAAATACATATTCCATAAGATTTGGCTGTCAAATAGGTATGTTTACTTCTTTAGGCATTCTCCTATTAAGTGACCAAAAGTCTGATCTAAAGGGAAAATAAAATGTTATCCGAAGTTATGAATTATAGAAAGTATACAAGTATACATAGCCTACCTAATTTTGCATGCATTCCCCAAAAAAGAATTTCCAAAATTACGAGTTCAAACCAACGTATGAATCAGTACATACTTTTCAGAGTCGAGCTATTTCGTGTCCAAACACGGTGCTTAACTCGTGTTACCCTACTGTCAGCTTCATTTTGGACATCGGAGTTCTCGTTGAATGTATTAGGCCTATACGTCTGTAATTTACACTTTCCCCCAGGGAGTCAAGCTTCAGGCTGAAGCGTACATTTCCCAGGCTTCTTAAAATAATAATGATTTATAAATGGAATGATACCCGTGCAATAAAATCTCTATTACAATACTGACGAATTAACCATTTAATTTGGTTATTTAATATTGAGCAATGTAAGTGATTGGAGGCTTCGACTACATACACAGAATTTAGTATAATATACTGCAAGTTGAACAGGTGGTGGTTTCATCGTATATACTTCACTTTTCTACTCGTCACTCATTTATAGACTGTCGTTGTTAAATTAGTTGGTAGCCCGTGGTCTGAGTGAAACGTCAGCTTGCTTCCTTCTGGACTAGGTAAACGTTATTAGCATATTGTAATTATTATTAATAATGTTGAGCCGCGCAATAGTGAGTGAGGTTGAGGCTGGTTTAAAGCAAACTGGCTCTCGTGACTTCTCTTCATTATGTTGGAATTTGAGTGCCCCAAGCGGAACACATATCTCCACTCTATTTAGACATCAGCAAGGTGCCTCGTTATCGTTCGGTCCGGCTGAACTATTCACTGATTTTGTTTTCATGTTACTTTCATCAAATGGTCATCGAATGTCTTGGTCTTTTATTTGTTTCTGATAAGCTAATGAGACAACAGTGTAAAGTGGGCCTCGTATGTTTCTGACAAGAGTCTGGAGATTGGATTGTAGATAAAATCACTTCCAAAAACGAACATGACATTTCATTGCCCACGCTGTCAAGGTATAGGCCTACCCACATTTTATTATGATAAATTAATAATCAAGTTTTTTAAAAGTTTAAATAATTACAGTAGAATTACTCAGGAAATTTTGTGACCGATGACAATTTGGCCTGTCTTGTATTTTTTAGATCGCTGGTCCTTTGTCCTCCACCATAGGTGAGTTCGTATAGTAATTGCCTTCCCCTCGGCGACCCGGGTTCGATTTCCTGCCCGTGTTGGTTATTTTTCAGTAGTGGAAAATTTCCTTCCTGGGTTTAGGATTAAGTGTTGTGATGTGTTCTTTCATACCCATTCGCGAGCGGCAATTTCAAATCTGCGTGGTATCACTCTTGCGTGAATGAGCTTTGGAGTAGTAACAAATGAAATAGTTCAAAGAATTTCTTTAATAGGACCAATAAAAGAGTACCGTGCCTAATAATTGCTGTGGTAGGTATCTCCTTAAAATGCGATACCTTATGAACTTTCCTTCTCAGGTCTTTAAAGCTGAATAGCTGAATACGCACAATTTATCAGTTGCCTTGAATTAGGCCTACACCCATCGATGAGAATACGAAATACGTATTTGCCAAATACGTTTAAACGTAGTTTAATTTGCTGCTTCAGTTGGACGACATTTGTCATCTGCTTGGGGGTCCCCACATGTTGACATTATAATCAGCTTTCCGAAGAGTTTTCTTTTCCTGGATTGTTTGTATTGTGTTAGATAAGTAAATGGACTTGCTATATAGTTTTGAGAATTATTCAAGCAGGATGAAAACCACAACCTTGGCACACATGATATACTGTACATACATAAGGGCAATATTAGGCCTATATTAATAATTCGGTTAAACCCCTGTATATATATATATATATATATATATATATATATATATATATATATATATTTCTTTAAATATGGAGGTGATATATTAATTGGCACATACTGCATTCCTTCGTCATCATAAAATGCTCAATAATGCAAATAGCATGTATATGTGAGTCTGTCAACATATTTTGCACCATTAATTATGTTTTGTCACAGTCAATGTGTTAAGTTAACCACCGCTTATTCGCCCCTAGAAACATCAATCAGTCTTCATAGCAGTAAATTTATTTGTTCTAATAGCTGCTACACACTTGACTTATCTGTTCGTAAGCACATTTATTTCTTATGCCGAGAAATGAAATAGGCCTATATCAATCTAAAAAATGTTCCACTGAAATAGTGAAGTGCATGTAACGTTAATCATACATACATTGATGTCACTTATAAAGATGCGATGGTTACCAAACAAACACATAAACAACATTATATCAGAGGAATTGTGGTGTTCAATACAACTCGACAGAACTGAAGATGGCGCATCAAATACGCCGAAATGCATATTATTCTTTTTAAATAGTGACGCATCTTGGTTCCAAACAGAAGATACATACATTGAATTTGGAATCCACTATAATAACAATAATTAATTACTTTAGGCCTTTTATTAATCTACGTTTTGGTCTATGTTGGACCATTTTGGAGCGGCTTACTTAAAGTTTTCAACAAGTCTAATATTCTAGTAATGCATAACTCGCTAGACTCACTTATATATACAAAACTCTTATTGTAGTTATGACATGAAGTGTATTAATTATTTTAAATATAAAGAGTTCGGAATGAAATATTTGATAGATCCGCAGCCTTGTGTTTCTCTATTCTAGATAGCAAAGTGCGGCTTGTTTTATGCTGCGGTGCTTCTTGTTAAAGAGAATCACTACATGGTTCAGATCTTCATCTTGCTATTTCGAAGTCTCTGGAGATTTTCTTTCTTGACTTTTATTTTATAAATGTTGGACACCATCACAATGTTTTATTCCTTCAGACAGTTATTCTTTCTTTTTTCCCAACTCTTTCAGAATTCTCAAGCGAGCTTTCACGCCATTGTTCTCATTCTGTCAGTTCGAATGCTCCGCTGGGCGACAAAAGATTAGCCATTTCTAATTCTATTCTTATTTCATACGAATTTGGCTTCTTATTTTCTTTATATTTTATCTCTTATTCCTACAAGAACACCATAAGGGAAAAAAGTGGCAATGGTTTGCCAGTTTTGCTCTTTGTGTAAGCCAAGTCGCTAGTCCATACCGGTAGTTTGTTAATGTATGAAGGAGTGTTTTTCCTTTTTACTCCTGCATAATAGGCTATATGGTCATTCATGTGAAGTTAAGTTGATTTTCTTCCCAAGATTCGGTGCAAAACTAGTAGAGACTCCTGGCAGTAATTTAATGTAGATGAGAGAAAAAAATTCTCTAGATTCGTCCAAAGAAACCTGGCTTAATTTTATTGAGTAATTAATCGATACTTTTCTTTATACAAAAGATACCACCTCAACACCTTAATAGAATAAATTTGTAACTGCAATAATTTAATTTTTCGAATGCAATTGTGTTATGAGAGCAATTTTGCATATACGACTTTTTGCGCAATAAAACTATGGTGCCGTTTATTGCCTTATTTTCCGATTTCTAATGCCTTTTTAGGCTCAAAAATATTATTTTAGTGTCCTATCTTCCGTTGCCTTTATATAATTCAGTTTTATTTAATGAGTTCTGCTCTACGTCTGAAAATATTTTGTAGGAATAATACGGATTCTTTAGAAAAAAAGGTTAACTAAATTCTTGCGAACGATCGTGGTTATGGTTAGGCTCTCCAGAGCCTAATTTTTTAAAGGCAGAGGATTCTGTCTTTTTTATATGGTGGTAAGCTGAAAGCGTATAAGCTTTTCATATGGGGTTTTGTCAGTTTCCGCTTTCTGTTTGCACCTTTTCCCAGACTTTTTTTGTGTGTAACTTAACTATTTAGTTAAAAGGACGGAACCCATTAGACCTAGGCTACAGGAGGAAGGAAATTGACAATCGTGGCTCACGAGCAGTGTTCATTGTGTGGTTTTTAAAGTTAATGCCTATGTAAGGTAAATTAAAATGCTTTCTCAGCGGCAGGTGTTTCTAAGATGTTGAGAACAGATATTAAGCGTGTGTGGTCCAGATGTATGAACGGCTTTTCAAATTTATTACAAGTTAGAAGCGGTTGCTTTGTTAAGGTAGGAACTTTGGTTTGGAAAATATCCCACAGCTTATTATCCCACTTTTCTTGTAATAGTGTATTTACAGGCGTGTGCGAACGTATACAACACATGTCTAATAATCTTTGAAATTGCTGCTTTCTGGTTTTAAAATGCTTCACTTTACTAAAGGATAATGCTATATTATTATTCTGATAGCCGATCTTTGTTTATTTAAATCCTAACGCTAAAATCATTATAGTTAGTAATATAGCATAATAACTGCAACATAAAACAAATACACCTAATTGTAAACTTACTTTTGTGTTAATAATAGATGAACTTTATATTGTTTGTAGTGAAATATAAATAATGGTAAAGCAGTGTCTACCTTATAACACAAAGTATATTAAATTGCAGAATTTTTTTTATATATAAGGTTAACTACTATCGTAAATATAAAAGAGAGAAAACATCCAAATTTAAATTAGCTTGTATTACAAGACGTGTCAACAAATCAAAGTACAATAATTATTACACAAAAAAAAACTTCACCTTATGCATTAGGCCCCGGTATAGTCATGAATACATAAATTATTCTACATAGATCTAAGTGTATATTACAGTAGTTGTTGAGTGTAATTGTCATGTAGTAACACACTGCACTGTGGGTATGTAGATTATATCTCTAATTTAAGCATATGTACAGTACAATTATTCTCTTCACATAGAAAATTAATGGTAAACATATATTATGTTACTAAATCGTTAAAAAGCGAGATAAAATTGTGAAATCATAAACAATTTAAAAATAAATTTGCATCTTGGCCAACAAATTGTTTTATAGCCTCGTCATATTGAAGCATTGATTATACAGGGTGTCCACTGGTCGGGAAAATCCGGGAATCCGGGAAAAGGCCGGGAATTTCGTATGGTCGGGAAAATCCGGGAAAAGTCGATGAATTTGTTAAAATATCCCGGAAAATTCGAAAAATTGCAAAGTGTGATCAAAAAGACTTCTAGACAGTAATAGGCCTATATGAATGTATATTTAATTTATTTTACTGTTCCTAATTTTTGTATCTTTTATAGCCTAAGCAATTATTGTTTGCAATTACTTTTGTTACTAAAAGTTTTTCTTATATAAAGTATGTATAATCCTATAATTTTTCTTTCACAGTTATTAAAAAGTGCTTCATATTTTCGTCGGGAATTTCTGAAATGATCAATGAAAATCAGGGAATAAGCCGGGAATTTCTTCAGCATTACTTGGTGGACACCCTGTTAAATATTGTTTGTATTTATAAAATTCTGGATATTAAGAAATTAATAAGTTGCAGGTACAAATTATCGCAGTTATATTTTTCCAATATATATGGTTGTTCGTCCCTGTATCAGTTTGGTTTCTGCAATTATTGTTATCGGAAATGCATTTCGGCATGAACTTTTATGCCAACTTCAGTCCTAAAAAATGATAAACATCAATAAATACTTCATGTATTAGATTAAATAATAAAGTTCTATTGTGTGAGATAGTGACGATATTATATGTTAAGTTACTAATTTAATAATAATACTTGTATTGTACATAAGCTTAAATTAGGGATATAATCTACGTATGCAAAGTGTGTTACTACATGACAATTACACTCAACAACTATTCCAATATACACTTGGAACTGTGTAGAATAATTTATGTATTCGTGACTATACCGGGGCCTGAAGTTTTTTTTTTTAAGTGTAATACTTATTGTACTTTGAATGGTTGACACATCTTGTAATACAAGCTAATTTAAATTTGGATGTTTCCTCTCTTTTATATTTTCGATAGTAGTTAACCTTGTATCAAAAATAAATTCTGCATTTTAATATTATACTTTGTGGTAGGTGGACACTGTTTTACCATATTATATTTTTGTGACTCAAGTATAACTTTTAAGAGATCTTACCAACGTAATGCTTTAGTGTCTTGTTTTTATCATTATAGGCTATAACATGCTGGTAAAATATTTCATTTTAATTTGATATTGAATAATACATGCTTCAGAATTGTGGTTTAAAAAAACGGATTACAGATCTTGGTTGCCTGTAAAGACAAGGTTTATACTTAAAGATGAGAATGGATTAGTGGAATAGCTTAAGTTATTTTACAGATTTCCAAAATAGCTTTGTCGCCTTTCCATTAAATTGAAATCTACTAATCTTAACCTAAACGTTTCGATGCGTTGAGAACATTCAAATCATTCTGAGTTGATTGAATTGAGAAAGCGTGTTACTGGAACTAAGAATGGAGGTAAATTTGATGAAGGGTTTTAAAAGTCAAGCATATCAAGAAATGTTAGATCAATGTACAGCTCTACGTTAAAGATTTTTCTAGAAGAACGAAATTATTTTGTAAAGTACAAATCTAATGTATGCTGCTGCTCTTTCACAGTTTAAAGATTTTTAATAAAATTAATGTTGAAAATATAATATTTTCCTCTCAATTTCGAGAACATTCAATCCCCAGTTACATAGCATATTTCACCTGCTCAATTACATAAAATGTAAGTATAATGAACCTTCTATATCTGAGAATTTTGAATTGATAGGCACTTTATGAAATGCATAGACCTGTTTTTTTGTAATATTTTGTTTGTTAAGCCTATACGTTATTATGATGCTCAATTTTATTTGGAAATAGTGTACTGACCGTAACACATGTCGTATTTCAAATAATGAAATATATTCTGTTCAATTTTGGTCACGACCTCGGTGGATGGAATTTCATTAAGTTCACTCTCAGTGAACGGCGTAGCACTACCAACATGATCCAAGAATAGACAAGCCCGCCAGGCTTCGATTACTAATTAAAATAGACCTACGCTGTAAATATGTTCGACGGCATATTATAAGAATGAAGCCATTAGTAGAATATCCTTATGTGTTTCCTTCGACCTACGATTTTCATATACATTAGTTTATTCTAAGTAAAACCTAAGTGAATTTCGCCCAGATCTTAAACGATGAACGAGTTGTGACCTCTTGCCTGGCATTTTAACCCTAAATTTATGTACTTACAGTTGAGGGGGTCAGCGCAACAGTGGTCTATCCCACCTTTTTATAGTTTAGAGAAAAAAGCAAGTTCAAGTTCTACATTGTAGTTTTTCGTACAATTTGAAAAACGCAGTTTTATTGGTAGTGGAGTGTTCTATGGTGCTTGGTCAACTTAACTGCAATGTTATATAGTCTACTGTTCAGAGTGTTAAGAGATATTATCAATTTTATGAGACGTTGCAACACTGTTTTCTTGGTTAGACCACTGTTGCACTGACATTTATTTCAACTTGACAGAGGAAAAAAAAATATTTCAATAAATATTGGCTTTTTACATGCATTAAAACATTAATTTAAGAGGAAAGGAGTTGTATTAATTTTATTTATAAATTTCAATGATTATTCATTTCTACACACGATGAAATAAATGAAAAAGCTCACTACCATTCTCCCCAGTTTCTTCAACTCTTACCTCATTTACAGAAATCAGATAATCATAAAATTAATTATAAATGGACGGTACATATTTCTGAAGACCGTTAATAGTCTCTAGTTATTTTGGATTTATTTAAATTGGTTTCAAAATTTTTGGTTGCCCTTACACAAGAGGAATTCTGTTTCAGGGAACAGATTGTTGACTTCAAAACTACCTACAATAAACTTAATTTGTCCAACCTCTATATAAGAATAAAGTTTACCTCCAAGCCATGCAAACAGCATCACGAACTAATTTTCCATGTCGGGGTGTTAGACCACTGTTGCGCTGACCCCCTCAGTTGTAAGGAATCTTCAAGTGAAATTATCAGTGGGCTATAAGTTTGAAGTCAATTAGGAATAGTCCTATCAGTGGAATAGCTTAATCATAATTTTAACAAGTGTACACATTCCTCACATTTTAAAATAAAGGTGTATTCTGTTAATCTTGCAAGTTATCATACATTTTATTTAAGGTGGTCATTTATACGTTAGTAGCAGTTAAAGGGATAGCCTACCATACCCAAACTTAGGTTAAGGGAGCATTTAACCTTTCCCTGCTACGAAGTATAAATTCGTTAGCTCAAAAATGGTATAAAAACAATAATATAAGATTGAGTAATGTCTTATGTAAAATGTGATGATTTTTATCATCATGTTACGACTCTCATTCTTATAGACCAATATTTCACACTTAAAAGCCCACTAATGATTTTACCTGATGATCGCTTATATCGAAAATAAAAGTGTGAAGTAGATTAACCCTATCGGAACTGAATTCATATTTTGATACATTCAGGTGACGTCATCAGTGAGATTTAAGTTTGAAACTGATAAGAAAAATTTCAGTGGGAATAGGCCTACTGGTCTCCATGAATGACTTTGAGTAATATTCGTAGTCTACGTATAATTCAGAACTCAACTTCTTTCTCCAATCCGCAGTCATGTTATATATATATATATATATATATATATATATAATCATATACTGTATATATATATACATAAACATATATAATATATATAATCATATGGGGTTAATTTCGGGGAGAACCTGCTTCGAGGGCTAGAAGTATTTCAAAATAGAAAGATTAAAATTACGTTCGGCATATTCTTAGGACATACACTAATTTTATTCAAAATATCTAGAATCCAGTCGCTTTCTGTCAATGCTAATGCAGTTATAGTCAGTTTTTTATGTTCTTTAAAGCATTCCGCTTTTTAAACTCATACAAGTGTTTTGTTAGTGATAATAATATTTCATTTGTACTATTAATTATATTACGCTGTAGTAAATTTTACAAACTAGCAACTAATTTGGATTTTTCAAATTCAGAGTTTATGTAAATATAATCTTAACACATTGCAATTCATCACAACCTTAATTAGCCTTCAACTCTTCTCTACAACAAGAGACAAATCAGTAATCTCGTTGTATCCCATAGTGAATCTACTAAGTATGGTCTGATAGGAATATTTACTACGTGTGCTGTAGAACTATACAACTTCCTACCAGAAAGTGTATCCAGCTATTTTAGAAATTTAAAAAGTCAAAAGAACAATTTTGTATATATTGCCTCATTGAATAGATCCAAACATATTTATTTTACTTTATTAAACAATAATATTGCATGTGAATAAGTATATACTATGAGATATAAATATGAGAAGTATATATGTCCAACAGAGACAATAATCTGTGGCTCATGAATGCTTATATAAGTATATACTATGTTTTTATGTTAAATTAAATTGTATATTGTCTGGAACCAATGTCTACGTGTGAACTTCACTCTTTTGCGTTATTTCCATCATATGAAAAATGTTGAAAAGTATTTAAATTGCAAACCACAATGGGAGATAATTATTCGTTTTTATTTTTAAATTAATTTTATTATCGAATAAGTTTTATTTTTGTTAGTAAATGCCAGTTCTTTATACCAAATAGAGTATTAATTTATCTCACTTAAGTTTTTACAGGAAGCAGTGAGTTATCTTCACATTTCCTTGTATTCCTATTGTAAGACTTTATTTTTGAAATTTAATGCTTTTTAAAAAAATAAAATAAGAATAGCAAATAAAAATAACGCACAAAATACCTAAAAAGAATGGTAGCAAAATGGTGTTTTTTCTCGCTTTGATAGTAGAGCAATTCTTTGTGGTCAGAAGTTGACAGATGGCGCGCCTGAAGGTAGAATAGATTTTTTCATCATACAGTTGGTTATTTTTACTATTATTAAGTTACTATTATAATCAACTCTCACATCATATCTTCTTTATAGCACTAATAATAAAACTTGATAGTGTATTGTGGAACTTAATTTCACACCCTTGTAACTTCAGCAATTGAGACTGCTGGAACACATTTATGTAGGGTGAAGAGGAGGGTAGGATTCAAAACCAGAGAAATCACTTAAGGCCTTGCTTAACGTACGTTCACTGAAAGCTGAACACGAAGAGAAGAATGCTTTAGGCCTATTTGTAGTGAGGACTGCGAAATACATTTTTCAGAAATAGGCCTATTTCATCACTATTAAAGACAAATGTGGTCTTAACATGCGTTTCTTAAAGAGTAGGCCTAAGTCAATATAGGCCTATCTAGACTCTACCCTCTAAAAAACCTTCGATTTCGCTTAAGGTAAATATTTATTTAATTAGTTTTAAAAAGTATGGATGAAAAATATTATGATTATAGGAACTAAACATAGGCCTATTTAATTTTAATCAGTATATAATATACGTACATATGTGTGCTTAGGTGTATATTGATTTAATAAATCTGGATTGTATGCATAGTCGCCGGGTATTTGCTTATGCATAATAGCCAAGTATAGTACAGTAGGCTATAACACCGGTAAGGTAACCAAGTTGTGTATAGCTTAATAATACCTATGCTTATTAAGCCTGCTCGGATTTATCAGATTAACAACAAAGTAATAGTCCTAGTTCAAAATTATCTCTTATAGTTTATATTAATATTATTTCTGTAGTAGATAAACCTAATGGAAAATATGAAGGCAGCTACTTACCTCCGATTGTGTTTGAGAATAGTGAAATAAAATTAGGAATATGAATAACGATTGATATTGCCTGCAGATACAGTCAACCGTTAATATTATAATGCCCCTGTTTACTGCACCTTCACACTGCGCCAACGAATGCAAGTGAACAGATCTTCTCCCATATAAAATACATAAGGATAAGACAAGATTTTTACAAAATATAGCTTGCAGTGATTTTTTTTTTCAGTTGCAGAATTCTTTTAAAACTGGCGTGGATGTTAGGAAGATTATTTAAGAAAAATACTGTACTGTATTTCCAAGAAGTGAATGTTTCCCTGCTACTAACTGTGAATGTAGTGCGGTGGATTGAGGAAGCTATGCTAAGAAGTCCGACAAACAGCCTACATAAGGGTGGAGCAGGAAGAACGAACCCTTCATATGAGACATTTCCAACTTTCAGTTCTTTTAGTCCAGTGTCCATTCAGCTGTTAAACATTACACTACAGTTACTCAATTACAGTTAATCACTTACATGGATCCACATGATTTTCATCCCCTTTGTGTACTGTAGCACTGGACATAGGCCTATACTCTAAAAAAATGAGCTACCGTACAGTATTTCATTTTGTGCTTAAGTTCTCTATTTGACTTTTATTTAATTTTTCTTTCATAATACAGTGCAGTAAATTATTACAGCACTGTATCACGCCATTTTTATTTAAAAAAAAATCAAAATTCGTTTTAGTGCCACCCTCGCTTTGTGCCACCCTCGCTTTGTGCCACTAAATTTTAGAGAACGGATGGTGGCATTACATCGAGGGTTGGCCTGTATTTCATTTTGTGGGTTGGCAATGTAATAGAAATATCCTGCAAGCCAGCAATGAGACTTCTTTGAATGATGGGTTGTTCTATCTTATGGTCTTACCTATTTATGTGTCTGAAGACCAACACCAATATAAGTAATTACTGAGGACGTAATGATTAAAAAAGCTAAACAAGGTAACTTATTCATTCAATCATTAGAAATAGATTTAAAAAAGAATTATTATACAAGGCCTATTCATCAACGATAAGAGTTAATTTCATCTTCCCATCATTTCAAAAATATAATAAATACTATTATATATTTATCTCATATACAATATATTTGACATAAGAAAGACATGATTAACTTAACCAAAGGGGTACAAGATTTTCAATTAACTTAATGAAATAGTATTCTCCGAGGGCAGACTATTGTCCTACTTAACTTGCAGACTCTGTTATTACTCCCTCAAGAAGAATACCAGCTTGTTCAAATCTTCCTCTGGAGCCTTTCAGATAAGAAAGATTAAATAAGCACTTCATTAGTTTTGCTGTACGTACTGGGTATTCTAACCATTAAATGTGCCTATATACAATATCGCTACACAGTTAGTGCCCTTCATAAGCATTGTTTGCATGTATCCCTCAGGTAAGATGTTGTACATGGACCAGGCTTCTGTCTACGTGGGGAAGGATTAAGAGAGGTTGAAACCGTCTATTGTGTTATACCTCTGTATTATAGCAAATACAACCATGCCTTAGGGAAGTTTACTAAACTATAAAAGCTTTTGGGCTTAAAAATGATCAATGTATTACGGTATTACCATAAATGACAACATAAGCAATTTCTATTGCTTTTCAAAATAATTGATTTGTGTAATTATTTTTATTTACTGTACTTAGGACAAAAGCGTATAAAATGACGTTTTCATGTTCCATAGTTCCATACTTTCCATACTGTTTTCATTATTAACATATTAAGACTTATTCCTATTTATTTAGTTTCGAAAGTATAGTTTGGAAAGTTTTCGCAACAGCTTGAAATCGAAAATCGGCACATCTATTTGAAAAGTTGTGGTGGGTCGAAATTAATGGAAATCTTCCAGTAGGGAAGAACAGTGCTACGGAATAGTTCACGCATCAAATTTTCAAGATCCAAATAATAAGTCTATAGAACGTACAGAAAAATGTAAGCTACATATACGCCTGTTCCAGATGAAAATTGTGGATTAGTGTGTAATTAATTCATCTGAGAGTTTCATTCATATTGCGTTCAACTCGCTTGGTAGAATGGGAAATGAAATATTTCGTGCGAAGAAAATACTTTAATTTGGGAAGGTGTTTTATTTTTAACATATTCATCTTTATATGGGTACTAATGCACACGCCAAATTTCGTCATAAAATTTTTAACGATTTCCAAGTTAGTAGCTGTGTGATTCAGAAATAAGCTGTATACCATGTCTGCACCGTATTATATAGTTCCCTCTCCAATCTTGTTATATCTTGTAATAAATATTGATTATGTCATTTATATGAACTCTGGATTTGAAATATCCAAATTTGTTGCTAGTTTAAAAAATTCACTGCAGCGTGATATGATTATTAGGAAAAGCTTATTATTAATTATCGCTGACAATAATTTCACTTCTGTGGGTTAATGCTGCTTCTCGATTCAATCAACCAAATCCATTTTTCTTGAAGAATTGCTTTTTTCTTCTTCTTTCTTTTTCTTTTCTCTTTCTCTTTCTTTCTTCCCAAAGTATTGCTCTGATCAATTTTTGTTCTCGCCTATCGGCAGTGACTAAATGCGATAAACTTTGTGAAGTGACTGGCCTAAATATATTTTCTATCGAAAATTCACACCAAAAATGCATATACTTATAGCCCATTAGCCATCACCTTCGAGTATGAAAGAAATTTAACACCAAAAGTTTGAAATTTAGTCCCCACTTATTTTTTCACAAAGTCATGAAGGTAAGCTGAACATGTTCTATTAAAAAATTTAGTTCGAATATAAAGTTTGATTCGTTTTGGAAGTAATGTTAATACAATAACGAAGAATAGACGACATGCTATGGCCAAAAACAAGTAACCTATTTCATCATCGGTTATCATCCTATGTGTGAATCTACTTTCAACAAACAGACGTTAGAAAACAAACTCTCCTGAACAGCATTCAAAATCGTTGACACTTAATGAAAATGGAGTCAATTTATTCAAAAGCCACGTCATCCCAGCTGGATATGTCATTCCTCCCTTTTTGTGTAACAACAATATATACACGCACACCCTCGTAGAGCCGTTGCCGCCCACCCTGGTGAATTCAGCAACTCAGGCATAACTTGGGAGGCAGAATGGCAGACTGGCAAATTCAGTCTAGTGTTAAACAGGTTATGACACCTCAACGCGGCGTCACTTCCACTCTCCAGGTGCACAAAGCTCTTTGTCTTACTTCATATTCATCAACTTGTGCTGTCTCCTAAATAGACAGGATTGAGTAGCTTATTGCACAAACTCCATAAACATAACAAAACAAAATTTAAGTTTGAGGGAAGTGTACTCCTGAGAAGCGGCTCAGATCTATGTGTCATACTTTATATTCTTCAAATTTTCCTTGAATTTCCTCACATATTTCTACACAAGCAAAGATTCTAGTTTGCGCGTTTGTTTTTCTGTGATTTTTTTTTTTTCATCCGTTTATCGTTCATGCTGTCATGGTGGAAACTCGATTCCTAACCCAGTGTCTGCTTCTTCTGCTTGCTTACCACACTACTTACCGGACAGGTGCGACATTATATCAAAGCCTGGAACTTTTGATATTGGATATCTATTATTGCTGTCATTGAAGTTTAGTTGAAGTTCCTAATTGAAGTTTACAATTTCAATCTTGCCTGCCTTTATTTCCTTTGTATCTCTTAATATTGACTTACGATAATTCAGCAGGCAGCTAGTGATGCTAAATATTGGCCATTCCATGTTGCGACTAGTGCGCATGCGCTCAAGTAGGCCAAATCGATGTATCAATCACTAGTATCATTAAAATACTACAACTCTAAAGTTTGGTATTCTTGTATCATGACAACAGCTTGGTATCTTGTATCTTGATTAGTTATTTTAACATAGATATCATTTTTGTTATTCACTAAATTGGTATTATAGAGAAGACAGTACTATGCAATGCACATGCAATTAAGTGCATTGAAAAATCTCGGAAATTCAAATAATAATAAAAAAAATAAACTCTCCTTATGCTCGTATTTTCAAACTCTTCCTCGACAGATATGTCGGAGATAGAGCAAGAATAAAGTTATGTGAAGGCCTACATAAGAAAAGGTGTGGTGATGTCAGCAATAAGTAAAAATTGTAGCGAGAATAAAAAGCGGCCAGAATATGTATGGTAAAATCTGCATCTAAAAATTTGATGCCTTGTTTCTATCTAGACTACAGTTGCTTTTTGGAAATAAGTGTCGTTAATATATTAGTCCCATCATAGTAGTCATTTTCTGAACCTCCTAATAGCTTATACTTTATTTTTTTATGATTAGAATGGTACCCATGCTCTAGTGCTGGTTACGGATGCTGGATCGATATGGGTTCGAACCGGTGTCCTCTCATACTTCCCAGAGGTAATAAGTTCTGAAACTGATGCCTCGCAAGAGTATCAGAGAAGCTCCTTGCTTACGAACTAGCGGCTATTGTGAAGAAGACAGTATCGGCCGAGAGGGATGGAATCCTGACCAACCTCCAAATCATCCCCATTTATCAGTGAAATCTGTCTGAATCGGATGTCGCGGCAGTCCGGGGTATACTAATGAGAGGCTTAGATTACTTTTAGAACTCTCTAGGTCGAAGTAATTAAATATCCGATTCTTCTTTTGCATGTGCGAAGAAGGGATCAAATTAATTGGGCAGTCAGGCAGTCATAGGAATGAAACACAACACCCTCTGAATACCGATCTTGAACTTCTGCATTCTATTATTGTATACTGTGGAATAAACTACCGAATACTGAAGTTACTGCTCACATATGTGAGGGTGATGTATTTTTCAAATTCTCTTCTCTCTTAGCGTTATAATTTTATAGCCAATATCTAAAGCTGTTGTAAGATAGCACGAGATTATGTAAATTATATTCGATTCCGTTCGTAGTACAAAATCGACTTTTCTATCCTCTAATACGAGTTAGAAAGCTGGGGTGATATAACTTTCTTAGCAATTTCCATATTTGAAAATGGAAAATGATAGAACTTACATAAAGCCTGTTGTAACTTTAAATATGAAAAATCTCTTTTATATTGAAACCTAGGCTATAACCTTCTTTTGGGCACATGTGCAGAAGAGGAATAAATAAAAGAAGAGTCTGGATGTGAATATATTAAATAGGGGCAGAGGGTGGTAAACGTGATTGTATCATGTATGCAGTTAGACGACTGAATGTGTAGTGCAAATTGCAAGCAGAACATCCATTGATATGTCAGTCACCTGCCGTCAATCTCGTAGAATCTTGCGAGCTATAGGGCTTGGCAACCCAAGTTGACATGGCAACGTGTAATCACATTCATTACATTCTCAACCTAGTCATCAGCTCAATAAATTTATTCTCTGTACTGAAGTAAAAATAACGAACGATAAACTTATATTGAATAATTTGTTGAATATTTTTTAGAATTTCGTAAAATAATCTATAGGCTACTTCTGTTTTTAGTGGATGTAGAATATGAAAATCTTGTTTTACACATTATTGTTTAAACGGAAGTTCTACAAAAGAGAGAGAGAGAGAGAGAGAGAGAGAGAGAAAGAGAGGGAGAGAGAGAGAGAGACCCGTAATGACTTGGATTTTCTCCATCAAAATATATCTCCATGAAACGGTAATTGTTTTTTTTTTTCGAAACTTACAACAGTTGGGCTATTCCTCTCTGTGGCGCTACATCCCTGAAAGGAGAAGGCCTACCACCCGACCGCTGCGTCATCCACCATAGGCAGATGGCAGGATTAGAGGACATGTGGTCAGCATGCCGACAAACACGAAAGTTTTTGGAATAAGTTATCAAGAGCTATAATTTTAATTACAGATATTCCACCTCGTCAGTGGGTGGTTTTAAAATAGTACATTGCTATAAGCTTACGAGTGTCGTAAGTGAATCATTGGAGAATCGCTGTAAAAGTTTAAAAATACGGAGATTCTTCAATCTACTTAAGGCATGCGTAATTGTTAGTAACTGTTCACGTGTTTCTCCTACATAAATTATATTCGTGTTATCAGCAAAAAGCGAAGTTGTTCCTTGAAACGGTAAACATTTTATGTCATTAACATAATTTAAAAAGAGAAGAGGTCCTAATATAGAGCCTTGAGGTACACCACATTTATTAGGTAATGTACCAGGCTACTTTTAGGTCCATTGACCGCAACATACTGCACTCTAATACTTAAATAACTTTCGAACCAATTCAACACTGTAACTCAAAAGAATGCTATGATCTACCATACAAAAGTTTTTTTTGAAACTATAAGAAGTCCTGCTGAAAGTTTATTGGAGTCTAGAGATTCTTGAATTTTAATCACTATATCAACTGCAACAGCTAAAGTAGATGACTCTTTCCTAAAACCATACTGAAATTTGTAAAATAAATATATTTTTTTCAAATATTGATGTAATCTAATTTCAGTGCGCTTTTCAAGAGTTTTAGACAACACAGGTAGAATAGATGTAGGCCGATAATTCGTAGGATTAGTTTTATTGCCGTTCTTAAAAATTGAAAGAAAAAACCCTAGCAATTTTATACTTATTAGGTACTGCACCTACTTGAAAAGAGTAATCTACAAAATCTGTAAGGGCATTACTCTCTTTTATCTTCAAAAGTGTATTTGTTAACCCCTCATTGGTTATATTATTCTTAGTTTTGAACACACTAATAATCTTTTCTATTTCTTGAGGTGTTATATGGTTTAAAAAGAATTAATCCCTAGCTTCATTTTTACAGAGATTTAGTGGTATATCATCGTTCATTATGGATTAGGGCAGAATAGTTTGAAAAATGTCTCCGAGGTTGCCCACACATTTCCCACTTTTCACACATGTGATTGTACCACCTGCAGGATCAACCATCAAAGAATTTTCTATATAATTTTCAGAACTCTTGAGATGAGTGTTTTACAGAAAATAATTTATAAAAAAAACTGCCGGAATTGATTTTGTTTTATGTTTTACAAAGATTTATCTACTTAATGTAAGAAACTAAACAAAAATTATATTGCTAATAATTATTCCCTTTTTCCATACTATAATATCCCAATAAAATTCATGTCCCGTGACTATTCACATTAAAATATATATATTAACTTTAGAAAAAAATCAAATTTTTGTACTTTCATTTTAAATTTTAGGGTTAAAGAATACTTCAAATTTGTGTTCCTCAAATCAGCTTTGGAAGTACTTTGAAGAGGCTTTCAAGTAAAACTAAGCTAAGTCTCCATTTTTTGTTTCTGATTTATAGTGTTTTGAAAATTGCAATATTTTCCTTGCCTATATCTTTTTGCCTAAAATCCCCTTTCTTTATGTGCCTGTAACATTGTTACAAATCAAGAGAGAAGGAAAATATTTCATTTCTGAACATAGGTCATATGGTCTTCTAACATTTTTTTTTCCAGCAAAATCCATGTTATAAGATCTGAGATAAAATGGTTCTACATTATTCTTTTTTTTTTTTTTTAACCCAAGCTAAAAGATTAAATTACTTTCTAAGATTTACGTTTTAATAATTGAATATTTTAATGAGAAAATATTAACTACACGTTATTGGTTACCGGAGAGGTTACCAAATACTAAGCTACTAATTGGGTTTATGGTTTTGAGATCAAATTCCGCTGAAAGCATGAGCATATCGGCGTCAAATCTGGAAGTATTGTTTCTTTAGGAAGGATTGTAAAAGTTCCTATACATTTAAGCAAGGTAAAGGATCTCAAAACCCTTCATGCTAAATGTTATCAATATCTTCATTCTCCTATGGTGGTTCCATAATGTCGAACACCTTAACCTGTCTTCTGGGTTTGTCGCTGAGCTTCTTTATGCTCAATAGATTGCACATTCTAAAAACAAAAATTCTTGAAACTCTGAAATAAGTGTAACAATATTAAGGAGGGGATATAAACATGCATTTATGTAGTGTTTTTTCTTCTGTTGCAGGTAATGAAGTTCAAGTGTTTCTAAACATACACGTTTATCAGAGTCAGCACAAAATTCCCACAAGAAATAATAGGTCAGTAGAGTACTTCTATCATTATCAACTAGCAAATCATTTTTTTAATAAGAACTAATTTTTAAAATTATATTTTAAATAAATAATTTCAGATATTTGTTTATTTACTGACAGGTATTTTATTTATTTATTTATTTATTTATTGACTTCTATACAACTGAAACTTTCATATAATATAATAAAGTGTTAAATGTTTTTAATCCGATGAATGATTATTTCGAGGTGTCATAAAATACATTTTGGTTTTACACTAAGGTATTTGTGTTATTACAACTTAAAACAATATTCTTTATGTCTATATTTTTATTTAAACGATTTTCATTTGCATTCAGAGGCTGCAAAATTGACAATGAATACCTTCGCAAAATTAATTTTGGAAAGTATAATAACGTCGGGACTGCAAGTTCAAAATGCAATTTAATCCTTATCCTCAGAAATTGTTAAAATATGGCAACAAACTGCACAGTAAATAAGTGTTAAGTAATTATTACCAGTCTCAAAAGACAAGATTTATTACAATGCCAACAAAAACAAACAAGATTCAATAATGCGTGCGTAATGTTGCAAAACACATCAAAATGTTTTTAACATTTCCAGGAATACAGATATTGGTTGCAGATAGGCGTATATCTTTTTAAACTGCGCCTACTGGCAATATTTTAAGTTAACTGTATTATCGGAATCAAATCATGTTTTATGTGGTGCGTTTACAAATATTAAAATTTCCTCCTTGTTTATAATATAGTGGAGAAAAAGTCTATAGGTTTAAATTTGGCCGAGATGTCTTGCAGTTCAAATTTAGGAGCCTTTTAATTTCACAGTCCTTATGGACCTTTTGTAAGCCACTAAAGTTAGGAAATCGCCATTATGAAACATATATATATATATATATATATATATATATATATAGGCCTATATATACATAGACCTATATATACATAAACACACCATCATAGAAATCTCCGTAACATGTTACCGGTATTTTTAAATGTAAAAAAAGTATGAATACGTAGGCTTCCGCGGCCGGAGTCACAATTTAAAACACTATGGCTGTCCGGGTCACTTTATTGAGAACTGACGTTTCGGACATTTCTGTTTCGTCGTCTCTCAGAGGAAGGACATCACAGAAATGTCCGAAACGTCAGTTCTCAATAAAGTGACGCGGCTAAACCCGGACAGCCATAGTGTTTTAAATTGTAAAAAAAAGTATCTTCATACTTCAATAACATGTATTCAGTATGCTGTGTGATTTTCAATTTTGAGTAAACAGTCAAAAGCTTTATATACTGGATGTACAGTATAGTATAATCCATCAGGATGTCAAAGTGAAATCATATGTTGGCACTGATCTGGGGAAAAACGACTGGCATGGAGAGAGCTAGGGTTTGAATTGTATATCTGCAAATCTCTGATAGCATTTACATGTTGTGCTTGTCTGATGGGGATGGAGAAGTCCCTCCAGGAATTATATCCATTGACACAGGAGCTAACTCTGATTCATTTTGTCGCTTTTCTCAACACACTATAAATCTGTTCGGTCTCCATTCTCTTCCATGTGTTAATACGGCTATTTGAATGAAGTGTTTTCTGTAAAAGAGTTTTATTAGAACTGAACACTGTGAAGAAGGATTATAATATGTATCATAATAATCATGGTAATAACTAATAAGCATTGAACATGTTCATACTTAATGGAGTTATTCCGTCACAATATCATTAGAAATAAAATCATAATCATAACGGAAATAAAATTAGTCTATAAATTGGAATGGACTTGCTAATAATGTGTAATTAAACCATGTTTTGTTAAAACACAATAAAAAAGAAGTTATATAAACAGTGGAGCATACTGATAAAATCCAAAAGTCTGAATGATAAAAATACTTTTTTCTCACTTACGTCACTATTAATAACACAGGATTAGTTTCGAGAGCCCTGTTCGCTCCCATCATCGGCTGGTGGTCGACCAGCTTTCCAAATAAAAATACTCTATCTGTGATTGTGTTTTTTCATCCATTTACCTTTCATATTATATGGTGGAAAATCAGGGAAGCTAGGATAGGTATTCAAAACATGTTTCTTGGTACGATTAGCGAAAATAACGCATTGTTTGAAGCCGAATAACAAATTAGCCATTCATCCATTTCCCTTTCATGTTATCATGATGGAAAATTAGAGAAACTAGGATAGATATCTTGATATGATTCTCAGCGAAAATAAGGCACTGTTCAGAGAAAAAAGAGTTAGCCATTCAAGTTTGTTTAACATATATTATAAATGTAATTCAATATATTCCATAGGGCTATAGTACAGTTAGAGTGCGCATAAGAATTTATTTCCAACGATGTGTTCTTGTTCAGGAGAGAAGAGTGTCTTTTTTTTTATATAAGGCATTGAATTTGGACAATGTTTTAATTTTACACGTGAATTCCTACAAGTTATTTGAATTACTATAAAGGCGAATTTTTTCATGCCACTTAACACAAACTTGAGACTGAGCAACTTTAATACAGCCGGGCTTGATTAATTTTTTTCAATGTTTAAAATTATAACAGTGTCAAAAGTTGACATTAAAATGATAACACTGTGAAGAATATACATTAATCCTTTGTCGAAACATCGTGTAATGTAAATAAATAGAGAACAAAACATATGTAAAATTCTTGACACTTTCTTTACGTAATTAAATCTTGTGGTGGGATCATATAAATTCAGGCCCATTCAACGCCTTTCTTTCTCTCTTCAGGATTTTATTTCATTTTTCTAATAAGACATTATTTATGTGTGGTTTTACGTGTGTGTTTTAATTTTATTGTTTTTTTTTTTTAATTTCCTTCATTACCTATAAAAATTTGAATATATGAGGGTAGTGATTATAAAAATTAGCATTAATGTCTGCGTAGAAAACTTCACAGGTATTAGTACTGTAGAGGAAAATTGTAGGAATTAGCATGTTGTAATTTTTCATAAATTGTTTAATTCACTTATCCTCATTTTCCAAAAAATGTTTACCTCCTTACCTCCTAAGATTTTGTAGGAATTTAATTTACACCGACTCAAAGTTACGACGATAGACACGTGTGCGATTGGTTGATTTTCCTCATATTTTTAGCCTATACTGAATTGGTACCTGATTCATGAACTCTATAGTCATAGGTCTACTAAATGGTAACTGCATTTTTATCAGTTTTTATAATGGAGTTATATCAGTAGGCCTATAGTAAGTTCAGTGAGGGAATTAGATGGTGGTGTAAATGAAGATAATCCAAGTAATAAGGTTGGAAAGTCAGTTTCTTTCGCTCATGTGGCGAAAATTAAGCCTCCAGTAATTATTGGTAACAGGAGTTCAACTTTAAAGGCTGTAAGTAGGCATTCTTGGATCTTTGTATCCCGGTTTTCGACCGAAGTAACTAAAGCTAACCTCGCAGATTTCTTAAGGAGTTCGGGTATCAATCATTGTGAATGTGTAGAGCTTGCAACAAAGTATGACTCATATAAATCGTTTAAAATAGGAATTCCATTTCCTTCTCTGGACAAAGTCCTGAATGCTGATTTTTGGCCTGAAGGTATTCTAGTGAAGAAATTCTTCAACCATCGAAATAATAATAATCACAATGCTAATAATCAAGGCGGGTCATCCGAAGTTTTTTTAGGGAACGCGAAATAAATAGTAGCAGCATTGATAGTCAATCCAGACCTTCTGCAGAGCTCAATCTATTTTATTGGAATGTTCAAAGCCTATTAAATAAGGTCGATGAAATTGAATGTTTAATTTATATGCATAATTTAAATGTGATATGTGTTTCTGAGCACTGGCTGAATGGCAGTGAGTTGAATTTTAAATTCTTCCCAGGTTTCATTCTTGCCAATGGTTTTACCAGAAATATTACCAGACACGGTGGTGTGGCCATTTTTATAAAGGATCACCTTAGTTTTAAACCAATGGAAAATGTAAATAAACTTTCAGTCTCTAAAATTTGTGAAGCCTCTGCTATAACCATCATGGAGTTTAATGTAATAATTATTGTTATTTATAGATCACCTGATTATGATAATTTTAATTTGTTTTTAGATGTATTGCAAAATATGATTATATCTATTTTTACTTTTATGGGCAAATATTCTATAATTTTATGTGGAGATTTTAATGTAAATTTACTTGACAGGTGCTCTAGTCTTAACAAGTTAATTTTATGTAATCTGGTTCACAGTTTCGGACTTAGGTTCATTGTAAATGAAGTCACAAGACCTGGGCGAATTAATTCTGGCACATGCATAGATAATATAGCTACATCCATACATCAGGATAGACTGGTTGTCAATGTACTTCCTACTGTCGGATCTGATCATGATGGTATTATCTTAAAAGCTACATTGTCAAATTTGTCCACTACAGTTAATGACAGGAAATATGTCTTTAGCTCTCTGTGCAGGCCTGTAACAGATTGGGGGAAAGTATTCTTCTGTTTTTTAATTTCTAAAATCAGTTGGTTACCTATGTATACACTCGCGTGTGTTAATGAAATGATACATGCATTTTTAATTGCTTTTGTGGATGCTTTGGATAGGGCTTTGCCTATGAAAGAGTTTCATAATAAAGTAAATTCGCATACCGGATGGTTCAACAACAATTTGAGTATACTCAAACAGCAGTGGATGGTGTTATTTCATGACTACAAAGAATGTGGTGATCCCTATCTAAAGGCAAGATATTTGGAACTGAAAAGGCATTACTTAAGTGAAGTAAAATTAGCTAAATTTAATTTTAACTCTAAGTTTATTTCTCAAGCCAGCAACAAATCTAAAGCCATATGGACTGTTATAAATAATTCCTCCAATGCTAATATTGCTTCACCTGAGTATATTCCTAATCTTTCAGCTGATAATTTTAACAATTTCTTTATTGACAAAGTCAATGATGTAATCAATTCAATCAATTGTGCTCGCAATAACTTCACTGCTTACTTGGGCTCGACACAGTGTAGAAGCAAACCAGGCTTTCATTTTGATCAAACCAGTGTTGAAAGTGTCTATGATAAAATATTATCTATCAGTAATAGTAGCAGCTTAGATGTGTATGGTGTTAATTCTTTGTTCTTAAAGTCTGCTGCCTCCTACATTTGCGAACCGTTATCTTTTCTATTCAATGCAAGTATTAATCAATCTGTATTTCCCAACCTATTGAAAATTGCTAAAGTTGTTCCCATTTTCAAAAAAGGTAATAAGTCTGACATGAATAACTATAGACCAGTTGCCATTGTGCCCGTTATTGCAAAGGTTTTTGAATCTTTACTTAATGATCAAATTGTGAGCTATTTTGAAAAATACAACATTTTTTCTAACTGTCAGTTTGGGTTTAGGAAAAAGCGTAGCACTGTTGATGCTGTGACGGCCCTCGTCGGTGAATGTCTGAACGGCCTTAATAATAGACTTTCTGTTGACTGTAAATTTTATGATTTGACCAAGGCTTTCGACACCGTCTCACACAGTGTTTTAGTTAGTAAGCTTAAGTTTTATGGTTTCGAAGATTCAGCAGCCAATTTGATAAATTCTTATTTAACAGGTAGACTTCAGAGTGTTGTTTACAATGGTTTGACTTCTACGTTTAAACTTGTATATCATGGTGTCCCTCAAGGATCCGTCCTGGGACCAACTTTGTTTATCATATATATTAATGATTTACCAATTAATGTTGGCAACTCTGTACAACCTCTGTTATTTGCTGATGATGTGGCAGTGAACGCGATAGGTGGGAATATCCAAGAGTCTTTGCGACTGCTGAATGCGGGTGATAACATTATAAAAAACTGGTGTTCTGCTAATTTCTTAAGGGTCAATGAAACTAAAGTTGCAGATCTTAAATTCACTTTTAACCGAAATAATGATCATTTTTATGATAATGTAAAATTTTTAGGTGTCATAATAGAGTCTGGCTTGGGTTGGGGTCTACATATAGATATGATATCTAATAGAATAGCTAAAGGTATTTTTATGTTACGCAGCCTTCAATCGAGAGTAGATCTAAGAGTTCTAATGTCAATCTATTATGCATTTATACATTCTCACCTCTCTTATGGAACCATATTATGGGGCAATCATAGCTCAGCGTTTAATCTTTTTAAACTTCAAAAGAAAGCTGTACGTATTATATGCAGAACTCATTTGAGGACACATTGTAAACCGCTTTTCATTTCAAATAGAATTTTATCCCTACCTTGCATCTACATCTTACAATGTCTTTTATATGTCAAAAAAAACACAAACTCATTTGAGGTTGTTGCTGACTTTCATGAGCACAACACCAGGTACTGTGATCGGATTAGAACAATGAGATGTAATTATTTTACTTATCAAAAGAGTTTTATATATATGTCTGTCAAATTGTTTAATGCATTACCAAGGTCAACAAGAAATCTTGACTTAGTATCCTTCAAATCCTATATCAAGAATCTTTTAATCATGAATTGTTTCTATGACCTTGATGAATATTTTAACTTTGTCAAGCTTTTGTAAGGTGTGTTTTGATAAAATTGACAATGTCATACATGTATATCCATGATCGACAACAATAAATTATTATTATTATTATTATTATTATTATTATTATAAACTAAAATTAACTCATACTGTCAGAACGGATCTTGTTCTCGTCATTTTAAATTATGTATTGGCAGTGATGTGTCGGTGCTTAAGCCTTTCTAAACAACTCGCACTGTGTTGAAAGGGTTTTTTATGCTTTGTTTGTGGTAAGTATAAAGCGTGTAATCTAATACTCTCTTGTGTTTGTCTTTTTGCTTTCCATAAGCACAAAGTTGGGCTCAAAACAAGTCCGTTGGCCTTTCCTTTCATTTGTTCATTGATGCTAGATCAAAGCGTTGGTTCACATGCATATGCCGACTTGAAGAATTCAGCTCGATCTCTTTCTTGCATTTTGTAGAACAAAAGAGAAATAATATAAGCGGAAATTCTTTGTGAAACTGACTTTCACTGCATCGGGCTTTCGTGCTATCTTTCGTCCATGGTGCGATTGAAACCAAGAAAATAGTGTTAGACCTATGTAACTAAATAATCACATGACACTAGTTGAGAATATAGTGTCCAACAGAGACAATCTGTGGCTCATGAATGCTTATATATCTAACTAGTTGAGAAGTTTTAAGTAATTGTACTAAGCTGCACTTTGGAATAGTCATTGTAGATTTACGCTTTACAGGTAGGCTACATAGGCTCCTCTTGTATACTTCTTTCCAAAACACGAAAGCCTCGTCTCACTCCAAAGCCTAAGACCCTGGCTGACTTTGCGGAATGGTTTCACAAGAAGTCCTCTCCTAATAAGAGTCGCTTATTGTTCGCTAGTTCCAAAGTCAGTGTGTTTAGATAGTACCATTTATCTGATGATACAGAAATGGCCATTTTTACACCTGGGACGGAAAAAAATACATATTATAACCCTATTATAACAGGTGCAACTGTTGAATACGATTCTGGACACTATAGGCTACTGAACAATCTCAAGGAAAGAAAGAAAACCTGACCGGGTTGCTTCTAGGCCTTTAATGAGGGTCGCCTGTTGATCACTAATCTCTACAGTTTAGTAGGGAAAAAATGTTATCTTAGTAGCTCCAAGAACTGAAGCTTTCATGTGTTGGAAATAACTATAAGTTGCACTCTGTGTAGAAAGTATGGTTGACTTTCTCTTGCCTAGAGCATGCAGTTCGTTTTAAAGCATCAGCCTATCTAAAAACAGTCTGTACCATTAATTGAATTTCAAACATAAAGTAGTGAATAATGATTTATCAAGCTTCCAATCTGGTCAGTAGAATTGTTTCCGAGCTTACGGCAGCTTGCATCGCTTCCATCTTCTGGGAGAAGTGAGCTGGTCCAGTAAAAGTTTGTGTTTTATAGAAAATGAAACGAAGAAAGGCTAGATGGAGTGGAGGTGCAGTAGAAGAGCCAGGCCTTTTGGTCTCCTGTTGGCCTGACTCTCCCCACTCCGTCTAGCCTGTTGAATTGCACTTATGCTCGGTTATAGCCTAATTCAGTTTATTATTAACTTTGCCATGAGACGATAATTAAAAAAAAACTTCCCTATGTTATAATTCTTGATACACTGACCATTTCAAGTATTTAAAGTAAAAACTTGCAGATAGAGACTAGTGTGTCCACGCTAGAGGGATCGAGAAATAAATGCTCGCCAGTTAAACGAGATAAGGATATTGCTGCATTCTGCATATGACAGGAAAGGGAAACTCTCCGAGATTGTGCAACACTGTTTTCAGACAGCTCCACGCGCATGCGCATGTGCGTCAAGAGCTTTTGTCTCGAAATGTGGACACCGCAATAGAAAGTTCAGTGCGTGTTATGGCTAGCAGAAGAGAATTCTGTTACTCGGGTGCAACGCCGTGTTCATCGTACGTGGAATGTGGATCCACCTGGTCATAAAGCGATTCTCCAATGGGACAGAACACTCCGAGAAACAGGTTCTTTACTACTCTCGATCCCTCTAGTGTGGACACCCTGTATTGCAGCAATATATACTATAACTTGATTGTAAATTGAAATAATATAACTGTCCATTGATTAAAACACAATTTCGATTTGGTACAAGTTTCGAGTGCTTTTATAGCGTTTTGATGTAAGCAACTACAACGACGCCATCCGTCTTGTGATGCACACTTCATCAAATCGACTCGTGGACTGTTCATTCAGCTATTATTGATCCCATTCTAGTTTGATCCTAGTCAAAACAAAGGGGAGGAGAACTCACAGAGAGTTCGCGGATTGGTGACGAAAACGTGATTGGTTAATGTCATTAGCATGCGCCATTACCAGGGCGTGGCTAACGAGTGTTCGTAAGTTCATGCAACAATAATATCAACATTTACACGTGAAATAACAAACTCTCACTGGCATCGTCATCATTATAGTATATCAATTTGCAAACAAAACAAAGGATTCATTGTTCACGACGACCCTATGGGCGAGTTAAACAAACTAACATTAAATACGGTGAACACGTGCTTTCTCACGTGCGGGCTATGACAGCCACGCCTCTTTGTTTTGAACAGGATCTTAAATGGGACAGAGAATAGTATGCCGTGATCTTACGGCTGACAGAATATTGACAACAAAGTAAGAAAATAAATATTATTTACAAAATCGGTTACAGTTTATTCGTGGAATAGTTTTAATAAATCCTACACGAGATTACGAGTTTCATCAGATAAATTTATCGATAAACTCGTAATCTCTCGTGGGATTACCTTTGATCATTTAAATTATTAAATTATATTTGAATCCAAGTACTATGCCACCATTGAAGATTATATACTACACTGTTCTTTATTTTATTTGGTATAATTTTTTAAAAATTTTGTACTTATATTATTTTACCCTGAAATTATTCGTTAATTGCCGGTAGTCCTTTTGTCATTGGTATCCGGTTTTATTTTGAATTGCAGTAGACAATAAACACTTTATTACAGTTTTAGATGGACGTAAAATGAATATAAAATGCTCTTAAATGACTAAAATGCAATAATGCTCTAACAAATAAAATAGCCTAAAAAGGCTGCGTTTGACGTAAAACATGCACATAAGAAAGCAGCTGTATTTCTGTGTTAGTAGACAAAAGGTGCAATTTCATCAAAAACCTAGCCCTAATGCATACGCTTTTAGCGTATTTCCGTTGAATATCTCAAACATAAAACTACTTTCATACCAGGAGTTATTTTAAAATAAATTATTTGCCTTCACGTAGGCCCATGTCATTCTTGTTTTTCTGTAATATTCTCTATATACGGAGCTTACCTGTAACCATTTTGTCTACAGTAGCCAGACTAAAATGCGAATCTGGCAAGAATGGAGCTTGAGGTAAAGCTCTGGAGACTTGGTAGAGAGGCATGAGACTGCCATTCTGGTGAATGTTTTAGCCCCCTTCTAGTCCGGCACGGTTATGGATGCTGCGGGAGACAGGAAGAGTGGGAGAAGTCCAAAAGGAAAACGAAAAAGAAAGACAGAGCGGCGGAATAAATTATGTCAGACTTTAAGACAAGTTTTCATATGCCATCCCTTTTTGTCTTGTATAACGTTTTGTTTATTTAAAGACCCCTTCTTATTTTATTTTCAT
Organism: Ectobius pallidus; assembly: GCA_964059195.1. NCBI lineage: Eukaryota > Metazoa > Arthropoda > Insecta > Blattodea > Ectobiidae > Ectobius > Ectobius pallidus. The sequence goes on from CAXKWD010000007.1 coordinate 93,887,495, forward strand.
ATTTAGGGTTTGACAACATATGCACTAGCAATTTGGAAACAACCGCACTTCAGAGAAGGAAAGGCATCTAAATAGGTGAATGGGTTCGTAACTAAAAATTCCTTTGTCACTCCGTTTATTAATTTTTCGCTGCTGACTTTGATGATTATGATAATTAGTTGATTATAACTGTATAATTTTCCACGTATCGTCATCAACGTTATTATTTTGTTAATAGGAAGCATCATTGCCCTCGAGTTTGTTCCCCATATGAAGCCAATACTCTGAAAATATTAACAACATATCTAAATAACTCAATAAAAGCGAATCACGTAAATGTACACTTCTTTTAAAACCAGAAAATCATTAGTGCTTAGCCCTATATTTAATGGTTGTTTGATAATATGGGAGGTCAGATTAATTTTTAAGCTTAGCCCGAGTATCCACTTACACATCTGGCAAATGTGGACAATAAACAATTACCGCTCAGTAATTATCTAATTATCTTATTTATTTGGCATTCATGAAACATGTGCGCAGTGGAAAGAAGCAAGTTATTTTGTATGAAACGATCAAAGCTGCAGTGACCAGTATGTGAGGTTAAGATATTGTTTAAGTATTTGAAATATTAACTAATTTTATGGGTCTATAGACTTTTATTATTTACACTAGCTTAAAAAGCCCGGCGTCGCTCGGGTTTTGTATTTTGTAAATGCGAAAATAACTTATGAAGGACTTTCGATTTTCAAACTATATCTTTATATAGGTATTTAGAATTTGAAATGAGGAAGAACACACAAACTATTCCCTCAGAAAACACTATATATAGCTTTTTATAGCTTATAGCAGATCCCCGCGGCTTCGCCCACGTTAATTAATCGGAAATTAAAAAATTAAGAGCAAAATAATTAAAATATTATATTTATTAACTCCTTGCACACGAAGCATTCATAGGTCTAAACTAAACGATTGATAGGCCTAATTAATGAATCAGCTATAAATCCGGCTTTGAATTCAATTCCACGATTAGAAAGCGCAGCATGGGAAAAATAACCTCAGATTTGAGTTCCCTGGCCCAAAAAACCCTGCATAGTGAGTTTCGTCCAAATCGAACAATGTTTGAACATTTAGGCCTGTATTCCCCTATTCGTTTTTATTTATATAGATGAAGAATGGAATAAGCCTACTGAGGCCATAGTTTCTATATTCATTTGTCCAGACTTATAATTCCGTTATATTTCAGGCAGATTTAACGACCCTACATAAGCGATTTTAATTATGATTACATATAGAAATGTTGTAGCCAGGACCCCGAACTAAGCAACCTCCCCGGAATGTTCTGTAAACCATCTTTCAAAAGGAGCATATTCCATGTTAAATAAATGTTTAATATTACCTTATCAACCTCTCTAGCTTTTACAACACCATGAGATTTATCAATAGCCTTCCATATAAACAAACTTTGTTTTTTTCAACTCAGAGTCCCAATTTTTCTGTAAACCATCAAATCAAATCTCTTTGTTCCCATTAAACAATACATAACAGAAGTAATGATTGTATAGGCGTCGTCAAATGACAGAAGAGAAAGTATAAGTACACATAAACAAACATTGTTAATATATAGAGTTAGATAATTAATTTTGCATAATACCAATATGGAAAATATTATTGAAATTCATAATTTAAAAATTCCTCTATGGTGTAAAAACAGAACATAGTTAAGAGATTCTTTAATGTAGTTTTGAATCTGGATGTACTTAAAGATCTAACTGAAATGGGGAGTTTATTAAATAATTTTATAGAAACACATCGGAAACTTTTTAAGGTTTTTGAATATTGACAATAAGGTTTGTTTATATCACTTTTATGCCTAGTGTTGTGATTGTGAACATCAGAGTAAGATTGAAAGCTGTTCTCGTGTTTTTAATAAATAGTAAACATTGTAAGCTGTTCTCGTGTTTTTAATAAATAGTAAACATTGTAATATACGGTAATGACATAATTCTTGCTGCAATGAAAAGTGGTTTACAATGACTTCTCGGAGGCTTATTGAACATTGCTCATTCTTTCATAAGAAGCATATAAATATTTAATATTACCTTATCATAAACTTATCTGGCGTTTACAATAACTTGAGTTATCCATAAATAAATATTTAATATTACATTATCATAAACTTCTCTGGCGTTTACAATAATTGCCTTCCATAGCGAACGCGATGCTTTTTTTTTCAAAGGTATGACAACAGTAGACAAAGCCTTCTGCAATTGATTTGACAGCCTACTGGCATTGAAATGTATTACTGAGAAATGATGCTTCGAAAATGCAAAAAATACACGTTTTCTGCCCGTGTTTCATTCATAACTCAATAACGAAAGCAAAAACTAAAAATGTAATATGCCGAAAACCTTCCCGGGAATGTACTCAACAACTTCCCAAAGTTTCATGGCGATCGGATGAATGGTGTAGTAATGCATAAAGGACACACACACACACACACATACACACACACACACATACGTTCATTTTTATATATATAGATTAGTTTATCTACGATGGTGTTTTTTCATCAGTTTCTTGTTCATGGCATCATGGTGGAAAATGGAACTTCTATCACCCAGTGCTGTTAACTTAACTTACCACACAGGTGCGTCATTATATCAGAACCTGTAACTTTTGATAGGCGCCTTTTTTTTTTTTTTTTAATGTATAACATCAACATGTTCTATTACAATAGTAATATTACATGTTTTGGTGTAATCCTTATGTTGTTAATTAATACAATATTATATTTCAATATGGCTTAGTTTCTAATTTTGTTCTACTTTATCTACAGTAATTTACAAATTTACAGATATCAGTCTCATACTTATTAGTTATGTACTACATCTACTATATCCCTATCCTAGTCCGTATATTTACTTATCTATTTATTTGAAATCCATTGATCTGTTTATTTTAAGTCCATTGCTTTAATAAATGTGTTAAAGTCTTTTAGGTATTTTATGACTAAATCATTATATCTAGGTGGCCACTGTCCTCTGTTTCGAATTATGCTGGCCTTTAGTTGAGCTCGTTCTCTATTACTGCAGACGTGGGATACTAGTTTCAATCTTCGAGTGTTTTGACTTCCATTTTATTTCTTAATATTGAGGTAAGATTTAATTCACTGCAGGAATGATGCGATTACTTTCGCAGCAATATTGAGATAGTCAAGCTTTTTAAAGTTGGTAAGCGTTTAACTATACTCACCCCCTTCAAACAGATGTATGAATGTGGCACGCAATTATATTTACGTATTATTTCCAAACATAGAAAAAATAGGCCTATGCCAAACTCATGCATGAAATGCGTTGAATAATTTCGGGGGTATGCAATATACCAGCGTTTCTCAACCTTTTTGAACCCGAGTACCTCTAAAATGCCTAAAAAAATTTACGGACCCCTAATTTTACATCCCATTTTCAAAAGAAGGCCTATATTCTTAATATTTGTGGTATTAATATTACAGGTCATCATAACGAAATGTGTGAAAAATTTTACTTCTTTACTTTTCACGTGCTTTATATTTTTAAATTATGTCTGCGGACCATCTATACCATCTTCGCGGACCACTTGAAAATATTTGATATAGGCCTATATGGTATTCTTGTATCTAACAACAGGGGATTTTACCAGGTAAATCGCTAACCTAAAAATTAGTTTGTTTTACTAGTTAAATACTCAAATTCGGTAAATAAACTCCTGATTTTCAACTTCTCTGGCTAAATCTCGATCAGCTGGATTTCACCTTCCTCTTTTATTAAGTGCCAGTATGGTACTTTATGAGATTGTGTGGGGGACGAAAAATGTCTGTCCGTCTGCCCGTCCGTCCGTCCGTGTGTCTGTACGCGCTCTAACTCAAATACGCTTTATCGAATTTTCATGAAACTTGGTATACGCGTTTATAATGTCAATGGGAAGAACCCTATTGATATTGGACCAAATCGGTTCACCAGTACCGGAGTGAAACCCAATTTAGTGTCTATTTTAAAGGTGCCATAACTCGCAAACGCTTTATCGGATTTTCATAAAACTTGGAATATCTATTTATAATGTCCATGGGAAGACGTCTGTTAATATTGGACCAAATCGGTTGGTCGGTACCGGAATAATACCCAATTTAGTGCCTTTTTATGGTATCACATAAGAAAAGGCGCGGTAACTCAAATGCGCTTTATCGGATTTTCATGTAACTTCGTATACTCATTTATAACGATAATAGCAATAAGTCTATTGAATTTGGACCTAATCGGTTGAGCAGTACCGAAATAAAGAGTAATTAACAGTCACATTTAGAATAATATTTTGTTCAATTCGAAGCATTTTGATTGACTCGCGGCCAACCAATCAGCGCGCTCGTATAAAGCCTCTTTCAGTTGCCATGGACAGTTGACATCTACATGAAAAACAAATGTTCCCATATGTTCGATTATAGATGAAATGCTGTTGTATAATGACTAATTATTTTGCTAAAATTGATTACAATTAAATTAAAGCATTGAATTTTACTTCAGCCTATGTCAGATTAATAATTCCTGGCCTCTTAATAAATAAAAACATTAAGCTCTGAGAATATGCATACGTTGGTATTACGTTTGCTTCAGCTAGAGACATATCAGCACTTATCACACGGATATCTAGAATATTATTTTACATATGAATGAAATAATACAATAATGTAACATAAGGAAACTAGCGGGCTTGAAACATAGCCTAATTTCGAAATACGGTGATTTTTCTTTTCTGTGAGCTACGACGAGGTATTATTCTCTTTATATTGGACACTGAACATTCGCAGTGTGGTTTGGTCTTGGGGTAAAATGATTGTCTAGTATTCAAGAGATATGACGTTCGAGTCCACCCTAAAGCAATTTTATTATTATTATTATTATTATTATTATTATTATCAATTGTGTTAAATTGAGCCTATTCCATTCTTGTGTTCTATTTTGTCAATGTGCTTAAATAAGTTTACATTTTTCTTTTAAAAAAACTGGAAATTCATTGTCTTTCATTGACCTACAACATAATCCTAAAGAATGATAACATAAGCCTATAAATGTTATTTCACGAACAGAACAAAACTGCATACCGCTAGGTGGAACTATCCTCTTCTTATTGGCTTACTGTACTATTTCATTGTCAATGCATTTTGTAAAATGTTTACATATTTTAAGAATTAGTATATCAGTGTATACCAATATGAATTAAGGTTAAGAATCAAACTTTAGACCTTTGTTCTTCCGTAAGCCCTGCTTAATGAATCGATCTGGAGTTTAACTCGGAAATCTATTAAAAAAAATATATTTTTTCTGTGTATCATAACTGCAATTATAACTGATTAAAAAAGCATACTGGCACTTTGTTATATCAGTTTACCTGATTTTATTCTTTATTTCTTTGACTTTCTTTCTTTGACTTTCTTTCTTTCTTTCTTTCTTTCTTTCTTTCTCTCTTTCTTTGTTGCTTGCTAGCTTGCCTGCTTTGTTCTTATTTCAAAGATGTCATGTAGACTAATTGATAATAATAAGATAAACAATTAAACCCAAATTTAACATATATTTCCAAGCTTATGCTTCAACTGGATAGTACTATTGTCGATTTCCTACACCATATTAATATCATTACGCCAGCGGATCTCAACCTTTTAAGTGTCACGGCCCCCTTTGTAATACTTCTTTATTTTTTGCACGACTTAACTAATTAGTGGTACTTACGCATATTGTTGCCGTGGATCGTAAGTTGACATTCCCGCACGCAATCTTGTTGCTATGGAAACAAAACAAATTTCAGTGCGGTAAGAATTTACTTACGGCACTCATCATAATACAAGCCTTTATGGACAAGGCCCCCCAGGACAAATTTTCGGTTCCCATAACTACAAACACAATGCGAATCACTTTCTGAAATATAACATCCATCTTCAATAGTGTATAGGCCTATACATAATATTTTCAGCTAATATCTCAATTAATATAAATAAATTGATATAAATAATCATCGTGCAAAAAAATAGCATACAATACTCGTGCCGTAAGCGCAAACGGATCTCGGAAATTGAAAAAACTCGGCGCAAGCGCCTCGTTTTTTCAAACTCTTTCCTCGATCCGTATGCACCGCTTACGGCACTTGTATCGCAATATACTATTGTGACTCCCATAACATAGCCTAATTTATCTTTCTGGTATTACGCTTGAACACCAAACAGAATATAAACAGGTTGTAATTAATATGGCTAAGTAATGATTTGACAGTGCAGTAGAGTCCCGCTAATCCGAATCACACTCGTCCAATATCTGGCTAATCCGGACGGGATTAATTTTTTTTTTTTTAGGAATGTAGCCTACTGTGTTTTTTGTACTGGACAATTTATTTTGAGTTTTAATCACAAAGATCTTTTGTTTTGTTAATCCTGCATCACTCCGATGGTTAAAAACTTATGTCTATAGACCGTCCCAACCTTAAAAAACAGTATTGGTCTTATGCAGCGCACTGATGCCAGATCTACTCACATTACAAGGCCCGGCACATGTTGTGAAAAAGCTCTTAAACCTCGTGAAAACCTCGAAATTTGTTTCTTGTACATAATAATTAATGTAAATCATGCCCTGCAGGTAGAACGACGGCACACTTTCCTTCCCTTATTTTCAACCCCCATGAGTAATATTTTCTCTATAGGCCCACAAATCTACATTTTCTGACCAATGTCTACAAAATGTTACACATGTACCCTGTGGAATCAAGTAAAAATTCTACGAGACAATCATTCTCGAAAAATACACCCCTTACGAAATTTTAAATCCCTACTTAGTGATCTTTTTACTAGTCTGCATTCTTTGAACGATTTTTACCAAACTTTACACACAGACCCTATAAAAACAAGAGAAAAATCAGGCGAAGTTAATTTTGGAAGAAGCCACCCCTTAAATGTTTCTACCCCTACTACACCAACAAAATTTAGATCTACATTCTTGACGTGTTTTTAACAGACCTTGTACACAGAACGTATAGAATCAGGAGAAAATGGTAGGAAAACTAATTTTGGAACAAACCACATTTTAGATCTTTCACCCCTATTTTGTGATATATATTTATCTACATCCTTTGACCAATTTTATCAGACTTTATACCAAGAACCTATTGAATCAAGAGACATTTTTAACCAAAGTTTATTTGGATGAAACCACTCCTTAAATGTTGCAACCCCTATTATATAAATGTTATTTAAATCTAAATTCTCTGATCAATTTTTACCAGACTTTACACAGAGCTAACAGAACCAGGAGAAAAACTTGGGTAAAACTAAATTTGGGGGAAAAAAAGTCCCTTAAATGTTTTAATCCCTATTAAATGACGTTTAAATCTACATTCTTTTGGCTCATTTTACGACTTGACACACAGAAAAGAAAGACTAATAGGAATTTCTGTCTCTTCTTACCTCAACCCCACCATCCATGGTCTTTAGAAGTAATAGAGTCCTTGAGTGTGACAAGTTGTGCTTTCTCTAGGGCCTAAATTTTGAAAATTAAAAGGGCATCCTCCAAAATTGACTTCGAAGTACAAGTAAAATACAAAACCAGGTGACGCCGGGTCCTTTAAGCTAATAATTTATAAATGTTAAATTTAATATTAAATTTCATTTCGATAATATTATTTTTCATCATTATTATTATTATTATTATTATTATTATTATTATTATTATTATTGCTATTATTATTACTATTATTGTGTTATAATTTTCAAAAATATAATTATAAAGGGAAGTAATAGTTAAAATACATTACATACCTTTAGGCCTGTTCACTATCCTCAGAGTGTGGTATTATTCCTTCTCAGAGGGCCTTTCGTTTTTTCTTTTCTTATTCTATGCAGTAAACTTTCTGAACACCCGGTAGCTTCTGCTCTCTCTTTAATGCCTGGGTAACGTTCATTTTCTTCAAGAAATAATTAAGTATATTTAATACTATAATTCGCTCTTTACTGCGCAATTTGTCAACACTAAGATTTCTAGTTCCTCTATTCATAATTAATATAAAATATTAATAAATATAAAATTTAATTTAAAAAAACACAAGAACCACTTCACAACAAAGTTAAACTTCACTACACAGCTACTATATAACAACGAGCTCTGAAGAAGACACGATAGTCTTAGAAACATCTGAGTACACAAAATCTCAAAACAACCAAGACATGAGCGCGAGAATGCTGAGCTCGGGAAAACTGTGATAATTTATTAATGCTACATGATAGAGAGCTCTGGTTTGTTTTAGAAACTTTTTCAGACGTCTATAAACATTTCTTCTCGCTTAGTCACCAATGTAAAGTCAATACCAAAGTATGTTACTCACTGCCTAACTTTTCTGTGTTGCCGTCCGAGAATTTTCAGGTAGCACTTAATAAAAATATATATAGCTTTCTTCTTATGTAAAATTTATTGCCTACGGAAAGAGAGTACTTTCTTTCACCATCAGGCAGTCCAAGAAAAAAATCTTTACTTTTTTTGATTATTAGTTTTCTGTCTATCGCGTGATAAGTTATTAATGTGCAAAAATATTGACTTCCGCCAAAATAACGTAATTATGAAAAATAGGCCTCATATTAATTATTTATGGCTTTACAATTGACATCATTAGAAAGGGCGGAAAATTCCCTATAAGACCTCGCAATCACATTATTACATTTATCACTTTGGAAAATGGCAACATTGTCGGGATAGAAAAGGACGAAGCTAATTGCAGAACGTACGAGTGCAAGTGAGATGCAAATACTACATTTAACTCAATACTGTCTTTTAAGGCTGGGACGATCTATACGTATACAGTAGCATTAAAACTAAAATTAAGTTGTAGGAAAAGTTATAATTATGAGAAAAAAAACATAGATTATTATAGTTTTGCCCATCTTAAACTCGTACAGTGTGTATATTTTTAAGACAAATCATTTTAATCCGGAATTTCGGAATTCCGGGGAGGGTCCAGTCCCATCTAGTCCGGATTAGCGGAACTCTACTGTATATTACAAAATATTGTTGTTAATCGTTTAAATGAACGCTCATACTTTATTGACATTCACAATTTCCTGAGTTTTTATATTTTCTCATTCTATTGAAGACGTAGCCTCCAGCATTCTCTTCTCTCTCTTTCTCGTCTAACAAAAGGAGCTGAAAATGGCAACGTGGAGGCTAAGAAAATCAATATTACACATAAAAGTTGTAACTTCTTAATCTGACAGAAAAAAGTACAAAGGACGATGTAATTATAAGACACAGGGGTTACGGAAAAATGCTTGCGCATCGTTTCTAGACAAATGACTCGTAATGCAAATGAAATATAATGTTTCTTGACATTTGATTGATTTACATATAATTATATAAGTTATAAATCAATCACAAGTCAAGATACATTGTATATACTAATGGCCTCGCCTCGGTGGTCTAGATCCGAAGGTCGCGGGATCAAACCCGGCCGCGGTCGATGGATTTTTCAGTCACGCACGTAAAAGAACTCCAGGCTTAAATTAGAGCCTCTGGACAAAATTTCTCGGTCCTTTCATGTCCAAGTAATACCTTAGTTTCCGGAGGGGGGTTGAGAGGCGATGGGCTTACCACCTGTCCCTCTGCCCTCTCTCGGAAAATAAGCGTAACAAAATTCACATAGGTAACAGAAACCTCCACTTGGAGGCCCTTCGCCTCAACATAGGGGATATAGGAAACCAGATAGATGGATAGATAGATATATAGGCCTACTAGTAGTTATGTGAACAGTAGACCGAAAAACTGAGAACTGCTCTTCTTAACAGTCTTCTAAGTTGGTTACAAATAAATAAATAAATAAATAAAATTAGCCTAGACATCCCAAAGGGCAATGGCTTCCTGCGGATCATTAATTGTGAAGACAACATTTTTTCCGGGGAACCGTCTGGCTAGTATCATTGAAAAAGCTGAACATACCATTACTTCCGCCCTACGGTTCTCTAAAATCGATAATGCTCATTGTGCGTGTTCTTATTTCCATTCGTTACTAAACAATTTGGCAGACGCAACTAGTAGCATGGTACTAAATTCCTGGACTCAGCTCAGTTCTCCTGGAAGTCAGTATTAAGAAATAAAAAGGTAAAATTGAAATAGTAAAATTCAACTAGCAAAATAATTATATTCCTTCTGCAAGAATAAGTAGGCCTATACCAAAAGTTTAGGGTTTGATAACAATGGCGAACCTTTGCGGTAAATAATTTACCATAGGTTACCGGCACTGGGTGTTGGAAATTCGACTCTTCACGACAGCAAGAACGGAAAATGGATTTAAATTACCATGCACAAAAATAAATTTAAATTCCGCAATATATTATGGCCTGACAGCCTCCTCGGTTGTTCAAGGGACCGAACAGTTTATATTTTTAATGCATTTTATCCGATTTTTTACTGCTGTGAAATTAATTATTTCAAACAGCCGCCCATCTTCATTCTCTTTGTTTAACCTAATTTTTTCTTGGTAATTAAACTATGTCATCTTTCTTTTCTCAAAATGTCCATAATTATTTAGATAATTATAATGGATTATGTTATGATTTCTATGCGATATTTATTACTTTAAACGAAAGTAATATTTATTCAGAATGCAAAATCTGCATAATAAATTACAGATTTTGGGCATATTTATGTAAAAGGTAGGCCTACTTTTTTAAAACAGTTCCACACGTTGAAACTTTTTTAAGTGTTAATTATCCGGTTTTGTAGGCTGGATCAAGAATTGGTTAATAATTACAATGTAGTCATGGAATTAAATATGAAATGCGAAGAGGGTGGTAATCATAAATATTGCATTTCGAACAAGTAGCATAGTTTTTGTTTTTTCTTATTAGTCAATGTTCATACACTTATATAAGTTTGTACATAGCTCTGATTTATAGTGAATCTGCGATTAATAAATAAAAGAAGCTATCTTTTACGGTGTTTAATGTATTGTATCCATCGCAATCGTAATACATAAAATATTAGCAGAGGCGCCAACTTATATGGGCCCGTGGGGCTGAAGCCCACCCAATAATTTGCCCTAGGCCTATTTTGTTAAATTATTTATTACCACTACTAAACTATGTTTTCTTGTAGAATCGCTGGAAAGCTAAAATCAGGCTATTGTTGACATAATATTAGTATGATGTAATGGAACATGCCGTTAATAAACTTATTAAAAAAAAATTTAAAAAATACTATCTCCTCTTGTTCCAATTCACTCACGATTGTCTGATGTCGTTTCTCAGTTTATTAAATTTTTACGTCTTAATCTATTAACGCCCCTCTGCTCTCTCTCGGAAAATAAGCGTAACAAAATTAGTATAGGTAATGAAACCTCCACTTGTAGGCCCTATGCACCACCATAGGGGTTACAGTCAATCTGTTAACGCAGTTTCCACATCCACCGCCATATTTTTATACTTTTTATGTATTCATAAAAAACTTAATCACATTGCTTTCAAAATATATATAGGCTAAGGAGAGTGCGGAAAAGTTAAATTCAGAAGTTAGATTATGCTTGTGGTTAATAAAAATCACAGGAAATATATTAATTTAATGGGCAGAGCAAGGAATTTTGATACAAGCCAAAGTTTGTCTTCAGAAACAATGAAATCATTTCATGTAGGCCTACAGTACTATATTTATACCATAGGGATATCAATATTTTATAAGTACTAGCAGGTGCCCGCGATAATAAATTCAAAAATAAAAAAATAAGAGCAAAATAAATAAAACACGTTTATTAACATTTACACACGAATCATTCTAAACTAAACGATTAATAATTATAATGAAACAGCTAAAAATCCGGCTTTGGAGTGCATTCCACGATAACTAAATCATTTAAATAAAACATCTAGTAAGTAAATAATCGCGGGCATCTGCTAGTCTGTTTGATGAAACCCGGAGGATCATTGGCGCGGTTACAGCACGCCGTTCAACCCTATTCTGTGCTAACTTCATCCAACCATCCCTCGAAAGTCCTACTTCCCTTAAATCTATTCTACTATTGTCCTCCCATCTACGCCTAGGTCTTCCAAGTGGTATTTTCCCTTCGGACCTCAATTCAAAATAGTTTAGGGATATGTCTTTCCTTCCCCATGTCCAGCCCATTTCATCTTCAGTGATTTAATTACCTTTATTATATTCCGTGAAGAGTACAAGTTATAAAGATCGTCATTATGCACATTTCTCCAGTCCCAGTTTTCATCTCCCTTAGGTCTGAATATTTTTCTGAACGCCCTGTTTTCGAACATTCTCAGATTATATTATTCCCGAAGAGTAAGGGACTATGTCTCACATCCATATAAAGTACCAGGCCTCTTTCTTGTATTATTTACAGGTTCTCTATTAATTTTAATTTGAGTTTTACATTTAATTGAATTATTCAGGGTTCTTTTTTCTAGTTCTAGGTGAATTTGTAAATTTCTGTCTTTATCTCAAGTTGTTTTGTAAACTAAACACAATTTTTCTTAATAATTACTTTCCATATTATTGGCTGTTAATGGTATTTATTTACAACTAGCTTAAATGGCCCGGCGTCGCCCGGGTTTTGTATTTTTTAATATGAAATTAACATATGGAGGACTTTCGATGTTGAAGCTCTATGTACTTACATAATATGTATGTAGTATTCGAAATGAGGAAGAACAACATATGACACACAGACTATTCCCTCAGAAAACGCTAGATATAGCCTTTTATGGCTCATGGAGGATGTCGAATGTTGCATTCCATTGCTTCTACACACCATGCCTGGGAGGAGTGCAAATAAGAAGAAAAAGAAATTCCGGTTACATAAGATTGTATTGTCTTGACAGAAAATTGTATTTCTCACTCTCATATTACCATACAATCGTTTCTGGGCTGAAGTAAAAAAAAATCAATATCACTTTCATACTTTCCTTCCCAAAAACCTGGGACATAATATACTGCGCGCGTAGTACTGAAAATGTTCCATCCCATTTTGTCTTCTTTTAGATGCTTAGGGCCTCTGATAAACATCCCTAGGCTTATTTCTCAACTAATACAAAGCCTACAGCTATGAGTGACGTATCAGTGGATATGATTTGTTACCGACTTCTGATATAGCATACTCACTGGCACACACTTAAGTTGTCCCTGCAATACGATCGCTTATTCTAGACATCAAAATGTGAAGTTAGAAAATGATATTTTCCATGTCGAGGGTAGAGAAAGTTATGTGACTACTTTATTTTCGTGGATTTATTCGTCAAGAATTATTTTCACAGTTATATATTAAATACTTCGATAGTATCAGCATTTGTTAAAGCCCAGTATTATAATATAGTATCCAAAGCCCTATGAAAACATCGTAAACAATACTTTCGTTATGTAAACAATTGACATCAGAACTCTCTTTGACTCATTTCACATTTCCGACTTTTCCCGTGGATTTTCCAAAAAATTTCTTTCACACAAACCTTGTCGTGACAATTACGAAAACAACAAAAAAAGAATCAGCCAAATCGGTCGAGCCGTTCTCAAGTGATGCGGCAACAACCCTTTTGTAAATTCATTTTTATTAATATAATACTGAACGGCACCCACACAAGGGCAAAATTCATTTGGGTGTTAAACTTAAATTCTGTATATTGTGTATCATATATTCGAATAAGGTAATTAGAATACAGTACACGGTTTATCCGCAATGGGTTGTTTAAACAGGCTAGGGTCACCAGGTGAACAGATAACTCATACAAAGACGATTCGAATATATATTTTATATATATAACTTCTAGGCATATGAAACATTTTAAAAGTTTATGATCAGTCTTCCTCAGTATTAGTATTAATACTTATACTGTGGTATTACGTAAAGTAATAAGGAAACCAAGAAGCTGGTGTATTTTAGTATTGCTTTAGCAATAGTATAACGACTGGTTGATTTATACATTATTTCGGAGAATTTCGTTCGCGAGTTTTTTTAGTATTATTTTTCTGTAGGTAATTTATTGTTTAAGCAAAGAAAGTTCTACGTTACCAAACATAATGTAACAATTCCCACCACATAACATAATACTTAAATATCTGGAACCTTATCAATAGGCCTGTAATTAACACTGAATTCCAATAAGTGTGTTGTGAAATGAGACGTTTAGAACAGAATGAATTCGTGATCTTTCCCATGCGCTTCCAATTCTGCATTTTATGTCTTACATTTCACTAACTTAAAAGGCCCAGCTTCGCTCGGGCTTTGTATTTTGTAATTCGAAATTAACTTATGAAGGACTTTCCATTTTCAAACTCCAGGTCCTTATATAGGTAATTAGAATTTGAAATGAGGAAGAACGACCTATCCCACTCAAACTATTCCCTCAGAAAACGCTAGATGTAGCGTTTTATGGCTCATAGAGGATGTAGAATTTTGCACCCCATTGTTTCTACACACCATGCTTGGACGGGTTTGAAATAAGAAATAGAAATTCCGGTAACATGCAATTTGACGGAATATTTTATTTCTCATCCTCATGTTACCATACAACCTTTTCGGGGCTGAAATCAAAAAGAAATTCAATATCACTTTCATACATTCCTCCCCCCAAAACCTAGGACATAATAATATACTGTGCGCATAGGACTAAAAATGTTCCATTTTATTTTGTATCCTTTGACATTCTTAGGGTCTATGATAATCATCCATATTTCTCAACTAAAAATACAAAGCCTACAGGTATGAATAACGTATCAATGGATATAATCTTTTACCGACTTCTGATATGGCATACTCGTTGGCACTCTCAGGCTGAGACATTCGAAAATGCTGTCCCTGCAATACGAACTCTTATTGTACAGTACATCAAAATATGAAATGAGAAAATGGTATTCTCTGTGTCCAGGGTAGAGAAAGTTATGTGACTGGATCACATTATGCATTATTTTCGTGGATTTCAATATTTATTTACATCAATAAATTAATCTAATTAATCTAATTTGACATAGTCCCGTAACATACACTTCCAAAGCTGCCTGTCAACAATACACTGTTGTCATGAGAAGTGTTTGTTCAATGTGACTTGTATTTGATTAGATGTTATAATAAGGTATTTCGTCTCCTCGAAAACATTTGATTTTTGGCATTTAAAATCAAAATTTTGCAGAATCCTTTCTTAGTTTTCACTTAGGCCTATATTATGAAACGAAGGTACTAGCAAAATTCCAAGTCTCTAACTATTATAGTTTAGGCTCTACGTTGATTCTCTGTCATTCATTCGTTCATTCATTCGTTCAGTCAGGACAAACCCGCTTATATATATATATTCCATGAACCAATGGACGGGAGTATGAGCCCACCCAATATTTCTCAAAAGTTGGCGCCACTGAATATTAGTATCATGCAATATTAAAGAACCTTAGGCCTACACAACGTTTTTAACTTTGCGAAGAGACAACATATTATGGATGAGCTATGCGTGAGTGAGATTACCAGAATAATCGATAATGCATATCGATTATATGCGTTCTCATCGCTCCATAGTTCACAGCTCAGTGCCAGGTGGTGATGAATGCAAACATGGCGAATGTCAGCTGCCACTTTCTCAACGCCAACCGCACACATCATTCAACGACTTTTGCAAAAAAAAATTCTTCTAAACTAGACTTCCACCGCAAATATTTCAATCACTGTTCATCGGTTTGTATGCAAAACACTGCCATTAGTTCCTGTAAATTTGAGACTGTTATTCACGTTTTCATTTATTAAAAGAAATAAAATGCACATTGTGTGAATAATTAATCTACTGAATTTATAGACATTTGTATGATTCTGTTGTACGTTATACATTATTTGTAATTTTTTGTACAGAGGGTTTTAAAAATGCAGAACCCTGCCAGTATTAAATACTGTACTGTCTTCTTACATTGCTGAGCTCTTTCGTTTCATATTGAGTTAAGAGAAAGCTACAGTACATTGGTAAAAAAATATCTTCCAGCTTAAAAATACTAACTTATTATTAAATGTTAATTTGTTTTAAGTTAAAATATTAATGTTTACAGCCTGTTTTCCTCTTTTTCTTCATTTTCACAAAGTGGTATTTTATTTAATTAAATGCATAGAGCCAAGCGACAAAACCAGTTTACTTTAATAACTTTTTATTTGATATGAGTATTTTAAATTCATATTCCCATAATTCCCAGCAGATAGTGACTTTTGTAACATAATATTCACTAGCAGACATTAATTTTCTCCATACAAATTAATTTAATCATTTGGACTTTTATTTCTTTGATAAGAATGAAGAGAAAGCGTAATGGTCTTAATTCCACCAGGTAAACTAATCATCATTAATGAATCATCATTAATGAGGTTCATTCCGCAGAGTGTAGTAATATTAAAATGTACAGTAATTTTACAACCTTGTACCCTGTACAAATTATTATAAACAATATATTAAAATATTACTTTATTATACATTTATAATATAGTCAATGGTTAAAAAATTGCGTAGGCTACTTAATATACAAAGTAACTATAATAAAATAAAGTTATGTCGAAAAAGAAACAAAGAAATACAATAAAAGATTATTGCAGATTAAAATAAATGTTGGTCCTTCTACTTTGTAGGCTTATCTACTTTCTGGGGTGCATTTTGGCATATGTTATGCCATTATCAGCTCTTTGAAAGCTTGTAGAGTTGCACTTAGAACGTTGAGAGTATTATATTGATTTTTTGTCTTAAGGACACAACTTTCTAACCATTTAATATGTACGACTTATATTAATAATATTCAGCATGTAATGTAAGGTATTTTAATATCTTATTTATATAAGATAATACTTTTTAGGAGTCATAAGGTTGTTAAAGTACAATACATTTTTAAACCTACAAGAATAGTGTTGTGAGAATCATGATCACTGATTAATATTTAAGTTCTTATAGGCTAAAACTTTACTGATTTAGGCCAATCCAACTTTTTCATTTTTACTTGATCTATGTATTTCATTTTCATCTGTGTTAAAACCAACGATTTCCGATCAAACTTTTTCTTTTAAAAATTGCTGAAAGAGTAAGGCTGTTTAATCAGGCACTTTACATTTCTCTAGCGAGCCACTAGCGAGCTCAGATTTAGAATAAGTAAATTGAGTGCCAGAATCCGTTTTTTGAATTACTAGTGCAAGGCATTGAAACTTCGTTTCAGATAGGTCTAAAGAGAATGAAGCTATGAATAAAATAGCCTGTCGTTTTCGTTATCTTGTGCGTGGGATGTTGCCTGGTGCTTACAAATATAATGCTGTGTAAATTAATTTCACGCGTCATCTCCGTCCACTTAATGGGCTCTTGTTGGTATTCTGCTTAGATATTACACCGCACAAGACTGGAGAATGTCGGTAAATTACTAGTGGCGGACCAAGCATAGGAATATACCTAGTCCTGCATGACAACTCCAAAGTTTTCCGCACGATACTTTGTATAAAACGTGTTTCGATGCGCAAGCTATTAATTTTCCAATATTAATACAATATTATTACAAGTATAGTTGTCCGAACATGGTTTCTTAACTCTTAAGATCTGAAGAATTCAGGGGAAGTTTTGATGTCTTACATTGTAAAATTTTTACAGGGTGATCAAATTATAGGTTTCACACTTTAAGCATTTTATTTTATCAGGTCATTGCCTCGTAGTAAGGTAGCCTTCATGCAAAGGAATGCATTTTCCATATTATCATTATTCCATTATCAGATTTTTCAGGTTGTTGCGTGATTTGTCAGATCTTTTGTTTATATAAGTATAATATTTTTAACCATTTACATTTCTGTAGGTTTACCATGATATTTATGTGTGCATATAGCCTATATTACAAATCACTGATCTATCCAATGGCATCGAAAACAGAAATCGGACAAATTTGAACTAAACCAGACGTTTCACTTGGACTCTTCAGCTGTTTGAAAACTGGCATTTCCTTTCTGTTACCCTCAAGCAAAGAAGCGAGCAGATGAGCTATAAGTGCCCTCGAAATGGATGGATTTTAAAATTAAAAAAGATACCTACAGTCAATCAAAGGAGAAATTTCTCGTAAGTTAATAGATCTTAAAAGGAGGGGAAATTCATTACACCTCTCAATGAGTACCAAGAAGAAGGAGCTTTAAAATTGATTATTGTCTTTTCACAGTGTATTAATTTGTTCAAGGTGTCTTGCCCCTCCTCTGACCTTCGAAACAAGGGGTTTTTAGGAGTGTTGAAGATTTGAATATTCAATGGAGACTATTCTTGAGTAAATTGGAATTCTTTAGGCATTTACTTGAAAATATCATAACAGTTAAGTCATTTTATTACTATATTAAAAACATTATCCGGGCTTGTAGGCCATGGTTCAGCTGACATTGGTGTGCCAAACGTTTCGTTCACAACTGCGGCGGACATCCTCAGTGGCGGTGATTTTTCGGGCGGAGCGTTCTGGTTGGCGGCTGGCTGTTAACTGGCCACTTAACCCCCCACCACCACTAAGGATGTCCGCCATAGTTGTGGATGAAACGTTTGGCACACCGATGTCAACTGGACCACGGCCTAAAAGCCCGGATAATGTTTTTAATATTGACTCCGGCCGTGAAAGCCTACAATGTTTTATAAATTTTATTACTGTTTAAAGGTAGATGTTATCATTCAGATGTATGTTTCTTCCGAGACGACCGAACACCATTTCCATCTGTTCGGTAGGCCATTTTTAACTTAGTTTATATGTAACTGACATACAGTATTGTTCACTTGAATACATATCCCTAAAATATTTTTAACACAAGTGAACTTTCACATGATTTTTTATTTACTTTTTCTTTCAATTTGCGGCAGTGATCTTCCAGAGCGAGCTCTCGTTGGCCTTCGCATTGCATTCATTATATGGAGCAGCTCGCAATCTGCACTTCCTCATGCTTACAGCGTTTATGACAATAAAAACTAATGCTATACCAAAATCTTGGATTACGTTTATTGCTCTAGAATGTGTCATTACAACTGGTTTCCATCTCCGCATTACTAATAAATTTATTTAATTCCACCTCTGCTTTTTCTAAGTATGCTAAGTGGTAAAACAATTGTCACATACCTGACGAAATTATATTTCGTACTTCAGCAATCGTAGTAAGGAATTCAGAATACTCATCAATGCTTGCAATTTGAAAACTTTCTTTGCAAAATTTGGATGGTCCATATCATTCTTCAGTTCCTTCTCCCGTGGTGATCGACAATACAAATAAAAATGCAATTATGTTCTGCAGTTTTAAATACGTGTATGGAGCTTTGATATAGAATAAGATGTCGTATTGCAGGGACAGTTTAATCCAGTTGTCTCAGCCTGAGTGTGTGCCAACGAGTTGCTATATCAGAAGTCGGTAAAAAATCG
This sequence comes from Ectobius pallidus, assembly GCA_964059195.1. Lineage (NCBI taxonomy): Eukaryota > Metazoa > Arthropoda > Insecta > Blattodea > Ectobiidae > Ectobius > Ectobius pallidus. The sequence goes on from CAXKWD010000007.1 coordinate 93,906,895, forward strand.
TATACGTTATTCATCACCGTAGGCGTTGTATTAGTTGCGAAAGAGGAATATTTATTGTAAGTTAAGCATTTAAAAGAAATAAAATAGGTCCTACGTGCACAGCAAAAGATTGTCTCAGATTTATGGAGAAGAATGAGTGAAAGTGATAGCCTATTGATTTTATTTCGATTTTAGCCCAGAAATGGTTATATGACAACATGAACATGGGAAATGAAATATCCCATAAAGACAGTAGATCGTTAAGTTAGCGAAATTTTTGTTTCTTCATATTTCAACCCCTACCAGATATGGTGTGTAGAAGCAACGGGTTGCAAGATAATTGTAAGTTTTCTATGAGCGGTACAATATAAATTACGGTACATCTAGCGTTTGCTGAGGGAATAGTTTGAGTGTTTTTCTTTGCTTCAAACTCTAGCTAACTAGCCTATATATGGACTTAAAAATCGAAAGTCCTCCTTAAGTTAATTTCGAATTACAAATTACAAAACCCGGGCGAAGCCGGGCCTTGCTAGTAGTCTATACAATATACATACTGCATATTATATATGTGTGTGTGTCATGTGTTAAATTATAATAGCGATATAAAGGATGAAGCCGTTTCCATGTTCCGTTTAGTTAACACCGTGTCCAATAAAAAGAACAGAGATTCTGTTCCTATCACCCCTGGTTGTTCACCTCTGGAGCCGAGCGTCTGTTATAATGACAGCAATTAGGATAAATATCTGTTGCTGGAACGTTAAACAACTGATGTATAAAAACATCCATGACAATTAAACTTAAATTTACAATACATCATCATGAACACAATTTAGCTTGTATTGGAAGTCTTTTAATTAATGGGGTCCGCAGTAAGACTTGATTATTTCCGGCGTGGTTTGCCTTGAGACAAAGGATGTACAAATCTTACCGTGTACCAGCTGTACATAATGTTAGCTGTAGCTTAAAAATATTTTGAAACGTGCATCCACAAACTGGAATCTAATTCATTCCTTAGTCCTTATAATTACAGCCTTACTCATTTAACCCTTAAATTTATAAAGTATCATATAGGTGTGACCTATATTAATTTTCTTAAACTTATAATATGATGGAAAAAATTGAAAAAAAAATGAAATGCCATGAATAAGATACAAGAAATAAACTATCGACCTTATCATTGTTCGGCATGGATTTATACATTGTGTAAGAAACTCAGTCTAACATATTGAAGGGTTAATAGGATTCTGGATCTGTTATTGTTCTTACGTTTCAAGAGACCACACTCATTATTTTTAAGCAATGTTTCACTTCAAAAACTCTCAAATTATAGGCCAGTATTTGAATTAATTAGAATAACTAGACTACATAAATTTAGATGCAAGATCTGGTATAGGATACCTATTTTAAAATTATTTATGACCGACGCAGCAGGAATCAGCAGTAGGCCTATCAGGAATGTTGAAGCAGAAGTTTGCTATTTTCACCGAGTAACTTACAGAGTCATTTATCTCTCACAATAGTTTTTAGGATACATCTATTAGTGGCCCACGATTGGAAGGAAGAAGTTGAATTTGGCCCTATTAGATAATCAAGTTTTTAGGGGAGTAACTGGCATTCGTGGAAATGCACATTCAATGCTATGATAAAGTGAATAGGATGTAAACGTTTATTGGAAAATATAATAATAATAATAATAATAATAATAATAATAATAATAATAATATTAATGACGTTAGAAAGTCGTGATGGTAATGGTAGGCCTACAGTTAACCCAAATAAAATGCGTCATACAGATACTAAAGTTGAGGCAGGAAGAATAGGCGGGTGCACTTAGAATGGAATATGAATTTAATTAATAAATTAATCATTTGATAATTCATTTAAAATAATTATTGAATAAACTTCTTTATTTGCGTTATTTTGATAAACCTACGCTACTTGTCGGACGAGCTCAACATTCAATAAATATCACAATTAATCAATTAGTTTCACATCTTATGTTTGAATTTTTAAAAATTATAAATAAACGGATTGTTTGTATTAATGATATTCTCACTATAACCTATTTTTGATAATAAAGTTTCAGTCGTGTAGTAATGATCTTATTTACTATAAAATTGCTGTACTGTAAATTGTAAAACACAGAATAGGCGGTTAATTAGGCCTATGTCATATTGTAAAACCGATTTCGGTATATCACAACAAACCCAATTTTATAACATTGTCCCTGTCCATGTCAAAACTGTTACTATAACTCTTTCAGTAATGTCGTTCCTGACTATATTTGTTATAGAGTCCTCTTCCAGGAGTCTCTCAGAGTGTGCCATACATTTTCTCCACTCTTCGATTGTAATACTCCTCAATAACCATAACATCGCTTGATTTGGCAATAACTGACATTCGTACAGAGCGAGGTAGAACGAGGTCGAGATTCAGGTACACGGAACATAAACACTAGGAATATAATGGAATGGGAATCCCGTCTTCAAAACCAAAATGCTGCTTATTCTTTCTTTTTCTACTATAGTCAAGAATTTGCATTTTTTAAATATGTATTTTTTTTGTAGTATCCTGTGTCGTAGTAAGATCTAAGATAACAAAAATTTACAAGAAATTTGTGAATCCGCTTTATTTGGAGGCTGTTGAGTGAAATTATATTTGTGGAGAAGATTCTTCACTCTTGCTTCATTTTGTACGAATACAGTAGATCTAGTTTGTATTGTTATTGATCAATAGGCGTCAGTTACATAATGGTAAGTAGTCTATTAAACATATTATCAGCAACATGAACTCCGCATACTAATGTAAATACATTTTCGTTCTTTTATTAAGTGCCACTTTTATATGAGTAGAATGTTTAAAGGAACACTTAACGGCATTTTTAATACCTGTAACACTAATATTTCTTCAGGCGGTTTCAATTCTAGACCTAATCGACCGCTTACAAGATATTATAACATAAATAAGCTCTCTTATTTATCGCTAAAATTGCCCGAGGCTATATTTGGATGTGTGGAAGCGTTCGCCTTCCACTTTCACACGGTTAAACACATTCGACATGCAAACATGTTTCAGACAAGGTATCCAGTTAACAGAGCTTTCAGCGCCATATTAGAGGTCTGGTCTCCGATTAAGGCGGGAAAATTAAAATTTTATAGAAATTGAAGATTTCACAAAACCTTCGAGATCTCTTAAGTCACGAGCCATAGGCGTGATGTTGATGTACCTCCGACAATTCAGTTAGAAAGGGGATAGTAATGTTAAATTGCATACAATTACTGTAGTATGATTAGACACAATATTTATACAGTAAATCTTTGACCTGTGTTTTTAAGAATATCAATATTTAAATATTTATTATTAGAAGCCTGTAATGTACGATTATGGGATGAATCCGGGCGCTCAATGGGGCAGAACCGAGTACTATTAGATTTAAATTATGAGGCAGGATAGGAACAAGTTTTCATCTAAATCATTATCTATCCTTCCTGTGTAACCCTCTTAAGCTCACTCCTCTCATTTCGAACACATTAGCTTACTCATCTAATATTGCCTTTATATGTTTAATTTTTACATTTTTGGTGAATGCTTTTTTTAAATTAGTAATTTCTTTCCATACTGCTAGAAGGTATTCTAAAAACAATATTATTTATAACACTGCTACCAATAATAGTATAATAATAATAGTAATAGTAATAATAATAATAATGATTAATTAAATAAATAACAATGCCCTTTTCAAATGCCCAGCCAGAAATCCTAAAAAGAAAATTGTGCCAAAATTTAAAATAATTTGCAGCATATTTAAAATATTATTAAATACAAATATAGTATTGTTATTAATAATAAATGATTTTGTTAACTTGATCTAATAGCCTTTTAAGTCCAAACTCCAACTGTACAATTAAAAATAACCTTCCATAAAAAAAGGATTTGATTTTGGCAAAGTGCCTCTATTTTCTACAATTTAAAATACTTGTTTCATATACTCGTATGTATAGTACAGAATTTTTTATGATTTTTTTAAACTCCATTAAATTTTTTGCTCTCAATAGCTTTCACAAACTACACTCAAAGTAACCGATTTTGTATGTGATACAGACTGTACTAGGTTTTCTTTACAGGTGTTATTTGTGCAGAATTCTCGGAAACTTGAAACTGTATTCATTTGTTATTTTACAAACCCTCTCTAACCCACTTCCGTTATCTTGTGAAGGACAAGAGTTCATTCAACTGAATCATTCTTGTGCTTTGACAAGCCCAAAATAGGTGGCACAAATGTGAAAGAAGATTAACTTTGACTTCATCTCCCCTTAGTTATTAATTCCTAGCCTTATCGTTACAGTATTTATCGAACAGATCCAAAATTATACAGTGCACTCCAACCACATAGTAAAGAGATGAATATGTGATCAAAGGAAGACGTATATTTTCATATTTTGGTAAATCGCGATTGTAATTTGTAAGCGAGAAATCTCAAACAAATTGCTGAGCATCACATAACTTACTGGCCTGAATGATGTTGCATCACTAGGCCACTATCTTAGACCAGGGTACCTGATAATGTGCATTGCATAGCAAATGTCTCAAATTGTACGCACCTGTTCTGCACCGTACGACTTGTTTACCTATAGGGATGATTAAGCCGCGCTAGTCCAAATGCCTCTCCTGGATTACTTTAAGTAATATTATGTGTAAAGTTAATGTTCATGAGATCTGAGCTTTGTGCTATAGGCTAGGACCTTCCTATAAGTTATCTAAAACTAAACTCCGTGGCGCTACATCCCTGAAGGGACTTGGCCTACCACCAGACCGCTGCGTCATCTCCCGTAGGCAGATGGCAGGATTGGGGGGCATGTGGTCAGCATGCCGACACCCACGGCCTTTAATGGTGGTGTTCTTGACCGGAGCCGCTACTTCTCTATCAAGTAGCTCCTCAATTTGGAATCACGAGGCTGAGTGCACCCCTACCAGACCTCCCTACCTCAGAAAAATCCGAGGAGGTACCGGGAATCGAACCCGGGCCGACGGATCTGTAGTCAGCGACGCTAACCACAAGACCACGCCGGCGGACTTATAAGTTATCTATACATTTCAATAATTGGAACATGTCATATTATAATGAGAACAAAAGGTAAAAAAACACTTATTTTTTAAGTCTTTGTTATTTATTGCCAAAACTTTTTATATAAACTAAATTGAATATTTGTCATATTTCCTAGTTGAATTCACGTACGAGTATTGCTTCAGCAATTTTCATATCACTGAATTGTTTTGCATATCCTAGTTCAGAACATCTATTTATATATTTGCTATTATAAAAGCGTATATTTCAGCCGACGGCATAGTGGCAGCTAATTTTTGTAATTAATATGTCTTTTGTCTTATATATTATTATTTCACAGTTGTCACCTAATTCTAAACGTGATCTAAAGCTGGAGAATTCAGATTAAACCTTTTTAAATGTAGTAGTAGTAGTAGAAGTATGAGCAAATGAGTCTGATAGTTGTTGTAAAGTGAGTAAAAGATTTATTTTTGCCAATGAATTGCTACTCAGGGTGAAATATCAGAAAAATTTAGACCCAGAATATGTTCTTTATAGAGACTTTGAGGTTTTTTCTATCCCAGCTATTTTTTAAGATAAAAATAAGATTAGATTTATAAAAATCTGTAAGCACGAACTTGCCTGTCTCTCCTGTCCTTATTATGGCCTATATGGCATTGGGGGAAAGTTGTCTCAAATTTTTCCAGGGAAATGTCTTTTCTGGTAATCTCCAAAGTCAACCCAGCCAGCTGTTGAAATAAGAGAACTTGTAAGATTCTCGAAGACGTCTACAGTCAGCAGGAATTTCTTCTTACAGCAGTTGGTGTTCGAGTTATCTCAGCCCCTGTCCCTTAATAAAGCACCTATTAAAGGGACTTCCTATGTTGTAGAGAGGCTGGCCAGACGATGGCAACCCCTGCATCAGATAAATTAAACCGACTTGAGAAGTTGTTCGCTATACTCCGCCCGTTCCTTGCATAATCGCCCTTCACAACCTTGAGAGAAGCGGCAAATGACGGCAGGGGCCACCCAGAATCAAACTTCCTATCCAGTCGGCTGCCCCGATAAATTACTTAATTTACTGCGCGACTCCATCTTTAAAATCCTCTGTCAGGCGCACGGCCGTACTAACTGCAATGTGCAAACTAACAAATGTATAACCAGGTTGCTGTTGCGACCTGCAGTGTGAATCACCGTCGTGCCAAGGAAACAGAAAACACCACCAATGTATCTGTTGAGAAGGGAAACCAATATGGTCAATTATTATTAAGAGTTGACAGAAGTGTTGTTTAGGCTTTTTGGTAAAAGAAAATGTGATTTTTTCATCTACGTATTTTAGTGTCAAAAAATTAAGCATACCCTAATGCAGCGTTTCCCAATCTTTTTCAAGTTGCGGCACACGAAAGAACTTCAATTATCCGGATTAATTGGTGCCAGAGCCGAACCGGATAGTCAAATATCCGGAAAATTCGATAAATCATGAAAGAAGGTAATTTCTTTAAACTAAATTGTAAAGAACTGAACTTATAAAGTCTCGCATCTTGAACATATCGGTCAGAGTCAGACGTTTGCTGACAAACTGTCGATTTTGCTGGCTAAAAGTCCCCCCCCCCCCCGCAAATATAATCCTTTATAATCGGACCCAATGCTTGCTGCTGCAAAAACAACTTTAATATGGCCTCAAAGCAATCCAGACAATTGGCGATCCGGATAGTTGGAGTTCCAATCATTGGATAACTTGAATTCACGTGGCACATTCATTGATCTTACAAATTATTTTCAGTTAAAAGTAGGCCTAACATTTTTTGAATTGAAACTTCTTTAGCCGCGCTAGGAGTAAATCGAGAGCTAACCCAGACTTGCGTTCCGAACAAAATCTTCACGAAATTAGTGTGGCTGTGGCGGAACTCATTGATTAGGCTTACCCAAAAAAAAAAAATTTAAGAAATCTAAAAGTCCAAAATTAAAAAATCCAAAATTAAAAAATTAAAAATTAAAGAAATTACGGGAGTGCGCGGGGGAAAGATATCAGGCATTGAATGGGGGCTATTAATGCTTCGAGCTAGTGGCGTGGTGAGCCCTTCACCGTTATAAAAAATAAAAATTTAAAAGTCCAAAATTCCAAAATTAAAAATTTAAAGATAAAAGATTAAACATTTAAAGATCAAAAATTTAAAAATCCAAAATTTAAAAAGTCCAAAATTCCAAAATTAAAAATTCAAAGATCCAAAATTTTAAATAATCCAAAAATTAAAAATTTGAAAATCCAAATTTTAAAAATCCATAAATTTAACATTTAAAAATGCAAAAAACCAAAATTAAAAATTACAAATCCAAAATTTTAAAAATCTAAAAATCTAAAATTAAAAAATACAAAATCCAAAATAAAAAAAATAAAAAATAAAAGAATCAGATCCAAAATTTAAAAATTCAAAATTAAAAAATTCATAATTCTTAAATTAAAAAAATATAAGATCAAAAATTTAAAAAATCCAAAAATCCAAATTTAAAAAAGTCTTAAAACCCAACTTTAAAAATCCAATAAACCAAAATTTAAAAAATCCAAAAATCCAAAATTGAAAGAATCCAAAAAATCCAAAAATTAAAACAAGTTTCACTTCTGTCGCGTGGCGTTCCACGAACACTTTTATTATTATTATCATTATTATTATTATTATTATTATTATTATTATTATTATTACTAGGATCATGATGTAAACATAATTGTAGTTTAATGGGATAAAAACTATTACAATGTAATATAAGCATAATGATTCACATTTTGGAATTTTTATGTTATAATTTATCAATAATGTTACATTAATCAATGTACTGTTACAAATTTTCAATAATAATTCAAACAAGTTGGCGCAAGAAGCTTGGTGTGCTTTCGAAATCTTCTTTATTTGTGGCCGAATAGTTGCCCTTTTATCGTCTTCCAGAGTTATAAAAAACTCTGGACTGTGTGAAGGATGCTGGAGCACCTCCCAACCAATTTTTTTTTTCCTCACGAACAGCTGCAGCAACATAGGAGCGAGCATGTCACTGTCGGACTTCAATTTGTTTGGTCCCATGAAGAAATTCCTGGCCGGTAAACGCTTTGCATCAGATGCAGAAGTGAAACAGCAGCCTGAGATGGCTATACTCCAACCGAACGGACTTCTATGAACAGGGTATTTTTAAACTGGTATCACGATGTGAGAAATATGTTGAGAAACTTGGCGACTGTATAGAAAAATAGACAAAATATGTCCCTTCATGTGTGCGTTTGTTTATAATTGTACCTATTAAACTTTTTGTAAAAAAAAAAAAAAAAAAATTGTGCGTTACTTTTTCGATCTACCCTCGTATTTTCTCTCTCAATACAGTACATAGATTGGCCTGTATATAAAACTACCTTTTATTTTATAGCTATTAGACATAATTCTTTTGGAATTGGTTCAGACTGGCGATTTAAGCTGCATGTCGTTTCTTTAAAACTAGATATACTTTGCAAACTTTGGCTGTTTCATTATTCCTATGTCTGGTGGTACATGAGTAAAACGAACAGTTCGAATCGTTTTAGGGTTCAGTCATAAATGACATTTCAAAGGTTTTAGGAAATCGAGAAAATGAATTGTGGAGTAAATTAAAGGGCTGGATGCTGAATTAAAGCAGTTGCGATGGTTAGATTTCAAATTCACTAGAATTCACTTTGTGTTGTGCAAATACAAACTCAAAGCTAGAAAATAAACCGACCCCTGCTCTCTACCTTTGCATACCCTTCACATTGCTGCAGGGATGTAATTATACCAGCACAAAAACTTCGGACATGTGCATAGGCTAGTAAGCTGCAGTGCTTTCTAGATGTCTAATTACAAGTAAAATATGTACACAAAGCGCCGGGATGAATGAAAATTGAACGTCTTATGCATATAAAAATTAGTTGAAATTATCCAATTATGTTTACTTCCTATGACGATACTATCAGATTTAGCCCGTAGCAGTCATGTTATCGACAGCACTAAAAAATAAGGCTCAAATTATGATCGGTGGTCAAGATCAAACAACTAATCTATTTAACATTTTCACTGCTATTGACGTACAAATGCTTCACATAAAATCTGTATAAGAGTAAAGGTAAGAGGTTAGTACAGTAATGCTATATGTAAACATGAGGATTTCTATCCACGAGTTATGATTATTATTCACGGATATACAGGTTGAATTGCCCTTATTGATTTCAAACTTAGAGCCCGCTGATGCTTTTACTTGATGATTGCTTATAGGCCTATATACATATAAACTCGCTTCGCTCGTTGGGGGCTCAGTCCCCAAACCCTCAGTGAGGTTCTCGGGAAATTTGCTGTCTTTATACTGCCCTATAGCCTGTTGCCGTATAGCCATAAAAATAAACCTAAAAAAGTGCGGGGAGACTTTAGGACTTCTTCGGGGTAAAAATTTAAAAAACGAACTTTCTGGAATTTTTTGTCGGTTACAAGCTAAACGGTACAGTTTGCCAAATCTCAGGTTTCTAGCTCATCTGGAAGGGGTAAACATTAATTGGCGTATTTTATGAAGTAAATTTCAACTGATATTAAAGGATGAAATAGCGAGGATGATTCATGGTATGTAAATATACAATTCGGCATTTGCCATTACGACTGGAGAAACCATGAAGAAAACTCAAGTCAACAGGGATTTGAACCTGGGACCTCCTGGATACGAGTCTAAGACGTTACTACCTTAACCACCCCGTTAGGTTTACGGAAATAATTATTTCTAAACTTTCAGAGCCCTACGTGAACACTGTTTGATAATACAGTTGCCATGGAAACCGAGCCCTTTTTCGGGGGTTTTAGGGCTAAAAATAAAAAAATAAACTGTTTGGAATTTCTCTGTAGTTTACAGCCTAAAAGCTATATGTGTATCAAATTTCAAGTTTCTAGCTGATCTGGAAGTGGGCAAACATTAATGTCAGTGAGTGAGTGAGTCAGTCAATCAGTCTGTCAATCAGTCAGTCAATCAGTCAGTCAGTCAGTCAGTTAGTCCGTCAGCCATGCGGCTTTATATTATAGGGATTCAGATCTGAAAGGGTTAATAAACTAATTCACGGAAAAAAGTTCCAAATTTCAAATATATCCATGGAGAGATTTGGCAATCTATTGAATCATTAAGGATTTTACATAAATTTTTTGTATCTTAATATGAATGTTCTTTAGTAGGCTAGTCTATAATAATGTTTTATTGGATGTAAATATTGCACGTACTTTTACAAAATCGGTTAAGTCTATATTGAATTTAGTCTTTAAACCACGTTTTACTCACGAAGTCATAACATTGGCATTTAATCGAGTGTTCACAATTGTCAGGAAGTGTATTCTTACCTTTTGTGCAGATTTTCTCGTACAGGGGTTTCCCATGAAAATTTATACGGTACCGATAGCCCAATTCCATTTTCCATTCGTGCTACATGACATGTTCATCTTAGCGTGTTTATTAATAGTTAAGGCGATCTAAATAATAATATAAATAATTGATCTCGTCACTTTATGTGCAAAATCTTTCTCAATAGGCTACTATATTCTTGAATGTAATGAACCTCTTCTACAGAACTACTGGAAGAACGGGAATTTTAATTTTTGGGTCCTTAATTTAAATTTCCTACATCCATTTAATTGCAGATAATTTAGAGCGTAGAAACCAACATTTTCTGGAACTGACCTGCGTTTAGCGTACTTATCATTTTGTCTTGTTTCTGTGCCTTATAATTTTAACTTGTTTATATTTATTTAGGAATTTTCTAAAATACTGTAGTTAAAATACTTCATCTCGTTGGTCTAAGTACTTTCTTTTTCCTCATTATATTAAGAAATTAAAATCATTTGAATTTTTAGCGGTACAAACACATTTGTGGGTATAGCAAACATTCGCAACGGTGTATTTTGCAAGTGGACTACAGTCGATGCCCGATCACTTGTTCCACAATGGTCTCTCCACATTATTATTGATTTAAAAGGTTTAATGCGACCGGAGTTTGTGTGACCATATTGCACATAATTATATTGTGGTAATGAAGCCTATCCGTTTCATGTGGTAGAATAGGAGTAAAAAACGAAATTATAATAAAATTTCGTAGAGACTCGGCTAACTGATTTTAATTAAAATTGCGGGTTGTAAAACATTTTAGTATCAATTACTGCGTTCGATGAAATTAGTTTTCAAAAAAATAAAACTTAATCATCGCCAATGCCAATCACAGAATATGTGATTACTTTTTATTCCATTGCTTGGTTGCATAAATTGTAGACTCTGCTCAAAATTTAATACGCAGTCCTACCAATGTGTTATTATTAGAATGTAGCTGAATAATTTAATTTTTGTGAGTAAATGTGTTAAAGATAAGGCCTAATAGTCCATTCAAATAATTATTTTTGGCAGAATAATGTGTCAGTAATTTCGAATTGGAGTATATTTTACTTGTCAGGAAAGTGAGTCTGAAATTTCCTTTATAAAGTTCGATAGATTGAATGTTCAGTGTTTTTAGAAAGTAAGGGAGTACGTCATGTGAGTGAGTGAGGCAAAGCGCTACAAATCGGAAGGTCGCGGGTTCAATTCTGGATGAGGCTGGTGGGAATTTGCTTTTGGTCTAATCCTTCTGGTGATGGTGGTACTATGGCCCTGGGATCGACTCAATCTCAAATAAATGAATAGCAGGAATATTCCTGAGGGTAAAATGATGTCGGCGCGTAGGGCTGACAACCTTACCACCTTCGTATCCCGGATGTCTCATTCTGGGAGTCTCAACCTCCCGGAGCCCTACGAGTCTCCACGACCTACCTTTAGCTTTCTTGCCATTAATCGTGAGAATCCTGTTACGATTACGAACCCCAACTTTTGTACCGAAATTCAGCACTTTAATTAACCGTAAAATAGGATCCCTACATATAAAGATTCCTGTGACGAAAACTGTATTGGAAACAAAGCCCCACTTATGTATTTATTTAATTACTAGTAAACCCGTGTGAAATTAAGTCACTTTCCCTTTTTGACTAAACACAGAGAAACTGGAATTTAGTTCAGTAATTAGGTTCACCCTTATACAGTAGTTACAATCTCATGAGAAACGCCGAAATATACAGGGTGTCCGGGAAAGACCTGACGAAAAATAAATAATTATATATCTGAAACTATTGCATTTATTGACGTGATGTTTTCACGGTTACAAAGAGAAACACGATGAGTTTTAATAAGCCTCTATGTGAGCACCATTTTTGGCCCAATACTCAATTTCGTGCCACACACGCGAAAGCATCTCAGGTGTGACTAGTGTTATTGCATCGTATATTCGGCCACGCAAATCTGCATTATCGGTCACAGGCGTGCGATACACTTTGTCTTTCACAAAACCCCAGAGAAAGAAATCCAGTGGGGTCATATCAGGTGACCTTGGTGGCCATGGTGTAGGTCCTTCTCTCCCATGGACTGTGGATTTTGGCATTTGCAGTTGTCTTGCCGCCTCACGAATGGATTTCCTCGGGCTTCTTACAAAAGCAGCCCGTACCCTTCCAATGTCATTGTCGTTTATTCGCGATTTCTTTGCCTTTCCCTGCTGTGACTCAACATTACCTATCTCCAGAAATTGTTGTGTCAATGAAGGATGCTGTTTCGGGCGGGAGGATTTCGACGTTGTAGTCTACGCACAACTTGCATTCCCAGTTCTCAGAATAAGACTGACTACACACGCTGTGCAGAACAAGCTTTTTCTCGTTTCTCCTCGTGCAAGAACAATGTGCATGCTCATGCTTATTACGGGATGCTACTAAACAAAACTTTTTGAGTTTGTCTTTCTAACTGTGAAAATACTGAGGTAATAACTGTAATAGTTTCTGATATATAATTATTTCTTTTTCGTCAGGTCTTTCCCGGACACGGTGTATAACCGTATGTCAATCTCACAGATTGTATTGTTTGCATATGATATACTGACATTTAGGTTATAGCTTTAGCACGTCCGTACATGTTAAGACAGGAGTACAGCGAAACCCCATTCGAATACATTAATACCGACACATAAATAAATAAGAAGCACTAAAATTTAAACTTAAATTAAAATTGAGGCTTCAATAAATGCACAAACGACATTCACAGAGTTAACAGCAGTTTAACTTTATTTTATTTGTTAAACATACTTTATGCTTGCATTATTTCGGAATGCATCTTTCGCAGTTTCGTATTGAAAATTTACCTATCACTAAAATTAACATTTAATTACTGGGTAGCACTTTTGGGCTTTTTTATGTTGAGCTATTTTGTCAATTATTTCGGCTTCAAAGCTGACCATACTCGCTCGGATAAATATTTTGTTTCGTTGTTTTATTGTCCAATGAATGAATCGCTATGGGGCATAGGATCGAAATATCGGGACGGGATATTCTGTTAGACTTTAAAATACAACGTTTTAATTAAATATTTTAGCCAAAATACTTATTCAAACTTAACAGAACGCAAATTAGTCTGATCGGAGTGAAAAAAAAAATCGATTGATACCTCACTCGTACGTATTGAACTAGCTTTCGCTTTGAAACAACTAAAATGACAACAGAAATAGTAGGCTGTATATTATTGTTGTAATACTTACTTATTGGTCGGCGCTACAGTCCATGAAGGACCATGGCCTCATTATTGTGAAATGTTAAAATTATCTAATTTCAAGAGAAACATTAAGCTTACTAATACGAAACTGTTGAGTTCATGCAAACATTTCATTCGCTTTGATAATATAGTAAACACACGTTTCCTATGTCCTGCAAAGTTCAGTCTGAAGGAAAATATAGTTTGTGTAAAGTTTCATGGAGTAAGGTACAAATCTGATGCCATATTTACACAAGTGTTGCCATGTGAAAAATGTGAATTAAAATAAGTCTGGAACTAAAAGTGGGGGGTGACATGGAGTTTGTTGCATGCTCAACTGACTTCTCCTGATGGAAGTGATCATTCTCCTTGTACGAGAACCCTCTTTTCTCAGAGAGCGAGAAGCTTTTACATAAGAAATCTCAAGATGGATTTCTTGACTTTATACAACCCCCAGATTGAAAGCAAGGCATTTGAAATGTTTGAATTCAAGTCAGTCCCTACCTTAAATTTGAAACATTTGAAATACGTTTTCTATTTGTATTTTTTAAAACTCTGGTTCACAATACACCTACTTTCCTCTTACCACGAAGAAAGGCTCTTAGAATTTTTTCTTCTACTCTATATAACTTACAAGAGAGTCGAAGCTTATTCTGCATTTCTCTACCTTCATGTTCTCACATTAGGTACGGTAGAATAACTTAACGTGGAGTTCACTTTTAAGAGTTTGTTTTGTAGGTAATTGTGTAGTGTTGATTAACATGCTACAGTTCGTTTAGGCCTATATAACGTATACTTATGTAACTCAAAGAATGGAGCATACCTACAATTTTCATGCTCTTGCGAGTGATACTGTGAAATTAAACCCTCATTTACTGTTAAATCCCTATAATATAAAGCCACATGGCTAAACTGACTGACTGACTGACTCACTCACTCACTCACTCACTCACTTACTCACTCACTCACTCACTCACTGACATTAATGTTTGCCCACTTCCAGATGAGCTAGAAAACTTGATGTATATAGCTTTTACGCTGTAAACCACAGGAAAATTCCAAAAAGTTCAATTTTTTAATTTTTACCCCTAAAAACCTTCAAAAGCTCAGACGCAGCTAAGAAGTCTTTGTGCAGTTCCCATGACAACAATATTACCTACAGTGTTCACATAGGGATTTGGAAGTTGCAATAAACTTCGCTTTGAAGACATGCTAGCGATAGAAACTATTATTTTCGTAAATCGAGCGAGGTGGCCGAGGTAGTAACGTCTTGGAATGGGGGCCGAGCCCCCAACGGGCAAAGCGAGTTCATATTATATAAACCTAGATAGTCCAATCTTTATTTTGTTAAACATTTCAATACCACATTTGAAAAAAAAAAGACTTGCCGTTATAAAGATATAATAATTTAGCTTTTGAAAATTAAAAAAAAAAATAATAAAAAATGTTGTTTATAAAGTAGGTTCCTTTTGAAAAATAATTATTTAATATTTTTTCAATAAATAAATAAAAATTTATATACATCGTTGACAGAGAACTGAATTTCGTCGAGGTCAACTACTAATAAAGGGAATTGTTTATTAAAATAATGGTTAACTTTGCAATATTGTTCCAGTTTCTTTATGTCATGTAAAAGATGTTTTATTGGGACATAAAGTTTTTTCCACCACGTTCAAGGTCGAAAAAGTATGTAGCTTATATTTTTCACCTATCAAATGCTTCTTATTTGAAAGGCGTCTTTTGTGACCTGTAATGGCAACCTGAAAGATTTAAACATCTTAGAAACACGCTAAGCGAGCAACTTACTCTTTTAATCTCCATTAGTCAAACATTTTTGGCATAAGAATAATGCTGCAAAAATAGTGATTTTATATGGTTATAAGTACTAATGGTGTATGAAGAGACAATAGGCCACGGAAAATTAATTTCTTTAAATGTCACCTTCTGAAAAGTCATGGAAATTGAAATCGGTCAGGGAAAGTCATGGAATTTTGTAAAATAAAGGAAACATTCAGGGGAATTTGTACGAAAATGGGGAATAGTCAGGGAAAATAACTAGTCCCAGTGAGAGAAGTGTGAGGGACATGTGTTTTGACTCCAGTCAAGCAAGTTTATTTTCAGTACTTGAGCTAATCATTTCTTATTTTTGTTATGGGGATAGGAAAGGAATTTTTCCTTGTTCTGTTTACAAAGTGGGCTACCTTGAATCAACGATTCTTGTGGACAGGGAAATTTAAGTTTCTGGTCATGGAAAGTGAAAAAAAGTCAGGGAAATTTATTTAGAAATTCTGTGGACACCCTGAATTTTACGCATTGTTGTTTTTTAATTCCCTTATTGAATTCTCTAAAATGATATAATTACTCTCTTATACTCCCCGTGCACACCCATAGACTATAATAGCTTGATCCAGTGCTTAAGAAACTTAGCTTAGACTAAAATTTTCATAATAGCCTTGAATTCGTTATGCAACTAGTAGGCCTAATATGTTACTATTTTAGGAAAATCTCTAGTTAAAAAGGACTAGTTCTGTTAGAAGATCTCTTTTTGAATTTTCTCGAATTGAAACTGCTCAGCTGCAGAGTTTTAGATAAAAATATCGTTAGCCTTTTATTGTTCATGAAATATAAATACGAAGTATGACATACTGTGGAAGTACATTTGAGGGGACTCGTTTTTAAGTGCGAAACAGTGTTCCTTTAATCAACCGATATAGAAACAAATGGCTATAACGTTCATTTTTGCATAGATATTGGTGTTTCGCTAAGCACTCTAGTAGTTTTTCTAATCTTTTGAAGCTCTTAATTCAGGTCAGCTGTTAATCAGTTCGCACTGTCCAGTGTAGAAAGCAGAGTATTGCTTGGGAATAGACGTTTCAGCTTTTAAAAGTGAAACTATCCCTTATAACATCAAATAGAGATAATGCATACACTCTTTCATTAGCTTATAGATAGGCTACTGCGGGACATTAGTGTAAGCCTAGTAAAGAAGTTGATAATTAGTTTTATTGTGTGAATAGGTTAATTATTCAGCATATTCAGAAGTCAGCTTGTCATTTGAAAACCTGACCGCATAAATATTCACGTATCAGAGGGCTTAACATCTTGGCTTTGTTGGCTTTAAATACTTTTCGAATAAAGTTATTTTAGAATACCCTCGTTTCTTCAAGGCCATTGTGATAATTAGACTTCGGATTTTAGGTAAAAACCTATTTTAATTCTTAAGTGATATATGGACGAAAAATTGTATATGCATGTTTCATAAGTGACTATGCCTAAAACTGATACTTTTATAGGACCTAATACAGCCTATTTTTACGTTAGAGCCTAATATTGCCTTTTTTATTGTTTTTTCCTCTAAAGTTCAAAATAAGTTCTTTTTTGTTATAAATTCTAGCATTTATTTTCAGTTCGTACTAAATTTTTAGCTCTGAATGTGCAGTATATGACACATTTGTGATGTGGTTAAATAGTAAGGAATGTTTCGTCTTCAGGAGAAAAATTCCCTGGAATTCCCAAGAAAATGTAGTGTTTTTCTCCCGACTCCCACAGCTTCTGGGCGCAGGGATTAGGTTTTTCACTGTTATGGTAGGAATACAGGCCCTAGTAATAGGTCTATATAATTCTGTGTATCATAGGCCTAAATCTGTGTTTTATCATGATTATTGATTAATGGTGAATTGAATAAATATAATATTCTGCATTGCAATTGAGATAGTTGAGAAAATTGGCAACTTAACGATTTTATAAGAGACTATTTTACGATTTTTAGAACCTATTTTCCAATTTTTAGAGCCTATTTTAGGTACCTAAAACACCATTTTTAGCGACCTAAAAGTCCGAAGTCTAGTGATAATAAATTAAGGACATCGCTTTCTTCAAAAGGAATTCGTTTATACTGTATGTACTCTATTTCATTTTTTCTGCGATAGCCTGAGTCCATGTCAATCATAATATGTTAGCATAATTAAAGGCAATTGTGAGGCAAATAAATTTCCCCCATTGTTTCCAGTTTAGTCTTTCTGTTATTTAAGGAACTTGAAGGCTTAGACTTGATACTCAGATCTGTAAGTTTCCTTTGAAGAACCCGAGCAGAAGGTCAGCTCCACCGGAAAGTGTGTCTCTTGGGCGGGTCGAAGCAGTAAATGACCATTAGCAACTGATCCACCACGGACGAATAAGCATGCACTACGCTTACTTTCTATAATGTATTTGCCTTCTTGTAAAGCTCTTTGAAATTCCATTCATATCGTGCACAGTTAATGATTTTTTTTTATATAACTCCCAGTCTTGCATTTGAGTTAACGCATGAGCGACATAGTTAACGAAGATGCATGGCTGTTATTAAATTTGACATCGAAATGCGTAGGAGTACGCTAAGAATCAAAGGGTTTTAACTGAAATCAGTCCCAGCAGCGTTCAGAAGACATGAACGGGCTGTTTAATCTCTGTATTATATTATGTCTCTGAAAATAGCTGCAGATATACAGCAGCAAGTGGATTTTCTTGACAGCGGTTTCCTGTAATAAACAGCGCGACAATTTGGGCATTAGAGAATAGAGGTTCATAAATTGTTTGAAATGTAACACTCACTCGCAGTGGGATGCTTGCCATAAAGAATAGATCTATTTCTTGAACCAATAGTGAAATAAAGTTAGGTTTATATCGAAACCATACTCGACTGATCGATTGTTATTCACTTGGCAGTCATAGTCTTTACACTTGGCTCATGAAGGGCCAGTTTTTAACTCTTGTGGTGAGTGTGTGGCGAAAATTTTGCCACATAATTATCTGCTTGTTATTATGTCTCTAATTTTGGAGTTCTTGTAAGCTATAGACAGAGTGAACCAATAAGAATAATTTTCCTTTCGTATGGTAACTTGAAAACCTGGCAACGATACATAATACTACATTATGTTCCGGTGTCTGGCCGGCACCTAGAAGAGTCCTAAACCTAACTTCCAAAATAGTAAGAAACTAATTAATTATTCTTTATAGTTAGTGTGTTTGAAGTCATGTTTGGTTGTAACGTTCAGCTCGATCAATAAAATAATTACGTATTACCTTTATTCTCAGCTGCTTTTATTTTGTCTAGGCCTTTCGGATACCAAATAGAAGAAGGATCAAGAAGCGGATTTTAGTCTACTTATGTTTTAAGAACATTTTAATTTTTGGTCATTTTAATTAAAATAACAAAATTTGTACACCTCCTAAGAAGATATTAAACGATATTTTATTATATATCAGTAAATGAAAGGGATATTAAGCACAGGAGGTAAATATCAACATATTTCGTTTTATATATTATATTTTTCGGAGTTTATCTTGGCAGATCTTCATATTTGTAGGTTGTTCATGATTACAAGCCTCGTTTCCAAAGTATTTGTGAATTATTTTGCCTTTTCGTGTGCTGGTAAGGATTAAAAATACGTTTAAGTTGTTATGTAGTAAGATTGTACTAAGATTTGCCCTGACAAACTTACCGCTTAATGTGGAATTATTACAATATTATTTAATAAACTATTCAAGAGAACCTATGAAATCAGTTACGAGACGAAGTTCCATTTTTTAAATATTAAATAATGTTTTATTTTGACAAGTTCAAGTAGAATTGGAGATATCCTGAAATTGCGAGTTGAGTGTGACATTTTAACAATTATAAATCTTTATTGGATCTTTTAATACACGTCCATACCATCAATAATAATCATATTATTCGAAAAGTAGGCCTACATGAATAACTCACAATACTAGAAGAAATTCTTGCCTTAAAATTGGATCAAGTAAAGCAGTATACTCATATTTTATATTTTGTTGTAACATGAAGAGCATAAGTAGCATAATAAAGAAATTTTATGCAGGAAAATAACATTGATATCCGATAAGGGGTATAATCAATTTCCTAAAGCTAACGTGCTTTTCGTAGGCCCTCTTTATAGGTTACCAGGTTTGATATATTTCGTCGTCAGCCAATTTTTGGCTGACATAATTCGAGTTTTCGAATTGACCATTTCTAATAAGTTAGTTTGCTTTTTAAATAATATAATGGAAGGTCTGGAACCTAAGGCTGTGAGGATGTAGAACGGTCAACCGATGCTACTCGTTTTGTGTCAATCTTGTTTTCCGTTCGCCATGAGCAGATCTACGGATAATCGAGTTTCACGAGGTGCTAGAATTGGATTATGTTTTAGTTTGTTTACCTAGTTCAATTGTGATAAACAATTAGCAGTTGATGAGGTCTGAAGCTAGGAAATTGATGTCTTGATTAGCATAAGCAATTAGTATATCCATCAGTGTGCGGTACATGTGTGTGAATGGTCATTATAAAGCTGACTGACCTCTGGGGTACAGTAAATTCAATTACCTGATTCGATGAACGGACGGAAAGATTTGTTAGAGTGCCCTGAATTTAACGAGAGTAAACAAACCAAGAAGTTTGAGCTTCAGATTAAAGTGATGTTTGCGCGCCACAATGTTCCCATGACTCTTAGATAAATAATGAATCTCCTCGGCGGCTTCAGCCTCTTTTGAAAGCCATGCCCATGGGAAGGAGGTAGAAAACGTTTATTCAAGTCCATCTACTTCTCTCTATTCTTAAATCCTAACACATTTTCCCTCTGTGAACTAAAGCTGCCTCCACACTGTCCACTCCATTCCCTTTCCTCGCTTTTCATGCCAGTCAAATTTCGTGCCACATTTCGTCACTCCATTGATTACAATATTATCCTTTCAGACCGTAAATGAACCATTGCGAATTGTGAATGCTTAGAAACGTAATTTGAATTTTTTCGTGATTATGTACAATTATTTCACGATGTTATTTTGAAATTAAAGTCGTATTTCTGCGTTCTGTTATTAATTTTATTGCTTTGTAAGCTCTGTTTTCATGATATATTTCGTGGGTTTATAATCCCTGGATTCTTGTGGTATAACAGTTTGTTAGTTTAGTTAATTTGTAGGCGGGTTCTATTTTTCTCCAAGATCTGTAGCATTTAAATATGAGGACCTTTTGTGGTTTTTTATACTATTATATACTTGCAATCATTACTCACTTAGTTCAGATGCATTAAAACGAAATAGTACATTGTGCAACAGCCGTATAATGGCATTTATTAAGATACGAGTATCTTAATTACCATTATAGGAAAGTTTCATACGACTGTTTTTGTTCGACCATAATTAGACTAGATTTTAGATTCACTCAAACAGACGTTGCGCCATTATCTTCGCACTAATTGGTTATAGTTCTTGTCTTCTGTGACAAGTGGCAGCTCATGTCGTCGGTCAAATCGAATCTTCCTTTTCGTCATTTCATGAAACCAACGGATTTTGACAACAAGAAATAAATTCAATTAAGGATGATATTAAAATTGACACGAACAGAATTGATTTTTCTTTTAAATATAGGCTATTTATTATGCAGATTTCAGTTGCTACCCTCAAGGTCTCAAGAACTTTCCGTGTTCGATAATAATCGATACCACGCCGTTGTCGAAATAAAAAACTGTGTCGAAATGAGTGTCATAATGATAACCTTTACGTCACACGTAATAAGCGTATTATAGTGTGGTCGATCAAAAATAATATTTCGAGTCTGGTTATAGGTTTAACCTATTTCCTCAGCGCTCGTGTTACAGCTCAATATGTAGCATTTTCGTAAGCTTCTTTCTTAGCTGCTAATCTAGTTTTCCGGCCAACAGAGTCCTCTACTGTAAAACTCTAATTATCTGGATTCGTATAATCAAACATCCGGATAATTGGATAAAAGGCCATTTCTTGAAAATAAATAAATAAATTGTAAAGTCGCCTCGCTCATTGCGTTGACAGTTAACATCAAAGAAGTCGCCGCCCGACCTTGTCACTTCGCGTAGTTGCCACACTGCATAGTCTTAAAAAAGAGACCGGGAAGATATAGATGCAGCAAAACACTTGTGGCAATGGCATTCAGAAGTGAGAGAATTGGCAACACGAATTCAGTCAGCGGTTTCTTTTGAGAAAACCTTTTACAGTAACAGCGAACATTGTAATATGAGAACAAAGCGAGCCGCCCGTCAACGCTATGAGCGAGGCGACTATACAGTACTGCACTTACTTAAAGTGTCACATCTTGAACTTATCGGTCAAAGTCAGTTGTTTGTCGGCTAAATGTTTTGCTTTTTCGAAAATAATCGGCCTTGAAAGATGGAGTTCGGATAATTGGTGTTCTACTGTATTTGTTGAAAGCAGTTTTGGCCATTGTTATCCTGGCCCTAATTCCTTTCGTGGAGTATTCTCAAATCGACATCTCAAGTAATCAAGCTTCCTAAATATCGAAATCGAGGTACATTATCCAGTATTCTCTTATCTATGTGGCACCTCCATGTTGCTTCATTTTTAGAAATCCTCTTCATTTTCGACTCTCCGCATTTATCGTCTTTCCGTCTCCACCAGTCGATCCAACATTGTTTGTCATTCTTCATCTCCTACTGCAAGAACTAGTTTACAGAATTTGTTTTATGACAAATTGTATTTATGATGTTGTCCATTTTGTTTGAGATCATTTTATTGACTGTTTGTTAATTTTATGAAGACATTCACAAGTCTTTTGGTAATTTGAAATTTCTGTCCATTGGTGGAGTGGTTGGCCTTCTTCAGCATTTTCATTGTGGTGGAGACCTTTAATGTGGACATGGCGGTATAAATAATTTTCATGCTATTAATAACAATATATTGATTGAAAAATATGTTCAGGCAAACAATATAAGTTAAATTCAATCCATTGTAACTGAAAGATATTGGTTAACTTCTCTATGACTGTAACTTCCACTCTTCTTCTCCAGTTATTGATTAACTCAGAACACCTAACTGTTACAGTAGAGTAGAGATAAAGAAAAGAGAAATTTCTTTAATTCCACTTTCATTGCCACTGAAAGAAGACATTAAAGTAACAGACTGGTCCAATTACAGCGACTTGCCCCTTGTTTATATTACTCAGCCAGCTGCAACCTTTTCGTTAACATTTACGCCGCTTTTTATTACTGCAAGAAACATGGAGGATAAAAATATAACGGGTTATCAATACATCTGTAACAACTACAGTACACTCTTGAACTTGCCAATTTGTGTAGTTCTGTTTAATAGCTTTGCACGTCTTAAAGTAAACTGTTAAAATATTTCTGTAGCAGAAACGGAGAGAACACCTGCTTCAATATTTAATGTTTTGTGCCGGCACAAACCGGACTGGCATTGAAAGACCCAGAATCCTATATCAACTTGGTCTAATGACGTAATTTTCTTCCCTTTTCGGTGATGTATTGTGTAGCTCAAATATTGATCAAGCTGTGAATTCTTTAGCCTTCTATTGTCTGTTATTTCTTAATCATTTAATGCATTTCTGGGTGACACTATCTTTTTAAAAAATTATGATTATATGGAAAAGTAAGCAGAAAAGTTGTAATACGCAAAATTAAAGTCTTTCAAGAAATAAATTATGTTTTAATTGTATTAACAATTGGGAATTTTATTTATTGGAAAACTCTCGTAGTTTAACGTACTTTTAATATTTTAAAAAATTAATTTATATATAGGGCCTATATATATAGCTTACAGTTTAAGTTTTGTACAGACGATACTGTGGTATATGAATTGAATCTTTAATAATTTTCTGCACAATTTTTTGAATTTCATATATCTGAAAGTCAAAATTTCTTAATGGATTCTAAGAAAATTTAATCAAACATGTAAGTAAATTTCGTCAACATGCCTATATTTGGCGGTTGACGTTGACTGAGCAATCCGTTTATCCGAGGAACATCATAAAGGTATACATGATACTCATAATTATGGCCTGCTTTCCCATATTAGCGTTTAAAGCCTGATCTGTGTCCCTTGTGAAATAAACGGTAGAGTCTAATACCAAACCACAATTTTTCTCTCTATCGATGCCTATGATGTCAGCTTTCCTATTAGAGTCCTTGGTTTAAACCCAATGAATCTCTTCGTGCACTTTCCAGCCTCTTTCTTCGAAGTGCATTGGCAATTATTGCAAATCTCATATCATCATGTCTGTTTCACAACAATTTCGATATCCTTCAAACCCCCAATACGTTACATGCGTGTAAGTGTTTTTGTTATTTTTAATGTCGTCTGTTCTAAATGTTATGCCAATGTTTCTTTTCTTCTATTACATAGCCACTATTTGTTTCTAGATGATTATTTCAAACTTCTTCTTTGCTTATCATTGCAAGTCATTGAAACAATCCAACTTGAAACATTTCATTATTATTTTATGTTTGTGTGCTATTGCACTTCACAAATTGTATTATTTAAAGAAAGAAGAATTTGCTGCTAACAAAATGAATGTAACTTATACTATAATCCATGGAAATAATCTTTTAGCTTCTGCTGGTATTTCTCTTACGGATCAAGTGAAACGAACCAAGTAAACGTACATACCAGAAGCAGACAAACGGAAAATCCAATACTTCCTGTAGCCAACCTCAGCGCTTCAGAAAGACCGTCTGTTATTTCACGAATACTGCTTTTAACTAACTCATCAACATACTCCTCATTTCTAACAGGGGTGTTGAAAATGGCGTGAAGCCAAATTTAATCTTTCTTACTAAAATTGATTCTAATTAATTGGTTGTTTTCCTGCAATATTGCTACATGGTAACATTCGTTAGTCAGTTTGTGGGGGGGAAAAAATGACACAAATTTGTTATGAAAATGTAGGCCTATTGCCTACTAAAAATAGTATAATACCAATGTGTGTGAGGTTTCACATACATAGGTATCTTTCTTGTTTCCGCTTCAACACGAGATATTGTAGGCCTAACAATTTCATAGTTCACCCATAATTCAACAAGATATTTTGTAACAAGTTCATAATTCACCCAAGACTTAAGGCGACGAAGCGTCAATCTGCGGAATGATCATAGGATAAAATGATTTGTTGGTGGTTAAATAGCTGGTAATTTTGCATATGAACCACTCAATGGAGGAAAAGAGGTTATTTAACATGCCAGAGGTTCTAAGTGTTTTACTCACCTTCTGAAAGAATGCCTACTATGGGCTATAAAGCAGTTATCTAAATCATGGTAATGGTAATAATAATAGTAATAATGATCATAATAATGTGTGTGTGTGACAATTTGGACACGACGGTACGTTTCAGGACCTCGTTCTTGAATGAGGTTTTACCTCTGATCAATCCATCTTTTGAACATATACTACAAAGGACTAAATTACTGGATTAGCAATAATGCTAATATATTGATAATAGTAATAATAATAATAATAATAATAATAATAATAATAATAATAATAATAATAATAATAATAGGTAGATAAAGTAACGACAAAGTTGTTAATGCAGGTGGTAGTGTAAGATGAAATGCGCAATATGATTTATGTTGTATGGAAAAGGAACAAACCTTCCAGCAAGATTGAAATAAAAGAAAATTGAACTTCAGGAAGGCTAGCCTATGAAATTCGTAGAACTGGGCTGATGGAGAGACATCTAATTTTAACTAATGTAAAAACAAAATAACGAAAAACAGTGTGGGTTGGCAGAGGGTGATTTGTCGTTGAAACGTGCATCATTATGCCTTCCTGTAAGCTGTAAGCTAAGCGTTGTGCGTCTCCATTACTTATCTTCTGTTTTTGTGTTATTGCTATTTTCTTTAGTCATTGCCTTTAATTCTGTGTCGCTTTTTTACTTATTTATTTATGTGGATTAATGATTTTGGTATTTATTACCTTCACTTGAACCTTTTTACTGCTACTCACGTATATATACGTCACTGCAAAAAATTGCATTGAAACAGAGGTACATACTATTACTGGAGGAATGCTTTATGCTTAAAAATGAAGAATTTTTGCACTTATTATAAGTTGTCATTAATCGAAACCAGCTGATTCACTGAAATTTTCCTCATCGATTTCAAACTTATAGCTCACTGATTGTTTCACTTGATGATTGTTTATATATTTTATTCAGCTCAAACAGGGTTAAATAATATTCTAATCACTGGTGTTTTGTCTAACGTAGCCTAGGCCCTTTTAGAGATGGGAACCTGTTACTTTTTTTGGAACAGTTACGTTACTGTTACAGTTACACGAAAGTAACTGTTATTTATAACCGTTACCTGTTACTTTTTTTTTATATTACGTAGTTAATCGCCAGATCACTTCCCACTTGTAGGGGAATGCCCTTTTATCCCCCCCCGGTTACGGCCGTAGCCAAGGCTGGGGCTCTAGGTAGGGACCCTCGAAATAAAATAACAGTTGTAAAATTAAGCTTTCAATTAGGGATGAGCATCGATAGTTAAAATATCGAGGTTAAAATCGGAGATAACCATCGATATGATGATAATATCGACCTGAAAACATCGATATGACGATAATATCGACCTGAAATCATAGATGTATTTAGACCAAAAAAAAAAGTGTAATTTTGGTCTACCTTTCTACTTTAAGTGATATTTTCATTTTAAAAGCACGGAAAACGACCAAATTTGATGTTATATTATCCTTTAAAACCTATAGATTCCATTTATAAGCACCATATATTTGTTCAAAGGTCCTAAATATAAGTAAAAACGTGAAGAAGTAGGGACAAAATTAACCTAAAATGGCGCTGGGAACTGCTGTCAAAACACGAATCTCCATGCGCTGGCCGATGTTCTGTTTGCATGCAATCGGTCACGTGCTGATAATCCAATACTGGAAACCTAACGGTAAAAACCCGGTCTCAATGGCTCAGTCGGTATCGAGGCCGAGGTACCTATAGTATACGTAACTTCATATCAACCCCAGATTTCCCTGTATTGGGGGCTTCGCCCCCAAGCCCCAAAACCCCCTTCCTGCTTTCCACCAGACCCCTTCAACCGAGGACGGTAACTTGCATTAGCCCCGGATCCCTTTCTTGTTTTGCCCCCAAGCCCCACCAGGGGCGCGCCCCTGGGCCCCCTTCCAAGCTTCCATCAGACGCCCTTCACACCGGGAGCTTGGAGTGCGGTACTTATCATAAACTAGCGGGGGAACCTAACCATATAACTCAAATGGAAAGCATGAGAATATAGAACTATTGGTAGCACTGGAGAAGCCTTTTGGAAAATGGCCGCCGGCCAATGGGAGTGTTGGTTCCCAACCGAGGGCCCGCATAACGATTGCAGCACGGCGCGTGGAATTCTAGTAGAGTCGTGGACCATACCCTTTAAAAATTCCATGGTATCAGAAAATCAGGCAAAATTCACAAACCAACAGAAATATTTCCATGAAAACTATCGTTGTAAAAAATCATTCTTTTGGGAAATTAAGCTCCTGTAATTTAAATTATATCGTAGAACCAAGGTAGCCCATTAATTTTTTTTGTTACAAAAACATCGATGTCGGGGACAAACATCGATGTAGCAAAAACATCGGTTATTTTCCATGGATGTAAAAAAACATCGATTATCGACATGAAAATAAACTGTTTGGAATTTTCCTGTGGTTTACAGCCTAATGATATAAGTGTACCAAATTTCAAGTTTCTAGCTCATCTGGAAGTGGGCAAACATTAATGTCAGTGAGCGTGCCCTTTTTCGGGGGTTATAGGGCTAAAACTTAAAAAAATACTTTTTTTGGAATTTTTCTATGGTTTACAGCCTAAAAGCTATATGTGTAGGGCTACCAAATTTCAAGTTTCTAGCTCTTCTAGAAGTGAGCAAACATTAATGTCAATGAGCGAGCTCTTTTTCGGGAGTTTTTAGAGCTAAAAATTAAAAAAAAAATACATTTTGGAATTTTCCTGTGGTTTTATAGCCTAATAGATTTATGTGTACCAAAATTCAAGTTTCTAGCTCATCTCGAAGTGAGCAAATATTAATGTCAGTGAGCGAGCTCTTTTTCGGGGGGTTTCAGGGCTAAAAATTAAAAAAAAAATACTTTCTGGAATTCTCCTGTGGTTTACAGCCTAAAAGCTATATGTGTGCCAAATTTAAAGTTTCTAGCTCATCCGGAAGTGGGCAAACATTAATGTCAGTGAGCGAGCCCTTTTTCGGGAGTTTTTAGAGCTAAAGACTAAAAAAAAATACATTTTGGAATTTTCCTGTGGTTTTATAGCCTAATAAATATATGTGTACCAAAATTCAAGTTTCTAGCTCATCTCGAAGTGAGCAAACATTAATGTCAGTGAGCGAGCTCTTTTTCGGGGGGTTTTAGGGCTAAAAAATTTAAAAAATACTTTTTGGAACTCTCCTGTGGTTTACAGCCTAAAAGCATTATGTGTGCCAAATTTAAAGTTTCTAGCTCATCCGGAAGTGGGCAAACATTAATGTCAGTGAGCGAGCCTCTTTTCGGGGGTTATAGGGCTAAAATTAAAAAAAATACTTGTTTGAAATTTTCCTGTAGTTTACAGCCTAAAAGCTATATGTGTACCAAATTTCAATTTTTAGCTCATCTGGAAGTGAGCAAACATCAATGTCAATGAGTGAGTGAGTCAGCCGTGTGGCTTTATATTATAGGGATTTTATTAGTAGTAGTAAAATTATCAATATTATTATTTCGAATCCATATATATCCATATTTTAAGTTTAAATTATCCAATAAAGGCAATATCGTATTTTAATACATTTTTAAGTGGCATGAAAAGCTTATAATTACGATAATTACATGTTTTTCTTAATTATTTTTTTTTATTTTTTTATTATTTTTTATTATTATGTTTTTATTTTATTTTTTCAAACATTGTAAATAACAGATGTAACAGAACAAGGCCAAAGTCACGGATAAAACACTTGTAACAGAAATATTAGAAGTAACTGTAACGGGTCAAAGTAACTGTAACTGGTCAGAGTAACTGTAACGGGTGAGAGTATCTGTCACTGCCGCTGTCACTGTAACTGCCCCTGTCACTGTAACTGCCGCTGTCACTGTAACTGCCCGTGTCACTGTAACTGCCGCTGTCACTGTTACCGCCGCTGTCACTGTCACTGCCGCTGTCACTGTAACCGCCGCTGTCACTGTAACTGGCGAGAATAACTGTCACTGTCAAAGTAGCTGTAACGGGTGAGAGTAATTGTAACGGGTCAGAGTTACTGTAACGGGTGAAAATAATGGTAACGGGTGTAACTCTCGTCACGTTACGACCAGTTACATTCGCTCGACACTGACATATTATCAATACAACTAAAAAATAAATTAAAAAATAATAATAATAAATAAGTAAATAAATAAATAAAATAAAAACCAAAACCAAAAATAAATGTATTTAAATAAATCCTGAGAAAAAGGAGAGTTGCTGAGAAATTTGGAAAAACCATACAGAATTCCTGGGATCGATACCATGTCATGACTTTCGAAAAAAATATTTTATATCTTTGCGTTTCATGCCTCCCTAAGTACGAAACCACCGCCCGTTAATTTTTTTGTTTTGTATATTTATATATATCTTTACATGCTAACGGTCGTAATTTTGAAGATATTTGAACCAAATTGTATTATGTTATTTCTAGGCCCAATAGTTCGGACAAGTTCGTTAATGAGCAAAATTGGCCCAAGGGGAGGGGGGTTGAAATTTTGAAATATTTATATCTCGGCCCCTATGAAGTATAGAGAGAAACTTTGTTTGAATAAATTAGAGTACTTCCTATGGAGTTCACAGTGTCACCAACGATTCGGGGGTTTTGGGGGTAAGAGTGGGGGTGGGGGATGGAAATTCGAAATTTTTGAAACCACGTCTTATGGGGTATCGTTGAAAAGCTCTTGATGAATACTCTGCAAATCAATAACTAGTTTCTCGATAGCTCATATAAAGCGAGATTTGAATGTTTGAAAATGTGCTCTTTCCTTTTTTTGGCAGTTATTATTGTGGGTTTGTCGTGATTTCCCCCCCTTTTTTTAACAAAAATCCGGGGGAGGACCCCGGACCCCCATTTTTGGGATGTTCCATACACCCCAATAACAGCAAACTTTCGTCTGTGTCGTCCCCTTCTTTCAGTATTTTCTGATTCCGCCTTTGGTTGAGACGAAAATTAGATATCCTAGGAGGAGCTTTGGTAACCGTTACTTTTGATTTTTTGTAACAGGTAGTTACCGTTACATACTTGTAACAGTTACAAAGTAACAGTTACAAAGTAACAGTTACAAGAAATATTCCCCATCTCTAGGCCCTTTATATACCTTGGCCTAGGCCTATGTTTCAACAGTCATAGAAATTATACTGAAAACCTGAGGTTATTCTCTCAAAGGCGCAAGGTTATTTTCATTAAAGCGAATATCCGTTTTTGGCATAATCGACTTTCCTCGAGATAATCCGTCAAGTTAAATTCCGTGTTATTTCTCATTATTAAATAGTCTAGCCTATATCTTGAAATTTGTAAAGTCCATTCACTAATTTATTTACGCCTATGGGAGTTATTTACTTTGGCATTTATTCACCTTGTTTTTATTAAGCGTACGTGGTATTCTTCTAGTTCATACTTCGATACATAAGGACTTGTATTTATTTCTTTTTGTAATAATCTGATCATGGTAGGTTGTATATTCTGTAACCTCGGACAGGGCAGCTATAACCATTGTTATTTTCTCTCTCTGCGTCTCCCCCCCCCCCACCACTACCATTACCAAAATCGTCTGCCATATTGCAAGGAATTGAACAGAGAGGTAATACAAATTTTGGATAGCTGTCCTACTTTAGGCTTTTCATACAACCACAGCCTACCACAAATAATTAAGAGACAAGACAAGAAGCAAAATGAAATATTAATATATTTGACAAAATAGAATGAATGCAAAAAATAAAATAAACTAACAAATAAAGAAAGAAGATAGAATAAGATAGTCTATAACCCTAATGGGGTTAATAAATATAGCGAGATGATCCGAGTATCTGCATTTCGTGTCTACATTCCCGTTAATATTATAAAAATAATTGTCTCTCTGTCTGTCTGACTGGTTTGTTGCCTATATGCTGGTCAGCCTCCCCATCCCTTACCGGTTGGTTATTCTACCTGTATGTTTTCTCTAATTTCTATTTCTTTTCTTTGTTTAATTTTTCTCTGCTACTTAATTGTTAGTTTTTCTTTCCTTTTTTATCTTCATCTCGTTATCAAAATTTTATATAGCCTATATATGTATATAGTCTGTCATTTTATTTAATCATTCTCTTATATTCTTTGCACTTTTTACTCTTCCTTTGGGATTTATTACATCTCTTTTCTGCCGTATTTCTGATGTAGCTATGTAGCTCTCTAAACCTATTCATTTTCTTTGTGCAGAAGAAACATAACTCCTAGCATGCTATACCCTATTTTGAGTCTTTGTATACTCCTTGCAACAATAATGTTTCCTCTTCGCCGAGTTTTGTGAAGCATGAATATTGAAAACTGTAGGCAGTAATCTGCTTACGTGTAGCTGCGGTAGTATGCAGGGGTGTCTCAGTAATTTCTGTTACGGTGAATAACGCCACGAACATAAAGTTTTCAACCTTTGAGATGTCTGTTCTAGGTTTAACATGCAGGTTTAACTAGCACTTGGATTGTTGATTATCTTATTCATGAGTAGGAACAGGATTTTTAGGTTTAGAAAACATCGATTTAGGATTTTTATTAATTGAAACATGTTTTTTAGGTTTTTAAAATAAAACTAGTTTTAGTTTATGATAAGGGATTTAATGAATTTTGAATGTTCTGTATAGAATTCAACACATATCCCTATAAATTATAGCTGAAAAATTGAGTTAAATTTGCTGAAATTTGTTTGAAGACACTAATTTAGAATTAAAGGAAGAAAGCCTAAAAAATCAAAGTAGCAGGGAGCTTCGATTTCTTTGTGCTTCCACAAATAAGATTTCTGCTCACATTTCACCTTTATAAGAAAAATAAACTACAAAATCGTGAAGTTAAGCGAAAAAAGCCCATAAGTTAATACTGTATCTGTAGACACTAGCCTTTTCGAGATTCTAACCCGTGCTTCTAATTTGGCGAATAAAAGTTCTTTATGGTTAGCTGTGGATAATGAGAAACTGATTGCTACGTCCCCCCTTCCTTCAACTATTACGCATGCTAACCGCACATTAGATCAACAAGGGACGAAATAAACTTATTTATTTGTTCTTAAAACTTCCCCCTTTTGCAGAATGGTAACTAACAGACCTACTTGTGGGTTTCTGGTAGGCTTGACTGAATATCACTTTCCCATCTGTAATAAAATATCGATTTCTCAAGTAAAAAAGGCAAATAACTTAAAAAGAAAAACATGTTAGGAGTAAATGAGTAAGTTTAGGTTTTTAAGTCCCATTTATGTGTTTTAGGTATCACTGAACTAATGTGAATGAATCCTACTGACATAGGCCTATACATGCATGTATGTATATATATAAATATATATATATATATTAGGGATGGGTCCTCGATACTTTCGATACCTCGATACTCTCGATAGTTGCATGGTATCGGCATCGAGGGATACTTCAGAAAACTAGCTCGGTACTTTTTCGATACTTTGGTAATTCTGCAATTTAAGGAAATGCGGTATCTCTTTCTGCTTTTAGTAGTCTACTAAATATAGTAAATACTTCTATTTCTCCTTGAAATGGAGAAAACCACTCTGTGAATTTTGTCTAGTAATAAATAAAGACTTTCCGACTTTTACAATCCAAACAGAAGAGATTCTTAATTGTTTCGTTTGCTGTCAAACGTTTCAATAACAACCAACAAGCAAGTTGACTGTCCAAATTTTTTAACAAAAACTTGTAAGTGGACTGTTTCAAAAACTAATTTTAGTTTTAATGTAGAGTTTAAAATAATTAAAGGCTACTGATGAAATTAAATGTTGTCTCATTAAATAGGCTATGCACACTTAATTTTGTTGGTATTACACAGTTCTCTCAACTTTTAATTTATTTTTAATGTATCTATTTATTGAAACTGGAAATGTTGACGGTATCGAAGTATCGAGTACCGAGGAAAAAATCGTGTATGGGTATCGGGTATCGAGTATCGAGAAAATCTGGTATCGACCCATCCCTAATATATGTATACTGTATATATATATATACTGTATAGCCTATATATATGTATATATACAGACACACACGCATACATACAAACATAATGGTTCCTTTTTTTTTTTCGATTTGTCGCAATGACTGCATAATTGAGCTAAAATTTTGGACGGACATTGTTTTTATACCCTGAAAGTCATTGACTCTTCTTTGCTATTTCACGTAATATCATAATCATTTAAAAGCAATATCAGTTAACAAGAACCCAAGACATGACACAATAGCAATATAAATAGGTGCACATCAATATATCACGGCCTATTGACAAACTCTAAGATCCTACAATTTAAAATAATTGTGGTGTGTGAGTAATTGAATACTAATACCCCGTCTTACAGTAATAATAATTACAAATTGTGCTAATTGACTGTTCTGTTAATGTCTATTTAATCAAATCCTTATAGACCTATACCTGAATTTATGTACTGATATAACTAATCTCAAGTGGAATCATCAGTGAGCTCTAAATTTGAAATCGCCCGGGAACATTTCAATAGCATATCATGTTTCCATAAATGAAAATTATAACGTGCATGTAAACATCCTCACATTTTTGTATACAATATTACTACATATATTAGTATTATATCTCTGCATTTATTCATTGTTTGGGGTGATTCATTTCTACATCAGTAGCCTATCAGTGAAACGGTTAAGAATCGAAAAAGTGCAGAATGATCTCTGATAAATAAGCCTGTAGACCTGAATTTAAGTGGCCTGAGAAAGTATATATATATAGGCTATATAAAACTTAAGTAATATCAGTTGCTTCAGTTCCACCTATACTGACTGATGTCGTTTCAAACATATGTGGATGAATGTTTGCGATATGAAAATATAACTGTTCCGTCACCGTTGCGCATTTCAGTTATATTTAATAAACTGCCCACCTGTAATGAGCAATAAACATATTGCAATCTATAAACAATTTAGATGTGGTGATATGGGACTGACATGTGATTATGAATGCGGAGAATATCCGGTCGATGAACGTTAGTCTCCTCTGCATATTGGAAAATGGAAATAACACTGCCTGTGTATAAGTTGGCTCGCTGCGTCTGATGCAGAAACAAAATGCTAAGTATAGGCTAGTAGTAGACTTCCGTATTTTATAAACTTTGACGCGTTAAAAGAAATTAAATCTATAATAACTTATTTCGACGGCTGTCTTTTCCACCTAAACGTACTTTAAAAAAATTCCGTTTATATGTTTTACTCTTTAGAGCATCTAGGCCAGTGGTTCTTAACTTTGTTAAAGGTGCCAGCTTCATATGCGCGTTCACAGAACACTTTTTAAAACATAGGTATATATTTATACATAGGTGCACAACATGAACAAAACCATTAATGAAAACACCATTAAGAACAAAGAATCGGGTGTGTTTTGACTTCCGCCGAACCCGCGAGACTGACTCACCGAACCCCTGGGGTTCGATCGAACCCAGGTTAAGAACCACTGATCTAGGCTATATCAGGAGTTCATGTTCTGTGTGCCCGTTAAACCACTTTGGCATGCAACTATTGATACAGAACTGTTTTCTATTGTTGATGTGTTTATGGCGTCTGCTAAATTTCGACTGACATTAATTTTAATGAATATAATACCGGATGAAATAGCAAGGTTGATTCATAGTAAGTTAATAGGCTATCCAATTCGGCATATGCATTTACGGCTAGGGAAACCATGAGAAAACCCAAGTCAAATTGGCCTGCCACGAGATTTGAACCCGAGACCTCCCGAATACGACCTAAACGTGTTCTTGTTGCGGTTGTCGCACGAACCAATTCTTAGGTTCCAAAGGAAGAATAAAATTATATTTTTCTGTAATACTATTTCTCGATGTTTAACTACTGTTCCCACCAAACGGAAGACGATCGCTGTTTCATTCCATAAACTTATTTGTACACTTTGTTTCTGACCAGTACATCTAATACTCTCTGTTTGGGCTTGATTAGATAATGGTGGCTCTTCTTTATTATAATAAATACGAAGCTAGTCGTTTAGCCTGTTGTAATCTACTTTACTCTATTCTCGTAAGAATAGCAGCTCAGTTGCTGCTCAGTGTTACATACAGGGTCTGTCCGGAAAGTAATGTCAGTGAGTCGATTAGAAGATATTTATTGATCCGATCGGTACAATATATTAAAAGATTTCAAAATAGGCTCTTCCTGTGTCGATACATCG
Source organism: Ectobius pallidus (assembly GCA_964059195.1). Classification (NCBI taxonomy): domain Eukaryota; kingdom Metazoa; phylum Arthropoda; class Insecta; order Blattodea; family Ectobiidae; genus Ectobius; species Ectobius pallidus. The sequence continues at coordinate 93,941,743 of CAXKWD010000007.1, forward strand.
CTTCCAGCGAGATTTCCAGGCTTCGAAGTCGTCACGGTAGGCCTTTTCCGGAATGTCCTTTGGAGCCTTGGTGCAAGCCTCTTTGACTTTGTCAACCGATCGGATCAATAAATATCTTCTAATTGACTCGCTGACAAGTCAAAGAGGCTGCACCAAGTATCTAAAGGACATTCCGGAAAAGGCCTACCATGATGCCTTTGATGCCTGGAAATCTCACTGGAAGCGACTTATCGACACTGGAGGAACCTATTTTGAACTCTTGAATGTATTGTACCGTTCGGATCAATAAGCTTCTTGTAATTGATTCACTGACATTACTTTTCGGACAGACCCTGTATGTTCGAAGGAATCTGCCATGATTGTACTGTACATCTTATAGGCCTGGATCACGCGGTGAGATATGGCCGCTCATTGGTTTATTTTATATTTTTGGATCTAAAATGAGAAACTCCCCTGTTCGTTTGTAGCTTTGAGTGGGAAATATAGCATTAAATTTATGTACAAAGGCCAATAATTAATGTCACATGGTGTTCGAACTTTGAGACCAGAAACTTGATCGTGATATGTGGGTCTTATTTTTAGTTCTTTCATTGTGAAGTTCATGCATTGGTTAGTAATCACATCTAGTAGTCTAATGATAAAAAATCGATACATCATTTCTACTATTAATTATTTCAATTTTCATTTACCCTTCAGTCAGTTTGTGAGTTTGCAGATAATATTCCCCCCTTGCGGGATTCTTATTTCCCTGTGGTGCTGTCGCAATTTTAGAAAAAAATAAAGATAGGAACTTCATTGTAATAGGCCTATATAGTTGATGTGCGAGATTAGTTAATTTAAAAAAGTAAATTATTGGTTTTTTTTTATTATAGCCTAGTTTTATTTTACTTGAGGTATATACTATATAGGAATTTCATCGATTGTTAAATAGGTAGCATATAATTTCCCTCTTCTTTGATGTTATGTTAGGATCTTAAGCAATTTCTCCGAGTATTGGGGTATGCTTAGATTTGGAGTTAGAGGATATTTCATCTAATTATTTTTACAGCATAATCAAATTTCTTGAAAGAAGTTTGGCGTGTAAGTTCTCTGTATTTATCAAGGGGTTGTCGGATCTCTTCGTCGTAATGGCTTGCATCCGAAACGGTCACATTAATACTGCCACCGTTTCTATGTAAGCCTAATATTCTGAACATTTTAAAGGACAATAATATAAGATGTTATAAAACAATAGGAAATACGTTGTTTAGTACTCCCTTAGACTATCGTCTGTTCGAGACTTCTAATATAAGGAAACAAAAAGGAAAAAAAAGGAAAAATATATATAATGCAAGAGAAAAGCTTTTATAGTGATAGATAAATTCTGTAGTGGCAGATTCTCAAGTTGAGAAGTTTCCCTTCTTTCATGTCAGAATCCTGTATTGCTCCAGTCAGGATGCTTCACTGCACCTGAAAAACGTTGAAAAGAACTTCACTTGTCTTCTTAAATAAATAAAGAAAAATGAAAAATAGAAAGAGACAACATGCACGGTATATGTCCACATCTTTACTGCAGTGTATATTAAAAGCGTGAATGGATTAGTTAAGAGGTGTAAAAGCAATTTCATGCAGAACGATCTGGTTCTATAATGTTGGAGTGAGTTTCTAACAAGCAGCATGTCTCATTTCAAGTTAATAGCTTATGTTTAAAATAAAATTTTGTTTTCACTGAAAATTTCTTAGAATAAACCTATATTGCATAAATAACCTTGAGGTGGAGCATCTTAACCAGCCTGACTGGTTTCCTCTTCCAAAGTTCGCGGGTTCAATCCCTGCCGAGGTAGATGAAATTTATGTATGCATAAATGCGATAATCCGTTGTCTGCAGATTTACAGTCATGTAAATCGTTGTTAAAGAACCATATCAAACAAACATTAGGCAAGTCAACTGTTAAAACTTGTCCAAAATAGTAATTCATAGGAATCTGTGTGTGAATAGTAGCACCGTTGTCAACTAACATATTTTTCATTGTTTTATTTTACTTGTTTTACTCTTTTATAATTTTTATTTTTTTCTACATTCTTCATGCTTGCTTTTTTATTATCTCTCTCTTCTCTTTACTGTCTCCTATTCTCTTTACTTCTTACCTTACATTAGTCATTATCCTAACTTTCCTACTTTTTATTATAGCTATTTCATATTTGTGTTATTGTAAGTACATGATGTATTGCTAGTATAGTCATGCACATTGTAATTGGGTTTATACCTGTAATGTTCATTCTTGATTAAATAAATAAATACCATGCGCTGAGCAAAGTGGAACGAACTCCAAAACATCTATAATGTCCCCGCGGCATCGATCACGATTATTTATTCATCTGCTAGATGTTTTATTTAAATAATTTATTTAAGAGGAAAATAATTAAATCATTACATTTATTAACACTGACATCGTTTTGACATCAGTTGCATGAATTACATAATTTTATTCTTATTTATATTGTTTTGTGTAATGAATGGAATAATTAAACGAATAAAACTAATTTTGTTCTACCATATGGGCAAACAGATTCGAAATGAAACGATTAAAACCTAACCACAGATTATTAAGCCCTACCCAAATCATATGCGAACAATTAAAACTAGGGATGGGTCCTCGATACTTTCGATACCTCGATACTCTCGATACTTGCATGGTATCTGCATCGAACGATACTTCAGAAAACTAGCTCGATACTTTTTCGATACTTTTGTAATTCTGCAATTAAGTGAGAATGCTAGTATTTTTTATCAAAAACTTGTAAGTGGACTGTTTAAAAAACTAGTTTTAGTTTTAATGTAGAGTTTAAAAATAATTATAGGCTACTGATGATATTAAATTTTGTCCTATTAAATATGCAGATTTAATTAATTTAGTTGGTATTATATCGTACAGTTCTCTCAAATGATAATTTTTAATGTACCTATTTATTGAAACTGGAAATGTTGAAGGTATCGAGTATCGAGGAAAAAATCATGTATCGGTATCGAGTATCGAGAAAATCTGGTATCGACCCATCCCTAATTAAAACGATTGATAATTAAAAAGCTAAAAACCTGGCTTCGAGGTGCACTTAGTACTGGGTACCCTCGGGAAAAAAGACCTCAAATTTCGAGTTCCCTAGCCCCCCACACAAAAAAAAAAAAACTCCGCATAGTGAGTTTCGTCCAAATCATTCAATATTTCCCTTTTGGGTGTGCTTCGTGATTCCCTTTTGTCCGCATCTCTGCGAGTCGTAAAGAAATGCATTCAGTAGAGCAGATTAACAAAATCGAAACATCGGAAAATTGTGTTAGGCTATATTGCAAAAAAGTAGATTTCAGCGATGGCAACCAAGCAAGGCTAGCTTCAACTAATTTCATAGGTCATTACTGTCTTGTTAATAGGTGGCGTTGGATCTACACGGAAACACAAGCTCAAATATATGGCCCTGTATATAAGTTCAAACACTATGGCCCTAGGGTCGACTCAGCCTCTAACAGACAACCTTACCACCTTCATGTGCCGAATGTCCAAAAACTGGGAGCCTGAACCTCCTGGAACCCTCTGGTCCTCCATGACCTTTTTTTTTTTATCAGTATTAATACGAATTTAGAGTAATACATGTTCACTTTGTAATATGGCATTTATTCTTGTATTTCGTCTACAGAACGCTGGTCTGAAAGTTACTGGGATCAAACAAACCAAGCTGAATTAATAATTGTACAGCACACTAAGGTTGAAAATCAGATCAAAATACAAAAGTCGCTTGTGTCGGAGTGGACGTTAATGTTAACTGAGATAATTATCTTTAACTGACTTTAACAATTATTTAATCTCCTATGCCGGATTGTACTTTAGATTGTAATAGGCTGTGCATAAGGCGTGATTAATCAAGTCTTAATTAATGTTTTGAAAAAGTTTCAGTCCTTTTACATTTTTAAAACCCACGCCGAAACTCTCAGCGATGTATGTTTTGATGCGACCAATTGTTTAAGAAATTTGCTATTGGTAGTAAATTTTACCAACAAAGATAGGCCTACAGTAATAATATTTACAAGGAGTATATAAATGTAAAAATTATGCTTAATGTTCTTATGTCGGTACTAATATGCTATATTTTTTGTTTCAGGTGAGAAGCCAAATCTGTTGTACACCATGGGCATTGCTTACAAAAGGTAGGCTGTAATTTTTAACCAAGGTATAAATTTCGAGGCGAATTTACCAACTTAAATTAAATTATTTAAATAAATTAAACGTAAAAGCTTCTAGGATTGATTTATACTCAAAATGTACCACCTTATACCACAAATCATAAATCGCTGAGAGTTTGTATCCTGATGTGGGTGGATGTCTAAATACATCGGTGTACATTGCCCAGGTTAGTAAGTGAAATATATATATCCATAAGGTCAGGATATCATGATTTAATAATACCAGAATATAGTCTGATTATTACTAATTGCTTCTTATCGACTTACTTAACTCACGAAGTAACTTAAGTTATTAAGTAATATTTATATTTAACCATGGATGCTGCGGCAGCTTGATTTTCTCAGGTTAAACGTGGAAGAAATAAAATTGGCATAATATTACAAATCTTTCAGGTCATAGAGCGTATATCAAATTTCCTTCTTTGAATATTTATCTAAGATTGATGTTCTTCTTTTCTCGAGATAGTCGACTTCCATTCTTAACCAGCTAAACTCCACCTAAACGTGTAAGAACCAGCTCCAGTTTTCTCCTAGGTTATATGTACTGCATGAAAAGTTTTTAGTTCGTCATATTGTTCTTATTTCGACCTTTCAAACATCAATGAATGAACTAATACTAGTAGCAGCAACGTGGTGAAAAATGTCGTTTGGCTGCCACCCTCATTTTCCAGCTGGAGCAGCAGCTTGATTAGACGTGAAGGAATATGCATGAGATGTGTAAACGAGGTTTGCTTGATTACGGCTGGACATTTCCATGCTTGAAATTTGCTTAATAGATTTTCATGCCGTGAAACAATAGAATGTAGCCTAGGTAGACAAGACGAATTTCACGCAGACATTTAAGGTTCGTTCAGTATAATTTGATTTTCTAAAGACGCAATTCAAATTCATTTGCTGGATGTCTGCTGGGCTTGTCAATTAGATTTAAGATTGAAATAGCTATGTGTACTACCCTACATTAAATTTCTGATTAAATAGTCTACTACTGGCAATTAATGTAAAACACTGTATGCTAGTACTAGTTATTTTCAACAAGGACTATAGAACATGCCTACTGACTATTTTCTGAAGTAGCTACTTCGTCAATGATCTCAATAATTTTGCTATATTACTATTACTTTCTATTTTATCAATTTATTCACCCTTAAAGCTTGGTAAATTTGTGTCAGTTAAATATATTGTAGAGGTAAATATGCCGAAAGATGGTTATTTAACACATCACAAAAGAATGAATTTGTTTATTCTTGTCAATATTTGACTGTGTAATATACTACACATTGCAAAGTCTTGAGAGGCATACTTACAATAAATGTATCATAGGCCTATATTCTTTAAATACAAACAATTTATATTAATGATTGACATGTGTTATTTATTATTAATCTAACTTATATTGCTTTAAGATTGCTTTATTTTGTCTCAATCACTTTATTACATAATTATAAGTGTTTTGCAGCATCACGGACCACCCATCCATCACTATGTGATTTCTTCACTTACCTTTATCTTCGATATCTAAATGTGCATTTGGTAATGGGGAGTAATCATAAATAAATAATTCAATAAAATTATAGGGAAATTGGTACATTGCGACTCACCCGAGTCCCCCACTCCTACTCTCAATCCCTCCCCTAGCGGTGGCATTTGAACTACTAGAAGCGACGGTAGCGCCATCTCTTGATGAACTGATGAAACAGAAAAAATAATTTGTATCTTCTTTATTCTCTTCTTTTCCCGTCTCCTTCCTCTCTTCCTCTCACCTCCTCTTCACCCTACCTACCTATTTGAGACCTATTCCTAATAGTAAATTTTGGATCGACCGGGATTCGAACCCGGGACCCCTAGCATTATAGCTAGGAGTCTTGACCACTACGCTATGAGTGAATGTTGAGCACTGAAGGATGCTTTCGTATATTAGAGTTATGTTAGGGAGATTTCATGAGTTTTAACGCAAGAATCGGTTTTTATAAGTAGTGTTGGTACAAGGGAATTTTCCTGCATCACTTAAGCCAAATTTTATGTTATAATACGGCGTTTTTTATAATTATGAAATATTATGTATGGTAAAAGGGTATTTTTTGTATTGTGAAATAGCTTATTTTGTTGGAAGGGTCGTTTTTATAATTGTGGAATATTATGTGGAGGTGCAAGGGGCTTTCTTTATTGTGAAATATTAGGTGACATATCAATTGCAATTATGCATTACTGGCGTTGAGCAACGGCTACAGGCATGAAGGTGTGCCTTGCGGGGAAGCGGAGCAGGCGACACGCGGGAAGGCAGCCAGGCGGGGAAGCGGCCAGGCGAGTGGCGAGTGGAAAGGGGAGCAGGGTGAGTCGCAAAGTACTAACTTGCCAAATTATAAAACACTAATCTGTTGGAATTCAAAAATTATATTGTATACTCAGCTATTCCTATCTTATGTAAATTTATGGTAATTTTACTTATAAAATAATATCTTAAAATTTTAATTCTTCTTCTTTTCCGACTTTGGCCTTCTGTGGACCGCATGGAACATAAGGCTTTCTAGTTAATATCTTCTTTTTATCTTCCCAGAACCTCTTCATTCTTTCATTTCTGATATTTTACGCTTCCTCAGATACTACCCGCTTGGGCCTACATTTTGGTGTTTTCTCTTTGAATGTTTTGATGCTGTCAACTCGGTTTCTAAACTCTTTTCTGTTGTGGTTCATGACTGCTGTAAGTCCTCTTTCCGCTGCTTTTTTTTTTTTTTTTTTTTTTTTTTTTAAATCACCACCACTTCGTAGATGTTTTCAGTCCAGTGATGTTGTATTTGAATATCATCTTAGCCGGTTTCCATCCATTCTCGCCAGATGTCCGTAGAATTTCAACCTTCGTTTCCGCATGGCAATTGTGATTTTCTCTATGTGCTTGCAGAGGTCGTCATTTTTCCTGTTCTTCCATGTCCCGTCAGGAGCCCTCTGTGGACTAGAATTTTTCTCAAGATTTTCCTTTCCTTTTTCCCTAGTGTTTGAAGCTCCTTTTTTTTATTCAATGTGATGCACTCCGAGGCTTATAGACGGCTTTGCAACTGTGATGTAGTGCCTAAGTTTTGCTTGGTATGACATTGCTCGTTTATTATATCTGTTCTGGGTTAACTTGTAGGCCAATTCCTATTTTCTTGTTCTTGCCTTGTTTGCTTCTTTATCCAGTCCATTGGTTTCCATCATGCCCTATGTTGAAGTTTGTTGGGAGTTAAAACTGAGGTTGTAAGCCTCAGAATTTGGTTCTTCCGCCCTGTAAACCGTTGGGAATCCTCCTCATCCGCCTTAGAGACCGTTGACCGTTGACCGTTTCCTTCCCCAATTTATAAACCCGGGAGAAATTGGGCTGCATCTTCTGCCAAGTTCGACGTACCGAAGGTCTCCTTTTCCGACTCTCTTGCCATTGAGGTCTTCAACGTTACTTACAAGGTACTACCATCCGGAGCCAGATGGACCAAGGTTTTTTTAACGAGATGTTACTCCACCCCTTCCCCCTTTCTCATCCGGGCTTGGGACCGGCAATGGCGGATTTTAAAATTTTAATTATTATATGAACAGTCTTATTAAATGTCAAAATACGAGTATATGTTTAAAATAAATAACTTGGAAAAATAGTAATTTTGAAGTAAACAAAACAGTTTTCTTGCCTCTGGAGCACATGACTTGTTCCAACGAGCAGCCTTTTTCTAAAATCAGTATCTTAAATGTGAATTCAACAAGTACGCGGGTGCATATGACTTGAGGTGTTGTGATACCTTTCGGAACACTTCTCCAACCCAACTGTGTTAATTATTAATCCATAATACAATAAATTTAAAATCAGAATCGCTGAAAACGGATTACCACAAGGAATATAAAAAGTGATAGCCTATCTCAATTTCTTGTTATTTCATTACAAAACGTCATAGGGTTAAAACTAAAGCACGTCCGTCCATTTTAGAGTGTCATTATTCTGTGCTTACAGCCGGCTAGTGATAGTCACCCAAGAGGTCCATGGACTGTATGTTGGTAACCTCCAACGCTAGTGTTATATATACTACATACATACATATACTAGCCTTGGGTAACCACTGCGTTCATCTCATGGTTACTCTGGCCAGAAAATTGCACACTCCTCAGTATGTACCATAAGCCTATATATAACTTATTTATAATATTCACAGTTAAAAAAACAGCTTTTGAATGTCGGAAAGAGCCTCTTAGAATTAAAATTAAAATTAAAATTAGTCGCACAATAAAAACACTTCTTGCTCCACTTACATTATTTATGTAGAACCGGTTTCCAGGGGAGCAGCTCCCTCATCCTCAGCTGATGGTTGAGTCAACCATCAGCTGAGGATGAGGGAGCTGCTCCCCTGGAAACCGGTTCTACATAAATAATGTAAGTGGAGCAAGAAGTGTTTTTATTGTTTGACTAATTTTAATTTTAATTGAACATGCTCTACTGTATAAAAGACTTTATACTGATTTTTATAGCCTCTTAGAATTTGTAACTAATTTTTCCTGCACGAATGTAAGCACTTATAACGAAGGAATTCGAATGTTGCTAAATGACATTTTCTTATAATATTGCAGGTAGGCGTTCTGTAGTATTGAAGGAAACATTTTCTGCTGTGTTTCATCGCTAACTGGCACGAATCCCATTCAGGAGATTGATTTTGAAGCTTCGTGCTGTGCGGGCGGAGCCGATAAAATAAAACTTAGAATTTGACATGCCTTTGAGAATGGAGTTCAGGGAGAAGTTGCAGTTTTTGAAGTCCTTGTGTGGAAAAGTAGATGAATAGTCCCGTCTCATATATGATGGAAAACTCTCGGATTCTAGAGATGGAGTTTTGATTAAAGAACGTTTATTACAAAAAATGGAACTATTACCAGTTGAGTTTTCTCCTTTTATATATTTTCTTCTATAAATCAAGAGGGGTGTTCTTCAAATTCCGTCATGGCATTCATGTTACGCTTTTTGCTGTCTTACAGCTCTTTACTTTGTCGAGAATTTATTGTTCATATGATATTAATTGGTATTTGCATTAACCCTTTCGTGACTATGTGGTGTATAGCAGATTAAATAACTTCTAAGGATATTTGATCGTTTATCATATTCAAGTTATCTTCCTCTATACCTTTAATGAATGTCCCTAGAAAGTAACAATCTTCCTAATATACTTTTTCACCTAGTACTGGAAGTATTAGCTAGAACCTGAATTTTCATGTTGAGTTTTCGGCATTAGTACACATTTTGAGGGAATATTATATGTGTGTGTCTGTGTGTATGAGCACAAAGAAGAACAATAATTTAAAGACGATTTTATATGACTTAGGTTAAGAATCTTCCGAAAATGAAATGATGAAAATATTTTTCTCTCAATTTTTCGAAAACGGCTATCCTAATTTTAATTTTTTTTACACAAACTGGATTTGTGAAGTTATACTTTTTATTTGAAACCTGTTTTGTATAAATTCTCTGAAGGTTAGTTATAAGCTTAGCCTACTCTTCAATTCGCGTGTTTTATTCTGTACTTATTTTAGCTCATTTTAATTACCTTATTTTAGTTAGGTTAACTATTCCTCGTTTCCAGTATTGGCAGCATTGGTTAGTATCTGATAACACGTTCGATGGTTCATTTCTTTTAGTATGTCGTGATCTTAATAGCTGATACAATGGTGATTTGATTTTAAATAACACAAGTAAGAAAGTAATATTACTATTTACTTAATCAAATACATTTTATTCATGAAATAGTCCTAACGAATTCCACACCAGATTACGAGTTTCTGATAATACTTGAAATCGTGGAATTACCTGTGATTAATATTGTATGAAATTTACAAATTTATAATAACATGATAGGCAATAACTTACATAATAAGAGAATAAACTATTATAATATTCTACACCTTACAATATTAAAAACAAATTTAAAACATTTTAACTTTTACTATAGAAAATGTGTAAAATGTTATATTATGCCCAGGTTATTTTTCTTTAACATTTAAAAATCTCTCTTTTATTGTCTGTGTAAACAATAAAATCTCAGCTTCGGAACTTCACTAAGCAATAAATCATTCAAGCCTATGTCTTCTGTTAACAGACTGTTGGTATAGGCTAGCCAAGAATTAAAGAAGATACGAAATACCGGTACACATAGTCTACATATCTACATTTAATTAGTCTATTCCTGCTCTTATGGGCAAAGAAGATGGAAGACCATACTTGATACACCAGCAGCAGCATGTATTGTATTAGGTTATAGCAGCGTTTCTCAACCTGTGGTCTGCGAAGATGATGCAGATAGTCCGCAGACATAATTTAAAAAATCATAAAGAAAGTGGAAAGTAAAGAAGTAAAATTGGTTTCACATATTTCGTTATAATGACCTAAAATTAATACCCCAAATATTAAGAATATAGGCCTTCTTTTAAAAGTGGGATGTAAAATTAGGGGTCCGTAAATTTGTTTAGACATTTTAGAGGTCCTCGGGTTCAAAAAGGTTGAGAAACGCTGGGTTATAGGAATAAGGACGAGAAATAGTTGACCTGTTATTCGGAGTCCCAACCAAATATTTAGATAATTATTCGATCTATTGACCAGAATAAAGAGTTAATTCGACTTTAAGTGATGTTCGTGTTTAAAACCACATTTTAAAATTACCAGCAGGGTTTACTGAATTTTATTAGTGAATAATATTTTTATTCCGGAAAGGTAGAACTAATGGCTCTCTTAAAAAATGGTATCATCTCGTCACTCGGAAATATGACATTAGGTCATGTGTTCTTACAAAACGAAGTATCATGTAGCAGTGGACATAACGTATATACGGCTTAAATTTACTGCGGTGTTGAAAAAACTGTAAATCCTTGCTTCCGAAGAACGTAAAACGCTATATAATGGCAGTCCTGGCAATAGCGAGCAATTTAATGGAAGTTTTATATCACAGCTCACATTATACGAGACTAGCCTATGCATTGACTTTCTCAATAAGAGAAAAGCTATTAATAAATTGTTTTGTCGCTCAGTTCTATATTGCGGGATGGGTGCAGTTATATATATATAAAATATATATATAACTGCACCCATCCTTTTATATATATATATATGAAAATAATATTTGTAACACATTGGCATGAGTGGGGCTGTCGGTGGCTTTCTATTCCGAAGTTCGCGCGTTCGCTTCCGGTCTATCATTTATTTTTGGATAAATGCAACATTCCCATTTTTAAAAAAAAAACCCTATAACTAGATAAATTAGGCTATATCTAAAGTAAATTAGTTGGCTAATCACTATGCTAAACCAGGTATGAAACAATAAGGGTCGACCCATTTTAATAATAATAAATAATAGGCCTATTAATAAATAATAATAATACTTTAACATGGCAGAATTAATGCCTTAATGCCTTCTTTTACACTCAACCAGAGGCGTAACTAAATTGCTGTATTCAGGAATACTAACATACAAGATATGTTATTTGTTATCAAGTTAAAAGACAAACATAGCTTAGAAAGAAACAGTTAATGCATTATAGATGGCAACGTCGTAAAGAAACTGCAATAAAATTAATTTCCAGGAGTGATTTTGTTCATTTATGAAATAAAAAAGACGGTTAAGATTAATAATTATTTCAGATATTGATACTTACTTACTTACTTACTTACTTACTTACTTACTTACTTACTTAATGGCAGTAAACAATTCCTGGGCAGGCTAAAGGAATATTATCTATTTAATGGAAGCCGAAGGTTCATTGCCGCGCTTACCTGAGCCCGCCATTCAACCCTATTCTGCGCTAACTCCATCCAACCATCCCTCGCAAATCCTACTACCCTTAAATCTATCCTAATATTGTCCTCCCACCCACTTCTGGGTCTTCCAAGTGGTCTTTTCCCTTCGGATCTCCCATTCAATACTTTCTCCCCCACGCGAGCAACATGTCCAGCCCATTTCATCCTCCGAGATTTAATTACCCTTACTATATCCGGTGAAGAATACAGGTTATGAAGGTCGTCGTTGAGCAGTTTTCAGATATAGATATTAATATTAATTAGTAGACCTATATTCGTATAAGTTATATGTTACTAGTGAAATTAGCTTTATAAAAGCGTATAAACAATTATTTTGTAGCCATATGTTAAGTCAGACACCTCATTATAAAGTTGACTTTTAATTTGGATTTAAAAGCATTCATTTTGGTAGACAAATTTGAAGAAGCCTCCTATATCCTTACTACGAAAAAGAAAGAAGTTCGAAAGTATTTTTCGTAAATAACCTGCAGAATTCAGAATAACTTTTTTTGTTAACTTCTGAGTGTATTTATACTACTGGGAGTTCCAGCTGCAGAGAACCTGGGATAAGCGAAAATTATTTGCCTCATATACTGGACTTACTATCTGGGACAGCACGACTTGGTGCATAAGCTGGGGAGCAGAGGGAGATAGCGGTTGTAAACTGGGTCTTGCTTGTTGTGGCTATAATTGCTTTGTGTATCATCATCATCTAGTAAAAACCAAACCAAAAGAGGATGAATCCTCTTGGGTGTACATACAGCTCGACGAAAAGTAGCAAAAATATATCTTAAAGTAAGATGCTTTACTAGAATGAAAATATGAAGCATTCACCTTTTCAGTGCTACTAACATTATATAAAATGTAAGGACAATTTATCCAAATCCCTACTGACATTATATAAAATGTAAGGATAATTTATCCAAATCCCTAATGACGTATAAAATGTAAGGATAATTTATCCAAATCCTTACTGACGTATAAAATGTAAGGATTTATCCAAATCCCTACTGACATTATATAAAATGTAAGGATAATTTATCCAAATCCCTAATGACGTATAAAATGTAAGGATGATTTATCCAAATTGTCATTTACGGAAACCAACCATTTCACTGAAATTTTCCTCATTGATTTCAGACTTAAAAGCCCACTAATGATTTTACTTGACGATTATACATATTACAGAAATTCAGTTCTGAAAGGGCTAGGAGATAGTAAAAGGTAGTGGGAAGCATGTATTCTCTGTTCTGATGGGTTACTTGATTGCATGTGTAGCTGGCAGTAAGTTGTCTTTTAAAATATATTTTTTAACATTTTATATTGGTGTATTATCTAAGTTATAATCTTGGGACGAAAATTTATTCAAACCCGGGACTATCCGCATGGTATGCAAACGTTATAAAATTAATTAGTAGGTCTACTAGGAACTACCAAGACCGTCCATAACGTTCTTATGAACCTCTTTTAGATATAGGCTAAAGTCATCTGCGAAAGAGAAGGCATCTGATTTTTTACTGTAATCAACAAATTTAAACTTTTTATATAACCAGTATTAAAATACCGTGTAAGATTAAGTTGAAATCTGCTCCTGAATATTTTTAAATGCCTTAAAATTTCTCTTTTGGGCCATGTTTTTTAGTTTTTATTTTGCCAGTCAATATATTTTGCAGATTGCTTAATTGGATTGCATAGTGTATAGCCTATTAAATAAAACATGTCTGGTATAAGTACACAAAAACGAATGCTTAAATATTAAAAGGACCGTATATCCAAAAATGTAAGGGCATGCGTACATCTAACATTGCTACTGTAGATCAGTTAATATGCTTGTACTTTAAAGCACAATGGTATTAATGAGCCACATTGGGCTGTTGACGTAGGATGGACAGAGAACAACACTGTGCACTGCAAGAAATTTAAATCTGAGTAGTATTATTTTTACTACATTTTACAAAATTCAGTCATATAAGCTGTACATTTAAACTACACAAAATGTAAATAATGTAATACTGTCCGGAAAAGTAAACGTCCTTAATTATTATAGTGTTGATACTAAAAACAGTGAAGCAAAATAATATTTTAAACACATTATTTGTGTAATACTCTTGTACTGAAAAATAAATTAAGTAGGCCTATATTTTTACAAATTTTACTACTTCAGTGAGAATTATGGAAGTGTTTTCATTTTTTGCGCACCCCCAGGAAGAGCTTTGAGCATCTCTGGGGTCCGCGAACCCCACTTTGAGAACCAGTAGTTTAGAGTATTCTTGGCATTTATCTGATTTTTCTGTTATCACAACTTGTTTGTTTTGCTATGTACCTCCAAGTAATTCCATTTTAGTTTTAATTCCGCATCTGTCTTTAGGGAATAAGAACAAAAAGTAATACGAAATGAAAATTTGTTAATTACCACCTGATGACAAATCCTCCAGATACGTGACTTCCAGATAGCTTAACTGGAAGATGCCGTGTAATACCACCGCTGAACTGCTACCGGCAAGGACGCAGTAAAAATTTGTAAAATGGTTCTTACCTCGCTGAGCAGAGAGGTGTGTTTGTTGTAGTTCGGTAGTCCTCCACTAGGTGCGGAGCTCGGATTTGTATTTGTACAATTAAATTACATAACAACATATCGTTTTAAGTGCATTAATCTATTTGTTAAATTCTATTTCATTCATATGTGAGCATAAAATGACAATTTTATGTAAATTAAATCTTCCGGCATCAGTTCTAAAATGCAGGTGGAAAAAAATTTCACCGCACTGCCATCTTGTTTCAACCAAGATTCCTAACTAGCAGTTAGAAGCGTTTCAGCCACTCCATCCTCCTGCTAGCTTATCTGGAAGCTGTCTTGCCAGACAGATTTTGTCAGGAGATCACAATACGCAATTCTTGGCCAACTTCCAGATAGGTTCTCTATCTGGCAGATAAATATGATATCAGCAGGTCGTCATACAGGGCCTAAGCATGAAATACTTTTTATGTCGTACTTGGAACTAGAAAAACTCATTACATTCCCGTGTGTTGAAACAATGTTATATAACATAATTTGACCGTGTTCTTCTTATTCCTCCTATAGGGCCTGTATTACCACCTGTCGACAATTCCTCCCGATACGTGACTTCCAGACAGCTTAACTGGAAGATACCTTGTAATACCACCTCTGAACTGCTACCGGCAAGAACGGAGTAAAAATTTGTAAAATGGTCCTTAGCTGATTGAGCAAAGAGGTGTGTTTGTTGTAGTTCGGTAGTCCTCCGCTAGGTGCGGCAGCTCGGATTTGTATTTGTACAATTAAATTGCATAATAACACATCGTTTTAAGTGCATTAATCGATTTGTGCACTTCTATTTCATTCACTTGTGAGCATAAAATGACATTTTTGTGTAAATTAAATCTTCCAGCATCAATTCTGAAAATAAGGTTGCCAGAAAGATTCCGCGTCCTGCCATCTTGTTTCAACCAAGATCCCTAACTAGCAGTTGGTACTTTGTCAGCCACTCCATCCTCCTGCTGGCTTATCTGGAAGTTGTCTTCCCAGACAGATTTTGTCAGGAGACCATAATACGCAATTATTGGCCAACTTCCAGATAGGTTCTCTATCTGGTAGATAAATACGATAGCAGGAGGTCGTCATACAGGCCCTGGTTCTTTCTTTGCTGTAGCATATTCTAATTTCATGAGTCTGCATAAAGAATATTTGGAATATTTTTAGTTAACCGTAGGCCTATTACGGTCCAAGTCTCACTCTATAATTAGGGCGCATCCAGAAATTGCTAGTTTGAAAAGCAAAAATTCGATAATTCAATAATAGGCTTAGTTCATAAGTTACAATTTATTTCATTGTGAATTGAGAAGATGAATTCCAAAAGTTCTAAAGCCAACTTCACTGAATTTTTGTGATAAATTGTTCAGATTAGACAGTTTGATTAATAAAGATTCATTTTTATCAAAAGAGATTGTTTGAAGCAGTGTATCTTATTTTGAGTTTCTTGGATTGGGCAAGTTGTAGGCGATAAGAATTCTTACAAATAGAGATATCTCCAAGTATTGTATTTGTTCGGAAGAAGTTTTGTGGACTATTATGGAAATACTTTGTATTCTCAGTAATCTTGATGGTGTATAGGCCTATTACTTGCATACTTAAAATACTTTATTATTAATATTATCTTAAATAGGAAAACAAATTTGGCTGAAAACCAGAAATTATATAATTTGGTTTATCGTTTCGTTTTCAGGTGTCAATATAGGCATTGTTGTTCAAAATAGGAGTTGAAAGCTGATAAACTGTCAAAATTCAATTCCTGCTCACTGAAAAATCTTCAATATTTGTGTTGATGGATTAATTTTTTTTTTTTAATCGAAAGCAATGCTTTTCAATACTTACTACTATTTTTTAAATATATTTTTAAAAATATGAATTCTGTCGAAGAAGAATGTAATGAAAAGGGAGAAGCTGCTCTATGTCAGTAAAAGATTTACACAAGCATGCTGAATGAATATTGTCTCATCGACTCGTTGGGAGTATAAAGCAATCCCCCATGGTAGGACTATATTATAAAATTCAAATGCTGGAATGAGTTACAAGAAGAAAAAGAATAAATGATAAATAAGCAAGCGAAAGAAAATTGTAGTCCAACTGTTACAAAAAGAAGTAATATAGCGATGACTGAATTCACGTCTCGCATAAGCGATTGTGTAGCAAACCCTGCTTTACAGTAATATTCTATACGGTTGGAAATGACACTCTCGGGGGCCATGAACCTCCACATCCCCTACCCTTGAACTTCACCCTACTAGCCGCCTACTAGATTAATATCCATTACTCACAATGCCTGTGCGAAAGCCGTATTATTCTTTCGGGCTGGAAACTTATGACTCGTAGGATATATTGCAATTTTCTTTGATATTGAAAGCACTTGTACAGGGTGATTTAGTAACTATGTTACAGACTTTTAGGGATGATAGAGAAGTTAAAAATGTATATCGAATTTTAGGTAAATCTTATTTTCTTCCTGAAAAATTAGACTCATATTAATTAGTATTTACGTGTTTCGATTACTATTACTATCTTATCTTTATGGAACCTAAAAATTCCTAATTTAAATTTACAACCTATTTATATGTTTTTGAGTAGTTTACTATATATATCAGCTAAGGCTTGCGTTCGAATTATTAGAATAATCTATTTTCCGGGATAGTCCTATGGGCCACGGCGCTGGGTGTTTGACATTTCCAACGTTTCGCCGGTAACTGCGTCCAGCATCCTCACGGGTCCCCTCTCTGTAGCAGTCGGCATGTATTAAGTGATAATGTCGAACGTTTGGAAATGTTAATAATTATGCAATGCTAATGCAATTATGGAAAATTACAAGGAGTTAAATGTTCATGCAAAATAGGCACTGGGTCTCTAAATTTCTAAAGGATATTATTTTTGTAATGAGACACAAACCAATCAGGCCTACTTGTTAAGCTAGTTTTATTGATTTTGAGTAAGATAAAACGTGATAATAGGTTTTTAGAAAAGATAATTTTAGTGCCTTTTTTTATTTAATGACCTATTTCATGCTTTTATTGAACCTATTTATGGTACCTAAAATCTAATTTATAGATCCTAAAAATTTGAATTCTCTTAACAACCTTATAAACCATTATATAAATTTTACGAACCCATAAACTGTTTTGGCGTTACCCCGGTTGAATACCTCTCTTAGGGATGCTGTATATATTTTTTGCTTTTCCTGAAATTTTCTAAAATTTCTGTTCTTATATTAACACTTATCCGTAAAGATCTTTCGCGCTTGTCATAATCTGTTTGGTTTGAAAAGCGAAATAGCCTACTTTTTAACACTTTATTAGTGTAGGCCTATTTTGTTACGTACTGATTGCTTTTTTTAATTATTATTTTGTAGTAAATGAATTGTCACGGTTAATTTCTGGTTTTTTCTGTTTGGCATGTATCCTGTAGCATATGCTTTAGCCTATGTAATTGAGTGTGATAGGTCATTTAACCTTAAGAGAAGGTTTATTTCACAATTTTTACTTACCTGTTTCTTCGCTTTGCGAACCTTTCGAATATGAATGCCAGCAGAAAGCAACCTAATTAGTCCTGCTTTATTGAAGTCGAGAGACTATAAACAAGAAATTTAATCTTACAAAAATATTTCCTCCGTAGCTTGTTTGTTCTCGAGAAGGTTATTTCTCGGCGGGAACACCTTTAGAAAGTTCGTTAAACATTTTCTCGTATTCTGTAGCCAATTAAGAAAAGGAAGTAAATGACATTGAGTACAGGTTTGTCCTTTTAAATGATATTTATGAAGCCGTTTGTCACATAGGAATGAGCAAAGAGATCCGTAACATCTATAACCGTTGCTTACGTTGGTCAGCTATTTATAACAGTTCTTTAATTAGGCCACAAGATTGGACGTCATTTATAACCGTACTGGGGTTATGAAGATTTATCACTGTAGGTGGGATTTTTAGATGTGTAGTAGTTCTGGAGTTCTGATTAAAATAAGGGGTGCCGGGCGTAGTACTCAGGGGTAGTTATAAGCTAGAGAACTCTTATCTAGGGAAGTGGCTAGAGAAAATCGAGATAACAGTCAAAGGGCGGTGTCAGGAATAATGGTAACTAAAAGTTGAGTCGTCTTTTCAAATTAATATATATTTTCCAAAGTTTAGTATTTGCTGAAATGCTGAATTAATCGATTTAGTTCTATTAGATGATGTAAGTCCTGATATTTAGTAGTATTTAGTACGTCGTTAAGGTTCGTAAGTAACACTTTGTAACTTGCTAAATTGTAATAGTAATTACTTCACTTGTACGCGCCGTTGAACACTTCTATTTACTTTCACATTTACTCTCTCGTAGTTTCTATTTGTATCGCGCGGATAATAATGTTCAATCTTACGTTCACAATTAAGGTTTCGTAATAATAAAATCAATGTCTTTACCAAATAATATAAATTACGCGCTTCGACGCTGCTAATAACTTCTATTTCTATCGCGCGGATTATAACGTTTAAATATCAATATATTGCAAAGTTACTTGAGTTTAATAATGTTTAACGTGGTCTTTTGTCTGAAGTGTGTCTTGAAGTTCTTTAGTCTAAGCTGTCGTGTGATCAATAGATGACGAGATGTCCGTGCTTTCTGCTAATATCTTTGTAAGGGGTAGTGGGGGTAAGTAGTTCCAATTGGTTGTGTCTGTGTCTAAGTCTTCTCTGATTGGGGTAAGGTAGTTTCTTCTGCTATCCGATTTGAAATATATTCCGTTTTTCGTCGTTGAAACAGGCAAGTTGCATCGGTCATTAATTACTTGAGCTGTCAAAATTGGCTAGGCGCCAGCCGGGCGGCTCAAGACGAAGTAGGCGGTACTAGGTTTATGTTTTTATCAATAACTCTGATAACTGAAAGTTATCATAGTTCTGGTTATTTAATCCTGATGGGCTATTTTACGGGGCTTCCAATGGTATTAATTTGTAGTGGGTGTGATAAAAATGAAAAGAGTTATTAAGGTTTTTATATTAAAATGATGGAACGGGTTAATAAAAAGTTATGTGTAATATATCAAACTGTAGGGGCTGTTATTGGCTATTGATGGGTGTAATTGATTTCCTTGTCGCTTTTTTCTTAATGGAGTAATTAATGTTTGAAGTTAGGTGTTATATGGGGAATGAATGTTTGAAGTTAGGTGTTATGTGTGGAAGTATAAACAGTAGGGTGCGTATTGTCAATCGTACAGGGGCTATATATGAGATTGTCGTCTGTGTTGAGTACAAAGTACGGTTACAAGATGTCCGCATAATGATTAAAAAACTCACGCAAGGAATTGATCTGCGCAGAATCAATAAGAGCTGGATTTTATGATCATTATAATACCCAATCTGGAATTTGAAGAGTGGCGGTGTTTAGTTTTTGTATGAAATATGGAAATATAATTTTTCGATTCCCTAAAATAATTCTCCGTCGTCACTTCGAATCATTTCGTGGGTTCTCTCTATTGTGTTTTACTTTGATATTAGCTTTTCTATCAATTGTCTTTGTTTTCAATATCTATTCTTGAAAAATTTAGATCCTTACATCATCTATACTTTTGATTAATTCTGCCGTAATTACACATACACAAATAAATTCATAATCAATAAAATACACTTTTAACATAATTTTACCTTAAATTGGTCACTTTTCTTCTTGGTCGTAGTACACATTTTGCTGAGTTCATAGTCCATTTGATTAACTAGTAAAACAAAATCATAATTATACCTTATACACAAATAAAATTATAAAATACACTCGAATTTCTTGATATTAATATTAATTTCAATATCTTCTTGCATAACGCTGATTTTTGATGCTAATCCATATGTTGTTGATGTCAAACGTTGGAGTACGCTAATCTTCCTCATTGGTCTACTTAATACACTGATATTATATTCAGATTACACATGTTTTCTTCCTACTCCTTTTTATCTATTTACCTCATTAATAATCATTCCTTAATGTTCCTTTTCATTCTTTCAATATTCTTTTACCTTGTTTCCATTATTCTAACCTCATAAATCATCTTTTATGTCTTACCTTCACAATTTCTTTATTAATCTCAATACTCATTATCATTCTTTTTTTTCATATTACTTTTAATACTCGTTATCATATTTCCTCATTTATTCTCATATTTCTCACTTCATAACTATCATTACTTCATATTTTCCTAGTAGACATATATTGTACCATCTTAATTATTCACTCATTTTGCTTATCATACATTTATTTCTTACCTTTTGTTATATTCCTCATTGTTTTACCTTCAAGATTCTTATTTGTTAACACACATATTTCTCAACAACTATTTCACTTTCAAATTCTTACTTAACTCTGATCATTCTTTTACTTCACTTTTGCTATACAATTCTACTTAATTAGTGTTGGGAGAGGGTTATTTCCTGTCCATATTGTTTATGTAAAATAATTTTTCTTTTTGAAAAATTAACAAAATTTAATTATTCTTACTCTGTGTACTACTCCAATAAAATTCAAATATGTCGAAATTTCAATGTTTACTTATTTACTACTTCAAATAATAGTGTGATTACCTTTGTCAAATGAATGTTTTAACTCTTCAGTTGAATAAATAAAGGGAGTGGCCTATCTTAAAATTACATATATACAAAGATTCACTAACAATGGCAATAAACTTATTTGTTGCACTTATATCTTTAGTGGCATGGCTGTTGTGATGTCTCACTCTATTTTATAGAATAAGAATCATCTCATCATAGTCTTTGCAACAACCACGGGGAGGCTAATTACACTCTACCTTGTAAGTATCACATTCGTTATATATAACGTCAGGTAAAACATTAATTTGAGAAGTATGAATCACTCTAATTATTTTACAATGTCAGTCTGATAAAACGTTTTCCTGAGTCCTGGTCGATAATCCTTTTTACTTCTCCTTCTGCTTTAAACTTTCTGCTGTCTTATGGTCTGTGGGCCATTACATGATAAGGCTTTAGCAAGTGTTTCCTGTACTTGCCAAGGATTTTCTTGGGGTTTTTGATGTTGGTTAGTTGGAAGGTGTCAGTTCCAAACTTTGCATTGACACGGTAGGGGCCTTTAAAAGGGAGGCTGAATTTTTTCTGACGATTGTGAAGTGTGCTAGAAATTACATGTGCCTTTAAAAGTACGTAATCTCCAGGAGCGGGGTTCCACTTTTTGCGGATGCGTCTGGGCTTCTGCTTTCTTTTAAGCCACCTGCTCTGAAGGCGTTTGAGAATGGAATTGCATATGTCAAGATCTGATCTATGGCATGTCGGTAACACAGGAGGGGTGTTCTTGAAGAGAGGGTCTATTTTACAGTGTGTTACGACTTGCAACGGGATTTCTTTAGTGACATGGTGTGGCGTTTCATTGAGAATAGCCTGAATGGGCTTTATGTACTTGAACCAATTTTTGTGTTGTCTATGAGTTAACAGTCGGAGGTATGAAATTACTTGTTTGATATATCTTTCTGATATGTTGCCTGATGGATTATAAGCTGAGCAGTGTAAGGTCTTTATATTTAGTTTTGACAGTCCTGAGTTCCATTTGGGGCTAGAATAGATACTGGCATTATCCGTAAGAAAAGATTCTACGCTGCCATAAATATTCACGTATTCTTCTACCTTTTTCAAGCAAATACTCGTAGATAAATTACGGAGGGGGTATAAGGCAACTAGCTTAGAAAATGTGTCCACCATAACAAAGATGAACTGGCAACCGAAGTTACTCCGCACCAAAGGACCTAAAATGTCACCACAAATCAATTGGTTAGGCTTGGTAGCTTCGATAGAATTGACTGAAACTTCGTAGGCGGTGTTTTTACTTTTGCCTACTTGACATAGATGGCATGTTTTCAGGAAAAGTCTGATTTTCCTACCAAGTTGTTTGATATAAAAATGCTCGCTAATGGAATCGATCATTTTTTCTGTTCCACTGTGGGCTAGATTTTCATGGTAACTGACAATAATGTCGTTTTCGATAGAAGAGGGGATGTATGGGCGCCAGGCGGGGTTTTCCTTTCCACAGAGTTTGTAAATGATGCCATTATGGGTAGCTAAGGTACTCTGTACATTATTTTCATTTACTGGGCTAGGGGCTGGTGGTTGGATTTCCTGCAACTCACTCTGAATAGTGGACAAATAGGGGTCTTCAGACTGCAATTTTGATAAGTTTCCAAGTTTCTTATTCAACTGATGTCGGTCATTAACGGAAATTCTCATAATTTTCACTTCTTTTTCAACCTGACCTTCTAAACTAGACATTCCAGGGTGGTTAGGCAACCGTGAAAACAGGTCGGGAAGATAATTTAGCGATCCTTTAATATGTTGGATTTCAATATCGTACATTGTGATGGCGCTGATCAGACGTGATACACGTGAGTTACTTAACTTACACTGTTTCAGGAAACTGAGACTCATGTGGTCGCATAATACGGTGACTCTACGGTTGTAAATGTAGTGTTTGTATTTGTTGAGGGCCTCATAGACTGCATACACTTCAAGCTCTGTGGGGTACATTCGGGACTGGGAGATAGTCAGACCTTTACTAGCAGTCGCAATAATGCGTTTTTCGCCATCTATCACCTGAAAAAGGATACTTCCTATGCCTTTTGCACTGGCGTCGGTTTGCACGTACAGCATTTCTCCTTCTTCCGGTTTCTGAAGCTTAATAGACTCCGCAAACAATTGCTTAACCCGGTTAAAGGCAGCATCTTGCTCTGGGGTCCATGTCCACTTTTGATTTTTCTTGAGGAGTGGCTTTAAGGGGCAAAGTTCCTGGGAGTAATTGATTACAAAGCGTGACTGGTATTGGCATACGCCAAGAAAAGATCTAAGTTGCTTCTGATTACGGGGGGCTGGGATTTTCAAGATGGCTTCCACTTTTTCTTCATCTATTCGGCAATCCTTCCCGGATATAATATATCCGAGAAATTTCACCTCCTTTTGAAAAAAGTGGCATTTCGAAATATTGAGGGTGAAACCTGCATGTAATAGTTTTCCCAAAGTCTGGTCCATGTGGGACAGGTGTTCAGCTTTGGTTTTGGAGGCTACCAGAATATCATCAAGGTAGGGGATAATGAAGTTATCCGTCTGCCAATCAAAGGTCAGAGCTAATGCACGCAAGAGGGCAGACGAGGAAGTGCGGCACCCGAAGGGTGTTCGAGTAAAACGGAAATTTCGTCCCTGATAATTGAAAGAAGTTAAATCGCGTGACTCTACATCCAGGGGTACTTGCCAGAAGGCGGAAACTAAGTCTGTTGTAGAAAAATAGTTTCCTTCTTTAGCACGGGTAAGAAGTTCATCTGATGTCAAAGGTCTATAATGGTCTTCTTGGGAGTCAGAATTAATTGACCTAGCGTCAATTGTAAGACGTACTTGTCCAGAGGGCTTAAGTACTATACACAGGGGGTTGCAATGGGGGCTGGTAGAATTTTCAATGATCCCTTGTGATAACATGTCCTGTATGACAGCTGAGACTTTCTCACGCAAACTGAGTGGGATATGTCGGGGCTTGTGTCTTACTACAGTGGTAGATGGACGGATTATTTTATGCGTGTACAAACGGCACTTTCCAATCTTATTGGAAAATAGGTCCTTATGCTTGTACAGCACGTCAAATAAATCCTTCCGTGTAGCGGGGTCTAAATCGTGTGCTTCCTGTACTTTAAGTGTGATTAGTTCTTTAATTTCATCTAGTGTGTTGATGTTATTTATTTGGAGTTCAGTTTGTATGTTATTTTCGCTTAAAAGTGGTGTTGTAGAGAGCGGGTCATTTCTTGTTTGTATACAAGAGGGTTCGTCTGTACTGAGGTGGAGGAGGGGTTGGTCATAAATAGACAGAGTTTCTATGAAGAATTCTTCCTGGCTCACATCTGGTTCACAGCGAGCGGTCGCAGGAGGGTGAGGTGTCTTGTCACAGAAAGGAATAACTTGTTCCTGCTGGTTCTCATCAATGAAAGCGAAACTTTCATTTCTGAAGTTAATTATCCCTTCTAACTGTTGGAATACCTCTAAGCCGACAATAATGGGCAGATTAAGTCCAGGGATTACTAGAAATAATATTTCTACTGTCTGCCCAGCTAAGGTAATAGGCACTAAACATTGTTGTTTGATCCTACACCTCTGTTTCCCTACGGCTAATAATGCTGTCATTCCGCATACAGGCAGTATTTGCGTAATCGCTTTAGTGCGCTGTAACTCTAGGAAAGTCGATTGCGAGATGACTTGAGCATCGCTTCCAGTGTCTAATGTCACTTGATAGGCTTTTTCACCGATATTGACCTCTATGACCGGAGATCGACGTCGGGTGCTCAATAGTTCATCTCGTTGCAAAATACCAATTACAATGTCAGTTTCTTCGCTGTTTGTGTTGTTTGGCAAATGTCCCGAGATATTTACATTGTTGTATACATTATTATTAATATTCTGACTAGGATTATTACTGTTCTGAATAAGGGAGCTTTCATCATTCACAAGAGGAGAAATAACACTACCAACAATTAAATTGTTGTCAACAATGGGCAGTACTTCCACATTGTTGGCACTGGCATGGTTACTCTCTATTTCTAGTTGCAGATTATTAGGAGATTTATTATTTTCCAAAAATGTTATGTTTGTTTCCTGAGGTGTATTAAGTGTCAACTTGTTACTTTCAACTACTGGAATATTTTGAACATTCTTTGCTGCCTTGGGAAATTTCATCATATGAGATTCATGATTTGTTTTCCCACGGCTAGCCAGCAAGGGGTTTATGTCACAAGTTTGTGAGGTTTTGAAGCCAAGAAAATTATTTACATAGTTGCTACCACAATGTATGATATCGATATTTCCAGTATTTCCTTCATTTTGATTCATAGGAGTTGCAGGGTTGTCCACAGAAGGAGCATGTAAAACCCTTATTCGTTTAAAGTCACGGTGGGTATGGGGGATTGAGTCTGGGGTTCTGCATTGCTTTGGGGGTTGTTGTTAGGCCTATTTCTCGGACTTTCATATGAATTGTTCCTTTCATATTGACTATTGTTGTTACGGCGGGAGTACCTGAAATTATTCCAGCCTCTATAGTAGGGGCGGAAAAAACCTTGATTATACTGATTTCGGTTAAACCAGTTAGGCCTATTTCCTGCATAGCCACGTCTGTTCTGACCACGGTAACTGTTCCCTTGCCTATTATTGTAATTGCCATACGGCCTGAAACGGAAACCACGGGTTTGCCAATTATTGCGGGCGTTCCGCACGTACTCTGTTTGGGGCCAATAAGGTCTGTTGTCCCTAGAATCATTGTTTTGCTGGTCCTCATTAGAATTTCCTGTCCGCAACCCAATCTGGAAATTTTCCTGGCTGTCAGAAGTTTGTACCAGATTGATGTTTTTCCGGTGAGTTTGGTTAGCTGACACAATGGGGTGCGATGGTTTAGTGGAAGTATAAGTTAGGTCCTGCATTGACTTTAGTAATTTTAACATCTCAGTGGTGGATTGAGGAGATGCGACAACAAGGCAATTTCTTATTACAGGCGGAAAGTGAGACGGGAGTGCCTTTAGAAAATCTTGCTCCAAAATTTCTGGTTTAAGCAGTTGGCGGCTTTCACACAAAGAAATGAAATATTCTAGATAGGTTTGGCCGTGGCTACGGTCGTACTTACCTTGAAATATTCGCGATCTCAAACGGCTTTGCTCGCTTTCGCTCCAATACTCAGATAAAAACATTTCCTCAAACTGACCTATGGACAGGAGGTTGTTGGGATCGATGACTTGGAGCCAGCGAGCTGCGTTAGCTTTCAAAGATTGATTCACAAAAATCATTTTTAGATGTTCTGGGACTCCTCGTAAAGCAAAATAAGTTTTTAGGTCCTTTAAATATCTGACAGGGTTTGTTTTCAAGGTATCTTCAAAATACGGTAATGGAAAATCTGAATTGTGCAATGAAAAACTATTGTTTACAACATTTTGGGGTGTTTGATTAGTGCTGGCAGCTCGTTGATCCAATCCATTGTTGGTTCTGGGTAATGGTGCAGGTGGTTCTGGTATTTCAGGGGCTTGAGGTACTGGATCAGGGGGGTTGGAAGAAGTAGAGGCAGATGTTGATGGGGTATTGCAAACATGAGGGATCAAAGCATTTTCCCTGGTTTGTTCGATTAGGCTTTCCTGGTCTCTTACCCTTTGCCTAAGTCGGTCTAATTCTGATTGAAGGGATACCAATTTAGTAGAATTGCTAACAGTTACCCTTTCTACTGAGGTGACATGATTTTCTACAGAGGAAATATGATTTGTCAACACTTGTTCTGAAGTAGCTATTTGAGCTGTGACTCTACTGTCTAAATTTTGTAATTCAGACGTAACCTGAGTGCGGTGTTCAGTGATTAAGGTTGTCAGTGTAGAGTTCATTGTTGTAATTTGTTGGTTTTGAATAGCAAGTTCGTCTCTTACTTGTTGATTTTGAGTAGCAAGTGTAGAATTTAGTGTAGTATTCATGTTAGTAATTTGATTTTCAAGTGTGGAGTTCATTGTGGTCATTTGTTGATTTTGACTTTCAAGTGTTGAATTTAGTTCGTTTCTCAATTGTTGGCTCTGTGTCTCTAGTGTGGAGTTCATAGTTGTATTCATGTTAGCAATTTGACTTTCAAGTGTGGAGTTCATTGTAGCATTTTGTGTGGCCATTTCATTTCTCAATTGTTGGCTCTGTGTTTCTAGTGTGGAATTTAATGTAGTATTTATGTTAGCAATCTGACTTTCAAGTGTGGAGTTCTGTGTAGCAAATTCGTTCACTTGAGTAGAAATTCCTACCATCATTGCCTGGATTTGTGACAAAAAATCTAAACTGAAAGAAGGAAGGTTAGGGTCTAAATTTATGGTGTTCTGAGTTGAAGTCGATGGGGTGGGTGCACTCACAGCTGGGATATTAACAGGGGGTTGCGTAACAGGCAAGCTAGCAAGGTCACTTTCGGTTTCATGCTGAGTAATTTCTAAGTTGTCAGAAATAGGAACAGAGGCACTTTCATTGTTTTCAGAAGTAGGATTCTGTTCTGAACATAATATCGGAGTATCAGAATTTGGCTCCATGATTTGGAATACTTTATTATTCCTTAATTTCATAAACTAATACAATACAATTGAATTTACTAAAAAATAAAAATTAATTACAATACAAAAAAAATTTGAAATTTAAATTGAAAAAATTTACTTTGAATTCAAATAAAAATAGGAGCAAAATTCAGTTTTCGACACTTAAGTTGGATTAACGATACCCTTTTGTAGTCCAGATGTCCAGCGGCAGGCCAAAGGTGATGTCCAGGTGCCCAGGTGATGAGGGAAAATGTTGTAGATGAAGATCCAGGGGGGGGGGTATTGATGAAATGATGAATAATCCAATGGTGTGCTGACTCTAATAAAATTTCTCACAGAATTTAAAACTTGGTGGTGTGTGATTTAGTGTAGTGTTCCTGAATTTTATTGTTGAAAAATTAAATTTTATTGACTGGTCCCTCGATCTTCAAATTCAAGCAATCACGATGGTCGCCATTTATAACCGTTGCTTACGTTGGTCAGCTATTTATAACAGTTCTTTAATTAGGCCACAAGATTGGACGTCATTTATAACCGTACTGGGGTTATGAAGATTTATCACTGTAGGTGGGATTTTTAGATGTGTAGTAGTTCTGGAGTTCTGATTAAAATAAGGGGTGCCGGGCGTAGTACTCAGGGGTAGTTATAAGCTAGAGAACTCTTATCTAG
This sequence comes from Ectobius pallidus, assembly GCA_964059195.1. Lineage (NCBI taxonomy): Eukaryota > Metazoa > Arthropoda > Insecta > Blattodea > Ectobiidae > Ectobius > Ectobius pallidus. The sequence goes on from CAXKWD010000007.1 coordinate 93,970,013, forward strand.
GGAAGTGGCTAGAGAAAATCGAGATAACAGTCAAAGGGCGGTGTCAGGAATAATGGTAACTAAAAGTTGAGTCGTCTTTTCAAATTAATATATATTTTCCAAAGTTTAGTATTTGCTGAAATGCTGAATTAATCGATTTAGTTCTATTAGATGATGTAAGTCCTGATATTTAGTAGTATTTAGTACGTCGTTAAGGTTCGTAAGTAACACTTTGTAACTTGCTAAATTGTAATAGTAATTACTTCACTTGTACGCGCCGTTGAACACTTCTATTTACTTTCACATTTACTCTCTCGTAGTTTCTATTTGTATCGCGCGGATAATAATGTTCAATCTTACGTTCACAATTAAGGTTTCGTAATAATAAAATCAATGTCTTTACCAAATAATATAAATTACGCGCTTCGACGCTGCTAATAACTTCTATTTCTATCGCGCGGATTATAACGTTTAAATATCAATATATTGCAAAGTTACTTGAGTTTAATAATGTTTAACGTGGTCTTTTGTCTGAAGTGTGTCTTGAAGTTCTTTAGTCTAAGCTGTCGTGTGATCAATAGATGACGAGATGTCCGTGCTTTCTGCTAATATCTTTGTAAGGGGTAGTGGGGGTAAGTAGTTCCAATTGGTTGTGTCTGTGTCTAAGTCTTCTCTGATTGGGGTAAGGTAGTTTCTTCTGCTATCCGATTTGAAATATATTCCGTTTTTCGTCGTTGAAACAGGCAAGTTGCATCGGTCATTAATTACTTGAGCTGTCAAAATTGGCTAGGCGCCAGCCGGGCGGCTCAAGACGAAGTAGGCGGTACTAGGTTTATGTTTTTATCAATAACTCTGATAACTGAAAGTTATCATAGTTCTGGTTATTTAATCCTGATGGGCTATTTTACGGGGCTTCCAATGGTATTAATTTGTAGTGGGTGTGATAAAAATGAAAAGAGTTATTAAGGTTTTTATATTAAAATGATGGAACGGGTTAATAAAAAGTTATGTGTAATATATCAAACTGTAGGGGCTGTTATTGGCTATTGATGGGTGTAATTGATTTCCTTGTCGCTTTTTTCTTAATGGAGTAATTAATGTTTGAAGTTAGGTGTTATATGGGGAATGAATGTTTGAAGTTAGGTGTTATGTGTGGAAGTATAAACAGTAGGGTGCGTATTGTCAATCGTACAGGGGCTATATATGAGATTGTCGTCTGTGTTGAGTACAAAGTACGGTTACACATCGTATTTCAGGTGGGTTTTTTTCTCTGCAAAACAAGTCTGCAAACTGTACTTCATATTGCACAAGTTTACAGCCTTATTAACTAAACAGAAAATTTGTTAACTAATAACTGCAGTGGGTGTAGTAATTGATAGTCTATTAATAGAATTCAGTTTGCTTTCATTGTGAACTTCATATAAATGGTGGTAGACATCGAATGATTATTCATAATTTCAACAAATAAAGACAAATATTTTATCGACCCTTCCAAATAATTTCGTCTCATCTCATCTAATTGAGGTAACACTACTCAGTGCCCAGTAGCCTATTTATGGCCGGGATGCCCAAATTAGGCGGTAGCAAAGAATGTCAAATTTGACCTTGCTTCCCAGTGGTTAGAAATTCAGTGTACCATTCAGAAAGATATTAACATCAATACCTTCGCAGCACAACTTATAACGGAATACAGGTAGATCACAGTCCTATATTAGAATCGCTGGCGTAGGGTATACCACAAAATCCGAATATTGTAGATGTGGAATTAAAAATCAATTCTTTACTATATCTTTCGATAAGTTTGCCTGATCGCAGAAATTAATTTTTTTTTTTAAGTTAAACTAACTACTATAGTATTATAATTTGAACTTAATGGCAATGTAGTAAGCATATTGGCCTTATCCCTGACGTCTTCAAGATACGCTTTCAGGCTATCACCGTCCTAGTAAAGAGATATGTCGAACCAGGAAGATTTGCCTTCCATCATTTCTTCCAAAGATCTTAATGACAAGGCCGAAGACTTCTGGCATAAAAATATTATTACATCCGAAATACACTCTCAACAGGATTAGAATATCCATAGAGATGCATAGGTTCAAATCCTTTTCCAGTAGTAAGAATTCCGATCAGTCTCTCCTTTTTTTCTGTAGCTTATAAGCTATAATTAAACATATAATTATATGTTTAATTATTTTCACTCTGTTTTACATTATATATGGTAGGCCTATGTATTAATACCCTTCAACAAATAAATTTTCGTGTACAGTTTACATTACACCTACTTGTCTATAACTATAATATAATTGTACGAATACCAGAACTTTCTTGATTAATATCATAAAGTAATTTGTATTAAACCTGTGGTATAGATGTTACCGGAGAATTTAGGCAGTACTAGAGTTCATTTCCTTCGTCTCTGAAGTGTACCATTCTCTGCAACTTTGTCTCTATCCCTCAAGAGAAACCGGGGAGGAAAACCTAAAAGAAGATTAGGAAAGACAGGGTATTATGGATGACAAATGCTCACAAATAATAAATAAGGCGAAGATGTCTGGTTACTTCAGTACAGGAGATCAGACCCTCTTGGTCGATAACTGGTGGATGAATGGTTTGAGAATTGCAGTTATAATAAGCATCAGAAATAGTAGCTCTGCGATTCTCATGGGAAAGTTGTATCTACTGTACTTTGACTCCACGATTGAGAAATGCTGAAGAAACCATCTAAACTCAAACTTTTCGAGAAGTGATTTACAGTTTGTACATCTACCTGTTAGTGATAGGATAGCTTGCTTCCTTTTAATTGTAATAGCTTAGACTATAATAGGAGTTAGAAACACTATAAATTGATGCAAGTATTATTCTGAACGACTTGAATTTTTCTCGATGCATGTTATTTCTGCACTGGTCAGTCAAGTTTTGGAAAACTCCCCCAACTTAGAGTTCACCATCAAGGATCTGAATACCAAATCCAAAATGTGCCTCTATTTGTACACTAAAACTCTTACTGTGGTCTTCGGAATGAACTTGGAGTCAAATGTAGGAAAGAAAATATAGGCCTACAGTTTTCCAACACTTCAACTCAACTGGTGAGTGATAATACCTCACGAAGAAGTAGTATGGCCCGGGCGGCTTGGGTTGCTTAAATCCTAAAAGGGAGAGGTGAAACTAAGATAAAGAAGATATAAAGAAATAAAGAAATAAAAAAAGAAAGAAAGAAAGAAAGAAAGAAGTAGTATAATATAGTCTATGGCTTGTGCGAATTTTCTGAGCAATCAAATTACGTAAATTAACTCCGTGGCTGTACATCGTATGTAGGGGTAGGGCCTACTATACGACGCTGTACCATCTACCTCCATTTTCCGACTTCGCTGGTATATGGCAGGGTTGATCAGGTTGACGAAACTCGTGTCCATTAATGGCGATATTCATAGCTATCTTATCCGTGCAAATTACATACACATGATAGATTTGTTTTGGATTACATGTTATAACTGTAGGAAATGATTTAAAATGCCATTCTTAAGACCCATAGCCTATTTGATATTTACCTATAACGTTTAGCATTGCCTCGGATAACGACCAATCACGGTCGTTTATCTTATAATATGCTTGCTAGAAACACTAGGATGCTATTTTATCTGATAAAACATCAGCTCGTTACTGGAAACGTAAGGTATCAATGTGCAGTGATTAATACGTCACATGCTGCCAGTGAACATAATAAAAACACATTATTTTATACAAACATAACTTATTTGGAAATTGAAAGAATTTCGATTCGGTTCAAGCCAGTACGTGTGCATTTATTCAGTTCTGATGTTAGCTTGTCTGAATTAAGTTAACTACTTCTCGTTCTCACTATTCGTAACATTGCTAGAATCTGGCAATTCATTCGATTCATCGATTGTTTATACGTTTAGTATGCCTCACAGCTGACGAATAATGATTTAATTTTAAACAACACAAGTGAGGAAGCCACCGATGCAAAGACAAAGAAATATAATCTTTTCTCTTTTTCGTTTCTTTCTGTATCTCTGAGTACTTTCTACCTCTCTCTTTCAAACACACATAATACCGTTGCAATAACTGAAGAAGTTCTTTCCTCGGCTTTTATTTATTTCCATTTTATTTTGTATTTGTCTATTCCTACTTTTGTTTTTTACTTTTAAATACCTGCTAATAAATTAGAATAAATGGCTGTGAACTTTTCATACTTTACGGTAAACGCAAATGCTGCGAAGTAATTTCAATCAGGGTTAAAATTATATGCCTTCAATGAACAAATACAGCAGAGCAGACGGACGTTAAACTCCTGATACCCTCAGGGGCTAAATACGTACAAACCTACCTGAATATTAAGTTATATGTGTGAAAATTAGAATACTGTGAACATTGACTGTAGCGTATTTAGTTAACCACAGAATTATTGTGTATTATATCTAACCATGTACAGAATACCTCTATGCACAAAGCAATAATAACGTATACTCAGGTCGGCCTGGTTGGCGCAATCTGAATGGCGCTGACTTTCTTATCCCAAGGTGGCGAATTCCATCCCGGCCCAGGTAGATTGCATTTATGTTTGCATAAATGTGGCAGACCCGTGTCAGTAGAATTACAGGCATGTAAAAGAACTCCTTGCTGGACAAAATTCCGGCACACCGGTGACAGGAACAGACCTAAGTTGTAGTACATCCCCGTCGTTAAATAACCTTAAAACCAACCTGTAGGTTTACTCGTAGGATAGTGTAAGGTGCATTATGTCTTTTTTTCACAATTTTACATAGGCCTACAGGAATTAGATAAATTCTCACTTAGACCTACTGCTGTCGGTAGCCTATTACCGGTTCCAGTAAATGAGCAAAAGATACACGCACGGTTTAATGAGAACAAAGTAGGTTTATTCTTCAATAATAATTTCGGTGGACACTTCAGTATTAAATGAAAATGTATTTTTTTTTACTAGCATGGTTAAATAATACAATAAAATATTCATGAGCATCTAAATAGTAATAATTCGAAAGGACATTTTTAACGGAGGTGCTTTAATTACGAAAAAAAAAATATTTGGGTTTATTATTTTTCGTCCGCAATCTGTACCCGGGTGCAATGAGTATCAAATTGCCAAATTTTAGAGATCATAAAATAAAATTGGCTTTTAATGGTCCTAATAGACTTAATATAAAGTTGATACATTTTTGTATATACATCAGGAAACTACCTTCCGGTCTTCGATTAAATGTGTGAGATCTGTGACGTTGACACATTAGTAAGTGATTTCCGCAGTAGGCCTACCTAGTAATTATTCTCCTGTGTTAGGAGAATCTATTGCATATTTATGCATTATCTGAAAGTCCTACTGACACTTGGAACAGTTGTGAGTCAGCCAGTATCACATTTATTCACCACAGGCAAGTGTTTTAATTATTCACTCTTGAGTGAGTAGGCGTGGCAGCGTAAGAATCATAGCAATGGGGAGGGAAGAGAAAACAATCTCTAGACACTACATAGATGGGGCGGTACTGGAAAGACATACAATCATTATAGCTGAGAAGTATTCTGACTTCCTTTCTGGCATTAACTGAATGAGTGTTCAACTTTCCTAAGGAAGAAAGGAAGGGAAAAAAACACGCTCACGAATAAACATACACATAGGCTTACACACATACACTCATGCACATAATATTCACACTAAAATCCACAAAGCCCAGTAAAATCCATCCAAATTAGTTTGTGCATGATTGGCATATTTCTGATTAGCATATTCCTGATATCCCCACCATCTCCCTGATTCATTCTCTTTCTTTTCAGCTTTTGGGTTTATATAACAAACTTGGATATACTCGTATATGCAACATGAACCACATATTATTGTCTCTGTTATACATAATGAGAATATTATAGGAGAAAAATTCCTCTGGCAGTGGAATTCGAACTCAGGACCTTTGGCTATCCGTGCCAATGCTCTACCAAGTGAACTAAGCCAGAATTAACTTCACAGCGCCAGATGGCACCCCTGTCCTATGACTGATTGCCCTTAATGGTCTACCTCATTGACAGAGGCACAATAATTAGTAATTTTTGTGACCGGGCTTCCACCATTATTGTATAGTTAAGATTCAAGATGTATATATATATATAATGAACCACAGATTATTGCCTCCGTTGGACATACATGATAATATTATAGGAGAAAAATTCCTCTGGCACTGGGATTTGAACCCAGGATAAGCCAGAGTTCACTTCACACCGCCAGACGTAGAGCTCAGTTGGCAGAGCATTGGCACGGATAGTCAAAGGTCCTATAACTTAATCAAAGACTAGGTAATAATATAAAACTTATCCAAAATCGTATAATGAATCTTCTTAGATAACTGGAGAGTTAGAATGACATTTGCGATGAAACTTCTGTGGTAAATTGCCGAGACTAAAATACGACTTTTATAAAAAGAAAGTTTACAGTTGTAATGTGCATAGATTTGAAAATGACTTTTCCATCTCGACCCCGAAATGATGGAAATGAGTAGCCTATGTATGAGATCAGAGTCCGCGCTTGGAGTGCTGCTCACGAATCGATAATCCATTATGAGCAGCCGAGAGTGCGAATTAAATTAAGATAAGGGTAAAGTGAGAGGTGGTGGTATTTTATGTTCTGTTGGCTCTAATGGGCGCACCAATGTGTTTCTTAAGGCACATGCTGCTTTTATTGGCATTTTCATGTACTTTGATGTAACTTTACTATCTTAGCTGATATACAAAATACATTAATACCTTGTAAGCATTCGGGTCATACCGTACGTGTTTTGTAGCCTCATTACCAGGGCTAGGAATTATATGTACTAAAAAATGTCAAAATATGTACATATATATGTACTAAAAAATGTCAAAATATGTACATATATGTACTTAAAAATGTCAAAATATGTACTAAAAATGTCAAAATACGTACATATATATGCAAATATATTTTGTAAAATATGGACATCAAAACAAATTTAACCACTAGACACTACATTTTGTTAGTTTTAGAACCTATAAAAATACATTACAAATACTAGATTCATAAATTAAATTATTCAATTTTTTTTAGATCACTTACTTTATTTGTATTCATTCATTGATTATTTCTGCTACCATAACAATATGTCACAAAATGTTGTTTTAAATTTTCAAAAGTGATTTGTATTGGCTGAAGCTTTGTTCTACTGCACATGAAGTGATTGGCGCGTGTTTAAAATTCACTGATTCTAGTTTTACATTTGACGAGCTACTTAAGATTGCACTGATTTTACACATTTCTTCAAAGCCTGGATTTCTTGAAAACACATTGTCCACTTTACATTTGATAATATCGGCTAAATGTCCACGTATACATTTGAGTTCATGAATCATGTTTTTCACAATGTCAATATTTCCAGGTATGTGAGATTATTATTTTGTAGTTTCTGAATTACAAATTTTGATTCAATGTAACACAAATCATTTTTCACACATTAATTTCTGTACATAACTGTAAACTTATCCTGTGCTGCCATATTTTCTGTCACCGAAAACGACAATTTTATATAGTTATTACTCTTAAGAATGAAATATGTATGAATATTGCATTAAAATCACAAAATATGGACAAATATTTATTTTACATATAAATATGTACTAATGTCAGAAATATGGAAAAATATGTAAAATAAATTTGTTTAATTTGAATAGAGGAAAACATAATAGATGGAGATAAGTGAAAAAAATGTGTCTATATATGAAATTAAGAAATATGTAATTACATATAATTCCTAGCCCTGCTCATTACTGTGCTCTTCATGCAGTTTTCGTTGTAGATTTTCACATTTCTGACAAGATTTCGAACTTAGAACTTTAAATCCAACATTGTATTGTTTTCATGATTCAAGAAAGTATGTTATATATTTTCAAACATTAGGCTACATTGAAATTTATTAGTATTTTATATTTTACACTTTAAATACAAAATATACAAATTAATATCACTATATACAGCATCATAGTATTTTAAACATGCAATATTTTAAAGACCTTATACTTTATTAGTAGGCTACTATATTTTTTAATGTTTTACATTTACATTTTTGCTGTACATGGAAAATTAATCTGAGGATAAGTATAGATATAAATCACTCGTACTGATAAACGATTTGATGGAAATCATATACTGTATTTAATAAATAAATATACTAAATTACAAAGAATTAAAATAGTTTGTATGATAGAAAGAGTTTTCTAAAAGAGAAGATTTGAGCATAATTCTTAATTTTTAAAAGAGACTACGTGAAAGGGGAGTAAATTAAATACCATAGAACATAGTAGTGTGGTGACAATTTGAAAAGATGGGTAGAATGATTACACAATTTTTATTTCGTGAATGGTAGTCATAATTGATTTCGAAAACTTAATCGATCATTGTCATTACTAATAAGAATAAGCAAAAAGGGCACCTTCAAAAGTAATCATACTGTACAAGGGAACGGGATTATTTTGGGTTTTGTTAAGGAAAGAGTAAATACTTCTCTGAAATTTGCAAGATCTCCTAAAACCGACAATTTTTGCTATAGAATTTTATTTCAATATGTCTGCGTCTATTTTATCCATAATACTATCAGCCTACCTAATTAAATGGGTCCATGATGTGCCTCAGTCTAATAAATTCTTCAGTCATGAGCATAGTTCGGAAATCTCGAGAGGTTCTTGCTGACTGCTTAATGATTGGTAAATTGTAGCATTACGATTCTGGCAGCAAACTTGTTTTTGGCATTCAGAAAGCCAGATTCAGTGGAAGAGCAGCAATATTAAGACCATGCAATGTACGAAGTACAGTTGACTTAACATGAAGTGACTGAATAATAATTATGCTACCCCTATAATGAACGCTCTTCACAATTTGGCGTTGCTTAAGCTGGCTGCAAAGAACTGCCCATTCCGCTGCCTCTTGGATGCAGTAAAACAGAGCTATTGGTATTGCCATTGGTACATAATTTTTATCTCGTTTAACTATTCCAATTAAACTAATCAGACATTCGTGACTTCTTTCTGGTATCTGAGCGTTTTTATTTCATTTGACGGTTATCATCAGCAACTGACTCCTTTGTTGCCAATGTTGCAGTAAGAAAATTTATTTTAGAACTGGTCATACAATGTGTGTGATGTTTATTCGTTTAGAATGTGTTTTCATATATAAATAAGTGGATTTTATCCTGAAGAAGGATGTCTGGAAGTATTTCTTATAAAAAATAATTTAGAATAACATGGCATAACTAGGCCTATTGACCTAGTTTGAACGGTGCTGTTGCCAGTGTTAATTACTATTGTATGTTTACTTTCAGGTACGTGAACGTATCGCCATTGGTTTAGCATTTATTATGGCTACACAAAATAGTAAGTACCGACAGTTTGATGATATCTCTTATAGTGTTCTAATAGCGTGCAGTAGGCTTGAGCATTTGATGGGCTAATTCTTATCTACCGGTATGTAGGTCATTTACGCAAGAGTTGATTTTGGATTACCTTGAATGAATGCAAAAATTTTTGTTACTATCATGAGTTAATCACCAAAATGTTCGAGATTTGGCAACAATACTGTTCTTCTTGATTGGGAATCAATGATCAGGATATGTATTGTAACTCGATGATTGACCACTGCAATCAAAGGCATCTACAAATAAAATTAATAATAATAAAGAAGTGCAGCAACTCGTGGATGTTCATGTTCAACAAATGTGTTATTCGTGTTTTAACTCCCTTATGTTGGCAATTTTCAATATCCTTGCCCGTTTAGTGTTTGCCTGGGTATGTTTACAACAATGTTGTTGTCAGTCCCATTTCCATCATGAAATTAGTGTGAACAGTAAGCGACTTTAGAATTCATTGGTTGGTGCTGAAAATGTTTAATATCGTGGCCAAAGTTCGGTGTCTTTGAAATATCATGGTGATGCTGTGAAGAAGATTCTGTTGTGGCCGCTATCAACATTGTAGGACGTAGTCAGTGGTTGCTATTGAGGGGCTGACTGGCATCGCCCTCCCTGTATAAACGTAGTATTTAAATTTAAAAAATGTATTATTGTTAGTTTTATTTACTGCATTCATTAATACATTTAATTATTTATTCACAGATACATTGTAAATATCATCGTTGTTTCGTTGTTATTATGTTATCGAGACGCCAAGGATTAATAAAGGATAATGCGCAAAATGGGCGTAGTTCATTCTAGTAATACTAGACCTATTGCATTTGCGGAATCGTAAAGATCCACAATGAAACTGTAACAAAAAACAGAAACAAAAAACAAAAAGAAAACAAAAAGTGAAATGCTGTCAGCAAAGTTGTATAGGCCTATGTTCTAAAACTATGTGGTACTTGTAATTTGCTTCTCTGAGAACATGATGAAACAGAGTCACTAAGTAAGTAATAATATTATGTTTTCTTGGAAGTAATGTATATGTCAGAGCATGTATCCTACTCTAAAAGATCACATTGAAAATGCAAACGTTCTCAGAGGAACTTCGAAAACAGTACAAAATGAGTTATTAGACTGTATACTGCACATGAGTAGAGAATTCATTTTAAAACAATTAAACCCATCTTTCTATGGTTGTATAGCTGATTAAAATAATGCTCTTGCTGTGTTATCTATTAAAAACAAATGTCGTAGGAAATTAGTGATAAGATAAGCATTTTCAACATCAAATTTAAAACAGATTAATTAAATACAGAATTTATTCTTTTCATTTTGACATTCTCTTACTTCGGCGCGAGATGGAATTAGTGGGGGCAGCTAAAACCTGTCGCGGCGATCAGCATCCCGATGGCTGGTGAAGGCCGCGTGCTTTGCTGTAGCTCCATGTTTGATTCGTATAGTGGAGGCTAAACCTATGTAGACAGTCGGGATGCTTTGAGGATTAATCCATTGTCTGGCACTTAAGGAGCGGTATGGTATTGACTGAACGGCACTCGTCTGCTGCCCACGTGGAGTCATAGCTTAAATGTCAAAAATTCAGAAATTAGCGCTGATTGGTTGCACACGAAATTCTATTGGCTGTCAGGCAAGTTCAACGCCCAAGAAACTCGCTGAAAATCCAGAATATACAATTCTATTGTCCAAGACACCCTCATTTCAAGTTATTTACTGCGGATTATAAGGGTCTGTCGGCATTGCCTTGAAGAAAGTTGTATATGTAGAAGTTGCCTCCACTATACTGATTTATTCTTTAAAGCTAAAGAATATGGGTCATAACATATTTTCACGTTATGTTAAGCCTGTTCTGTAAGAACCTTCCTTTTAATGATTTCGGTAGTGCAGCTTGCCTGTGAGAGTAATAACAAGTTGCATGTGTTCTAAAAATATGTCACACAATGGAAATTTTGTAGATAATATGATATTGGATTTAGGTGTAAGTAACTCTGCAGATAATAGAATACCGGCTCCTGTACTTAACGAATTCTTTTGTTTTAGTTCTGCTGGATTAAAGATCCTTTCTTTTCTTTTAAATTAATTTCAAACGATTTGCCTATAGTATTATAATGGGTATTAGGGGGATTCACTTTAAAGTTGACCCATATTCACAGCACTTTAGGGTGCAATCTGTAATGTGGTGCAGAAAAAGTGGGGTTAGGTGTAGTAGAGTTTGTTCGTGTTGAGGTTATGGTCGGTAATCTTTGCTTTATGAAACTCTGCGGTTAGTTAGTGGGCCACGAGAAGCTACGTGAAGCGTGGGAACAACTTCACGACTGTGGGATTAACTCAAAGCTTGCAACTACCGGAAGTGGATTAGTTTGCGCTTCCTCGACTGGGATAACAAACGCTAGAATTCAGTGGCGTGTGTGGTACTTTTCCGATTTCTGTGATTATGCCCCTTTGTAGAGACCAGTTGAACCGCCAACAGGATCTAGCTGATATTAGTCCACTCATCTGCAATTTCAATTTATTTTCTAACCGTTTCAGGGTTAGTCTTAGAAAAGGTTACTGAAAAGTAGATTGGTTAGTGACTTATTATCTTTATTAATCGATACAAACTATGCAGTAACAAAGTAAACAGCAAAAAAGTTGACATTACCTGCAGAATTGTGTTAAAATTAAATTGAGCTATTTGGCTTTGGCCTCACCTATAACGGATGGTTATGCAATAAATAGTCAATCTATGAAAATTCTGATCTCATATTAGTTTATTTTTTATTTTTATTTTTTTTAAGTTCAGGAGTATTAATACTCCCTTTAGCATCGAGACCGTATCAGGAGTTCAGGTTCTGTGTATATACAGTAGGCTATGCAACTATTGATTGTTAGCTGTTTGCTATTGTTGGTGTTTTTATCGGCAAATTTAAATTTATATTAATTTAAATGAATATGGTACAGGTTGAAAATACTAATTCGGCATTTGCCTTTAAGACTGGGGAAACCATTAAAAAAAATGTCAAATTGGCCGGCCACAGGATTTAAACCTAGGCCCTCCCGAATGCGGTCCCAAGAAGTTACTATCTAATAGTTTTTTTTTGTGTAATTCATGTAGGCCTATAATTTATTTCAATGCATATAAAATTTTACGCGTATTCAGAATTACTTACAATATTCAGTAATTTGAAATAAAATGGAGGCATATATATAAAATTCAAATATATCCTTAGATTACTATATAGTAATCTAAGGATATATTTGAATTTTATACTATTGAACAGGTAAATTCTCTTAAATTAAACGATATATTATTTTATACCAATAAATTAGGTAAGAGAGTATACCGGAAATGTAGGGTAGTAAAAGACCTCTTACATGGTGGAAAGATAATAGCCTATTCGTTGGTAGTTGGAGAAAACCTAGACAATTAAAATAATAGATGGAATAAAGTGTTCGGAAATTAAATTCAAAGGAATTATTTTTAAAAAGTGATAAAAATATTTACATAGCAATGTATGATAACTTTAAAAGTAATAATTCCCAAACAGTATAGACATGAGTCAACTGTATCCAATGACGTTTTATAGTTTTAACACATTAAAATGTATTCGTTTTTTAAATGAGTTGGTGGGGTCAATACATCTTTACTTAAAAGTATTTTACTTAATGTTCTAAGGGCGTCCGTATCAAGAATTTTAAACGTAAGTATAAAATATCATCTTATATAATGTAAATGTTTTCCGCCAATAAATGTTTTCAATATACATTTGTTTACATTTAGTAACGCTGAAATACTCAAAGAATTCGAGCGAACGGAAATTTTCTTGTATCTGGGTTTTAGTAAATACGTTTGCTTATTATTTTTGTGAGTTCAGCACTGGAACGTCAGAGATTACACTTTAGGGAAGCTGTTCAGCAAAAAGGTCGATTTCTGCAATCTCGTAATAATTATAAGTAGTTCTAACGAGTAGAGTTCCTACTGGCCACTCTGAGGGACAATTACCAGAAGCAGATTTCTAACCAATTACCATATAGATTAATAACAGTTGAATTGTCTGTAGTATATACACAGTTTAGTGAGAAAGGTTATGACTTTAGTGCTCCTTTAAAACAAGTGGTCTAACCAGAGAATGAAACTCTCCTCTTTCTTTTGTGGATGCAATTACGGTAGATTGCTTCATTTTTAATTTCTGCACACCTTGCAGACAGTACGACGGGACATTAGTACGTAGAGGCAACCGCATCCATTTCCGCAGGGAAGTTTCATCATAATTGCCCTACAAAGTAATACAAATTAAGAATAAATGGTCTTGGAAAATTTAACGAAGTGTGAAGTTATATACGCTCCGGGGTGTTTCTCAATAAGGCCAATAATCTTTGGCATCAGATGAAAAAAATTTGTTTAGTTTCTCTTGAGACAGCTTCTTTTGTTGATAGGTCTATGACAAATACTATGAACATTGGGCATCATTCTCATTTCTATACCTGGACTCCCTGTGCTCAGCATGATTGTTCCGTATCATTTTTTACTTTGGTTACTTCCTGTACGATATTATTCTTTAACTTAATCTGAAAACCACTTGAATGAAATTCTGCTAAAATATAAGATAAAGCAACTGGGTTAAAAAGAGAGAGAATTGAATTGATTTTATTTTAAATAGGCCTATTCTATTATAAGCGTAGAATTAATGAGCTCCTTTTAGGCATACAATCCTAGAAAATTGCAAATAACAAATTACAGAATAATAATAATTGCAGATACAAATATTGGATATAAATTATAAACCTTAACCTAATAGTATAATCAAGTACTGTAGTAACCAAATATAATATGGTAAGAGTAAACTATAATATGCTATACAGAACTACAGAATTAGGCTATAGAAGATAAAAAGATACACCAGGATTCATAAGGGGTTATGAAGTGATTTACTAAACGTTTCTTTTGTTGTAGCAAAAGTGTAACTTCGATAATAATACAGATAGAGTTCATTGTATAATCGAAAGGCCATGCATATTAAGGATTTAGGCTACTGTATTAAATTTAGTAGTGCGGTGTCTAGGAATTTGGAGTGTGTTTGAGGTAAATCAATTGGAACGATCATGTATTTTTTGCTTGGGGATGAAAGATTTCAACGTGTAAACGAGACTTCTAAGTTATATTTAATAATTTTAAGAGTTAGCAGTGCAATGACAAGGAACCTCCGTTCTTTTAGTTTTAGCCACTTTAGTTGCAGGAAGGGAATTGCAGCATTTTGTACAAATTGAATAGAATTGAATAGAGTTTCAAACATTTTCTGTACGTTAATCGGTAAGTAAAATAATCTGCTTACATCAAATGGCAAAGTCTGGATATTGTTTCTAAATAAACTGCCTTTCTAGGTATGCAGCCATTCTTCTCTAATTCATCGTTATTTTTGTACTATGCATTTTGCTCCACCTTGTATTACGCTGGATTCTGTGAATGCTTGAAACTGCTTTGTTTGAGGTGACTTGGACATGATTATTCCATGATAACGTAGAGAGAGAGAGGGAGGAGGGGGAGGGAGAGAGTGCGATTCAGTAGATGAAAAGTGTTCGCTGCCATTTTCAGTGATTGATTGAAACTAACAACCTTTCTAAAATGTTGTTTATTAAAATAGCTTAAGAAGGCGAACACATGCAGTCGTGAAATGCAAAATTATGAAATGTCAGATAGATAATGCTGAACGATAAAATACTATGTACTTAACCAAGAAGTCCACGAATAGTCTGTAATCCCGAATGAAAAGTTCTCGATTTTTTTTCTTTTCATTTTAACTTCTGGAGGTCTTGACCAGGGTACGAAATCGAGATGCCATGTCCATAGAGTTTTCTGTCTCACTCTTTCATTTTCCACAATATTTCACGGTATGAACTTAATAAAATCATGTAAACTGATGTAACAAAGTGCCAGATTGAGTTAGTTAATAATCCAATATCTGAAAACTTGTGTTTTATATTCATAGCTCCTAGGTGAAGTCTTATATTCTTTACTTTATAGCCTATGTCATGCGTTTGTTTAATCAATGACAATGGCAACTGCAATATGCATAAAAAAAGTCATTTTCTAATTGATCTCCGAATTAAGCTTCAGATCAATTAATTTAGCCGGGCTTATAGAAAAACAAAGGTCTTAAGTTTTATATGCATGCGTGAAAGAATATGTGGGTAGTATTATTTTTCAAATCCCAGTGTATTGCACCTCTCAAAGCCTTATATGAACACTGCAAACTGTATTGTTGTCATGAGAACTGAATTGCATTTGATGAATATTTTAACAAATTAGGCCCCTAAATGGGCATTGCTCCGGTACCAGTCAAACTATTTGGTCAAAAATCAATAGTCTTCGTCCCATGGACGTTATATAAATGCCTATACCAAGCTTCTTTAAAATCCGATAAAACGTACTCGGGTTATCGCGCGTACAGACACACGGACGGACAGACACTTCCCGTCCACCATACAATTTCATAAAGTTCCATACTGGCACTTAATAAACGGCTTAATAGAAACCATTTCTGGTATGTGACAATTTATTTGCAGTGGCACGAATAAAATGTGGAATTGTTTAGAGAACGGTCACCACTCGCTCGGCGCTTAGGAGATGAGCTTTAGGAATCTGGCGGCTGGCTATTTCAGACTCGTGGCGGCTGCTGTTGGGTTTGGACCGGAGCCATCCGATGGATAAAGATATAGGATTTTTTTTTATATACGCTATCCCTAGTACGTTTATTGATTCCTTCATCCAGTGTTGCGCTCCAAGGATGGGGAGGAAAGGGTTGACAATATGTGCTGGAGCTCGAAGTCCACTCTCCATTCCCTACAGCTGTTTCCAACACTAACAACACCCAACTCCATTTTAACATTATTCCCTTACAAGTTTTTCGCGCTTTCAACTTCGCATTTTAGCACCTCATTCGGTCAATAAAAAATGAGAGAAATCAGATATCCTTCCAGACGGATTCCTGTTAAAAACAAGAAAATGAAGCCACACGAGGACATTCCCCATTTTCTTCAGTTCATTTATTAATTTCAACTGGTGGAGTTAGAGCCATAAGGTTTTCTCAACCACTCGACCAGGAGAAAATACATTGATTACAAGAATTATACAACTTATAAAAAATATAAGTTCTGAAAGATATAATAAAAATAAATACAAGTTCGAATTAACGGGATTTGTCTTAATATGCACGCACTGTTCTTTAAAAAAAGTTGTATATGGGTAAAACTATAAATATCTATGTTTTTCTTAAATAATAGGCCTATATATTTTTTAACAACTTCATTTTAGTTTTAATACTGCTGTATAAGTAGACCTAAGCTTTTAAACCTAAGAACAGTTGTAGGATAAACAAAAAAATAATAATAATAATAATTGACTGATTGTTCAGTACAAAAATAATCAGAGTGGGGAACGAGCGGGATTCAGATTAACGGAACTCTTCTGTACTAACTAATATGTGAAATTAAAATAAAAGAATACTATATTAACTATGAAGGCTGAGAAATTATTTAATTCTTAACCTTTTCGCTGCTACTAAGGTAGGCTACATAATGCTTCGCCGAAAAATTTGCATAAAGGCGGTGATATAAATGTAATAGGTTAATTCTTTGTCTTAAAAAATAAAGATATTTAACCACATATTAAAATTTTCATTTGTAGAAATCAGCTGTTCCAATATAATTTTCTTTGTTGATTTCAAATTTATAATCCACTGGCGATTCTACTTACTGAATGCTTATATTAATATATAAATTTAGCTCTGAAAGAATTAATATTATTCAGTAATTCTAGGGTGTCTATATAAGTTACTAACTTCAATAAATTGCGCTTGAACTCCGATAACTTTGGCAGCTTCCGAGATAGCTAGGCAGTACGTTCCAGGCTCGAAATGCTATTGGTGTAAAGGAATACGAATAGTGTGAAATATTGAGACATGGATAGTACGGGAACAAGCTTTACTGCTACCTAGGTATATGTGATAAAACACTAAAATATCTAACCTAATTGTTTCTTATGGAGGTTACAATTTTTTAACCAATTTGTACTAGCAAAAAGAATTACGGTATGCCTGTATTCTATTGTTTGATAAATCTACGCCTCGGGATCACCGCCTTTAATTTCTTTCCGAAGTTAAGTTAGATGCGATTTGTGCCCCAATAAGACCCAGACCCGAGTTAAATAATTATTTATATTTAAAAAAAGGAAGGATAATGAAGAAAACACATTTCGAACGTTATATTTTCCTTCCGCATCGGACTAGGTTGGAAATAATATATACATGTTTTTATTTATACTGTATTGCTATCCCATGGAGAATTAAAAATTTCCGTTGTCTGCGAACAACCTATATCTTTACAAATGTTCGTTTAAAAGCTATTAGTATCCTGCCATTATTTATAATAATCCCATCGGGGACATGAAATTAACTATAGGAGACAAGCGATCACTTTACCTTTCACTAGGGATAGGGTTCGATATTTTACGTTGGTTTTTATATTAGTTTTGTTTCTGGATGCGGATTCCAGTAGCAACATGGAATAGACTTGATTTTCTTAAATATATAGTGTGTTTCAAAAGATCGTATACAACGTTTGGGGGATGATATAGGAGGTAAAATGAAAGACTAACTTATTTTTAGCTGACGTATTTCTAACAGATGCGCCATTAAGGTGCAATTTTATTATTCTTACAAGATTTTGGCAATAATGCATTGCTAATAATGCAATCGTACCTTCTGTAAGAAGCAAATAAGTAACTACTCGCAGTACCATACACGTTGGTAAACGATTCGTCTCTGACCACGACACACTGTTGTCAAAAAAAAAGTGGAAAGTGATTTACGACAAACCAAGGAAAGCAACATGTAAGGCCATTTCGCGGGAGAATGGTGAACTTTCAGTGCAGTGGGATTGACCTCTAACCTCACATATAAACAGATTTCATTGGCCTATCTCTGTTTACAAACACATTACCAGCAAAGTTGATTGGAGAATCATTATTTGACTAGAAAAATATGGTTGATCAATTCTGACCAGAGATCTGATCGCCCGTTAACACTGATTGTTGTTTGTGCAACCCAATTGTAACTGATCGCCGATCAAACTCTGGTCAAAATTGGCCGCGGAACCTTTCAGACTCCCTAACGGATAAATGTCGAATCTGTCAGAATTGTGTCACATAAAAATAGTGGTTCATTTTACTTCCTCTATCATCCCCCAAACGTAAACTAGTTTTGAAACACCCTTTATTTGAGTTTCATCTGGCTCTTTAAACTTGTTTATGGTTAGATCAGGATGTATGGTAATCTTTCTTATAAAATAAATAATAATTAAAATTGGATTTACAACTTATATTGTCAGAAACAGAATAAATTCAACCATAATATTTCCCGAAACGCAGTTTCGTTGAGCTCGTCCGCAAAGAATGAAAAAATCCGCTTGGATATCCATGACTATTAATTAAGTTGACTGTTCGGTGGAGGATTAGTTTACAATGAATAGATCATGAGAAGAAAGAAAACACACTAATTTTAAATTTTATTAGTAATTCATTGTATAAGATAATAGCTGACATCACAAGGTATGACTGCTCGCTTGAACTAATAGTAGTAGTCTTGAGTTGTAAACTTTCATCAAACATACCTTATGACAGTTTAGAATCTGGAAGGAAATGTGGTATTTACCAAATCACTGTTACAGTACTCTGTAAAAATGGTTTACCTCTTCTACTACAGTTTACAATCATATTTGATTCCATCATGTTAAATTAACATGCAATTCATCTGCAGTACTGTGAGGCACACTAATTAGTGATTTTTGTGACCGGTACTGCATGTGACATAACTTGTCTGTCAGTGAGGTAGACCATTAAGGGCATTCAATCATAGGAGGAAGGTTCCATCTGGCGCTGTGAATTGAACTCCGGCTTAGCTCAGTTGGTAGAGTATTGGCGCGAATAGCCAAAGGTCCTGGGTTCAAGTCCAAGTGTCGGAGGAATTTTTCTCCTATAATATTCTCATACCAGATGAGACCTGTACTTAGGATATTTTTGTTTGGAATTGATTTGTTTGATTTTGTGATTTTCTTAGCGAATACCTTAGTCCAATATTTTTATTCCCTATATTTTGTATTGAAATTTGACCTAAGAGCCGAAAATTCTTTTTAGCTTTCTAGGAATAGGCCTAGTTCTTTATTTCTTTCTTGATCCATCCCAGTACAATTGACTGGAATTGTGATGACGGAGTTATCTTGTGATTATTTAAAACTGTCATTATTAAAACAGAAGTACCCTACGTTCATTAGTTCTTCAAGTCTTGTAGAAAAATGGTCTCATCAGTCATGGACGCCCATGTCAACAAATAGTCCTTAATTTGATATAAGTTATGAGTTTATTGTGTGATCATTTAGCGTAAGAGCTAAGGGACAAGCATCTTTATTTCTGAAAGACACTTGTCATCATAATGATTCATCTCATGACAGCCAACATTATTATCAGTAAAATTTAGATCCGCTTAACTACACAGGTAAATACCGCAAACAAATTCAGGTATTTTATTCACACGTATAAATTCCCAAGATATGCTATCAGTAATTCTTCCTCGTCAAGTGTTGGTAGTTTTTTGGTTCATTCTGTTAGGTAATATCGTGCTTTCTCGGTGGTCAAAATATGGAATAATTTTCAGTAATATTGTCACTTCTAAGATTTATATCCAAGTTCTTCAACTGAACCAGCTGCATACTAGTTCGGTTCCATCAGATAGACATCTGAAAATTCCGGGGTTCATATGTATATATATATATATATATATATATATATATAACTTATATATTGGAATTTGTTTTATAAATAGGCGAGGCCATTTCAGTTATTGGCATAAGTTCTTGAGTAATCTTCGGGTGCACAACATAAAAATGACAGTACAGATTTGCTATGGTTTCTTTAGAAACTGACGATCTTAGAAGATTGGGTTTTCAGTGTAGTCTATGAATTTGAAATTTTATACGAGCCATGCACACTGGACCTAAGTAATACATATTTTTACCATGAAACCATGACTGGATCATTCAATCAATTCGATTTCAAGTGAAGAGTGCTTTTTCAAGTAGTATCTTGTAGATTAACATAAAGAAAATAAAATATACCGAACCTAACCTCTGTCCGACTATAAAGCAGAACCATGACATTCATTCTGCTAGGGTAAGATGGTATCGTATGGGTTAAAAGTACATTTTTAGGTTAAGTAGTCGTTCATTACTGCTCTAATACTTAACTTGTCCATAATGGTATATGCTGATTATTATTTATTATCCAACAAGAGACCGAGAGCCCTATTTTATCCTGAGGTTTATTAGAGTTTAGTTATTAAAAGTTTGACAAAACAGTAATAAATTAACTAACTAATGTAACATACAAGATGGTAAATTTAATAAAAATAAGAAATGAATTTTGACATTTTTGGAGCTTAATGGTTTCAATGATTAAATTTTCAAGAATATTTTGTTAGTAGCCTATGTATGATATAAAATTCTTGTAGGTCTGAAGTTTCATGAGAATACATGTTAAAGGTTTAGTAAATGTATCGCCTACTGAATTTCGTACCGCCCTTCGAAAGATATTGAACATTGAAACAGTGTATGTACAACACATTCTCGTTCCCTAAAAATGCACTGTTCACGTTCATGTTCCCCAAAAATGCACTCTTCACGTTCACGTTCATGCTCCCTAAAAATGCACTGTTAACGTTCATGTTCCCCAAAAATGCACTCTTCACGTTCCATGTTCCCCAAAAATGCACTCTTCACGTTCCATGTTCCTAAAAAATGCACTCTTCACGTTCCATGTTCCTAAAAAATGCACTCTTCACGTTCCATGTTCCTAAAAATGCACTCTTCACGTTCCATGTTCCTCAAAAATGCACTCTTCACGTTCCATTTTCCTCAAAAATGCACTCTTCACGTTCCATGTTCCTCAAAAATGCTCTCTTCACGTTCCATGTTCCCCAAAAATGCACTCTTCACGTACTATGTTCCCCAAAAATGCACTCTTCACGTTCACGTTCCTTAAAAGTGCACTGTGGGCTCTTCATCCGAAGTCTGGTCAAATATTCGGCAAATTTTTCACGTACAATAAGAATCTAAGTATAAAATTAGCCTTTATAATTTTTGCACTTTTATCATAGATCCTTGGGAAGTATCCTGTTTACGAGGGCACTGAAAACAACCCAGGTCCGTATTTTAGAGTATACTGTTGTGGTGTGTAAGCCTATATGTAAAAGCATTACCTTGACATCAAATAAGGAAGGAAGCTTGGTAGGAATGTGAGAATGTACTGTCACTAAGTTTGAATGAAGCTAAGAAGACTGGTGTTCATCTTCCCACGGCGAGCGTCTTGATAAATCGCTAGTGATGTTTATTTATTCATAAGAGACTTGGTCCTTCCACCATAAATCGTATAAAGAGCTATTCAAAACGGTTCAATTTTTCTTGACAGCAGCAAGAATTGAAAAGGAAATAAGAAAAAACACTTTTTTCCATATTTTATTCAAAGATTTTCTATTCACACGAGGCGGAGAATATTAGCAAAACTACTTCAGCGTTACAAACTTTTTAAAACTCCATTTTTATCTCGAGGAGCAGCAGGAGTGTTGAAATGAGATTTCCATTTCAAGGTGATGCTCTCTTTTTTATTTCCGAAGTTTTAAAAGTAAAAATGAAAATACGTCTTCCTGCTTTAAAACTAATAAAATAATAACAATCGTCTATACTAATAATAAAACAATTATGCTAGAAGTTATCACTTGGGAAAATTGAAAATTGACGTTGGTATAAATAAATGGAAAAGGATAAAATTCTAGCAACGTGTGATTGGCGTAGGATTGTTGATCCTGCCAGAGCTGATTTTACACATTTATATCAACATTCTGGTAAAATGATCGTTGAATTGACAGTTTGAAATCAGTTCGAAAAATTTCAGTGGAATAGCTGGCTTCCATCAGTGACCATTGAAGCACGAGAATAAAAGCATTGCTTTTCAACATAGGCTAAGTCATTAATCTGTGAATCTAATAATTCACTGAATAGTGACAGATAACTTGCTGGATTCCAGGATTAAAGAGGACACGTGTCAAAATGCATATCCGAGAAAGATACTAAAGCTGCTGCTGCTAATAATAATAATAATAATAATAATAATAATAATAATAATAATAATAATTATTGTGAGGCACTTGGTGCATCCCGTGCCCTGTTACTACCCATATGTGATGTGGAGAAATGTAATAAAAAATAATAATAATAATAATAATAATAATAATAATAATAATAATAATAAGTGTATTTATTTGTTGTTAGGCAGGGATATTGATAGTAACAGTGTCAAAACAAGCATGTAGTAATGGCTTTGTCTTAAGCACATTAAAAGGTTAAAGTTAAAAAGCAATCTCCTTAGAGTTAATCTTTAGAAATTCTTCACCAGTTGTACACTTCCTTTGATTTTTTGTATAATTTCTAACTTGGGCTGGCAACATGTTGTAGCATTTAGGTCCTAAATATAAATGAGAATTCGCTGTTTTACTTGACCTAAATAAAATTTACGTTGGTTCAATTCATAATTGAATCTTGTTTGATATACGTGTTCATCCTTTCTAAAAGTATAATAATCTATATTATTATGTACAGGAACTAAGAGGTCTAGTAAACATAGATTAACAACATGTCAAAATTTCGAATTACACAAATAATAGTTTTCAATATTCCCGAATATCACACCTTTTGATAATTCTCTTTTGCAGCATTATTTTTGTTAGAACCTCCCCAAATTATAATTATAATTCCATATCTCGAAATAGACTGAAAAAGTAAAATAAACACATCTCAAATAAGACGTCGGTATACAATTATTTAAAATTTTCATTAAAAAAAAACAATAGACGACAGCCTTGCTGTAAGTTTTTTAGTGTGCTCCAAGGAGCACTTACATAATTTATATTCTTCTCACAACAGCAGCTAAACAAACATTTTTCCACAGCTTTAATTTAATAATGTAGCAGCAGTGGTACCCTAAAAACTGTTCTCAAATATATTACTTTTAATATACACGACAAATGATGAGTGAGACATTTTAATCAAGTGAACAAGAGCTCATTAGCCACAAATAGTTTTTAGAAGTAACACTGGGTTTTTTAATATTCTATAAAGAAGAGAGCAATATTATGCAATCTGCGGCCTTATGTAAAACTACTAAAGTAAACAGAATAGCCATACTGATACGATTGGCCTATGATCTCATTTTAACATTTTAAGCTTTTAACCTAACATTAAGTCTAATAACCTTAGACCTCATATGAATATATTAATAAGAGTAGAAATATTACTGACTTGTTTTATTCTTGTTTATTTTATCTCAGGCCTGAAGTAACTACATTTTTACATGAAGGTTTAAGGTTTTTAAACTAACATTAAGTGTAAGAATCTTAGACCTTATACGAATATTTCAGTAAGAGTAAGACATATAGACTTGTTTTATTCTGTTATCATTACAATAAGTTTGAAATATCAAGCCTCAACAAAATATAAGCCATTATAAGCCAAATATAAGTATAAGCCATTACGCTTATACAACACCTGGTTTTATTTATATTTAAATACTTGAGTGTATAAGTGGAACACAATAATTATACCAATATATAAATTCCTTCAAAGGACAAAATAAGATTCATTAAGGTATCTTTATATGTTTCAAGTGAAAATCTCATTTTTCAGACAGGATTTCTGATTTTTTCTTTTAGAGTGAATCAGATATCATTCAACTAAGTTAAATGGAATATCAGTTAACCAAATAATTTTATTGTGGCCTAAAAAAATTTAGGAAAATAAACATGCAATTTTTTAAAAAATTATGTTTTGCTTAAAAGACATGCAAACTAAGTGCATAAATTATGTAGGCCTAATGATTCCTTATAATGTAGGTGAGATCTTGTACCTAAGTTATTGCAAGCATGCCCTGCAATAAATAATAAAAAAATTCTTAGAACTTTGGCGGGTGAAAAAAAATGTTCATAGTTCCTTTTAAACTCCTCACAGCTTGAATTCTTAACATATTCTTAATAATTTAAATTCAGGCTCTGACCTGTTTTATTATCTTTCATTTGGTGCAAAAATGAAGCTTCTAGCTCAGTTCTAAGTTTTTTCTTTCTTTTTTGAATCCTAAAAAATTGCGAGAAATAAAGTTTTGAGAAAAAGGGAATTGAACTAACTACGAAAAATATTACAACCAGAATAGAAAGAAAAAAAAAAAAAAAAAAAAAACAGACAGACACACAGAATATGCAGAATAAGTAAATCCCCTACACTGCCACGCCCCTTATAGGCTAAGAAGTCTTGCGCTGACCATTTAAATGGCAATTAAAATATGTTTATGACCTATTAACCTAAACAAATTTTACATTTTCTGAAAATAGAGACTTCAATATTTTATTCTAAGATACTTTTTTTTAATTGGTCAAAAAATAACATTTCAAACATATACAGATACCAATACTGCTTTTACGCAGCTTTGTGATGAGAAATTTATACGTCAGTACCGGTGAAAAGGTTACTTTTTAGCCCATCAGCAGTTTTCTCATTCAAATCCTGATGGATTGCTTACTAACTTGACTATCCCTCACTGTCAATTACATGCACCCAGAATATTACAAAGGATGGCACTTTCCGTTTATGCTTAGGTAGTTTATTCTCTCCTTCAACGAGTATTTTTAGAGCACTGGGACCTCTCATAAAAAAAAACATACATATTTGCCAGTGAAGTGTATCATTCCGTATGTACTTAATGGAATAGTAAGCTACTACTTCCCTATTTCACCTGTGAACAGTTGGCAGGGTCTACGGTATATCTATTATCTAGATATTTGTATAAACTGTAGGCTACGTGCGTACAAACAGTAGAATGCTTTGTAGTTGTTGTGTCTACTTCTGTCTCGCCAGATGTAAAGACATTTACTATTCATAAATATTTCTTTTCATGCTGGAAGGGCGTTAAAAACTTTTAGCAGCATTTCTTCAGCCGTCTACTTTACAGCGCGCATCTTCGAATACTGAAGAAGTAAATATCTCCGTCCGTGCTAAAATTATTTAGTGAATTACTTACAGGACACAACAAAATTGACCTAAATACATGACTATAGTTTATCGTAATCCCTGAGCTGATAATTTTTTACTACATTGTAACTAGGTTCTCATTTATAATATAATATAATAAATTAAGATCATAACACTCATATCTGCAACCTAAGAATTATGAAGTCTGCCTTGCAATCAGAATAAGATGGACATGGGTTTGAAACTGTTCGTACCATATCCAAGGCCTGTATGAGTGTAGATCTTAATCTTCTCTAATAAGTCAACTGAAAGTAATTTATCTGGTGACTGGTCTTTCGAATCTATCGCATTCATACCTTGTTTCATTATTTCTTTAGGCCCATAGCCTAACCTTCGCCTCTAGTCTACATAATTACTTTTTTCATATGTAAAAATAATCTTTAAAATGTTGGATTTTTTGTCGTGATTTTACCATGAGATTACTAACATGTCTTCGAATTGCATGGAATATAGGAAACACTACTGCTCAGTTCTTCATAAACATATTGAGACATGAACAGAAGTTTGCTAGTAAGAATTATATCATTACTTAAATATAACACAAATTATACTGTAATCGACATCTAGTCCAGTGTAAGCTGAATTGCACTAGGTCTAGGCTAAATATGAAGAAATTATTCGTTTCAGTACTTCTGAACTAAAGTCTAAGTGCTCTTACAAAGGTAATCCCACGAGAGATAACCAGTTTATTGATCGAATTTATTTGACGAATCTAGTAATCTCGCGTGGGATTTATTACGACTGTTCCACGAATAAAATATATCTGGTTATATAAATAATTATATTACCGGTACTTTCTTATCTTTGTTGTTTAAAATGAAATCACCGGTGTTAGTTCTCAGATCACAGCATACTAAAAATTGAACAATTGAATAGGCCTATCTTGCCAGATATATATATATATATATTAACCGTTGCTGCCAATAGTAGGAATGATAGACAGTTAACCTAATTAAGTTAAGCTTAAATCATAACAGAATAAAAACACACGAACTGGCTTGCATCGAATTCGAAATTGCAGATTTAATTTATTTTAGTTTCGAAATAAGTAATTTTGCATCATAAAGTAATGTAAGTCTATCCTGATCACTGCAAAAATACAGGTATGTGACGTCTTTATCACTGCATATTTGGGCGGCAGAAAACTGGACACTGTAATCACTAAACAGGTATAACATTTAGTAGGGTTAAGCTACAAACACCCTATTTTTCTTTTCGTTTCTGGGGCGTGTAAACTGCCCAACCATAAGATCATATTTCACAGCAAAATTGTATTTCCCTCCATATCGTGAACTTTGCGCTGTTACTTGGAAGTAACAATAATTCCAAAGTCTGCCGGTATCTTGGCTTAATAACAGTTGGATACAAAGCAGTCGTGTGTTCGTTGGTCCTCATCGATTGTTGAAATGGAACTGGAAAGTATTATTGGCGACTTTGGAAAAGAATTAACGTTAGCCTATTAGAAATTTAGTTATTTACTTTTGTAAATAAGTTACTTGAATTTCAAATATTATGAATCGATCCGAGTTCCCAATGCTACCAGAAGTGCTCATCACAAGATGGAGGGCGTCGTGGTAGTTGCTTACATTAAAACTCTGTAAGAGCACACGAACTGACTTGCACCGAATCGAAATTGTGTTTTTAATCAATGGACATTTATATTATTTAAATTTCCAAACAAGTTATGTTGTATAAAATAATGTGTTTTCCTTCTGCTCATGGCAGCGTGTGACGCATTAATCACCGCATGTTGATGTCTTACGTGTCCAGTAACAAGTTGACGTTTTATCATCTAAAATTGCATCCTTGCTATTGGAGAAAGGATATTATAAGATAAAACGATCGTGATTGATTTATATCCGAGAAAATGCTATACATTATTGGTCTATATCCGAGGAATTGCTAAACGTTATTGGTCAATATCAAACACGCGGCGTATGAGTGGAAAAGTCAGACAAAATTGCGTCCTTGCGATCCTTGAAAGCATATTATAATATAAACGACCGTGATTGCTCAATATTTGTTGTTGTTGTTGTTGTTGAATCTCCAAATATAATTAACCCTATTTCACTTTTCGGTATGCTAGAGTTTTAGTTACAATGCAATTTACATTCATTTACAGTTTGCTTAATTTCTACACTTACATGTTAACAATATAGCAGATATTAATAAAATTAATTAACATTCAAATACTAATACTAAATCAAAGTTTCTTAAAATTAACATTTAAATATTCACATAATTTCTTGTAGCAGCATTTCTTATGCAAAACATTATTGCCTGATGTTAAACGTTATTTGCTTCATGTCAAATTTTCGAAATAAAGTAATTTGTTATAGACTTGCCAAAAAAGTATTATATAGGCCTACTCGAGTACTCATACTATGTATTTTTTTTAAATCAACATCATAGGTCATGTACTCAATATTTTTTTCCATTTCAATACTTTTTATGTTATTGAGAAAACATACTCCGACGAGATAGAGTAGCTTGTTTCGTTTTAAGACAGAAGTAGATTAAAATGAATTCACTAATAATTATTAAAGATAGGAGAAACAGAGTGTTACAATTGATCATACAATATCCATATTCAGAAGTTACGATTATTACAGTACATTACAAGAACCATAGTGTGGATCTAATCGAATATATTTCTGGCGATCTAGGAAGAGGCGTAAACTTTTGCATCTCAGTCCCCAATTAATTTCTAATGCTCACATTCAAACAACATTCTTATTCAATACGCGTTCCATAAGTAGTTTTTTAAAGCTAATGATTATGTACCGGCACTATTTTTTATCCTGTCAGCCATTATATTTATATATTTTTAAAATTCATAGCCAAGATTTACAACTCAAGAAAATTAAAGTTAATTTACATGTATTTCTTTTCAGAATACTTGTAATAAAGAATGTCTCACAACTTACACCATTGTTTTCATATCTATTTTCAAATCGAGTCATTCTGAACACTCGCTTTTGCCTTCTGGTCTTTTTAGGAGCAAATAATTCAATTACTGCATGTAACTCAAGTTCCCTGGCTTTCTGAAATTTAATATTCAATACACTGAGTCATAGGCGCCGACGTAGGGAGTGCCTTGCATTTTCAGCATCCCCAAAATAGGGCTGTGTTAGGGTTGTTAATAATGCAATGTTGTTGATTAAACGAATTATGAACAGAGGGTTTATGTTTATCAATTAGTTATATCATTTTTTGTAATGAAGAAGGACATTGAACATAATTATATTAAACTTCAATGTAATTTTCCTTTCCTGTGACAGCATCCCCAATAAATTTTACAAGGAAGCGCCTATGCACTGAGTGCACTAACCATTTGTTGATTCATGGTACTTCTTAAATAATATCAACATTAAAAAATATCTTTTAGCAGTAGTTCTGTTAAGCTTGATGTCAGATGCGAATATATTATATCAGATTTAACGCGCTAGATTCAAAATACCCGAAATTTCTCATAGACTTTTGGTCACCCGCGTTGCTGGGTCTGCGGGGTTGTAAGTTACGTCACTGAATCTAGGGTTTGAGGGGGGAAAAAAACCTTATCCATGCCAATAAAATGCAACGAGTGGAATATGCTGTTTGTATATTACTCCAGGAAACAAAGGCTACATATGTGTAATACTGAATTTCATCAACTAATATATTACTAAATTTTATTTGTGGAATTCCTCCGATTGGTGAATACCAAACATGGACAGGATTGGAAATTTCTGGTTCATAACAACACATGAGGAATGTGTTTGGAATGCATGCGATAAATACCATTTGTTAAGCAAAACAGTAGAAATGTGACTCTATATGAGAACACGAAAACTTGTGCAGTATTTTGGAGAGGGAAATATGTGTGAGTCACGAAAAGGGTCATTGTCATTGATCCAGAAGGGTGACGCATCCGCTTCTGTTTCCAAAACGTAGCTTACTTTCCAGCCCATTCATACATTCAGGTTAATTATTATCCTAAAGAGTTCATACGATTTTAATGAGGAATAAGGGTGGTTCAAAAGCGTACAATATGCTATGCATAACCGTCTGTACCTTGTGCTAATGCAAAACTCATATTATAGACCGGGCTGTCCAACGTTCGTTTGTACTCTGGCACATTTGCATGAGAGGTATGGGGACGCCAGGTTACGATGCCACTACTTTTACATCACGCAACCGGCACTACGATTAATAATAATACATCTACAGTGGCCAAAAGTCGTGATCGGATAATGTTTATATTGAAATAACCCATTTCCCGAAAGCGAAACCTAATTAAAAATAATAATTAAAAACTATTCCTAGCCTGGGAGGGATATTTTCCACTTTCATATACTATTTAGGGCATTATTTCGTCCTTTGCATCAGAGTGAGGACATTGTTATGTTTCAGTTGCAAGCCAGATTTTTTTCCGGCGAGATATTTATTAAGTGCTTTTTGTCAAACGCTGTATTATTTTTATGTTGTAAGCAATTGCGAATGCAAGCAAATATAGGCCTACGACTGAGGAACGTCTCATCGTTGGACGTTTAACAACGACGCCCATAGGTCCTGAGACATTTTTTCATATTTCCATCCCTTAGCATTGAAAAATTGTATAAATAACGTTTTTAGGTCACTTGTGATAAAATACCCGAAAGCGAGCCTATTTACTAAAAAAAATTATGTCAAATCTGGCATGCTCGCTGCAAGTTGAAGAAAAATCTGGTGTGGGAGTGTAATTCGAACATGCTGCTCTTAACACGTCATCCAGGTACGAGTCTTTCAGGCAGGTTGGTATTTGAATTGCAGCTCAAACGTCCTGCTTTCCATTTCTGGTAGGCTACTTCCTCAAATTTTCTTTCACCCAGCCTCGCGAGGATTGTTGAGAAGCTGCCCGAATAAGTTATGTCTCCTGTTGTGAATGTCAGCCGTCAGGTTCAGAACAATCCACATCGCACATCATTATTGTTATTTATATTGCTACATGAGGCTGGTACCCTCTTTATGGGAAATTTCATTACTCAAAATCTCCAATGAAGCCGGACTGACCTACCTATAACGACCTTGGCAAGAAATCGGACAAGAAAATCTGGAATAAATAAATTTCTTAAACTGGCAACATGGAATGTACGCAGTTTGACAAATAAGAAAATTTATTTAGAAAAGGAATTACACAATATGGATGTTGACGTGGCCTTTATTGCAGAAACTAAAAAGACATTAAAATACTCAGTAGAACTAAAAAATTATAATATGCTTTATAGCGGTGTTCTCTAAAGCAAAAGGGATCTGCGGGAGTAGAAATCCTAATAAATAAATCCTGCAAATCGGACATTCACTCTTACACATGCGTAAACGAAAGAATTCTCATGACTAGATTAAGAATAAAACGAGTATACTTAACAATAATAGGAGTTTATGCCCCAGAGGAAGGCAGACAAGAAGACACACAGGAATTTTATGAATAATCGGTAAGGTCCCAGTAACAAATATAATAGGAACAGAAGGCGAAGATGTCATTAATAATAATGGTTCAAAATTAAGAGATTTTGCAACATATAACGAACTCCATAAATAGTTCTATACATAGTACTGTACTACTTTTTGGAGTTATGGGTGGCGGAAAAGAAAAGTTCGCAAATATTTGTCGAAATCAGAAAAATTCGTATTATCGCGAATTTCACGGATCTCTAGCAATATCATCATCATCAACATCTTCATGGCTCTTTCGATATTCTTTTATAGTGTCTATTATACCTGGCATGTTTAATTCTACTCTGATATCTTCGTTCTTTCTTCTATCTAGTAGTGTGTAGCCAGCCACGAATCCCAGAAACTTCATTTCAGCGGCTTGAATTTTTCTTTCATCTTCTTTTCTTTCCTTAGTGCCCAGTTCTCACTTCCGTACAACAGAGCTGGCAGGGCCGTTACTTTATCAAATTTAAGTAGTGTATCTCTTCCTGATAGGTACACTCAAACAGGATATTATCTTCAGGCCAATGTTTACTTGAACCCACCCGACTGTTCTTAGCTTTCGGAGATGAAATTCAGAATAATCTGAATATTCCCTGGAGACCTTAGCTGGCTAAATCCCTTAGCGGATTCCACTAGAAGGTCTCGAAACATTCCACGTGCTCTAATTATCTTTTAAGTCGCAAAAGGTCAGCGGGTAAGATCATAGAGTTAAGCCTGATGTTCATATTTTGATGGATAGTCCTCTGTAGAATTCACGGCTAACCTGGTTTACCAATTAGTCATATTTGTCGTTTAAGCCGAAAATCTCATCTGTTCCTTTACCCCGGGGAACTAGGATAGCTGCTATTCTGGGTTGCCATGGGGCCTTTTAATAACTTAGAATAACTATCATGTAAACTTCTGGTTTACGGGGGTTTAAACAGAATTCCATGGCAGAATTGCCTCAAGGATAACAGGCAAAATTACTTGAAACGGTCCTAATAAGTAAGTTCAGTTTTCTTCTTTACTTTTCCCTTAACATTATCATTCTTTATATGTAGAGAAAATTATTTTCGGTTCCATAAATAGAATCCTGAATTTTCTCTTAGTACGCAAGTGATAAGACCACTAGGATTTATCCAGATCAATATTCAAATATCCCTCTAACAGCCCTCACTGCAGAAGTTAATATATCTTAAATAAGGCGGGGAACTTCATAACACCAGATGTATTATTATTACAGTAATTTTTAAAGTTACTGTTATTATGGCTATTATTATTATTATTATTATTATTATTATTATTATTATTATTATTATTATTATAGATTTAAGTTAACTAAAACTTCATATAATGCAAATCCATTTTAAAAGCAACTTCGGAACCAGTTGCTTGTACACTACATTAAAAATGTCTTAACATCTTTGGGATCTCTAGGGTGGAGAAGAATATTTAGAAAAGTCTGAAAAAGCTGTTCGATAGTTAAGGGTTCTTACCGTTTGTCAACCACGCAAAAACACCATTTCCGATTCTGTACAGAATTCTTTCTCTAAAGAATGGTGTATAATATAAAACTTCTCGATTTGTTATGACTTAACTTAAGATTTGATATGAATAAATAGTTGTTAATTATAATAAGAAAATTGACAGAATTCCAAAAGATTGGTAATCATACCACTTTCAAGCTTATCACAGGATTCAATCATGTTAACTCTGGTGAGAACTGGGATGGTGACAGCCGCCTTCACCTATGATAATAATTATTCGTGGTAAGTGAAGCATCCGGGAGTCCCACCTTGGTTCGAATTCCTCATTCACCTGTATTCTCTGCTAAATCAGCTTCGTTAATTGTAAAACCGTGATAGTGTTAATGTGGCGAAAGAGGAAGCCAAGATAGGCCTGTTGTCTAAAATCTAATTTAAAGATGGATCTTTTTCATATGCCTATACAATGGTACTATATGAGTACTTTTCAGAGGAAGTTTTATTTATGAGCGTGGAAAATAACTTGGACCTGGTCCTAATAGAATGAAATTTAAGCTAATGGACTTACTTGTTTGAAGCGATATCATGAAATGAATCTTAAATTAATTCCGCCTGAAAAAATAAAAATAAATTAAAAATAAATAAGTAATAAAAAAGCCCCCCCCCAAAGTATTTGGAATGTCTCAGAAGTAACGATGACAAGTAGTATCCATTAACTACCGCTAATCATTGACAAGTAGACTTTTGGTTGATATAAAACGTATATCTAGGCTATTTTTTCCTAATCGTTTTTATTTATTTTTTTATTTTTACAATTCCTGAATTAAGTAAATAAACTACATAAAAATAAGCATACATTTATTCTGAGGAAAACTTCATAGAAATAGTATATCCTTTCACTACCACATTCATGTTTAACAAAAATTGGAACTTAAACCGTGATAGTTTAAATAATCGATATTAAATACTTGACAGCTCTATGTAGGCCTATAAGAAATCGCGTGGTGATTAAGCTATCTGGTTTAATTCTTGGCAACTTAGAAATCAAGCGTCTTCGCTCTTTCCTTTAACGTAGGTTCTAGAATGGAATCACAAACAAGCCGAAATACAATTTAAGGAGTGGCGCTAATATAGTGTGTCAAGCAATGCATAGTAAAGCAAGCTATTAACAGATTGTAAACTGTGACACTAACGCATATCCCCCTCTCCTTGCCGAAAGAAACTGGCATTAGCATTTAACGAGCTCATAATATGTCAGATGTTGCAGTAACAGCTTTATTAACTAGTCAGACACCAGCTTACGAACCGTACTCTAAAAATACTTACGCTTTTGACTCCTTAGATTGATTAGGCCTGTAGAAGCCACGAATCGCATTGTTGATATCCGACGTCTCTTTCCATCGCCGGAGCTGCTAAGAATATTTCCAGATCTCCAAATCTAAATCTTGCTACAATGGATCAACCATATTCCTCTAACCAAACTAAATTCCGTGGCGCTACATCCCTCAAGGGATTAGGCCTACCACCCGACCGCTGCGTCATCTACCATAGGAATACCACAGGTTTGGGGTGCATGACCGGAGCCGCTATTTCTCTATCCAGTAGCTCCTCAGTTTTAATTACGAGGCTGAGTGCACCCCGTACCAGCCCTCCCTACCTGAAAAAATCCGAGAGGGTACCGGGGATCGAATCCGGGCCGACTTATCTGTGGACAGCAACGCTAACTACAAGACCACGCCGGCGATCACTATATTTCTCTAAATTCCAAACAAATTATGATTATTTACTGAAGATAGATTAAGTATGATTGTGCGTGTCTAGGCTAACGACTGTGGGGTGACATGAGGAGGGTTGTAACCAGGAAAACTCCTCGTCTTTCATCACATATCTAAGAGGGACTGTAGAAAAACCTCCTTCGGTCTATGGGCTGATGTGCCTAAGGGTCGTCCCTAACCTCCCATTCAATATAAATTCGAATTGTTCAAAACTTTAAATTATTTTACAAATAAATTTATATATTTCATCTTCTGGAATGTTAGTTTCAGATTTTAAAGGCATTTATTTTTATGTAATGAGTGCCACCCTACAAGAAGCAACTATCCTTAACAACTCAACCTATTTATTCAAACCCCGAGATTTCATTCGTGTGGGAATAATTTTCAGGGTTGTTCTTTCTTTTTAATTAAAATGTCTGAAATGAACAGGAACACCTACCAGAAGCTCCAACCCCCCCAAAATAGGCAACCTATATTTAAAAACCCCGAGTTTTCTTAACAAAATTAAAATGGTCTTCTCCTCGGTTTTTACAAGAAATTGTGATAGTTAGTTGTTTGGTTTTAGAGCTATAAAAATGTAATTTTATATTATTACTCTTTCAATTAAACTACATTTCGAGCATGTTTACCCTATGGATTTTAACCCTAACCTTACACTGGATTACATACTTTAATTCACAAATCCATGTTGGTACAGCAACTTATGTACTATTTGATATTACAAAAAGTAAAATTAATTCCTCTCAGTGTCCCTCTAGAATTGTTATTTTTATATGCGAGTGGTTCTCTGTAGATAATTTCAACCTACACAGAGAAGGCAGGAAATTTGCTGGATGATATGATATAATACCCACTTTATTTCGACCACAATGATGAAAGTGGCAAATCAGCTGTAGAAAATGGGAGAAACAAGTAAAATTAGTCTGATAGTTTCAACCCCGTTTGTACAGGAAATGTTATCCAGCACCCTAACATCGGAAACGGAAACACACACAAACATGGCGCTCCTACCATACAGGAATAGCGTCCTAAGTGACGCGTACAGTTTCAGGATGAGCTTTGAGGTCAGATTCTCTGTGACCACGATTGTGATTTTTCATTACTTTTATTTACTATGGATTTTTCTTTCCACATAAATATAAGTTATATTCATTTTTACACTCACATAGTATCCCATGCCTTTGTCAACTTAAAACTTAAAGTAAATGTTCTGAGTTACAAGTTACTTCTATATCATATTTGTTATATTTCTAACTTGTAAAATGTACAAACAATTTTTCTGTACTACGCAAACATAAATATAATAATCATATCAGCAATGTAAGCAGCGTATGAACTGCAAGTTGTTTAATGACCGCAGTTGGGACTTTTAAAACATAAGAACTTACTTTTAAAACATAGGCCCTAATAAACATTTTTAAGCAAATAATTCTTCACTCCTAAATAGGGTTGCCAGATGTATGAATTTACCGCAATATTATATGATTTTCAGTTTTATTCCGCATACGGTCTGGTACTTCGTATGCCAGTTGTTCCATTTTTAATAATCATGAATTAATAATTGCATAATTAAAGCTAAAGCCGAAATTTCAGTTTAAAGACAATAGTATCTGTATAGGCTACTTCATATTTTTTCGAAAAATCTTAGATTTCATTATCTGAGCAGACTTTGGGTAGGACTCAGACAACAATTATAAATTGTCCCAATTTTGAAGTTTAATATCAGGCAATACAAATGCAATTTTGGAAAGAACTCTGCTTTTGTACATATCTGAAAAATGTAAACCCTGTTACTGTTGTGGAAGTTGCAATACAGTTAGCTTTGATAAATAACACTACCCACATAGGCTATTCCTTCACATTTTCTTATCAAACTTTAGGTATTTGTTCTTCCATAAGCCCTGTTTAATGAATTGTTCTGGAGCTTAACTCGGAAATCGATTACAAAAATAACTTATTTTCTGCATATCATAATTGCAATTATCACTGATTATATAAAAGCATTCTGGCACTTTGTTATACCAGTTTACCTGATTTTCTTGTTTACTGTGACTAGATCTTGCAACTCTGTGTTCACTTCACGCGGTGTAGACGAGTAGCTGTCACAGCCGTCACAAGATATTCTTAGATTTTGATTGACTGAGGTAACTAACTGATTGGTGCGGTAAAAATAAAGAGCATGGGTTGAGTTGTCACCAAACTTTTCATCCTAACAAAAGGAAACCGCCTGGGTATGCAAAGAATAACTGGACTATACAAACACAGACACTCTAACACCCATATGCACATACTTACATAGATCGGTCTATCTAATATTGTTTTCAAATGTCCTGCTTGCATACACGGCTTCTTACAAATCCATATGTGAGGCTTAGAGCAAATACAGTCTTTATGGGTATTGATAATATGGCGATGGCTGTAATATGTATACACGAACTAGGTAACGGGGTCGGCATTAATATGCAATCCAATAATAACAGTAGTGATTATATTAAAGATGATTATGTGACCATTATGTTAATTCGTTCAATAACCAGCGGCAAGCCTATTAACAAAGCTGTATGTGAATTATGGTCTGCAGACTACAATGGGATATCGAGTAGAGGCTTAGAGAATCTGAACACTCGGGAATTTGAGCAGTGTTCACAATGGAACATACTTAATTGCATGTGGAAATTGTTTGAAATACTACATAAACTAAGGTCCAAACAACCATCCGAGCAGAGCAGAACCGAAGTGGCTAATTTCAGTTTATGAACCAAATATCCCTTCCAGTATAATGGTTTATTAGTTAGAGTATCGCAAATTAATTAGAATTAAAGGGCAGCCGAAGCACATAAACGACGCGTTTGTCAATGAATTCGCTTGCTAACCATTGCATAGTAAAGATCTGACTCTTTTCATGATCCCGGTCCAAGAACTCCGGATCTCATTGAATAGGGGAGTCCGGGCCGGACATAAAGCACAAGTTAGGGCCGTATAGTTTCAACTTTTTAAAAACTTTTATAACTAAAAAGTCTACAGTTGTGACATCTGTGAACGTTGTGAAGAAGAAAGGCAGAGGTAAATCACGCTGTTAGTAACAAGCACTGATAACTGGGCGATTTAGGTTTCAGAAACTCGTGAAAGTTATCTGTGCTGTTAAAATTGAAAGTCCGTGTAGCTAACTCTATGGGAACTGCGATGTACCAGAAACCGAGTATAAGCCTATTTTTAAACAGAAAATTAGTTGAGAAATTTAGGTAAGAAAGTCATTAATATAACACGCGAAGGAATAAATTACCAGTTGCCATTCCCAAAGCCTGAGCTTTAATTTAAAGGCCTTAATAGTATCATAGGCCTACAACGAAATTAAAAACTGATCTTTCCCTTGTAATTTTAAATTATTTCATTTAAATTCCCTGTAATATCTACACTTTTATGGGCTAACTGTGCGTTTGCTAACGCAGTGTTTGTGCTTCAGAAGATAGCTGTGCGCCTCATGGTTGGGGTAGCTCCTCACACTCACTGCAAACCCCCCATTTTTTTTTTTTATTAAAATGACGATTCTGCCTTTGATATGTATATATATATTTATCAGTGTCTTATTTTTGCTAAAGGTAACAGTAATCTCATTTTGACAAACAGAGACAACCATAATTATGATACTAGAAATAGTCATAAGCTGGAATCCAATTTCTGCTCCTAAAGTAGGTCACAAGCGGGATGTAAATTCATTGCAATTAAATTATTTCATCACCTACCCGCTGAGGTGCAAGAGATGGAGGAAGTTAAATTCAGAAGAACTATAAAGAGTTTTTATTGCAACACTGTTTTTATAGTATAAAGGAATATCTGCAGACTCTTTGGAAGTTAACGATTGTCAAGTTTCCGGATTTTTCCAACATAATTGCAATATTGTCTACGGAATAAATATAATAATAATAATAATAATAATAATAATAATAATAATAATATTATTTTTATTATTATTATTAGGCTATTATTATTATTATTATTATTATTATTATTATTATTATTATTATTATTATTATTATTATTATTATTATACCATGTTGGCCTATGTCATCTTCAAGCCAATTACTATCGTCACATAGATTATCGCCCGGATGATTCGCCTTTCATTTCTAAGAAAAATAATTTCTTCTCGAATGGGCCTTAAGCATGTTAATACTTGATAGGAAGTTGACATAAGGCACTTGAATAGAAGTGAAATAATCTTAAACCGCATTATTAATTCATTATTTTTTTCTTATTTGGCACATGGTTCTTCCTACTGTACTATCCTTTACTGTGCCAAGGTTGAGAGTTCGATCCCGGCCCAGGTCGATGGCATTTATATGTGTATAAATGTGACAGGCCCATATCAATAGATTTACTGGAATGTAAAAGAACTCCTGTGGGACAAAATCCCGGCACACCGGCGACGGTCACAGGCCTAAGTAGCAGTGGATCCCCATCGTTATATAACCATATACTAACCAACTGTATTATCATTTTTTACAAATATTTTTCCTGTTGGAAGGAAGGCTAAGCTTGGGTTCTTGTTGCATAAATTAAAAAAAGTCAGGCCTATTACGGTGTCTTAATACTCTTCCTTTTATTGCTACCCTTTCGTCGTGAAATCTATATCTTGACTGCCTTTTAGAAAAAAGAAATGCTCTTACGACTTCATGTGCAACATGTAAATGTATTAAAATTGTTTTAATCACCGGACCATATTTTGGTAATGTCTGAGTTAGTCCTCTTATGGCAATTTAAACTCAACAAAGTTGTATAATCTCGCAGAGCTGTTGATTATGTTGGGGCACTCTGTCGCTTACCCTATAGTGTAGTAGAGACGTGTGCTTCTATTATAGTCATTTGGCCGTTTTAAATATTTGCATATCTGGAACACCCGCCACGACTTCACACTCCTATTTGTTTGACCGCCTCATTTTCATTACAATGATGCACTCGTACGGGTTAAATCCCGGGGGAACCATAATCGAGGGGTAGACATTACTTCAACCATCAGTCTGAAATTGGAAATAGAGTTTGGGCTAGAGAAGTTTACATCATCAGGTCTGAAGAATCCTGTCCTGTCTATTTTCCGCGTAGCCTTATTCCGTGGCTAATCAAATGGAGAAGTTTTCACTGGATAAATCAAGATATATAGTCTGGGATTTTAACTAAGGAAAAAATACCTCTCACATAGATCTACAATTTTTATAGCAAACCACTTTTCTTGACTAGTTTTTGAACCAGTTTAGAACCAATTTTCGATCCTATGTAGAGTGCCGTCCGTAACTAAAGCTGATGCATTTAGGCAATTCAAATTTTCAACGTTTGATCACTTCTCCAATTTCCTTCCCACTGCAATTCTTTGTGCATGTTTGATTTAATGTTTACTTGCGCAGATTTTGCACTTATTTACCTGCATTACTCAATGCCATTTTTTTTTTTTCAATTTCGGTTATCTTCTTATTCTCACCAGAAATAAATAATACATTGCCATTTCGATTATAATTGTAAGTTATAATATTTTATAGGTATAGTAAGTTATACGATAAAATAAAAAGTAAAGTAAAGTGTTCCTTGTAAAGGCCATGAAGGCCCAGAGGGTTCCAGCAGGTTGAGGTTCCCAGATTTTAGACATTCACACGCGAAGGTGGTAAGGTTGTCAGCCTTACGCACCGGCCGCCTTTACCCCTAGGATTGCTCCTGTTACTCATTTCTGTTGGAGGCTGAGTCGACCCAGGGCCATAGTGCCACCAGAAGGAATAGGCCAATTGAAAAACTCCGACCTCATCGGGGATCGAACCCGCGACCTTCCGGTTTGTAATGCAGCGCTTCAGCTACTACGCTACGATAAAATACCTCTCATAAATTGTTATAATTACTGAAGATAAAGTTAAAAACATTTGAATCATAAAAAGGTGGCTTTTGTCTGACACTAAGTTTAATTTAAAAAAAAACTGTAAATAAAATATTGAAACAAAAAAGATCGTTGCGATTAGTTCTTGTATTCTTGTATTATTCTTTTTGAAAATACATAAGTCATAATTAAAAGCTGTGAAGCTATAGATTGTTTACATTTACTGTAGTAAGAGGCTACTTTTGGTTAAATTTATGTTAAAAGAGTAAAACATCAGCAAATTTTATTATTTATGCACTGTACTTGTTAGTAGGCCTATTATTTATTAGGCGAGTCCATGATAAAATATACTAGTTTATATTTGGGGCTAATATTTCATGTGGATTTATTATGTGCATTACGACACATTAGATATAGCCATTTCACAACAATTAATTCATTAATCGTACCGTTCTTGTTATTGGAAGTTAATTAACAATTGCTTTAACTTATAAGTTAGTAAAAATAAAGTGTTCCCTATACAGGCCATGGAAACCCAGAGGGTTCCAGGAGGTAGAGGCTCCCAGATTTTAGACATTCACACGTGAAGGTGGTAAGGTTGTCAACCCTACGCACCGGCCGCCTTTACCCCAGGATTGCTCCTGGTACTCATTTCTGTTGGAGACTGAGTCGACCCCCGGGCCATAGTGCCACCAGAAGAATTAGGCCAATTGAAAAATTCCAACCACCCCATCGGGGGTCGAACCCGCTACCTTCCGGTTTGTAGCGCAGCGCCTCAACCACTGCCTACTTGTTAGTAGCCTATTATGTATTGGGCAAGTCCATGAGAAAATATATTAGTTTACATTTGGGCCTTCGGCCAAAGTCGAGATAGCCGATAAAATAGAAATGGACTCAAGTTAAGTAAATACCCCAACTAAATTTTGTAAAAGCACGAACATAGTTGTTTTACTGTTCATAATTAGACATGTTTAAGTAAATATTTTTGTTTATGATTTAAAAGAAATATTGTGAAAAACATTTTCATTAAAACTACCCTAACATTTCGGAAATAGAAACCGCATTCTTGGAGGTAACAAAATTCTGCTGAGTGAATGGTTGTCAAAAATCATATTCCAAATTATAATTAAATTGAATGCAATGTTTACTTTTTAACAGACCTGCATAGACAGACTGACGTAATTCGAAAATAGCTTCTTAGCTTCTAGGCATCACGAAACGTTTTTACTATATTAACTCGATTTTGACATTTTTTCACAATCAATTAGTTCCTCTATTTTATTATTACATAGGCTTGTATACGCCTGGGCGTACAAGTGTTCCAGCTTGCCTACAGTAAGTTTATGGCAAGGATGTGTTCATGTCAACAAACATTTTGGTTTTGTCATCGGTGTCACCTTGTAAATTAAACATCTTTCTATTATTGATCCCATTCTAGTTTGATCCTAGTCAAAACAAAGGGGAGGAGAACTCACAAGAGAGTTCGCGGAAAATTCGCATCATGTGACAAAACGTGATTGGTTAATGTCATTAGCATGCGCCATTAGCAGGGTGTGGCTAACGAGTGCTCGTAAGTTCATGCAACAATAATATCAACATTTACACGTGAAATAACAAACTCTCACTGGCATCGTCATCATTATAGTATATCAATTAGCAAACAAAACAAAGGATTCATTGTTCACGACGACCCTGCGGATCAGTTGTACTGAGAATAAACAAACTAACATAAACACGGTGAACACGTGCGTTCTCACGTGCGGGCTGTGACAGCCACGCCTCTTTATTTTGAACAGGATCGTTCTTAAATGGGATAGAGAATAGCCTTGAGTGCCAGATTTCATTTCGTATTATTCTAATACTTGAAAGTGACTACAGAAAAGTGAAATGCGATAGTTATTCTTTAAAAAAAGTAAAAGGCTAAACAAGGAAACGGAAGGTGGCAAGTGTTTTGAACGCAAATGCGGTCTAGGCTTTAGTCCAAAATCTCTCAAGTCAACAGACTAAACATCGTAGCCTCTCGCCAATGCTGTGCTATTTTGGAGGCAGACGAAGGAAATTGTTATGAATGAACATTGAAGCTAAACTGGGCGCCAAGCTGATGTAGTGAAATGAGAACCCGCCATGACTAGGTTAAGTGAGTGTAGCGTAAGTTACAAACTCATCACCTATTCACAAAGCGCTTTAAACCCGCTCTGGTTGTTGTCAGTGTTGCTGGATGAAATTTGCCACTTTTACTGCTTCATTAAAAAATCTTCTACGCTGAACGGCCTCTTATGTCAACCTTTTTCAAGGGATTAATTTAGTGGACAGCGCTATTTTGGTAGACAAAGAATTTTAATATGAATTTCATATTAAAATTCTTTGTCACGTGAAAAAAAATTAATGTATAAATTTACAGCCTTTTTACTTGCCAAAACTTCACTTCACTTTACTCATCAGCCAGATCAAACTGTAAAATTTTAAAGTAATTATTTTTTCATTAGGCAAACGGAATTGTAATCGTCTATGTGCTTAACCATATAAAATAAGGAATAATTTACATAACTAAAAAGAGAATTACTTTGTTCCTCACAAGGAAAGTTCCTGAAGTTTCACACAATTCAAAGTTTCTTCACTTAAAGATATTACGCGTATAAAGAAAGAACCAATCAAAGAATCAAGAAAAGACTAGCTTCATCCAAGGATTGCTAGAACCCGAGAACAGCTTATTGAAAAATGAAATATCTTACTGAAAAATGAAGTAGCCGTAAGCAATGGGGATTGTTATGGCCATTTTTATTTTAACATAAACTGTCTAATTATTAAATGACATTCATATTAGGCTATTATTTATGTATGTATACATCCCGTCGCTCGGCTGGGAGCATAGGACTTCCTCGTGGAGGTTGCAGTACCTCAAGGCTAGTATATGGAAGGTTGTCTCGTTCGACGCGCATGCGTGTTGAGCACGAGGAATGTGACGTGGCCCGTAGCCCTGCACAGGATTTAAACAGCTACACACAATGGAAATGATGGGAATAAAACTTATTTTTAACTACAATAATACATGTATCTGTAAAGATATACTACATATGATCTTACAGGGGTTATGGCTTAATAGAGAGACCACTTCTGAGTGCTCAGACCTCAAATGAATAAGCTGTAACAAAATATAATGAGACGTTTGAAACAAATTAAAATATTTAAGCGGCTGGTTTCTGTAAAACATACTGTGGATCACAAAATAAAGAAAACACACAGAAACCCTACATTTCTCTGGCAAGGGATCTCTCTTTAAATTTATTGGGGTACTTTTATTAAATTTATTGGGGTACTTTTACAACTCTGTTTGGTTATGACTAAGAAAATGGGAAGTATACTACGATTTTTTTTTTGTCTCGCAGAGGCAAGTTTACCCTTCTGTAAATAAATCTATATTCATTCACATTTCCAATAGAAACTTAAAGGGCCTGTCCATTTTATTAAAAGACACCAGCAGACAGGCAGAAAATCTTCCTTGTTGAGCTGACCACCTCTATATTTGACAAAAAATGTTCTATTCAAAAATTCTCGTCCCTAAAAGATGGGTTAAAGGTTAGAAATTTGGTTTTACCCTTCAGATGTAAAAAAATATATATATATATATATATATATATATATATATATACATTGTGAAGCGACACTCCCTTTTCAAAAATCTTCAAAAAACTAGTTCACAGGCAGCAGTATAGTTTCAAGTGTTGTGCACAAGTGCTGTGTTTATATTGATTC
The DNA here is from genome assembly GCA_964059195.1 of Ectobius pallidus. NCBI lineage: Eukaryota > Metazoa > Arthropoda > Insecta > Blattodea > Ectobiidae > Ectobius > Ectobius pallidus. The sequence goes on from CAXKWD010000007.1 coordinate 94,013,895, forward strand.
AAAGTTTTATTATTATTTTATTATAAGCGCGTCTTAAAATCCATTTTTACTTGAAAAATATTACTAAGTTACTCAATATTGAGTCTTGGATTGTTCGACCATTTAAATGCTGTCTGTCGGTATACATTTAAAGATATACCTGTTAACATTTATGACGTGATCACTTTGAATCATTTGTAAATGTTTATTTCAAAATGTTCTACAAACAGTACACAGACTGGTTTGTAATATATTAATTGTTATTCCGTGCGCATATTTTATTTGGCTACATCTTCCAGTTTTATAATATAATAATATACATCTTCCAGTTTATAATATAATAGTCATTCCGTGCGCACATTTTATTTGGCTAAATCTTCCAGTTTTTTGTCTCTGGAAAGCATTATTCCAAGCTGTTAACTTTTAAAACTTCTATTCTTCTTTGGTTTTAATAATTGTTTAGTATCTACGATTACACGCTCTGTAATTAAATTGTGTCAAATACATTGCAATCAGAAGTGTATTGGTTCATCTTATAGATGTTTAATTTAACTTAATTTCATGTAAAATAAATAAATATAGAAAATATACAATCTAATTGAGAAATTTATTTTTCTAAGTCAAGACGAATATCGCAAAATATGCAAAAGTCTATTCTTTTCAAGTCTCCTTCCATAAATTAGACTAATTTACCTGGAATAAGTAATCATAAAATTAAAAACCTTTCAAGCATAATCTGAGCTATATCTGCTAGACTATTTTTTTTTATCAGTCAGACAAACTTTTTCCTAACTTCGTAAAGCTGTACTATTCTTATTTGTACCTGTATTAAATATTTATTTTAATTTGTGTTAAATCCTCTTTATATGCAGGGTCGTATGCATTCTATCTTCACATCGGAAACATGTATTAGGGGCCTATTGTTGGTAAAACGATGGTGTTTTCGTGTTATTTCTTCCCATCATTACCATTGTATGTAGCTGCTTAATTCTCGCGCGGGCTGTGGGTGACGTCACACAGCAGTGTAGGACTCTCCCCACAGCTCTTACGGGAACGAGGCAACCTTTCATATACTAGCCTTGGCAGTACCTATTGTAGGATGAATTTGGTTAACTTATTTTCCGAGAGAGGGCAGGTTGTAAGTCCATCGCTTCAACACTCTTGAGAGGAAACTAACCCTAAGGTAGGCCTATTACTTGGACATGAAATGGCCGAGGAATTTTGTCCAGAGGCTTTAAGTTAGGCTTGGAGATCTTTAACATGCCGTAATTGTGCAACACGTACACCAATCACTTTTATAATCGACCGGGTTTGAACCCGCGACATTCGGATCTACAGGTAGCCACACTACTTCTATGCCACCGCGCCCGATTATACTGTTGAGCCAATAAAAAATTTAATTGGAATCGTATTTCTTTTATCAGGTTTGCCTTTTTTAATTAAATAAGCAATAGGCCAATTTTCATTCCTCATTTTACATCTGAAGAAATCTGCCATTACACATTAGGGCCTACTGTTTAATTGCAATGCTTATAATACTGTTACTATTAGTCTAAGCATACGGACTTTTCACAGTTTAATATACTATAGACCACCATTTCACCTAAACACTAGGCTATTTTCATTTTAGTCTGTTCTGGCAATTTCAAGTACTATGGGGAAAAAGTACTAGACTGTCACGTACAGTCAGGGGCGTCGCCAGGAATTCTATTAGGCCTGGGGGAGGGGGGTAAAATCAACATAATTCCAAACACAACGATTCTTGTTTAATAGGCTAAATTATGACCTACTGAAAATCCATTTAGGTCCTCAATTTCAAATAATTAGGCTAAATACATGATTATTCTCGTAGTTTCTTGGCCCGTAGTTTTGAACCCCAGCTGAATTCGACGTGGGTGCAAAGTTTTTAAACTAACAGATTGGTCTTTCGAGCAACAGCCTTAGATTATTATAAATACATTGAGGTAGTTATAATCATAATCAATTAATATTTGCTAAACTCATTATAAAATACTTATATATTTTTTTATTTTGCATGCAACAACTGCAGGTTAACAGACAAAGGGTTAAAAACCTGCCTCCCCCATGTCGACGCCCATGCGTACAGTAGAATATTCTGTTTAATTAATAAGATTAGATGTTTATTATTATTATTATTATTATTATTATTATGTATATTAGTAATGATAGTCTAAAAGTAGGCCTACAACAAACAATTTAAAATCATATTATAAGTTATAACTACCATGTCACTTAATTTCCTAACTGCAGTGTGCTACTATACAATAAAATTTATGTAAAAAGTGGTTTTCTAATTCAGTTGAATCATGATGCAGATTCCTTCCTTTATAGGTTATGCTTCTACATATAGTTTATAGTCCATTATTTTATGGAACTTGCTAGTTCAGAAATGCGAATATTAAATTTTGGTTTGGTTATATTTCAGTGATATCGACATTTCCACACGTAAGGCTGACTTTTACGACTTTCATATATTTCATAAAACTGCACAAAGCCGTGTGCATTGTCTGCTGTGAATGTAATGTAAGAGGGTTACGGGATGAAACAAGGTTCTCATGATATTGATTAGCAAAAAGAATTCAAGAGATGGAAGTAAAATCCCCGTGGCCTTAATATGGGAACTACGATCGGTGGTGCTTACTCTAGTAAAAAATCCACATACAGAGATGATCCAGAATTCCAACGACTGAAAAAAATAAACGACCTTCTTGAAAGTGATTTCTGTGCCATAGTATTTTTTTTTACAATAAAGTATTGGCGAATGTTATTCTACTTCAGTTTGCCAAGCCTACAAGTTCTGCAACAGATTCTCCACTTATTAAACATGTAATGTTAAAATGATTCTTGGGTATTATTAGGGTTCTGTTTTCCATCTGTGTTAGAACCATACATATTTGATATATATATGTATATATACTATACCTTCGGTAGGCCCCCATGACCTTAGATGTTAAAGGGCTTCTAAACTCCAACAATTCTACTACTACATTTTCACAACTCTTGTTTTTGAAGTTGAGGGAGAAAACTTAAAATCCGTTAACCTTGTTTGAAGCACAGAATGTAACACTATTAAATATAGAACATTAAACAGAACTGAATTAATAACAGCTAAGAAGAACAATATTTGCATTGAGTTAATAGTGTACTGTAAGTTACTATAAACCGCAGATCATATGTCGTAGGTCTACGGTACATTAAAGAACTCATAGCCTATATTTGAGCTTCTGGGCAAAAATTCCTAGAAGGTTTCCCCTGCCGTGTATAGGAAACTAAGCGTAAATAAATTCGTCTAGTAAATTATTAATTAAAGTGCTTCGGAGATGGAGTATGTTTCGATGGATTTGATTCTATTAATACAGTAGAGTCCTACCAATTATATTTGGGACCGGGCCCTGTCCGAATCACGGAAAGTCCAGATTAAACGGAATTTGCTTTAAAATTTACGTACGGTACTGTGCTGTAATACAAGTGTTAATATGCAAATCTATAAAAATGTTTTTTTTTTTCATACATATAACTTCTCCTATAACTTAAGTGTAGCCTACTAGCCTACTGTATACGTAGAGCTAAATTTTGAACCTACGAACTGATGTAGGATTAACAAATCAAAGCTTCTTTGTGATTAAAATTCAAGATGTTATTGTTCAGTACAATAATCCCGTTCGGATTAACCAGGTGTCCGGATAAGCGGGGTATTGATAATAATACCATTACGAATCACTTAGGCTTACCGGTGCCTCTTCAGTGCTACTGATGTATAAATTCGTCATTTCGAACCATTGTTTGAAGCAAGATATAAGACCAATAAAGCGATACTTTATGTAAAATTTGATAATTTGTATTCACAATTATTATTTTTGGAAGCCAGCTGTTCTATTGAAATTATTTTAATTCGTTTCACACCTAGAACCCATTGATGGTTTCACTTGATGTTTGCTTATATAACCATACATATGCAGCTCTGAGAGAGTTAGTTAAGTACAATATCGGTACCGTTTTTTGAAAAAGTTTGTTCGGAATTAGGACGTTGAAAACTTAATGGCACCGATCATTTTTTATAATATGGTTAGGTCTGTATACAAAGCGCGACAATCTCAAGTGTCATAGATGATAGTAACCCAATACATATGTATATTAAAATATTCTGACAGTAATGTGAGGACGAAATCTATCGAATATGAGAACCAGGCAACTCAAGTGCACGGCCAACAACCCACGGATAAGCATGTAACCTACAGCTGTCTGCACGAATACTCAAAAAATACACCTGAAGATGACGAATTAACGTCGAAACGCGTCGTTTAAGAAGAAGACATCTGCTTTTGAAAAAGGACTTGAAATTTTTAAGGACTTTAAACATGTTTTAAATGTGTTAAGAATTTTACTAGGGTTATGACTAATAGCTTATGCTGCTTTTAAACAAGGTAAAATGTCATGGGATAAATTATGTTCTTTTAAAATAGGTTAGATGTCTAAAAATGTTGTTATATTGAGCATAGGTGGACTTTACATTAACAAAATCAAATTATACAGCTCAGATGAAGAATAATGAAAATAATTGAAATATACAGCTCAGATGAAGAATAATGAAAATAATTGAAATAGGCAACTCAAGGTTTCAGATACATATGAACACTATGCTGTGCATAGTACAATGAAAGTACTGTTGTTATTCTATAATTTATGGTCCTGTTCCCTAACTATTCACTGTGTTGTTTGCACATCCTGATATAGCTACACATTTACTATATTTTAAGGCATAATAAACAGTAAATTATCGTCAGGTTTGTGCAAATTGAAATACTGTAGTTTATTCATTTGTGTTCATTCCAGCTATGCAGAGGGGAATTCCCTCAGCATTGAAACGTAACCAATGTTTGCATTTGACAGCCACCGCTGTGGTCATAGCGCAAGTGTAAATTCCTCTGCAATGGCATGCAAAGATTGTGTACAAATCCCTACTTGTACCACGTGCCTGCGATACCGCATTGTATTAGCCTATTACAGTGGAAATACACATGCAAGCTGTCTTGTTACAAACATTCCAAAAATGTATTGCATCACTTTGATTCTCATATATTCTTCCGATAGCTCTTTTATAAGTTTTAAATAGTTTTTTTAATATTTTACTAAAATGTTTTTATGAGTGATAGTGTTACTTCACATAAAGTAGTAAATAGCCTTTAGTGTGTAACAGTTATCAGCTATCCTTGTAACTATTTTTGGGCATATATTTTGTCAAATATTGTACACTAGTCGAAACAATAATTAAAGAAACACTTTTTGAACGTTGTTTATCTTATAAACTATTTTATTTTTAGGGAAAACAAGTAAATCCTAGTACACCAATATTTCATTGTAAATTAACTTAAATGTAATTTACTTGCCACTTGAAGTATTAAAATTAAAAATGCAAGTGTGAGATGATGATAAACCAAACTGAAAAGTCATTTCTGTGAGACATTGCTGCATTTCTTCGTGAAACAGTAATTTAGTTCTTTGTGTGGCCACCATTTGCCAATAATACTGCCGCCCACCTAACAGGCCGATAAGCCCCCTGATGTCCTTTTGAGGCAAGTTCTCCCATTCCTCATGAAGGGCCACTTCCAGTTCCTGTAGACTCTGAGGGCCTCTTGGGCGGTTGCGGACGTTTCTATCCAAGATATCCCAGATGTGCTCGATCGGGGTTAAATCTGGGCTGTTAGCAGGCCAACCCGTTGTCCGAATAACGAGAAACATGCACCCCCTAGACTATGTTTGAAGTATGGACCTTTCCCGCGTAATCACTTATTTTTTATCCTTTTTTGCTGTGTTTCTTTCTCCCTCATTTATTGTCGCATGAAAAATTTGTTTGGTTGATGGCTTTTGTAAATAAACCATGACCAATTAGTGTTCAGCGTATCTACCTGCAACTGTTGATCGTTTTCTGATTTTCCTGATTGTCCCTCTAATTATTTTGACTCGGGAATTTAACATGTGTGAGTATTTCGATATCCTTAAAATAGACAATCGAATGAAAATTATGAAATAAGCATTAGCTAAACATACACTCGTCCTATGCCATTATTGGCTGGTTGCATAACATGCTATTGCATGCTTTAATGTCCAATTCAGACATTTGGATTGTTATCTCTTTTGGAAATAATTGATTTTAACACCATGATGACACATATTTCCCTTTACCGGTTTCTAACACGTTTATTATTATGCTTAAGAGACATTGCTTATTTGCTTCCAACCCCAGAAAGGGGCGTGAAAATAAATAGAAAATCGTTGGACCCAATTTCTATTGAAAAAAAAAATACTTTTCTTCATTTAAAGTGGTGTAAAAGTAAGGGAAAGTCGTCGCCATTCTTCGTGACATATTCCCAGACGATATCGAACCTAAATATGAAATTTCGATCTAATTTTCTTTTTCTTTTCAGCTATGCCGTTCAGACTGCGAACTGACAGAAAAACTCACAAATACAAACACAAGTTGACAGACATGTATAGACCTATGTAAATTGTATTTTTTAGATTCAGATGACTAGAGAAGGTAAAAACAAGCAAATAGCCTTTGTAATATAATTGCGAGAATTTTAGTAGCTTTCTATAAGATTGCAATCGGATTGTCGTATTGCAATCTCTCTGAAATGGATAAAGCGAGAACTTGGTTGCGAGTTACTATGTACCTGTTGCAGAACAGCTTGTAAAGACGGTGCAAAATGAAGCGTGTAAGTTAATGAATCGTCTCATTTTTCAATGACAAAATTCGAGAATAGCGACAGAGACTTTCGAGGAAAACTTGTTCTCAGAATTTAATATTCTTTGTGAATTGTTTCATTATGCTATACTTGTTCATTTAGATGAACACCAAGCTCCCAGATCCTTTTGCAAGTTCATTAATGGAATTTTCAAGAATCATTAGCGATATAGTCGATAATTATATTTTAGCTAAGAAGAAACTGAGCAGATTGATATTCTCTCTCTCTCTCTCAGCACCTCGTATAGTTTTTGTTTTCGTGCAGAAGAGTCTGCCGGATGAAAGGTTTCATTATTCTTGTACTTTTCAAGACAATGACGCGACATCTCCTTTTATCGTGATCAGTCAGATTTTCTGTGCAAAAAATCATCCTTTACGTACCCATTGATTACAGTTGGTTTTAAAGGACTTTTTAAAGAATAACTACTGTTATTCTAACAGGAATATCTGTAAAGGATAGTGTTTTTTTTTTTAAACTAAATCGCATGTCCAGGAGTCAACATAACATTGGTTCGAACACCGAATGCAATCATTTTCTTTATGAATTGGATTACGATCTCTGTCATGCTTCAGCCATGTTAATGATAAGAAAGCTGGATCCTTGAAAAATGAAGTCTATATTGAGTGCAGAAGGGATTGATTACTTGTAGTGAATTAAACTACTCTTCTTCATTTCCCATTTCATCGGTCTTACAAATCATTACGCGTAAGGATTATGCACAGGAACGAGATAATTCTTATAGGAACCCCCGAGGTGGGAACACTAAACCGGAAGGCCATCTACTAAAAGGATTACAAGCAGGGATTCTAGACTTGATTAAAAGTATCCAGCATATTTGGGATGGAGAACATACAAATTCCAGTCGGATATTCACTCTTTCAGGCAGCGTAAACCGTAATCAGATCATCTGGCATAGAATTTGAGCCTATAATCGTAATGAACTTGAGATTAGCACCATAGACAACTCATTGGTATGTTGAACCTCCGCGAAGCTTCTTAAACCAGACTTTTCAAGCGAAATGTTTTAATCTTAGATCAAGATCTAGGCCTAACTGATTTAAGGATTTAATCCCCTAAAGTAAACTAAGCTAAAGTCATTTTGAGACTCCAAGAATTTTAGATGAACCTTATGAATTTTCTTGTAGGTCTACTCATTTCTGTTACAAAAAGGACCTTAGTTCCACCAGAAGGATAGGCCAGATTTCCGTATGAGAAAAAGAATTCTGCTTTGATATATGCGACCAGTTCTGAAAAGTACGAAGAAAGCGACGAGTATTAGATAGGTTCGGAAAGGTTAGTGGATATCTCGGTAGAAATAAGTTGCTTTTATTGAACGTTCTATTTGCTTAACAAGGAATACAGTATCGGTATTACTTATCGGTATTATATTACTTATCGGTATTCAACTGTACTGTTAAAGTTATTCTAACCGTCGACTTTTGCATCTCTACTTTGCTCTACGCGTATCCATGTTGGGTTCCGAGTTTTTTCAACCCCCCCCCCAAATCACTTCAGTATTAAAATGAAACTAGAAACTAAAGCTTGTAGTTCTTTTCGGTTTTTTTAGCATTTTTCCTCGAATTCCGAATTCCAAATTTCCCGAGCTTAGTTATTAATAACTTATAGTGTTTGGAATGATTAAATGTTGAAATTTTCGACTGGCATTCTACCAAGCCTGTAGCTAAAATTAGAAATAATAAATATTTTGGTAATTTAGCACTTCAGTTAGTCTACCTTACAATGAATTTTGAAATGGATTTTTGTCTAATATCATAACCATGAAAAAAACTTAAAACACCACCAAAGAGATAATTCAGACCACCGATTCTACTTTTAACATAGCCTATAAATATTAATTGTATGTTACATATAATTTATATATTTTTCCTTTGCTTTCTAGGTGAGTTAAATACACGGCAATGGTTGACCTAAAGATATTGATTACCGGTAACTCCTAGAACTTCATGTAATTTGTGTAAGTATACAAAAAAGTTTCTAGTCCAAAGTATGACTCAAGAACAGTTAACCGGATTGCCTTGCTATTGTTTCCTATCTCAATTACTTTTGCTGTTGTAATTACTACTGTTATTTAGTATTTTTAATACTACTTTATACATTTCCTATAATTACCACATTTATAAATTTCTTTACACTCTTAAGGAGTAACGTATACATCCAAATAACTGCTTCGAAAACATGATACAGGAATTTAACATTTTTGTTCTTATGAGAAGTTCGTATTTCATGTTAAACTCCTTTAACACCAGCTTCCGTGGTTTACGATTATAGGATCTTCTCTTATCGTCCATGAGATCGACTAGCCTCAGTCTTCAAGGCGATCTGATAACAGCTCATAGGCCTAATCTGCCACAAAAATGTAGAGACGTGAACAGGCCCTATGTCTGTAATAACTATTTAACATTACAATCGATGTAGGGTATTGTGTTGACTATAATATGACATTAGTTCAATAATAACTCTAATTGAAACTACAATACTGCTAAGAACTATAGTAACTAATTAATACATAACTCCCAAAGAGTTTAATTTGCACTGCGTTATTATCCTATATGAATCTACTATAGGCTAATCTTAAGAGACATAATAACTTTAAACGAACACAATTTTTCTTCATATTAATGGAGTTATAGTGGCTATTTGGTTTTTAAGAAACCTTCGGCATTTCTATCCCCTTGGCAGATTTTGCCAATTTGCCATTAACGAATTCGACCGAGATTTTCCATCTGTATATTTTAAGGTGGGAAACTCGAATTCCTTGCGGATGATGACAGGTAGATCTATGTTACGTTATAACCCCCAAAGGTCTTTGATCGCTAGTAGATAGTCTGAGCCAGGGGTGCTCAAACGGTCGATCGCGATCGACTTGTCGATCGCGAGTGCTTTTTGAGTAGATCTCGAGAAGAAAAAAAATTTTAATAAGTAGGTAGGTAACTAATAAAATAACACTGCTTGCGGCAAAAGGTGGCTTTATCAAAGGAACGCGCGGCACTTGTCAAAGAAAAGCCGCGTTGTTTCTAGACTAGACAGTGGAGTCTAGTCTAGAAACAACGAGAGACAGTACAGTCTAGTTTCGGGCGGCGCGTTTGACGGGAACATTCGAGACTTTCGTTCACGCCGATATAAATGTTGCGCCTGCAGGAATTGGAGTCATTCTGAATTGTAACTTGATGGCGATACTACGTCGATAAGTACAAAGTTTATTATTAAATAGTGGAAAATGAGTGCAGTGAAGAAATCTAAAACGTATCATTTTAATAAGGATTGGGAGGAAGAATTGTTCTTTTGTATGGTGAAGGATAAGTGCATTTGTGTTATTTGTCGTGCGTCAGTTGCAATACCTAAGCGTGGTAACTTAGAGAGGCATCATAAAACGGTTCATAAAAACTATGAAAAGGATTTTCCGCCACAGAGTGAATTAAGAAAACTAAAGGTACGTGATTTGATATCTTGTTTGAAAAAAGAACAATCCATGTTCACAAGACCAGTCAAACAATCAAAAGCTGCTACGATCGCGTCATTTAAAATATCTCATATATTGGCGAAACACAAGAAACCATTCGAAGATGGATCGGTGGTGAAGGAAGCATTTATTGAAGCGGGTGAGACTTTATTTGGAGATTTTAAAAATAAAACAGAAATCATGTCTGCTATTAGAGAACTTCAGTTATCTCGTCCGACTGTCACAAGGCGTATTGAAGTCATGAGCCAGGACATCGCAGATAAACTAAAACATGATATCATGGAATGTACATACTTTTCTTTACAGTTCGACGAATCCACCGATATGACAGACACTGCCCAGCTGTGTATTTTTATTCGGATGGTATTCAATGACATGTTGGCTAAGGAAGAATTTTTGACAATCATACCTCTGAAGGGGAAGACCCGTGGCGAAGATATATTTGACGTTTTCTTCAATTTTGTAAAAAACTACGAGCTACCAATATATAAATTAGTGTGCATTACAACCGATGGAGCACCAGCAATGACTGGAAACAAAAACGGTTTTGTGGCATTGTGTCGAGCTAATGAAGAATTCCCTTCATTTTTTTCATTCCATTGCATTAGGCTATACATCAACAAGTTTTGTGTTCAAAAGTTTTAAACACGGAGGAAATTATGGGCATTGCGACAAAAATTGTGAATTCCATCCGTGCACGTAGCTTGCAACGGCGGCTCTTTCAGTTGCAGTTGGAAGATAGGGAGTCAGCTGAACACACTGATTTAGTTCTTCACACGGACGTCAGGTGGTTGAGTCGCGGAAAATTCCTAGAAAGGTTTCAAGAATTATTGCCCGAAATAACAGCTTTTCTAGACGAAAGAGGTGATGACACTCAGATTTTGAAAAACGAAAAATGGCTAAATGATTTGGCATTTTTGACTGACATCACAATGCACTTAAACACCGTTAACTTGGAGCTTCAAGGTAAAGGAAAAACTATTATTGAGATGATTAGCGCAGTAAACGCATTCAAAAGTAAATTGCAACTTATGATAGATCAACTGAAAAGAAAGGATCTGAAACATTTTCCGTCTTTGAAAGCAAGGATTCCTCAGTTGAATTATGATACGTATGAGGCTGAATTATCAAATATTTTGGGACAATTCGAAATGCGTTTTCATGATTGCAGTAAATTGGAAAATATAGCATCATTTATGAGTTATCCTTTTTCATGTAAAAACATTGAGGAATTAGCTACTGAAATAGCCAGTCAGTTTAATATGAACTCATGTTCTGTTGAAAATGAGTTGGTGCAGATTATATCAGATATACATCTCAAAGCTACAGCATCTGATACAAATTTCTGGTGTTTTATATCTGAAGATAAATATCCGAATGTAAGGCAAATCGCCCTTCAACTGACGGCATTTTTTGGGTCAACTTACTTGTGCGAGTCTGCATTTTCTGAAATGAAGATAATTAAGTCAAAATATCGCAATCGACTAACTGACGATCATATGTCATCATGCTTGCGATTAGCACTCAGTGGTTACGTACCATCTTATGAAAAGTATGCTGAGGACATGCAGTGCCACGCTTCAACATCCAAAGCCACTCCTTAGTTAAGTTTAACACCATATGTAACTCTTTTGTTTTGTAACAACCAATAAACTCGCAATTTTGAATAACTATGAGTTTTTTCATTGATATTGTAGAGAAGAACCTAACTAAACCTAACCCAAACCTTGACTAAAATAATGTACCTATACTGCGCAGAAAGCTAATATCTATATATGCTACGGTACGCCCTACCTAGGTAGGTAGGGTGTATCGTGTATGTACGACAACCCTGCATCACACACACTTGCAGTCTCTCAGAGTCGATCGTAAGTAGTCTAAAAATATTGAGGTAGATCGCCAGCAGTTCAAGTTTGAGCACCCCTGGTCTGAGCCGTCCAGCAGTGTTAGGTGATGTGAGGTGTCTTCACGATGAATCGGACAACCGGGGAAGAATGGAACAACAAATTGTGATTTTTTAAAAATCAAATCAAGATATAAAATCAGTCTACTTAACAAACGAATTCCATTTGTCGTAGGGATTTAAAGATGGGAGAGAAGTAATTATGAATTATGGGAATTGATTTATGTTAATGCCTTGTAATAAAAATCATTGATTCATATTAGAAAGTGAGAGTTACAAATTTCACTTTCAATACATTTTTTCTAGTGGTGCTGAAAGTTGGGCGTGTTCTAAGAAAATATGTAAAGCATATCCAAAAGCTAATGACATGAGTCCTAAATCTGCAAAGTGGGAAGGAAAATGTTATTCATATTTATGAAAAGGAATTCGGTTGTCTTTCCCAGCGGCCCTCGGAAGGAATTCGTGTAAATCTTCTAATTACACAGCAAGTAATTCGAGTACCTTCGAGTTTGTCGCAAGGAATTCGAACTCTCTGATATATTATATGTGTGTTAATCTTTGTTCGAAATTTACCTCAAAGAATTGAATTTATTTATTTTCAATTTGCTTTTGATTGTAGCTCAACGGCATTTTTACCCGTAGACTATTATTACGTTGTGCATGTTATATCTTTCACATTTTTGAAAGTCCTTTTCTCACTTTTAGAACAAATACCCTGCTTCTTGTTACAAAGTAAAACTGTGTATAAAATTGGATTAAAATGATTTCGTAACTCATCAAGTTTTGAATGAAGCAATCTTAAAAACTAAAATACCGAAGTAGGGCTAGGTGCGTAGAGAATCTCAAAAACGACATAAATGTAGATCTTTCGTAGAATTAAAGAGGAATGTTTATTCTGAATAAGTTTGACTCAACAAAATAATTTTTAAAAGTAAATGTGTAATGGACTGTAGTTTAAGTCTTTCCACGGGCTCATAGAACGATGAAGTATTTCGATATGTGTTAAGTGAATCCATATGCTTTGTTCATACAGGCTAGTGGAAGTCCTAAGCATATCAGACAGATTACTGTTGGATTAACTATTGTTTGACTTTATAGGCCCATGTAGGCGACCAACCAGCAGAGGAGATTGTAATGCGGGATCGGGGCAAGGCTATTCGGTATCGGAGTCCGTTATCGGAGATTTCGAGCTTAGCTTGCTATTGGCCAGCTGAAAACAGGCTGCGGATTGAAGTAGATTCTGTGGTTTGCGCTGTTAAAGATATCCTTACATGTGCTGTTACTCATTACTAGGGTTCGGATGTTTATGACATGTCATATTTTTATTCTTACCTCCGTTCTCGCCGCGAACACAAATTAAACACGAATTGCACGTTTGTTATCCTAATCGGACCGTTTTTATTTTGCATATAAAGTCATATTTTGGTAATTTTTGTGGTCTTGGTCATATTTTTGTCATATTTGTAATTTAACGTCATATTGCAGTTATAAATTCGGTAAAGGGGCACGGTGTATGTACTACATGGTCGAGTTAAGTTTGAAATTTATTTAATTTAATGTTATGCCAAAGTAATAGGTAACTTAAAATTTTAAAATTAATGCAATTGTTCATATTTTATAGGGACATGCACTACAAAATATTATGAGTATTTGGAGCTGATAAAGCGAGCAAACAGGAGAAAATCCTTTAAAAAATATAAGTTCATTAAGATGTAAGAATTTAGTGTCTTTAAAATTTTTAAATTGGAACATTAATTTTTTTTAAAATACATTATTTTATTAGGTCATATTTAGGTTTTTTGGGTCATATTTACTCATTTTAAGGGCATATTTGCAGTCATATTTTCCAATACTTTAGGTCATAAACATGCGAACCTTACTCATTACTATAAAAAGATATAGAAATTGTAAATACCATTTGCTTCACAAAAAGCACATTAAACAGAGATTCCCTAAAAATCATATGTCTCGCTTATTTATTCTTAATTAGATTATTTGATAATGTTTGAATGTATCCACCTCTGGTTGGTGGAAGAGAAGGTCTTAAGGCGTAGCTACACCAGAGGGAAATATAAATAAATACTTAAGTTTAAAAAAAAACATTGTTGGTGTTTTTTCATGCCACGTATCCGAATGATGCTCGCACGTTGTCTAGGGAAATAAAATGAGGCCCTTCGCTAAATTAAAATTGAACAGCTTTGAGATACCGTATATTAATTGGGAAAGGGGAAAAGGGGTGATAGGGGAAAAGTGATAGGGGAAAAGCGAATAAGTTAGAAAATCAAAGTTTCAAGGGAGACAAAAAAATTATTTCCACAGCATTGTTACAATATTTAGTAGTTCAGCCCACCCAGATATATTTACTTAGTGTAAGGTAGTATGTAAAACTATTTGAGTGGGCTGATCTAAATAGTGTAACAATGCTGTGGAAATAAATCGATTTTTCTCTCTCTTGAAACTTTGGTTTTCTGACTTATCCGCTTTTTCCCTATCACTCTAGAATTCAAAGTTGACTTTAAAGCATATAAGTTCAGTTGCAAACGGAGTATGGTGTCTATAACATCTAGTTTCTAATATTCCTCTCAGCATTATGATTTGTTGCTTCTGTAACGTAAATGAACACATGGATAAATTCACCGACTGCTGAATTCAGTATAAAGTGATATAATTTTAAGTAAGTCATGAATCACAGCAGACAGGCCTATTATAAAGAAAGTTAAGAGAGGGGAGTAATATATGTGACACCACAGTCACACATAATTATCCAGTTTAGACTTTTATATTAAGCGCCGTGAATGAATTCGATTTTTTTAAATGTACTCCCTATGGCAATAACAAGACCGCACCCTTCTCCGCTCTCTTCCGTTGCTAATATTGTGGTTATTCAGCAGCTGGGCGGGGTTATTATGTTATAGGAATATAGTATGCCACAGGCATCATCGCCTCATGCTCTGCTTCGCTCGGCGTGTGCCATCGATTGTTCTGAATTCGCTGCCAGCTAATGTATCGCATAGTATTGTTCTCAAATATATAGCTATATTAGACGAAATATTGAACGAGAGGGAGTGTGTGAGAGCATGAATGAACGAACAAGAGAAAGATCGATAGCAAAATAGGGAGAGAGAGAGGTAGACATAAGATAGAGAGTATGAACAAATCGAGTGCGAATTTTAAGGGGTCGAAATAGCATTATCCTTTGAAAGCAACGATTGTAAGAATTTTTTGGAAAATTGTATTTAGTTTTTTTTTTTTTTTTTTTTTTTTTTTTTTGCGTTTATTAGTTGAAACCCCGTGTAAGGACATACTTTTATTCGAAAGCATTTACTTTTCATAATTCTGGATATTAACTTACTATAACGTAGTATCAAAATTATCACTAGAATCCACACTAGAAATGAAAATATCTAGTCAAATTGGTCTACTGGTGGATAAATAATAATAATAATAGTAAAAATAGCCTAGAACAAGTAATGAATGTTAAAATATGTCTGATATTTTTGTTGCAAAATGTTGGTTGCTGGAATATATAAGAGATAAAATTTATACTTTTCTGCATGAGGTGTCGATAGACTCGAGATTGTTAAATACTTGAATGTGAACTTAATTTTGAATTCATGGTAACCTATGAACAATTTTTTTTTTAATGTAGTCAGACAAACAGATAAAACACGTTCCATAAAAATGTGGTTTTACGGGGCACGAACAAATAAAAATATGAAACTTCATGCAGATTTTCTATTACGTTACCGGTAGACCTGGTAGTTTCAAATATTTTAATGTGCAATCTTCGTGTTTCATTTTGGTTTTGCTCCTATCAATAAAGAAATTGTTGTTGATTCACTCAAATAGGATTGTGGACTTTTTTTAAATAAGTTTTTTTGTACTGATAGGCCTATTGTAGGAATAAAATTTAAACAGTTAAAACTGTAGGATTCTAATTCACATGTTAAAAGTCTAGAGTTTAGTGATAGTTTTAATAGTCTTGTTGAGGGAAAATACTAACTACAATATTGCATTCTAGTAACAAGCACAAAACATGATATAGGGAAGAAAGATATCAAGTTGCCTGTTCGCCGAAGGGGAAGAAAACTGACGCTCTAATTGTGCAATCGATTTAGGTCTATACATATATCGGCATCATTTTTCCACAAATCGCGGAGAGCTCATTATAATGGTTTTCAGATTTTTCTAAAATTCAACATAGATCATGTTTCACTGTCTGAGAATGCTTGTTTTCTTTTGTAACAGTGATTGATTACTTTGCTTTCAGTGATATAAGAACCAGCAATACTCATTGTGCGTCGACTAGCCTGCGTTTCTGCGTGCTTGACTTTGCTGAGAATAATATATTATTTTATGCTTACGCATTTTAAAGATTGGAAAAATTTTCAGAACAACCTTGTTTGGTTCACGCTTTTGACATCTGTCACTTTATATACCGTATATAAAAGTATGTTAGGCTCTTAAGTCCGAAAAGCTCAATGAACGAAAAATTTGACCACAACACATTACGGTTCATCACTTCTTCCACAATGCGAAATTCATGTCATAGCACTTGCAAAAATGACCATAATGCGTTTTGTTATACTCAAAATGTCCACAAAGCGAAATTTAGGTCATGGTTCTTTTAATATAGGCTAATTTGTGGTACGAGGGGGAATCAAATGAAAACCGCAATTAATTTTTTCACACTATTTTACTGCAGCAAGAATGCTTGCTTGTACATTATTTTTCCACATAGTCCCCTCCCAGTTCAATGCACTTATGCCATTGGATAGGAAGTGCTTCGGTACTGCGTGAGAAAAATTATTTTGGTTGACGTTGTAGCCACTCGTGCACCTCCGATTGGACGTCTTAATCAGACTTGAACTTCCGCCCTCCAAGGTGCTCGTTTAATGGACCAAGGATGTGGAAGTCTGATGGTGCCAAAGCGAAGGGGATTGCTGTGTGCAGATGATTTGCTTCAACATGATAATGCCCGTCCTCATGCTGCTCGTGCAACCATGAAAACCATCGATGACATTCGCTTCAAATGCATCCCAGACCCGACAGATTTACTGCTCAATAAGAAGATTCTTGGCGCATAATTAGTAATTCGTTGTAACAATTTTTTATAGGCCTATTTCATTATTTATCTAAATTCTATGATTTTAAATTATTTGTGTAACGAGCTCTTCAGTTACTTAGGGGGAGTAAGAAATTCTACTAGTAGCCTTTAAAAGGTTACGCTTCTTTACTACAGGTAATAAGTTTCGACAGAAGGCCTACTTCTTTTGACAAAATTTCACATTATTTGAGTGTATAAAGCTTCTCAGGCTTGTGCAACTGCTTTTCCATTTCTAAGAGGCATAGGAATACAAAAAAGGAATCAACAGGCTTTTTATTCCTCTTGTCAGAGCTCCTAGTCTGGAAATGACAATGCTTTCCAATATTCCCACATAGAGAAGCAGAAGCCTGGAGATACCTAAGGTTATTCCTGAACACTGTTCGTGTTGATTTTCATATCGTCTGTATAATTAACGTAATTATAAGTACCTTGCAATTTATTACAGGCAGACGTAACAACAAAGCTAGCCTACCTTTCGTAGAAGTCATATTTTGTTAATGGTACCTTATAAACAAATTTCGAACGGGAAGTGGTGACTTCGCGGGTTCACATCCCTGAGATTGCAAATCCGAGTGTGGAGTTTTCAGGAGTATCCCCAAAGCAGAGGCTACCCTTCAATTCCGTAATCTTTTGTTAAAATGTTGTGGTTTCCTGCTTAATAAGCCTACTAATTTCACGCTTAAGAGTTTCTACATGTTCTTAAGCCTAATGACATGACCTATACAAGCCGCTGAAAACCATTCTCACAGAGCTCAGCAACCAGTTATCTGACACCAAGTATTGCTCAGCTTAAAAAAAAAAAAAAAAAAATGCCTCAGCCTGATCTATAGAGTTCCTTTTACTTTGCTTTAAGTAAGTACATAATATTAAAATTATAACTTTGAATCCGACTTTTTAATAGCATCAAAGGGGGCTCAGTTCAATAATTACAGTTTTTAATAGTATCAGAGTACACACAGTAGGCCTACAATACACACAGTTCCCATTCTTACACACATTCACACTATTCATTACTTATATTTGGACATTTTTATAATATAGTAGTGTAGGTTCTTAAGTCCACCGCCGTGGGGGAGTTGGTAGCATAGATGCCTTCCACCTTTTCGGCCTGGCTTCGATTCTCGACCAGGTCGAGGTTTTTCCAATAATGGAAATTTTCCTTCCTGGATTCAGGACGAAGTACGAGGCGTGTTTTTTAAGTAAGTACCGTTTTGGAATTTAAAAAAGACGTGCAAAGATATCGCAATAATTTTATTTTTATGGTTACCTAGATCTCTTGTCTACGCACTGACGCCATTACAGTCAGATTCTTCATTGTATACGTTGTTTACTGAGTGTTTAAGATGCCTCCGACAATCGTGAGTCCCGCCGATTGTGAAGTACGGGCTGTTATACGATTTCTTAGTGCTAAAGGCGTAAAACCGATCGATATTCATCGTGAGATCTGTGAAGTTTACGGACAAAACATTATGAGTGATGGAATGGTAAGGAAATGGGTGAGAGCATTTAAAGATGGCCGCACAAATGTGCATGATGAAGAACGGAGTGGGCGTCCTTCGGTCTTTAATGAAGATTTGGTGCAGAAAGTGGAAGAAAAGGTGAGAGAAAACAGACGCTTTACAATTTCATCAATGTGCGACTGGTTTCCTCAATATTCTCGTAGTGTTTTGTATCGCATTGTGACCGAGAACTTGAATTACCGGAAATTGTCAGGCGGCAGAATTTTATGAGGAGGGTATTCAAAAACTGGTGCCACGTTATGACAAGTGCCTCAATATTCACGGAAATTATGTAGAAAAGTAGATTAAGGTACAGGCTTTCATGTAAAAATAAAATTATTGCGATATCTTTGCACGTCTTTTTTAAATTCCAAAACGGTACTTACTTAAAAAACACGCCTCGTATAATATGCTATCCATCTCGCGAGAGGCAATGGTAAATCTCCGCTGTATCACTCTTGCCTGAAAGAGCCTTTGACGGGTCGTGGTCTTTCCCATGGCTTCGTACCTTCGTCAAGAACACACATCATCATCATCATCATCATCATCATAGTCTATACCAGAACTGAAACAATGTTTCAACACAGGTGAAGTTTTACATTTAATTTCAGTGAAAGGTGAGGAGACATTTCATCTCGTTATGAGGGTGAGAATGAGTTTTAGAATATTATACTCTACTCTCAAAGCAACGCCCTGAAAATAAGTTACATGAAATGTACTCAGTTTAGTATACTATTAAAATCAACACGTACAGAATTTATTTTATTTAAATGCAAGTTGTTTATTTTGCAATTTGAATTGCTACTTTCAGGACTTGAATACTGTCCCGTTTTCGATATTAATTCGCATCATACACTGAGGTCCCAGGTCTGGGTGGGTGTAAGATTGGTCTTGTATGAATGTTTGGGTGGAAGATTTTAAAATTAGATTGAATGGATTAGTGAATCATTTGTTGAAAGGGTGATTGAAGGGATGGACGGTTTTTGGATGGGTAAGAAGATGAATGGGTAGATCCCATGAATGCTTTTAACGGTTAAACTAACATACTGCATTGACAGAATCAGCTGAAGTCAAGTAAACAATGATAGAGTGATTATGTATTATAATGGGAGACATTGCAAACAGTAATGCTGCAATGCTTTAGTTTTTTGTTTTTACATACCCACTTCACTGTTGACTCTGAAGAGGAAAATTACTCGCTTATTAGTGTTTGCCAAAGATCAAATTCGTTCTGGAACAGTTTGCAGTGCTGTTTAGTAAAATATTCTTGAAAGCTGCATCATTAGCATCGCATATCAGCAGGTTTATCCCAAAATATTGCTGAAATACGCTCTTTCTTAGGCACTTTGGGGGATGTTTTATGAATTATTTATCTCTTTTCCAAATATAATTAGTTGCATGCATATCACTCTTAAGACTGATAGTCGTCTTCTGATATAAATCGACGTTCCACTATATATAATTACCAATTAAATACTTTCGATTCATGGTAACTACGATATCGCAGTAGAAAGTCCTATGTTTCTTTCCAACCTTTCGTTTACTCATCCTTATTTTTAAAAAAGTTCAAGTTTTATTACTACTACGTACTGAGGTACATTATAATCCATAATTTCTTTAATTTTAAAATTAATTTAATTCTCTGATTTCATTATTTCATACCGACAACGTATGCAACCGTATTTTTAAAATTGTATAATCATGTATAACTTATACAATATTTTCTTTTATTATATTGACTTCAGTAGGCTGTAACCCTTGGACAAAGCAGCTATTCGTTATGATTGTTTTCTCTATTGAAACATTTTGACAAATTGATCTAAAGATAACGTCTCGTATATCCTTCTGTATATTCTCGAATTATGGATGCGATTGGCAAACCTCATTTCCATAACTGAAAGCTACATTTGCTGCTGGTATTGTTATTATTATTATTATTATTGTATTTGTTCTTGTTCGTGGTATTGTTACAGCATGTTGTAAAATAATTATCACAGCACTAGCTACTCCCTTTGGAAATGGCTTGACAAGTCATTCAATGCAAGAGAGTGAAAAGCGTTCTTTGCATTATCTCTGTGATCGCTATGGAGAGAGATTATGGTGAAATGGAAATGAAGAACGTGCAAACAAAGCATTAAATCCGCACATAGACCACAGCTTACAGCAGCAGCAGCGTCGAGTTTTTTTGTGTGCTTCCTGATCAACCGTCTCATTACTTGACGCCTGTCAGATGAGGAGGTGTATATTGTCTGAAAACACTGCACGCCTGCTTAAGATGTCTTGTACATCGTACTACTTCTCGCTCTTTCTCCTCGCCTGCTTTCATCGCAGTGTGTTTGTTCTACGTATAATGAAATTGTGTTACGGTTCAACTTATTCTCCTCTTATAAACATGTACTTGAGATTACTAGTTGGCAAACTCTTGTGAATTGTCTTAGTGGGTAATAATTTATTGTTTATCTTATTATTAGGCCTATTATTATTCCTAGGGCTCGGAAGTTTATGGAGATCATATTTTTAGTAATTCACTCTGTTCCATGCTAGTGTTAAATTGTGTACAAGACATGAAATAAATAACAGATAATTGATGTTTTCATTATGAATTTTGTTGCATCTTTGTTAGCTTTGCGATAATGCATCATATTTACTTGATACTAAAATTCACGTGTTTAACGACGTATATCTGACAGATTTAAAAATATTGTGCATATCTCTCTTAATGCCAACATTTACATCTTTGGCCAATTTGGCTGAATGAATGTATCGAGAATCGAAATGAATAATTATCAGTACATAGCCTAAAGTTTTCGGAACTGATCGTACACTATTAGAGAAACGTTTCATTTCATTAGTTCTAAATTTACTAAAATTTATTGTATTGATCTTGTTTATAAAAAGTTTTGTAATGTAATTTATAGAACTTCTATTTTTTGTAATTTATAGTATAATTCAGCCAACAAGAAAACTTACTTTATTCCATACTTCATTGATTCCTGAGTGTGTTTTACAAACTTTAGAGCATATGCAGAGTCGTCCAGTATTCCATCGAAATACAAGATATACACATTTGTACACCCTTAACAGGTACGAATGTATAGTATTATTATTACATACTAAAGTATAGTTCTGTATTTCTTGTTAAAGTAAGCGGAATGCTTAGTAAAATCAACAGTATTTCTAGCGAGGAATCCAAATTAGCTTTTCACAATCCTATCCGAATCTTTCCCTTATTTTTCTGCCATTGTACACATATATTCCAGGAGATTTTTTCCTGATGCGGACGGAAAAATGTTACTCTGGTGAAATTAGTTAGTTGAGGGGTCTACTAGCAAACCCGGCAATCTCCATTCTGAAAAATGATAGAGATGCTAACTTCTAATGAAAGTTTAATGCATTTCCTATTTCATATTTAGTGCTTATGTTGCAAATCCGACTTCTCACATGAGGTAGGATCTCAGATTTGCAACAAATATACTGGAAATGTACCTGGAAATGCGTTGAAATTTTTTTTATTAGAAGTTAACATCTCTATCTTTTATCCAAATGGAGATTGCCGGGCTTGCTAATAGAACCCTCAGTTGAGAACTGGTAACATGTGTAACTTGAAAAGAGGAACACTACTTTATCACCACATCCTTAGTCTCTGTTCAGAGTATGGAAGTAAGCATAATTATAACAATCAGCTGGCTAATGCAGAGAATTAAGTAAGCCTGCGGTATTTGTATGGCGGACACTTTTTTCCATCAAGATCTTTCAACTGTTTTTATATTTCTGAAAATCTCAATGAGTCTGAAATCTGAACTAGCTTTCGTGGCTTAAATCTTCTCCCTGAGGGTTCATGCTGAAAATGTTATCGCCTGATAAATCGACTTCTTTAGACCGTACGACCTGCGACTGTTTGATCCGTTGGCCAGAATTTGAATTTGCATTATTCTGTAAAAGTTTTTCTTTGATAGAATCATACAGCCTTTATTATAATGTTATGTTAAATGTCATTGAACAATAAAATGACAGCTTTTGCTAGAAAAGAGGTAATTTGTAGAAAGGAAATGATTTGATGTGTCATTCTGCAATCAAAATCTATGGACAGTAAGTTTATAATTTTCAACGAAGCGAAGCCCTTAATATTAAAGTTCAACAACATTGCCACACATTTTCTTCACAATAAAGTTCTAATTTTTTTATATTTTGTCACCATATAAATAAAGAGAAAACATTCCGACATTATTAAAACTGGTGTGGTTGAATGACTTTAAGAAAGTCGAAATATAACTCAACTCAGTATTATTGGAGCTGGATCTTCCTCCAAATAATAACAATATATAAAAATGACGAGTAGGCAGAAGTGAAAAGGGGAAGACTAATAATGGGTGTGCGACAAATCAAGCAAATGGAAATAATCAACTTGGGTACGGAAATGTATTCAGTGGCTCATAAACTGGGCGTGATATATCGAAAAGGCCTACAAGAAAATAAATTGCCTTGGAAAATAAACGATTTAAATATCGTATATCTCAGGCTTGCGTAACATATAATGTTTTACTTTTTTAATACCATTAAGTTATAGCCTATACTTTTTTTTACTCGTGACCAGAACTCAATAGTTAATGATCTATCAGAAGACGAAGTAAGCATGCAAATATGCTTTAAAATTTGTAATATAATCTATGGTCCGGAATAAGAAATATGCTTGTTATTGAAAATTATTTTATTACTTCATCACGTTTTAGTATTGAACACTATTTCTCAGGACAAGCGAACGAAAAATAATTAGAAAGGTAGGCCTATATAATAAAGAATACTTAAGGATATTTAATTAAATAAATTATTACCTTAATGTCGTCGGTAGTTTTAAAGGGCGAAACTCTTTCTATTGTCTGCTGACAGGGCCCTATACCAGCGAGATTGTAATTCTATAATAAGTTCTGAAATCATTTGCATAACCAAAAATGCTGAAAATATATATGATTTAACAAAAATATATAAGCCTAATATGTCAGAAATTGCCGTAAAAAATGTCAAATTAAATAATTAACTTTTTACAAATTCCAATGCAAACAGTCGCATGGGTCCGCATGGACCGTACATGCTTACGCAAAAACACACACAAAAAAAGAACAAATAATATAAATTCAAAATAACACAAACAAACTAAATCTATTCCTCACCCTCCACACCCGCTCTCCAATTCGTCGCTTTTTCAAACCTGAGCTGTCTCGCCTTCATTAAAAACTTCCCAATGCCTTCCTCAACGTTTTTTCCCGTCAGTAACTCCAAACATTTCCGTTGATCCCTATTTGATTCCATAAAAGATAATGGTAAATATTTTCCCCTCCAATTTTCCAAACCTTCACAATTCGCCAAAATATGAAACCATGATTCTTCCCCCTTACATAATGGACAAACTCTCATTCCGTTTTCATCTATGACCTTAATCATTCTCCACGCACCGAGTCTAATCCAAGCGAGGCCTAGTTTACTGACTTTAGATCCTTTTCGTATGTAGTGTTCCTTCCCCCACTCCAATTTTAACCGCGATTGTAATTCAAGTGAAACCATAGTCTGACATTGTGCATTTGTCTGTTGTCTATCAATATCCTTCAAACGGTTCTTAACCTTCCTCCACACACTTCTCCTATTTCCCTGCCCATCCATCCAAACGTATCCCATCCCAATTGTTTCTAATCCCTTTCTTAATTTGGAAGCCCATGTATTTCCTCCTATTCTTAGCTGTTCTTGATAACATATTGCTCTAATTAGAGACTGATCCCCCAGCATAAGTTGTAACCAATATTTCACCGCCCTAATTTTACACTCTATAGTCTCACTATGCGCTCCAAACTCTCTCATAATGCCACAATTTGCAGTACCCCTCCCTACCCCCAAAATCCCTTTCAAAAAACGCGTCCTGACCTGATCTAGATTCCCTGTTTCTTCCCAACCCCATATCTCAGCCCCATAAGTCATCGTCGATCTCACTATTGCCCCGTACAGAGTTTCCATAACACCTATTGGCATGTCTGGAATTTTACTACGTATCCGAAGAGTTTCAGCTGATTTCAGTGCTAATACAGTATCGAACAAATGTGATACTATGACAGTGTCCCAAAATTTACAGATTATGCAACAACGTGTAACAAAACTTCAACGGGTTTTTGAACGTTCATATCTTGTACAGATTTTAACACAATTAATGGAGTGTTTTATTTACAATAATATGATTTTTTTCATAAATTTCCTCATGACATATCTTCTATAGGTAATTTTGTTTATGGGGTAGCCGTAGCATAACAGTTGAGACACTGCTAGAAGGTTGCAGGTTCGATTCCCAATGAGAACGTTGAGATTTTTCAGTTGACCTAATCCTTCTCTTGGCACTATGACCCTAGGGTGGACTCAGCCTCCTACATAATTGAGTACCAGGAGGAATACTGGAAGTAAGGGCGGCTGATGCATAAGAGGCTATTCAGATAGAAAATTAACCGTAAAACTTAACGCAAACTTTAGCACGGCATTGAACGTTCGCAACGAAAACTTAAAACGTTGATAACAACCAATCGAAAATGAGAACGTGAACTGCTGATAAAACGACTGAGTTTAAAAGGCCAAGAGAAATATTAGTTCTCTGTACGCAATCACTTGCCGTCTATCTCAAAGGACGAGAATTTACTAACAGCTGGTCACTGAAAACAGCCGTATTATTTGTTTGATGAATTTCAAGGTATTCTGAAAACTTAAAACTTAGATATTTAATTATGGTCGAAGAAAATAGTCGTATGCAGCTTGCCTATAACTGTAATTAGGACACTCGTAGAATAATTTTGTACCTGACCTTACAAAAGGGATAAATGCCAAAATTAAGTTTCTGAGATAATCAACAATCCTGGTAAAGAAATAGCATTGATCCTTACCTGCGGTGCTCTCTCTTGAGCAAGTTTGCAACCATACTATTGTGAATTTCACTTAGCGCTTTTGTAGGGCAATGCAGGTTGCCATGTACCACCATTTTATAGTAAAATGTCATTTTTTTTTAAATTTGGCGGTTAGCCCCTTTGTAAGGTCAAGTACACAATTATGAAACTTTTGCGCTTTTCATATGCATACCTTCGTCTTAAAACGCCATTATAGATTATGTATTTCATGTTTTTGCCCTGGCTGAGTGGTAGAGAAGGCCTTATGGCCTTAACTCCGCCAGGTTGAATAAATAAATAAATAAAAAATTTAAATTACATACTAATTTAGGCTATATATATATATACTGTAATATATGTATAATATAATATTCATTCCAAATGTTATTTATGTATTATAATGTAGGAATTAGGACTCAAACACAGTGTGAAACAATAAGATATAATAAATTAATTCAACATAATAGGCCTATTAAACGCAATTAAACGCATGATATGTTACCATAATAAAACGGTTCAGTGACTAGGCACCATTACATTCATGCCGTAACATTCCCTTACAGGCAGATGTGAAATTTATTACTCAATAAATATAAGTGTATTTTAGCTGAAAAAAATTGCACCCTTGGTTAATATACCGCGGGAGAAAATCGGATACCGATAAAGTAGATTTAACACAATAACAATAATATAGATATTCGTTGTTACCAGGACATCGTGCGAAGTTCAGTATCATGTCGAATTGTGACATAAATTGCAACGGCATCCAGTACACCAGCTCTCGTGACTGGTCCACCCCCCCATTTGGCGATTATCAATCAATTTCATTGACATGCACTACAGGCCTACATGTCCGTGTTCCTTGTTTTTACATGCAGTACATGACGTATAGTGTTGCCAACATGGGGCTTCCATTGTTATGTAGTCTCCCATGTTCACTGTATTATCTGGTATAATTCTCCCATCTGAGTCTCTCCTCCCATTCTATCTGTGCATCGTAAGGTACTACTTACTATTTTCTCCACCCGCACCATGGAAAAACAAAAGCATATTTATACAGATTTCATATCGCAGAAAATCCAAGATGCCAATGCAACTCACCATAACAGACTGTCAACCACCTAATTTACGAATGCCACAATGTAAGGAAACAAAAGATCAGAATTAATAAAGGAAATAAATAGAAAAGGGGACACCTGACCAGCCACAAATCAGCAACAAATAGACATCTGAAAGCTTTCTACAAATATATACGTTCCATTAATTTATGAACGCTTAGCAATTGTAAATATACCTCCGTACATAAATATACAAATATAGTAAACATACTAGACTATAAGTAATAATAGGAATAGAAATAGTGAAACAAAAGCACTGTAAATAATTATAGCTCTAAAGTATTGTGTAACTAGTTTTAGGATAATATGACAATAGTAAATAAAATATTGTATTATTATAATATTGTAATATTGCAGTTAAGAGAAAAATAAAATGCTGTAATCAATAACAAGAAGAATTTACAAAAGCATGTATTATTACAAATGTAATGGGGCATTCTGTTAATTGGCATAAATAAAAAAGAAAGAAGAAGAAAAAAACATGGGTTATAGGTAGAACTAATCTAAAATCTTCATCCCTAAAGGGGCTAGGCCTACCATCCGACCGCTGCATCATCTGTTACAGACAGATGGCAGGATTAGGGGGCATGTGGTCAGCACGCCATTTTATTTGGGTTGTATGTTCTTCGAGGATGCGATGCGATGTGGTAACGACATTCTCTTCATTTTTACAACCAGTGGACATGAAGTGAATGTCAGCCTACATACCAATTTTAATTTTTTAAGTTTATTTAATGATAATGAACATTGCAGGTAGAAACCCCACTTACAGTATTTATGACAAAAATTCAATTCATTTGTACAATATAATAAAAACAAAAGGTAACAATACACAATATTATTATAAGATTATATTTGTTTAATTTCATCTACTAAGTATATACATAAAAAAGAAAAAGAAATTCCTGGGTTCCAGCAGTTGTAACTTCTCTATTACATAAAGCCTACATAATACCTCTGAGAATAAAAAGCGTTTAGAAAAAGAAAGAAAGAGTGAGGATAATGTTTTACGTGATACATTAAACCAATATACTACCTACAATTTATTTTATCTACTTTTATTAATTTAAGTTCAGTATTAAATTAACGTCGGCTAATGCATTTTTAAATCCATGTACAAAAAATAACATGTTTGGAACTTTAAGACCATAAGACCATATTTGGCTCTAATATGAAAACAGGCGGTTTTAGATCCTATAAAAGCATCAGTTTCAAACATTGCCACCTATGAAACGCGTATATACAAGTTTTTATGTTCATGTATTTTAAGAATTAAAATAGGATTTTACCTAAAATCCAAAATCCATAACTCACTTTAGGCCTATACAAATGTACCTATGATAATACTATTGTGGATGCTAATTCCGATTGCTGTCGGGTTTAGTGGATATCTGAGAATCATGAATCGACTGGATTGCAGACGACTACCAGAACATAATATGCAGAAGATGGCACTTGAACTCGGGTCACTTAGCTTTGATGTCAGGCGCCCGTCATTGAATTACACACAAGGGAGGCACTTCATGGACACCGTCGGCATTTTAAGAAATTACGATGTGCATACTCATTTCTGTAACTGCTTAAGGGCCATACACGTTAATAAATCATTTTTCCACATTAAAAATGGAAAAAATGAGTTAATGAGTCTGCTCATATTACTGCTCTATCTCGTCTTAGCTGCCATCTAATATGAACACAACTTAGTAAATAGCAGCAAAAAGTCCAGCTCTTCAGGCTACTCAAATTTCATCTCACAAGAATAAAAGTATTTGGGATGTATGCCTTTCCCATCTCAGAGCATTGTGTACAGAGGACAGAATGCCAAGTCTCTCTGCCATTCGACATACCAAAATTATTACCGCTTTTTATATCCTTCATGACTATAAAACTGTCAGTATAACAGTCTTTCTACCTTGTAGGAAAATGTCATCAAATTTTATAGATGGTGTTGTGTTACTATAATGTAATGAACACATATTAAAATAATAGCAAACTTTACAATCCATTGTTATTTCTACAGTATGTTTTTGAAGGGAATCTAAAAATTATAACTGTTCTATATCCATGAGATTTAATTTTTTGTGTTTGTTAAATGAATTGAAATAGAAATCCATTGATTGGTCTGTACGCTAACCTACTCTGTAGAGTAATAATAACATTGCACTTTTGGTGGAATAATAGTGCATTATGCAACAAGCCTATACTGGCATTAATTAATACACGAGTATGTTTATGAAACGAGCAACGTGAGTTTCGTAATTTTCATATGAGTATCTTCATTATAGGCAAGTTCATACGACTGTTTTTTATTCGACCTTAATAATTAGTCTAAATGTTTAAATTTTGAGATTTCAGATTCACTCAAACAAACGGTCAGTCTTCAGCGCGCCATGACCTTTGCACCAGCTGGGTGTGATTCTTGTCTTCTATAACAGATGGCAGCTTACGGAGTCGATCAAATCAAAGCTTTCTTTTGCTTGTTTTCTTGAAAATAACAGATTTTGACAACACGAAATGAATTCATTTTAGTATGATATTAAAATTAACACGAACAGAATTTATTTTATTTTAAATACCGGCTATTTATTACGCAGTTGCAGGTGGTACTTTCAAGGACTCAAGATTGTTCCGTGTTCGATAATAATCGATACCACACCAGTTTCGAAATGGAAATCAGCGTCAAATTGAGTATAATTATGATTCGTTACGTCACACGTAATAAGCGTATTATATTATGGCGGGACAAAAGAAAATTGTTGTGCATTATCATGCATATAGGCCTTAAGCCATGGTAAATTAAAATTATTCTCACTTCACATCCCCTTGTATTTTTTTTTTCCAAAAGAAATATTTCTTCAAGAACTGATAACGCGTGAAGGCCTATGTGTACAGATTGTGAATTTTAAATCATAAGTTATCGAAGAAAAAGCATAGCGAATTAATTATAAAATAAAAATGGATGTAGACTGTTGAATTCTGATTAAAATTCCTCCACCTCTGTTGTGCAACAGTCAGTCCTAACGAATCTAACTAAATTAGGCCTATTCGATGGTCACGGAATTAATGCGAATTTTCTTTTAGACAGCTCGAATTAAAAGTAGATCTTCTAAAAAAAGACACACAAAGTAAAAGTTGCATATATTAATGGTATAGTGGTATAAAATATCTATACCTTTCCACTTTGGTATCCGTGACATTGAAAACACTCTTTTATTTCATTGATGAATTTCATTTTTTCTCTAGTGCTGGTAATAAGGAAGTCTGTATTATGGAATTTTCTCAGCCTTCAAACACTAGTAACTAGACGTTTATTTAAAATATTTGCATTTGATTATCCAAAAGAATCATTATGCCTTTTCAAATATTTTCACAGTGGTCGCAAAGAAACACAGCGGATAGGCTTATCTATCAGAAATTGCAATAATTATATACCATTAACAACACATAATACACAAAAAAACATAACAATAACAACCAATAACAACCAATAATACCCCAAAAAATACGCATCACTTTTAATTTTTGTTCATAGTTTCCCTCGTCGTAATGATTGCCAAATTGGATATTTACTTACCATGACTTATGACCGCTATTTCATCCTGTATCCTATTTATTTAATAACAGTTTAAATTAAAACGTCATAAACACACCAACAATAGGAAAAAGTGGAACGTCAATAAGTACATGAGCATGGCCTACTGATATCCACACGTAACCTGTTTCGTGATTAGCCTATAACCTCGATGTTCAAAGGAGTGTAAATAAAGCTGAATTAAATAGCCCATTCTCTTTTTAGGAACTTTCCCTTTCCAATCCTCATTTTGTTAATAAGGTATATAGACTATACAGGCTAAAATGTCGTAAGTTACTCAGCAGCTTGGTGATATTAAAACATTGAATATTTTTTCACTGGTTCATCATTGGAGAAATAATTGTTCTTGAACTGGTTCATCATTGGGGAAAAAAAGTTTTTGAACTGGTTCATCATTGGGGGAAAAAAATAGTTCTTTCACTGCAACCAAAGGCTTTACTGAGGAGCCCAACTCTGGAAACTGAACTGTATGCAGCACACACATTGAAATTTTTATCAGTTCCTCTCACGCAACTGGAAGAAATTTGTTTTCGAAGGAGTAGAAGTTGGCAACATGCTCGGCGAATTTGCCAAAGACAAGCTCCGGCAAAGTTTGTCTAAAAATTCAGAGATAAGAAAATAGAAAAGTGTAATGACTAATAAGTAATGACATAGAATTCAGAGTTTGAACCAAGTATTCGACACTCGTTTTATTGATGTTGAGTAGTCTTTTTTCCCTGTACAGATATATTTTGCATTCAGAGTGACTGGATGTGACATTCAAGCAGGCGGAAATGTTAAATGCTATAACGTTTAACTTTTTTTTAATGAAGTGAAATGAAAAAATGAAACAAACTTGTATCCCTTATTAACCCTTTCAGTGCTGCTTATGTATAAATGCAACGCTTCAAGAATTGTTTAAAAGGAAATATACAAGTCAATTGTGCAATGCTTTATGTAAAATGTGATAAAAATATGATAATTGTCATTCATGGAAACCAGCTATTCCACTGACATTTTTCTCATCGATTGCAAGCTTAGAGCCCACTGATGTTTTCACGATGACTGTCTTATTACTAGACCTGGTAATTTAGGCTTTAAAAAATTCAGTTTTAGGCACCTAAAATAGGCTTTTAAAACAAGTAAAAACAAGTAAATAGGCTTTTAAAAGAGAAAATATGCTTTAATAAAAAATACACAGTATGTCCGTTCTTACTATATATACCTGCTACTTGTTGTTTTGAGCGAATTCTCCCCCGTCAGTCAGCAATCCTTTGGCGACAATTGTTTGGGAAAATCAAGTTTCTGTGAAAACCCCACCCTCTGCTGTTCTGCTCTTCATTCAGGGATGTCAATTAAATGATTGTAAAAGTTAGAGAAGTTTAATTTTATTTTTAATGTACAAAATAGGCATTTTAGGCACTAAAATAGTAAAAATAGGCTCCAAAGGTCCAAATAGGCATTTTAGGGCACTATAAAACTCATATAAGTGATTTATCATGAAATGTCAACATATTTAGAAATTTTCATGTTATTTCGTACGGAACAAAATAGGCATTTCCCTTAAAATCCCAGGTCTACTTATTACCAGTATATAAATTCAGGGTTAATATATTTTCTGTCTTTATTTTTGTCCATTAAAATTTGTCCTTCTAAATTCCAGTCTTCGATAAAACAGACGGTGAACTGCCAGCACTATGGGGACATTATTACTGCAGTCTCTAACAGGAGAAATGTCCTTTGTATTTGGGTAGAAATTATGGATAGAGCAAGCCATGATTTTGCGGTGATGAGCGTGACACGGCATTGTCCCTGTCAGTCCCGTGGTTTCATCCCCATATGTTCAGCTGGGATGCAATGAGTCAGATTAAAACCAAACTCCACGTGTTGAAATACTATCTCATTACTACGTTATATTCAAAACCCATCACCTGAAAGCCCATTACAACGAGGAAAATCACAAACGAACGCATCTCAATTACAATGTGCCACAGCTGATAGCACGAACCAAAAATAAAATTCTGTTATCCCTCACTAGGAAGGAGTAAATAGTTTATATGTTAAGTGAAATATTAAAACAGGAATTTTAAAAACTTATAGGGCTCACTTCTTTGTTCCTTTATGAATAGGCCCTAATTCAACTTTTATTTATTTATTGATTTATTCATTTACGTATAATGAGATGCATCAGATAATTACCAGAATAAGCCAGATGCTCTGTTCGGATACAGTTCAGTTTATTTTAAAATACACAACTACTTACGAATAAATAACACGTAATATAACAGACGAACTCAGAAGGACAAAGACAGGAAAATTCCACATTCGTAGCTCAAATGTGGGAAGAACAATCGAGCTACCCTCCTTTTAGGAGAGGCCATTGCCCTTTAGGGATTGAAGGCTATTTTTATTTTATTTATTTATTTATTTATTTAATATAACAGAAAGTTAAAACCTATTACGTAGAATATTGAAATGCAGAGTGGGATAAGTTCTGAACATCCGTGGTATAAATAATTAAACAGTTTCTGAAATATATTAATATCAGAATGAAAATATTATAACTTATGAAATATGATATTTGATATTTCTATCAAATTTTTTGCTGTTCTTATAGAGTCTTGCTATGTTTGGAACCAGTATTTAAGGTATTTAGGTTCTACTCGTATTTCAAGGTTTTTATTTATTTTTTATAGTAGCTATGCTGATTTGATATGAGTACGATTCGATATTTTGTGAAAATATTTTGGAAGAGTGAGCCTAAGTTCTTGAAATTCAGGAAATACCAGTTTTGTTGGATAGTTTAAAGCTAATTTTTATTATTTTCTTCTCCATTTTAGATTCAAAGGATTCAATCCAAAGGACTCCTCTTTGGCGCATTTTCATATCTATGTGTATTTAGATATGGGTACCCACTGATATT
Organism: Ectobius pallidus; assembly: GCA_964059195.1. Taxonomy (NCBI): domain Eukaryota; kingdom Metazoa; phylum Arthropoda; class Insecta; order Blattodea; family Ectobiidae; genus Ectobius; species Ectobius pallidus. The sequence continues at coordinate 94,047,154 of CAXKWD010000007.1, forward strand.
ACTGTACTAACATTTTGAACTGGTAGGCTTACTAGTATTTATTGCAGATTTCGCAGCGTGTTTATGATTTCGCATAATGCGAAATTGTTTACACAGGCATTTGCTAAATTAGATATTGGTTGGAATTAAGCCTTTACATTTTTTTTGTCGTTTTGTTGTTTGTATTCTTTGATGTACTTGCCGATTTAGGTCTCAACATTTTCATTTTGTTTTTTGTTTGTTTGTTTTTGTTTTGGGGGGCAGAACATGAAATAGTTTGCAGAGTGTATTTGCTGATCTAAATAAGTTAGGTACAGTAGATTTTTGCTTTTGTGCATTCTTTGATGTACTTAGATTTATGCTTCATATTGATTTTTTGTCCAATGTATATGGGCATTTCTTGATTTATCTTTTTCATGCTATTTATCTCGTTATTTTTTTTCTAATTTCTTTGTCCCTTCTCTTTTCATTGCTTAAGAATACATTTGCAAATAATAATATATCACCCTATTCCCTCAATCATACATTAAAAGAATTCTAATCTAAGCATAAAATTATCTATACAGAAATAAAGATCCTTCTTGTTATATTATATTGCCTAATTCTAAAACCAATATAATTATGTACTAAAGTATACTACACAGTTTTCAATTTGTCAATAAAGCCTTTCTATATTTATAAACATAAGTGTCAATGTGTCAATCAAATTAAGTAAAAATTAATAATTAAAAATATTTGAAAACTATTGAAGGTCTTATCTATGTATACTGTCTGAGTATAACCCATGACCATACCGAACAAAGTTTCACATAAGTTACAGATAGTTCGCTTTTAGGTTCAGATGTGAAGTGGTAATGAGTTCTACTGGCTTTAACTTTCGACTAAATAACTGTCTAACAAGAGGGACCTTTATTTCTATACAGATAATTTAAAGCTGAAATTACATTTATTTTCATATATGATTGAGGGAATAAGATTGTGTATTAGGCCTATATATTCTTATTTGTAAAGTAATCTCTTATCATAAAAATAAAATACATAGACATTAAGAATGCATATATTTCATGATGAATAATTTGGTGTGCCAACTGTCGATGTGTAGCGTCTGGATGGTGCAATCACATTACAGCAAAATTCAATAATATTGTCCATAAATCCATGGGGTCTTTTTAATTTCTTAGAACTTTCAACTGTACACAACAATGGAAGTAAATTTCCTCACGTCAGTGCTGACGCCTGTAACCTTTGTCTTTCTCTCTTGTTCCAGGTGAGTTCAGAGATCTTATCTGGAAACTAGTAAGTGCTGTTTGAACTACCAATAGCTTGGATTTACTCTCACTCATGTAGAATAGCTATCAAGTTATTCACATTAAAGGGAAATAATTAACACTACACATTAGGCGAAAGAAAAACGATCGTTAAAATTTCCGACGGCGGTAGCTGTGCCACTGGAGCCCGACGGATATTTTACCGTCACTTTGAACTAGTGGTCCACAAGACCAAATACTCGGTTTACACACACAGCGGTTTTTCTATTTGCTCTGTATGATTTGAGTTGTATTGACAGGTTTATCGGATTTCGAATATCAATGAACATGAATGCCATTATAGATACTTTACTCGCATTGCCATTTATTTGTTTTTAAGTTTTGACAACCATAGTACGCTATTATTATGCCTTGTTTCAAGGGCGCGATTGTAATAAAATATTTAATAAAAATGCAACAAATTTTAATTAAGTTTTTTCAATAATAATAAATGATATAAGGAAATATATCACATTGATTTCCATAACAATTGAAATGATGAATTGTGCTTTTACAAGGCAAGGAGAACATTTTTGTTTCCTCTGATGATTCAATTAAAAAATGATTTCTGAGCACGTAGTTCCTATTATTATTAAAAAAAAAATAAATGTTAAAGTCAAAAATCGGATTTCTAACTTTCGCTCATTTCGAAGTAGAAGGAAAGGGGGTTTATTTGAAAAAAGTTATTATTTTAATTATTTTAATAGGCTTTTATCTTATTTCTAGTATTACAACAATAGTTTACAATTAGATAAAAATGACAAGAAAAAAGTTATAACAATATCCTTGTATCTTGGACATCTGCCAGGAAACCCTTCCTACACTTGAAACAAAATATCTACATAGAATGTTTCTGTCGCCGCCGTTCTACAGTACACTGAAGTAAGTTAGAGTATAATACTAGGTGGGAAAAAGAAAAAAATAAAGATCGGTTTTTGATTTCTTTGAGCGGCGACGGTAAATTCTCCGCGACGGGAAAAATCCGCCGTGTGTTTAACCGTGTGTGTAATGCATGATTCGAGTCGGCAAAATTGAAATATTTAAAACAGAGATTTGTGCAGAAGATTCATACGCAATGTTTTATTTGAAAGTGATTCAACAAGTTAATTAAATGATGATGAAATCTTTTTTTTTTTTTTTTTTTTTTTTTTTTTTTTTTTTTTTTTTTTTTTACCGACCTTATATCTTTATAATGCCCAATTTCACCATTACCATTTGAAAATATTTTAGCAGCTTCACTATATGCCTATGACGTGATAGGGGAAAGATATTTGAAGGCAAATCCTGAGGTTGGTCTCAGTTGGAAACTATTTGCAGATAGCTTATGTGTGCAATAGTTACAAATCTGTAAAATATCGTTCATATAATCTCACTAACTGCGTTGGTCTAATATATCAGACTTTGGTTCAATCAATCATACAGTATGGCCATAGGCGTAGCGAGGGGGGGTTTTGGGGGTTTGAACCCCCCCCCCCATTGAATAAAAAATGGAAAATTGTATAATTTTTTTAAGTCTGCCCATAAATTGCTTAATACAAGTATAAAGCGTGGGAAGCTTAAAACTCGTTATTTTGCGTCTTAATTTTTAAAATTTTCCGGGGAAGGACCCCCGGAAGCTTAAAACTTGTTATTTTGCATCTTAATTTTTAAAATTTTCCGTGGGAGAACCCCCGGAAGCTCAAAACTCGTTATTTTGCACCTTAATTTTTAAAATTTTCCGGGGGAGGGCCCCCGGACCCCCCTCTCCTTCCATACTCGCCAGACCCCGCGGATGTTATAACCCCCCCCATATGGTCGGCCTGGCTACGCCTATGAGTATGGCATATCTCATATAGCGTCGTATTTTAAATAAACGGGCAAAATATGTTACACAAACTTTCTCACATATGCCTGTTAAGAACTGTAATATGAAAGTTTCAGGGTTGACGAAAGAAACTATGTAACATTCAAAAAGTAATGTAAGTTATGACCTTCAGCCGAATTTTTCATGTAATGTTTTCCTTGTAGCATCGAACATTTTAACTGAACAAATAATTGCTCCGACTATTCAATAGATTTAGATTTCCTTGGCGAAGTAAATGAATCATCAAAGAGAATGCGAATTAAGCAAAATCAGTGTAATATATGTCTTATAGTCCTTTCACATTCGCCAGAGGTTTCAAGGCCAAACGTAGCACGCCTATGATACCCCCACTTACCGCGCTCATATGACATCATACCCCTCCAATGCCAGTCACATGACAAGCCAGTAGGGAGTTCCCCCTTAGTGTCGTATGAGTGTGTGCGACAGCGCAGCTCCTCTGCGCAAAGGGGAATACTGTTACTGCTGTTCAGTGGGGGCATATTAGACGTGAGAAGTTGTGGCCTTGAAACCTCTGGCGAATGTGAAAGCACTATAGGTTCACTTTAAGTAATGCTATTTTTGTGTGGAGGTGTTTTCTAGACCTATTTAGAACAGTATCAGAATAATTATTTTTAAAAATTCAGGGTTTTCAAGAAAATATAGCAATCTACATTTAAGCCTACTATTTTCTTTATCGATAATATGATTACTATGATTGCTGTTAATACTGTTGTTATTGTTAATATTACTATTACTAGTAGCCTACTACTACTACTACTACTACTACCACCCTCATCCCACCCCACCCCACCCCACCCCACCCCACCCTCACCACTACTAATTAGTTACGTTGCATGCATTAACTGCATATATATATATATATATATATATATATATATATATATATATATATATATATATATATATGTCACATCTACCCACATCAAGTATTTAGAATGTTTGCGTGTACCAATAATCTCCTGTAATAATTCATTCGTGTGCATCAGTTTCTATTGTTTAGTGATGTCTACTTTTCTGATAGCCTATTCAATTTAAACGATTATAATATCCGGTGACATAGCGGCGATGAGTTATGGAAAGTAAACAAGTCCTACAAATCCGGTGTTTGCCTTTGCGAATGAGGAAACCATGAAATGCCCAAGAAAATTTGACTGGACACGATTTGAACCCAGGACCTCTTGCCTGTTAGCCTGTGCCACCTCTCTCTCATTGGGTTTGGTGTGTTCATTATTTATTTATTTATTTATTTATTTATTGTTAATTTACACTGCAATTGGGCATTTGCCCGGTGGCAGTGGTTGTCAAATACATATTAAAAACTATTTCAGATACCCATACTAATAACAAAGCCTCACCTAATAGACAGGCAAGGAAATTTCACTAAAAGTTAAAGACAAGTTAAAGAAATAGGTATGAGATAAAATACATGTCAACTTAGATAAAATGCATGTAACTAAAATTATTACGACTGAGTTATACTGCATTTTACAACAATTGATTGATTTTAGTTTGCTTGTTATTATGGGGAACAGAAGAATATCATTCATATTTTAATTAACCCTTAAATGTTAACATGGTTGAATTTTCACCGAGCACGAATTAATTGTCCCTGCTGTGAAGCGGAAAACCTGCTTAGAGTGTTGGCTGTCCTGATATGTTTCTTTCTCAATAAAATTGCAAAATTTAACCATTGTTGAAACATATTTATCAGTCACTTCAATATAATAACTGGGCTTTTTTTTTTTTTCACCCATATTACCAATAGTGTGAGTTTGTAATTCTGAATTCATGAGATTTCGATTTATTACAGACTGCTTGAGATTAAATGACAAGCAAACATGGAACTCTTTTTTTTAATCACTACAAACAACACTAGCCTATAGGCTATTCCTTGAATGTAGGCTACTATTGATGAGCAGCTTCTGGGATTCAGAAGACGATGCGAATTCCTTATAATATGCAATTACTGTATATTTCTGACATCTGTAATTACTGTTATTATTAGCTTTTAATATTATCACTGGTGTGTTTCTAATATTTTGAAGACAGTTCATTTTATAACAGTTATATCTATTATCTGTTTATCTATATTTATTTATTTATTTATTTATTTAATAATAATAACAATGAACATTACAGGTAGAAAACCCAATTACAATGTTCCTGCCAAAAATACAATTCATACATACAAAATAATAAAAACAAAAGATACAAAAGATAAGACAAAATAAGAATACAATTATAATAATTATTTCAACGATGGGTGAATATTCATCCATGCTAACATTAATGTAGTAGGAAAAAAGGTTGCCAAAAAAGGGTTCATGCTTGTTCTGACATTCCGCACTTAAGTAATATTTATATAGTTTTTACCTTGATATCTATTAATTGTGTAAACAAATGCACTAAACAAAAAGTGTTCATTTTAATTTTCTCTATAACTCTACTGTGCTAGGTTATGATGTATCGCCTATTATAATGGAGATAGATAGCTTAGAAAAAATTGAACATAGATTATAGTAAAGTACCCCCAAGTCAGTTTTACAGAAAAACGGATATACCGTACCTATTTTATTAGTCATATATAGAAGTATCGACTTTTACTTTTTATTAAAATCGTTAGTTTCAAAGCAAGGAAGCTAAAACGGACAATATTTTGAGCAAATCTTATGAGGGACTTACACAAAATGAATTTAAGCAATGGTCATATATTCCTTTGAAAATTGAATTCGATGTTTCATTAAAATAGTCTTACCTGCCCTTTCTTTTGTCTTGTCTTCGGAAAGGAAGAAAAACAATGGATCACATATTGAGACAGGACGTGGAGGAACACAGAAACAGAAAGGTTTTGTGAATTATTTAGTGAATTCCGACCCGGCATTCGCCTTTGCAAATGGTCAAAGTTCCGAACAAATTCCACATTGAAAATTGCTGCCCACGGAATTCAAAGCCGTGAACTCCCGAGTATGAGTCCGCAATGTTACCACTTCGGCCATCTCACTTCATTATGTGAATAAAGTTATGAATTTAAATTATTTAAATTAAATAAATAATATGCATTCAAAAATACTAAACCAAGACATGAGCGGAACACAATTTGCAGACAGTTCTTGATAGGGAAGGAAATTTCCTTAGGTCACTAAATCCATACAAGCTTACTTCAGTTGGTCTACCATTCTCCTTACACAGCAGACTATTTCTTAAATTGATGTGAAAATTATGATGTTATAGCAGTCAACACTCAGCGGTTTCAGGATATCCTTTATTTTTGTGGAATTGTAGTAGGGTTGTTAAATATTCGTGTGTTAAATTCAGGACATTGACACTCCCCCGTTATTGCCATGGCGTGTGGTCCCTTATCGCTCCATGTTATGTCCCACATTTAATCGAATTTATCGAATATTGCAGAAGGGTGGATCGACACCCCATATTTCCTTTATAATAGCTTTCTGGGCATAATGACGTAATTGTAGTTGTCCATATGTCCGTGCATTCGCTCCCCTCTCAATCAATCATTGTTCAATACCAGAAGGGCGCGAGTTTGCTTACACGCACAGAATAAGAATTGAAGTTTTGAAAGCATGTGGGCTTCCATAGGGCAACGTATTAATAGGCCTACTATGTGAAAACAAGCCTGGGCTTACTCACACTCCTAAGTAGGCTAAGTTCAGAAGTTATCAATATTGACCGGAAATTTGACCAAAGAAAGAATGTAAATCTTATGTCCAACTTTTTTGTTTAAAAAATTGTGTCAAGTAGCATTTGTATGCAATTATTTCTGGTAGGGATGGATCCTCGATACTTTCGATACCTCGATACTCTCGCTACTTGCATGGTATCGGCATCGAACGATACTTCAGAATACTCGCTCGATACTTTTTCGATACGTTTGTAATTCTGCAATTAAGTGAGAATGCTAGTATTTTTTAACAAAAACTTGTAAGTGGACTGTTTAAAAAACTAATTTAATTTTTAAAGTAGGCCCTAAAGTTTAAAAATAATTATAGGCTACTGATGATATTAAATTTTGTCTCATTAAATATGTAGACTTAATTAATTTAGTTGGTATTACACAGTTCTCTCAAATTTTAATTTTTAATGTACCTATTTATTGAAACTGGAATGTTGAAGGTATCGAGTATCGAAGTATCGAGTATCGAGGAAAAAATCATGTTTCGGTATCGAGTATCGAGAAAATGTGGTATGGACCCATCCCTAATTTCGGGCTATGCACACAAGATTGCATTTTGGTCCACTATACCCGTCAGCTGTTCTTCCGAAAAGAAATTCGATAGCTACTATGGCGGTCGAAATGCATACACTGGTAACATTATCTGCAGAATCTTCTTCGTGATTTCTAGATCACCTCAAGGTTTATTTCGGTTGTAACCAACATAGCCAACTGTATACAAATATTGGTCTATGTATTATCTGTATTCTACCCAGTAGTGTAGCCTCCGGCTGTGGGACTCTGGGTCAATTATGGTAAAATAAAAATGGTTATAGTTAGTATTGTTGTAAATTCTAAGTATGCATTAGCATCTGTTACTTTTGTTGACTGTGATATTTCATTTTATCTTCCTGATTAGTATTAGCTGATTGAGCGCGGTTCACGTGGGGAGAGAATGACGCTCATTGGTTGATTTAATATTTGTAGATAGAAAAATTAGAAACGTTTGTATTCCCTAGCATATAATGCAATAGAATGAAATTGTGTGCAATGGCAGTCGTCCAGACACTAACCAATTTGACGGTTTTTAGAGATTTCAACCACTGTGGGACATAGCTTAAACCGGTAGACATTTCATGTTCCTAAATTTTTTTGGATAGGTTTGTGAGCTCTTTCCGAAAAGAACAACTAGTTTTTGTTAACGTTAGCCTTCCTAATAAGATGATCAATCATCACATTCTTATATTGGATGTCCCGAAGATGCCATCCTATCATAGATAATAAACATTATTTAAAATCGTTGTGTGACATTGATGGTAGGCCTATAATGATTTTTAGTATTTAACTTCTGAATATACACTGCTTCACTTAGGCTACTTCGTATAGGTAGATACATATTGTACAGTTTCTCGTTTAGTATTATTTAGGGCTGTACCGATTAATCGATTAATCGGCTCGATTAATCGATTAAACATTCAATTAGATTGTCCGATTAATCGATTTAGTCGAATTCCGAAAAACTCGCTTCTCCAGCCTTGGCACAACATGTGTCATTCAGCCTATTGTGTCCAAACAATTCCCGTTATTCAGAAACCTGAAGGGTAGTTTAGTTTTGCAAGTCTTGGCTGAAAAAGTAACCGGAAATGTAAGTTTTGTATATATTTTTTCACTAGTTAACTAGTAATGGTATTCATTAATTCAGGATTTCTTATGATTATCTGTAGTGTAGTAGTGTAAAACAATATTAAATGTACACTTTGGTTTCGTTTAAAATTCCAACCGGTTTGTCGATTAATCAGTCGATTAATCGGTCGATTAATCGATTAAAGTCAAGCGTTAACTCGATTAGAAATTTTAATAGATTTTCAGCCCTAGTATTATTACTGATTATTGTTGTAATTAATGCCCCTATATTTAAATTATTACTAGTAATTTATTATTCTACCCATATCTGAACCACATACTCTCGATATCATCTCTCATTCAATAATACAGACTTTTACATTACTTTAGCAGCTCTTATTATGTACGAGTGGCTAAGAGTAGCGTTCATAAACGCGAGAAGTTCCAAGTTCAAATCCACATACAACCAAATACTTCAAATATAAGTACTGTTCAAGCCTAGTCTGAAACGAAAAATTCGAATAGAAAACACTAATTTTTTTGCAGCGTCCAGTATATACAACTACAGTATATATCAGCAGCTATATTATCATCAGCTCAGGGTTGCCAGATCAGAAACGTAGAACAGTCGTACCAATATCCGAACATAGTCGTATGCTAGTTAAAACTGTCGTATACTTTGTGATTTTTCAGTGTAATGAACATATTGCGTTAATTATAATAATATTAATAATATACATTATTATTATTATTATTATTATTATTATTATTATCCTTACTATGCACCTTACATATGTCATGTAATTGTTAATAAATCATCGTATTTGTAAATGATTAGGCGTGTTTTATTATCTTCCGATGTGCTAAATTTGATTAAATACAATACAATTAAACAAACGATAGTTGCCACAGTGTTGTAATTATTTCCAATCATATTGATTTTAGCAACATGCTTATAACAAAAACCATCAAAATTTAAAATTCGTCAGTAGATCGATTAAAAAAATATAAAACGCTATGTTAAAAATAGTCGTACAAATAGTCGTATGTGTACGACTATAGTCGTACGTCTGGCAACCCTGCATCAGCTACTACCAACTTGGCAGAAAGTTGAAAACAGAAAATTCTACTGTGATGAATCCTGTATTGAAATCTATCCCTTTCAGAGCTGAATTTAAATATTAATATAAGCAATCATCAAGTGAAGTTATCAGCGGGCTTTAAGTTTGAAGTGATTGAGAGAAAAATCATTAGAAGAGCTTCTTTAAATAAATGATAATCATAACACGCAAATAAAAACCCTTACATTTTAACACCAAGCACGACCCTATTAATGTTGTATCTCTGCTTTTATGCTATTCTTCGCGGTGATGCTACGTCAGTAGCAATGAAAAGACGTGGTATTACTTTTTAAAAGTATGCGATAAATTATTGCGAAGCTGCGCATGTGAAGAGTCGAGAGAAACTGACCTGTACTTATTTACAAGGATGCCTAAAAACCAGATTTATTGCATATAAAGATAATTTGTGAAGAAACATAATAAGTGTGCATTCAGTACTGGTTAATATTAATGAGTGAATTTTGGCTGTGCGCAATGATCTTATAAAGATTTCGTCCCAAAAATGAGTTCTGTTAATGGAATTACGGAATTTGTGTTATTGAATTAATTTCTCTTAAGATATACTTGGATCTTCGTGACTATGATTTCTAGTTGTTTCCTTAAAAGGAAAACTCTGAAGAGTCTTATCATATTATGCCAAAAGAATTAATTTAGTGGCTGTTTTAGTCGAAATCTTACGGGGAAACGGAATAGCATATCTTTACAATATTAAATACAATGTACCTTTTCTCAAAAACTACAAAAGCTAGGCACTTGATCTTTTTACAGTTTCTTGATCCTTACCCTGTGTCAGTACTGAAAAGGGATTTTTCATAAATGTACTTATATACTGGTGTGATTTTTCTTTATAACCTTTTTATCAGCATTTTAAAGCATTTATGACCTGTAAATTGTTCAAAGATTAACCGATTCAAAAAATGTTTCTTGAGTGAATGTAAGACACCTGAATAATCAAATCCTGATAACGTGAAGATTGCAGGTTAAGTAGAAGCTGAGAAAGGTTTTATATAGAAAAAGTAAACTTACGGGAAATGAGCTTCAAAGTTAAAACAACCCTGCGCCATAGTCCGAATCTTCTCAGAAAAAATAAATAAATAACAGGGATAGAATTTCAGTTCAATTATGTTTGATACATCATTTTAAAGAGGAAAGTCCAGAGAATAAAATACAATAAGAAAAAAATCAACTTTTTAAATAAAAAACCAATTTAGTTTCAAAGTTAAAACATCTCCGCTATGTAGTGGGATCTTCTCAGAAAAATAAAAAATAGCATGGATAGAATTAAGTTACAATTATGTTTGATACATCATTTTAAATAGGAAAGTTCAGAGAATAAAATACAATATAAAAAGATATCACAATTTCCATCCAAAAACCAAATCCATTTCCCCTTAACTTAAACATTCTGTTTGCCTAAAATAATATTTATGTGACTGTTTTAAAGAGGAATCTGAACTGTGTGTATCAGTGGCGGACGCAGGGGGGATAGGGGGGTTACATCCCCCCCCCCCCCGAAATTTGAAAAAAAAGGCTATATATGTACTCTAAGTGGCCAGTTTTATAAACTAATTGTATGTGTAAGTTGATTATTTTTTTTTAGTATTCCTTCTACCTATTCAAATCCCCCCCCCCCGAAAACAAATGTCTGCGTCCGCCACTGGTCTGTATAGCTGAAGTGGAACCACCTAGCCCACTCAATCTTTTGTAGGCATTCCTTACGATGTTAAACTACCAATATAGGCCTGCTTGTTCCACTCATCTCCTTCAAGTTGTTGCAGTAAATGAAGAAACCTCAACTGTATTAAAACTTCTTTTACTCGAATAGAACTTCAGAAACGGTTCTAGAAGTTAGTTTTTCTTTTTCTTTCTTTCTCTCGTGGTGCTAGTGAAGTTGAGCGGACATGACCTAAACTAAATAGGCAGTTTCGCTAAAATTGAGTTCTTTAACTTAGCTGATCAAGTTAAAGAAATCGCAGGCTCGAGAACTGCTGGATAGTGACGTAAGCACTCTAAGCTACCTAAGGTGCCGAAGGTGATATTTCTACTTCGTCAATCATAGAGCTGTCAAACTGGAGTCTATACAGCAATCAATTCTTATCTATGAAACTATCGTAATTAATGTAATGTAATGTAAGCTGTTCAAGTCTAATATAATAAAATTATAAAAAATTACAATAAATCACATAAAAAAATATTATAAAAGTCCCTAAATGATTCTACTTTTTATTTGAATTATTTTTGTGCATTTTTAAAGTTATTATTGTATTGCTATTACATTGTGGAATTAAACTGTTCCCAAAAATATCAAAACTTTTAAATCATCATTAGTTTTAATAATTTAAATAAAATATTGGTCTTGTGAACCAAAATTAAGATTTCATCTTTTAAAACTTCAGAGGTAAAGCTTTTCGGTATATAGATAATAATATTATATTATATTATTTATCTATTTGGGTAAAGACTTTAGGTGACGCTCATTAATAAAGCCCTTATAAGTTATCAACAGTTTGCCCTTGCTTGACGTAAAAAGTATAAACAAGTAGTTATTACGGTTGCAATGTTTCATTCTTCGATCTCTTGGGGAATACGTTTGCACCAGTGCCATCCTAGTTTCACAGAAAGGGTCATTTAAAATAAGTGAATAAAGTAAAAAGATTAGGAAAGCTGACACTAGACAATATAGTAGATATAAAAATATATAGCGTAAAGAACTTCCGGTATACCTGGGTACTTTGATTTTCTAAAGTACATCTCTTTTTAAATAATTCCGATCCCCTTTACTTAAAAATGTTTAATTCAAATATCGACGATTTTCGTCCATTAACAATTAGTGTAAGTACTCCTTTTCGGTACCTAGTAAACATAATTTTCTGGCAGGGTTATCTGTAGATTTTTTATAAAATGATTATGGTAATTACGATTAATAATTATTTTCAGGCTAAAAATTTTTAAAATATGTAAAATTCTTATTGTAATAATATAAGAAATAAAATAGGCTACTAATCAAACTAGTGAAAGTAGCTGAATAAAACAGATAGGCCTATCTCAATATAGAAGCAACCCTAGCATGTACAACATCAGCTTTTTTGAGTCTTATTTAATTTTTTTTCATCCGCCATTGTTGATCAGCAGTTATCATTAATGGATGTAAGAGGTTGAAAATGAGCCGTTCGACTTTAGAATCTGAAGGGGTTGTGTTGGGGAGCTTCCCTTGTCAGTAACAAGTTTCAGTTACAGAATAGCCTATCTGAGTAATGCTCAGTTGGTTCTAATGTAAGCCGTTCCTTCTATTTGAATGCTTACTTGTAAATCTGGTAAGGGGGTGTTTCCATGGCTACAACGGTGTGGGAAGGGGTGGTGGAGGATGGAATCTCTTGGTAACTAACGTGACTTGAATGGAACCGTGGACCAATGTAGTACTTTGCACGTGTTTCGGACTGTCTTCTCGAGATTGAACTTATTTTATTTTTTTGGAAACGTTTTCGTTCCCACCCTTCCATACTCTCTTTGTTCGCTCACAATCGAAATTCGTCACATGAAGAATGAAGTGTTTGTGGGTTGAGGATGTTGAGTTTGAGCACCTCCTTCGACGTACGTGATTTCTCGTCATATTCAAGGGCTCCTTAAAGGTTAAGAGTTTGCTTGCTATTCTAGTTATTGCAGTGAATGGTTGTATTTCCCGTGATTTCAGCCATATAAAACCTGTGACCGTGTAAAATGTTGATTCTACTGCAGTAAAAATTCTTGGAAGCCCGTTCGATTATTCTGATTGATGAAATAAGGTATTTTTCTATAGGATATATTTCAGAGATGTTTCACAAATATGTTTAATACCTTATACTCATATTTCATAAAAGCCACCCGGGGAGAACTGCTTAAAATGTTTATCACATTATGATAGAATTGTCCTAAGCGTGCTCCAGTATTTCGACTGGTCGAACAAGTGTTCCTGGCACAGGATATTATAAACTGTATTAATTCTTTCCTATACTATCTTATTGTTGAGACAAATAATGCCCTTAATATTTATATATAATATATATTATACAGTGCGTTTCACGTACGAGTTGGCCAATCATGCGGGTTTCTGCGTCGCGGCGGCCACAGCTATAACTCCCGAGCGATTGGGTGAAATATCTACGCAAATAAAGCCGCTAACAGTGTAATGATTCAGGTCCTCACGATTACAGTTAAAATTGTCATGAATATAACCACGTACCTCATCACAAGAGATGTTGGAAATGTCCTCCTCTTTCATCCACACAACATTGCCACCTTTTTAGGAAATTTTCTTTCACGCGCAAAGTTCAGTAGAGTTAATTCCTTTTGTGATATTGTCTTTTAGTTCTATTAATGTATGTGGGTTTGAACTATACACTTTATTTTTCAAGTTCCTCCTGTAAATAATAGTCACATACTGTTAGAAGAACTTAAAAACAATATCACAAGAGAAATTAACTCTAACTCGGAAGCTGAACTTACGCACGTGAAAGAAAATTTCCTTTAAAGGTACCAGTGTTGTGTGGATGCAACATCTCTTGTGATGAGATACGTGGTTATTTTCATTGTAATTTGAACTGTAATTGTGGCCTGAATCATTACACCGTTAGCGGCTTTATTTGCGTAGATATTTCACCCGATCGATCGGGAATTAGCGCTGTGGCCGCCGCGACGCAGAAACCCGCATGTTGGGCCAACTCGTATGTGAAACACGCTGTATAATATATATATATATATATATATATATATATATATATATGTGTGTGTGTTTACATGTGTATATATGTGTGTTTTTTACGATTTACTCAGCTGTATGTAATACAGATTTTAGCAGCTCTTAGTTGATTGCCGGCTTGTCATTCAACTAGTGCGGATTTTCGTCAGATCTTGCTCTTGGTAGTAATTCCTTAGGGTTTGGGCGTTTTATTAATTAATTTGTATTAAAACCCTTTGAGAAAAAGGACTTCACACAGGCTTGAAGAAAATTACTTCCTTCTGCAAGTAGGCAGCCAATAGGAGCCTACGAACTAGTAACATTATATTTATAACGTTGGAAAGAAAAAAAAATAATTATAAAAAGTCTATAATAATTTTCCATTTATGAATAAAAAATAAAAATGCCCAAATAAATAGCCCTTATTTAATCAATTAATTTGTTACACATTTGTATATCTTCAAATTTTCACCCTTCATATAAAAAAGGTGCAAAATCATCAGATGCCTTGCCATAGTTATTAGTAACATGATAAAACAACAAAACGGTATTGCTATAACAAAAGCAGAATCCCGTAGTCTGGTTTAAATTGCATTAAGCCACCTTAACTGAACTTTTATTCGCAGTTTTTTATTCAATGTGCTTGATATTCGAGACGGGAGGTAATAAAATGAAAGTACATTTGGTGCTCGATTTCTTGATAGGAGTAATATTAGATTTGTTTATGAAGTGGTTTGACTGATGTCCCACCTCATGTAATTAACAGATATAGAAGCGGAGTCTGGTAATCCAGAGAGATGTGTCACGTCGGATTGCTGTAAGATCTGACAAAGATTGTGTTCAGGATAACACTGTAGACGTGACATTAATAGCGGCTTAGTCTCCTACACCAAGTTTCAAAATAAACTCCATCACTTACTTTAGGTAAATTAATTACTCTTCCCTCCCTTTACATGTTAAGTAAGATAAAATTACACGATTTTCTAGAAATTCTGTCACGTTGGAATGAGTGTGCATAGGCTACTTTTGGAACACGAACATTCCGTAAATCTCAAAACCCCCTTGAGAATATTATAGGAGAAAAATTCCTCCGACACTGGGACTTGAACCCAGGACCTTTGGCTATTCGCGCCAATGCTCTACCAACTGAGCTAAGCCGGAGTTCAATTCACAGCGCCAGATGTCATAGGAGAGAGGTTCCATCTGGCGCTGTGAATTGAACTCCGGCTTAGCTCAGTTGGTAGAGCATTGGCGCGAATAGCCAAAGGTCCTGGGTTCAAGTCCCAGTGTCGGAGGAATTTTTCTCCTATAATATTCTCACGTAATGTCCAACAGATACAATAATCCGTGGTTCATGAATGCTTATATATCTATCTCAAAACCCCCGTTGAAAATGTTAGCGTATGTTTTTTTTGTTATTTGATTAAAAATTACCACAATTTACTGCAAATTTTGACATTGTACCCACTGATTTACCTATTTATAAAATGTAGTTTACACCACTACACAGTGTGTAGCGGATTTTCAATTCTTCTTCTCGTAGACACGAAAGAACCTTCCTCCATTTCCTTGGTTAGTTCATCTGCAATTTCATTCTTTATAAATGTCTTAAATTATTAAGAGGATTGTGACTTTTGCTTGGAGCTGAGAAGATACAGACAGCGTACCTGATATTGAAATTCTCTCTTCCTTTTACAGTAAATCGCTTCAGCCATTTTTATTTTGTCGATCAACTCTAAAACTACGTCTTCTTGGTTATTCCTTCAGTGGGGAGTTGACCTGGGATAAGGCAGTGAGTACCCGTCCCAAGTCGATTGCACTTGTGCATAAAAATACGCTCATGTCTGTAGATTACAGATATATACAATAACTCTTGCTGGACAAAATTCCGGCACATCGGTGACAGTCACATGCCTAAGTTGCAGTACATCCCCTCGTTAATATTTTTCCTTCTACTGATGTATTTATGCGTTGCCTTAAAAAGTTAATGAAAGAATATGTATGAGATTAATATACTAATGCTTTATATCAAATGTGAGTTTTATCCCCGTTTAAAATTTGTCATTTGTGGAAACTAGGTATGTTACTTTAAAAATGGTTCCGATAATTTTTAAAAATTCAATCCACTGACGATTTCACTTGAACATTGCTTATATTAATACATAATTTCACCATAAACCAACGGTCGAATATACCGTTACCGCAAGGACGTCAGAATACATCGCTACATAGGCCTATAACTATAATGTTAATATGATTATATCTGAATTGCATGTATTAGACTCAAATAATTTTGTATTACGTTCGTAATACATGATGTTCAATACATGATTCCTATTAATTGAGGTTTGTAGAACTAGTATCCAGGTATCTAAATTGCGTTTTGCATTTGTTTATAAACTGATACTTCTACCTCTACATTCAAATAAGTAATCTGAACAATATAATAATTATATACTTTATCCGGAAATGTAACTTACGCAATCAGAACTGCATAATTAGGCCTATTTATTAATGTACAATATTTATTACCTAAAAATATTGCATCAGTTAAAGGCTACAAAATAACTAAAAATCTCTGGTGCTAAATCCGAAGGAGGGACAGGGCCTATAATCCAATCTAATTCTGTCTCCATCTTTGGACTTCCTTGGTAGATGGTGGGATTGAGGCATGCCTACTTCTACGGCTGTTAGAGATGCATTTTTTTTACCTGAGCCACTACTTCTTTATATGAATTTTGTCCTCGGAGTGTTGTGTGCAAACCGTTCTAGACTTCTCTAACCCAGAAAATCCAAGGAGCTACCGCGGATGGAATCCGTAGCTACAGATTCGTAGTCACCGACGCCAACTACTAGACCACGCAGGTGGTCTATGAGAAGACAAGTTAGGAGGGTCTAATGAAACATTATTTAAAAAGTGAGTTTATTAGAAGTGATCATTTTATCTTGACTATCTTAACCCGTTTCAATAGAGAAACTTGTATGTTTTTAGAGCAGACTATAGGTTCACCATTAGCACCTTATTGGTTCGTTCTCGGTGAAGTGTTACCTAATATGTAGGGGCTAATGGACTCTCAAGTCCATTATCGACATTTTGGTCATCGTTCAATGTCCAGCCACCTTGTTAGACTTGATCCAATAAGTATTAACGAGCGGCCAGAAGATAAAGTCAGCATTAGATACGTATTATATGACAGGCACCAGGTTTATGTGGACATAAGCCTCTATAGTACTCGCGCCATCAAACGCCAGGAATCCTTATAGTGCCAAGCACAATTAATCTAATGAACTTGAAGGTTTGTTAGATACACAGGGTGTATCTCTTATTCACGTAATCATTGAAGCTGTGTAGGCTACACGTGCTGGATATGTTATAAAGCGAAATTATGCAATTCTGAGTTATATGATCAGTGTGCTTGTCATGTACGGAGAAAATAATAATTCCTGATGCTATTATCAGGGCCCGGATTTTGATGACCTAAAAATACTTAAAAAGTGAACTTTAAAATTACTAGAAAAAATACAGAAAATGACCCAAAAATTTATGTGAAAATGCTAGTTTATTCATCAAATTTGTGTCTATTCTACATTAATGTTTTTGACCCCATTATGTAGGCTTGTAATTAGTTAATTTGCACATACGGTTAAATGCAAACAGCAAACTGCGTCTTTCAGTATCCAAATTAAAATTATAACAAGATCTATTTAATTAATTTAATTAATAATGACTTTAAAATTAAAAAATGACCTAAAGATATGAATTATGGGAATAAAAGACATAAAATGGTCAAAAATGACCAAATAATTACTTTCAATTCTAAAAATGAACTAAAAATGAAAAATTGGAAAAAGACCCCAAAAAGACCCTAAAAATTGCCATTTTTGTAATCTATGAATCATGATCAGAATACCTGCACTAGTGGGCAACGTCCATGATGTACCAATTAAAAGATGACATGTCATTAAAATCCGGGCCCTGGTTATTATTCACTTCTAACGTTAGTCATTTTTTGTTTGACTGTAATTAATCCAAGTCCCTCAGCCTTACTCCTGGGCAGAATACAGAAAGTACATATTTGTTCACTCTTTATTGTACTACCATGGTTTCATTAGTTAGTTCGGTTGATATAGAAGACGATGAGGGGAATGATGAATTGGTGAAGGGTGAATATTTACAAGAGTGTCTATGATGGTATAAATCACAAAGCAATCAGAAGGTTGAAATGGTAGTGTGTGAGAGTTGTGAAGATTGTGTTAATGATAGGAAATGAATATTTACAAATGAGTAATATTACGATGAGAAAGTGAGATAAAGAAAAAATGTTCATGTAGGCTACAGTCAGGCCCGTCGCGTAGGCGGGGCGATCGCCCCGGGCGCTGACACCGGTATTCCCGAATTTTGTCTCCCAGGACTTCTTCTACAGGCATGGGACTGTCACATTTTACTCCTTTCACCGCTAACTGCCTTCGAACTTGTTATTTTAGGAACAGAAGGCCAGTGCATTATCAAATAACTCTACCTCCCCTTTCGACGAGAGCATCTGTGAAAAGGAGCATAGATCACCTCTACAATATGACAAAACAAACAGCCCATATAAGCCCATAACGTTAGATTTACGTTTTAGAAAAGACGTTACTAATCATTCAATTAATTTAAAGGTACGAAGCAAATAATTGCTACACTGTGATAGAACTCGAAGCGTTTGTCACTATTCATATTGTAATGCAGTCACTCTTTGCAGGAAAGACCCTTAAATACATTTGGCTTGGTTCTAAAAGGGCCAATGTCATAAAACTTGCTTTTGAGATAGCTGCCTTTGTAGAAGTAACATTTTTTGCTGAGAAATTCCGACATTGGCCTCTAAGGTTTCTGTATTACGTCTGTTAATAGCAACGTACATTGGCACTTTTATTAAACGAACAATAAAGACTAGCCGATATCAATAATGCATAGATCTCATTTTTGTAAGAGGTTGACATTGGCCCTTTTAGAACCAAGCCATAATTTTATGTCTTGATACAACATTTAGCTTTATGTACAACTTTCGGATTGGTTCAAAAATAGACTTATACTGCGTACACCCGGTAATGATAATATAAATAATGTAGTGTTATTGAAGAGATTCAACATGTGTTGAGTTCCCTGGGTTTTCCTCGCCGGCACAGAGATGTGGGGGGGGGGGGGTCCATAAACAGTTATCTTCACTCTTGCTTGTCGCAGAAAGGGCACTTGAGTTTTGATTTAGGCCTATATTCAAGAATTACAAGAACGTACACTGGCGTAAACTTGTAGAACGTGGGACGCAAATGATTAAACTTACTTCGTTATGAATAAGTGTATAACCTGATCCTTATTACTGGCTGAGAGAATGCTTAAAAGTTCGGAATGTTTACCACCAGAACAGTTTGGGAGAATATGGCCAGACGTTCGTACCATATTTTCACTGCCCTACCCTAGAGAGTGTGACAGAGGATGTACAGTGCCTATTTGTAATTTAATAATTTCTTCCGCAACACTCACAGCTCTAATAGGGTCTCAATTTTCCCGAGGAACTTTGCCTTAAGCTGTTTGATAGAGCACACGTTTATATTACACTGCAACGATAGGCTAACACATACATGTTTTCATTTCTGTATAAGATATTCAAGAGAAATACTGTCATGCGTTTTTTTCTCATTAAGCCATATTTAATCAACTTGATTGTAAGAGACTGTTCATGTTGATTAATTATGAGAATAACCTTGATTAATCATGTTTCTTTTTATGTTGTGTAAGAAGAGACAATACCACAATCACTTACTTATCTAATACACCGAAACGCGTCGCCTTAGCCCCACTCTCTCGAATAACTCACCGACTATTATAACTATCATCCACACAGGGAAAAAAAAAAAAAACTAAACTTTATAAGACTTTTTAATATCATTATAAGTAAAAAAATATATGCCTTCGTCAAAGAATGATGCCTCCTGTGATGAAAGCCAAGTCTGTACTTCTTGTTTCAAAACATCATCGTCGTTGAAATGCGACAATCCACAAATTCGTCTATTGAGAGAAAGCACGTCGTGCGATACAGAACAAAAGGCGTAGAATGCTTTCGCGTGTAGTCCTTTTGGTTCTTACAAATCCCGGTTACATTCAGCCAAACAAAGTGAAGATCTGGTCGCATCATTTGGTTGGGAACAATTCGACCACTCTCCCTACAGTCCGGATATGGTACCTAGCGATTTTCATCTGTTGTTTCATCTGAAGAAATTCCTTGGTGGAAAGAATTTCAACGATGATGTTGTGAAACGAAGTGCAGACTTGACTTTCATCACTGGCGGCATCATTCTTTGACGAAGGCATACGAAAGCTGGTTTCCCGTTACGATAAGTGCCTGAATAACGGTGGTGAATATGTGCAGATGTGTTGTAAGGTGTAAGGTAATGAATGATGGTAAAGTATTAGGAAAATATTGTGTCATTTTTTTAATTATGGGTGCTTACTTTAAAAACTCGTATAATATAGCTTGTAATTCGACTACCTGCACGAACATTGCGGCATATCGGGATATGGGAATTCCTACAAAGTTGCGGTTTATAAGATTTTGATATGTGAATTCCTAGAATTTGATACGTGAATTCCTACAAAGACAATTCCTCGCACTTAACGCAAGCTTGGGGCAGAGGCTGGTATGGTTAAATCTTTTATCTTTGTTCATTGTTTAAAATTATATCATTGTCGAAAGTTAGACATTAAAATAAAACTGTGAAAACTAGGCATTAAATCCTTTGTCGAAACATCGTTAAAAATAATAATACATTATCTACTGCACTTCGGAGTTTTACATCTGTATTTGTATTCATTTATTTTTTGGATTCTTCGAATATTTGAATAACATTTGAATAAATGTGGGTGGTGCTTATAAAATTAGCATTAAGGTCCGCGTGGAAAGCTTCACACGTATTGGTACTGTGAATGAAAGTTGTAGGAATTAGCATGTTGAAATTTTTCAGAGATTGTAGTAATTCACATATCCTCATTTCCCAAATATGTTTACCTTCTACTATTTTGTAGGAATTCACAGCGACCCGTGCAATATAATGTTCAAACTTAAGATATTAACACACCATGAATTACACATTTACCCTACTCTTAAAGCAACCTGGAAAATGAATGGGTTCAGATGGTATTTGCTATTTATTATTGAGAACAGGAAACCAGCGCCTGTCTATTGACTGCTCCACCTATCCATATAATAATCTAGGGTAGCGTTTCTCAACCTATGGTCCGCGGACCACCGCGAAGATGGTGCAGATGGTCCGCAGACATAATTAATAAAAAAAATCATAAAGCAAGTGGGAAGTAAAGAAGTAAAAATTTTTCACATAAAAGGGACACTAGATGTCAAAGTTTTTTAAATCTTCGAAAATACAGGTCATATTGCAAGTTTCCTTACTTTTGCAGTTACGAACCACAGTTTCAAACCCCTGATGCACTGACGTCTATGGTTCCCTCTTTCATTCAAAACCCTAAAAAATAAGGCTTTGTCGGAATTTGTTATTAGAGGCGCCATGCAGTTTTCATAACCTATCTTTGTGAGAAGGGATTTTCATAGCTCGTTTAACTAAAAAGAAAATACAGAAACCGACTTAATGTACGAGTATCTGCTGATTTTCGACTAAATTTGACTAATATTGAGCCAAGTATCCAGGAACTCTGCAAGAGGCGACAAGCTCAACCGTCTCGTTAAAAGTGAGTAATAACAAAATTCCTAATTATATTATCAAATTGGTAATACATATTAAAGTCTGTTCAAAATATAATTTTACTGTCAATAGCTTAATTCCAGTTCAATAACTGTGTTTCCGTCGAATTAAAAAAAAAAGTATTTCGTTAGAACGACCTACAAATTAATACCCCAAATATTAAGATATAGGCCTACATATAGCCTACTTTTAAAAATGGGATGTAAAATTAGGGGTCCGTAATTTTTTTTGACATTTTAGAGGTCCTCGGGTTCAAAAAGGTTGAGAAACGATGATCTAGGCAGCGTTTCTCAACCTATGGTCCGCGGACCACTGGTGGTCCGCGAAGATGGTGCAGATGGTCCGTAGACATAATTTAAAAAATATCATAAAGCAAGTGGACAGTAAAGAAGTAAACTTTTTTCACATATTTCATAATTAATACCCCAAATATTAAGAATATAGGCATTGTTTTAAAAATGGGATGTAAAATTAGGGGTCCGTAAATTTTTTTAAACATTTTAGAGGTCCTCGGGTTCAGAAAGGTTGAGAAACGCTGATCTAGGGTATTAGTTAAGTCTTGTTAGATTAAATATGTTGACCATCCCTGGGATCTCGGCAGGATCATGAGCTTGAAAACTATGTTGAGTTCAGCAGACTGTGATGCATGGACAATGGAGATTGGTTCCTGTATGCTTGTGTGGTCGCACCAATGCATCATTATTACCTCCACTTCAGCCTGTCTCGTCAAAAATGTTAACAATACCGTCCAGTCTAATCAGAATCTATCTTCTTCAACTTTTACACATAAATAATTCCGATGAAGTGGGCGCAGATATGAACCCGTCAAACAGCATTTTTCAATGTCATTCGAACTGCACTGTATTGAATGCCTCTGATATTCATATCGAGTAGAGCTTGTGGTTCCTGGGGCTTTTATGAAGGTCATGCATGCCCGTTCTTTGTTCTCTGGTTTTTATATCTCGTTCGCATCCAGTTTCATTTTATTCATCTGCGCATTTATTTATGGAAGCATATCTTTTATAGGTACTTTATCTGCTTATAAAACACATGGCTATTGACATGTTTGATTCTACATATAAAACCGTATTGAATTTGAAGGCACCATTACATTGAATTAATGAACGTCGTATTAACTACATTAACAGTCCGTACGCCAATCTGCATACTGTCCGAGCCCTGTGAATATTTTTATAGCCTTATTAGGAGCGGTAAGTAGGCTTTTTAAGTTTCAAGTCTAGGCGTAACTGTAAAGTATCGTATGTTATGTTCCATTTCTTTTTAAGGTTGAGCCATCCCTTTATAAACAATACTACAGTCGAATTGTTAATTTTACTGTGTGGCAGCCATGGGCGTCCGCAGACATTTTGTCAAGAGTGGCAAATGAACAAATTACTGCCACCACCACCATCACTATGCTACTGTTACTTCAATTTTAATATTATTATTATTATTATTATTATTATTATTATTATTATTATTATTATTATTACTATTACTACAGTAGAATCCCGTTATTCCGAATCCCGCTATTCCGAAAATCTACTAAAAATTACATTTTAAATATCCACCTGCAATTTTGCGTCCTGCTCATTTTGGCCGGCATACAAAAAATATTGCATCGCATTTTGTAATTTTGTAACCCCATTGTCCCATGACCCCGATAAAGGAAATTGTTAGTGAACCGAAATACCCGGTTTCTTTAGGTGCAAATTAAAGGCATTCTTAAAAGCTTACGTTTGCAGTTAATTTTCAATGTTTTATCCAGCAGGATGCCGAAAGTGAAGTATTCCGAAAGTTGATTGATTAATTGAAAAATATTCTTTTTTAGTTTATGTGGGGGAAACGAAAGGGGTAAGTCTAAAACTAATTGTTCTATAAACTTACTATGAACTGTTGATAACTAAGCAAAAGGGTTCCTATCTTTTGAGGCTCATTCCCCTGGAAAAAGTAGGTAAAAATAAAATTAATCAATATGTTTGTTTAATCTGTTTACTGTACTCAACGTGAAATTTAAAATATGTGTGTGGAAATGGTAAACAACTAAAATAAAAATATTTTAGAATGTTTAAAAAAATAATCAGGGTTTATATAAACCTAAAAATTCGGGCCCTACTCATAAATAAACATTTGTATTGTTTTAATCTTGCTCCTTTAATTTGCGTTGTATGTTTACTTGCTGAATATCCCTGACAAAAGACAGTTTTCAAACAAGTTTTGGTTCGATTACTTTTATGCCATATTATTCCTCTTTTTACTTGCATAGCAGATGTGTCAAAAATGACTCTTGCTCTCGTTAATTGTACACGCGTTCATGGTTTGGATGCTATATTTAAGTATAACTGCTTACACATGTTGCCCAGCTTGTGTGGATGAGCAATGATTACATTTGGAGTCGAGACACAGTTTAACATGGAGTCATCCCGAATTTTTTAAAAAAGCTGTATATATAATTTATAGCCCATAAAGAGAAATCTGTTGCTAAAATTGTAGACTGGGATGCGATTGTCCTATTTTAAAGGCTCATAAACTTAAGCTGGGACTTCCTCTTTGTTCGTTGCTCATTATAGCTATTTGCATAAATGTTTGTCATTGTTACTGTAACATTAGATTTCAAGTCGC
Organism: Ectobius pallidus; assembly: GCA_964059195.1. NCBI lineage: Eukaryota > Metazoa > Arthropoda > Insecta > Blattodea > Ectobiidae > Ectobius > Ectobius pallidus. The sequence goes on from CAXKWD010000007.1 coordinate 94,071,806, forward strand.
ATCTGTGACACTTTTTATCATGGGACGCCATAGAGTCCAAAAACACAAAGATACAAACCGTGAAGAGTAGTGGGAAGCGAAATTGGAACCAAAAGGAACTCTCCACCCATCCCATTTCCCTAGCTCCCCCGGCGTCGTCTGGCGTCTTGGGTGACTGTGTACTTGGATTTGGACCAAGAGCTGCGACACCTAAGTTAGACGCATTGCGTTTTAATGACAACCAGAACATAATCGAATTTTACATTCAAGAACGCTTGCAAAACGTGACGCCCAGCCTGGCACTTACAAAATTAGGAAAACTGTGTCATGCATTAAGTTATATTATGAGTTTAATGTAAAGCATTTGAACGTTCGGAACGTATGCTTTTTGGCAAAGAAAATCCGCTAATACATGCATTAAAAAATTATAATATTTTATACACAGAGGTTTATAGTCTATAACAACTGTAAAAACGGTTCCTATAAAATGTATAACAACTAATATTGCATTTGAACGTAATATGTAAAAATTGATGACAGTTTATAATTCAACATAATTTTATATTTTGAACTTGAAAATCTACAGCATTCAAGCAATGAAGTGCATTTTTTTACTGTCGATTGCCTTTTTAAAATGTATTTATAGTTAATTTCACAAAAAAAGTCTCTTACATTCCTTACATCTTAAAATTTGCTGAGCTTCCTAAAGACGTTCAAATAGGTTACAATGAAGTCTACACAAGTTTGTCTCATTTAGGATCTTTTTTTGTATCTTGTATTATTATTTTATTATATTGCCGGTTGTATTATATGAGCGTGAGACATGATCCTTACTCAAGCCTTGGTCCTAACTCTTCGGGAAGAACATGATCTGATAATGTTCGAAAACAGGGTGCTTAGGAAAATATTCTGACCTAAGAGAAATGAAAACAGAGACTGAAGAAAACTGCATAATGACGAGCTTCATAACCTGTACTCTTCACCGAGTAAAATAAGGGTAATGTAACCCTTAAAAGCATAATGTATCCTGTGGGGTTTAATAGTTTGCCTTATATTTGTAATAAAATAATGAAAATAACTAGGAATTAAAGTAAAATTCGTACAAAATATACTAAATTGTCTACAAGAAATGATTTACGAGTGTAATCAATTTCTTAACTGTTTTCTGTACAGTCCGGATTTATAAACTTTGTAACAAATTGAGTTACGTATATTTAAGGGTTAAATCACGGGGGTTGAAATGGCCTGGAAATGTGTGCATGTGGGAGGAAAGATATATCTAAGAAAATATTGCCTGGGGACCCGAAGGGAAAAGACCACTTGGAAGACCTAGTCGTCGGTGGGAGGATAATATTATAATAGATTTAAGAGAAGTTGGATTTGTGAAGGATGGTTGCATGGAGTTAGCACAGAATAGAGTTGAATGGCTGGCTCATGTAAGCGTGGCAATGAATTTCCGGGTTCCATAAAATTGATAATTTTCCTTTAGCTTGCTTAGGAATTTCTATATTGTCATTGTATAAGTAAGTTTTATTATTTTCTTCTAATGTCAAATGATTCTCATGAAGGGGTTTGAATGATGATTTTTATTTTTTTGAAAAGTATTGAAACTTGAACCCAATAAAATTAAAAGTGTATTTTAAAAAATGATAAATGTATCAACAGACGCCTGATTTAGAAATAAAATCAATTAAACAAAACATTTTAAGGCTAATGTCGATCCTTAATATTCATTATCTGTAAACATATTATGCATTTTAGATTACCAATAGAATGTAATGAAACTACAAAGGTTGTTCAGCTGATGGTATCAGTTATCCATTTTATTTTATTTTGTTTTATTTTATTCATTGAGCACAACGGTAAACGGTACAATAACATATATTTGAACACTATCACATTCTGTTAGAGAAAATTGTGTAGGAGGGAAGGAAGGGAAAAAGATAAATAAAGAAGGAAAGAAGGAAATACAGAAATAAAAAATCGATACATTAACTTCCCTACACTAAACACACTACAGTTTTTTGTTTTGTTTTGAATGCAAAATCTGTAGAATAATTCAGCTGCATGAATGTTTCACAAGTCAAATATCCAGTTTTATCTTGAAGCCTATGTAGGCCTTATACTGTCATTATAAACCTGGGCTTAACATCACAGATAGACTGCTCTCTATAAAATAATAGGGTCTGTTATTATGGGATAACTGTATCAGTCGAGTAACACATTGGAATGCGGTTCGATAAATGGTTTAGATTGGATACTTCCCTCATGGGCATGTCAACTACATTAATAACATTCACGTATTGTTTATAGTGTAGATATTATTTAGTCCATTATTAAGTCAACTGTCGCCATTTTTCACATATGAAACCCTTTTCCCTATTAATACAGCGGGTCGACTAATGTAGATTAGCCATATTTTTACGGATTTCCTTCCATTACTACGGAATTACGGCAAAAACAGTGAGCTAATATTAAAGAGGTTAGAGGAGATCCAACTCCGCAAAAGACATGTTTAATTTATAATCATTTTACTCGTTATTTCTTTTCAATAAAAGATTAAACAAGTTGTTACCTATTTGTATATACTGTATATAATTTTTAAAGTTGTTGGTAAAATGATTTTCTTCAGTGAATAAATTTTTTGTATCATATTGTAATAGTCAGTAGATTTTTAATATATATATATTATAACTTAATTTTATATTAATAAATTTTATTAAAGTAATGCCACTGTTGTTTGTAATAATTTATTGATATTAAAATATAAAACGTGTTTTCGCAATTAAATTTTGCTTTAAAATTTGTAAGAATTTTAAATTTTGCAGGAAAAAGGTCTTTGCAACATTATTATTTTCCTCGCTCTAGAAAATGTTATCGTTATAATAATTTCATATATTGTGATGAGAATGCGGCATATTTGGCACCTGTTCCGAGCGGCAGAAACCTACTCTACGCTTCTGAGTAAAAGGGAAATTTATTTAGGAAAAACTAAACTATCGCTAAAAAATAATAAATCGTATAGCAACAAAATCAGGTAGGCCTAAACTGATATAACAAAGTGCTAGATGGAGTTAATGTGTCAAATTTAAGAAACTATTGAGTTTTAGACCGTAGTTTCTTCAGAAGTTACATAAGCATATGTGAAAAAATAAGTGGGATAACTAGAATACTAACAACGAATTTACAACAAATTCCTGACGTAAACAATAGACTCAATTCTTTATTTCTGTCAAAACATTTGAAGCCGTACACAGTAAAAAATACAAAGTTTATTTTGGAGGGGAAAAATAAAAATAACTTTTTGGAATATTCCTATTGGTTATAGGCTTAAAGTTATGTTTCCAAATTTTCAAGTTTCTAGCTCATCTGGAAGTGAGTAAACATTCATGTTAATAATAAGTGAATGATCTAGAGTAGATGTGAATGACGTCACGGCTATCCAGCCAGTTTTTCCTTAGGCTACTTATTGGACAGCTAGAAACACAAAATTTTGAACGCCTATGGCTGTTGCATGTACCAGTATGCCTGCCAAATTTTACGATTCTATCTATTCCATGACTTAAGTGTAAAAGGTTACATAATGTGAGGAAAATGTACGAAATATACTTACAATAATAAAATCTATAAAATCTAAGGTATAACCGATGAATATACGAAAAGAAATCATAAGACCAAACTTATAGATCTCTCAAAATCCTTTACTGCTGGTGCAGTTGGTTTTTTGGTACGCTTAGCGTTTAGCTACTATAAGCTTCAAGAAGACCTAATCAGACCTACAAGTTGCGTCCCCTATTTTTAACGTTTTCCGGGCGTAAGAAATAAAAATCCAATCATTTTAGAATATTTGCTTTGGTTGCAAGCAGTAAGCTATAAGCATGCCAAATTTCAAGTTTCTGGCTTATCTGGAAGTGTGCAAACAGTTATGTCAATAAGTAAGTTAGCCACGCGACTTTGTAGTATAGTGATGATTTGCTATTTTTAAACCGTTAATTGGGAGTTACTCCGGTACCGGTCAACCAATTTGGTCCAAAATCAATAGACTTCGGTCTATAAATGTTATAAGTGCGTAAATCTGATGAAGCTTATTTGAGTTATCGCGCATACAGACACGCGGACAGACAGACAGGCGGACAACAATCTTAGAAATTACAACTCTAACACTTAATAAAGAAACAAATTACGCTTTTCTTTGACTATGATCTAGCAACAAATCGAACAAAAATACTTCTGGTCATGTTTTCGAGAGTGGAATAGCGATAACACTGCGATAACGGCAAAACTTACAACTGTTTGGTCAACTGTTAGTTTCTTTCTGTGTGGCTTTTCTCTTTATGTACTATATTGTCTTTACTTTCTTTATGAGTAGAAGGTATTTTCCGTTCCGTTAATTTTCATTTCCTTTTTGGTGTTCCAGCTACTTCCTCAATTATTGTCACTTGAGCATTTTAATTTTAGTTTAGTTTAGTTTAGTTAATTTAGTTAATAAAATGAAGCGTGCCAGTTCTGAAATACCATCTACTAGCAGACAAGACTGATAGCAGTGTAACAAAATATCGAGAATATTACACGAAGGTGTTTAGGTACGTTACTTATTAGTATTAACCACGTGTTCTGCAGAAAAATGAAAGTGGACAAGTACAGTAAACAACATTAAGTAAAGTAAAGTTGTGAAGTATTAAAAAGTGTACCTCACAATAACTCTCTTACAGAAAGAGTTTTCTTTGTTGTGAAAAAATACCAGATATTATTCAGGCTTACATTAACCGCCAACTACACTGAGATCACTTCTAATTCAGAACATCAAGAAAGTATTACAAGAAGTAGAAATCTTCATAAAAGTAGCTATTGGATACAAAACATGCCACAGTTTTTTCACAAAGGGACTGACGTAATGTAATTTATATCTAATGAATTTGTTATATTGTTTAGGAAGCTATACTACAGGATTACTAATTTTCCTCATGAAAAGTTGGCATCTCTGACAATGTGGTTCCAAGAATTCCAATAGGTTTAATGTTACCCGAAGGAAATTCGAAAATCTTTACTTGTTTCAACAATCAGAACCAATTGGTACCATAGACAGAGGATGTATTGAATTTCATTCTAAGCACAAGTTTTCAGCAGAAGTATTGCACCATGTTTCCCTGAGTTCAAAATATCTATATGTTATAGGCTACAATACATAATATGTGTCTGTGAATCGGGCAACAGCGTTATCTTTATATAAAAATTCCCGAGCCGAATTTTTACCCTAGTCATTCCCTGATTCAGAATAATTTTTCTTTGTTCATTATCAGTATAACTGTTATTGTGATAATCATGAAAGGCAAATGATGAAACTGGAATAGGAGAAAATTTATCACAAAAATTGCACATGTCTATCTTTGTCTCTTTCTCTCTTTCTCTTTCTCTCTCTCTCTCTTTCTCTTTCTCTCTCTCTCTGTAAGGCAGCGTTCACACTGAGGCGATAAGCGATAAGCGATTTATCGGAAGGAATTTGTTGCGGCGATATATTGCTAGGAAGGTTCACACAGCGAGCGATAAATCGGTGCGACCTGGGCGATAAAAATTCCCTTTAGGCAGCGTTCACACTGAGGCGATAAGCGATAAGCGATATATCGCAAGGACGATGTTGCGGTGATATAGGCCTACTGCGAGCGATAAATCGGCGTGACCTGGGCAATAAAAATATGGTGAAACACAATCCTCACTACTTCAGTTACAATTATGAGCTCAAGTGAGGAAGACGTTGTAGTGGCTTATTGGTTCAGGCGTAGAATGAGAAGAAAAAGAAAATATTGGGTACATCCCTACAATCTTACCAACGTGCACCATAGCTCGGCTGTTGTTTCTCGACAGCTGTCTCAACATGAATCAAAATTCAGGGAGTTTTATCGAATAAACCCTGAAAACTTATTTCGAAAATTTATTAAGTGCCAGTATGGTACTTTATGAGATTGTGTGGGGGACGAAAAATGTCTGTCCGTCCGTCCGTCCGTCCGTGTGTCTGTACGCGCTCTAACTCAAATACGCTTTTTCGGATTTTCATGAAACTTGGAAAACACATTTATAATGTCAATGGGAAGAACCCTATTGATATTCAACCAAATCGGTTCACCGGTACCGGAGTAATGCCCAATTTAGTGCCTATTTTAATAGATTATGGCGCCTTTCTAATAGAAAGGCGCCATAATTCAAATACGCTGTATCGGATTTCCATTAAACTTGGTATACGCATTTATGACGTCCATGAAAAGTACTCTGTTAAATTTGAACCTAATCTGTTGACCGGTACCGGAGTAAAACCCAATTTAGTGTATATTTTAAAGGCGCAATAGCTCAAATACGCCTTATCGGATATTTATGAAACTTCGTATACGCATTTATACTATCCATGGAAAGACGTCTGTTGATGTTCAACCAAATCGGTTGTCCAGTACCGGAATAATGCCCAATTTATTGCCTTTTATGTTAATATATGAGAAGTCGCGATAACTCAAATATGCTTTATTGGATTTTTCTGAAACTTTGTATACCCATTTATAATGTACATGGGAATATGTCTACCGATATTGGACCAAATCGGTTGACCGGTACCGGAGTAAAACCCAATTTAGTGTCTATTTTAAAAACGCGGTAACTCAAATACGCTTTACCGGATTTTTATGGAATTTGGTATACACATTTATAGTGTTCATGGGAAGACGTCTACTGATACTGGATGAAATCGGTTCACCTGTTTCGGAGTAATGCTCAATTTGGTGCCTATTTTATGATAATATACGTATTCGAAAGAATTTGTATAAAAAAAAAGCAAATCATTTATCATGACAACATAGTCAATTGTTTAACTGTTATATTATACGGCTTTGGAAATTAAAATAGAGATAGCTATGACCAAAAACACTATTGTTTTACATGCGCTTATCCAACTAGACCGTTAAACTGACCCAGGTGACCGAGATGGTAACGTTTTGGCCTCACGTTATGGAGTTCCATGGTTCAAATCCCGAAAGCAGCCAATTTCACTTTCTTTTTCGTATTTTTATGTGAGTGTGCGATTGTCAAGATATCAAAAATCTGTACAGTTCAGCTGATGCTGGAAGATTTTAATCTGATTAAAAAGAAAACTAGACCTTTGTTCTTCCCTAAGCCCTGCTTAATGAATAAATCTGGAGCTTAACTTGTAAATCAATTAAAAAAACATATTCTGCATATCATAATTGCAGTCATAACTGATTAAAAAAAACACACTGGCACTTTTTTACATCAGTTTACCTGATTTTATTTGTTTGTAGAAACTCTGTTTTGGCTGTTGAACAAATAAAGTGTGCGTGGAACGCCACGCAACAGAAGTGAAACTTGTTTTAATTTTTTATTGTTTCAATGTTTGATTATTGGATTTTTCAATTTCGCCTTATTGAACTTTTTAAAATTGGGGTTTTGGACTTTTTAATTTTTAATTTTGGATTTTTTAATTTTAAATCTTTGAATTTTTTAATGTTGAATTGTTAATATTTCCGATCTTTGAAGTTTTTATTTTTTGATCTTTAAATTTTGGAGATGTGTCGGTTTACAATACCCAGCCATTTAGTACAACAAATACTTTATATACCTGTAGCCTATATGCTTGGGGAAAAAAAGAATACCAAAGTTTAAAAGTTTAATAAGCGTAAGTAATAATGGAAAATTCATTGGTCTTTAAAAAAAAATTCCTTGTCATTGTTTCACTATTTTAGGTAATAAATGCATTTTTCTATTTTGCATTTTTTCATTATTTTATGGTCATTAAATGCCTTTCCCTACTCATTAGTAAGTAACTGGATACATTTGGCAGGAGTCATTGGTTTTAAGTGGGAAAGATTCTCCCTTGACAAGCACCGCTTGCAGTTTCCCGCGAAGTAGGTGTTAGCTAAGCAGGTGTTAAGTTTCGTGTCAATTGTTGAAAGATTATAAATAGTAAGAAGTAAATAGAGCTAGCGATTCTTGAATGATAAACAATCCTGAGAAGAGCATGACAATATAATTATGACATCCCCGGGATTCTGAAAATTTCATTTCCTCAGGCACATATGGCTATGCAAAATATACTCCCCATGTTAATTCTGTCAAATTGTATTATAATGAGGGCCCGGATTCTGATGACCTAAAATTGTTTGAAAAATGACCCTAAATTTAAAGAAAATGACTTAATAATTATAACAAAATTACCTAAAAACTGACATTTTATTTATAACAAATTATTATTGTACACACAAAGTTATAGACTAGTTTGTACATAATTATAAAAACTGTAAATAACTGTAATGTTGTGAATGTTCTTTTCTCACGGAAATTTATACTGGCACTGAGGCACTGGCGAGTCAAAATTCGCCATTTCCTTTTGTGGTCTGCTGGATTATGTTATTTAATTGAGGGTAAACAGTAGTTTGCACTCTCAAATCCAAGCAGGTGACAGACTCTGGTGCCAAGTCAATCTAATAACAATAGTAATATAATACAAAATTTTGGAGTTTCTTTGATTCTCATTTCCGACTGAGACATGACAACACTTAACGCCGAATGTTTCCTTCTTGCATTAAACAAACAACACTTCAAAGACAGCACTGCTAGCGACGAAAAAAAGTTAATACACTCAATGTAAATACAGTACATGAAAATGACTAAATAAGGAAGCAAATGACACGAAAATGACAAAATAATGACCTAAAATTGAAATAAATGCCCTAAAAATATAAGATTGCATAAAATGACAAAAAATGACCTAATAAAAATGCATTCCTATAATCTAGAGGTCATGATTAGGATTTATCCACAAGTTGGCAATGCCTATGTAGCATCAATAAAAAGGTGACATGTCATTAGAATCCGGGCCATGATGATCCCTGAATTATAATTAAATTACTTATTTATTGTGTCAGAGTTTCGAAATATTTACATTAGGTCTGTTCGCAAAGCTAAATCATGTACTGTCACGTACCGCGACGCATGCGCACATTTTCAATATGCTAATATATTACATTATGCGCATACCTTGCGCAGCGAGACCGACAATGTGCGCATGCGCCGTGGTCCCTGACAGGGATTTGCTTTGCGAACAAACCTAATATGAGTAAATAATATAACAATTTGATTACTTACTTGTCTTACACAATAAATAATTAAATAATGTATTTACCTGTGTCTTTTACTTCTGCTGCAATTTGCTACATGCGGCACTCGTCACATCTGTCTTACATTTTGTTTTATTTTTTATTTTTATATCCTTACAACTAGTGTTGTGGCATAGAATCTTATGATCCCTACCACACATGAAACTGTTTACACATCTAGGATATTATTACACATAATTAATTAATCCACCACTCACAAATTCTTACTATATGCGGCAATGGAATAGTTCCAGATGCACTCACGAGCTTTCACTAAATGAATTCAATGAATAAATTACAGAATTGTCTTCTCTTCTTCCCGACACGTTCACTGCTCGAAATATCGTAAGCAACAAATCGCTCAGGCGACCAGCATGCTGCACTTCGAGAGATATATCGCTTTTGCGATATATCGCTATCGCGTGAGTGTGAACCTTTTTTATCGCCTCCCTTTAGATTTCAAGTATCTGTCCGTGCGTGTCGCGTATCGTATATCGCTCACGATATATCGCTTATCGCTTATCGCCTGAGTGTGAACCCTGCCTGAACCTTTTTTTTATCGCCTCCCTGTAGATTTCAAGTATATGTCAGTGCGTGTCGCGTATCGTATATCGCTTATCGCCTCAGTGTGAACGCTGCCTTAGGCAGGCCTACAGGCTGAGGTAGATTTCGATGTGCTAAATATCGCCTTATACGAGAGCTATCGAGAAACCAGTTACTGATTTGTAGAGTACTCATCAAGCGCTTTTCAACGATACCCCATAAGACGTGGTTTCAAAAATTTCGAACTTCATCCCCCAACCAACCACCCCAACTCGTACCACCAAAACTCCCGAATCGTTGGTGTCACTGTGAACTCCATAGGGAGCTCTCTAATTTATTCAAACAAAGTTTCCCTCTACACTTCATAGGAGCCGAGATATACATATTTCAAAATTTCTACCCCTCCCCGACCCTCCCCTGGGGCCAAATTTGGTCATTAACGAACTTGTCCGAACTATTGGGCCTAGAAATAACATAATAAAATTTGGTTCAAATATCTTCAAAATTATGGCTGCTAGCGTGTAAAGATATATATATATATATATATATATATATATATATATATATATATATATATATATATCACTTTTTTTTTTTGAACGGGCGGTGGTTTCGTACTTGGAGGCATGAAACGTAAAGATATGAAAGAATTTTTCGAAAGTCATGACATGGTATCGATTGCAGTAGGTAGATTTTTCTTCGAAATCTACCTAAAATGTGGTGGGAACACAATCTTCACTACAAAAGTTACAATATCGTAAGCAACAAATCGCTCAGGCGACCAGCATGCTGCACTTCGAGCGATATAGCACTTGCGATATGTTGCGCTATCGCGTGAGTGTGAACCTTTTTTATCGCCTCCCTTTAGATTTCAAGTATCTGTCCGTGCGTGTCGCGTATCGTATATCGCTCGCGATATATCGCTTATCGCTTATCGCCTGAGTGTGAACCCTGCCTAATCCTATACCTCCAGGTTGGGGCGAAGGGCCTCCAAGTGGAGGTTTCTGTTTACCTATGTGAATTTTATTACGCTTATTTTCCGAGAGAGGGCAGAGGGACTGGTGGTAAGCCCATCGCCTCTCATGTCTATCTAAAAGGTGTAATTTTAGATGTTCTTTCTGCACTGCTTGTCTAAACTCAATCAGATAAATTACAGAGATGTAAAATAACACTTTACTGGAGAAACATTACACTCACTATGTTATTAGGGCTATTCCCTAAAATTGTTTGAAAAATGACCTATAAAATGACCCTAAATTTTAAAGAAAATGACTTAATAATTATAAAAAATGACCTAAAAACTGATATTTTATTTATAAAAATTAGACTAGTTTGTACATAATTGTAAAAAATCTAAATAACTGTAATGTTGTGAATGTACTTTTCTCACGGAAATTTATACTGGCACTGAGACACTGGTGAGTCAAAATTCGGCACATCCTTTTGTGGTCTGCCGGATTATATTGTTTATTGAGGGTAAACAGTAGTTTGCACTCTCAAATCCAAGCAGTTGGCAGACTCTGGTGCCAAGTCAATCTAATAACAATAGTAGGCCTAATATAATACAACATTTTGGCGTTTCTTTGATTCTAATTTCCGAGTGAGACATGTCAACACTTTAAAGCCGAATTTTTCCTTCTTGCATTAAACAACACTTCAAAGACAGCACCGTTAGCGACGAAAACAAGTTAATACACTCAATGTAAATACGTGAAAATGACTAAATAAGGAAGCAAATGACAAGAAAATGACAAAATAATGACCTAAAATTGAAATAAATGCCCTAAAAATATAAAATTGCATAAAATGACCTATTAAAAATGTATTTCTATAATCTAGAGGCCATGATTAAGATTTATCTACAAGTTGGCAATGTTTATGCAGCATCAATAAAAAGATGACATGTCATTAGAATCCGGGCCCTGATCATTATTATGTTTGTATATCTAGGTTACTTGAATCTGTATTGAGAGTATCATATTACGACCTTGCTCCGTACGTATGAGCTATAATGTGATAAATGTTAATTGTAAAGTAATTCAATTGAAGCATATGGCAGCTGGAGAATTTAATATTGCACATGGTGTTGTAGGAGAACTCGGACAAAGGGCTGAAGAGCTTGTTAAGCATGTTGGGCCGCCGTAATCACACCATGACCGCAAACACTACATAACACTGTTATCGAATTACAACAGGCTCTGTGCAGAGAGAAAAAAAAAATCCGGATCCACAACATACTAGAAAAATACTCTCAGAGGCGTTGGGGAAAAGGGATAACGATATTAAATCAAGATAGTTTATCTTTTATAATCTTCCACACACGAATAACCTCGATGTGGTTTCTTTCTTTTTCATTTTCTTGCTGTTCTACTAAATTGATTCTTACAGTTACGGGAAGAGAGTTTCTTCAGCATTTTTGTTTTCTGTCCTTGTTTCTAAACTGCTAGGTTGATAACTCCAATTAAGAGAGAAATAAAAACTCTCGAAAACAAGATCTTAACTCTAAATAAATCCTTAACATTATTATAAAAAACCTATAATCGTTAAACCGTAATGTTATTTGTTTTACCTTTCCATAAGTTTTCTATTTCCTTTTAAATATCTAAGACATAAGCTTTAGATTTGAAGGAAGCGTTACAAAGGGCTTAATAAAGAGTCTGTCGAGATAACTGATGCCGGATCAACTGGTACAGATCGACTTAAAAATCTGTATGAACTTGCATCAACACACCTTTTTCAGCTACAAAGTATATAAAAGCTGTTGGGGAACCTATAATGATTAAGCTGTAGTTCTACTGTTAATCATTTTTGTTTATTTATTTATTTATTTATTTATTTATTTATTTAACCTGGCGGAGTTAAGGCCATAAGGCCTTCTCTACCACTCAGCCAGGGCAAAAACATGAAATACATAATGATAATAATAATAATAATGATTAATAATAAAACATAGAACTGATATACATGAATACAAGAAACGAACATTAAATACAAAGAAAAAAAATAGAACATAAGTAATACAAATGACTAAAAATAAAGAAAAAAAAATGATGAAAGTCTAAACAAATACATTCTTAGTTATTACAAAATATAATGAAAATTAAAATATATTACTAATTAGCATCAATTCCTAAATGTTATTGTATACTAAATTTATTAAATGGCGCTTGAACTGTGAAGTCGTTTGGCAGCTCCTGAGATGGCTAGGCAGTGAATTCCAGTGACGAATAGCTGTTGTTGTAAACGAATTCGAATAATGTGTAGTTCTGTAAAGAGGCATGGATAGTAAGGGGTCAAGCTGAGAGCGCGTGCCCAAGTTATGGTAGGAAGAAAGGTAATGAAAGCGACTGGAAAGATAGCTAGGTGTTGAGGTATGAAGGATTCTATAGAGCAGTATGAGACAGTGAAAATATCTTCGCTCACGCAGGCGTACCCATCGAAGTGATTCCAGTGACGGTGTTATGTGGTCATATTTACGAATGTTACATTGTTCGACCATTATAAGAGAGATGTGGTATTGAATAAACGATCTTGAAACCTTGAGAGCAGCAAATGAAACGAGTTGCTGCCGAAATAATAATTTACCCGGCTCAGACAGGTTAGTTGCGGCCCTACCTATTTAGACCAGGTATTAGTTGCGGCCCTGATTGATTACTACTCTTTGCTGCTGTTTACATTGAATTCATAGGATATTTACATTATTAGTAGCACTATGGTTAGTTCAGATCTCTTTATGTCGTGGCTTAAATTTTCAAATTATAGATCCATTAGGATCATTATTATAATAATAGTTTAAGCTAGAGGCTATGTGCTAACGTACAAATTAGCGTATCCTAACCCTACTAAACCACGAATCCTACCGTAATTCGTAAACTAAATACATTTTGAGTATTATTGCTGTTAAGTCTAATAAATAACTCAACACTGGATATAGACACTAGGAAACCTGAATTAATTATTTTCAGGTACATAATTAATAAACAAATAGGTAATTTGAAATTTGATCTTGATCAATTCGTACTCGCCGCCACAAAACCTTAGGAAGTGACATTCTATTGTATATAACTATATATTTTTTATTTGACTACAATTTGCCAAAAAAAAGTACTCTTCAAATTTTTCCGCAAACTTGACATTAGGTCAGTGACATCGTGTTGTAACTTTTTAAATTGACTTCAAGCGTAGATTTTTGGGAGACTATTCAGCCAGTCTCCCCGCTGTGGCTCCTGTGACGTCTCTCTCAATGTGCTGGGCCGCAATTCGTATAGACCACAATTTGTACTAGCCGCAATTTGTACGCAAATTTGAGGCTGGACCGCACCTCAACTTGACTGAACGAAACTACGCACCTCAACTTTACCGAACGAAACTGCATAATAAACAACCTCCACTTGAAGTAAAATTAACTCTGTTCGTCTTAATTTTAATATTATACTGAATTGAGTTCAGTTCGTCCTGCAAAATCCTTTCATTTCAAGAAAATGACCAAGAACAAGCTTTGATTTGACCGCACGCCATCAGCTGCCACTTATCGCAGAGGACAAGAACTATGAGAACTTGCTAACAGCTAATAGCTAATAGCTATTTTTATGTTATTTTGAATTGTTTATTGTTATAAATAGGTACACGATAGGAATAATAGTATCAGTAGTGATTAAAATGAAGGAATTTGATCATTTTATTTGTACGAAAGCCAAGAGAACGAAAGTGACATCTGGTGATATTCTCAATAATCGCCATAAGTGCTATCTCCTTTCTCTTTACCCTTAGACTAATGGGCCCAACTTGGTAAAATGGATCTTTACATAGACGGAGAGATTCTGTTAAACAATGTTTACGACTGAAAATAACATAAAATATTTAACGACCATCTCGTCGATAGGTTAAAGGCAAGAATCAGAAGATAATTGGAACTGGTATAAGTTATTCTATGCCTTTAATGGGAGCAATAAAGAACCTAACTTTTGTACGTTAACTGAGCACATGTTTTCCTCACAGACAACTTGTACATTCTTGAAATCCATATAGACTTTTGTAGTTATATTACTTTCTGTACACGAACTGAAGGTACTACAGGCTGAAATGTTGTATTCGAGCTTGAAATGCGATGTCGAGAAGGCCTGCTTACCATTAACTCATAGGCCTAGTTAGAGGTCTTTGATGTCATTCTTAATTTTCAGAAGAAAAAAAATATATACAAGATGAAATAGCTATTATATTCGCGATTCATCTGGGTAAACGAGCATTCTCGCGAATTCCTCTTACCTCTATTATGATTTAAAACAAATAAAGTGTTTTTATTTTGTTTTTAACGGCTCTAACTATTTTTAACATTAACTGCATATACTACCCCCTCCCATAACTTGTATTTGGAACGTTTTTCATGTTCATTTTATGATTGGATTGGATGAGTAAAATCCCTAATGTCTTAGTAAATCGATTATTATTATAATAAAATGAAAGGTGCGCACAAATGTGCATTGTTCATTCTTTAGCATAATTCATCAACGATTTTGTCCTTAGGCACACACTAGTAGATGATAACGCTCGCATTGTTCATTACATAGAATACACAACTTGTAATTAATCTTTGGAATTTAGATGTCTATAGTATAGCCCAATAACTATAATGTAATAGTAATGCACGAATTAAAATAACCTCAGTTTATGTCGCTTCAAGATATGTTGGCGCTAATCCCTTTTCTCCTTATTGTATTTTAAGCACAAATAGACAAGTTTAGTTACGAGTAGCATTCATTGCTTACCTTAGCAGCTAGCAGGTGTAACACTACACTCTAGCTCATAGCAGAATATTTGCTTTTCTTAAAGTAAAAGTGTAATTACGACCAGTTTTATTACCTCTAACCCTACAGTCATACAGTTTATTATCCAATAACGTCATAGTAAAATTCTACGAAGTAGCTAAGCGGCATATAATATAGGATCACTGTATTGTACGAAGTATGAAATGTCTTTAAATACCTTTATGTACCTTATATATCTTTATATAAAAATTAATAACCATTGCCAAATATTAGTTTTAACAATTATATTAATGATAATTTCTTTCACTTTAACGTTATTTCGTTACATAGGCCTACTGTAGGCTAATAGCGATGATGTCTGCAAGAGGAAGAAATATTGAAAGCTGATGACTTATCTTTATTATGATAGTAGGTAAAAGACTTTTAATTTAAAAAGGATATTTTATTGAAGGAATTTAAACAAAAATATGTTTGTTTCCGTATTTTAAGTTAAAGTTAAATTTGTTAAACTATATTGATGTCGATGTATTTTATTTGAAGAAGCTCTAATGACTCAAAATTATCTCAGAAAATACTCTTGATATAATTAATGTAAATATCTGTACATAAGTTATTTAATCCTTAACTTTATGTAGAAAACAATCAAATGAAACCACCAGTGGGCTATAAGTTTGAAATCAATTAAAAAGCTTCACTGGAATAACTGGTTTCTATTAATGATAATAGTCCTTACACGTGGATAAACATTTTCACATTTTACATAAAGCGTTACTGTATCGATCTTACACATTTAGTCTAAACGTCACTGAAAAAATTGTATAAACGAATAGATGTAAAATTATTGGAGTAATTCTTATGTTATAAAAACCAGTTATTCCATTATATTTTTATTCATTGATTTCAATCTTATAAACCCGCTGATATCACTTGATGAATACTTATACTGTATTAAAAGAACTGCAGCTCTTAAAGGGTTAATTCTAACAATATCGTGCTAAATATGAATGTTATCTACATACACGATATATTCTTTGTATCCCATTTCCCGATTTGAAATCAGGAATATCGTTCAACAGTTTCTGTTGGTAAGCAGCTTTGGTATCTCCATATTTCCTATTTGCATGGGGTAAAGCTTGACACAATTGACTCGTCTACGTCAAATATAACAGTCCCTTCCTAAAGTAATATAGGCTACAAAACATTTTAGCAATTTATAACGTACATTCTTCCATATCCATGACTTTTAAAAATGCTAAAGTAATTTCTTTGGAATGAATTGCAAAAGAGACATTTGTGTGATTACAGGAGGGAACCAACTGTATTCGCACGTGACCAGTTTACGTGAAGAGCCAGAAAGGCCTCAGAGACATAGTCACCTGGATATTGGACCATCCAATCTCCATTTACATATATCCTCCCTCCAAAGAATATATATGCAAAAGGCTGGAAGTAATATTTATACGCCAGAACCATTTCGACTATTGTAACGATTACTTTTACTATATAGGCCTATATACGATTACTGTATATTCTTCAAAACTTGCTTTGCTAATATAAAAGCGCACTGCAATGCATACAAATTAATACACTATTGTAAACATCATAGGCTGATTTATCGCCTTTGGTAGCTCGGTTAGTTGCATGCAGGCTTCAGTTCTCTAGGAGGGGGTTTAGACAAAAGCCTGGAGTATGTAATGTCATTCCATAAAAAATTAGTCTTAAATTATGAATGTTATTTGTCTTTTCCTAGCTCCGATATTATATAAATACCTGTATACCAGTCATCACTGTGAGACTTGAGAAACCTATATTCTTTCAAATTGTCGTATAGAAAAAAAAGGCCACTAAATTCATTTAGGCCTAACTCGGTATACAAACCGTCCTCGGTGGCACAAAAATAGCCGGTCCAATACCTTCCTTTTTTCCAAATTATTTCGCCATTGTTCATTTGGTCACTTCAGACATTCAGAAAATATTCAGAACTTCTTTCTTAGTGCTTGGTGCATTGATGATATGATTTCTCTTTTATAGGTTACATGAATAATCCCTAAAAATTAAAAAGGAAGGTATCTTTTCGATTCAAAACACTACTTCCAGATTGATTAATATTCTCAAAAAATCCGTGTTAAAATAATTTCAAACGATCCAGGAATAACCTGTTAAGTTCTGAGATAATACACTGGGTTCCCAAAAGATTAATCCAATTCAAATTGCTATTGCAGGGGAAAAACAGGAATAGAGTAATAGCCCTCGTATTTAAAACTTGATTAATGTAGTAGATGTGTTGCAAAATGTGTCTCAATGTTCTATGCATATTTCTCACAAAAATATAGCACTATAAAATAGGATGATACTTTTTGATACACCGTGTAGGCTAATGTTGCAATGCCCGCAATTACTAATGGGTACCGGATTTAAAAGTTCCGGTACTCATAGTGGAAACATAGTAAAGTGCCGACTTCCTCAATCTAAATATTCTAAATCCTTTAATTTTAAAACACGGTATTCATGATTCCCGCCTGTTATTTAGTGAAGACTATTTCCATGAAGCTTTAACAAAACCGAAGAGTAAGCTAACATTATGTTTCAAGACAATATAGGACTGGAAAATGTACGTATCAAATAACAGCCTTCATGTAAGTTGTAAAGCAGGTTTTATGATAGCAACTTTATTACTCATTTCCACACTATTCCACGCTGCTTCAGTAAACGTCATACATGCTAGTCACAAACTCCTTCCAGCTATAATTTCCACATTAAACAAGTAAAATCTTTACTCCCTCTTTACTCCCTAATGCTGTATATCTCCATTCAATTGTTTTTATGTAGTGCAAGAAGCTGGCAGTCGGATCCGCTTCACGGTCTGTTACAACGCCGAGGTATTATTGAAGTCTTTTACTTCCTGCATTGAACAGGTGTACGTTCACATACAAAGTGAAAAGTTAAACTCGCATATTAGTCGATGCCTTCCTTTTAACTTGCCGTTCAAAATCATTTATCTTTCATGTTGTATTCTTCTATTGCAAAAAGTACGAACCAAGCATAAAAACTGTGAGCAGTAATACCATGAGTGCTGATTAGTGTCACTGGCAAATTGAGCATTGTCAAAATAATTATTGCGGTCAAGAAATAATTATCACATGTCAGAAACATGAGTTTTTAATCGAAATTAAATTTCCAAAGTGAAAAAATGTCATGTAAAAAAAAAAAAAGATTTTCCTTCAAAGCGAAGAATGTAATATAATAAAGTTGTACAGGGTGCGACAAATATCTAGTCTCGTAAAAGCTATTCCATTTTAGTTGGAACATGACCTAGAAATCTCACGCAAGATAGAGAGAGGGGATTTACTATACTACCTGATGTCCTTGTCAGTCTACAGCTCTAAAGAACTATTCTTTGAGATGGAAAGCATGTGATTTAGAAAATCAGTATTCACTCTCCCAACAATGCTCAAGCATTTTTCTCCACTGCGCATCAAAGGTCGTGTTTAAAGAGCGATGGAAAGGCTTCTATAATTATTATGAAGTTCACTGCATTATATCGTCCTTGGTTCACCGGTGACATGACGTATTCTCCTTGGGGGAAAAAAAACAATTGAATATTTAAGGTTATCAAGCAGCGACGAGATCTTGGCATTGGCGACACGAAAAAATTATTTGATTTAATTTACAAAATAATAAACTAAATAAAATCAATTAAATAAATGAACAGAAAACCACCAATAACCCATCCTTCATCCTCGCACAGTTTGTTATCAACCCTAGCAAACCTCCACTATCTGTCCAAAATTGTAAAAGCAGAATCACCTACGTGTCCATGCCTAGAAGATAATTAAACAACCATCCATTTTCTTATCCTCTGCAAACTACACAACAGAAATATACCTGCTTGCTGTAAGGGCCCCAATGCAATCCTGTGGAAAGCCGTCAAATCTCCAAGAACAATCATGTTCAGAAACCATATTTATAAGACATTAACATAACCACTAACCACTGTATATAATGTTTATACCAATTTACTTTGTATAATTATGTAAAATAGCCTGCGATATAGCCTACTGACTGGGTAAAACGCAAGTTGTGTGAATAAAACAAATTTAAAAAAAATGTATCAGTACGATTCCCTTTGGCCGAATTTAAAGTTATAAGCTGTTCTATTGAGCCCAACCAATTCAAGTGGAATTTCAGTTTAGAATTTTTGAGAGAAATAAAAGGAAAATGTCATCTGCTTATTGAAAAGGATAACACAGCTATGCATTTTAAGATAATGAAAGGAAATCTTTAAGAATCTATTTTAGCGTGGAACGCATTCTTTTAGTGAGCTGTTTTAGATCAGGAAGCAGTACAGAGAAGCTGAAAAAATACCTTCACAGAGAGGAGGTAAATGCGAAAGAGAACTGTGGGCGTACATGTTGTGCAATCGGAGCTATAGACCGCAGAGCGATATCGTTCTAGTCTGGATTGATATACAGAACGTGATCAGAGTTCAATGAATGTAACTTTTCCCATTCACTTCGTATAGGTATGTGTAGTGCGCTTTTATTTTTAGAAGTGAAAACGTGCTTAGAGCGGAATAAACAGATATCTGCACATATATGATATACTGTATACAGACTAAACATTCATAGATCTTCAATGTATGAGATAAGCTTATTTATTTCCGGTCAGTTATTTTATTTTGACTGTAAATAAATCATCTCACAAAAAAACATATCTTCAGACTGAATAAGATACTTTGTGCAACATTCTGTACACTGTGTTTATAAATATTGATAGGCCAATATGATTGATACGTATCGAGTAGTTAGGTTTCATGTAATATACTGTAGGTGTAAAACTGAGTCATCAATATATAACTTCAAGTACATGGGACTATTACCTCTTTTGACCGTGTTTGTATTCTTCTTGAATAGAAATAAAATTAGACATAGTGCAGTTAACAATAGTAGGCCTAGTAGGTGAACAATTTTCAGTAACCACCATTACTACGTCCGGATTTCTCGATCATGTTAGCAAATTACCATGCAGTGTAACGAAATAGAAAGAAAGATCAGTATACGAGGGGTGATCAAAAAGTTCCAGGACTTTTGAAATTGCGCGGCAATGGAGCGTTGTAGAGTAGTGTGGTTGGCAACATTGTTTATTGTGACTCTTCCTGAGCACAACTGTTTTTTCAGATTGTTGATAACCTTCTTTATCGCAAAGTTACAGCTGTATTCGTAAAACAAGTTTTTTGTGTTCGGCGATTTTGTGAAATGAATCAAAAGGAGGAGCAACGCGTTTGCGTAAAGTTTTGTGAGAAGTTGGCTAAAACTTTTACTGAAACATTTCAAATGTTGCAAGTGGCTTTTGGTGATGAGTGTCTGAGTCGATCAAGGTGTCACGAGTGGTACAAGAGGTTTAAAGAAGGCCGGACATCGTGTGAAGATGATCCTCGTTCAGGGCGCCCATCAACTTCGACTGATGACAGTCATGTTGCAAGATTGAACATTCTCGTGCGTTCTGATCGTCGACTAACCATTCGTGAAATGGCTGAAGAATTGAACATTTCATTTGGTTCGTGTCAACAGATGTTAACAGAAAAATTTCAGATGAAAAGGGTGGCTGCAAAGTTTGTTTCGAGACTGTTGACAGAGGAGCAAAAACAACACAGAGTTCAGGTTTGTCAGGAACTTCTTGAAATGGCAAATGACAATGAAAACTTCTTAAAACAAGTCATTACTGGAGATGAAACTTGGGTTTATGGCTACGACGTCGAAACGAAGGTCCAGTCATCACAATGGAAGACAAAATCCTCTCCAACACCCAAAAAAGCTCGTCAGGTCAAATCAAACGTGAAGGTGATGCTCACTGTTTTTTTTTCGACTGGAAGGGTGTTGTTTACTATGAATTTCTTCCACGAGGTGAGACCATTAACCGCTTCCGTTACCTCCAAACCCTGAGAAATTTGCGCGAGGCATAAGGAGGAAGAGACCAGAGCTGTGGCTGCATCATGA
Source organism: Ectobius pallidus (assembly GCA_964059195.1). Taxonomy (NCBI): domain Eukaryota; kingdom Metazoa; phylum Arthropoda; class Insecta; order Blattodea; family Ectobiidae; genus Ectobius; species Ectobius pallidus. Next base: position 94,093,244 of record CAXKWD010000007.1, read on the forward strand.
CAATGCTCCTGTTCATTCTGCACTACTCATTCGCGACTACTGCACCAAAAACGGAATGACGGTCATCCCCCAGCCTCCATATTCACCAGACCTTGCCCCTGCGGACTTTTTCTTGTTTCCAAAACTCAAGAGACCCATGAAAGGAAAGAGATTTGAGTCAGTAGATGAAATTCAAGAAAAATCGCTGGAGCAGCTAAACAGCATTTCACAAGATGAGTTCTCAGGGTCCTTCACGCAGTGGAAACATCGGTGGGAAAAATGTATAGCTTCCCAAGGGGAGTACTTTGAAGGGGACGATGTTCAATAGCCTGTACAAATTTTTAATAAACTCATAAAAAATTAGTCCTGGAACTTTTTGATCATCCCTCGTATATCGAACTCGGTTTTTAATTTTACAAGAATGTAACAAATTTCCATCTTTTAGGTGATTCGAAACAGTAATGTCGACAATTTACATACGGAAGATCGAGAGTAGAACGATAAAACCACTCTCTGCTGTATATACCTTTATATATATAATACATATAATATAATATATATAATATATACATATATATAGGATATAGACGTATATATGTAGGCCTATATATATATATATATAGATGTTCACCCAATGTATGTATCCTAAAAATGAATTCAGTGAATTTGTTAAAATAATTAGCTTACTTTTCTGTTATCTTTAAAGTACAGACTTGCTAGGAAAGCAGTGCCATAAGTTAAATTATATATTTTAAGAACTTTAAAAATGAAAATATAATTCTCCGTTTTCAGCTTACATAATCGTCATATCTTTTCTGCTTCGCAATCGAATGTTTCGGAATTTTCTTCTAGTGGACACATGCACATGCTTATTTGTAGTGATAGTGTCTGTTATTATTATTAATAGAATGATTTTATTACTGTTGTTTCTTGCCGTGATCACTGTTGGCCTATACCCTGTAAGTACAGTGCAAAATTTAAACTTTGATGCTCATGGAACGCTGGGGTTCCGCGTAATGTAAATTAATTATAACAGTGAAAAGTTAAAATGACAAAAGGTTAAGTCTTTCGAAGTTATTTACTGCATGTAACATTGTAGCTATGTTAGGCTACTATTGTCATTCGGGCGCAGCGTTGTCAACTAAAAAAAAAAAATCTCCGTTAAAACAAAGTTCTAAGTCCGGTAAATTAAATCAATTAATTAAGTTAGAGTTCAAATAGCTGAAAGGACATTCGGCTTCTGCATTTGGCCATGGCAGCCACAAAATCATAAAGGCAATTCCGAAATTTCTTGAAAGGATTAAAAGCACTTGCATAGGCTATAGGTTTTGTTTTAATTCCAAAATTCACTTAATATATTTTACGTTTTTTTTTTTTTTTTCCTTTCCACAGTTGTAAGTTTCAACCACTGGAAGCCTATTTCTGTCAGTGGAAATCCCATCTCTTTAGCTGAAGATATTATTAATAATTCTATCACCCCCAAACGCTCAAATTAAATAAATAAAATTTGAAATACGGCATGATTTAGATTTTTAAATATTCCCGCCAAAGCACGATATCCACTAAAAAAATCCGTTATCCGCTAAAACCATATTTTTCCCCGTTGAAAAAGTTAAAAATCCACTAAATTTAACGAGAACTCCTCTAAGTTGGCAACATTGTTCGGGCGTCGAAGCTTGGGAGACAGCGAGAACGAAGTACAATGCATCACGAGGCTGGATGGAGCTGAAAGCATACAGTGCACACAAAGGAAATTGAGTCTCATGCATTATTGCAGATGTCATCGGGTTTCGTAATTATATCAATATGCATAAAGAAGTTATTGTACAGGCAACACAATAAAGGACAGTGTGAATGAACTGCTGTCCATCCATGAATTCCGTGACGGATACTGTGTAATTTCCAACTCATTTCATTCCTTTGAGATTGATTTGTAGGATTCAGGTTACAGAGGAATAGCCTATGGTGTTAACTTCCAGTATCATGGTGGGTATTCCGTATTTCACGACAATTCTAAATAGAAAATACAATGTTGTATGTTCTGATTTTCTAGGAGCATCAAATTACCGAAAACAGCATAACGTAGGCCTACATCCATTGAAACAGAAACCGTGTGCTCTTCTGTACCATGAATTTGCCCATCATCCCTTCGGAATAGAATTTTCCCACCATCTTTTCGGATTAATAGCCTATGCAGCTCAAACGGGGAAAAATAGGTATCGAGGACGCAGCCAATTCGTTGTAGTAGTGTGATGAATTTATATACCACATATAATCGGCGCGGAAATGTTTTAGACATTGGGATGGGTAGCTATTGTCCGCTCTAGAACAGGTCCTAAGTTTAAAAAGTGTGCGTAAAACGCCACGCGACAGAAGTGAAACTTGTTTTAATTTTTGGATTTTTTAAATTTTGGATTAGTCTATTAAATTTTTGGAATTTTGGATTTTTGGACTTTTTGATATTGGGTTTTTGGATTTTTTAATTTTGGATTTTTAAAATATTTTATACCGTTTAATTTTTTACTTTTGGAATTTTGTTTTTTTTTTCGTTTTTTTTTTTAAATTTTAAATCTTTGAATTCTTTATTTTTTGGATTTCCAATTTTTATTTTTGGATTTTTTATTTTTAAATTTTGGATATTGGATGTTTTAATTTTGTATTTTTGAAATATTTAATTTTTAATTTTTGAAATTTTGGATATTTAGATTTTTTATTTATGGTTTTTTTTTAATTTTTTTAATTTTGAATCTTTGAATTTATGAATTTTGGAATTTTGGAAATTTGTTTTTTTTTTATTTTGGATTTTTAAAATTTGAATTTTTAAATTTTTTATGTTTTGGATTTTTTAATTTTGGATTTTTCGATTTTTTAAATTTTGGATTTTGGCTTTTTTAAATTTTGGATAAGCCTAATCATTGAGTTGCTTGTTTTCTGTGCAGTCCGTTCCGCCATACCTCACTAATTTCGTGACGATTTTAAGTGTGACACTAATTTCGTGACGATTTTGAGCGTTACACAAGCTCTCGATTCACCCCTACCGCGGCTAAAGAAGTTTTACTTCAAAAATATACATCTGTCTCACTCTTAAGTTGGTAGGAGTAATGTGCTGGAGTGAGACAATCTTAGACCTACATGTTTACTTTAAGGCAGGTTCTTGAGCGGCCAGTATCTACCCATCCCACTGTCTAAAACATTTCCGCACCAACTATATCCTACTGTATCAATCTCCCTTACAGAAGAGATACTGAGTTCGAACCCGGCCTCCAAATTTGTAATAAGCAATGCAAACACGGAAGTAGATTATTTTCATTGCAAAAATAAGACAAGCCTTTAATTCAAGTGTATATTTCCAACAACATATTTTAATTTTTAAAGCTTTTTAGTTTAGCTAGCAAATGCATTAGAATTACCTTCTTTGAACGTACGTATAATGAGCATTTTATTTTCAAAACCATGTTCATCCCATATTGAAGAGGGTTGAAATGTTGCAACCACGAGGATGATAAAATACAAACAGGGTTCTCTCACACACAGCGTACAATAAATTACACTGGGCAACAAAAAAGAAACTTTTTTTTGTCTCAGAAAGAAAAATATGTGATTCTGATAGCATTTATTCTCCTGAATTCAAATATGATATCGGATTTTCTCCATCACGCAAGGTTTCCGAGAGACAGGCATTTATAATTTCAAACACTTTAATATTTTCTACATTCTTAAATACACAATATCCGAACATTCGGACTCACCTAGAAAGTAAGAAATGACGATTTTCTGCTATATTTCGCCTGTGGAGCATCCCTCTTGATGGTCCAACAATAATCAGCCAGCATATTAGGATTCCATTTGCCTTGATATCTCTTTTCTATAGCTGAAATCTCCTGATGAAAGCGTTCCCCATGCTCATCGCTCACTGCGCCAAGATTTTCCAGGAAGAAATCTAGGTGCGAGTGCAGGAAGTGAATTTTTAAGGACATATTACAGCCCAAATTTTTATAAGATGTTATAAGATCATTGACGATATCACTGTAATTTTCCGCCTTTCGATTTCCCAAAAAACTGTGAGTTACTTTTTTGAAAGCTTGCCAAGCTGCTTTCTCAGTGGATTCAATTGTTCCTGAAACTTCTCATCATGCATTAGTGATCGTATTTGTGAACCCACAAATATCCCTTCTTTAATTTTTGCTTCACTAATTTTAGGAAACTTCTGTTTTAAGTACATGAAACCAGGAGTATTGCCCATGGCTTTCACGAAATTCTTCATCAATCCTAGTTTGATATGTAAGGGAGGTAGATACACATTTTTAGGATTACACAATGCGTCATGTTTCACATTTTTCTGTCCAGGAATGAATGATTCGCGTTTAGGCCATTCTTTTCTGATGTAATGTTTTTTTTTTGTCCCTACTATCCCAAAGACACAAAAAGCAACAGTACTTTGTGTAACCAAGCTGCAGACCAAGAATAAGTGCAATTACCTTCAAATCACCACAAATATTCCATTCATGCACTGCATATTGAAGCTTTGCCAATATAAATTGAAAATTTTCGTATGTTTCTTTCATACTAGCAGAGTGAGCCACAGGTATTGATGGGAATTTATTTCCATTATGCAGAAGCACTGCTTTTAAACTTGCTTTGGAGGAATCAATGAACAAGCGCCATACTGTTGGGTTATGTTCAATACCAAATGTCTCCATAAGAGAAGAAATGTCATTACAAAACACTAAGCCATTTCCTTCAGAAAAGTAGCCTTTAAATTGAGAATGACGACTACGATAAGTAGCCTACATAACTTTGTATTCTTTTGAAGAAGATTCCATCCTTTTAGCCGGGAACCAAGCATTTCAGACTGGTTTTTGGATAATTTTAAATCTTGTATGAGATCGTTAAGATCTTCTTGAGTCAATAAATAAGGCTCAGATGAACAGCTTTGTTCAAAAGTTGTATCACCAAAATCTGTTTCTTCTTCTTCCTTACTTCCATCGGAATCTGAGCTCTCTTCATCTAATGTCACATGTTCTGGAGGCTTTGGTATGGGCAATTCTTCGCTGTGTGGAACTGGTCTCATTGCAGATTGCAAGTCAGGGTACACCACTGTATGTTTTGATTTTGACGTAATCCCTTTAATGTTTGTTAAGCAGAAATAATCGTCAGAGGAGTGATCTTTGGGTTCCCTCCAAATCATAGGGATAGCAAATGGCATGTGGTGTGTGCCATTCTTCCATGCAGTGAGAAGCCTACTACACGATAAACAACAGATATGTGGGGCCCAGGTCCTTGTTTGGTCCCCCACTTTACACCCAAAATAAAGTTCATAACACTTTTTTACTAATGAAGTAAGGTTTCGCCTTTGGGACTTGAGCGTCACTTCACCACATAGGCTATATAACAAAAGTTGTTAGGGTGATTTAAACAAGCTCTAGGCATTTTGTAACTAACAACAAATTAAAAGAAAGAAATTTGTAATATACAATATACAATAATCCAGACACAATGCACTCACAATTACGTGTTAACTGGTTCACTGCTCTCTCACAACTGACATCGTTGTAATGAATGCATGCATGATCATGTTTGTGCCTGTCTGTACAGTCTGAACTTGCACAACAGTAGCAACGTTACCATTTGAGTTAGCTCATTTGGTTCCATCACATTTACAATGCTCTAGGAGTTTTTATTTTACAATGGACAAATGGCCGTTTATAAAAAAAAAACATATTTAAATCCATTAATTGAAATTGAAATTTAAAAAAAACTGTGGGTGATGGAGAAATTCCGAATACATATTTGAAAACATGATAAAAAACTGCATTAAATACAACTATTGATACTCATGAGACAAAAATCATGTTGACCAGTGTTATCAAACCATGCAAGGGCATTCAATTCATTTCATTTTTATTACATACATCATCAAAGATACATCAAAAGATTATCCGAATGAACAAGTTCTCGTGTTCGGATCCAGTTGAGTTATTTATATTACAAAATTAATACACAATTAAATACAAATACATAAAACAAAATATAACTCTAACTTAAAATCAATATATTGAGCGGAATATATTATAATTAGCATTGTATTAATGAATTTTTTGTTTAATAAGTGCTCACAACAATACTCAGCGGTTTTGATTCCGACAGAATCAAATATCATTTTCTCTGCTATGAGATTTTGAGATTACTCTTAGCCTACTAGTAAATTTCAAATTTAGTAGGAAGCAGCAACAAAACGAAAAATAGACAATTTGTTTGCAGTTTCGAAATCAACCTACATAACTTTGCTTGTAGAATAGCAGGCTGTACAGCTGTTATTAATATAATGGAAAACAAGTAGGGCTCATTCTCTAAACAGTCAAGATGGTCTTATAGGTTACCTATTCGGTGAGGTTCCTATTATCAATTACAATGAAAGCATGCGAGGAAATTATGACATTAAACCGTGAGTAATATGCTGCTACCGACCAACAGTTCCAAGCTTACTTCCATTCTGTAGACTCCCATGGTGCGAGCTTATTTTACGGCAGAAGAATATCCTCATCCTCCCGTCATGCTTGAACACGCCATCTTCATGCTCTGCTGAGTTTCGGTATTAAATTTTGTAGTGATCACTTCCTTACTATCATGATATTATTAATAAAATTGAGTAGCACGGAAATTCTGCGCTACAGTCATTTTCTCTTGCTATTTTAGTACTATTCGTAGAATTCTTAAGAGGAATGAATCAATTGCTTCAATCCTTACAGATGGATGGTAAGACAACTGATAATTTTTTTCTCCCACAATAGGCCTATTCTAAACACACATTGCTCACACTTATAAATGCATTGTTATTATTACGATTAATGATTATATACTAGATGCTAGATTCGTCTGCTAAAGCGTTATTTTGCGTATTTGATACATAAATAGCTATTCTCAGAAAGTCCAAGGATTTATTTTCATGAAGGCAATAAATTGCTGCTCTTTAGACATACCATTAAGTACAGTATTTACTGCACAGTCCGAATTAAAAATTCAATATGAACTGAAAGTAATATGTATAATTTATAATAAAAATAACTTATTTCGGACCTGAAGAGAGAAACATCAAAAAGGTAATATCAGGCTCTAAAATTATTGGTCGTTTTAAGTCCTATAAAAGCATCGTTTTTCAGGCATAGTCTCATAAAAAACACTTATACAAGTTTTCGTGTATATATAGGCCTATATATACTAAGGATCAAAATACGATTTTACCTAAAATCCAAAGTCTATTCATCAGCGTAATTTTTCTCTGCGTTACTACTACTTTCCGTTTCTCGTTATAGAAAATTTCCTTCTGAAGGATACATTTAACACTGACCTTAGATGAAATTTAACTTGGAAATGCCTTTATGTATCATGTCCGTCTGTTTCTTTCCCTGAGGTACTTCTTTTTCTTTCCTTTTTCCAGATGCTTTCCTTGAATTCCTAGTTAGAATGTTTGCGCCTGATTAAGAATAATTTATAACACCAATGAAATTAAAGTAGTTGGGTGCGCCATAAAATCGTGAGTTAAGGCGGCGATAGAATGCTGAGGACCTTATTTAATTATTAGGCCTATAGAACCCGATATACCTATCAAAGAATATTGGGTGACTGACCGGGTCCCAATTAACCGAGACCCGTACTTTTAGTTATATAATTATATTAAAAGACATAATTTTAATTGTTCTGGTGTAGTTTTATACATCTAAACACATCATCAAGTTTTGTTCCTACAGTATTCTAATTTTCAAGAAGGCTGAAGAAACCAATTTGTCTTTGGAAGTAGTTCTCCAGACAAATGAGTTATAAATAAGAGAAAGTGAGAATAGACACATCTTTGTCTTCCTTCTTGGCATTGCTTTATAATCTTTGCTTTTATACTTAGACCTATTTTTATTTTAGTGCTATAGTACAAACTTCCAACTCCTCTTATCATATGTTGAGGCAAAAGAAGTCGAACTACATTTAACCAATTGTTGATTGAGTAAACCTCTATCTTTCATTACTCGCCATCATTTCTGGCGGTTCATTGTATCGAATGCATTCTAGAAGTCTATAAAAGCAAGAAATATTTGTGAATACAATTTTCTGCTTTTTACAATTGACTAGCAAAGACCGAAGATGCGAGCGATTCTTTCTTAAAGCCATGTTGGTCTTCTAGGGGTTGTAAGTAGCATATATTTATCGGGTTACTATTCTATTATGTTTCGGTGCCAAACATGGATTAATACCTCTGATATTACCAATAAACAGAAATTAATTACCTCAATTATTAACTTTTCGGAAAAATAAAATTTACGTGCAGTAGATGCAACGTGCCGATATTAAAATCTCCCTTGTTTTATATTATTCAAATTTTCTGACACTGCATAATTGCATATCATACTCATGATGTCATCAATATTCATGACAGTCGCATGGAATGTATAACAAAACATTTTAAAGCAGGAACGTTTTTGAAAATACGAACAAACAAGTAAATTAAAAATACAAACAAAAAAGAGTATTCAATTGACTTTCAATTGTAATTGAGTAACTACGGTCATCCATATAATGCCCAAGGATTAAGTACATTATGTTCTGTGCAAATTAAAGGCTTAAATTAATATTTGTGAAATGTTTTCAGTGACGAAATAATGGAAGTTTTCTGCTCGTTTCGACCTGTAATCTTTTTTCTTGCTTAGAATAAATCAGAGGATCCCAACTGGTGTTTCACCACCCAAACCTTAATAAAAATTAAAAGTGTTAGCGCTAGCAGTGTATAAACCCGACGATAGGGAATATTAGTTACTGATGTATCTGTATCGCTTGGAGTTGAACAATCTTTTTAACATGAAGGTTGGAACAATTGCGTCTCGAATAGCTGTTTTAAAGTCTGTAATTTGGTCCCTGAAAAATATTCTCTTAGCTCTCTTACAGTTATTTTTTTTATTGCATTACAATCAGGTGAAGGCACGGATAATTGCAACCAAGATTTTGCATTCAAGATGAATAAAAAATAAAATTCCAGGATATTGAGGATCTCATATACGTATTACGTATCCTACCAGACTGCTCATTCTTGTTAATTCGTAATGCCCTTTTTCTTGAACTGAGTAAGTGAGGCAGTAAAAATGGAGTACAGATCATGTGTACTGTGTAATCGATCCAACTTCTGAATAAACTAACACAGAACTGTTCCTGTTACAATAATGTCACATAAATAAATATTATTCCGAGTAAAATGTCATGAATTTATTGGAATTATGTTTTTTTTCTTCAAAAGAACAAAAAATATATGTCAGTGTAATAATGGCCTAAAAATAAAACAGTGTTACAGGGTGTCCTATACGGTAGCTTTTAAAGTTCTGAACATATACAATATAACATTGTAGTTAAATTTATCAAGCAACGTAGAATACACCACTTGCAATAAAATTGAATTTTCAAAATTATAAGAAAAATCACAACTTGCCTTTTCTTTATTATGTAACAAAGGTGGCTTACGCCTCTGTTGCGATAACCCTCTTAATTCGTTTCAAGTTTCTTCTAGTTAATAGTTTTAAACACATAAGTTTATGAAGGAATGCATAATGAAATTTCAGCAAATACTTCTGTTATATAGGCCTACATGTAGTGAAAAATAAAAACTTACCAGTAATATATGTTCGTAATAACCCAAGAATGCAGAAAAATGTTATTCTTCGTCTGAAATATATTAACGACTACAGCAAGTAACATTCATTTATGTAATTCGTAATTGTTTTTTTTACATTTTTGCATTCAGGATTTATTTTGTGAGATTTAGCTAATGTTATTCATTTCACTGTTGTTATTTTTATCATTTCTTTGATTTTTAAGGTAATCTTAAGAAAAAATACGCTGATGAATAGACCATAGGCCTATATATACACGAAAGCTTGTATATAAGCGTTTTTTATGAGACTGTGCCTGAAAAAACGATGCTTTTATAAGTCTTAAAACGGCCAATTTTAATTTCAGAGCCTAATATTGCCTTCTTCATGTTTTCTCTCTTCAGGTCCGAAATAGGTTATTTTTGTTATAAATTATACATATTTTCATTTGTTTTATTAAGATATTTATTCCTTGTATTTATTCCTCTAAATTGTTATAATTTCTTTTGTAATCACTATTAGTATAATTTTATGTATAAATGTGACAATCGTGATTACACTTTCAAGATTAAAAGCAAATTTATATATAACTTATGAGGCTGTAAACGGGGATTTTCAGCATCGTTTGTTTTGGGGTACATCACAACAACAAAAGAAAGCTCTTTCCGCCATTTCTTGTTTGCCCCCTTAGAACCATACCAGAGACGAGCTAAGAAAGAAACCTGAAGTAACCTGAGGTAAAGAAAAACCAGTATGCCTGTCTCACTTTTATGTCATACGAGTAATGTGATAGAGTGAGACATATGTAGGCCTTCTTAGAACTGTCAGACTTGACGTGAGAGCTCATTTTCAGACTGCACTGCAACAATAAAATAATATGATAATTCTAGCATTATAATTCAACTGTCGAAGATTAAACGTGACAGAATATTATTAAGTGTATTAACAATATTTTTTTAAGGATGAAGAAGTTAACACTTTACACTGATTACTAGCCTCCATTTTTAATGCCCTGTTTGTATTTTCGACTTGAATGTGTAATATTCAATTTTTTTATTACTTGTTTTGAATTTTCAATAATCTGTTATTTTATTTATTAAAAATGGCAGTGGTTCAACATGTTTTCGTATGATGAAATTGGTTCAACGTTTAAATTAAGTTGGGAAACTCTGTAATATGTTTTATAGCCAATGGCAACGAACGCGTAAAATGTTAAAAAAGATAATTTTCGTAAAATACGTAATGGACCTCTTTTATATTTTAATCCAACCTTTCTTTCTGCTTTGAAAGTTATTTTCAACTCCAACCCCTTTTTTACTACCAAAAGATATCATTTTTATCCCCATCTGTTTATGTTATTTCTTCTTTTGAGATAATCCGATCTCCCCATATGGAAAGCTATTCTTATAAAATGCTATTATTTATATTACTATCGTAGGTTGGCTTGTATTTTAAACGAAGTCAAGACCGATAACGTTACATTTGGTCTGAAGGTGAAAAAAAAACGGGAAACTGACCAACACTGCAGGTCTCTATAGGTCCATTTGGAGAGTGTTTTGATAGCATGGCGGTTTTTGATATCCTCTTGTGACCCATTCAAGCTGATGTTCGTCTTGTACAGTTCCATCCATAAGTAAAGCCGCTTGGAGCCCGTGTTCAAGGAAAGGAATTTAATCGATGTAATAATCCCCAACTGCTGAGCCGTTAAATCAGTTTTCCTTTTTATTGTCGCACGTCAAAATATTTCTCTTTTAACATTATTTATTGATGGTCGTTCTTTGTTTATAGCTATAGCGATGCTGTCGTAAATGACTTTTTTAACTTCTGTGCCTATTATGTCTCCCGCAATGTAAAAAAATAAACACCTGTATGATGCCAATCGTATCCTTGTAGTTACCGCTTGCATTGCACAGATGACATCAAAAGCTGAATCATTGTGTTTAAATATTTTCAGCTAAAGGAACTAATATCACTGGCATAATCTCTCATGTTGATAAAAAATATATATTCCACTCTTTATGGAGCACTGGGTTTGGGTGATCCTGCTTGCTGGCCGACTTTTCATCGGTAAAAACATTAGTCTGGATAATATCGGAAAACCAAGTTAAGCTACTGTAGCTTCACGGGTTACTGTAGTTAAGGTTGCAAAAATTTCTGTCAATACAACTTCCATATTTGTAGATATTAGAATTGCATGCTGAATTGGGACAGTCCGTGTTGAATTAGTGTACCGGATAGTTGGCAGTTGCGTTGCAGGCATAAAGTGTAAATAATGTGCGCTGTAAATAATGTCATCCAGAAGATGATATCTTTTACGTACTAAAACTAGACGCATGGCTTATAAGTAGACCTGTGATTTTAAGGCAAATGCCTATTTTGTTCCTTATGAAATAACATGAAAATTTTTAAATATGTGGACGTTTCATGATAAATCTCTTACATTTATAAAGTTTTATAGTGCCCTAAAATGCCTATTTGGACCTTTAGAGTCTATTTTACTATTTTAGTGCCTAAAATGCCTATTTTATACATTTAAAATAAAATTCAACTTCTGTAATTTTGACAATATTATAATGGACATCCCTCAATGAAAAGCAGAACAGCAAAGGTGGGTTTTTCACAGAAACATGATTATTCCAAACAATTGCCGCTAAAGGAATACTGACTGACGGGGGAGGGGGAGGATTAAGGGGGAAGGACTACTGTGTTAAGTCATCAGTGAAAGAACATCTGTTTAAGTGAATATAATTCGTGATGCCTAATTTTGCAGTTAATTATGTTAAGAATAGGTATACCACGTTTCTTGCATTAAAAAAAGTGTATATTGTAATATTTTAAAGTCTATTTTCTATCTATTTACACATTTTCAAAGCATTTTTGGTGCCTATTTTCTCTTTTAAAAGCCTGTTTACTTGTTTTAAAAGCCTATTTTAGGTGCCTAAAACTAATTTTTTTAGAGCCTAAAATCCCAGGTCTACTTATAAGTTTAAAGTTATGTTTCTTATCATTGATAATGCATGGGGTCTGGTCCTGTAAATATAAACTTAGATTAAAATGTTTCATTATTATAACTATAATTACTTTTATCACTTGGATCACATAGACTTAATTCACTTTATGGTACTTTATGAGATTGTGTGGGGGACGGGAAAATGTATGTCTGTCTGTCTGTCTGTCTGTACGCGCGATAACTCAAATACGCTATATCTGGTTTTCGTGAAACTCTGTATACGAATCCTATTGATTTTGGAGCAAATTGGTTGACTGGTGCCCAGTTTAGCGTCTATTTTATGGTAATATAGTATATAGAATTTATAAAATGCAAATCGGTTCTCATGGTAACATATTGTTTTACAATGTTCGTATTTCACTTTGGAAGTTGGCAATACAGGTAGCTTTGACAAATAGCACTACCCACATATTCCTTAAATATGCTTATAAACTTCAGACAAGCCCTGCTCAATGAATCGATCTGGAGCTTAACTCAGAAATCGATTACAAAAATAACTTATTTTCTGCATATCATAATTGCAATTATCACTGATTAAAGAAAATAATTCTGGCACTTTGATATATAAGTTTACCTGATTTTGTTACTTACAGAACCATGTTAGTGTATGTCCTTGTTCCTTTTTTTTTTTTTCTTTTTCTGTCTCTGGTTGAGTGTAAGAGAAGGCCTTAAGGCCTTAACTCTGCCAGTTTAAATAAACATTTATTGTTATTATTCCCAGCTTTTGCCTTTTTCTCCTCATACTTTTTCATTATATTAATTTATATATTTCTTAGTTTTTAAAACGGGTTAACATTCTACTTCTATTTTAAAACATATTAGGCCTATATAAATGTAGCACTGGAACTGCCCCCTAGCATGAGCTCCTGCTTTTTTGAACCAACCTGTCATTTATAATTATCATAATTTATAAAATAAAATATTACCAAAAATGCTATTTAACTGTTTAACGACCGGTTTTGTGAAATGCAACAGATTATTTTTGTGGATTGTACCGCTATTTAATCTTCTGTCTTCTACATAGACCGACTTCAGCACCACTGCCTAGAATAATACCGCTTGTCGACACAATGAGGGATTTCATATATAGTTGTGCCGGATTTCACATGTAGTCTTGTCGGCACAACTACATATGAAATCCTGCACTGTATGTGAGCTAAGCTAAACTAACTTAGCTTAGCTCTTGGTTTACAACCGGCATTAAGGTTGTTGATCGTGTTGAACAGTGTTTATTTTGCCTTCATTTCACAACATTCATACTCTTGCAAATAAGTAAAGTAAATAAATAAAACTTCGACGAAATCCATTCACGTTTTGCTTATTCGCACGTAATGGATCTATAGTATACTATCGTATTTTGAGTAAGTAATGATTTTACAGCATGAATTAGTGACTGGAGCGTTAACTGCATGTGTCAAGCGCAACATCAGGAAGACAGAGCTTGTAACAGGTGCGAGCGTTATTAAGCGAGGATTTTTGAAAGGTGCGCACGACAATGATAAATTATAGTTTGATGTGATAAAAGGCCTATGTCACTGTTCTATTTGCACAATAATGCAATACACTATTCGTATACCTTTACTTTCTGGAACCCATTACTTACCTATCTCAGGAATTGCCAAATGATAAGCACAGTCCAGGTGCAATTTATTCAAGTTAGTATATTATATAATAGGAACACTTAGCTAGTTAAGTGATATTATAAAGTAAATATTTTAGTATTTTTTTTCAGCACTCACAGCAGTATTGTATTCATTTATTTTAATTTCATATATTAGGCCTATTATTTTTAATTTTAATTTTATATTTTTGTATAACTAAGTTGTATATTTCTTGTAAGTCATGTATTTTTCCCTGGCTGAGTGGTAGAGAAGGCCTTATGATCTTAACTCCGCCATGTCAAATAAATGAAATAAATGGTCTGTTTGACATAGTAAAGCTACTCGTTAATGTTTATCATCTAATTTGAGGGATCCCTTTGTGTTAGAATTTTTGATAAAACAGTGCCCTACCAATGAAGATATGTATAACCAAGAAAATTTGTAAAACATATTCAATTCAGTAGGGCAATTGTTAAATAGTGCATTTGAGTTATAATTTTATATGTTTTGTATTTTTTTCCAGATGAAAAATTGGACCGATTCTCAGCTATTTTCCAAAAAATATTACTCTTTGCAATACAGTGACCGAAAGCGTAATATACTTTTATTAAAGTAGGCTGGATAAAGTTATTGATAATTTCTTCAGATATATTTTACATGATTGTCATTTTTGTATACCAGTATAATCTAAATTAAATTGTTTAACTAATACTGTTATAGAGTTTACACTCTCTTTCCTTAAGGGAAAAATATTTATCTGTTTAACACATTGATTCAAAGATTCAAAGATTCTTTTAAACGATCTTGCTATCCTGCTCAGTAATGAACTATAAAGAGATGATTGTGTTCAAATCTTGCACACTAAACTGAGTAAAAGCTATAGTGTAATCCTTTGAAGTAACACAAAATCCATATCCTTGTGCTAGGTTGACTCACTTTGTCGCTATTCACAGAGCATACTTTTATATTATTTTTTCTCAGACAAAACTAGAGAAGAGGATTTGAAAGGACTTCAAGTGTTTCTCTTGGTCATTCTCACTCTTTTGTTTACATTTCTAGTTTGTTGAAAATTGTATGTTCATACCTTGCTCTATTGGTAATGCATACAACACAGGAAAGCGAAAATTAAATTTGTCACCCTGTCTGCTTTCTTTTCTCCCCTGTACTTTGTCGTTTCAATCACCTTTGTAGCCTACGTACCCTGAAGCCTTCTTTTTGAATGCATGTAAGTTTAAAGGTGAAATAACCCTAAAATGGATGTGTTCGGAGATGATATGGCAGACTACCTCAGTTCTTTGTAGTACTGATTCCTCGACTTCAGCTGATTTCTCTTTCCTTTGTGCATTCTATTCTTCTTCTCCATGCATGTTCAAGCGTGTGTTTTCCACCATTTTCCATTTTCCGATATTTCTTATTCTTATAGTTTACTACGTAGTTAGTTACCAAATGTACGAAACGTATTGTTTTGAAAGCCTTTTTATGCTATGCATGTAAATTATAACACGAGGAAAATGTATGAAAATGGAACTTAATGGTGAAATTAAATCTGCAAAATTATTTAAAAAAGACTTACAGAAACATCCCATTTTATGTTCTTGTCGCTTTAAACTGTCTGCAGAAAGTGTGATAGTGTTTAAAGGAGAAAGAGATATACAGTGAGTCCCACGCAAGAGTTGGCCAATGACGCGGGTTTCTGCGTCGCGGCGGGCACAGCTCCAACTCCCGAGCGATCGGGTGAAATATCTACGCAAATAAAGCCGCGATCGGAGTAATGATTCAGGATCTCACATTTACAGTTAAAATTACAATTAAAATAACCACGTAGCTCATCACAAGAGATGTTCTAAATGTTCTCCTCTTGCATCCACACAATACTGGCACGTTTTCAGGAAATGTTCTTTCACGCGCATAACTTCAGCTCCCGAGATAGAGTTAATTTCTCTTGTGATATTGCCTTTAAGTTCTTCTAATGTATATTACACTTTATTTTTAAAGTTTCCCCATAAATAATATTCACGTTCTGTTAGTTAATTTTGCAATTATTTATGTTAAAATAAGTAGGCCTATACCACGTTGCTTACAGCAAAAAAAAAAAAATCACTTTACGGTTTAAGAGCATATTATAGTATTTTAAAGTCTATTTTCTGTCTATTTACACATTTTAAAGCATATTTTAAGTGCCTATTTTCTCTTTTGAAAGCCTATTTTAGGTACCTACCTAAAACTAATCCCAGGTCTATTAATAACTATAATGATGTACAATGTAGTAGTAATAAACTCAACGACATTAAATATCAGTTAGTGATGGAAACAATTCGAGAGTAATTCATTCGAGTAAATTGGCGGCATCCGAGTTAGCGCTGGAAATCCATGATAGGACTACAGATACAGTCACTGCACTGAAGTTAGGAGTATGCGACCAGACTTGCTAATAGAGCTCTTTACTTGCTAAACTCAAAGTGGATCGGAGTTGAGTGTCGTCCTGGCCGACTGATTAGATGAGGCCAGCGGAAAATGGATAACTAAATGGGGGTGGCAATAGGAAACCAGAATCCTGTCTTCTGCATAATTGCTGACCTCTTACGAATAGGTCCAACTTCCACAGTGACTACAGATACCACTCCGATTGTTTACATATTAGTTGATTTGAATATCCGTTTATAGACTGCATCTGACCTAGTTCTTTCTACATTCGTTTCAATTTTCGCACTTATTTGGTACTTCCTGTCATTCTCATTGTATGAGTTCGCTTATTTATTACTTAATTAACATTATGTAAATAGCTAATTTAAATGTTTACTTATATTCGTTATTTCATTAAAGTAATACTTGTTGGTCTAAGGCAGTGTGATGCAACCGTTTTCGGTGAAGAGCCAGATGGCAATTTCAAAATTAAATCGCGGGCCGGGATAATAATAGGCTGTATTAAAACCGTCGAAGTTAGATAATTCGAACTTTTAAAATTCGAAATCGTGAATAATTCGTACTTTTAGCATGGTCACTTGACATCTCTAAACAAAGCAATAAACTTTTCGAATTCGAATTCGTGATTAATTCGATTTTATTATTATTTTATTTATTATTATTATTTATTTATTTATTTATTTTTTTGCTTCTACCCTTCAGCTTCGAATTAGCCTATCCAAGTTCGACTGTATTAGACATTAAGTTATTATGATAAGAAAATGTGAAGACATATGATAGGCTATGCCTACATGAAACTAGATTGTCTTAGGGGTCTATTTTACAAACTGAAATACAAGCTCAAATTATACAAAGATAACAATTACATACACTTGAGAATTGAATTACGTGTTGGTTTACTACAGATTCAGTATCTACTTCCATTTGAGTAATGGCAAGCCGCAGTGACGATTTCAGTAATTCTTGTGACAACTTCTTGGACCTTGCTTATGCTAATAAGGTGATATTATTCTGAGATAGCAGGGAAAACAAAAAAAATTTAGAAGGTATTGCCGTTATCAATCCTACATGGCTGTGAACAACGTTGAAAATAGAATGCCTGTCGATTGCAAAGAAATGCAAAAAGTTAGAAGGGGCTAGGGCGGTTTGTTAACGAACGCGGGCCGGATCTAGCCCTGGGGCCGCCATTCGGACCACACCGGTCTAGGGTAAGACTGAAATTGGCAATTAGACAGAAAACTATGTTTTTTAAATCTTTTTCAGGACAAAGAGTACTATACAATGTTTTGAAGAAAGAAAACAATATTATAGCGGAAAGTTGACATTTTAATTAATAATAAACACAATTAAAATAATTTAACATTTTCGTCTAAATCAGGCTAAGAAGACGTAAGTTTCACTTCATTTTTAAAAATTAATATGTTGCATTCGGAAACAAAGGCATACTCAAGAAATAGATGTACGGTTTTATAATGAACAATGCATTCGTTTATTTGTTTGTTTGATAATTTAATTTAATTTGATTTGAATAAATTTTAAATAAAAAAACTGTAAACTTAATCGTAAAAGTAACTATGCCTATTGCTACACTATAATCACGAATTTCTCTCATGTTTTCTTTTTAAAATTTTATTTTTTCTGAAGAGAAAAGTCGTAAAGAAAACAACATTTCTTCATGAAAAAGTGCTTTCCAATACAAAACAAATCTCGGAATAGATTTCAGTTTATAAAAGCTCCTGCTTTCAGATTTTATGCTTAATCATAAATTATTTGTAAATATGTAGGCTATTTTATAATAAGTAATGATCCAAAAAATGTAAACTAACCATTTTTAATGAGGTAACTCGTGGCATTAATTATTATGTAAACTAACCATTTTTAATTAGGTAACTCGTGGCATTAATTATGATGATTTCACCTGGAATATAAAAAGTAAAATTTGAGGGCAATTACTACTGAATTATGCTAGAAAAAGAGTTGTACGTGCACCGCCATTTTTACAATTTTTACATTTTTACATTTTTACATTTTTACAACTTCCAAACAAGGAGACCTCAAAAAATGATAATTTTTAAATATTATTGTTTGTATTTTTTAAAGATAAATAGACCACTCTTTGCCCTTAACGGTACTGGTACCACAACGAAGACAGGATTGATTCTCATTCAATATCTCCAATTTCTTCATTTAAAACCATGAAGAAAAAAATCGCTTGCGTAAAAGTTCAACGCATGTGTATCCTCGTCTTCAATGACCTTTGTACATGATTCATACAGAGGCAAACGAACGGGTTGCAATGTTGCAATTCACAAGCATGCTTCGCTTAAAACTTCCATAAAGTAAGAATGAAATTTAACTTAGGTTTCTATCTATCTAAGTTACGATGTGAGGCTTTGGCATGCTACAGGCCAATTTCTTCTTCCCTTAAAAAGGACGTTATAAATTTCACAAAATCTGTTCCAGCTAACATTGTGTTGACATGCATATCGTCACTTCTACCTCTAAATCTCGTATGTAACTACTGTACTCTTTTGAACTTTTTGAAAACACAAGGGTGATAGATAAAGTGAAAAGTACACGTGTCTTTAAACCCATTTAATGGGAGGGGGGTCACATTATTTAGAAAGTTGCACTTAAAATCAGACATCTTTCAGACTGGAAGGAGTTTTCATCAGATATTAATTCATCGCCTTGTTACGTGATACAAGCGAGAATGTAGCATGGTCAGGCAAAAGCAACATACATTCATCAAGTTGATTAATCTAGCATTCATCTTTATAATAGCGCAACTCCCTGGTGTTAGAGTTGGAGATAATGTTAAGACATATCAAAACATGTCAAACCGACTCCTCTAATGCAAAGAGAACAAAAAGAGATGAAGGGTTACAACACTTCTTTAATGTAAATCAAATATTGTAACTCAACAGAGATCGTTAAATCAGTAAACAATAATATTCTGTACCTATCGGGATCCGAGAAATAAAGTGCTATTTTAATAGACTATTTCGGTATGCCAGCTGGGGCAGTTTTATTTATTTGTAATTTTACTACTAATAACATTATTATTATTATTATTATTATTATTATTATTATTATTATTATTATTATTATTATTATTATTATTATTATTATTAGTAATATTATTGGACGTTGGACAAGGGAGTCTGTAATTTTTGTAACAGTTCTAATTCTAATGAGTATGTGTATGCACACACACATACACATTTATATATATGGCTGTGTCAAATTATGTTCTACTAATTTATCGTATCTTGGTAAGAACACGAGATATGTTTTTTAATGCACAAGAACATAGCCTACAAGAACTTTGACCGTTCCTGCTTGTAAACTGCCTACATCAATCGGTATTTTTAAATGTTAAATGTTATAACAAGATGCCGAACTATTTTAAGTAAGTAATAGATTTCACGAATGTCAAAGAAATAATTTAAAATGGAAACCCTTTTCAATAGCATAGCCTAGATGACCTATATTTTCCACAAACTCTTGTTTATTTTTTTTCCGCAAACTATGCTAGTTGCCATTATTTTTTGAGAAACTGATATAAACGTAGCCTACCTTATTATTGACTACTAGAGCAATCCCTTTCGAAACTTTTGCACTTACCCACCTTTTTAACAAACACCAGAAAGCCCAGGATTTAGATAAGTAATTAATTAGGTTCACCATTATAGTGTATATCGTTAATAATCACATACAAATGCCGATTTCACTTAATGCACTGGCAATTAATGACGTTTGTACATTATTCACTGGAGATACAGGTTATGCCGTATCTTTATACCGCCTTCATTGAACCAAAGTAAACTTAAGTGGCGCAAAATGACCAAAATGGTCGAAGTGGCCCAAAGTGCTCTAAACCGGCCAAATTGGCTCAATTGTCTAAAAGTGAGTCCAAATAATTTTACTAGCCAAAGAGGCTGAGTGTACCAAGTGTTCTAAAGGGATCAAATGGCTTTAGTTGCATGAGAAGGCTGAGAGGGCGGAAACTGAACAAATTTACTTCCAGGAAATTACCCTTTTTAATTGTGCATTATTATGATGGTCTATAAATGCTGATGTTATTAATGATAATGGTTGGACTTGTTTTCACTTTTACAAAGTTTGAATATACATAGGCTACTTATACCCTACATACACCGTGTGCTATTTATGGAAATAATTTCAGCTTGTCTACTATAAGCTAAAGGGTAGTTGATGTTGTTGATTCAAGTGCTATAAAATGCTATAATTATAGTAAATTTGTAAAAATACACTCCTGAAAATTATGCCGAGCGCATAGTGTATTGTAATTGTTTGATTAATATTTACAGTGTGAAGCTAAAGTTTACATTATTTTGTTTCAGGTATGGATTACCTCATTGAGATGTCCTTACTCTAGCCTCTAGTGTAAGTAAATTGCGGTATATCGTGCCATAGTATTATACAATTGTAGGGTGACTGCTCTAAACGATCATAGTCTCACATCTTTATAATCCTTCAGAATTTTAACTTTTTGTCATTCAAGTCGCTAATCTAACATTAAAATATTGTAAGGAAAATAAAAATAAAAAATAATAAGTGAACTAATGGACTAACATCTTTGTTGGTGAAGGGAATCAAACTTGAATTCTGTTTGAATTAAGCTATAAAATGGCACTCCAAATAATTTCATTTCAAACATGGGCTTAGATCATTCATAGTCGTCACCTTTCAATTGAAATTTGTTCCATTTTAAATTACATTCATTATTACAAAGCCTACATGACACTGTATGTTTTTTTGTATTTATTTATTTTAAATTGCTCGAAGAAAATGTTATTATTTATGAGTCAGATGTTTTAAGTAAAAATAAAATGGTAAATGCAATGCGTAAATACAGCATTATTTTTAAAGGCACTTGATGAAATTTTCATTTCATGGGGATTTTGAATAGCTAAATGGAAAGAATGGGCATGAATATGATCTGTTTTAGCTAGTAGTATGCATGATATATATATTCTTAATTTTCTTCGTCGATACTAATGTGGTTCGAATAATGAAAATAAACTAAATGATTTTATTCATTTTTTAATTTTAAATATTCTTGCGGTAGGCTACTTATTTTATAAATGTTTAAATATTTTTTACAAATTTCAAATATTGAATCAGAAATACTGTACATTGTATGTATTGCATGAATTCAAACATATCAATGCATGAGAAATCGCATGAAAACGTCATGTATGGTCTATGGGGTATCTGTGGTATTTTTTCCTGGAAGTTATAAGCAAAATAGCAGAAATAAGTATTTCTGTAGAATTTTGGAATATTTTCGATTTGCCAGTACTTTAAAGTGGTATATTTTATCTATTGTGGGAAAGTGTTCTTAAAAAGATGTTTCTAGTGTGCTGACTAAGCAATTTAATATAACAAACTTGTCAGTTTAAAGAAGGTATTTAATATATTAATATTCAATTCCAATCAATAAATATATTTTTGCGAAAAGTATAAAGAAGTTAGGGAGGTATTTAATTACAGACATCAACTGCTTTAGGACGCATGTTGTGTTTAAATTAACAACAGCATTATTCTTAAACGTGTTACACCAGTGCAAAACATAGAGTTCAATTTTCCTGATGTCGCTACAACTGCTCTTATGTTACTGCATGGCAGTACACGTGTGTTGAAGATAATTAGTGCTACCCCATCTTATTTACCCTCGAGTCCGGCAAAAACCCATTACTTGAGGAACTGCAAGGGAGAACACGATCCTTCCCCCTTTGAGTAGTTAGTTTCCCCTTACGTCCATGTTTCTGCTGTAACTACTTAACGGTAATTGATGACTTAAGAAACTGTCATTATAGATCCATGATTTCAAAGATAAATCTCCCGTAAATCCTTTATAATGACAGTCTGCGGCAAGTGAAAGATTTACATCAATATGTTGCTGAAATAATATATGTACGGAAGAGTAGCGAGACGCTGGCATTCTGTTCCCGAGTTCAGAGGTCCGATCCCGGCTCAGGCATTTGAAATAACTTACTCCTGTGGATCAAAACTCGGGCGATGCTTATAGACATAATATATATCAGAACACAACAACCGTAACAACCAACCAACACACGAGGGAGAGAGAGAGAGAGAGAGAGAGAGAGAGAGAGAGAGAGAGAGAGAGAGAGAGAGAGAGAGAGAGAGAGAGAGAGAGAGAGAGAAAGGGCGGTATCAGATAGTAGGAGAGAAAGAGCAGATGAGACAGAGAGAGAGAGAGAGAGAGAGAGAGAGTTCCTTGTTCGGGGAAATATTTTGTTTATGCTAATGTAAAAAATTCCTGTATTCTAATTTTGCTATCCTCATTGCCTAAACAGTGCAGTATATTTTATAAAGATAAACTTTATTAACTTATTATATTAAGAAGTTAAAAATAATAACATTGAGAACGCAAATTTAGATCTAAATCTTCAAACGTAGACCTATCACGTTCATTAAGCTGACGCCTATATAATTAACTTGTATAAGTATACCATACAACGTCATTGGTAATTGGCTTAGGCATTTGTGTGCGACATGATGAGCGTTTCTAGAGTGGGCTAGGTGAGGATCTGTAACTTTTGAATTCTGTCACGATGTAACATTCCGTGTGACGACCATGCAACCAACATTTAACTGAAATTGGTCGAATGTTTTAGAAAAATATGTGGTGTATAGTTAAACGTTATTCCTTGAAATATAAAATTAAGATATTAAATTACATAGGTATAAAAGAATTATAATAAAGCGGAAAATTCTATGTGAATTAAAGATGCTACTGTAACATTTCAAGAATCAAGCACATAAATAGATAATAAAATAATTACGTAATACCTTCCTTCTCAACTTAGGTTTTTACTATGCCTAGGTATTTCGGTTTTACTGAACCTTCATCAGGGCATCTGTGCAGTTTTTAATTTTATGACAGAAAAACTAGTGTATATAAAAAAACAGTACATTGACAAAACAGATTGGAGTTTACTAGGAACGTTGCCTAATATAACAGCTAAAATACAGATTTACATAAAGCACTTAGGCCTAATATAGGGAGGCAAACAAGATTTATGAAACAGTATACTTCATACATACAAATATTTTAAATTACAGATGTGTTGAAGATGGTTCAGTGAAACGGAAAGGCCTAGGCACAATAAATATCCTAAATAATTATTTATTAAATATTCTAAATTATTATTTTAATGTTCGAGATCAACTGTACCGAACAACATAATTTTAAACGGAGCAGGACGAAACCACATACTCTTCTCCTGATAAATATTAGCCTAAAGCCGGACAGTATGTAGCAGTAGGCAAACAGTATGTCCAAAACACCATCACAAAATAAACAGTAGGCCTAGTTAGAGAGCGGTCCAACTACTGTCCATACCAGATGTCTTGAGAGAAAAAGACGAGGATCGATATTCGATAACGAAAATATGCTACCTAGGTTTGAATGCTCATATCCTATTGGACAGCGGCCAACCTTGTTCAGACACTCGCCCAGCAATCCTAAGCCCAATTCAAATTCTTTCGCTTCACAGGTCGACAGTTTCCTTGTGATTTGTGAATGTCTTAAGATCAGAGACAGGCAATCATAATCTTGAAAGATTTGTGTGCATGGTACGTTCAGTATTACCATAATTAATTTCGAAAATAGCACTTTAGTGTTATTTATTTGTATAAATTTCAACGTGCATTTTGCTAGCTGGTACCGCGCTTTTCTTCCGTTACAATCACCGTTTACTTAATTTCTCTAGACATCTGAAACAGACAGTAGGAAGACGTCTGGCACCGCTGAGGGGGAGAATGAGTGGAAGAGAAGTTTATCATTGCATTACATTACGCGGTACCAAGAGGACGTGTGGTCAAACGTCTTTCTGGCTGGCCAGCTCTCTACCTTACTGCCGACCAGTTTTAAGAACTTCAAAGAAAAATCTCGGAGGAGGCTGCGGGTTCGAGTCCGCTTCGGGCATGGGTATTTGTGTGTGATAAGTAGAGCTCGGGCAAATAATACCAAAATAAGAAATCAAGTCGCGACAGATTGCACGTCATGCGCGGGGTTGGGGGTTAGGTACAATCACTACACCATTGCAATATGAAATGTGATGGGCAGAAGTGAACAGCGTTGTAAAGTTACATCTAGAGTTCTTATATGACGCGTGTGTACTGCACTGAGAAATACCTCGCCTATTCTGTTTATGATTTGGCAACTCTCCCATCCTTGCTTCAATTGTAAACATATAGTCCAAGCGCGGACAACTTCGATTGAAGATAGGCTATTATTTGTCCGGGCTCTAGTGATAGGAAAAAATTAATGAAATGGTAAACAAGAAAAATATTTTTAAAGGAAAAAATTAATGAAATGGTAAACAAGAAAAATATTTTTAAACTCTCAAGAAGTTTGTAAGGTTGAACGTATTTTGTACATCTTAAAAGTTAACTTAATAAAATTTATCCGACGAATAAATATGAGATTCATATTTTTGGGAAGTAAGTAGACCTTATTGGCCCCGGCATTGGGCTGATCACTCATCCGGGGAGGCCCTCCACGTCCTTGTCTGGTCAAAGAAGTATGTATGTGATCTATAGATAATCCCTTTTCCGACAGGTCGCGCCCCTGTAAGGCCCGGGCGGCTTGGGTCGCTTAAATCCTAAACGGGAGAGGTAAAACTAAGACAAAGAAAGAAAGAAAGAAAGAAAGAAAGAAAGAAAGGAAGAAAGGCAGAACGAAAATAGACCATATATATAACTAAATTTTAATTAACTTATTTCCCCTTTAAATCTCTTGACATTCTTGTAGATGCACAGGTCTTCTAAGTGCCAAGAACTTCGAACTTCGCTGCGAAGATAATCAATTTAATGTGTCTGTTGTGTATGTTGCTGAAGAATCGTAATGTAGATGTGCTCATAGGAATGGGGTTAATTGAAAGATAGCACTATTCTTTGGAGAGTCAAGCAAGCCGGAAACGAATAGTTGTATTGTAAGATGCTGAGATTGCCTTGATAAATAATAGTTACTGTCTGTTTGTTTGTGCATTAGTCAATAGTAATTGAGTTAGTTCTGCTGTTCTCTGCATGAAAATACTGCTGTACGTATTTTTTCTTTACGTAATTTATAGGGCAGCTTATTTTGTTCTGACATGATGGAAATTAATGTTCATCCTCGTTTACAGCACGCTTTAAGAGAAGTAACTATAGGGTCGCCCCAAATAACGCTTCGTATTTTTCAAAATAATACATAGCTCTCTGTAAATACATGATACGGTATGTCTGTATTAAGATACAAAGACACCATATGATGCATGTGTTATAATACGTGATACAAGTTACATAGTTATGATCAGGGCCCGGATTCTGATGACATGTCATCTTTTTATTGATGCTGCATAGACATTGCCAACTTGTAGATAAATCCTAATCATGGCCTCTAATTTATAGAAATGCATTTTTATTAGGTCATTTTTTTGTCATTTTATGCAATTTTATATTTTTAGGGTATTTATTTCAATTTTACGTCATTATTTTGTCATTTTCATGTCATTTGCTTCCTTTGTTATTTTCATGCATTTATTTTAAATAAATGACAAGGTTACTATAATGCAACATTTTTGTAGAATCTACTTTAAAAACAGTTTCCTTACTTTTCTTCTTAAATGTTCCAATAAAGAACAAAGTTTTTAGACCTACAACATCCTTTCTACATTTACAGTTTTTACAGTTACGTACAGCCTATATCTCTGTGTGCCCAATAATAATTTTTATAAATAAAATATTAGCTTTTAGGTCATTCTTTGTAATTATTAAGTCATTTTCTTTAAAATTTAGGGCCATTTTGTAGGTCACTTTTCAAGCAATTTTAGGTCATCAAAAGCCGGGCCCTGGTTATGATACATTTGCTTTTGTGTAGCAGTTTTTTTAAAGTCGGCCATAGGTCAATTTTTCTGAATTATTTATCTGCTTTACCTTTTCGTTTTCCTAGTTTTTCATTTTTCCTTATTACACACAAACACCCATGCCCGAGACGGGACTCGAACCCTCAGCCTCCTTCACCACGGCTCCATGGCTACGGCGGATAAGGAGACCGGGATAACAAGTTTTGAGTTCGTCATTCCGTATGGTCTCAGATGTAATGGCAGCGACTTTCGAAACGCATCCGATGTACACAAGAGAGGAATGATAATAATTCTTTCACACTAGCCGTGTGTATGCTAGGGTGGAAAGGTGAAGTCAGACTGAAAAATTAATGCTATAGCCGGGATTTGAACCAGGATCTTCGGCTCTCCGTGCCGCTGCTCTTACCAATTGAGCTACCAGGTACCAGGTTGACCACGCCTTTAGCTCTACTTCCTGCGCCACTTGTTTCTGCTTGTGCTTCTGCGCATATTGTTCTTGGACTTTTCTCAATATAGTCGGCCCGCAAATGTTTTAGACAGTGGGGTGTGTAGATACTGTCCGCTCTAGAACCGGCCCTGAAGTAAACAAGTACATCTGTCTCACTATAGCGCATTACTTGCATCTGGTTAAGGGTGAGACAGACATACATGTTTTCTTCGGGTCGGTTCTAGACTGGACAACATCTACCCATCCCACTGTCTAAAACATTTGTGTGCCAATTATACGTTTCTAAGTTGTGTCGTTACAGCATGCTTGAACGGCTTAACAGAATCGAAAAGTCTTAATAATAATAATAATAATAATAATAATAATAATAATAATAATAATAATAATATTATTATTATTATTATTATTATTATTATTATTATTATTATTATTATTATTTATTCAGAATTCATGTTAAGTTCAGTGGGTCCCCCTCGATTATACTGTATTCTCGGTGGTGTATTAGTTCTCCAATAGAACTACTTACAATAATTATTAGTTACAAGTATATCCCTTGAGACCTATCTTTTAGTCTAGGTTCTCTTCTTAACATTTCTTTGTGGAGCCTTTCTTCTTTTAAGCTATACAAGTGATTTACCCAGCGTTATGAGATCTTCAACTAACTTATCTTACCGATCCCTCAAAAGGTCTTCATAGTAAAATGGTTTCTGCTGTACAGTGCCATATAGAGAGGGAGAGATTGATTTCCGCTTGGATTTTTTTTCGTGTTCGGGGTATAGCTAACAAATTTTCCTACATTTTCAGCAGACATATTTTTATTAAATTATATTGTAATAAACTCGTTATATCAATCCGTCATTGAGTTAACGGGTTAAAATCAAGACATGGAATGCCTGATACTGATTGCACGCTATAATACTCCTGGATATTGGCAGTTCTAAATTATTTTTAAAACAAGGACATGTTTGAATAGTAGTTACACGTATAGCCATTGTGTGTTCCTTTGAAACCCTCCAAATACAACAGACATACGTATGCTATTATTTCGCTGAATGCGACAAAAGAATAATTCATATGTTCGAACATGCGCGAATTGTTATTCTTTTGTACCGCGACAGGTGAACAAAATTGAAAACAAATTTCATTAACAAAACCTAACAGAACCTATCTATCTTGTATTGAGTTTCCCATTTATTCGCATTTCCTGTTTCTCTTGATATCAGCCTGCATTCATTTATATTGAATTTTCTGTACACATGTTTTCTTTTTTCCAGAAATTATCGTATGTGTGGATAACAAACTTATTGTTTCGTATGCAAATATATAACTTCTTAGAATTGTCTATTCAGTAGGTATAATATCCAATTGTAATATACTTTCGTAGGAACGAAGAAATTTTCATTATTATTTGTTACAATTTTTACTATAAATTATTTTTAAAAATTCAATTTTTAGTACAAGATAATAGGCATAAATGTAATGTGGAGAAATACACACGAATGAGCAAGACTGCTCGTGCTCGGGTGAAGTTCCAAATAGATCAGAGTGAAGGAAGAGGAGAGACAAAGAACAGATTGAAAAAGACGGAAAATAGTGTAATATAAAGAAAAAAAATTAGCCTAAATTTAAAAAAATAATGAATTAAAAGGAATCAAACGTATATACCTTAGATACAGCTAACTTTTAAAATTACGGACAATTTTTATATACCTATTAAATTTAGTAGAGAGGTATCTTGAGAGTTCAGGGTACATTCTAACCATAGAGTTATAAAGGCGGGGACCAAAATTAATGCTACGTTTTAGTCCTGCCGATGTGAAACATTTGTGTTCTGTTTGAAAAAGTAAACAATGCAGTAAAATGTCTGAGCGCATGTACAAAGTATAGGCTACATAAATAACCTAAGGTAGATTAGTATTTCGTCTAGTGCTGTATAGGCTACATAATCAGTGGATGTGTATTTTGTACGATGTTTGTGAAAATACTTTAATGAAGAAAATTTGTGTGCTTAGTCAAAATTAAAAACATTAAATTCCCTAAATATTAAGCTAGTTGGGTAATCAATGAGTTTTTGGACATATTTATTATTATTTTTTTTTAATTTATTAATTTTTTAAGAAAGACAGAGGGGCTTAATAGTTGTTTTCGCTAAACCTCCCCAGGCGAAAATGCCATATTGGATAATGGTTTGGAAAAGAGCTTGATAAACGGAACTTAGAACAGCGATGGGCTTACAGTGGCGTAAAATGACAAATTTGTGTATTGTTCTGCGTAGTCTATTACAGAGGTAATTAACATAGTGAAACCATTTAAGGTGTTGATCAATAAATATAGGCCTACCCAAATATTTCATAACGGTAGGTTCTTTAAATGTTTCATAACTGCAGGTTCTTTCAGTTCATTTTCAAATAATGTTTAGGAAAATAAAGTAGGCCTATGAAAAATGTTGCTTCATTACTTGGTGGTACTTATTTATTTCTTTATTCGCAATCCCATTCCTCAAACTGTATAGATATCCTAAAGTGTTGAACTAGCTTGGTAGGACTAGAGGTATAGGCTATTTGGAGTGTATTATAATTACGTATTTAAATCTTTAATAGTCTAATATACGCGTATTATTCCTAGTATAGATAATTTTTAGACGTAGCCTATATTTGAATATTTGAAAGGTTTATCGAAGAAGAACCCGCGGGGATTAATTCTAAATTTTCATCAATTACGTCCATGGATCTAAGAATTAAATTTGACATTAGAGTTTTAGTTCTGTTTTAAATTCGTAGATGTGCCTATGATCTGCGTTTAATTGGGATCTTGGTTTTTAGCTTATAATTAAAGTAAATTAATACGAACAAGTAAATAAAGTATTTAATTAAATAGCTGACAATGAAGAGATCTAAACGTTATAGGAGATATTTTATTTAAGTAGAGATCATTTTAACGGGAAGAGTACTTTAAATGCCTGTATGTGTTCGATACTCTGAAATTTGAAGCTGTCGAAGCTATTGAACTGGAGTGTTCTACTTCGCTAAAAAGTAGAGCCTGTGATTTCGCAATCAAAATTTAATTGCATTCCAAAAGGGGTGGCAATGCGACACTGTTCTTTTCTAACGGCTCTGGACCAGAGTTTAATGTTACAGTAGTGTACACTTGCTTTTGTGAAACACATTTCCCTTGTAAAAAAAAGCAAGTGTGAATTGGCTGAAAGACAAAGATATTATTGCAGGGTTAGGTGATATCCGAATATGATAGTATAGAGAGCAGTATTAATTTCACACTAAAACACTGTCTGTAACACCTATTATGTTTCGGTTGTAGGAATGTACGTTGGTAGATGGAACAAAAACAAATTAACCATGTATCATCTATCCTCTTCAGACGTATGCCTACATTATCAGCAGAGCCCGGAACTTCAGGCCTTTATTTTGGTCAAAATAGGAAGGCAAAAAGGCACTTAAAATACCGAAAATTAATATATAATTAATATATAAAATTAATATAATATAATTAAAATATGCATTTTAGTCAAAACAGAAAGCAATCTCACTTTCCATCAATGAAAATTTTTATACCTACCCTTACTTTTCTTGATTAGAAGCAACCAGAAGATTTTTTCGAGGTGTCAACTGTCATAGTCAGCTTCCTGTCAGAGAAAACGTTTTTCGTCATTTATAGGGAACAAGATCCTCAATATATATTTTTATTACGTGAAAGTTTGAAGTAAAATGTTAGCTCTTTGTGCAAAGCTTAATGCACAAAATTTAAATAAAATCGTTTGCACTGATTCCGAGAAAATTACGAAAAAATGAAATTGTCTTAATGTAAAGTGGTAAAAAAGTAAGAGTAACTCTTAGCCCCTTTTCGGGCACTTTCCGAAAATACATCTAACTCAAATATAAAATTTTCTTTTCATACTTTTTTTTGTTATTGAGGTGTAGGTTACAGGTACAGAAGTTATGTTTCTGAAAACTGTGTTTTTGTATTCAGGGATCTCAAAACGTGTATTAATGCTGAAAATTCGCCACTGAATTCATTCTTTAGCGATATGTCTACTGAATTTAGTACCGGTAGAGAAAGTAAAAAATCAGTTTCTGAATTATGAAAACCATTCCTTACGCTTAGGGCTTAGATTTTTGTGACTTAAAATCTCTATAGATATTTGAATACGTGAATGCCTTAAACATTGGCCAGATGTGCTCCGAAAACCTAAAATTGTTACCTAAAAGGAAAATTGGTTATTCACAGACTATTAGGTGTCTTTTCATAAAAGACATAAAACGTATTGTTACTGTGTATAATTTCAACCTAAGTTCTAAGTACATCATATCATTAACCCCATAAGAGCATAAATGAAATTTTTGAAAAGTAAATGAAGAAATTTTGAGAGGTGAAATATTTTTAAAAATACTAGAAATAAAATAGAAATGTAAAAAAATTAATAAGAAGGATAACTTAAATATAGAAATATATTCAGAAATATAGAAATATAATATAAAATATAATATAAAAATACAGGTATAAATAAAATATAAATAAAAATATAAAAAATAGAAATAGAAATATAAATATAGTTAGAAATATAAAAATACTTAATTATATTAAACCTTTAATTTCAGATTTTGGCGAGCATTTTCAAATTGAGAATAGGCCTTGGCATTAATGGAATACTATACTTTTAGAAGTGTCATTATGTAAAATGAATTTAGTTGTATAAATAAGTTATATACATGCATATTATTTATAATATAGGTAAGTTATTGTGTTAAAATTAACATGGGAACTAGGCAAGGAAAATTCAATAAAAACCAAGTTTAATAAAGTATCGTACCGTAAATTATTATGACACAATGGTAATTATTGCAGTAACGATGGCGTGGCTATCAAAACTAATAAGTGTAGTTATAGACCTAAAAATATTAGCAACCGTTATCTTATTTTATATTGAAACCTAAGTTTTGAACGTCGCTTATTGACATGATTCCATCGACACCCTTCATATTTGTGAGAAGACATTATTGTTGACAGGTTTCCAGTCTTTCACCGAAGCCACCTTTTCCCTTGCAAACTGCGATGCTCTG
The DNA here is from genome assembly GCA_964059195.1 of Ectobius pallidus. Classification (NCBI taxonomy): domain Eukaryota; kingdom Metazoa; phylum Arthropoda; class Insecta; order Blattodea; family Ectobiidae; genus Ectobius; species Ectobius pallidus. The sequence goes on from CAXKWD010000007.1 coordinate 94,125,309, forward strand.
TAGGTGACGCTTTGCATGTAAATTTCTTCACATTCACCCTTTCGATCCCTGATTTCGTATGTTGTAGCCCCTATAGTAGTGGATGAAATTCAAAGTTATATGCGAAGCGTTCCAAGGAAGAAGTTACAAGCTACCAGCCAGTTTTTTACGGAACGTCTTTCCAATCGAATGTAAAATATAAATATAAAGCTTAACTGCGAATTCGTGTCGTACATTTTTTGCTGGTACTCAGAGGATGTAATATGAGTAACCTCCTAGCAAAACATAAACAGTTAAGAGGATTGCGTATGCAGTCAGTGAATATAATTATTCTAATGTGTAGAGTACGAATAATGTCAAGTGCATTATATCCTCTTGTAGGCTATATCTCGCGTCCTCTTCAAAAGATATATATATATATATATATATATATATATATATATCCTCTTAATACCCTCGTCAGAAGTACATTATCAGTAGGGGCGGATGTCTATGACATGTCATATTTTCCCCCTTTGCATTATTTCAGGTTTCCGACTAATTTAAACCCGATTCCAAGCTTCCTGGTGAAAATGGAACGGCTTTTATTGTGCATACAACTGCATATTTAGGAAATTTTCAACTATTGAAGCATATTTAGTATGAATATGCATATTTAGGTCATATTTGTGTGCATATTAAAGAAATTTTGAGGCTCCATATCATATTATGTAAATTTTGCATTATAACGATACTTTTTGAGAATTTACAGATATTTTAAATAATTGACATTGTATTTTAATAAAATGAATTGTAATGAAACTTTAAAAAATATACATAATGTGTAAGTGGAAAAGTCATATTTTAAATTATATTCGTCATATTTTAATGTTTTTTAGGTCATAAATGCATCCATATATCCTATTTTAGGTCATAGAAATCCGCCCCCTAATTAGCAGTATAGTCCGGAAGTTCAGGCATAAAATACTGAAAATAGGCAGTAATATAATTTAAAACGGCATTTATTAAAAATCAAAACAGACAGTAATCTTACTCTTTATTAATGAAAAGATCTATCTGTGATTGTTCCATCTTCTTGTCTTTTTCCTGGTTTTCATTATGTCCGACGTACCCTGCATTTCTTTAATAGATAATGCTATTTAAAGAACTTAATTGAATCGTTTGAGGGCGTAAGTTTTCGATTGCGTGAATACAAATAAATGCACTTAGAGGAAACAAGATCCTGAATAAATACTTTTGTGACGTGAATGTGTCATTTCATTATTTGTATAACTCTTTTTTCACTTTCATGCATTGAAATTCTTTATGTGTTTTCTAAAATGTGTAAATACTCATAGAAAAATGCAATAACGTTCCAAAATAGGCAAAAAAGGCTTTAAACCGTAAAATAGGCAATAGTAGCCAAAAAAGGCAAAATAAAAACTGGCCCTACCGTCCCTAAATGTACGGAAACACGTTTTTTTCTTTTTAACTCTGTAATGTATCCAACCAAATAGAAAAGGCATTTGCCTAACTTACGGGCTCAACTCATAACACAGCTGCACTAGAAAAATTAAATTGTAGCTATGTATTAATCAGTATTCATAAGCACATGTAAAATAAAAATAATCTTCCAAACATTTTTGTTTTACTAATCTGAGTTAATGATGTAAACACACAAAACTAACGCAAGACCACAAAAGCACACTAGTCGACATTATTTCTCACTCCTATGTCGCTTCCAGAGTTACTAAACAACGAATTTCTCAGAAGCACAATACCGATGACAAAGGAACGTTTTAGGGCAAAAGGGCCTGACTGTCCTGAGGCCTTTTTTTCTAACCAGCAGCGGAATTAATTACTTAATTAATTAATAAAAACAGAGACTTGCCGCTTTGTTGCAATAGCGGCACATAATATTCTTTCAGTAGTGAAACTAGTAGATTCTGCTCCCACTGACGGTATAAAGACGCAGATGTTTTAAATTTCTGCATTATTCACCACACAACTACATCCTCTTGACAAAGATAATCCAAGACCGTATGAAACTGGTCAGCTTAAACAATGGAGATAAAGGTGTCAGGTAGGAACTGTGGGATGTACAAGGGAAATAATTAACGTGAAGAGCAAATCCCAAACAAATTATATTAAAACAGGGTGCCCCAAATCTTTTGATACCAATACAAACTCAATTTTTAGTTTCGAACTCAGTTCAATACTCAAAAGAGAATACTCACATATTAAAAAAGAAAAGTACACCAAAAAGTACACAAATGGCAAAAGGGGGGAAAAAATAGGCACGACTATCCCACTCATACGCCGCGTGTTTGATATTGATCAATAATGTTTAGCATTTCCTCGGATATAGACCATACACGGCCGTTTATCTTACAATATTCTTGTAGGAATCTCGAAAATTGCGTTTTATCGGGATAAAACGTGCTGCTCGTTACTGTGATATTGGTGTTGGGTTGGGAGCTGGATTCGTTGTGGAAATGTACTTACTTCGATTCTCCGTTGGGCTCCTTCAGTTCTGCACCTATACCTTTTCCACGGCTTTTGTAGCTCAGGGTATCACACGAATCATCTGAGGGATTGGTTTATAGCTAGTTATGTCTTTATAAATGATAACTGCACTATAAACGTTTTATATCGGAATTTATTCAAATTAACTGTGTTCTGCGTAGCTGTTTGTGTAAATTCACCACTTCAATTGCATTTATCAGGTACTTACGTGAATTTTCTATCTTCTTATTTCACACTATGTAAAGAAAACTCACACGCTATCTTTATAATATGTAGTCGTGTTTAATAAGTGGCTTTAGTGAGAATCGCCATTAGGCTAGGTAAAATTCCCGCGACTTTCCACAAGAGCAACGTACGGAGGTCTGCTCTCCTCGGCGAATATGGTGGAAGTGAGCTCTTGACCACGCTATGTTCGTGGCTTATGGATGCTTCTCTCTCATTGGCTGTACTTTTCATTACGTAAAACATTTCTATTGGTTAAATCAATTCGCGGGCCGAAATTACAAATTTAGTACGTTGTATTTTCAAAATATACGTTTCTTTTACAGTTAAGATTTCAAATTTGGAATTAAGAAATAATAATAATAATCTAAACGAGAATTTTGGTACCGAAATAATAATAATAATAATTTGAATGATTTGAATAAATATGAATTAACTATTGTTTATAATAAATCAAAAGGGGTGGAATAATTACAGCTTCAAAATGCCCCTGTGTTAATTTAATTATGTCCGAAAAGGTAAATAATTAAATTAACACATCATACCCCAGAATATTTGTTCTTAATAAATTTAAATTACGCTTGGATTAGTAAAAATTCAAAATTAATCATTGAAATGGTGAATAATGATAAATGTTAGTGTAACATAGGTGTATGTGTTAAACATTACAACTTGAATTAAATGAATCTCACCAAAATTATTTGGATATACACAAATCAAATCAAATCAGGTCTGCATTACCCTGACATTCCTTAAACACAATATTTTTTTTAAAAATGACAAAACATTTGAACAATAAATGAAAAATACTATCTAAACATTTTTAACTCTGAAAATTATTTCTTGAAAACAAACATGTTTAGTATATGGCATCACTTCTTGTTAGTTATATATATCGAGAATTCTTAAACATTTTGAAAATATATATATATATGTCGAGATGGTCTCATCGTCCATATTTTAAAATTTATTTACATCGAGGCACTCATCGTCTGTAAAATATCACTTTCTTATTCCTTTGCATGAATTCTCTTTCCTTTGAATCACTGTTATAATATGTTTGCATACAGCATACAAATACAACTCACTTTTGACAAACAAACAAATATATACAGTATCACACTATGTTGCATTACATCAAAATATTACCCTTGAATAATAAACAATTTATATACAAACATAACCCTCTTAAATAATAAACATTTTATGTACATCAACATTAATGTTCAATAATATCTTACTTTTCTACTATATACAACACCTTAAATTTCTATATTTAAATCATAGGTATATATGTATACTTTATTTACAATATTTCTACATTCTCGGGTTCGGTCTCGGATCGCGTTCGCACAGTTTAGCAATTCATTCATTTTATTTAACTCCAGCTTATCTCTCTTTGCTTAATCAATCTTAAGTTAGAACCACATATTTAATATTAATTGTTTATCAAGCAAATTTTTTTTTTTATTTAATCACATTCTTTTGTATTCAATCTCTCAACTTATTAATCTCTTACTTTTCGACACAATAACGCTACATAATACTTCTTTAATTATTTATTTTATTTTTGACACAACTATCCTTTACTATAGCCAAGTAATTAATTCTTCTTGGATGATCAATGCAATCGGAATTGGCCTACTCTTATAAGTGAATTCGTCAACTGGTTCGATGTCAAATTTATGCTCGTAGATGTTACAAAGTCCCACGTTTTCGGAAAATACTTCTTTATTCTTTATTAATATCGATAACAACCTATCACGTTGATCTTCATTTAAGTTGTGAGCCATATCAACTTTCTCCTTCAAAATATTCATTGTCATAGAGTTCGCGCTAGGGTCGGCTTCTTTTACATTCCTCGTACAGACATAACCTATCTCCACTTGCCCTATGTTGACATCTCCGTCAACACTATTTTCATACCTATCAGCGCAGTCATCACAGTTCAATGTCATACATCTACATACTTCTACCTCATTATTTATATCATCGAAGCAAGGGCCTACTTTATGAATCATCATATCATTTATCTGAATATTTTCTACAATAAACGTCTCATACGGAATATCGTTGTCACCTAACTCACTAGACGCATCTCTTTTACTCAGCTCATTGTCGAAGGGAATGCTCATCTTGTTTCCTTGTAAATTTAACATTAAGTTGTTATCCTCAAAACTTATGATACTGTTGTATTCCGTAAAAACATCAACTCCGATAATAATATCTGTAACTAATTTCGGGACTACTAAGAAAAATATTTCAAATTTTGAATCACCAATTCTGACATCCAACATGCATTGAAATTTTACTGACTGTTTTGCTCTTTTGATCGCTACTGTACAAGATAATCCGCAAATAGGAATAGAAATTAACTTGACTTTGTTTTGGATAAGCTTATTATATAAGGACTCGCTTATTACACTATTTGAACAACCTGTATCTATTAATGCATTCGTCTCATAATTTCCTATCACTACTTTTATTCTAGGAGGATCCATAATAACCTCACTTCTACTTGCATTATTCTTTTCTTCACTAGGCTTATTATCTGAAAAGCTTCTTTGTGTCTGAATGCTATTTATGGGTTCTATACGTTTGCCTGAATTGACTAAACTTGCGCCAACACCATCCGAACCCTCGAGATATTGGCTTGTTAGTTTAACTGTTGTACATTACCATTATCTTCCTGATCATGGATTTCTACAACGTCATCAGGTACATCTTCACTACGGGTATTACTGTTGAATGGTCTGGCTCTAGGATTAAGCGTGTTCTGCTGAGTCTCAACACCTTTGACTCGCCATTTACCATTGTTAATTACTTGTCCTGGCCTAACTTGACTATCATTGCTATTGTTATTACCTCTATTATTATTATAAGTACGGTTCTGGTACCTCCTACGATAGCCTTGATTCCTCATCCATGGCATTTTTCGCCAGGAGTTTGGATTATTACCATTTCCAACATTTTGCCTATTGAAAGTGACATGGTTTATCTGATTTCTTCCATTATTGTTTCTGTTATATGGCCTATTCTCTGATCTATTCTGGAAATACCTAGGATTATTCCTATTTTGATTAGGCATAGGGCCTCTGTAGGTATTCCTAGCATCATAGCTTCTGTTACAATTATTTGCATTGCCTTCTGCCCCTACCCCAGAATTTGTAAGCCTGTTAGTGGGAGGGTACATTCTATCATTTGAATTCATATAGCTCTGCCTACTTCTGAAAATATTCCTTTGCTCAAAAGCAGCAAGCAATTCTAACATATCAGAGAAAGTTCTGGGTTTTGCTACTATCAGATTTAGTCTCACATTCTCTGGGAAGTGATTTACAACAGTCTCCAGTAACTCAAATTCATTTAGTGGAGGATCTACTTGTCGTCCTAATTCGGCCATTTCCAAAAAATAGTCAATCATCGTCTGACCTGACTCTGGCTCATATACACCATTAGCTAACTGCATCCTGATATTGTTTCTCTTGGATAAACTCCAATATCTACTGATAAAATTTCTTTTGAATTCTTCAAATGTCGTAGTCTCATTTGTAGTCAAATTGAACCAATTCAAAGATCTACCTTGCAATGCCTTTCTTACTATGATCATGTACATGTTAGGCGGAATGGCTCTCAACCTAAAATAGTCGTGAAGTTCAGTTAAGAAATTTTGTGGATTGGTATTATTATTCTCATCAAAAACAGGTAACTTAATTTCGTTCATCAGATAGCTAGGAAAATTTGTGCCTAACTGACTAATTCCTGTAGACAAAGGTACATTAATATCCTGCACCTGGGAACCGTTATGACTATTTACCCTTTCCTGACATCTAGGAGATCTACATGGTAACTGTGAGTAAGTTTCTTCAACAACATTCCTACTCATATTGTTTCCCAGTTGAGGTACATTCACATCATTAATTACAGGTGAAGTTACAGGAACATTTAATCTGTTTTCTAATACACAAATTCTACTTGTCAGTAACTCTTCATCTTTATGAACTCTCCTACTCAACACTGTCAACTCTTCTTGCGCTTCTACAATCTGTATTTCAATGTCTTTCTGTTTCACTTTTAACAGCTGATTCTTCTTCTCTAAGTCATTTCTAGCCTCATCATTTATCTTAGCAAAACCTAACAATGTTTCATCGAAAGCATTCATTTGCATTTTCATAAGTGACACACTATTATCTAGTTCTGACACATTAGCTACAATAACTTTCATTTCCTCACTAGTATTAGAAACATCTGTTTGCATTGTTTGCAAGTTAGTGCTAACATTTGAAATAACCTCTTTTACTTCTGATATATCATTATTTACAATAGTTTGAATATTCTCTAGAGCTACTGTGACGTCATTATTAACCTGCTCTTTGAAATCACCTAATCTTTCCTGTACTTCCTTTACCACTTCTTGTTTTAAATCGTCTTTCAATTTTGTCAAGTTTTCATCCATTTGTACTAATTTCAAACTAATGTTTTCATTTACATCTGCTTTTACATTATTTACATCAGTACTAACCTTGCTAACGTCACTTTTTACATCATTGATGTCAGTCTTGACATCATTAATATCTGTTTTAACCTCATTTTTAACATCATTTATGCCTGCTTTAACATCTTCAATTTTACTACTAAGCTTATTAAACATTTGCTGCATAAAACTTTTAATTGAGTTCTCTAATTGGTCATCTGAAGATTCACTATCTTCGCGCCTAGTCACGTTTACATTTGAAACGGAAACATGTTTCGACCTGAACTTCCATATCAGTTTCAATCTCATCTACTAACTGTAAACTACTATCAGCACTTATGTTGTCTACAATACCTTCCATCTCGGTACTAGTTAGCAAGTCCTGTCCATTTTCTAACACATCTGAACTTTCCTTCTGTGGCGACATTATTTCGCGGCCTCTGAGTTTCATTTATAATCATAAAAATAACACCTTACTTTATTTGTAGGCTTCGCAGGCTTCACAGGCTTCTTACAATTACTTTCATTCTGGAAGCTGATTGTTGTCGGTTGATGTTGGATGGTCACAGCTGCTGCCTACTGCATGATGTCGAACACCTGGGCTGACCTCGTGATGGCGTGGTGATTGTTGCGCGTAACCGTACCTAGCTCACGATTCTCGCTTAATTCTGTGTATCACAATCTGCTTGCTAATGTCCCGATTAGAATATTTGTTCACAGAGTCTTTACACAGTTCGATTGTTCTTCTAAAGCCACACGTTGGTGCACCAAATTGATATAGGAAGGCCACACGATTGGGCGACAAATTGATATTGGTGTTGGGTTGGGAGCTGGATTCGTTGTGGAAATGTACTTACTTCGATTCTCCGTTGGGCTCCTTCAGTTCTGCACCTATACCTTTTCCACGGCTTTTGTAGCTCAGGGTATCACACGAATCATCTGAGGGATTGGTTTATAGCTAGTTATGTCTTTATAAATGATAACTGCACTATAAACGTTTTATATCGGAATTTATTCAAATTAACTGTGTTCTGCGTAGCTGTTTGTGTAAATTCACCACTTCAATTGCATTTATCAGGTACTTACGTGAATTTTCTATCTTCTTATTTCACACTATGTAAAGAAAACTCACACGCTATCTTTATAATATGTAGTCGTGTTTAATAAGTGGCTTTAGTGAGAATCGCCATTAGGCTAGGTAAAATTCCCGCGACTTTCCACAAGAGCAACGTACGGAGGTCTGCTCTCCTCGGCGAATATGGTGGAAGTGAGCTCTTGACCACGCTATGTTCGTGGCTTATGGATGCTTCTCTCTCATTGGCTGTACTTTTCATTACGTAAAACATTTCTATTGGTTAAATCAATTCGCGGGCCGAAATTACAAATTTAGTACGTTGTATTTTCAAAATATACGTTTCTTTTACAGTTAAGATTTCAAATTTGGAATTAAGAAATAATAATAATAATCTAAACGAGAATTTTGGTACCGAAATAATAATAATAATAATTTGAATGATTTGAATAAATATGAATTAACTATTGTTTATAATAAATCAAAAGGGGTGGAATAATTACAGCTTCAACTGGACACGCAAGTATCAGTGTGCATGGTTAATAGTCACTGCTGCCACTAAGCGGCACGAAATCAGATTATTTTATACAACATAACTTGCTTGGAAATTGAAATAATAGAAATGCACATTGATGAAGAACACAATTTCGATTCGGTGCAAGCCAGTTCGTGTGCTTTTATTCTGTTCTGCTGTTAGCTTACCTGAATGAAGTTAACTATGCCTTATATGCACCATTGGTAGCACTGATTGAAACATTCTAACTTGATTGGAATCATGGATGGTTGATTCATAGTATGCCGTGATCTTGCAGCTGTTAGTTTAGTTTTTATACAACAAAGCACGAAAGTGATTATTATTTGTATAATCCGTTAGATTTTTATTCAAGGAGTAGTCAATAAATTCAACTCGAGTTGACGAGTTAAATCAGATAAATTCGCTCCTGCTGTGCAGTCGCGAATCTATCGATAAACTCTTCAACTCTCGTGGGTTTGCCCATGATAAAACTTCGCCAGAAGGCTTTAGTTGTAGTAATTCGGACGCATCTAGCCTACTACCAGCCTTTGATGTAGATTCAAACAAAATAGACATCTTCCTAAATTTCCGATGCCTACGTTTTATGAGCTAAATAGTTGCCGTAATGTAAGTTTGTACTTCTTTTAGTCTTGCAACAAGTTTGTTTATTAATATAATAATTATGTTCTTACTTTTGCGTTACGTTGACTCGATGTTAAAAAATTACAATTTGTGAAAAAAAGTATTTCGTAAAAGTTAGAAGGTAACAAAAAGGCAGACACCAAGAGTGCCTCATACATTTGTAATTACATGGGTCTGGAAGGAAAAGGGTGGAGAGAAGTTTCCTAGTGTGTACTTTACGGACGTACCTTCCCCCCCCCCCCACCTCCCTCATCTTTCCATGAGATCAACTTCCTCCCACATAACGTTACGTCAAGTTATTTCCCAGCTCGTGGTGTACCACAGCCAGGGAAGAGGACGGGAGGTGGGGTTGCGTGAGAAGGAAACTTTTTTTTTAAATTCATTATTATTATTATTATTATATTCTTGTATCTCTTTAGTGCGGGCGTTTTCCTCATAATATGCATGCATGCTGTGAAATATTCCTCTGCATTATTAAAGATGCATTAACTTATAACCTTTTACATTTAAAGGTGTGATATGGGTCGAAGAATTGTCAATATTTTCACCTGCATTTCGACCGACAGTTCTAACACTACCTCAATCTCTGCTTTGGTACATTCTTCTACTTTGGTTACAGCTGGAGTATATTTATTAATCCGTTTTAGTGTAGGATTTAGAGGTTGATTGAATAATATATTACTCTTGGTTGCTGGTTTAACAATATTTATAGCAGGATTAAGGGGCAAATTTTGAATTTGATTTTTAAAAAATTATTGCATTATCGACTTTAAGTCAGTTGGGTTTAATAATAAGAATTTTGGCATTAGGGTTTTTTAAATGGCTTTTTTTCATTTATTAGTTCATGCTTTATTTAAGGCACTGTTATTTATGTGTGCAGGGGTTATTATTCATTCATTAAGGGAGTCTGAGGATATTCGGTTTATAGGTAGATTAAGTTTTCAGATACCATTAATCGCTTGGGTATTTTCTAGGATGTCATAAATGGTTAGCCCTATTTCTTGTGGACATAGTACTTTATACGATATATTATTATAATGTATTATCACAGATATTCCCACGAAAGATTACGATTTTTTTTTTATGAAACTCACAATTCCGAGACTGATTTATTTAGACTACTCCATGAATAAAATGTGACGGATTATATAAATAAATGTTACCTTTTAATTATGCTGTTTAAAATTAAATCAGTATTGTGTCAGCTCCGAGATCACGGCATACTAAATAAATGAACAACACTCGAATGACAATTTATTATCCTACCGGTTAAATTATGTGGATGTGAAACATCTGAGAGTGTTTGAAAACAGGGTGCTTAGGAAAATGTTTGGATGAGAGACTAAACGGGAACTGGAGAAAATTGCATAACGACGAGCTTCATAACCCGTACTCTGCACCGATTATAATAAGGGTAATTAAATCACGGAGGATGAAACGGGCTATATTGCGCGCATGGAAAGAAAGACATATCTGAAAAGTATTGACTGGCAGACCCTTAGGGAAAGGACTATCTGTAAGATCTAGACATGGGGGATATTAGAATATATTTATTGTAATTAGGAATTGCAAGGGATAGTTGGATGGAGTTAGCACAGAATAGGGTTGAAAGGCGGTCTCGCGTAATCGCGGCAAAGAACCTCCGGGTTCCATAAAATAGATAATATTGATTCAGCTTGCTTAGGAATTGTCTATTGCCATTGAATACGTAAGTATTATTGATCTACATTAACTCGGATATTCCAAGTTATAATGTAATGTAGAGTGTTAAATAAATTCTGTGCTGTTATATGAAATACGAATGATTTATCCTGCCCTTTAAACGTGTAATAAGGGATGTAGGAAAGACCTAGCACAGGCTGTATGAGTTTTTTTTCACGGTTTACAAGGTATGTAAGAGAATAATCGAATAGATGTAGTCTGCTGCAATAAAACTACGTTGTGACTCCCTTTTGCTCCCCTCTTTGTGACACACTCATCTGACGTCCATATGAGCGCTCTTGATTTTTTAGTTCTTATTTGCGTTTTATAAATAGTTCTACGGTGCTAGACATAAAAGAAAATTATAATGAAACTTTTTTTTAATCAGACATGACTTAGCAAATGGAAGAGAAAAGCATTATAAAATTAGTCTAATATTCAAACGCTTGTCATCATCTTTCATGGTTTACATCATCGTTTCTCAACTAGTGGTCCGCGAAGATGGTGCAGATGGTCCGCAGACATAATTAAAAGATATAAAGCAAGTGGAAAGTAAAGAAGTAAAATTTTTTCACATATTTTGTTATAATGACCTATAATTAATACCATAAATATTAAGAATATAGGCCTTGTTTTAAAAATGGGATGTAAAATTAGGGGTCCGTAAATTTTTTTAGACATTTTAGAGGTCCTCGGGTTCAAAAAGGTTGAGAAACGCTGGTTTATATTTATCTGTACCGTTGTCCTCTTTGGTATATGCTACATTACCCAGTTAGTAACCTAATAAACCTGGAAACTACACCTGGGAAATTCTGAATATTGTGAAAATTATGAAAAGTTGAATCGTTGAAGCCATGAAAGACAAACTTTTTTCGTCAAGTGGTTCAGTTCACGTCCTAATTGAGAAAGCATATCAAAAATTGATAGTGGATTACAGTAAGTCTATTACTGATTACAAGTCGATCTTTCCTCTGCCAAACATCTTTACTAGGCCTATAAGAGATATGCATGCTTACTCCAACAAAACCCTTTGCCCTAGTGGTCTCAAATTTTCACCATACATTCGCTATGGCTTGGGGAGTGTCCGTCTCACATTTAATCCTCTTATAGCACAGTCAGTTCGTTCAAAGTTTAATTTTTAATTTTGGTTAAGGTTATTTGTTGTGCTTTGTGCAGTCCTGTTCAGTCACGGTATGAGCTGCATGCAACGAACTGTTATGGTGATGGTAGGCCTATATATTGCATACAACGTGCTCTAGCGGCGGTGTTGCTGAGTTGTATCGTTTTGGGCACATCGATCATTCCTGTTTCGGAAAGTCAGTGCTGTGTTATTATTTACATATAGTGAGTTTATCTACGTGAAAAGCTCAGTGCTTATTCATTTCCACTTAATGGTAAAATTCACGTAGGCTATAATAATTATAAAATTGTTTTCTCAGCCTGCATGTCTAGTCATGTTAATAATCATGCCCATAACAGTTCTCTACATTGGTGAATAAAGGCAATATTAAAAAATACTGTTATTGACTAGTATTTACACAAGTTCTCTGTGTGCAGCTATGATTCACAAATAATTTAAAAATAGCAATTGGCAGTAAAGAGTCACAGCTAGGTTGCAACGTGGAAATCGCAAGACCATGCTTAGGGTATATGAAGATCTCATATTATATTACATATTTTCAATTGTAACTTTACTGCATAGGCCTACTCTTTTATTTCCTTCTCCTTCATTCTATTTGATGAACTAGGGTCTGTTTTCTTCGCCAAGTTTAAGTAGCAGACTATTATATGGGCTTTTTAATGAATGATCAAGGGGATGGTTAGAGAAGATCCCGCTATCATGGGTTGACGGCTTCTGAAGCTGTTATTACAGTAGTTGGAATAATCCGAACCACGGTTTTTCTTTTTTAAGAAAATATTCTCGTTTGTTACATTAATTTTTGTTTTCTCTTTCCTGTCGATATATATTTTACGTGATAAAACTTAATATTCTAACTCCAGAATTAAGACAGCAGGTTGTGAGACAGTTACATGATGTTCTCTGTCCTAAGCATGGATCTTGCTACTTTCTCGCTTCATATTCTAGCACAAAGAAGCGGCCGCTTGATAGGAGTGGATATTCCGCTGCCTCCACAGCTATAAAGTATAGCAACTCGCCATGCGGGACTTAGTCTCTGAGTGGTATGGTCTAGGTGGCTAGCTTATAATTACACTTAAAACCTTCTCTAAGCAAAATTCTAAACTTTTATGCCACAGTAGGCTACATGCAGTTGGTTTTCAAAATTTATATAAAAAAAAAAAAAAATCATTCGAACAGTTTTAAGAGTAGTGCGAAAAATTAGTTTTTTTTCTATGCAGAGAGATAGTACTGTATTGAGAGGAGAAAGTAATCGACATTATTTTAGATCCTTGGAAGAAGCCTATGCCAATATTAAACTTCGCATTTATACGATTTTTTTAAAATCGAACCTATGTACAGGGTGTCCACTGGTCGGGAAAATCCGGGAAAAGGCCGGGAATTTCGTATGGTCGGGAAAATCCGGGAAAAGTCAATGAATTTGTTAAAATATCCGGGAAAAATTAGAAAAATTTGTGGCACACATAAAACCGGTGAAAATGAATACAATTTTACCTTCTGCCAGCTTCCAAAAAACCTCAACTGCTCTTGAAGATAAACTATTCCTGCCAAAAATTGCTTTCTTCTTATCTTCTTTTTCTTATTTAAAGTATGTATAATCCTATGATTTTTCTTACACAGTTATTAGAAAGTGCTTCGCAATCATATTTTGGTCGGGAATTTCTGTAATGATCAATGAAAATCAGGGAATAAGTCGGGAATTTCTTCAGCATTACTTGGTGGACACCCTGTATGTAGTTCACAGAAACCCACAGGTTTTATTTAGGAAAAGGCATTTCTGGACTCAGGAACTTCAAAACAGGTGTTTCCGATAAAACCCGGCATTGGATAGAGCAGGTCTATAATCCTGAACCTAATCTAGCCTTAAATTAGAGAACGTTGAAAAATAATAATTTCAAATACAGTGAGATGTCATGAATCATGTACAGTAGGTTCATTGTTCTTCATCACGAAACAAACGAATGCACGAATTTGAATATTTAGGTTGTCATTGTGTAACAAAAATGTGTCAAGCGCAAGGTAGGAGTGCGAGAAGTGGAATTATAGTGATTTTCCACACGGAGTAGTCGCAGGGAATTGCACCCAACAGACGCTGGTAGAATGTATAATATTGCAGTTGCGGGGAGGGATCGTTTAACTGGAAATAGCTACTGGTTCACACTTTTAAATTCGTATCCAAAATTGGCTTACTAGAGTTCCGTCCCCAGAAAATAAAATAAATTTGCAACGTTCATTGAACGGTATTGGGGAAGTTGCAATGAGAACAGTTTTTGTTGCTATTTGCTCCTACTGTAGAGTTTGCTTATATTGGCTTAACGTGCAAATTGTAAAGTACGTTATGCTCTCTGAGTATTCTATAATCAGAGAAAACTAAAACCATTATACTTTATTTTTATGCTTTATTCTTTGTTCACCGTACTTAATACCATTCACAATACAGTATAATGCAATACAATATATTAATATGACTATTTAGTAACCAATCCAGTGTAAGAATGTGTGGATTTTCAACCAGCCGCGTCTATCGTCTAATTTTATCGTTTTATTTTTATCGCTTTAATTTTATCGCAACTATGTAGGCTATGTAGGCTAAATTCACAAGTACAGAACACTGAAATATTCTCATAAAAGATCTCGCACGAAATCTGTGCCGATGAGACCGTTACTCGCTAGAGAGAGACATGATAATGTGCGAGAGAGAGAGAGAGAGAGAGAGAGAGAGAGAGAGAGAGAGAGAGAGAGAGGTAGCTTGGCCTTACAAATAGAAAGGGAGGTACTGTTGTGCGAGAGAAATAATAGCAGGTCAGTCGACGCTACAGTCCCCACGAAAACATAATGCAATGACGTAGGCGATCGGCACAGATTTCGTGCGGGAACTTTACCTAGGTACGTTCTTCCTTCTTGCTTCTCTGATAATAAACAATGAATCACTGAACACAGCAAGGGGAAAACCCTATATATGTATATAATAATAACTATATACCGTACTACAATATATATAATAACTATCTACCTACTATATCTATGGTATAACTAATAATACTGTCTTATTAGTATTTATTTATTATTGTTATAACAGATTTAAAATTCTTCACTAAACATATTTTGATATCTTCTTTTGTTCATATGCAGCTTATATATAGGCCTATAGCCTACGTACTAGCGATTCCTGCTAGCTCAAATTTAGCTAGATTCCTAATGTTGATGTGATTCTTTTTTCTTAATGATTTTCCATCGTGGGATGTAGTGTCGAATACAAAACTTTAACACGGATGATGTTGCTTTTTGTTGGCATCAAGTATTTTATTTAAATTACTTCTACAAACTTGTGTAAAAGTTATATTCATAGCAGCTATAATAGGAATATTATTCTCTATGTAAATATTATTTCTCTCTATATACTATTATTATTTATCTTTTCTATCTGGTCTTATGGAAGGATTAGGCTACATCTTATCCGACTGCACTATTAATTTTTAGGTACATCACGGAGTGTAGTAATGGAGTGCAGCATATCATTCAAATATTTTTTAGAAAATTTATATTGTATTCTATTATATTTTATATTATATTTGTAATCTATTATCTTTTATTTCTAATAGTTTCTATTGTTGAGTCATATTCTGTTGTATTTTCTGTTGAAGTATTTTCCTTGCATTCTATTGCATTGTATTCTGTTGTAGCTAAGTTATAATTCACCAGTAATAAGTTTGTAACATAGGCCTACTTTTTCTGCACGTGGATCTGCGTGGTTAAGATAATATTTGTTTGAACATAATTAGACTTTTCATAACTATTACGAAAGTGCCAGTAACCCATTCTCAAAAATATCACTTACGAAATAACTATTAGGCTAGTGCATATATTAAATTCACAAGAAGGTCCAAAATTCTATACAAATATAAGTTTCTTTAATAAGAATAAATTACTGTAAATATAAATATGTTATTAAATTTGCATTTACATAGACCACTAGGTGCATGAATAAAATAAAATAGACGCTGACTTAATAATATACATTCCTATAGAAGTATAGTCTTGTGAAGCTTCTACACAAGAAGAGGTTCCTCTAAGTAGTCATACAGCATGTCAATTTCTTAAAGTATAGGCTATATTGCACACTAGGCGTTAATAGTACATTAAAACTTTGTAACGTAAAATTAAATTCTCCATAACACTTTGCAGATGGCTTGTACCTTTTGATGTTGCGAGAACACCTCACCATATTTACATCTCACCTTCTCTAAAGTGATCCTCAAAGACTTTGTTCCCTGCCCCTGCCCCCCTCCCCCTCCAACACAGTGGGGGCCGTTTAATAAAAGTTTGATGTGGCACAAAGAACCACTCTCCTGAGCATATGTGATACTACCCAGAGAACATGCTTTGTTCATAATTGAAAAGTTTAGAGAGAGAATTTTCACATGTCTTATACAACAAAGCTATAGCCTGGAGCAATTCATTGATAACGGGGTTGTAAACATTTTATGAAAACATTTTCTTGAAGATTCAGTGATATTTCAGTCCACTTAAAAAGTGTTGCTTTCGTCATCTAATCTAGGGCTACTAACAGGTTATCTGCTAAAAGTCAAGATGGTCGACTTCATTGATATTTCAAATAAGTATACATAATAGTCAGGGTTGGGAAAAAACATGTTTAAAAAAAAAAAAAAAACAAAAAAAAAAAAAAAAAAAGCGTTTTTTTGTTGTTTAAAACATGTTTTTTTGTTTAAAACGTTTTTTATGTGAACAACAATGTTGGTTATTTTAAACGTTTTTTATGTTTACAACAATGTTGTTTGTTTAAAAAAAGTTTAAATTGTTCATTTTGTTTAAAACAACCATTTTAATGTATAGGGCCTATTATATATATATATATATATATATATATATATATATATATACTAGCTGAAAAGGCCCGGCGTCGCCCGGGCTTTGTATTTTGTAATTTGAAATTAACTTATGGAGGACTTTCGATGTTGAAACTCTAGGTCCTGATATAATAATGTATGTAGAATTCGAAATGAGGAAGAACAACATATGGCACTCAGACTATTCCCTCAGAAAACGCTAGATATAGCTTTTTATGGTTCATAGAGGATGTCGAATGCTGCATTCCGTTGCTTCTACTCATCATGCCTGGGAGGGGTTGAAATAAGAAGAAACATAAATTACGTAAGATTGTATTGACTTGACGGAAAATTTTATTTCTCATTCTCATGTTAAACCGTTTCGGGCCTGAAATAAAATAGAAATGCAGTATCACTTTCATACTTTCCTCCCCTAAAACCCGGGACATAATATACTGCGAGTATAGGACTCAAAATGTTCCATCCCATGCTTAGGGCCTATGATAAATCTCAACTAATACAAAGCCTACAGCTATGGATAACTGACTATTTACCGACTTCTGATATAGCATACTCACACACTTAAGTTGTTCCTGCAATACGACCTCTTATTCTACATCAAAATGTGAAGTGAGAAAATATTTATGTCGAGGGTAGAGAAAGTTATGTGACTGCATCACATTGTGCTTTATTTTCGTGTAATTCATTTTTCAGTAATTATTTTCGCCAATATATTACATGGAATCATAATTCGTTAAAGTCCAGCATTAGGCTATATAGTTGCCAAGGCCCTATGTAATCACAGTAAACAATTCACTGTTGCCATGTGAACTGAACAACATTTCATTTTTTTCAGTAGAATATTCACAGAAATTATATAATTTTCAAGGGAAGGACTGATTTGTTTCAATTTTAATGTTGACCGCTATACTTTCCGGGCTTAACTGGGTATGTGTGCAAAATTCCGTGTAAATTGGTAAAGAAATGTAGATTTGTTTAAGGAACAAACATACATACATACATACCCACAAACACACATTCGACTTTATATATTAGATATATATATATAGGGTTGAAATGTTTTAAACAAACTTAAAAAAAAACACAAGCACTTGTTTTAAACATGTTTTAAACACTTGTTTTAAACGTTTTGTTTTATAACTTTGTAACATTTGTAACATGTTTTGTAACATTTTGTAACTTTAGTATTATATTTTATTGCATACAGTTTTATTTAATGACAAAATTTGACATTTGACAAAGTGTTAAGAAACTCTTCTAGAGCTGAATTTGTACATGCATATAAGCAATCATCAAGTAAAGTCATCAGTGGGCTTTAAGATTAAAATCGATGAGGAAATGTTTCAGTAAAAGAGCTAGTATCCATGAATGACCATCAAAACAAGAAGATAAAATCCTCACATTTAACATAAAGCATTACTATTAACCGTAAGTTTATGTTTTTATATAATATCTTTAGGTGACGAATTTATACTTCAGTAGAAGCGAAAAATAACAAAATCTATCCTACATTTAATATTTTTACAAATACTTTTAAATTCATCTAAGCTAGAGAAACATTTTCTTCTAGGTAGGCCTACCTCTTCCAGCATTTTAAGATTTCATTTACTTTATTTCTTTGTATTCTCAGGTAACTTGTTATATAGGCCTAGTTCTTTACTTTCGAAGGGGTTATTTTCTTTCGAAGGAGTACTTGTAAGAGATATAATCGATAAATGCATCCATATTTTATGCATTATTATTATTATTATTATTATTATTATTATTATTATTATTATTATTATTATTATTATCATTATTATTACCAATATTATTATCCAGCGATGTATATTTTTGTTCAATTGTATGTTCAAAATGTAAAAAGAAATAATTTGGTTTTTAGGATTTATAACTTCTGTTCTGTGATAGAATGAGCTGTAGGCCGAAGTAGGCGTAGTCTTAAGCCCATAACACGAGTGAAGAACTGCACACTAGCTACTACGCTATTTTTACACATTTTATCATTTGCTTTTAGCTCAGACTTATTTACCACGTTTGCTACTGAAGCAGTCGTTGCAGTAACCTCGCAGTCTTATATTCGGGAGGTCGTGGGCTCGAATCCCTTGTAGTGTACAGTCTTAATGTGTTTTTGTCGGGGGTTTCCCGATTTTCAAAGGCGAATGCCGTATTGAATTTTACATAACACCTACCTCAACCATTTCGTATCCGTTGTCTATTCGTGTTGTGTTTTAAGGAAGAGGGCCCTGAGTAGAGATAGTAAAATTGGTCCCTCGCAGGAAGTTCCTTCAGGTTCTGTTTAGCGTGAAGCAGAGCTTAATCCCTCCGTGCAGGTAGGGCCTATTAATAAGTAAGCCTTTTGAAAAAAGGTCAACCAAGTTAAGGAAAAAAAAGGAATTCCTCATCTCATGTTCTTGTAAATTGGTAGCCTATTGTTATTCAGTAGTACAAATCAAGAGTGGTAGGGAAAAAGCAAATAAGTCAAAATACAAAAGTTTTAGGCGAGACAAAATACAATTTATTTCCACAGCACTGTTACAATATTTAGTTTAGTCCACTAGATATTTTTACACAGTATCTTATGCTATGTAAAAATATCTGGGTTGGCCGTTCTAAATATTGTAACATTGCTGTGGAAATCAACTATTTTTTTGTCTTTCCTGAAAATCTAGTATTTTGACTTATTCGGTTTTTCCCTATCACTCTAGAAATTACAGTTTCTACCTATGTTAAGAATATATATATATATACAGCCTTACTAATAAAAGCTGCTTATACCTGCGTTGAACGGTTGTTTGGTTGTTCACCGTGCAAGTTCTGCATAAGCCGCATTACCAATAATCGGAGTGTAACTGCCGAGTTTACACCGGGTTTGTACGTCCAACGTCATCAAATACGTCACGCTTTTCATGACGTTACTAGCCTCAGGCTATGAAGGGACTGCTGAACGCCATCTATCGGTGTAGCGGACAAACAACGATGGATCGTCTGCAGACTAATTGTAGTTTCAGTATTTCATTATATTGTTTTCAGAAAGCTGTAATCATGGGTACAAGTATGGAAATATTTCCCGCAAACAAGGAACAATGATTATAATTCCGCAAAAGCAGCTCAGAATATGCGTAGCCTCAAAATTCAATCTCAGACATCTACGAAACGACCGGCTGTTACCGATATCGGCCATCTTGATTATTTACGTCAAGTTTAAACAAGGGGGCCAGGCTGTGTAAAGGTTGCACACATTCAGCCTTATGCAAGGATTTTTAGTACACTTTTTCTCCTCAGCTGTGTATATTCCTGGTATAAATGTTACAACTGGATTATTTGTAAGACTGATAGCCCATATATGATGAAAAGCTACATATCAATTTAGTTTTCAGCAGAGATAGTGTATGTGCACACACTGGGTCTGGTTTTCACAATTTTCCGTTTTGAAATGGAGATTCATACATGAAGTTACTAGAGTAATGTAGGCCTTCTGTAAAACGATCAATTCCATGTCTGTTATCCAGGGAGTGCTTTCAAAATTGCCAATACATAGCTGTCACAGTCATTTATTTATTTAATCCAGAATGAACATTACAGGTATACACCCAATTACAATATTCATGACTATGCTGGCAATACATAATATACTTACAATAACGCAAATAGGAAATACGTGAATAAAAAATAGGAAAGTTAGGATAATTACCTATGTAAATGTAAGAAGTAAAGAGAACAGGAGAGAGTAAAGAGAATAAGAGAGATTAAGAAGAAAATCAAGATGAAGGATATAAAGAAAAAAGTAATAAGAGTAAAAAACAAAACAAAAACAAAAAAGACAGAAAGAATATATAAACAATGAATATATGGCAAAGCTTGAAATTTAAAAAATCCAGTAGTTTATCATATTTCATATACAATGGATAATAGCCACAAACATTAAAAACTTAAGGATTTTGATTTGTACTTTTTCCAGTAAATTTTTGTTTTTTACAGTTATGGATCCCAAATGATGGATCCATATTCCAAATTTTGTCTAACAAGAGAATAATATAAACGAGTTAACATTTCCTGGCTCAGCATGTATGGATTTCTCATTATGAAACCAAGGGTTCCCATGCTTTCCTAATTGTTAATTCTATATGTTCATTAAATCTTACATCAGAAGTAAAGACAATACCTAGTTCTTTTTTACTTATAACTTCCAGTAGTGGAATGTTATCAGTGCTATATCCAAATCTAACTATTTCTTTACATCTTAAAAATGACCTTTTTCACATTTTTAAATATTGAGTGGAAGTTTATCTGAACTCAGTTTTTCAATATTATAACAGTCTTCTGCTGATTGTAAAGATTTAAATAATTTGACATCATCAGCAAATATTAACACATTTGAATACTGAATTATATTCGAGAAAACATTTACAAATAATAAAATAGTAGAGGACTCAGATTTGATCCCTGTGGTAGACCTGAATTGATGATAAATTTATATGTAAAATTACCTTTATAATTGACTGTTTGGGATCTACTGTTTAAATATGAATTTATCAGTTTTATTAATTGCTGGGAAAATCCATAAAAGGTTAATTTCTTTATTAAGCAGTCGTGATTTACTTTATCAAAAGCTTTTTGATCATCAATATATATATGTATATATGTATATAGCGATTACCAATCTATGTAACTTTACAGAATAGATATCTGAATTAGATAAGTACAAACAAGTTGATACTATATATATACTCCACTGTACTTGTTTGTACTTATCTAATTCAGATGATACGTATTCTGTAAAGTTACATATATTGGTAATCATTGATCTCTTAGGCATAAAGTAGTGTTGTTTTGATGAGATTGATAGTTTAACATGATTGAAAATATCTTTATGTATGCTTTCAAATATTTTGGCTGGTGTTGATAGAATTGCAATGGGTCTATATTTTGTACATTGTGTAATTTTGGTAAATTTAAATTTCCATGCATCTGGAAAAAAAAACTCATCTATTCGTTATAAAGATATTTAGTATCAGTGATAAGATTTTTGGTATTGGATTTTTTTAAGTACGCTCGTTTTATTCAAGTCGTTGCCAGCAATCATCAGCGTACTGTATAAGCTCAGATACAAATAAATCAAACTAAAACAAATAAATATATAAACAGACCTAACTCAAGGGAATATATCCCTACCTAGAAAGTTTAAATAAAAACTCTTTTTTTTTTATTTAAAATGTATATTTTTCGTCTATAATATAAATAAAAATATAAATATAATACAGAACTCTTGTATAGGCCTTATTTATATCCTTATTTATATCCTGACTCGAGACAGCTTAGGAAGGTTAAGGCGATTGCTTTATCGCATTGATTCAGAACAGCAGAAGGGTAATGTAAGAACTTGCTTCTGGAATGAAAATCCAGTTAATTGAATGTTTAGTGCGTTATTATTATGTAGACTTCATGTTACTGTTAAGGCTCAATGGCTCAGATATTTTGTTGCAAATCGAGCAATAAATGCACTTGCAATTGGCAGTACTGTACCTTAAAAACAGCAATGTGTGGTAATTGCTGAGCACTGTTATACCGACTGATCCCGCAAATGTTACCATAAGATCCAAATGAAAAGAGTGACATCGAAGTGAAATATCATGTAAAGGAAGAATATCACTTTGAAAATCGAAACTTCGTTGTTCCTACACATAATTCTTTCAAATACTGTGTTAAAGTAAAGTGTTCCCATGTCATGGAGACCCAGAGGGTTCCAGGAGGTCGAGGCTCCCGATTTTAGAATTCGGCACGTGGAGGTGGCAAGGTTGGGCAGCCTTACGCACCGGCCGCCTTTACCCCCAGAATTGCGCCTGGTACTCATTTCTGTTAGAGGCTGAGTCGACCCCAGGGTCATAGAGCCACCAGAAGGATTAGGCCAATTGAAAAACTCCAATGACCTCATCGGGGATCGAATCCACGACCTTCCGGTTTGTAGCACAGCGCCTCAACCACTATACTACGGCGTACCACTCAATTACTGTGATATGAATATAGGCTATATCAAATCGCCTCGTAACTACATGGATGGTTAACCTAGACCACTACACAAACCAGAATGGTGAAGATCCTTCGATATCTCTGGCTTGTACTTATGTATAAAGCTATAAGAACTACTGCCGTTATTTTGTACTCTGTTATTATTTTCAACATTTTACTGTCTTTACATTTCCCCCTTATAATCGTCGAGTTAGCCCGGAATAATCTCTCTTTCTAATGCAAGAACTTTTTCGGAGTTGTGTGTAGGCATTGCTATGCAGCATAGGCAAGACAGGATTGTAATTAGCAAGTCCCCTCGTAATTATCTTCCTAGATTAATGACGTAGGGGACTGGAAGGAAAGACATTTACCAGAAGAAAAGAGTAAGTTGCATGCCAATGCATACTAACTTACTCAAGTTCTCCAGTAAATATTCAAGTGCAGTAATTAAAATCTTTCCTCTCCTCGGTGGGGATTCCATCACAATCAAGGCCACTAATTTTTATCTTCTTCTTCCTCCTCGTCTTGCTCCCCATCACAACTTCTTCTTCTCCTCCCACCCTGTCTTCTTTTTCTTCTTCTTCTCCTCTTCCTCCTTTTCTTATTTCTTCACCATCGTCTTATTCATCTTGCTCCTTTTCATTTTCAACGCTATATTTTTACTTTCTCTGCTCATACCATGTGTACTATAGGAAGTATTGTGTTGCATCCTTAAATTCGAAGTTGAGTTTTAACATAAATACGCGTTTTGAAGCCCCCTGAACTGATCCACGTTAATAGTTGCATGACGTACTGTTAAATCCAGAAGACCTATCACTCGTAAATGACCTTTGAGTTAAACATGTGCCTATATAAGTAAAGTGATGAGATATCGTAGATCGCAATTGGTCTCCTGATCTGTAATCAGCAACACTAACAACTCGACTATGTAAATGGTTGGTTTCTTCTAAATCGTATTACAGAAAATATGGGTCTTCCGCTTAACAATTGATTTTTTTTTTTCAGGTAAATTTCTTCAATGCAGAATCGTTGACATTTTGTTCTTGTAAGTACACATTATTAAAAAATTGCAGTAAAGCTATATAAATACTTTAAACCTGGACAAACTGCAACAATAAGGTAATAACTGTGCATAGGGGTGAACTAGTAGTAAGTTATTTAAAAACATAGGCAAGATCATACCTGTATAGAAATTATTACTTATCACACCTTTACAGATCAACAAATTTCTTTCCAAGCCAAAGTATGACCTGAGTGTATAAAAAGTTATAGACTACTGTTATTCGTATAAATGGTACATCCTGTATTCACAGAGCATGTAGACTAATATTACTTTTATTGCAGTGGAGTATTCTGTAAATAAAATATTTAAAAAGAACTCTACTTGAGTTTGTGGGTATGTGCACGTGTATTTCATGGACAATGTAGTCAAAGATAATACATTGTCAAAATGAAATTTTTTTGTCCAAAGATGTTTTAAGCTGTAGAGAAGGTTATACAGCCGTGCCGATGATGCAGTGCTAGCATACGAGTGTCATATTGCTGATTTATGGCACTGTGTTTGCATTAGCAT
This sequence comes from Ectobius pallidus, assembly GCA_964059195.1. NCBI lineage: Eukaryota > Metazoa > Arthropoda > Insecta > Blattodea > Ectobiidae > Ectobius > Ectobius pallidus. Next base: position 94,150,000 of record CAXKWD010000007.1, read on the forward strand.
ACAGATATCGGAAATGAAGCAACTCAGTGGGGTACCTGGTCGCGGCGAGGCGCACCCTCCGATAGAATCTTGTTTCAGACACACCACTCCTTCCCCATTTTCTCATCTCTTCATCCATGTTAAGCAATATACAAACCACATGAACCGTAGCCATTTTAATATAAATTCATCGTTTAGCTTGTAGGAAAGAGTTTCGGGTTTCCAAGATGTTAAAGTTCGTTTTACTTGGACGTCAATAAATAAGAGCTTAAAGTATGTTGCAACCATGGACCAATAAAATTCATAAACTCATCAAATGAATTGGCATCGTAGAATGGTAGACAGTATCAGCAGTCTCCTTCTTTGAGTGAGAACACGTATAATCTAATGATTTTAATTTTTATTGAATTCTGTGTGTGGATGTATTGTGTGTTAAAACTTTTCTCCATATTTAATAAGGTTCAGTTAAATTGAAATTGAATTTAAAGAGAATTAACTCTAAATGGTAAGGATGTAAATAATCTAAAGAAGTCACAAGTTTTAGATTTCATTTTGTATTATTGTATAGTGTTTATTATTATTATTATTATTATTATTATTATTGTTATTATTATTATTATTATTATTATTATTATTATTATTATTATTATTATACCTATTACTATTTATTATTACTATTGTAATTTTAAATATTATTATTTTATTATTATGGTGATTTTAAATATTATTATTCTTATTATTCTAATTTCATATCTTAACTTTCGTGTCAGTACTATGTTCTGTTCGTTGTTGTTTTTTTTATTTCTTTTATTGCAATTGTAGTTTTTGGGATCCTGGTAGGGGGAAGAGAAGAGCTGATGGTCTTATCTCTACAGGTTAAATAAATAAATTACATTTTAAAAAATAAATTAAATTTGGAGGATGTAGTATGTACGAGAACTTTTCTCCTTTTATCTTTGTTGAGGAATACTAATTTTTTATAAGTATGAGTAAGAGAAGGAATGCAGGTATTTTCCGCCAGAGTACATATTCTCACATAGGCTACAACATGTTGTCAGTTGTTTTAATTAAAACTTAAACCATATTTGAAGCATTTAATGTATTCATTGCTGAATATTTATAATTCCCGTAATTTAATGATAAGGAGTTAAATACTTCTCTAATGGGGATATTTAGCAGCATATTTCACTTCGACTTCCAGAAATTTAAATATTTTAGGCTAAAACTAATACTGCCTTTTGAAAATAGATATGAGAAGAATGTTGTATTTGTGTCTATCATAAGTAATTCATAAAAATATTACCTGCTAGCATCTTCTTGAATTTAAAATCTTCCAGCCTAAATAATGCTCTTGATTAGCGGCACCAGATAATAGTTATTTCAATTAAGCCTAAATGTTAGCCTATAGTCAGTGCATAGCTATAATCCTTTCCAGCATCTCAATTCTCAGCAATAATTGTTTCCCCCCCTTTATTTGTGTTGTAGTAAAATATTCAAGTTCACCTAAATCTAAACTGGAAGCTTCGAAGTGCCTAAATAAACCAATTGCCAATATGGTAATAGCGTTAAGTTCTTAGGGCTACGCCTGGAATCTAGCCTAAAATGGAAGTCTCATATACATTAGGCCTATATTAAAAAAAAAATATGTTAGAATTCTTCCATTAAGAAAATTGAAATATCAAGCGGGTTTCCAGGTTCTCAAAAGATTCATTTCTCTTACATTCACTCATACATGTCCTGTGGTAATAACTTAATAAGGAAATGTAAGAGTTAAAGTTACAAAAGAAAGCTAATTAATTAAATTAATGGCAAAACTCATTGTAAACTATTATATAAACATCTTGGTATAATTTATTAATGGAGGTATCTCTACAAAAATCAGTGTTTATGTTATATAAAGAATAGGCTTTACTATTGAATTTATTAATTCATTAATATAATGCAAGATATAACAATAATTCAAGAATTAATTTATGCACTGTTACTGGATTTATGTGTGTACCAATTGTATGACTTTTTGAGGCAGTTACGTAATTGATATTATTAATCTTCACCGGAGTCCACCGCTGTGGAGTAGGGGATGCGTTCGCTCCTCTCACGCAGCGGGCCCGGGTTCGATTCCTGGTTAACTGGGTGGGATTTTTTTCCTCACCTGTGAGACAAATGTCGGGTAACTGTAGGCCCTTGTGGTCCCCAGATATCAGCTGGCCGTCATTATCATCTGCATCCCATCCTCGCCTTGTTTGGAGTGAGTGTGTGAGTGGTGAGTCTCGTCCTAATGTGTTCGTGTAGTCTCGGAGGTGGCCTCGGCATTAGGTTGATCACTCATCCGGGGAGGCCCTCCATGTCCTTGTCTGGTCAAAAAAGTATGTATGTGATCCAAAGATAATCCCTCTCCCGACAGGTCGCGGCCCTGTAAGGCCCGGGCGGCTTGCGTCTCTTAAATCCTAAAAGGGAGAGGTAAAACTAAGCTAAAGAAAGAAAGAAATAATGTATACCGGTATATTGTTATTACTCTTTTTTTTAATACAAGACAATATATCTAAACTCCATAGCATTGCATCCCGAAGAGGTTAGGCCTACCATCCGACTACTGCATCATCTAAGTTAGACTGATGGCAGGATTTCGGGGCATATGGTCAGCCTTCCGATACCCACGACCGCTTCTTCTTAATCAAGTAGCTCCTTGGTTGGATCACGAGGATGAATGCACCGCGTTCCAGATCTTCCTGGTATCTGTATCTGGTACCCTATGATCCCCAGGTGGGGCGAAGGGGCCTCCAAGTGGAGGTTGCATTACCTATACTAATTTTGATATGCTTATTTTCCGAGAGAGGGTAGAGGGACAGGTGGTAAGCCCATCGCCTCGCTACCCCCCTCTGGAAACTAAGTATTTCTTGGACGTGAAAGGGCCGAGAAATTTAGTCCAGAGGCTCTAATTTAGGCTTGGAGTTCTTTTACGTGCCGTAAATCTACGACACGGGACCCCCAGCTTAAAGTCCCTCCCGGAGGACTCCAGATCTTCCTACCTAATAAAAATCCGAGGTACCGGGATCGAACCTAGGCCTGCGAGTAAGTAGCCAGCGACTCTAACCGCTATTCACGAGACTACGCAGGAGGTCAAATGTAAGGCTTTGTCTTGAAAATTCTATCTTGTTGTTACGACAATCAAATAGGCTACATTATTACCTTTATTATTATTATTATTATTATTATTTTTTTATTATTATTATTATTATTATTATATTTATTTTTATTGTTAGTGTATCATTGCAAAATTGTTCCAGATAATCAAATGCTTTCTTTTTTGTGTGGAAACATTTTTAAAGGAAGAATGTAACAATTTAAGCAAAAAGTTACAGTTATGTTTTATATATATACTAGCGTGTGCCCGCGGCTTCGCACGCGATAATTATTTCAAAAATTAAAAATTAAGAGCATAATAGTTAAATCATTATATTTATTAACACCTAAATCACGTGGACTACATACCACGATTAGATAGTGTCGCCTGGTAAAAGGGACCTCAGATTCGAGGTCCTTGGACCAGAAAACCCCTGTATAGTGAGTTTCGTCCAAATCGAACAACGTTTGACCATATTGAGGCCTATATTGATTATCCCTTTTATAATAATAATAATAATAATAATAATAATAATAATAGGTCTAATCCTCTTAATTGTAGGTTGAAAATTTCATATGTCTGCGTGCCTTGACATTATAAACAAATGAATCGACCAGCGTGAGCTACAACATTCAAGCGATCGCGATAGTTTTATGTCCAAGGAATGACAAAAATAGCCAAAGCCTACTGTAATTGATTTGACATTGAATGGTTTTACTGAAAACTGATGCTTGGAAAACGCAAAAAATTCACGTTTTTTGCCCGTTTTTCACTCATAACTCACGAACAAAAGGAAAAATTAAAAATGTAATATGCCAGAAACCTTCCCGGGAATGCACTCAACAACTTCCCAAAGTTTCATGGCGATCGGATGAATGGTGTAGTAATGCATAAAGGACAGACACACACACACACACACATACATTCATTTATATATATATATATATATAAACGCTTCAGGGGATAACAAAATTAATTTTTAATTCAAACAACAAATGGCATGTTTTGCGAGAATGTGGATTCTAATAAAAAAAATTAGATAGTAAATGTATAACGTGCGTAGACAGTGGACTGTAAAAACAATTAAATTAATTAAGGGTGATAAAGATTGTACACACGCTATACATTTCGCTTAGAATGAACGATAACAAGGTTATAAGCTAAATAAACCATAGGTGAGATAACACTGACACTTTGATCTTCTTGAATCACAAACACTCGTTGGAAATTTCATCGACGTCTTGAAGTCTTCTTATAAGCAGGGATGATTGATTCCGCCAGTAAATGAAAGAGCTTGCTGATTTAAAAATATATTTAATAACAATTCCGGAGGACCTTTGGAGTCAATATTCCAAATAAAATTATGTGAATAACAATGAAATACACACATGTACCAATTATATGCCGTATTAAGGTTCACAGTCAATCTTGTGATATTTTAATTCACCAAATAATACGCAATAATAATGTTACTGAATTTATATTGCGTGTTAAAGTAGATACAGCTACGTTGCAATAAAATCAATTTAATATTATTAGCTGTATGAAATAATTTTAGAGCTTTAATGCACTCACTAGGTAATAAGATTCCTTTCGTAGCTAATATTACCTCAAAAATAGTCCTGAAGTCCAAATCAGGTCATAATCAAGATAGTCAATTCATGTAGAAATGCCTGGTGGAAGCACTAAACGAATCCAGCCTTTTCTGAGACGAATAAATGTGAAAAATTGCTTCTGTGCAATTAATATCAATTATAAAGAAGCCTTAACTTGCAGGAAACGAAGAATAAGGAATTATGACGTTAAAAAACCACTGCTAGTTAAGTCCAGATATGGACAATGATCCTTTAAGAGGATTTAAAAATGGCGAAGACGAAGAAGGAATGTTTGAAACAAGAAGAAAAGAAGAAAGCTAACAATATAAAAAACATATTGTAGAGAAATTCAACTGTCCTTAAAAATAATGAAGAGAATGCAAGGCCCCCTGAAAACGGGCGAAAAGCAGAAAGAAATCAAACCAACCATCTATCATAATAAAATTAAACATTTAGCAATAAAAATATAAACAGCTAAAAAGATCACAACATAACTGAACATATTGCCCGCGATTATTCACTAGGGAATAATCAAACAGAAATGCGAAGTTATGTTGGATCTTCAAAAACACCAATAAATCCTAAAAGTTGAGAAATAAAAGTAACTAAACAAAGAAAAAATGAACGACTGCTTTAGTCGTGAGAGTCATAAATGGGAATTGGGGCTAGTTTAATGATGGGTCGTTTCATATAACTTGTAGAAGTCCTGACCGTGACAACCCTCACAAGACCGTCTGGGCCTGGGTGAGTCTGAGTAATGATGCCAACAACCCATTTTAAGGGAGGCATATTGTCATCCATGATTAAAACTGGCGTACCTATGATAACATTAGGCATAGCCTTCAACCATTTAGAACGTCTCTGCAAGGAAGAAAGATTTGAAGAAGAAGATCCTCTTGAAATAAGATCTGCATGATTTTCCTTAGAGACGACATGAGAACAAGAATCAATAGATGCAGTCTCCTGAATATCAGCGGCTCTATTGACCACAAGAGTTTTCAAAGTCGTGGGTGAATGAGTAAGCTGATTACTGATACCCTCATCAGACGTAATGAAGGCTGAGCAATTCACAGAAGACTCAGCGTAATTAAAGGGTCTATTTGATGAAGACCTATTCAACTCACAACGTTTCCTTCGCTGCATTGAAGGCATGTTATGATGCTTAAGAGGGAACGAAGGCAACTTGCCGGAGAAGTACCAGCCTAGCTGGGAGTTCTGAATAGTAGGCAAATTGGGAGCAGATATCTGTCCAGATACCAAGATTTGAGAACATATCTCAACTCCCAATAGCAAATCAATAGGCTTAGGAGAATTAAAGCTGGGATCTGCTAAGGGTAAGTTAGGAGGAATGTTCCAACCTCTAGTATTAACAAAGTTTTTAGGGAAATTAGAAGCAGAGATCTCAGGCACTATAATGGCCTTTGTATTGTAGCACCAATTCGTAACCTGAGATCTGATAGAGACTTCTGTAAGCCTTGAGACGCTTGCATTGGTAGAAAGGATACCAGCGAGAGAAGTACGCTGAGACAATGGCGACAAACCAAGCTGCTTGAATAATCTGTCAGTAATTAAATTACAGTCTGATCCAGTATCAATTAGAGCTGTGGCCTGTACGGCACTGCCATTGTTACTTAAAATTATCACGCTAGCAGTAGGTAAAAGACATTTCTGCCGTGACTGGCTGGCAGACATGATATTGGCCGTATTTATGGCTTGAGAATTGCTTGGCCGTGAAGGGTCATGCAATAAGTTGCTGTGCCTGCCTTGACATTGTCTACATCTAAAAGTGTTACAGCTCGAAGTGTGACCATTTGAGCCAAGGCAAACACGACAAAGTTTGTGATTTTTCACGAATTGATCGCGGGATGAATAATTCAGCGATCTAAAGGCGTCACAATAAATGATAGTGTGATTCGATTTACTACAATAATTGCATTTCGCTCTAGGAGCGGAGAGGTTAGCCTTGACAGAAGGAGCAGATGAGGGCTTGACGGACCGACCTTTCAGAACCGATTCTGTCATCTGCAGCACCCTAACCCTAGACTCCAAAAAACTGAATAATTCCTGCAACTTGGGAAGTTTTCCTAACTTAATTGAAGATTCCCATTCTTTAATTAATTCTACTGGGAGCTTATCCACAATGATACGTGAAATAATTAAGTCAGACAGAGGAACATCAGTATTTAGTACGTTCAATGCATGAACCGTACTTGTAAAATGATCTAAGTATTGTTGCAATGAGCTTGCAGAATCTCCTTTAAGGGGCGGTGGAGAAAAAAGGTTATCCAAATGCGTGTTGGCAATTAACCTGTCATTATCGAATCTTTCAGCTAAAGTCTTCCAAGCTACATCAAAGGTGGCATTGGAGACCGGGATATTTTGAATTACAGTCATTACCTCCGGGGATAAACAAGATTTTAGATATTGAAATTTATCCATGTTGGATATATGACTGTGCTGAACAATTAATGAGTTAAATGTATCCCTGAATTCAAGCCAAGCTCTAGGATCGCCTAAAAAACTTGGTAGCTTAATTTCAGGCAATTTAGGTAAGTTCGGTAAAGGTGCAGACAAAGAAGAGTTGTGATTAGAGCTCTGCTCTTGATTCGGCTCATATAACAGTTTTGCATCTGCAATTGAAGAATTGATATAAGCTAAAGCCCTTAAACATTCTGACTGAAGCTGGCGCTCTTGAAACTCAGCCTCTTCATCGTAAATGTTACGATGCTGAAGACTTTCAACCTCATATCTATCTGACAATTTTTCTAGGCTCGACTTAAGAACAATGGCCTCTTGATAGGATATCTTGTCCAGAATTTCAAATTCAGATACTGTTTGAATTTGAATCATGAATTGATTTTTTAGAAGATTAAAAATAGCTTCGGATTTGGCCTTGGCTCTAGCTTCGGCTTCTTCAGCCTTAGCTTTAGCTTCAGCCGCTTCAGCTCTAGCTCTAGCTTCAGCTTCTTCAGCCTTAGCTTTAGCTTCAGCCGCTTCAGCTCTAGCTCTAGCTTCAGCTTCTTCAGCTTTAGCTATAGCTCTAGCTTCAGCTTCTTCAGCTTTAGCTATAGCTCTAGCTTCAGCTTCTTCAGCTTTAGCTTTAGCTCTAGCTTCAGCTTCTTCAGCCTTAGCTTTAGCTTCAGCCGCTTCAGCTCTAGCTCTAGCTTCAGCTTCTTCAGCTTTAGCTTTAGCTTCAGCCGCTTCAGCTCTATTGAAAGCATTAATCTGCTTGCTAATATGGGAGATGGCCTTTTGTATGGTTTTCTCAATTTCTGCCATATAGGCATCTTCGGATTCAGAAAAGGCTAGTTCATTGATCTCGGACTGGACTCTGTTATATTCAGATTCAAGCAAGCTTAAATCAATCTTAAGCTCAAGAAGGTCTTGAGGAGAGGTTTCCTCATTGATAACACAGTCTAGAATATAATTAACTTTGCGAGTGATTCTCGACTTAATAGGCGTCCTTTTTGCCTTTAAAGTCTTAAGGGTGCCTTCTACGTCAGTCATGATTTGACAATTGATTGTTCAAATAGTATTCGACTTAACGTGATTCACTGTTTATGACTTAAATTGACCGCACTGAGAGCTTATTGAGCACTAAAGTTAGTTGCCCGCGGTTAGACAAAATGTGACAATAATGTGTGTGTACATGGATTCACAAAGGTGAGTGCAATTATGTAAATAATAACAAACCCTTTTAATAAATTAGTTTGAAGAGCTGTTGTCTGAATATTAGGCCTCACACGTGCAGATTAAAACACGGAGGCAGATGCACTTAATATGAGATTAAAATTACCTTTTCAATAAGAAACTTCAAACTGACTTAAGTCAGGAATGTCAATTGTGCTTCAAATAAGTCAATTATTTGCTTGAATGATATTTGTGTTCAAACAGCATGAATTGCGGAACACCAACAGCTTGAATTATCTCAATAAAGTTTACTACGGGCGGAATAGAACGAGTGTAGGTTTACAATGCGTGTTACAATATTGTGGTTCTATCCGGCCTCGGAGGTACCAAAAAATGTATAACGTGCGTAGACAGTGGACTGTAAAAACAATTAAATTAATTAAGGGTGATAAAGATTGTACACACGCTATACATTTCGCTTAGAATGAACGATAACAAGGTTATAAGCTAAATAAACCATAGGTGAGATAACACTGACACTTTGATCTTCTTGAATCACAAACACTCGTTGGAAATTTCATCGACGTCTTGAAGTCTTCTTATAAGCAGGGATGATTGATTCCGCCAGTAAATGAAAGAGCTTGCTGATTTAAAAATATATTTAATAACAATTCCGGAGGACCTTTGGAGTCAATATTCCAAATAAAATTATGTGAATAACAATGAAATACACACATGTACCAATTATATGCCGTATTAAGGTTCACAGTCAATCTTGTGATATTTTAATTCACCAAATAATACGCAATAATAATGTTACTGAATTTATATTGCGTGTTAAAGTAGATACAGCTACGTTGCAATAAAATCAATTTAATATTATTAGCTGTATGAAATAATTTTAGAGCTTTAATGCACTCACTAGGTAATAAGATTCCTTTCGTAGCTAATATTACCTCAAAAATAGTCCTGAAGTCCAAATCAGGTCATAATCAAGATAGTCAATTCATGTAGAAATGCCTGGTGGAAGCACTAAACGAATCCAGCCTTTTCTGAGACGAATAAATGTGAAAAATTGCTTCTGTGCAATTAATATCAATTATAAAGAAGCCTTAACTTGCAGGAAACGAAGAATAAGGAATTATGACGTTAAAAAACCACTGCTAGTTAAGTCCAGATATGGACAATGATCCTTTAAGAGGATTTAAAAATGGCGAAGACGAAGAAGGAATGTTTGAAACAAGAAGAAAAGAAGAAAGCTAACAATATAAAAAACATATTGTAGAGAAATTCAACTGTCCTTAAAAATAATGAAGAGAATGCAAGGCCCCCTGAAAACGGGCGAAAAGCAGAAAGAAATCAAACCAACCATCTATCATAATAAAATTAAACATTTAGCAATAAAAATATAAACAGCTAAAAAGATCACAACATAACTGAACAGTAAATACTCTTATAATTTTCTCTTCCAAATGTTAGCAAATAATATTCACTAATAATGATTTTAAGTTTTTCTTTGCTGAGTAATACTTTTATTATATATATAATAAAAGTATTACTATATATATATATATATATAATAAAAGTATTACTCAGCAAAGAAAAACTTAAAATCATTATTAGTGAATATTATTTGCTAACATTTGGAAGAGAAAATTATAAGAGTATTTACTATCTAATTTTTTTATTAGAATCCACATTCTCGCAAAACATGCCATTTGTTGTTTGAATTAAAAATTAATTTTGTTATCCCCTGAAGCGTTTTAATTGATACGTTGCTGAGTATTTTAAAATTCCCATTAATTATAGTATGAGTTTCATGGATAAAACATTTATAACTTGAATATTTTCCGGTGTACTTCATTTATATTTCCAGCAGAGAACAGGATTCTTTTCATCACAAGTTACATTTGTTTGCGTTTAATATGGGAAGGTGTTGAGGTGGGTGTTGCAGTATTGCAGTATGTTCATTCATGCAGGATGATTCTTCGCTCGGATGCTTCAGCAGGTTCTTTGAACCGCGAACCCTGCGTCTCTTCGTCTTCAATCTCTGCTCTCTGTTCCTCAAAACAAAAGAAGCTCGTTTGCCTGCCGAGACATTTTCGCGTAGGTGCGCGAGTCTTTTGTCTTCTCATAGCCCCAGAAGTGGCTCGCTCCCAGGAGGAATCGATTTCAAATTCACACTTTTAATTTTACAGGTCTCGTGATAGTGACAACTCTGTGTGGTTTTTGTCTGCAATATTGCTGAACAGGATGTCCAATAATCAATAAACTGGGAAGATGAGTACTCACCTGCAGATGTGTCATCTTCTATTGACAATTTTAATACCAATCAAAGTTGCTGATAAAGTTGATTCTAGATTTTCGAATCATTATTACATGCTATTCGGGGCCGTTAGTGAATCGTATATTCATATGTAGGCTTGTAGCCTTTAAGAGGAATCTTCTTCTTATTACCCTGGGGTTTACCTACCCACTGTAAGTAGATTTACACTGCTCACGCCGCCCGGGCCTTCCAGGACCGCGACCCGTCAGGAGAGGGAGTTTCTGTGGATCATATTCATGCTTTTTTTTAACATACAAGGACATGGAGGGCCTCCCCGAGTGATTAATCAGCCCAATGCTGGGGACACCTCCGAGACAACACAAGCACGTAGGACGATACACACCATCCACACATACATTCATTCCAAACAAGGCGCGGGGGGATGAAAGTGATAATGACCGCCAGTTGATATTCAGGGACTACGAGCGCCGAAGTTTCTCGACATTATCTCACTGGTGAGGAAAAACCAAGAAAATCCCCCAGCTAGGAAATTTGTCCCGACTCGGATTAAAATATATATAGGTCAGAACATAAACACTATATTAGACTAATTTGTTCTATGTACCTACTGTATTGTGCTAACCTGTGGTCGAAGCCAGATGAAACATGGGTATGGTATAAAAATATGATTTAGAAATAAATAAAAAATCATTCTAAATTCGGTGGTCCGTTCTCTTGGTGAATCAGAATCTTTAGACAATTTTCAGTCATTATGTAGGCCTATATCGTAGGCCAAGGTTACGCGTAACAGAAGGAACGAAGCTTTCAACGCGGAAGTCACTTCGTAACGAATTAAGATATAAGTGGGTGATCATTTTTTTTACAGAGTTCTAAGTTAATCTCATGGTTGTTTAGTGGGACCTTAAACTCAAATTTTACTGAAGTATTTCCCAAAGGATACGTGTACATACAATTTTCACAAGATTTGAATCCGGGATCTCCGGAATGTGAGTTCAAGACGCTACCATCTCGACACCTTGCTCGGTTAGTAATTATTATAGTGTAAAAATACAGTATTCATTAGGTAAAAACGCCAAATTCAGTGAATTCAGTGAAAGTAAAAAATAGTTTTCTCTGGGCCTTTGGTCTGCAGCAGTATGGAGTGAAAATGGAAAATAATATTAGGAAATATAGCACCGGTATCTCTTTAAATTTTTTTCTCGCTCAAACTGTGTAGCCTAATATCCATTTTTTCAAAATGTTTAATAACTTTTTTTTGTAAGTTTGTGGGAATAAGACCGATAGCCTTAGAGCTGGCTTTATTCAAGTACCTAGATTCTCTTTTTGTAGACCTGCGGTATTCTTAAAATTAAACCATGGTCGCGAATAACTAAACACAAAAACACTCTCGCACATCCTACATCCATTCGAATGTTGTTACAACTTTTAAGTTATTTTTTTATTTTTGTGATTTTTTAGAACAACTTGGAAAAAGGGAAATGCAACGTTATGTGAACCAGGTTTTCAACCCATTTAACATCGTGGTGACGTGTCCTTAACCTTATACATTAATCCTTCACTAACTTTGCCTAAAGGGCTAGATTAACTTGGATATCAATCTCATTCTGGCCGTCTTGAAGAATTATTTGATAGCAGAATAGGCCTTTGACTAGTATTATATATCACTAACTTTTATATTTCTAACTTTCCTCATTTTACTCTTGACGTTACCATACGTTAAAAATATCTTGGCAAATGAAGGTCATATCATTTAATTGTTTAAATTATAACTTTCATTTCTGATTTTATTTAATTTCTCTTAACTTATTTGTAATATTTTGATGTTTAAGTAGGCCTAAGTATAAAATAAATGCAAATAAATAAAAGAACTACTGAAAACATAAATATGAATAACAGTAAATAAAAGAGTAACACACACTTCTACGAAAGTTGTTTTGAAATCTTCACATTTTCAAACCCCTGATTTTATTCGCATCTATATCGTTTATCCTCAAATAGCTAGCGGGTTAAGTACGAAACTAGAGGCAGTAATTTTACCTTTTCCTCTTTCTTTTTGCCAGAAGATTGACCTCTTCAAGCCCGAACTTTCTGGCCACATAAAAGTTGACGATATCTTAAGAAAAGGAGCGTAGATTCGGTATACGTTAAATAAAGAACGAAGAAGGGAACGAATCTCGTAAAACGCAAGGCAAAAATAGTAAATACCACATCCTTAGACTTGAAGAGTTGGCTTCCATTAACAACATTGGATTCCTCTTTAAGATCTTCCATATCAAATGACGTGCCTTTCTGTTAACTTGAGCTGCACGTTCAGGCAAGCCACATCTTCTAAGAGCAGATTATTGAACATAAAAACCGTGACATATAAAGTAAAATAGAGTTTCCCCATTAACTGCGTGCTTCTTAGAACATCCATAAACGAACTAAAATCCGTAATGTAAGATCATATGGCAATTAAGCAATTTATTATTCCATAAAAACCCCATTTTCTTTCTTGTTGAATTTGGTTGTGAGTTTTTTTACCTTATACTCTATGAATAAATACTATAGATGGGGATCCTATTTTATGTTAAATAAATATGTTAAATTCCGGCTTAAACGGTTAATTTCGGTGGATTTCGCATAAGAAAATACAATTTCTGAATTAATTCACATTAAAAACAGACTTTATGGCTCATATGGTACAAAATATTGCATATTTCTGCAAAAACAGATAATCAAGGAAATTTTAGGCCTTCTTTTTGTTGGTGGATTTCATAGTTCTTGCCAGTTAGCCCAGTCAAATGTTACAAAAAAAACGCGTGAACTTACATTAAATGGAGTATTAATGATTTTTGGAGGGGACTTTAGGACCATTACTGGGATCACAAATCCAGATTTGCAACCCTCAGAAACCTGTGCTCGCTGAATGGCGGTCGAAATAAACCGGTTTTTTCGGACTTCTTTCGGTTTTTCGACAATATCTCCTGAACTATGCGTTTTTTGGAAAGAATATTTCTTAGCTTTTTTAAAGTAAATTAAATTGTCTAAAATATGAGACCAAAATTGTTTTTGTAAGTTATATAGTTACCGAGATAAGGCTTTTCAAAGATTAGCCTTTTTTTCCAAAAAGTTAAAATTTTAAGTTTTCTTCGTGTTTCGAACTGAATACCGGCAAAATGATATGTCCTACAGAAAAATCAAGAGAACAAAAGTTGTATGAAATTTAATAAGCTTTAATTTGAGCTATAGCTGGTTCTTGTAGCTCAGATAGTCTCGTCATAAATGACCAAAACCGAAAATATGAAAAAATGCTTTTTTGGGTGAAAGTTGAATAACAACGTTTCCTCCACCAACACCTTAACTTTTTTGGTAACATGTTGGCGGATAATGTCTTATAACTGTGTATAGAAACTATTTGTGTGTATATGTGTCTATGGGAGATGGATTTTGCCATAAAAAATATTTAAGCAGCATATATTATTAAAATGTATTTACTTTTAAACTAACAGGCATATTTAAACCATGTGTGATGAGGTTCCTGGTATGGGATGGTATGGGACCTGGGAAGTCGAGGGTGGGGTGGTGTCTTCATCCTTACTTGAAGAACTGTCATTCTGGGGTGTGAGCACATTGCATTTCAGCCCAGTTTTGCGGCAGCTGCAGCCCCCAGCACAGCCCATCTTGCACTTGCACGAGATCAGTAAATGTTGCAGAAGGGTTTGAGGGGCTGGTTCAACTTCCATTGCAATTGGAGTAAGCCCAACTCGTCCAACTTCCACCCCAATCCGTGATTTTTTTCCACCCCAACCACTTTTGTACCTCCAAAAAAGTAGAATGAAAGTTAGTTATTCTATAATATTTCAAAGTATACACATGGTGTACAATGAGAGTATATAAGTGAACAACGAAATTTAAGAACATAATGATAGGAAATGTACATAGACATACCTGGTAATACATACAATATGCATAATATTTTGCAGCATCTGTGGTTGGTGCCAAACGGGCGAGGTTGACTTTGGCTGTCAGGTCGTTGAGGGTGGTGTCAGTCGCTCCTTCATAAACTGTGACGAGATACTTCTCCCCAGCTGCAGCTATTTCATCGAGACTCACATCTGGGTGGAGGAAGACTTCTGCTTGCCTGAATAGTGCTGGGTTCTTGAGGAAAGTTTGACAAATTTGGTTTTCCCCTGCCTGAAAGGGTCCCGGGACAGTAATAAGAATTTCCGTTGGTGAACGATGTAGATGAATATTGGACCGTCTGGCTCCCCTCTTCTGGAAGTAGATGTATTTTTTGGAATTCAAACCAACTAATAACACAAGCAGGTCCACATCTTCCACAATGATTACAACCTTCTCAGAAGAGTCAGCTTTGGTGAGGCAGCTCTAACAATGTCAGCGTCAGCGTTCTCTTCTGTCACTACAACACCGTGCTGCTCAAATCCAGTTATCAGTAGCTCTATCAGCCTATGGTTATTAGTGTCGTTCGATAAGAACTTCTCTTGTGTGATGTTGATGGTAGTTGAAGCTGATAGGACAATGTCACTGCAGTTGAGGGCGGAGTATCGTCTGAGATGTTCGGCGCTTTTGGTACTTTTTTGAGAGGCGTCCTCCGGGTATCCATCGAAGACAATGGGTTACATCTGTCCCAAAATGGTTTTTCACAAAACGAATGTAGCCGTCAATGATGGTCTTCACTGATGCGTTTTGATGCCACACGTATTTTTGGAGCAAGTAGCCACCATCGAGCACGATGTGGATATTGGCGTCTCGGGAGATGTTAGTAGTGAGGGATGTGAAACACGAAAATAGAGCTGCCTTAGTTCCCTTCCTCACTCCAGCGTCGTTGAAAAGAGGCATTGCGTAAGGGGGCAATTCATACTTGCAGTGGGCTTTCAACTCTGCGTCGGATTTTTATGGTAATGCTAACTCACTGAAATATTGCGAGAGGGTCAACTTCAATCTTCTTATTAGTGACCTGTATGGAATTATTGACACTTGCCAAGGTAACAGCTTGCAACGAAGGTAACAATTTTGTCTTTACGTTTGAATCCAACTTTCCCAAATGTCTGGTTTTCTATATTAACCACTCCTTCTGTTCCCAGTTCCTTCGCAATTTAACAATTGACTTCATAGCCTCCAACAATCCCACAGCTAATAGAAACTATTTTGTCAGTAACGGGGAACTGATCTCGTGCAAGTGCAAGATGGGCTGCGCTGGGAGCTGCAGCTGCCGCAAAACTGGGCTGAAATGCTCAGCTTTGTGCGCTTTCTGCAGGGGAAAAATTCTGCCGAAATGTGCCCACACCCCAGAATGACAGTTCTTCAAGTGAGGATGAAGACATCACCCCACCATCGATTTCCCAGGTCCCATACCATCCCATACCAGGAACCTCACACATAGTTTAAATATGCCTGTTGGTTTAAAAGTAAATTCCTTTTTTTCCCCTGCAAAATCATCTCCCAAAGACACACATACACACAAATAGTTTCTATACACAGTTATAAGACATTATCCGCCAACATGTTACCAAAAAAGTTAAGGTGTTGGTGGAGGAAACGTTGTTATTCAACTTTCACCCAAAAAAGCATTTTTTCATATTTTCGGTTTTTGTCATTTGTGACTAGACTATCTGAGCTACAAGAACCAGCTATAGCTCAAATTAAAGCTTATTAAACTTCCTACAACTTATGTTATTTTGACATTTTTTTAGGACATGTCATTTTGCCGGTATTCAGTTCGAAACACGTAGAAAACTTAAAATTTTAACTTTTTGGAAAAAAAGGTCAATCTTTGAAAAGCCTTATCTTGGTAACTATATAACTTACAAAAACGATTTTGGTCTCATATTTTAGACAATTTAATTTACTTTAAAAAAGCTAAGAAATATTCTTTTAAAAAAACGCATAGTTTAGGAGATATTGTCGAAAAACCGAAAGAAGTCCGAAAAAACCGGTTTATTTCGACCGCCATTCAGCGAGCACAGGTTTCTGAGGGTTGCAAATCTGGATTTGTGATCCCAGTAATGGTCCTAAAGTCCCCTCCAAAAATCATTAATACTCCATTTAATGTAAGTTCCGATGTAACATTTGACTGGGCTAAGTTAAACACTTGACTTTAGAGTAGTTACTATAGTCTCCTTGTCTTACATATCAAGTGCATCGAGGATATAACTACTGGGCACCAAAGTAAAGGTATTTCTGTATTTGAAATAAAATGTAAAAGACATTTCCTAGTCATGAGTTTTGTGCTAAATTAATATACTAAGTACTCTATTGCAAAAATCAATTTTCATGAACATCTCTATACACAATACTGTTTGAATTTTGTACTGGAATAAATCTTTTTTCTAGTTCTTTACACTTATATTGCTCGATATTTAAGCAATTTATTGATTATATTTTTAAGGTAATTTCATTAAAAATATAACCATTTTGCACTAAAAACGCAAATTTCGCAACAATGCACAATTTATTCTCTTTTTCTCGAGTGTAAGACAATATTTCGCCCTAGAAGTGTTTGAAAGAAAATATTTTCACGATATTAATGTTAAACCACAATAAATTCGAGAATCCATCATACACGAAAACTAGATATCTTGAAGTATAGGTACAAAAGTTAGGCATTTAATACACAAGATTTATACACAAGACTAGCGTATGGTTATAAATAATGTTCTGCTGCAATCATTGATTAAGTACGCATTAAAATTAACATAAACCTCACATATTTATAAAAGATTGAATAGATAACTCAAATGTTCAAATGAAACTTAATGATAAAGTGATATGCTTTAAATGTTGTATATATATATATATGTTTCAATAACTTTAATAAATATGGTTATAAGGATCCTAAATCGTTTCGGAGAGTTGCAAAACAAACATTTTAGTAGTCTTTTAAACGTAACAATGTCATATCATGAACACTGATCAAAATTTAGGTACGGTATATTGTTCGTAGACCTATAGATGATTTAAAAAAAAAAATATATATATATATATATATATATATATATACTGTATATAATGTACCTTACTATTATAAAATGCTCGTGGGTTGCATGTTACTTGTTTTATTTTTTATTTTTCAAGTACTCATTATAAAATGCTCGTGGGATGCATGTTGCACGTTTTATTTTATTTTTTCAAGTACTGAAGTTCGCAGGGAAATTTCTACGAATCTCCTGGAACGTAATCTACGTGTAAGCCAGGGTTCGATACAGTTTTATATTTCTTTCCCTTGTTTTATATTTTAATAGGGTGTACTCAGTTCCCAGCTTTCATTATTTTCTGTTCTTTGTTGTCTCAAAAAATACTCAGAAAATAGAAAATTATTATTAAAAATTCGTTTTCGATACAATAGCTTCACAATATAAATACAGTATTCGATAAAATTAAGTGACAAGGCATTTGGTTTAACGGAAAGAATAGGCCTGTTATCAATTATTTATATAATAACTTTTATATTAATAATATAGGCCTGAGAGATAGGTTTGACATTCATCTGATTGTCTTCAATTCGACACCAAAAACATTGAATTCGTTATGTTGCAAGCACTGGATTTCACCTTTTTTTTCGATTCCAATTCAAACTTCTTACTTTTTTTTATTAAAACTCTTCTTCGGCATTCTTTTGCAGGCACAGATTTTCAATAACAGATAGGCGTAGCGTATGCCTAGGATGAAACTGCTTAAAAGCAAAACTTGTTTGTTCGCTGAAAGCGAACTTAGCTTCCCTATGTTTCATTCGTCTCTCATTACTACATAGTTTAGTGATGTTATAGATTTTCTTGAAGGAGTTGATAATGGGCCACTTGCTCGCTTGCGGTTTATTTAGTCACATTCAGTAACTACATGAAGTTTAAAGTTGGTACGAAGTTTTGTTATATGTAACTTCTCTCATCACTCAGGATTGCATTTTGCACTCAGATGTTAACAGAACGAGAATTTACTGTAAATTATTCGTGATAAAAGTTTTTATTTATTATTCGTAGTAAGCTGTTAGAATTTCCTGAGTGTGAATCTCCCAAAATTAATGCAGTCTGCTATGTGATATGTGATGTAGTATAAATACAGGACATCTATCTTCCAATACTATAGTGCTTTCACATTCGCCAGAGGTTTCAAGGCCACAACTTCTCACGTCTAATATGCCCCCACTGATAGCAGTCAACAGTATTCCCCTTTGCGCAGAGGAGCTGCGCTGTCGCACACACTCATACGACACCAAGGGGGAACTCCCTACTGGCTTGTCATGTGACTGGCATTGGAGGGGTATGATGTCATATGAGCACGTTAAGTGGGGGTATCATAGGCGTGCTACGTTTGGCCTTGAAACCTCTGGCGAATGTGAAAGGACTATAGTAGGATTAGATTATCCTTAACGGTGACACAGTTCACACATTTGAACACATACATTTTGAATTGTAATCTAACATAACTATTATTAGCTCTTCAAAACTTAGAATTAATATAAAATTATTAATACTAAACAAAAGTATGTTAGGAGTAGTTAAAAGATTTTTTATTCAATTTTTCCTGTATAACTTTAATTGCAAATAAGTTTTTCGTCTATTAAAGAATTAGCTTATATGGTATGCTATTAAATTAAGTGTTTTTGACATTTTATATTCTTTATAATAAATTATTATCAGTTCTTTTTATTTATGTAGACATAGGCCTAAATAATGGCACTTCTAGGAGCCTGATTTTGTGTGTGTAATGAAGTGACTCATTTCGGTGCTGACTTCTTTCTATTTCGGTGTACATTTCGTGAAATAAGTTATTTTGTACAATTGAAACTGATGTTTACTGTTCTATTTACATGTGTACTGAAATATAACAGTGAGCTATGTACACACAAAATTGCTTTAAAAATATTTAGCCATGAAATTGCATTTACTTTCTACGTTGAAATGTAAAACATAATTAATTAATGTATACATTATGGAGTGATTTTGTTTTATTTTTGGATCGTTATAGCTGTTGTCTCGTTGCATTAATCTAAGTTCTATTCTTTGTATCGCTAAACTTGTAGGCCTAATAGGGATATATTTTTAGATCTATTTCAGATTATTACCAGATATTTTATAAAAGTAATTCATTATATCGTACACCAAAATATTTTAAGGCAGAGTTAAAGGTCTTAAGGTCTTCTCGCTGTTACCAAAAAAATACGGTCCATAAGTCACGTCACATTTTCAAAACTTATGGTCCCCGCATACGAACTTTCGCTTTAGATAGCCCATAGATTTTGTCACGTTTTCATGACGAACTTGGAATTATGATTACCCGGAATTCGTCAGACAGACAGAGAGAAAAAGGGGGCAGGAGAGAGAAATAATTCACAAGCTCGTAGTGCATCAATAGCCCGAGGCGGTTTGTTCCGATCGCATATGAGGAAGACAGCTTGGCACTTCGCACTCCATTATACTCCTCTGACATGTGTTTGTGATATCAGATTGAAGTGTAACTGCCAAAATATGTGAAGTGTGTCATATAATATTATACTTATCAGTAGACCTGGGATTGTAGGCTCTAAAAAAATTAGTTTTAGGCACCTAAGATAGGCTTTTAAAACAAGTAAACAGGCTTTTAAAAGAGAAAATAGGCACTTAAAATATGCTTTAAAAATGTGTAAATAGATAGAAAAAGACTTTAAAATATTACATTATACACTTAAACTGTGACATGGCCTTTCTTTAACTGCAAGAAACGTGGTATACCTATTCTTAACAGAATTAACTGCTAAATTATGCATCACAAACTATATTCACATAAACAGATGTTCTTTCACTAGTAATTTGACACAGTAGTCCTTCCTCCTTAATCCTCCCCTCCCTCTAATCAGCATTCCATGGCGACAATTGTTTGGAATAATCAAGTTTATGTGAAAAACCCACCTCTGCTGTTCTGCTTTTCATTGACGGATGTCCATTAGGCCTATGAGATTGTAAAAATTACAGAAGTTGAATTTTATTTTGAATGTACAAAATAGGCATTTTCGGCACTAAAATAGTAAAATAGGCTCTAAAGGTCCAAATAGGCATTTTAGGGCAATATAAAACCTATAAATTTAAGTTATTTATCATGAAACATCCACATATTTAAAAATTTTCATGTTATTTCATAAGGAACAAAATAGGCATTTGCCTTAAAATCCCACGTCTACTTATCAGACGAGTAGAAACAATATCGTTTTCATTAGTAAGCAGTAATTTCACGAGTATGAATATCTGTATTTATTTGAATAAATTAATAATTTATTAATTTTAATAGAACACTTCTCCCTTCCATACCCTGGCCTATAATATAAATATTGAACATTTTTGCAGCATAATGCTTGTGAATATTTTTTCATTCTCCGTTGGTGCTGATAGCACACACACACACACACAAACTAACTGTGATGAGTAGGGGGGGGGGAATTCTATGACATGTCATATTTTTTCCCTTTGCATTATTTCAGGTTTCCGACTAATTTAAACCCGATTCCAAGCATCCTAGTGAAAATGGAACGGCGTTTGTTGTGCATATAACTGCATATTTAGGAAATGTACAACTATTGTAGCATATTTAGTATGAATATGCATATTTAGGTCATATTTGTGTGCATATTAATGAAATTTTGAAAGTTTCATATCATATTTTGTAAATTTTGCATTATACTGATACTTTTCGAGAATGTACAGATATTTTAAATAATTAATATTATATTTTAATAAAATGAATTGTAATGAAACTTTAAAAAAATATACATAATGTGTAACTGGTAAAGTCATATTTTAAATGTTATTGGTCATATTTTAATGTTCTTTAGGTCATAAATGCATGCATATATGCTATTTTTAGGTCATAGACATCCGCCCCTAGTGATCAGTTTTATTGCTGAATATTTAAATAATTAAATATCGTACGGGTACTTAGGTTTTGAGATAGGCTCCTTTATTTTCTTTCTGGATAATGTGTGAGAAGCCGACAACAGTATAGTGATCGCAAGACTAATCCGTGATCTATTTCAACAACACGATTGAAACCTGATCCGAGCGGTTTTGAACCCTGTGTCACCCTGTGTATCACCATTCCTACGTCGTAGGCTACTTAGTTATTTTCTTTCTGGCTCATTTGTAACAACCTACCACAACAGAGTGGTAGTTAGATGACTTTATGGTCTTGCAAGGTTTACTTGCAAGAAATAGACATTTCTGACGAGAGTGAAATTATATAGAGAAAAGCTCATAGACTGTTCCGAGATGGTTTTGACCCCATGCCGTATATGGCCTGTTATAATGGATTCTAAGTTAACTCGACTTTTTCTCAAGTCATTTTTTAAATAAAAGAAGAAAATAGCATCGTTTCCTAATCCTAAAATCATTACTGATTATGTACGTTTTTTGGGTAGTCTCTTTGCAGTTTCCTTATAGTGCGGCTATTTCTTTCCTTTGCGATTTCTGAATTGACGTGTTAACTGTGGACAATACTAACCACTACAAAGCTGGAAGTATTTCTGAATTGGTGTCAGATCCACACGATGACCAGCTTCTTTGTACTGTAGCTGTCATAGAGCAAATGTTTCTTGAAAATGAGGAAGTTAGGATCTGTCTGCTTACAACCAATTGAGTTGCTGTTCAATGACTGACAGACCTAAGGTGTGATGGTAAAATAGTGTAAGCTGCAGTTCTAAGCAAAGAGACCGTCATAGCACGAAACATTCTGTAATTTCACCATTAAAAGTTATGTAACGCTTGATAAGATCATTAATAATGATCCAGGTAAGATCATTATTAGGGGGCGGATTTCTATGACATGCCATATTTTTCCCCTTTGCATTATTTCAGGTTTCCGACTAATTTAAACCCGATTCCAATCACCCTGGTGAAAATGGAACGGCTTTTATTGTGCATTTAACTGCATATTTAGGAAATTTTCAACTATTGTAGCATATTTAGTATGAATATGCATATTTAGATCATATTTTTGGCATATTTGTGAGCATATTAAAGAAATTTTGAAGTTTCATATCATATTTTGTAAATTTTGCATTATAATGATACTTTTTCAGAATGTAGAGATATTTTAAATAATTAACACTAAGTTATATTTTAATAAAATGCATTGTAATGAAACTTAAAAAAATATACACAATATGTAAGTGGTAAAGTCATATTTTAAATTTTATTGGTCATATTTTAATGGTTTTTAGGTCATAAATGGATGCATATATCCTATTTTTAGGTCATATAAATCCGCCCCCTAATCATTATGAAATGACTTGAGTTCGCCTACATCCATGATAGGCGAGTTTCTTTTTATTAAATAGGCTGAGAAAAAGTGGTCGTCCTTTGAGCAAAGCTTATATTTTCTTATTGCGAGAAAGTAGCATTTTCAAGTAACGAACCCTGACAGCAGATGTTTTATATTTCTTTATTAGAGTCACATTCGTAGTCACAAACTTGGTATTTTATTTTACAAATGAGTTTTTTTTATTCTTTCCATTTAATAAATGATGTAGCTAATACGTCTGCCATTTGTTGTGAAGGGTAACGTTTTGTTTCTAAATGAAATTTTCAATTTTCGAAGCCATCCGTTACAGGAAAGGGAGAGTCGTGCAGCTTTACTCTAATTGATTAACCCCATCAATCAAATCTGCAGCGTAGCTCGACGGTGACAATTCGATTCTATGATTATTACTGTGATGCAGACTAATGGTTAGCAGAATATTGCTAGTAACATTTCGGATATGTTAGACTATGTTATGTAGGCTAATTAATGTAATAAACTCATTGTATTATGCTAAACTAGTTCATTATGCAATTAGTCTATAATGACACTCATGTTTTTGTGAAAGAAGCAAGGAGAATTTCATAATTTCATACGAGTGTCTTGATTACCATTATAGGCAAACTGCTTACGAGTGTTTTTGTTCGACCATAATTAAATGTTTTACGTTTTGGGCTTTTAGAATACCTCGTAATTGATTAAACAAATTATATGGAAATAATAATAATAATAATAATAATAATAATAATAATAATAATAATAATAAAATAATTCAATGGTAGTCAAGAGCTCGAGAGATATAGTGGAAGTGCAATTCAGTGTAAAATTATCCTTTTTAAAATTTTGTTTCGAAATGGATACTTGAAGTATCCCTTAAGGGGTACGCCGTACAGTAGTGGTTGGGACGATGCGCCACAACCGGAAGGTCGCGGGTTCGATCCCCGATGAGGTCGTTGGAGTTTTTCAATCGACCTAATCCTTCTGGTGGCACTATGGCTGTGGGGTCGACTCAGCCTCCAACAGAAATGAGTACCAGGAACAATCCTGGGGATAAAGGCGGCCGGTGCTTAAGGCTGACAACCTTACTACTTTCACGTCCCGAGAGTCTAAAATCTGGGAGCCTCAACCTCCTGGAACTCTCTGGAACTCCATGGCCTGTAATAGGGATTTCTTTTTCTTACTTTTTACTAAGCCTTAAAATTATTCATTTATTCTTAGGTAGTTTAAGGAATATAATACATGTTACAATTCAATCCAATCAAAATGGATTGAAAACGAGAAGAATAAAAAGAACGCCTATATTGCGTTCTTTAACCTTTTCACTGCTACTGACGTATGAATTTGTTATTTTAAAATTGTATAAAAGCAGAGATATAAGGTCGATGAAATATTTCTTTATATAAATTATAAGGATAATTTATCCACAAGTAAGAATGTTATTGTCATTTATGGAGATGAATTATTTCACTGACATTTTCCTCATTGATTTCAAACTTAGAGCCCACTGGTGATTTCACTAGAAGATTATAATAATACAAAAATTCAGCTCTGTAGACAATTTGTATAATTGTACCAAGCGTACAAGTTTGCTGGAAATGTGGCCGAGTACAGCTCCAGCATCTAATGACACAATTGTTTTGTATTCAAGGTAAAGCTCGTTCTGCGAGAAGCTTGGAATACAAACGACCGGGAACGAACAATAATTATTCGTTTATTGAAACAACAACAGCAACGTTGTACTTTTTACCTTCCTATATATATCCAACCCCGGCAACATTGTGAATTATTCTCTTCAATTTTATGTTAAAAAAGCAAAATTCCTGGAGCCAGTCGACATGGCGTTGTGTTCAGAAGTACACTGCATATTAAATTCATACGTACATTACTAGGGGTTGCAATGCGAGAGGGAACACTGCGGCTGGAATACGAAATGAACCCGACCGTGAATCCGATAGCCCCAGCGCCTCCATTATATCGTCATCATCTCCACTCCCCCTTCCCCTCCCCCTCACACCTTTTGTTCCGGTCACACTTCCAACCACCAGCTCACACCAATCTATATTTTATTTTTTCAGAGTAGTGAAATAAAAAGTGTACATTAATGGTAAGTTTCATTGTTCTTGGCTGCGTCTATCTCTGCTGCCAGTATTTGCAAAAATTTCCAGCTAAAGGAAAGAGATAAATTATATATGGGGTTCTACTTTCTATCCTATGAAATAAAAATTTAGTCTGAATGAAAAGTAGCGGAGATATTCCACTGCAGTAAATTTAACTGAACTGATATGCACAGAATTCTGCTATTTGTAAGTTATAACTCTATGGGATCCGAAATGTTATGCCAGTCTTTCAGTTTTATTAATTTAGAAATGCAAAATCATCATCAACGTCATCGCCCATCGTACTCGATCCATTTACACAAGCAATTAAGTTGGCCTTTCCACCGTCTTCCTATCTTTCTTCTTCCGACTGGCAGCAGTTGAACTTAATCTACTCTTAGGTAATAGGCCTTTCTGCTGTGCAAACAAAATTCACAGCAAATAATATTACAGAATTCAGTTTGATATAGGGTAAAGAATGATTCGCAAGTCTCCTTAAATTGGGAAAGTGCAAAACAAGTTACTAAAGATCAACCTACACTAGGTCACCTCAATCTATTATTTCATGAAATAAAGAGTGTTTCTTAATCTCAAGTTATATTTTTCTTGGCTTGGTCCATATATGGAGCCAGAACTCGCAAAATTTTCAAGTAAAAAAATAATTAAATTGTAGTATGGGGTCCTACTTTCTTCTGAAAGGCATAGCGCCGCATTCTTGCCATTATAAAAATATGAACTATAATGGCTACACATTAAAAGGTAAATTATGTACCTAAGATAAAACTACGAAGAGTAAGCCATGACCAGCCTTAGAAATTAATGGGAATTTACCAGAAATACAACCTGGGCCTCTAAAGTGAAGTTAAGGATGCTTTTCTAATAAAAATGATAATAATAATGGTTGTAGGAAGAAACAGATTTTCGTGTGTCGCTTAAGACAGTGCAAATTAAGTTAAATTAGGTTGTAAATACTGTAACGGAGAGCTTTAGAAAGCGCATAGCGGCTACAGCGCTATATTGCAGCATGTTCAAGGGCTGGAACATAAGAATAACACAATAAAATAAGTTCTGTAGGCCTATCTTTTGCATCAATTAAAAAATAATAATAATTACAAATTTATGAATCTTTCTAACGTGAATTTGAATTTAATTGTTTGCCAACATGTATATGACCTCAAAGATAGCACTATTTTGAATTTAGGCCTAATTTTACTTTATAATGTTTAGTAAGGAAACACTGCGGTTACCGCAATTTTGTCCCTTACCTTCACCTTTAACACCAGGCGTACCAGAACTTTATTTTTTACTACTGGGATGTATTTAATTGTTACTGAAATGTACTATTTCATTGGGCTCTATTGTAATTATTTTCTATCGTCACTATGAATAATGGTCTTCACTATATGCCTAATACTGTAACCAGTTTTCACCCTTCTGTTCACAAAATTTAACTCACAGTACAGTTCTTTAATTAACTTTCGTAATATCACCGTTATTGTTCACATTAGTAAATTAATTCTTATTATTATAGACTACTGTATAGTTTAGCCTAATAAGTAGGAATGGTTGTGTTTGGAGTTAGGCTATGTTAAGTTTGTACCCCGTTAATAAAATTCCTGGCATCGCCCCTGCGTCATATTTCACGATATTGAAAGCCAGATTTTTATGTTGCATACAAGGATGTTAAATTTAACTACAGTCTTATAAATTGTGTGCCTATTTATATATATAAGTCAGAGGAAAATCTCCATAATACTCTCGTATTCCATATTGTTATAGAGTGTAGTCTGAACTGTTAAGGATTATGTTATTTTATCGTGCAATAAATCACTATCATCTGCAAATGACCATTGCAAATGTGTAAAACGTAGAAGGTGTAATATGATTGATTGAATAATGAAACAATCTGATGTTTCATTAGTAGTTCAGAGTGATTAATATCTTTATGGCTTCACTAGCACCAGCTGCTTTTGACAATACAAGATGACGCCATAATAAACAACAAAGCGCAAAGCTTCTTAATAAAGATTTTACCATACTAAACACAGTGTGCATGTTGTAAAACTGGAGTTTACCAAACTCAAAGTAGTTGAACTCTAAGTGATATAACCTAGAAGCATATCATGTTATATGGAGCTGTTTTACGATGAATTAGCCTAACGTAATGTGAAATGGGGTGAAACAAATGGGTCATGAAGCTACTTGTTACTTGGTGGATTATCGGTTGTCTCAGCTTTGTTTGGGAAATAAAAGTTATACAGAATTTTTTTTTCGTGTCGTCTCAAAATAACAGAGCCCCAAAACATCCGATTCTCAAAATATCAGAATTTGCTATCTGGCCAGGGAGTCTGAAAATATCCTAATTTAAATGCCACACTCTAGACTGTGAAAATGGATAAAGTTCGAACCAGGTTGCATGCAGGTAGGCCTGTCCTATAGTCTCGCATAAACATACAAAACAGAGGGTCATTAGACCCGAATTACTTTCACACAGTACCAAACGGATTCTCCCGACTTATTTTCACGATTTTTAACCCATTGGCATACTAACATTTCAAGAAAAATGGAAATTTTGTTACTATTTATAATGGACATCAACTTAGCATAGACTTTATCATTGGAATTTAGTTATAATTGATAACGGACATCACCTTAACATATGCTTTAATGTCCACTGATTAAACACGCAAAAAATGTTGCAGTAGATGGCAATAGATGACGTACGGTTAAGTTTAAACTTGTTCTTAGCCTTGAAAGGAACGGTTTTTCGAAAGACGAAATAAACTCGGTTCAGTATAATAGTAAAATTAACACGAACAGAATTGATTTTATTTTAAATACAGGCTTTTTTTAAGTTAAACAGCTATCGCATTATTATTTTCTTGATCGAAGGTAGGCTACAGTAGCAACTAAAACAACGTCACCCACAAACAAATACAAATACAAATACAAAAATACAATTTTTATTACGCAGTTTTATTTGTTGTTCTAAAGGTTTCGTTTTCGATCATATAATCGATATCAGACCCGTGTCATGAAAATATGTATCGAAAGGGGTATCATTATGATACCGTTACAAGCATTAAGCGTATTATAGTATGGGCGAACAAATAAATCATAAATTTTTCTGCAGGTTTTCCACCATAATTCGCGAACGAAAGCTAAATTAAAAAACCGGTTTCGAGGAGCATTCAGATACCCTTCCGTCCACCTAGGTAAGAATTTAGATTTCTGCGTGCCGTAGATTTGACTGGGCATCGCACACAAACATAGACAAACAGGCAGTCAACTTTTCACTTTATTAAACGTTATATTTTATTGATTTCTATTTTCGATTGTTGTGAAACATTTCAAGTATTTTAAATTGGTATTACTAGCTATCACGAAAAGTTTCCATGGTATATTTGTTTAGACAACCTTAGCCTTATTGAATTATTTAAAAATATGACTGGAGTTTTTTGACCTTGTTTCTCGTCGTTAAAATGGATAGCTTGTAAGAAAGTGTCAGCCCGAGTATATCATTGGTAACTGTTGGTTTCATCAATCAACAGACATTTCACGTCGCATTACAACTACCATACATATTCCATTCATTGTCAAATATTGTATACATTCTTTTCTTTCCGTGCTGCGTTATCATTACTTCAATTCCGGGTTTTAAGTTTTAGCACCATGAATGCGTTTTATTTATTTATTTTATTTTTTAATTTGTTACTTCTGTAAGTAAGGAAAAAACCCAGACTTATAATTGGCATGTCCGTTTCAAACAACAGATTTTCTCTGGGACTGATTGTGCTTTAGACTTGAAATCTGGAACAGTTTAATGATTGTGCAATATACTTTAAATCTGGAACAGTTCATCGAAATTAAAATATTTTTAACTAAACGAAATCCAAATTCATTCTTTTTTTATTCCAGCAGAAGGTACAGCTTCTTTGCTGGCTTCTATATCAATGGCCGATATCTCGAACATTTATTTCTTATGATTTCAAAAGCTCCAAGTTCTAGCATTGATGAATTTCATCTTTGCCATTGAAGGGTTAATACATCTCCTGATACTTCTCCTAAAATTAATTTCATTATCTGATAATTTTATTCTTTTCTAGGCATAGATTTCTTATGTTGAACCTCAAATCTACTGTATTAACGGGGTATAAAGTGGATTTTTCACCTTCTCGCTTATATTCCAAGTTTTAGGGCAAAAAAGTAGTAATCGTTCAGCTCCCGAAAACGAGTAATCTAATGTTGTAAAATGGGTAATATAAACAATATCACAGTATTTATATTGTACTGTGTTAGAGATATTTAGAAAAATTTCATACTAGGTATGCCCCCCCCCCCCCCCCCCCAAGGTATGACGAAAAAAGAGATCAAAGATCAGAAAATATTATAGAAAATGAATAGGTTGTCTAAAACTTTAGATGCAATGTGTTTGCGCTAATCACGGATCGAAGATAATATAATATATTTTTAAAAAAACTGCGCTCCATAAAATCAAAATATTTAAACTTTTAAAAGTATATTATGTTTTCGCTGTTCACAGATTTAACAAAATCCAACATTGGATATTAGGCAATGTTTTAAGTATTAATGCAAAACTTAGTCATGTCGGTCCAATTCTTCATTCAGCCCCTCAAATATCCAACTAAAAGCAGGCCTATGTCAAGCAGGTCCTCAAACACCTAACTAAAGATAGGCCTATTTACAATGCTATGTTGATGTATTATTATAGACTTAAATTTCATTACGACACATGAGGTAGGCCTATTAATAATATATGTAAATATTAAGTAATTATGTCTGCAAATAGATCCATTAATCAATATCTGATTAATTGTCGTCACTGTAACACTAATGAAATTATTCTATATATGCTTAGGTTTATAGATACTGCGTTGGAGTGAAATAAAGCCTGAACAAAGTTAAGTTTTTGTAATCACATTCCCCCTGCTGTAACATACGCCACCAGGGAGAGAAAAAAACTAACACACACACACACACACATACATGGCTCGCTATATGCCTACAGGTTACAATGAAACTTCACACTGAAATAATTTGCTCAGTGGTGGAGAAAAGTCCGCAACAAAACATGCTCACCACAGGGCGAAATCCCGAAGCGAGTTTCAAATATAATTATGTTAAACAGTTTAACATGTGCGCTTGAAAATAAATTGTTAATGGAATCTAAACAGCTGTGTGCATTTACTCCTCCCTAATTATTCAGACAACAAACCTCGGCTTTTTCTAAGCAAGGCACTGCTGGATGTAAGTAGCTTTGCTTTATACTGTAGCGTAGCTCTGAGAGTAAGGCAAAAACTGTTCTCCACTCGTTAAAGAATATAAGTAATTTCCTCTTTAAGTCACAGGCTAGTATCAGTTCCTTTAATTCAAATTGAACGTCATCATAATTAAGTTCGAGTAAATCACTCCTAATTGGAGTAATCTTGTCCTTCCTCACCCAAGCTAATTTTAAAAATTTTCAGGGGCCCTTTTCAAAAACTAAACTGAGATATCAACTTACATCTTCTACAAATTCTAAATTATTGGACTCTCTAATAGAATAAAAAACAGTTTTCTGAAATTTTAATTAGTTTCCAACATGTTTTATAAAGGTGTAATTTATTTTCATAAATAAATAAATAAATTAGTATATTCTGTAATCCTTACGCTAAAAATGCCTTCTTATTAATGTATTATCTCAATAACATATGATTTTTATATGATTGATTTTACTTGAAGAATGCTTGTATTTAATATGACTTCAGCTCTGAAAGGGTTAATAATATCACTGTTTCGAGCTTTTTTCCTATGATGACTTTTAATATTTTATCGATCTATAGTTAATTTTTAAATACTTATATTAATGCAATTTATAAAGAAATTATTGTAATATAATTATTGCCTCGCATTCAGGAATTCATAGACTATCTAGTTAACAAGGAGGCTTAACGACACTATTTTTAAATTCTCTGTTTTAGAGTACCGGTATTTAATCATAGAATTTTCAATATTATGTTCATTGTATATAAGAGATGTAATTTTTTTAACGCAAATATGACATCTGGACCCATTTTAACCTGGCTTACTATCTCGTAGTGCTTCAGGATATCTTTTCAGAACAGTATTTCCCAAGAATAATAATTATCAAAGGCTGGACAAAGCCAGGTAGGAAGATAGGCCTGCAGCGTAGGCCTACAGTTCTACATTAGAGGAACATAGTAACTTTCGTTTTTAATGGCATGTTGCTTAAGTTATAATTCTGTATGAGAATTAATCTCAAAAGCATAAAATGGCTATTCCTCAACAATAGCTCAGTATGGCATGTATTTAATATAATTAATTTTGATATGTGGACATTGCTGGTTAGTTAATTGATTAAATACTTATACAGGGTCTCCGAGAATGAATGGTGGGTTTTCATAGGTTTCCTGTGAAATATGTTTTTTGCCTAATGAACTGAAAAGTTAATTTGCATTTAAAAATAAAAATTGCACCCAGATGCAAGAAAAATAAAACGACAAAATTATGATGATATACAGTTGCGATTGGCTGGAATTCCCATGAATTCTTATACTGGATTGGTCACTGATTCACAAACATAATCTTTCTTCAGCTATTTACCGAATTTTTTGAATGCTGTATATTTAATTCTACTAACTTTTATAGGCCTATTGTTTTATTATAACAACGTATTTGTGAGATTTATATTTTATTGTTGGAAACGATTTTTGCATCCTAATGCATAGTTATTAGGGTGCTCAATACGACCGATTTCATTATATCTTGTAAAACCGCCTAGTCTGTAGGTTAGGACTATATATAGCCTACATAACAAGACTTCGGATTTTAGGTAAAAACCTATTTTAATATTTAAGTGATATATGAACGAAAACTTGTATATTCATGGCTCATAAGTGACTATACCTAAAACTGATGATTTTATAGGACCTAAAACAGCCTATTTTTACGTTAGAGCCTAATATTGCCTTTTTGCTTTTTTTCCCCTCTAAAGTTCAAAATAAATTATTTTTTGTTATAAATTCTAGCATTTATTTTCAGTTCGTACTAAATTTTTAGCTCGGAATGTGCAGTACATGACACATTTGTGACGTGGTTAAATTTTTCGTCTTCAGTAGAAAAATTGTTTTTCTCACGACTCCCACATCCAGTAAAAAAAACCTGTTTTTTTATCATGATTATTGATTAATGGTGACTTCAATAAATATAACATTCTGCATTGCAATTGAGATATTTCAGAAAATCGGCAACTTAACGATTTTATAAGAGACTATTTTCCAATTTTTAGAGCCTATTTTAGGTACCTAAAACAGCATTTTTAGCGACCTAAAAGTCCGAAGTCTAGACATAACCAAAGAGCTTGGAAGTCTACTATATAGTATTTCCTACGTGTTGACTTCACAGGATTACCCATTAACTGACAACACATTATAGAAGAGGAGTGGAAATAATCTCTAGTTATCTCTTATATAGTAGAATACAAAGGACAATGCTTCTATTTCCAACTTTGAAATCGAATTTCTGTTCTGCTAAACATGCAGCTGAGACTACTCCTTGCTTAATTTGTATTAGCCAGATCTCGTCGCTATCAAAGAGACTTCCAATTGCAGCCGGACCGTTTCTAGATTCCGCTCCAGGCATTGTAAAACTTCTCCGGGTCTACTTCGTGCTTCCTCCATCCAATTCGTCTAATTGGATATTTTAGGGCCTTGAATTAATTTGTGAATTGTTATAAATGTTAAGCTAACGTGATTTTATGTTAATTCAATTGGCGATATGCACACGTAATTTACTTGAGTTAGCTACGTTCTATCTACAACAATTGTATTTGATGAGCTAAGAAAACTTTTCACCTCTTACGAGCTGCAATATTAATTCTAAGTTAATATGCAAGACAGTTCATCTTCTTCCTGCAGTAAATTTAATTATATACGGCGCACGAAAAGAGTGTAGAATATTATTGACTTTTTCTAGCCCCAACATTATAATTGGGAGCCACCCAATCTGTTCTGAACTGTTCAATTTTTATGTTTCGTTTTGCTTTCTTAATCTTATAAAGATTTTTTCCAGATCTATAGTAGTGATTCTTTCAACGTAGTTGTTTCTCATTTTCGGTTCCATTTACTGAAATGTGCATTTTCAAATGTAAACATTATCTTTAAGTTCTTTGTTGCACAAAAATCTCCCCGGAAGCAATAAAAGAGAATAACATATTCAGAACTACCCTTATAATTGGTAAAAATTTCATGGCCATATCTCCTTTCTGTAAAAATGCACCAAAATTGTTTCCTGAAAAGCGAGCGTAATTGGAAAAGTTACCTTGTCCTTGTCTACCTAATCGATTATCTGGATCTAACTCTTATCTTAAATCCTCTGTTTCTTTTGAACAGATAGTAATAATAACAATTATTTTTATTGTTGTTGTGATCAGGTCCTGATTTATAAATAGACAGACTTGGCATTTGCCCAGGGCGACAATTTTTTTAGGATTTTAAAAATAATATTTATCACAATTGAATTATAAAACTAAATATATTTCAATATTTTAGGACGCTTTGGTTTTACTAATATTTATTAAATATTATGATCATGAAACAGCCTCCGATGCAACGAGAAAATCCATGAAAAAATTTGTAAAATAAAATTAAATGCTAAATCAATTTTAAGAAAATGAATTTTAAACAATGATTTTTTTTTTTTTTTTTTTTTTTTTTTTTTTTAGAAATATTGGGTTTATTTTATTTATACAATCTTTCTTCACAACGCAGATTACCTTACATACAAAGAATACATGAACAAATAAACACTTAAACAAATATTACTTTAGCTTTCAATTAATCATTAAAGTTTTCAAAACGATCAATAATAACAGGAAATTTAAAACAATCAAGTAAAACAATCAAATTTAAAAATGGAAATCTATTCAGCTTAATTTTATCATTGTATAGGTGTTTTTGAATATTTGGACGGATACATATGTTTATGAACATAATTAAATTTAACTTAGCATATGTTTTTAGATTACAAAATGTGTTAAATATTTTTGAAAATTTCAAAAATTTACTTATATTACAAATTACAAACATTTTTAGAGTTTTTAGGTAATACTGTATTTATAAATTAAATTACGATAGCAAACATGCATTTTCGTCAAACGGTAATTAGGAACTTGTGTTACGAGAAAAGATAGCTTACTCTCCTAAAGCTTAAATAATCCTATTAAAAAAAAAAAAAAAAAAAAAAAAAAAAAAAACTTTCATGCTGGTAAAAAGATCTGTTTTGCTAAGATAACACTTCGTATATGCGGTTTTCGGTATTTTGAGGTAAGAGGAGTTTGTAATAACTTATCTACATGAAAACGCAACTCCTTGCAACAGCATATTGTTTTGCTAAATGTTTTGGCGTCTTTACATTAATGTACACCTATGTTAAAGTTAGAATCTTATTTTAGGTAAAATAAATATAATAATATTATGTCTTATTTTATTGTACATAACTTAATTCTTTTTCTTGCTAAGTAGGCTTATTTTCTTTAACCTAAATGTAGATTGGTTTTATTATGAACTCTTTCAATTGAAAGTAAATAAGTTTTTAGTACACGCTCTCTAAAACAGCTGCTTATCGGACTGGTAACACGCCGAAAAGCTGCACTTTAAAGGACAAGTCCGCTAAAATTGCATAAAAGTGCATTCAAACTGCATTCAAAATGCAATTTTAGCGGCCTTGTCCTTTAAAGTCGTCATGGCAATCTATAAACAAAACCCAGACGGCATTGACCAGTCACACCAACTTTAACATGGATTTACGCATATAATTGGTCATAAAACAACAAATTTAAGCCAACACGTTTATTTATGATTATCAGAAACTTTACCAGGATTTTTCACAAAACACGGTAGCCCACTTCATCACATGACAACAAATATAAGCCAACAACTTTTCACATTTTGGTTCACATGAAAAACATTCCTTACCATGGACGAACAGCATTTAAATGCCGTAATATATCCCTTCTCATAGCCTATTTCTGCCGTGAAGTTGCTGGTAGCAGCTCCAATTCAATGTTTCTGGCTTGGATTGAAATTTCCTCGATATTATCATTTATATTTTCACAAGCTTTTCATAAATACTAGTTGGTATGCAATATCTTTTACAAACAAGGGATTCATCACTGCCTTCTAAACTGTATTAATCGTGTAATTCTCGAGACGGCGGTGGGATTCATATATTATGCATCTATACTACCACATTTGTTATTGGTACGTACGGTCATTGTTGTTTTATGATCTAGATGGCCATGACAATATAACTTAAAGAAATGACTGATTGCCTTTCATTATAATTAATTACGGTATTTTTTTTTTATTTCATATAATTTATAGAACTTTTACTAAAAAATATTGTATGCACCACGTACGCAAAAACTTTAGCGGACTCATCCAGTATTTCAGCCTCGGCTTTCGCCTCGGCCGCTATACTAGATTCGTCCGCTAAAGCGTTATTTTGCGTACTTGATACATAAATAGCTATTTTCTCTAGGTAATTCTGGTATTTTCAGCCATTTTTATATTCTTTGTTAAGATTCTAATATTAAATTATTGCAAGTTTGTATTCTTTGTAATGCTAACATAATAAAAACTATCAGTTCACCTAGTCTTATTGCATCATATTATTTGAAAAATACTAAACGAAATGGTCATATTTACTAATTATCACTTCAAAAATCAGATATTTGGTAATATATTACTGTAGTTAGGCTAAAATGAGGATATATCTTCTTAGCTTAGCTTAGCAGAACAGCTATAAGCCGGTTGTTGACCAAGAGCTAAGCTAAGTTAGAGCTAAGAGCTAAGCTAAGTTAGTTAGCTTAGCTCACATACAGTGCGGGATTTCATATGTAACTTAGTTGTGCCGACACAATATTGCACAACTATATATGAAATCCCTCACTGTATGTGAGATAAGCTAAGTTAGCTTAGATCTTGTGAGCTAACCTAAGCTAAGCTAAGTTAGCTTAGATCTTGTGAGCTAACCTAAGCTAAGCTAACTTAACTTAGCTTAGCTTAGCTCACATACAGTGAGGGATTTCATATATAATTGTGCCGGATTTCATATGTAGTTTTGTCGGCACGACTACATATGAAATCCCGCACTATATGTGAGCTAAGCTAACTTAGCTTAGCTTAGCTCACATACATAAGCTAAGTTAGCTTAGCTCTTGGTCGACAACCGGCATAAATGCCAGATGTAAAAAGGCCAGAAGTGTACAACATCGTAATATCCTGCTGTTGGATATCTGTGATTCACATTATTACCATCTATATTATCTGTATATGTATATTTTGCAATATTGTAGTATCTTATTGCCATGACTTCCCCAGTTAGCTCTTACATATGTAAACAGCCCCGAGTTCTCTCAGGAGCATAGTTTGATGCGCCTCCTGAATGCGGGTTATAACAAGAAGGCCATCATTAAAAAGGCCCTGCTGTACGGTACACGCCTAGAATAATACAGTAGACCTGCTATTTCGCTTCCAGACAATCTCATTGTAAATACGGTACTGCTTAATTGTACTTGCTTTCCGATATTGGTGTGTCACACTCAGCGACAAAAATAAAACAATAATAAAAATTATAACTGAAATAGGTAAACTGAATCATCGTCCACTCGAGACATAATATGAATTCAACAATAAATTAAGTAAAACGCACAAGATACTGTTCATGGCCTATTAAAAAATGAAAATAATTGAAATTTATCAAACGATGTTTTGAGAAAAAACATAAAAGAAATACTTTAGTTCTTGCCACCCAACGAGTATTTATATTCATAAGAAACCATTTTAATTTGTTTAAAATAGAAGGCTTTAATGTGTTTTAGGTATTTTTAATAACCCTAGCCTGAATGTTAGTTATTGGAAAATTTGTGCTAATGGATGTAGACCCTCTTGTACATAAATGATTTTTATCTTCCCTTTTTATCTCTAGTGCCTTTTTATTTCACCACTAACACGTGACGGACTATAAGCCATTTCAGGAATGACAAAGAACGGAGAAGATCCCACCGTTGTGGATTGAGAACTACCGAAGTTGTTATTATAGTAGCCGGCATACACTCCGAACTACGGTGAGTCTCTCATATGCTTCACTTAATGTACATTTTCAGAGATGATAACAGCGATCACCCATCAAGTTCTCACTAGAGCTAACTAGCATCGTTTTACCCGGTGATCAGTTTGGAAGTGGTTTGACCGCGAGTCCACCCTGACCTATCGTGATAATTACCTATGACTATTTTAGCTCTTGAATCGGTAACCAATCCAATGTGAGGATTTGTGGAATTTCTACCAATCGCAAGTGTCTATCATCATAATTTTATAGTTTTATTTTTATCTCTTTCATTTTGTCGCAACTTCGTACAATTGCTTTTTCCTATAAATTCACAAACACTGAAGCATCTTCATACCTGTACCTTCTTTGCTAAGCTAAATGAATAGCCATTAAACACAGCACTTGGGTATATACAATATATATACACAATATACATATACACAATATTGATAACACGATATTATTTTATCAATAATGTTAATCTGTCCACCGCTGTGGCTCAGGGGATGCGTCCAATCCTCTCACGCAGCGGGCCCGGGTTCTATTCCTGGCCGGGACAAGTTACCTAGGTGAGGTTTTTTCTGGGGTTTTTCCTCACCTTTGAGACAAATGTCGGGTAATTTTAGGCCCTTGTGGTCCCCAGATATCATCTTCATCCCATCCTCGCCTTGTTTGGAGTGAGTGGTGTGTCTCGTCCTATGTGTTCGTGTTGTCTCGGAGGTGGCCCCGGCATTGGGCTGATCACTCATCCGGGGAGGCCCTCCATGTCCTTGTCTGGTCAATAAAGTATGTATGTGATCCAAAGATAATCCCTCTCCCGACAGGTCGGGGCCCTGTAAGGCCCGGGCGGCTTGGGTCGCTTAAATCCTAAAAAAGGGAGAGGTGAAACTACGATAAAGAAAGAAAGAAAGAAAGAAAGAATAATGTTAATCTAATCAACTGATGAAGATAAAAACATTAAAAAGTAGCTCGTCGTGCGATTGTCTACGATGTCGATACGATCGATATATAGATTCTTTCGCTATAAACTCTCTCGCTTACAAAGGCAATAAGCGTAGTTTTATTTGTTTTCGTAGTTTTATATTATTCATTACATGTTTATGCTTAGTTATGTAAGTATTCGATAAATAGTCGCAATAAATATCACTCGAATTCCGGATTCTCCCAAGACGAATCCACTCGCAGAACTTCCTTAATCGTGAATTTATCTGTAAAATCCGGAACTCTCCTTATATTACCTATGATAATTTATGTTGCTTTGAGATTAAATTACTACTTTCGTCCATTCAGTCACGCCACGTTTGAATCGATTCTCAATTATAAAAAAGTCTCTCAATTTTGCAATGTCCTCCCGATATCCTAGGTTCAACAGAAATTTTGTTTAGATAAAGTGCAATCCAGCCTATAACTCTAGGCGCCATTTTTAGTGTCACTTCTAAATTTACAGCTGAAATGTTGCTTTGTTTTTATATAAAACCATCTCGAATTTATTAGCCTACGCAGAGGCATTTTTCTTTTCTTATGGAGCAATCCAGAAGTGATGGGTAAGTCGCCGCCACTAAAGTCGTTTCCTTTGATATGATAATGCCAAGGAAGTTGTGAAGAGTTGTTTCACAATGATACTCCTAGCTTCTTCCTACACGAGAACGGAATATGCAAATACTTAAAATAAGGAATGCAACCAAAACGTTATTGAAATGACTCTGTTGATACTTCATTCCTTCCTGTAGTAAATGAGCCTAGCAACAAGCAGAACATAGGATATACCAAATAGTTCTGCATGTATTTCCAACTATGCACTGTATATTTATGCCCTTATTCTTTCGGACTCTTAAGAAGGTTGGAGTTAGAATGGTTAACTCCATTTTAGGTGGCAGAATAAAGGCTTATTCCGACGAATAATACTAGTAAAATATTCTGAAATTTGCATTAAAGTCAAGGCATAAAACTTTTCAGTCTTGCATTATTACAGAAAGTGTCTTAAGAATTTCGCTTTGATTATAAATGGGAAAGTATATAGGTCGAATTCTCATATAGGGATTTTCTCCTTTCGAACTTTTAGAAGTTATTATGTTTATTTCTGGTTTACTTTGTCATTAAGCGTTTAATATAATTAAATTCTTATATTGTAGCGTATGACTACTGTTATGTCTTTCATTATCGGATCTCAAAACTAAATAAATAAATAAATAAACAAGTTATTCAATAAACAAGCATCGCCAATAATAATAATTACATAATAGTGAGAATAAACAGTAGTGCTACATAAATAATAATCAATAGGGCTACTATTCTATAGTAGTCTAGGCTTTGAATGTATTAGCCTATGTAAATTGTTAGTTACCATAAGCCTATCTCTTGAAATTCTGATGAAAAGTGTACTTAACTGCGATAAAACGGGAGCTTTGTTCAGAGGAAAACTTCCAAAACTATGACATAACTGTAGTCTATCTATCATGCATGGAGTTTCATACCGAACTTAGTTCAAGAACATCAATAAAAAAAGTAACTGGCAAAATTCCATTCACTCTGACTTGGATACAGCTGAGAAACTAAGTGATAGATTGTATAAAGTTAAAAAATGCTGGCCCAGGTTACATTATTTGCAATTAAATCTCTTTTAGTGGGTTAAGATTAAATTAAATAAGCTTAAAAAGTTAGAACTTGCAATAAACTGAAATTGGATTTATGTATTTCGCTAATAACTCTAGTGCTAGATTTTGTTATAAAACCATAAATTGCAAACATGCAAATCGGAATTGAAGTATGTAGTTTAAAAGAATAAGTAAACTTTAAAAAACTAGGCCTACTCTTTACCTATCTAGATGAAAGCTAATGCCTGGCGTTATAAAAAAAACGTATCAAACAAAAAGATTTTTTTTATTTTGTTGTTAGGAGGTGCAACAACATTTTTAATATTTGTGAAAATATAGCTTTTCAGTTGAAAAAGAAAAATTTCCATTTGTACACCTTTGTCCTATTTTGCCCATTAATGAACTTGACCTACATTTTCTATCACAATATTTATTTTTATGTAGTAGTTATTGCATCCATAAGGTAGTGATACAGATATGAATTTTTAAATTGACGATAGTTTTTGGCTAGGTCGACATCCGGAAGTCTCACCATAGCAACGACCTTAGAAATGTGTGATGAGAGGTAGTGCTACCGAATGCAGCGCATTAATTGGCTGATTTCAAAGATTCTTACCGTATTACCTAACCATTGAATAAATAGGCCTCCGTGTATTAACTTATATATCTAATTCAATTCAACTAGACAACCACCAATATTGTAAATGCAGCTTTGTTTTATATTTTCTGATTGTGTTGATCTTTGTCATCTGATATAAAGATACAAAATAATGAACATTTAACGCAACGTTAGATAGTAGAGAAACATAAAGCTCCTTTTGAAATGCACATAAGATAGAATCTTTAATCTCTTTCTTAAGCAGTAATTATTTCCAAGCAGTTTGCATAATATAAAGTCCTATACATCTCCTTCATTTCGCCTCAATTTTCTGGGTAATCAACTGTAGTAAGGGCAATAATAACACGGACGATTGTTTCTAAAGAAACAGTTAATTGTTTGAATTCTTGCTTTCTGAATCGTGCTCAGATCCGAGAGGCAGTACATACTAAAAATAACTCGAGGATGGATGGAAATGTTCTCTCCCAAGCTCTTTCACTATTCTTTTCCTCTCCACCTGTCAACATATTTTTCTCTTCTTCATCCCTTTCTCTTGCATCTTCTACTTTTACTTTATGTGTTATTGTCTCTTTTAAGCTCGCTCCAAGATGGCGGGCTCTACCAGGGAAAGCCAAGATAGCTTTTTTTTCTCCTCTCTTTTCTTAGAGGAAGAACTCTTTCCATCAACATAAAAGATAAAACAAATTCTTCATCGCTGCAGACGCGTAACACCTGTTCACTGACATCATCGGGAAAGATGTTTCATCTTTATAATGGCCATTCGATTGCTTCAGACAATATTTTCTTGCTAAGTTGCGTGACAGGTTCGTATAACACTCTCTAATACACACTATTTTATGGTCCCAGAGACTTAATAAACACCAAGCTCTCTTGTTGTTTCTTTATTCTGCGACAATAATCTATACATAACCCCTCCGCTGTTTTATTGCCCAGTGTTAATTTGTCTCTGCTCCCTGTACAGCAGTAGGTCTATGTTGCAACATGTTTACCAAGCTTAAATTTCTGTGGCCTTCTTACATTTCTCTTTACTGTGCTATTTGACATAAGTTATATCATGGGACAACGCAAATTGCTGAATTTCGTTTTCTTGTGTCAGATGTATTAATGTTTGTCGTTCTAGGCCTAGCCTAGTGTATTCGAAAAAGATAAAGTGACGGATCTTTAAATAGAAGTTATTAAAAGGAAACAAACTTAGTTCTATATTTCTATTACATTAATATTGCCAACATTCAATGGTTAGAACACTTGTCATTCCAAGAGGTGTTAGCCGAGATGGTAGCACTTGGACTCGCATTCGGGAGGTACCGCGTTCATAGGCGTACCGAGGGGGGGGGGGTTTGGGGATTTGAACCCCCCCCCCCATTGATTAAAAAAAGGAAAATTGTATAATTTTTTAAAGTCTGCCCATAAATTACTTAATACGAGTATAAAGCGTGGGAAGCTTAAAACTCGTTATTTTGCGTCTTAATTTTTAAAATTTTCCGGGGGAGGACCCCGGAAGCTTAAAACTCGTTATTTTGCGTCTTAGTTTTTAAAATCTTCCGGGAGATTCCCGGAAGCTTAAAACTCGTTATTTTGTGTCTTGATTTTTTAAATTTTCCGGGGGTGGACCCCCGGAAGCTTAAAACTCGTTATTTTGCATCTTAATTTTTAAAATTTTCCGGGGGAGGACCCCCGGACCCCCCTCTTCCTGGATGTTATAACCCCCCCCCATATGGTCGGCCTGGTTACGCCTATGACCGCGTTCATACCCCATGGCCGGACAATTGGACTTGGGTTTTCTTCATGGTTTCTCCAGCCGTAAAGGAAAATGTCGAATTGGTTCTTTACTAACCGTGACTCCTGACCGCCATTTCATCCTGTATCATAGTTTTTCAAATTGAGTGATGAGCTTATCGGAAACACTTCACGTCAACAACAATAAACAGATGCACATCAGCAGGTACATGGCTTACCCTGGTATAAATACGACTTGTACAGAATCTGACTCGTGATATGACCTCGCTGTTCGAAAGAGTATAATCAAAGCTAAATTAAAAAGGAAACACTTGCCATAAGCGCAGGACTTTGCGGATTCAGTTCCGACTCTCTTGATGGATCTTCGGAAGTAAAAAAGAAAACCTGTCACCACTACAAGCCTTAAGACAATTAAATAACTT
The DNA here is from genome assembly GCA_964059195.1 of Ectobius pallidus. NCBI lineage: Eukaryota > Metazoa > Arthropoda > Insecta > Blattodea > Ectobiidae > Ectobius > Ectobius pallidus. Next base: position 94,192,479 of record CAXKWD010000007.1, read on the forward strand.
TAACTTCGGCATGATTAATGAAGTCTCTTTAATGGCGGAGAACAGCCTAACCTGAAACCCCAAATCATACCCTATACATATTATGCCTTACTGTCTAAATTATGAATGTCTTTTTTTATGAAGAAATATTTAAGGGGCATTTGCTTCATGTTTTCTTTCGAAGAGAATTATATTAACATTAATAACTATTTTGGCAGCTTCCACGTTCTTTACGACAAATTTGGGGACCAGATTCGTTCTCTGGATTTTTTCCATGGGTAGGGAATTCTGAGCTAGGTAAACAAAATGTTAACCATGTAATTTAGTACCTACCAGTGATTACGAACACTGAAGAAGCATTTGAATGACTTCATAGGTTGAAATGCACCAGAAGCTTATAGACCTAACCCCACTGGAAAACAATTTTCTTTCTGGTGTAAATCAGAACTTAAATTACCAGAATGTTACAATCGAGCGAAGACCAAACACTGAAACGGCGATTCATACGTATACACAATCATGTCCCGAGGGAAATACAAGCTTTAACAGGAAATCATAATCTAAGATCTGAAGGAGTAGCTTACGGTTCAAAGTTGAAAATAAACTCTCACTCACCCTCCAGTAGACTGGAGTGCTGGAGGGTGTTATTGCTTCGCATCATTTACAAATTCCCGATAGTTTCTCGTAAACTTAGTCAGGATGGGAGGAGCAGGGAGAGGTTGAGAGATTGAGGAATTGGGAAAGAGGAAGACGAGGGGGAAAAAAAAACACTGTGGATTGTAGGAAGCGTGCAATCCAAGGGTGGACTAATGAGGACCTGATCCTCTGAAGAGTTTATGAAAGCGACTGCTGACATCGTACAGCGGGTAATATTACAGATGAGAATACACTTTTTCGATAAGTCTGAAGAATTTAGAATAAAAGCAGTTCAGGCAAAAACCGTAATCACGTGCACAACTATTGAAGTGCAAATAATTATTTCTGTCCTAAGTATATTTTCGCTTCATCCATCGTCATTACTTATCATCGAATTTCAGAATAATAAATTATTACAACATAGTAAAAATTCCTAAAACTGAGAACTCTTCAACAAAGTAGAACTTGATTCATTTCTTTCATAAGTTACAATTAAACGTGTGCTATTTTTTCGCCCTTCGCACCTTTCGCCAATGAAAAAAGTAATTTAGTTAACAATTAATCACGCCAACTTTCCTATACAATAGTAGGCCTATAGGCCTATAGATTATAGTCGGCGTGGAAATATTTTAGACATTGGATTGGTAGTAGGTATTGTCCCAAAGATATAGGCTATAATAATAGTTCCGCAACGGAAGAGAAGAAACTTGAGCCAATGAGTTCGCTGCTTCGCCATATTGCGATCACCTGCGTTCGTACGAGAGGAACTAAAGTGGGCGTGGCATTTAAACAAGAAATATTTTTTTAAAACTGTTTTAATTGGAAAACTGCATAACGACGAGCTTCATGACCTGCACTCTTCACCATATGTAGTAAGGGTAATTAAATCACGGAGGATGAAATGACCTGCACATGTTGCGCGCATGGGGAGGAAAGACATATCTCAAAAGTATTGACTGGGAGACCCGAAGGGAAAAGACTACGTGGAAGACCTAGACGTAGGTGGGAGGACAATATTAGGATAGATTTAAGGGAAGTAGGATTTGCAAGGGATGATTGGATAGAGTTAGCACAGAATAGAGATGAATGGCGGGCTCAGGTAAGCGCGGCAATGAACCTTCGTGTTCCATAAAATGGATAATATTCCTTTAACTTCCTGAGGAATTTTCTATTGCCATTGAGTTGAGCGTTTTAATTGGAATTTCAAAATGCAGTATGAAGCTAGTACTCTTATTTACATACAGACAATTGTTACCAATGTACAATTCTTACACATTAGTCTACAAATAATGTTTAAATATAGCTAACGAAATGAACGCGAATCAGTATCACACTCTCGCATATTACATGCATTATTTTCTAGAAATGCCCTGTTCACAAGTATGTAAGCACCAGGTGGTAATTTTTTTTTTTTTAATGTCTAGCTTACAGCATTTTCTGCTAGAAGTTTCTTCTCCACAAGATAATCTATTATTTCAGTGTTACTTCTAATTATTTTATTCTGTCTCTTCACTTTCTGTTGCCTCACCTTAATTTTTTTCTTTGGACTATTGAAACTTTTATTACGTTCATTTAATTTATGTTCTAACATTCTTTAACGAGGTGTGAGTTCAGTGTTATTCAATACATCACTGCACAGTTTTCAGACAACTGCACTGTTTGCTGCAAAGGTGCATTGTGTTCTAATGATTTATCATCGTTGCTTGTATTTTTTGTTTGTTCTATTGCACTGGTTATATGTGTTCAATATTTTGGAGGTTTTCGAGAAATTTTCGAATTGGTTTGCAAATATTTAGGGAATGACGGAAATACAGAAGGAATTACTCCATTTCTCCCTTGTAATCCGTATCTTCAGGTCGAAAATTCCCTGAGCAGACTGCTGAGTATTTCGTTGGCTGCCATCCTTTTCTTCTTTCTGCCTTTATCATCCTTCCCTTATATGTCTTCTCGTTTCTTTCAGAAACTTGGAAATTACATTGAAAATAACTGAATTAAATTACATTAGTTTAAAAGTGACTGTATTTTTTAATGTCTTTGCTCGTCAGGAATAAAAATGTGCTAACCATGGCAGATCTGGAGTTTATCCTAGAATATGTAGAATAACTAACAATAAAAGGAACTAACCCATAATTTAAAGAAAGATAAAAAATCTGGCAACGGGTTGCATTATTCGTAATTATAGTGGTAGTCTATTTTACTTACAAACGTTTTGGGCCTTTTAAGTTCTTTCTCTCGTAGCTTATTTGAAATTACATCCCCAAAGAGCACAGTGGTTCACCATTTTACTCGTACTAGAAAACTTGTAGAAAACAAGTTTCCGTAATCAACAGATACTTCTAAGCGGACACAGCTGTTGAGTGATCTCAATATGGCGCCGGCATTGCTTCCATTGCCCCTCTGCCCCGACTCAGCTTCACAGACACCTGTAGTTAAGGAAACGACATTGCCGATCTGTTACTAGAACCGGCCCTAATGATATCCATTACGACACAGATTTTCATTATAACACAGGCGAGGCGTAGATTACTATCAAACAACGATCTTGAAACCTTGAAAGCAGCAATGGGAGCAGCAAATGAAACTGCGTAATAAACAACTTGAATTAAAATAAAGTCAGTTCTGTAATTAATTTTAATATTGTACTAAATTAAGTTCATTGCCTCATTTCATGTGTTTTTAATGCGCTATGTTTCACGATAAAGCGTCAAGAGACGCTGTGTGCTCTGCATGCCTTGTACCCTGCCATCTATAGGAAAGGACCAGAATTACTTAGAGCTTTTGCTCGAGAGTCGTTTGCTTGATCAATTACGATATATTCTAAAAATATAAAACTTGAACATTTAGGCCTAATTATGGTCGAACAAACACAGTCGTATGCAGCTTGCATATAATGGTAATTGAGATACTCGTATGACAATAATTGTCATACGAGTATCTCAATTTCTTGCGAAAATGAGATCTATGCATTATTGAGCTCGGCTAGTCTTTATCTTTCGTAGAATAAAAGTTGCTATTAATAGACGTAATACAGAAACCTTAGAGAATAACGTCGGAAGTTCTCAGTAAAAAATGTTACTTCTATAAAGGCTTCAAAGTCAGTTATCTCAAAAGCAAGTTTCATGCCATTGGCTCTTTTAGAACCAAGCCACAGAATTTTATTTTTTGAAACCCGCTATGCTCGTGTCATAAAAACTTACTCGTGTCTTAATAAATTTCTTTATTGGCTCGTTCCATAATATACAATTCTTCAACGATCTACACTAGTACTTCTATCGTCTCAAAGAAACTTCCCCGTATTCAACTCAACTGACCTCTATCGGTACTAATAATAATCACGTACCATTCTCGTACTTTTAAAGAAAACTCATTGTCTTCGAATTATGCTTGAGCTTTTATTTTTGTTTTGTATTTTCCTCATTATGACGTACAGTTTTGTACAACGATAATATTGAAAATATAAATATTCCTATTTCTTTGAAAAAAGCCATGTACTGGTTTTCTGCAATGTTTATAACAGGCCTATGGGGTACTAGTAAAGTGTGAGGTAGCCTATATAACTTATACATATCGTTGCTACAGTTTTAGTTCTTCAATAGCGAAATGTATTTAGCTTTATAAAAACATACATACATCCTGAGGTTTCCCTCAATACAGAGGCTGTCCTCCAACCAAACAAAAGAAAAGCTTTATAAAAACGGTATAATAAATCAAAGAAAGCACGCGATGGCATGTTTGATGAAAATAATGTCGCGCATGAGCTGATAGCTGGAATAAATCCCAATGGTATCGTTGATATTGTAAAATTACTCATCTTACAACCATTTGAAGAATCGGCTACGGAGACATGCTACTCTTTCAACCCAATTCTCGAAGGAAACTTTTTTGTTCTAAACGCTCAAAGTTACTGAACCATTAAAAGAAGAATAGGTTTCTGTCAGTGGCTCTACTTTTTCTTTGCCGCCAACAGGAACCGATGAAGATTTTCCCCCTAACCGTGATGTTACTGTAATATTCTTTCTTCAGCGGGACAATAGTATGTTCCACATTTAAGACTTTATTAGGAATGCAAATACCGGGTTTCAACACATCCCCAATTAGCCTCTATATTGATGTAGATAATGTATTCATATAATACCAGACTGATATTCTATCTGCCGTTGTGAATCGCACTCTGCCTAGCTTAGTTAGTAGAGCATCGACATGGAAAGCTCTGATTCCAGAGTTTGGAGAATTTTTCTCATAAAATATTCTCATAGCCTTCTTATTATTTTTTTCAAGCGTTTGACCCGAACAAGAGCACACGTACGGTTCCTGCTGGCCAGATAGAATAATATTAATTACATTATAGGCCTATGCATATTACGAATGGATAATAGGAGTGAACAAGACTATTAGTAAAGTATGTTGTGACAATTAAAAAAAATAGCTGGATATCGGTGACAAAATCCTATTCTTTATGTCTTTACTAGTAAGTTTAGGGTAAGTAGCCTACAAAATATGCATTGGCACATTCAGGAATTTTGTACGCAACATCAAGAAATGATAATTGAAATTAATTTCATAAAATGGTTTGTAATAACATTTTAACTGATCTACTATATTTATTAATGTTGTAGTTTGATAATAACAGTTATTCGTGAATGAAGTTGAATTCACTTATTGCTTTACAACACTATGTTTGACGCACGTATTCAACGAAAGTACTTAGGTTGCTATAAAGCGAATCGTGCGCCAGTGAACCGAGTTTTCAGTCGAAGCTAAGATTCAGGCTTAATCTTCCCATGATATTCCTGTGGTATAGTAGCTGCTTAGCGGGTTGTATTGCATACGAGACCATGGCAGTGACTTATGGAATTCAGGCTAGAAAACGACTTAGCCGCCATTAAAAGTGAATTTATATTCACAAATGCATCATGCTGCCTTCATAAAGATAATCTAAAACAAAATATATTAAAAACGAAAATCATGTAGCAGAACAACTGGGTCATCTACTAGGTAGGCCTATTTCCCCTTAATGGTGTAGTTGGCAATACTAAAGGCATGAGGTCAGCCGGCCTGTTCTCATTACCGACTATTGGGTTTATTGTTCTTAATAACAAGCTCAGTACTCCCCCTTTTAGACATTCTTATCCATAAGAAAAAAAAAGTTCCAGGGATTTTTTCTTTCTTATTTGAATTATTTTTAGCTGAAGAATGGAAATTATCCTGAAGAATGTTTCTCTTGTTTGCTTTGAAATATTTACGTTTTTATCTTTTACTATTTTAACTTACAAGATCACATATGCTCTAAGGCATTATGCATTAGCTAACGCCTCCCCCAAAAAAGACCGGATAAAAGTTTCAGGCGTGTTTAACCACGAACTGTAGGCCTATTGTAGTCACAGCCACGAGTCATGAACCACGAGTTTCGCCACGAGATCATGAAGTGTGGAGTCCCCACCAAGAATTGAACCTAATAAAATTCTCGCATCGGAAGCACGAACTCTAGAATTGACTAACCGACGATCTAGGATTCAACCCAGGCTTAAAGATTCAGTAATGCTCACAACTGGACCGCGAACGATATCTCATCGTCTTTGCTGTTATTATTTCGCATAGGCCTACTGAAGAGAAACCTCTGGAAGTTCAAGGTGGGAAGGATTGTTTTATTAAAATAATGTCTCAGCTGCAGGAGAGATTCATTTTAACTGTCCAATTAGCATTTAAGAAATAAAATTATTCACGGATGTGGGACTTTCTACATTTTATGATAGAATTAGCCCGGAGAAGAGGAATTCTAATTACATCCTCTCCTAGAATGAATGTAAAATAAGGAATCCCAATCTGTATTAAAACTTAATAAGAGACTAATTATAAGCGCTGCGCTATATTGAGTCAGAACATAAATTTTATCATACTACCGTTCGTAGTGATTAAACTGCTACTCTCTCCAAATTAATTTTACAATTCCCTTTCGAAAGGAATCGATAGTTAGGTTAGAAGGTCCACATCCCAAGAGGAGAAGCGTGTCTCTTTAGACTACTAAACTACCCTCTAAATGTGTCTTCATTACTCCAAGTTGAGTGTTGTATTACCCAAGGCAACGCCAATGCCATTTTACTTTACCTATTCTACTAACCGATGTCCCTTAATCTCTCCTACCGACCACCACCCTCTACAAATCCAGCATTCACCCCTCAGTCCCTCCGGTTTCACCCTTTGCATGGAGCTTGCATATAACAGAGGCATCGATCGATTTAATTGCTTTACCATCTTTGCTTTCCTAGTGACGTCATTTTCCTTGAGTGCGATGCTTTCCTTAAAGTCCCACCGTGATATTTTCGCTTTTGTTTATAGGCTTATGAAATCATGGTACTTGACTAGGTCCTGTGGAGCTGTAGGAACATCGTGTACCAATTTTTAGTAACATAATCTATGTGGTTATGTTATTTCAACATGTTCTCGATGAGGGAGCAACCCTAAAGAGGATGTCAGTTAACATGTTTTATTTGTTACCATCCTTAATACAACAATAGTATAACAACGCTCATAAAATGAAGAGGAGGGATGCAAGAACTTGTACCAAAGAAATAGCCTACATAACACGAGGACTGTAGGTATGAGGTCCATTGATAGGCTTTCGCTCTTCTTACTGTCGCCCGGTCTCATCGACAGGGGTTAAATATACAATAAACCCGGGTTTGTTAACTTCGGGCTAAAATTTTAACTCGTTCTTGTGACTAACACGTTTCACCATGCTTTTTTCGGCCGAGGGTTAACTAACACCATTTTAACACTCACAGGAAATAGAAACAGTTGCAAACCAGAAGGAAGTGGTAAAAAATTCGTTTTTATGAATGCACTTCATTACGCGGTTCTTTTGTTTTCTTTAATGGTGAATGGCGTCAATCACGAAAACGGAATAGGCTACATTAAAAAGAGAAATCTATGGACAAACTGATCAATATTTGAAAAAAGGATGTACTAATTCCGCTTGTGTCTAAATGCAAGTCAATAATAGAGTGCAAAGATACAATAAAAGAGAAGGATGATGCTTGGGAAAAATTACGAAGTAGTTTAATAGCAGTAACATGGTCCAGTGTGTGATTATATCTTTTCCTTTAGTTCAATAATTATATTTGTCTGCAATCATTACAGTATTAATCTCTTTTCACACATGCTTCTTTATTTTGTCTTCTTCTTTCAATTGTCACTTATATATCGAAAATGTTTATTAGCACTTTTAGATTATAGACACCAAGTTCGATATTATCAGCTGTTTTACTTCGAAGATCACTGAACCCTTTCTAGCAGGAAAATCAATATTTTCTTTTGTAATTTCTGTTTCCTTAAGGTAAGTCAGCCGTGATAACTTCAATACAAAGCAACTCTCCGTAGAACAGAGATGAAACTTATTGGAAAAAATATGCGTGTGAAATATAATTAATAAAAATTAAACAAGATACTGAAAATCTTAATTAGGAAACTGCTCGTGAAAAAAATACGCTATTACAGGAGGATATAAAATTAGTATGACAGTTAATAGAAACAGAATATTTTCCTACTTACTATTTACTTTTTAAATAGTATCCCGGACAGAAGCACTGCATGTAAATTTGTAATTAATTTTAAGTAAATAAGCTAAGTGTTAAATAAATATCCAAGAAGACATTAAAGCATGCTTTCTGAGAAGATTGATGAAAGAGGAGGGATTCGAACAGTATCAGAATCGAATTAGGTTGGATTCACGTAAGAGGAATTTGTCCGTATAGGCCTAGGCCTAAATTCATTGCCGCACATAAGGGCGACCGTTACCCAGAATCATTGCGTGACCTGCCGAGAAAAGGAGCTCTCGGCACCCGGTGAAAATGACAGATCGCCTACCGCTCTGCATTTTTTAGCTTATTATTATTATTGATTATTATTCATAATCTCTTTCCGGTACTATAGGGAAATATAGCAATTCTACATTAAATGCTTGATTTACAGCAGCCATTTTTAGTCCCGAGTTTGGCTTTTAACCCAAGGTTAACTTAACCCAGGCATAACCCTGCGTTAGAACTACCTTTTGTCGATGAAACAATTTTCGTCAAATCAAGAGTTTGGAACGGGTAAACCGAGGTAAATTCTTAACCCCTATCGATGAAACCGGTGATGTGAATATGGCCGAGGCGGCCATGTCGCGATTCGCATTCGGGATGTCTCGTGGTTCAAGTTCGGTGGCCGGTCAATTGGACTGTAGTTTTTCAGGATTTTTACCACTACCAAATGCGAATGCCTGATTAGAATTTACTTTCCATCCATTCGAATTTTCCCCAATGTCGTCCTTTGTGTTTGTGTTCTCCTAGGAGAGGCCTTGCATCGAATTGATTCCTCACTAGGGAGTCCCTCTACATCCTGCCAAGTGTTGATCCAGAGTTTATACCCTCCCCTACAGGAATGACTGGAATGAGTCATTAAGCACTTTGGAAGGGAAGTAAACCAACCACGGAAACACCCTATATTAGTTTCGTTATTTGAACTGATGTTTAATCTACTTAATACTTTGTCTAAAATCTTCAGAATGATTCGGGTTTGAATGAAGCAGATTAAGAATAGGAAAGTTGCATTACTCTTTACAATTACCAAGTATTACGTGATTTTAACGAAGGGTCTCTCCCTTCCCCTAACCAAATTTGAATGAGAAGTTGAACGCAGAGTAGACAGAGAAGACAAACACCGAGGCTTGCCTTGGTAAATAAATTAATGGTGCAGAATTGGGCGTAGAAGGTTAGACTTGTATATTTGACATCAAACACGTTTTCCAACATGACAACATTAACAACACAAATGATATTTGGAAATAAATAACGAAGAATTAACACTTTTGCTGAATAATTCGCCCAATTCCTTTTCTTCAAATTATTGCCATAATGTTGTTTGTTGGTTATTGTATTCTAACTACGTTTGTGTACCCGTGAAAGACTTTTAAAATGTATTATTATTATTATTATTATTATTATCATTATCATTATTATTATTATTATTATTATTATTATTATTATTACGCAGCTGTGAATCTATAGACATATGATCGTCACATTTATTCACACATAATATCATCGACCCGGGCCAGAATCGAACTTGGGAACAGAGAATCAGTGTCTAACTGTTCCATAACCGACTGTTGCAATATTATTTATAGTAATAATAATAAATTGTAATAATAGGAAATAATAATAGCCTAATAAAACAGACTTGTGGACATAGTCATACTCTATTGTTAAAAAGTAGAATATAGCCTATTATGAAATTCTTCCTTTAAGCCTACCACCTCTATGGAAGAAAAATATATTTACGTTTTATTTTGTTTGTCTTCAATTCAATTCAAACTTAATGTTATCAGGTTCTTTAAAAATCTCATTTTCATATTGCATAACTATGTTAAACCAATGATCAATTGCCCTAATATTTAAATCGCTTATTTAAAACAAACACAAGATACCTGTGTATTTTTTATGGATAGTTGACCTTTCTTGTCTTTCGTTCTTTTTAAAACTTCCAGTAGGCCTACAGCAGTGAAAAACTGCAGTCTGTCGGTTGCAATTTCTCATGATAGAATTTAAGTAGATTCATAATTTATTTCAATTCTCAAATAGTATTGCTATTAGAGTTTCGCAAGCTATGCCATAAAGTTTTAAAATCAATGCGGTAGGGATAGACGTACTAAGTATGATGATCTCATTACTCCGCTTGGTATGCGGTTAGTTAATTGTGTCAGATGTTTTTAAATTTATTCCTGGGCATTCATTAAGTACCGTCTGAACCAAAATAACGGAAATAGCAGTGAAAGTGTAAATGATGCTAAAACTGAAGTTGGTTACAATGCTAATACACTAGTCAAAAGAGTTAGAGGAAGACTTCTTGAACGTTAATTATTTCATAAACGGTTTTGTTTTAAGAGAAAACAAAAGTACGTTTTAGTACACCAACCTTTCATTGTAAGGCAATTAAGTAAAATGTCATTTACGTTCCACTTAAAATTTCAAATTAAAAATGCAATTGTGGGGGATGGTGATAAACCAAACTGAAAAGTCATTTCAATGAGACACTATTTCTTGGGGAAACACTCATTTAGAACTGACCACCATTTGCCACTAATATTACCAAACACTTTTCTGATAAGCCTGCTGATGTCCCTTTCAGGAAAGTTATCCTATTCCTTATAAGGGCCACTTTCAGTTCCTGTAGAATCTGAGGGGCTCTTGGGCGGTTACGGACTCTTCTATCCAAGATATCCCGTATGTGTTCGGGTTTGAATTTGGGCTGTTGTCCGGATGTCGAGAAACATGCGTTTGAAATGTGGACCTTTCACGTTTGGCTACTTTGGTTTGTTTGCTTTGTTTCTTCTTCATTTATGGTCGCACGGAAAATTTGTTTCGTCGATGTATGTAAACAAACCGTGGACTGCTATTCTATATCCCATTCTAGTTTGATCCTAGTCAAAACAAAGGGGAGGAGAACTCACAGAGAGTTCGCGGAAAATTCGCATCATGTGACAAAACGTGATTGGTTAATGTCATTAGCATGCGCCATTAGCAGGGAGTGGCTAAGGAGTGTTCATAAGTTCATGCAACAATAATATCAACATTTACACGTGAAATAACAAACTCTCACTGGCATCGTCATCATTATAGTATATCAATTAGCAAACAAAACAAAGGATTCATTGTTCACCACGACCCTGCGGGTCAGTTATACTGAGAATAAACAAACTAACATAAACACTGTGAACACGTGCGTTCTCATATGACAGCCACGCCTCTTTGTTTTGAATAGGATCGTTCTTAAATGGGATAGAGAATAGTGTGCAACATAGTACCTACCTGAAACTGTGGAATGTTTTCTGATTTTCGCAATGAAAATAGTTTCCTCTAATTGTTTAACTAGTGTATCAATCACAGGCTTTAAATGATAATATTGACAGTTATTGATAAAGTATCTGACCTTACAAAAAGACTGGATGCCAAAATAGAGTTTCTAAGGAAATAAATAGACATTCCTAAGGCTCGGAAGTTAATGCTGTATCAGAAAACAAATATGCTTGCAAAAAAGCTCTAAAATGTGTAAAATACGCTCCGGAACCAGTGAAGTACATATGCTCTATGATTTAAGCAATTTTAATACTCTTCATTATGATATGCATAATATTTTATAATCTCTAAGAAATATTCTGTTAAAATGTTACAAATTAATAAAATATACACATATTTTAATATCAAGCAAATATGATACATTAAAACTAACAATGTATGCAACAATATGCAAAATACTGAGGAGGTGGCCGATATGTTAACGTCTTTAAGCTCGCATTCTGGAGGTCCCAGGTTCAATTCCCGTGGCCGGCCAATTTGACTTAGATCTTTTCATGGTTTTCCCAGTCAGGCAAATGCCGAATTGGATATTTACTCGTTATTACATCCTATAAGATATAGATTTAAATTAATATCACTTGAAATTTACTGCATAAAATACACTAACAATAGGAAACAATTGACAAGCAATAGTTTCATGGCCTTACTTTATAGACACAGATCCCGAATTCCTGATCGAAGCTATAAGGAGTAGCCTATAAATACAGCTAAATTTAAAAAAAATGTAAAATGATACCATCAGTTTTCTGTCATTTCTTTCATGTCATGTACATATTATAACACCAGCATTTAAGCCTTAATAGAGTGCATAATTAAAAACATTAATGTGATAGGTTTAGTATTTAGGGACCACCTCAAATTCTTATACCAAGTATAGTGTGTATTGAAACGATGAGAAACATAGTTCGTACGTAAATGAATATAATTAATATACCTCCAAGAAAAATTAAGAATGGAACATATCAAAATCAAAATATTGTAATATAATAATATTGACTGTGCTTACGTGTAAAATCTTCACATGTGAGTGGCGATTTTTCGCGGGGGGGGGGGGTTAAATTAGTTGTAGTTTTATCAGGAAATCAGGTAGAACGTGAGTTTGTGATAGACTGGGGAATATCCATCCCTCAGTACCATTAATTGGGATCAGGCAGTGGTTGGATGTGGTCATTAGGGGTTGTTGATGAATATCGGAAGTGAGGCGACGTTATCAAATGTCAGATTGGATGTCATACATCAGTGCAGTGCCGCTGCGCTGTTGTTACAATTTGCATTATCGCCTCTCCGCATCACCAATCTACGTCAGGCCATGTATCGCTCCGATCATGATTTGACAGTTGAGTGAATGATGCACTTTTAAGTATTTTGATTGATTTGTGTCCACCAAAATTGCATTTCGAATATTTTGTCTCGAATTTACGATTCAGAATACACATTTGATTTAATTTTTTCAAATCCTTCAACGGATAATACATATTCAAAATCATTTGATCTAAACGGAAATCTAGTATGGAAACATCTTATTTTAAATTGTAAAGCAAATAATACTAATGCATTAGTAACTCTGAATGAGGGCAGAGGATACGATTCCGTGGAAGTAGCGCACGTGGGAGGAGCGCACAGTGGTATTTGCGCACAGATAAAGAGCGGACGTGGACCTAAAGCGTTTTGCAGATGAGAAGCCGTTTCTTCCTTCTCCTGCTTAGATACGCGGTCCAATCAGAGACGGCGAGACGGAGGGAAGACCCTTACTGCTAGCGGTACCTCATTAGCTCGTACACGTGATTGGCGATGAAGGAATTGGCTTCTCATTTGAAAAATACTGTAGTGCTTATCTGCAGTGATTGACACAGTTGCCGTCATATGTTGCTAAATTTGACTAAGTTGACTTCTTTTCACTATTGCTGAAAAAAATGACGAGGCTGTGGCTAACTAAAACAACCTAAGTGTATTACCTACATTTGTCCAATCCCAAGTCTGGAAACAAAAAGCGAGATGGAAGATTGACACGTTTTGTTTATTATTAATTTTAACAACCTTTAAAGATACTGCTGGTAATCAGTTTCTTAAAAGAAAGCCGTGTTTAAATTCCCCCTTACCCATTCCTTTCGGTTCGATGCACATCTCAATCAAAATTGTGCGCAGAACTCACGCTGGTTTCATCGCCAAACCTGTCCTGCGCACTAGATCCACGGAATCGGGCTGTGCGTTACTCCCACGTGCGCTATAGTACCACTGCTGTGTCCGAATGACTCAGACCGACTCACACTGTAAGTACTGCTGGGACAAATAACATGAAATTAATTGCAAAGAAGATAGTTAACTTTTATTTGAACATATAGTTAACTGGGATTGCATTATCTGGATTTTTATGTTGTTTACCCAGACAATTAATTCCGCTGCAGTTAATTCTTATAACAATTATGTGGATAATGACAAATAACTGGATAAAATGACGTCATTATCCAGTTATCTGCATAACTGTTGTTCGGTTAACTGGACAAGAGATAATGGTTATTTGAACAGTAATTTGCTCAGTTATGCCGTTAACTTTTATCCGGATAATCCCAGGTCTACCTGTAAGTAGTCAGAAAATCTTTCTTTCATACAAACTCTAGGAAGTAAAAGGGCGCAAGAGAGCAGAGATGACCACACCGCTTCCACCATGTGCACAGGGGCAGGGAAATCCAACCTTAAATCAGTAAACAAGTTTTTGCATAAGAGCAGAAAACAGCAGTCAGGGTGTAAAATGTAAATTTTTAGATTTTGGGTCCTTCTGTTGGTACAATTCTTAAAAAACCTTCTCTGATCACAACAAACATAAAAGCAACATGGTATTTTCAGTTCGAAAAGAGTTCTACATTTTTAGAAATCCGTCAAATTCGCAACGTAAATTGAACATGCTACCTAAAGTTTTCTTGTTACTTTTCGTGACAGGAACATTAAATACGGGCAACAGAAATATTTTCTATGTTGTAGTTGGGAATTGTGTTTGTATTATGCCATGCTTTGAGCATACTGTCCGCCGGCGTGGTCTTGTGGTTAGCCTCGCTGACTACAGATCCGTCGGCCCGGGTTCGATTCCCGGTACCTCCTCGGATTTTTCTGAGGTAGGGAGGTCTGGTAGGGGTGCACTCAGCCTCGTGATTCAAACTGAGGAGCTACTTGATAGAGAAGTAGCGGCTCCGGTCAAGAAAACCACCATTAACGGCCGTGGGTGTCGGTATGCTGATCACATGCCCCCCAATCCTGCCATCTGCCTACGGGAGATGACGCAGCGGTCGGGTGGTAGGCCAAGTCCCGCCAGGGATGTAGCGCCACGGAGTTTAGTTTAGTTTAGTTTTGAGCATACTATCACAGTATTGTGAAACTGAAGTTTATAGTATGGAAAAGGTCCTTGTCTTTGGAGATCAATTGCCATAAATTACAATTTTTGAAAAGTAACGTTTCAAAGGTCGTGAAGACGTCAGTTTTTGAGCTAGAGATTTTTTATTGTTTTGGAATGTTCAGAATTATTGTGCTGAAGTTGAAAACATTCAAACCAGAAAATTTATTTTTCCGGTTTATTGTTGGGTTTCCTTGGCAAGGTTACATATGCGTTAGAGTTACATAGAAGCCATATCTCCGAAACCACGATTCCTGTATAGTGGTAAAAGGGGCACTTAGCCTATATAATAACGATACCACGTTCAGTGATCTGGAAAATCATTGCCAATTAGGCTAATTAGTGACTTTGAACAAAGGAACTGAGACCATTTCAAATAAATGGTGCAAAAATATGTTGCACAAACTTTCTTGAATATACGTGTTAAAGGCTAGCACAGAAAAAAGTAGGGACAATTAAATTTTATTTATAACTTTTTCAGAAAACTAATAAGAATCTAGAATGGAAAGCATCAGGGTAGGTCTTTATATTCAATGCTTTTACCGTGAAATAATAATAATAACAATAATAATAACAATAATAATATATTCAATGCTTTTACCGTGAAATAATAATAATAATAATAATAATAACAATAATAATAACTTGGGGTTTGCATGGTTTCCTCAATCTCAAAGGCAAAAATGCAAAATACATTGAGATATAGCCGAACAATAGAAGCAAATGCTGCACTAATGAGTTATTACAAAGAGCCTACTGGTAAATTTGGGTGGCCACGAGGTTTGATTTGAACCCAGGACCTTTTCTATATTACCCTATACCACCTCGCTCTAACTGATTTTCATGTGTTCATTACGTCTGTGGTGAATTGACTATATGTCACAACAATATCTAGATTATAGTATTCTTGTTACTATGGGCAACAAAAAAAATATTCATATTTTAATCAAAGTATATGTTCTGAAATTGGCATTTGAGTTATGTTATTTCGTTTTTATCTTGGTACCTATTAATTTTATAAAGAAAAGTATTTAACAAAAAATGTTCTCTTTAATTTTTTCCACAACTTTACTGTGGTAAGTTTTCATGTATCGCCTACTGTAATGGAGATAATCTAGAAAAATTGAAAATGGATACGAGTAAAGTACCCCCTAAGTCATTTTTACAGAGAAACGGATATAGTCATTTCATTAGTCATAGATATTTTTACAGAGAAACGGATATAGTCATTTCATTAGTCATAGATAACAGTTTCTAATTTTAAATTTTTATTAAAATCGTTAGAGCAAATTTTTCAAAAATCAAATTTTTTAAAAAGTTTTCATGAAAAGTCCCCTTAATATTTCAGTTATAAAACCCAAATTCTGGGCGGTTCGATAAAATTTCGAAAAAGTCCTTTATTCAAAAAATGAAGTAAATACATTGGACCGTTTATCCGATGTGCTTGTCCACAGACGGACAGACAGACGGACAGACGTCATTCCAAAAACATGTTTTTCGGTTTCTAGGCATCGTGAAACATGCTTTCCCGGTGTTATCTCGATTTCGATTTTTTGTCACGATCACAATACTTTCTCTATACAACGTATAGGCCTATGGGAGAAAGTAAAAGGAATGTTCAGATAATGTTATTTGCAATAATGCTAGTTTTCCCAATCCATATTATCGAAATTTAGTATATGCCTACTGCAAAATTCTTTCTAAAGAAGTCCGTTTCTGTTGAACTTAGAATTGGTTAACTTGTAGAGTTAAATTCTAGTGGATAAATACAATTTTTTATAAATGAAATTGAGTTCTTGTTACAAAATTACAAGTAGACTAAAAGGCGTTCTCCTTCTATTGGTGTGCGAATGATTCTAAAATGCTTCATAAAGAATGAGCTAGATGCCAATAAATCATAAAAAATTGACGATATTGTGAAGTTGGAAAATTTCATTCCTCCAGGGCATAAGCAGTGGTATGATAATATTGGAAAATTTATTACGGTTAATGAAAAGAATGAGTGAAAAGTCTAGCATGTACGTTGGTATCTTTAATTTTTTTCAATTACTTAGTTAATTTTTTCATAAAACTACATAATGACTATCTTCTGTATATTGAAACACAATGTAAGTAAAATCATTCAAATAAGTAGGGTTGTAGTTACTTATTAATAGTTTCTTGCTGAAAAAATCAAAATTTTGATTGAATGTGAGAACTGGATAAATCCAATGTCATTTTCTGTTAATAACCACTTAAGACTCATTGGATACTTACTTTAATAGGCCTAGTATAAAATGTTAACAGATATATGTAACATTGCAGTGCTCACAAAAATGTGTACTAAAAGATGAAATAAAATGATGTAATTTGTTTTTCTTGATTAACTGAAAAGTAATATATTGCTCTTTATCCACATGTAATCTTCATACCTTCATTTGAAACCATTTAAAAATATCGTTCACATAATAACCTAGACTTGCTTCAAAAGCAAATGGGTATCTGTTTCTGACAAGAAAATAGGTAGTTTCTCACAGTTATTAAATTTTTAATTTGTTATGTTAGTGGTAACTATTGGGTTTAATCGCTGACGCCGACAGGAGTGTTTCAAGTCCCGGAGAGTAGCTGTGTTGGACTAATCAGAAGTTAGTTTATTAAAGATGTAGCCTAATACTTGATTTTATTCTACGTGTTTACAATCATTACCTTTGAGTTGAATAAATAAAATAATTGTGGTATCTATTTCTCAGCTTAGAATATTATTTGTGCCTAAGCCTTTCGTTGTGACTAAACATCTTCAGGAAATCTTATTTTGTTGGTGAGTAATTATTATTAAAATGCTTTACTTTTTTTATTAATGTCACTGTAATAACCTAAAATCCACAAAACCATTTTTTTAAACACCATTACAATTTACTGCTTCATTCTTATGTTAACCCCGTTGTACATAAAGGCATAAATAAGCATTCTATATAGAGAAAAAGGGTACTGCATGACAAAATAAGGTTTCAAGTATTGTAGTTTTTTTCTTTGTTTTATTTCCCCGGAATAACTGATCTGAGTTCATAGATTCGTTGTCAGATTGATATCTATAGTGGAAATTCAATTATATAAATCTGAATGATTTGTGGGTATAAAGAGGAAAGAATATTATTACCAGTAGCAGTTGTTAGCGAAATTGGGTGAACCATTGTTAAAATTGTTCTACTGTTTTATAGTTACGTTTTAGTATTCTTAAATTCCAAGAAAATGTATTTACAATTTTATTAAAACATTCTGCAAATCCCCTGCCGCATTGATAAATATGTGATTCACCCCTACCAAATACAAGCATAACTAGCAGAGTATATTTTGGATCTAACTACAGTCATCAAGTAGCCTGCTTTAAACGATAGTAAGAGTTATGATATTAAACGTTAAAGGCCTACTGTCCTGTTTAAACTACGTTCAGAATTACAAAACTCAGTAAAAAGTGGCATTAATTGCAGTGGCAGCATGTTATAAAGATCAAATTGGGCACTAAGAGCTTTTTAAATGTGTGTATCATGTTGGCTGTAGTTCTTTTAGTAACGATGGCTTAATGGAAGGACGTAACATATAATTGTACGCCATCAGAGCTAAAATTGATTACCCAGTTGTAGCTGTAGTTAAAGTTTACGTAATCGCAAATTTAACTATTTTAATCTGTCTTTAATAAGTTTACCATTTCCAGTCATTTTGAAACGCAAAAAAGGAAACCAAAATGCTTTATTAATTGACCATAAACAGAGAATTGTTAATGCCTTTCATATCACTTACGTAAATGTTATTTTAGTGCTACAACCAGCAGATTTAATTATTTCAGCCCCATAACTGCTCAACAACGCCTACATGCACTGCAGACGAGGCAAACACCAGATCGACCACGTCAACATTTTTGATAGATTTCTTCAAAGTCGTTCACAAATGTTAACTAGGTGAATGTTACTGAGTGAAAAGCATTTATATTACCTGCACATATTAAGATGGCTTTACATAAGTTCTTTCCTAAAAGTATTCGACGATTTATTGAGTGAGGTTAGGTCAGTATGACACTTTAAGAGGTAGAGGATGGTAGAAGAACCTCTACGGCAGATACTAGGAAAATCTTCATCGGACTACGAGGAACCATACACCGTTCTTTGTGATTGAACTTATGTTTGTGTTCAATGTATTATAATATAATACGTTTTGCATTCTGGACTCTCGTAGTCAGCCGTAATTGTCCTTATTTGTAAAAGTGCCTATATATACAGGGTGTTAATAAATAACACCGAAATATTTTACCTGCGTATAGAGGGGACATAGACAAGCAACTTTTATTAGGAGATTTTTGCTCTATGGATTCAATTTTTCCGGTTACAGCATAAAATCTCCCAGGTCATGGCCGCCACTGACTTCTAACATTAGAAAAAAATGCAAAACAAAGAAACATCGCTGTTAACACTGTAGTCAGTAGTTATGAATTTAAAAAAAAGACTAATGCAGTGGCGACCAGTCATGTGATTAGTCTGTAAATTTTGCAGATTATGGAAACTCTAAATTATGATATAGCTGTTGACGATTGATTAAGAGTCAGGTTTTTATCGATCACTAGGATCACCAATTTATAATGACTTTAATGCCCTATAGCATGCACATTTTACGTCATAGAACAAAAATCTCCTAATAAAATTTGTTTGTCTAAGTCCCCTCTATATACAGGTAAAATATTTCGGTGTCATTTGTTAACACCCTGTATATATATCCATTTCCCGCTCATGCTATCATAGTGGTAACTTGAATTCCCTGCGCCCAATGCTGGTAACAAATCTATGCGACTATAAGCAGTGACTGATTATGAAATCATAAGATGGTTTAAGAGCAAAGCCTCTCCTCAAGTCTTCTTAAAAAGAGGATGGGGGGAGGAAGCATTCAGTGCTGGGTCCGCGAACCCCTGCCTTAAGTAATTAATGCTTACCTCTTTGTATTAACAAACTTAATTTTGTCCAATGAGGGAATAGTTGATTTTATGTTTGTCCACCTTATGCCCACAATATAGCATAGGATGTCCAGGGAACGTTGCCAATAACATTTACATTACATGATGTAGTCTTTATATTAACATCTAAGTTACAATGTGAATAATAGCCTAATCCGAGGCTTAACTAGTAGATTGTTTCATCTAGGCCTATGCATTTAATAGATTGGCTTATTCATTTAAAATGCTATTCACAGGAATTGTCATATAACATTTAAAAATACTTATATAAAAAACTATAAAAATTACAAGATACAGTTTGTAGGTTCAACTTAAAATGAAGTAGGGATTGTCTAAAAATTGTGTAGGCCTACATCAATTCCGCAATGTTTATAGCATCAGTCTTTAAAATGTAAAATCAAAATGTATATTCACTATATTATGAGATAAAAATGTACTCACAACCTTAATGCACTTACGGTTGTATGTTTGAATAAACTACTGTACATCATATATTGTACAGGTAGGAAAAAAAGCGGACCGACTAAAATATCTAAGTTGCCGATATGAGCCACTGAGCATGCCTAGCGGTATTCACAGGATAGCAGGGAATGTATTGAAATTTTTTCTAGTGTCTACTGTTGACTTAGCCCATTTGGAAACCCATTAGAAAATAAGCCATTAATTTGTCGGTGTGTTTTCAGACAGAAAAATGCACACATAACAGATGTATATTAATTAAAATCAGCTACAAGAGTCGGTCCGCTTTTTTTTTTTTTTTTTTTGTCCTACCTGTACATGTTATTGACAACATTTCCCAGACATCCTAGGCTATATTGAGGGAAGATGGACAATATAGCACACACACACACACACACACACACACACAAAAAATACCTCTTTGTGACTGTAACCCGTTTTTAATTTATTCTTTCATATAAATGAACACTATACTGTGTTCCAAATGTTGATTATAATAAACTACCACGTGAGGTAACCGTAAAAATTCTATATTTTTTACAGTCTCTATTTTCATTTATTCTTTAAATATATATATATATATATATATATATTTTAAACGTTACAAAGTTAGTATTATTCAGAGTATATGCTACATTACGTTTTGTAGTTTTTCTCCCTGACCTTGTCCTTCGCGATAGGTTAAATCATTACTTCTATTTTAATAAATCTTTAATTAGATCAACTGTTGTGTTTGGAATAATGTTTTCTATTTGGCTAACTATTGTGTTTTATCTTGTAAGGTTCTGCGTGTCGTAATTCCGTTCTTGTATAACAGAGTGTATATAAAGCTATAATCAGTCTCGAACATAACTTGAATTATACAATCGCACTTCTCCACAATTTCTAAATGCAACAACAATTTACGAATTGAATTTAAGTTTTCTGGTGGAAGAACGTTGTTTAGTTTTCTTATCAGCCAGTGCCACATATCTTTTTTGAGCTCTCCATTAACCTTCAGTTATGTCGATGGCATTCAGGGGCATTTTGCAGCTTCTTTGCTACCCTTTCGTGGTGAAATAAACTTCAGTAAGCTTGCTTTTACCTGGGTGTAATTGAAGTGAATTGATTCTACTTGAAAGCAATATTTATGAAAGGTGTTATAAATTCGTAAGAGGTAGGAAGGCATGCTGCAATTAAATGATTGCAGGAAGGCTTGGCTGTTAGTCTGTTAGTGACGTATAGACTCAGGACGAACTTGAGCAAGAACTTCGTTAAACTGCAGCTCCGTCACGTACAGACGATCAATCTGAAAGTGGCATGTGACATAATTATGAGCTGTCTGAAGCAGTGCCAAGAACTGATCACTTATTTCTCCAGCCTCCATGTCACATCCACTTCACTATCCACCATAGGCTCGCATCATTTAAGTACACCAATTACAGTAATGCCTTTTTCAGGGAAATTTACACGAAGCTGACCACCTAAGGCCCTGGCCTAGGGCCACAAGGATCCTATGAACCGCACAGAAAGCTTACATATTAAAAGGAGGAATTGAGAACATTCCTTTAATGTTGTGAGAATAGCCAAGTAAAACTAACATGTAATAATAATACATAATAGAGTCATGTTGTTGCTAATTTAAAACAAGTTCATAAAAGAAGCAAAACACAGGGTTTATACTTCTAGCGTTTAAATAACACAGACCAACAGCCATTTTAGGTCTTTGATGCCAAATGTGCCATTAGTTTTGCCCCATGAGCTTTAGTTTTGTGATATATTATGGTATTACCATTATGCATATTATCCCATTTTACCTTCGATATTAATAAAAAACAGTGCCTATTTTCAGTTTCTAAATCATGTGAAGAAAAAAGCAACACACTAACATTACATTAACATTACAATAACAATATAACTTGGGGTCTTCAATTTGAGGGCCAAAAAATAATCCAGATTTTAGTTTTTCTGTACTTCGTACAGTTTTCGTCCTACGTGTCCAAAGTATGGTCAAGAACCTTCACTAGCTATAATATCAAGCAAGATTTTGTTTCGCTAGACTAAGAGTTTACGAATAAAATCTATATAAAAGTAGAGCTGGTAGAGAAAAACTGTTTACATATTTGAAATAAGCACACTAAGTATAGCCAAAATCCGGTAAAATATCTGAGACACCAAACAAAAAGTTATTTTTTGTTGGGCTGTGTAATTTATTAACTCATTTCACAGTGATGTTAATATTTTATTTGAGAGACTGGTATCTGCTGTACGGGGCTGCGAACGTATTAAGTCATGAAAATTGACAATATGAAAACATAAATCTACACATTGTTAAATATTAAATTGAAAAGATTAAATATTAAATTAATGAAACATCATTCATTAATTTCAAATATAATTTTAAACCGAATGGAAAAGAGGTCATTCATAAAATGTAAAACCCAAGCTTATAAAATCTTATAATATTCTTTCTAACAAATACATTTTAAAACTCAATAAGCAAGAAGAAACGACTTGTGATACGAATGCCGAGAAACTTTAGGCCCTTGTTCGGAAAGCGTGTGTGTATACGACTGGTGTGTCTCGAGCCATGCTTGCATATTGTCTCGGAGGTTGCCCTGACATTGAACATAGGCCTGTCACTCTTCCGGGGATTCCTCCACGTCCTTGCCTATGATCGAAAGGAAATTCCTCCTTACAGGTCGCGACCCTGTTCCTCCAACGAGGGGGGAGGTAAAACTGAGAGAAGGAGGTATAACTTAGACCTAACCGCCTAAATTAATAATACATATGAATATACAATAATTATTATATCAAACCATATTCAATATAGCCTGACTAATCCGAGCTATCATTAATAATTATGAGCTCTCACTCGCCAAGATTTATTGCATTATAGCTAATTAAATGTCGCCCCATAAAACAGGTAGGCTAAATGTGTGATAAATTTGATGATAATGTTCGTCGATTTCATGGCACAGAAGGGGGATATTAGCAGATATTATAGTACAATAGACGTGGCTGTATTGTAAACTGAATATGGGGAGAGCCGCTTTCTATGAACCCGAAAAATTACATTGAAATATTTTTATTCAATTGCTTAAAAGAGAGAAAAATGGGTAAAAGTATTTTTCGTACAGCATTTTCGTACATGAATGTTGTTTTATTCCTAGAAAAAAGTTCTGTGTGTTTCTGGGTAATATTGTTAAAATTAATGTTCTAACCGTTTCGTACATTCCATTAGGCCTTTTATAAATACCTCCAACAACTACATCATAGGCGTCAATAGGCTATAAAACAATTCATTCCAACCGAGGTTGATATACAATGCTTGGGACAGCCATTGTTTTAGTATTTTTATGAACAGACGAAGTGCGGCCGAGCTTAACACTTTTAAAATTTAATATGCATTTATTTCCTGCAAATCACATTAATTTATAGAGCAATACGGTCCGCTATTTTGCTCTGTGGCATGCTACACCACAAAACAACACTCGGCTTTAGAGTAGTCCCCTTCTGCTGGCCATTGTGATACCCATAAAATGATTTTACCTAATAAATTACGCATATTTTAAAATTTAATTCCACGTATAAATTGAAGTACAGTAGGAACAAATGGATTTCTACTTGACTCTAGGGTATGTTTCAATATATTACTTCTAAAAGGACCATACAATTTTAAATGTAATTTTGTGTCCATCGCGATATTTTTGTCTCATTTCTCCTTTTAAGTGCTACCTGCAACTACAGTTTTTTTAACATATGCATTAAAGTGAAAATGAAGTGAAATAATTATTGAATTTTTAAAAATGCTTCAATAATAATATCTCTAAGTAATGCGGAAAAATTAAGGAATTAATAATGGCTGTAATGTTTCACGTACGAGAAGAAGAAATTAAAATCTTCTTGATAAAGCCTAATGATGACAAAATATAAATAAAAAGGAGTGTATTTCGAACATTGCAAATATGCAATTCCATAATATGGGAACAGGCTGTTATCAAAAATATATTCAGGAATCTTTCAAACATATTTTTGATCAATTCTGTAAGCTAAATACATCCATACTAAACGTATCTACTCCATGTCCCGATGTATATAATAGAAGTCATCTTGATCTTATTGATTCGATCAATTTGTAAGTGTCATTTACTGATAATAAATTCGCATTTGAGAAAATATACAAGAAAACTTTGTTTATGTTGAGCAAGATAAACACTTGGACTATATGCACTGTTAGAAACTATGCACTGCAATAATTTAAATTTATTTCACGTGGCCAGAACGGATTTCGAATACACATAATACATTCTAAGTGCAACATTCAACGTCTATGTTAGCATGCAATTCGCATATTGTTCAAATAAAAGTATTATAACAAATTATAACTACTTGATTCAGATTTTTCACTACTTCACAATAAAACCAGGCATTCTGACAACTGTCTTAAATTGAAGGTCAGCAAACTTAAAAATACCAATTAGATTAATGTTATTGGTAAGATGCAGCAAAGCCACTTTTGATCTTGTATTCTATCGTTAAAAATGTGCTCTGGACGGGAATCGAGCCCGGTATTTATTCATGTCTATAAATATAAGCGTCAAGACGCTTATGTTCTTAGACATAATTAGGTGTTTTAACAATTGTAAATATGCAATCCAAAAGCGTGTACATGTTACCGTTATATTTTTAGATAAATCTTACATGAAATTGCTAATAAAACCCACACCTCGTACACTAAGATCTTTATGCTACCTCCCCAAATAGAAATGACTTTAAATTTTTACAGAATGTACTGAAAATTTAAGATTTTTCTTGAGAAAAATAATTTTCAAAAATCAAAGTACACAAAAAAAAAACACACACACACATTTAGTACATTTTTGAGGTGGTTGAACTATACAAGCTTGCAAAACTTCATTACAGTGTCTTGAACAGTTCTCGAGTTATGATGTAAACGCTTCGTAAAATTGCTATTTATGGAAAATAATCGGCAAAAATACCAACTTACCTGCTTAAGCGGGTGACATCAACAAACGTTTATCGCAACAACTAAGAAAGTGTAATAGGCAGATCTATTTTTCTTTTAGCAAATTAAAGAAGAAAGTAAGGACAAAATAACTTTAAATTTGTATTATTTAACCCTCAGAGGTGTACCTCCACCTTAAGGACCAGTATACTCACCAGTCTATCAAAGTTCCAATTTTACCAAATCAAGAATCTTGATGCATCTGTTATTTATTCAGATCTGAATTATGCGTAAATTACGAAATCTGCCAGATCTTTCAGCGAGTTATAGAGAGGGGAAGGATGCAGGTGTTGTGTTCTAGTTATGTTTTACATTTATTCGATCCCTTGAAGAAAACTGCGCCTTTCTATTGTTTGTGAACACATTACAACATTTGAATAAGATTCAATCGAACTAAGCCTCGATTTGAACGCGAAGACATGACTGTAATGTCGATCTATCTCGAGTCTACTGGCGTATAACATATAGAAACAGATAGGCCTAAGAATTTTACTAGTAATAACAACAATGATTGATTGTTCTTATCCATTACGGATCGGTAGCATTCCAACATGCAAGGCAGCGTGCGTGATTATGATATTATGTCAACGTGAAATGTAATATTTCACAATTTTATACCCTAGAGATCGAAATGTCATTATGCCTATTTTACAGCTATTGCCTGAAATATGCCTATTTTAAAGCTATTACCTGAAATGGGGACAACCTATTTTATCCGAATAATGGCGATGGGCGTATAAAGCAGAGTTTTAAAAAGCTTTCTTCTTAACTCATGAGTGAAACTCACTTACTTACTTTCTCAATGGCAATGGACAATTCCTCAGCAAGCTAAAGGAATATTATCTATCTTATGGAACCCGAAGGTTCATAGCCGCGCTTACCTGAGCCCGCCATTCAACCGTATTCTGTGCTAACGCCATCTAATCATCCCTCGCAAATCCTACTTCCCTTATATCTATCCTAATATTGTCCTCCCATCTACGTCTAGGTCTTTTCCCTTCGGGTCTCCCCGTCAATATTTTTTTGAGATAGGCCTATGTCGTTCCTCCCCCATGCGCGCAACAGGTCCAGCCCATTTCATCCTCCGCGAATTAATTACCCCTACTATATCCGATGAAGAGTACAGGTCATGAAGCTCGTCGTTATGGAGTTTCCTCCATTCCCCATTTTCATCTCTCTTAGGCCAAAATATTTTCCTAAGAACCCTCCTTTCGAACATTCTCAGATTATGTTCTTCCCGATCAGTAAGCGGTCATGTCTCACATCCATATAATACAACTGGCAGGATAATAGTCTTAAAAATCTTTATAAATCCTATAAACAAGCATTTCCTGACTTTAGTCGAGAGTGAAACAAAATTGAAAATTAAATGCGTGCTTTTAATGTCTCATTTACTTAGGTAATTAGTTAATAACACTGTTTACAAATAATTGCATTTTATAAAATAAAATGTAGCTCATTCCGGCATTTTATAAAATAAAATATAGCTCTAAGTTAATTAAATTATTTCCTTCAGCTTCAAGCAACGACTCTAGGATAAATTAAGCCCCAGAGCATAGTAGGCTATGATGAACAATGCTTTTAATTAGAAAACTTTTAATTTATATATATATATATATAGCATTATTACATGAAACAAATGAAACTAACATGTATGGTTTTAAAATAACTTGATTGTTCTAATGATCAGCATTAAACCACTAAATAACATAATAAAAGTAGCGTATAGGTTTGTTATTATTACTATAGCAAGATCGTCGGCTTGTGACAAATAGCCCTATTTAAAATAAATTGTGTAAGACGGTGAGTTATCCCTCTCAATGACAGCCCGTGGAAAAAATAGTGTCGTACCCTTATGACTTTCTAAGTGATAAAACTGAAATTATGTTTACCCTGTTTCCCCGGTATAAGTCTTCTCGCTAGAGCGTGATATCTAATATTAGTGCTGGGCAGAATCGAGTAATCTGTTCTCGATTAACAGCCTATAAAGAATCGAATGATCATTCGAATGAAAAGGTTTTCGGGTAAATGCAGAATCTCGCGATGCGAGTAGCCGAGATCTACTAAAAATCTATTCGGTTGATAACCTCATCGTATTTATTGGATTAAATACACCTCGGCAATTTCATCATGTTACAAGATCTACTGTTACTGTTTCCCGCAATGGGCATGGCTTGGCCATACTGCGAACCAACAACCTATGTGGTTGGTTAGTTTCACGCAGCGCTGTCAGGTATTGCGTTAACGTCATTATACTACTAGTGTTCACAGAGTAAAGATCCATAAGATAAGTACGCTGTTTCTTCTGCAGTGTATGTGTATATTAATACGTATAGGCTACTGTACTAATAGATTGTGCCCGTCACTATCTTGAACATTTTGTCCTTGTCTGCTTCATCTGGTTTTTTTATCATGTTTTGCATTCTGCAT
Organism: Ectobius pallidus; assembly: GCA_964059195.1. NCBI lineage: Eukaryota > Metazoa > Arthropoda > Insecta > Blattodea > Ectobiidae > Ectobius > Ectobius pallidus. The sequence goes on from CAXKWD010000007.1 coordinate 94,220,246, forward strand.
CTCTAGTTACCTGAAGTGTCAGGCAGATGTCACCGTTGTGAAATATTATATACTAGCTTAAAAGACCCGGCGTCGCCCGGGTTTTGTATTTTGTAATTGGAAATTAACTTGTGAAGGATTTTCAATTTTAAATTCTAGGTCCTTATATAGGCATTTATAATTTGAAATAGGAAGAACGACTTATTACACTCAAACTATTCCCTCAGAAAACGCTTCATATAGTTTTTTATGGCTCATAGAGGATCTAGAATTTTGCATCCCATCGCTTGTACAGTGCACAGCAAGCCTGGTAGAGGTTTAAATAAGAAGAAACAGAAATTCCTGTAACATAAAATTGTAATATCGAGGCGGGAAATTTTCCACTCTTATGTTACCATAAAACCGTTTTGGGGATGAAATTAAACAGAAAGTATTATCACTTTCATACTTCTCTCTCCAAAAACCTGCGATATAATATAATAATATACACATTACCATACCTCGTTTTGTTTTCTCTATGTCCAGGGTAGAGAAAGTTATGTAACTGCATTATTTTCGTGGATTTCATTCTGTAATATTTATTTATAACATGAATTATTTTGATAACTTCTCTTATTTGTCAAAAGTGCATTTCATTTGTTTTTTCCAAGCCCATCTGATACCATTTGGCAACAATATATTCTGTGATTTGGAATTGATAATTCTATGTAAAAAGGGATTAAGTATTTTCAAAAACATTTAATTTTTGGCATTTAGAATCAGCATTTTTCAAAATCCTTTCTTAGTGAGCACCTACATTATGAAACGAAGGTACTGTCAAAATTCCAAGTCTCTACCTGTTATAGTTTAGGCTGTACGTTGATTCCTGTCATTCAGTCAGTCCTTCATTCAGTCAGTCAGGACAAAGCCTTTTATATATATATATATATATATATATATATATATATATAGGGACCAACTTATTGAAATTTTGAAGATATGTATGTAAAGTCTTATTTTTATTGTAGTTTTTTACCTTTTTATGGCTAAAATATTTTAAGAATTAAAACTGAAAATAAATAAAATCTGAATGAGATGTAGGGTTATATTTTGAAGGAAAGGTAGTAATAACTACAACAAATTGATTATTGTTCTGGCTAATCGGTGCTAGTATGGCGGTGTTATTTCGTATAGCCTACTATATAATATTTCAATGCCTATAAAAGTCAATAAATATTGTTACCAAGTTCAAATTTAAAAACTGTTAGTACTGGGAAATATTTAACTTCCAGTATCGACAAATTTTCCAGCCTTCGAGAACATTTCAGTTATTACGAAGTCAGGAAAACACTGTTAAGATAAATGAAGAAACTATTACAGATATGTATAAGATGTGTAAGTATTCATTAAAAGGCAGTAAAAATATTTTATTTCGAAACATTCTCAGCGGATATTGTTTATTCACAAATTCTCGAGCAAACACCCGGGTGATATCTGTGCACTCTAAGCTTTCGGGAACATATTCTGTGCCATGCCAACGGATGTAGGTTTATAAGGAAGTCATATCATCCATAACATTTCTTCAGTGTGTTATCGAAAGAGTGGGGAGCGTAGATATCACAGAGTGATTGCTCGAGATCTTGTTATAGGCCTAAGTAGAAATATTTTTCTACTCTAAATTCTTTTTCTCCTCGGAGAAAATACAGACTTTCTGTCGGTTATACAGACTTTCTGTCGGTTATACAGAATACTTAAACTATATTTTATATTTATACTTCCTATTCCTACAGCAACTTTGTTACGGGCAGGCCTCCAAATTCGAGGTAAATTCTAGGTAAATTTGAGTATTTAACATATTATACGCATTGAGGTACCCTGAATAAAAAAAAAAATACTATTATCAGAAACATGTCTGTGTGCTTCTGTCTGTGAACAGCTCGAAAACGAAAAATCGTATATAAGTTTTTTTTAATGCCACTTTATATAAAAGAAAGAATTTAGTTTCTCTCTATTTTCTAGAAAACGACTCTACCGTTTATACCGTCAATACCGTTTGGTGTTACTAAAACTTTTGAAACATTTTTTCATAAAAACTCTATGGTAGTTATAACCCAGATGCCTTTCATACAGTCAGGCTGACCTGGTGAACAATAAATCCTTGCGTCAGCCCAAACAACTAAATACGCACTCCTTGCAATACGTTCTCTTATTGTGTATCAGAATATAAAATGAGAAAGGTGGCATTGCCCATGTATTGCTTGGTGTAACGAAAGCTATGTCAGTGCATTGCATCCGATTTTTCTTTATGTTCTCTAATTGATGTATTTGTTATTTCGCAGGTAAGCATTGCAGTGAAGGTGTTGAGCGGGAGACCGAATCAATGCGAAGGCAATCACTTATTTATGCCAATGTGCGACTGTCACCATGCTAGTCGATAAATTCAGGTAGGTTGTCTTCAGATTTTGCCATCCGTTTCACCTGCCAAACTGAGTATTATTAAGTACGATTCGCAGATTCACTATTATAGTACAGACGGTTTCTGCATACCTATACTAGTTTTGCTTGTTTCTACTTCAGCTGAAATAAAGTGGTTGACAACCTTACTATTTGTTTGATATGCTGTAAATAGTTTCCTCGGAAAATGTAATTGTTTACATTTTTGCTCTTAATTAAAGGCGGATGTCAGTGGAAATACAGTATTTGCTTTAACAATTCCTGTGCTAGGATTGCTAGGATTTTCAAAAATGTTATGCTGAGTAAACATTGTTCACTCCTTTTAATAAGAATAAATAAAAATGATTTTATTATATTTATAATTGCTTATAATTATACATCTAAAGTACAATAAGCTAAGAAAGTAGGTTAATAAAATGTTAAGGTCTATTAGTCTAATAGTCGTCAAGTGGGGAAGAGAACCCTGTGCGCCAGATAACATCCATAAACTGTGATTTGTTTTAATTTATATTTCTCAATATAATAAGGCATTGAAGGTGCCTAGATGTTTTTCTTATTTTTATGGACTTCTTCTACTTGAGCGTGTAAATTTAATGATATATAATGATCAGAATATTCATAAGACCAAGACCAACAAAGATTTAAAATTAATTTAAACTTCATTTTCCCTATTTATAAAATCCACATGTAGAAATTAGAAGTTACAGATGGGCTATAGTAACTGTATTTTACGTAACTTTGTTTCACGTTAATTTTTTTGTTTTTTTTGTTTAAACGATTCACCGTTAAGTTTAGTTAACAATAAACTGGTTTAATTTATCGTTGTTCCCAGAGTCAAGTCAGTGCAGTGCGAAAAAAAAAATCCTTAAATTTCAAAGCTCCTGTCTCAATGGTTGAAGAGAAAAATAAAATATGTTAGTCCGAGAATAAATTACTTGACTTTTTCAGTGCAAAATATGCTATGCTTACGAATGTACATTTTCTTTTTCACACGTTTTCATGTGCCTCAACGAATTTCTGGTAAATTAAAATAGATACTAAAATGAATAGAAAAACACAATAAATGATTTTCTTTCAAAGTATTTTCCATTGGCACCCCCCTACAATGGGAGAAATTAAAACTAAGAAAAAGATAAGAGAGGTTATATCACTCAGGTGAATCACCACCAACAAAGTAGGCTATGCCTGTAATAATTAGGTATGGGTTCGATACTTAAATTACTCCGATTTTCTATTGTATGCAAATTCAAGCGGTTAAATTAGCGAGAACGCAAAATACTCTAAGTATTAATTAACTTACTTCATTTAAGTAGTAACAGACTAAAGAAAAATACCAAAACCAATCTAACATTATTATTAACCGTTAGGCCTTATCCTAGGCTTTATTATCATTTCTCTAAACGTTATTATCTCCTTAAACCTTAGCCTGTTGGGAATAATGAATATTGCTATTTTTTACTTATTTTAGTAAAATAGGTTTATATCGGTAACACCTGAATATTTTACATCTAACGATTTTGGTACGAACCGAAGTTGATTACACATCTAATAATAGCATAATAACTTCTAAATAGACTAATTTACATCTATAGCAGGTTATAAGCTGCTTACTGGTCGGGAAGAACATAATCTGGATCGTGTTCGAAAACAGGGTGTTTAGGAAAATATTTGGGCTTAAGAGAGATGAAAATGGGGACTGGAGAAAACAGTATAACGACGAGATTCATGACCTGTACTCTTCATCAGATATAGTAAGGGTAATTAAATCACGGAGGATGAAATGGGCTGGACATGTTGCGCGCATGGGGGAGGAAAGACATATTTGAAGTATTGACTGGGAGACCCGAAGGGAAAAGACCACGTGGAAGACCTAGAGCTAGGTGGGAGGACAATATTAGGATAGACTTAAGGAAAATAGGATTTTCGAGGGGTGATTGAATGGAGTTAGCACAGTAGGCCTAGGCCTATAGGGTTGAATGGCGGGCTCAGGTAAGCGTGGCAATGAACCTTCGGGTTCCATAAAATAGTTTTTTTAATATTCCTTTAGCTTGCTGAGGAATTATCTGTTGCCATTGAGTAAGTGGTTATAAGACCATGAAACAAAAGACTCTGATCTAATTTCTTTCACTCGTCTTTGATGTAGGTTAGCTGGGAAACCTTGTCCTCACAGTTGAGCTTACAAACAAAAACCCTTTCTCAGGCAACAGAACAGCTTTACTGTATTCGAACTATAACTTGCAATGCTGCAAGAACATGTTTTGATACAACGCTGCTCTACTATCAGAGAATAGGTTTTCATTTGCAACCTCAACTAATGAGAAGAAGACTTTTAAAGCATCTTGGAAAAACGAAGAATGAAGAATAGTTGATGAAGTTTACTAATTTTAACGGAAGATGTTAGTAAAATAGACTGATACCTAGAAGAGGGTCCAACATCGAAAATAACCATTTTAAAATACAAGCTAAAATATTACCATATTGTCATGTACTGAGGAGGCTATATCCCATGTGCCGGAGATTGAATCGTGGCTGTTGTCACAAAATATTCGATCTTGTCAAAACATTGCTGAACTCAGGTGACGGAATTTATGAAATGCAATTGTGAAGTTTCGAATATTCAAAAAGTATATTTATCATGGACATGTGTGGTGGTAAGCAGTAAGCAATAAGAATTTTGTCCGTGTCGCTTATGATGAAATACTCTCAAGTAGGCTTAAAAAATACCTTGGCCTTCAGATTCAGCTTTTATGTACATGCGTTCAGAAGTTTAATAATTCATTTTAAGTCTCACATAATTTCCACATAGTCAAAACTATCCTGTGATCATGTATTTATGAATCAAATATCAATACCTTCTTCCTGTATAATTCCATACGATCTATATGAACTCAATATCATGTGATAGGCTATGTTATTAAAATAGATCTTATTATGAATGTAAACATAGGATACTATATATATTTTTTAACTATAGCTTATCGTCAGAAGCGCCCGATTTTGTACCTTTTTTTAAGTGCTAGAATATTCAAAGTGTCTTTTGTTTTGGAAATCTGGTCAACCTATTGTAGTTTAAATTATTCTTCAGTAAAGTAATTTTTTTTTTTTTAAATCTACCGATTCCTATCGAACAATAACAACATTTAAGGAATTGTTAACCACTGCCAACTATGGCATGTTACCTAGGATAAAGAGTAAGTTCACCATGGCTGTGATAAGAAAAGTGAAACATTTTGTGGAGTGATGGGCTGAGCTGGTAATTGCCTTGAGGGACATGTCCGACACGGCGTTATTAATCCGACAAATTAAATGTCACGGGCCGGGCGCCATTAATCTGTAGTAGAGGTAATCTCTCATCAAATTGCGAGGTCAAGATATCTCCAGTAGCCCCAGGCAACCGGCAAACCAGTGCATCATCTTCTGTTGTCCACAACTACTAATCCCTTCCTATCACTAAAACAACCTAATTCACAAGGTGTACAAAAGAAAAAAGTGGTATAATCGTGTCGTGGGAAGCTCAGAATCGAGCATTAAACTTAAAATGGTATTACTTAATACATGTGGTCTAATTTATAGTAGTGGTTGTCCAAAGTAATTTAAGAGGGAAATAAAATTTATACACGGTTTAACTCTTCCAGAACTGAAATTATGTAATATAAGTATTCTTCAAGTGTTACCTTGAATTTATAAGATTGAATGACGAAAATTGTAATAGAAAATCTGGTGCCTCTGAACTGCAATCCTTACCCGTGAATAAGATTCTTCACATTTTAACAAAAAGCACAAAAACATAAAAGTCTATATTTCTCGTTTTATGCAGTTTTTTGTTGCGACGTAATATACGTCGACAGCAGTTAAAAGGTTAACATTGTAATTGTTGTAGCCTTGTCCTGAAGTATCGAAATATAATTTTAAACAAATTGAATTGGACCTTTATAAATATTGCACCGTATATTAAATAAAAAATTATGTATCGTACATACGATCAACCAAACAAATATACTAAATAGCTTATACATACAGATAGACTTCAAATTTAATTTATGTAGATGAGTTAAAATTAAATCACACAAATAAATTAATAATATTTTTACTTTCCGACTGCGCAGAGCTCGTGATGGAAATACCTTTCAAAATAAAAAAATCAAGAACATTTTCCGAAAAAGTTTTGAAAAACAGATGTGAAGAAGCAAAAACGTACGGTATAACAGAAGTTTGTTTTACAAATTTAATGTAAACTTAAATTCAAACAGGCAAAAAATTATGACGATAATAATTGATGGTAAAAATGGCAATCTTCTGTTGTGATTTTAAGCGAAGAGTAAAAGAGAAAATAGTACAGTGCGTTCCACGTAAGAGTTGGCCAATCGTGCGGGTTTCTGCCTCGCGGTGGCCACAGATCTAACTCCCGAGCGATCGGGTGAAATATCTACGCAATAAAAAGATGCTAACGGTGTAATGATTCAGGTTCTCACAGTTACAGTTAAAATTACAATGAAAATAACCATGTACCTTATCACAAGAGATGTTGGAAATGTCCTCCTCTTGCATCCACACAACACTGGCATCTTTTTAGGGAATTTTCTTTCACGCATTCAGCTTCCGAGATAGAGTTCATTTCTCGTTCTTATAATGTGTGGGGAATTGACCTATGCACTTTCTTTTTAATTTCTCCCTTAAATAATAGTCACATAGGCTACTAACTGTTAGTAGTACTGTTGTAGTGTTTGTTCTCTACTTTACAGTAAGCGAAAACCCAAGCCTTTATTTGAGTGTAGGCTACATATTATAGACCTACAATTCGAGCTTGAATTTTCTCCTTAACGAACAAGTAAAAATAATTTGTAAATTCATATGATTGAATGTTTATTGTAAACGCATATCATTTATATAAAAAAATTAAAATGCTAATGGATGTAATAATTAAAGGGACACTAATAAATGTCTTCCAGTGTCGAAATCGAAATTATTAACAGTCGCTAACACAATGCTCCCTTGTTTATTGCAGCCACAACCTAATTGAAACTGGTGGGGGACAAAAAAAAATACGAGCTTGTGTTGCCAAAGGTGTATTTCATATGTCTTGTGTGTATGTGGTTTTATTCAAGTTTCAAATTACGGCTATATAAAAACAGATTATAAAGTAATAAAAAAAGGATAGTCTGCATCAGGTAATTTTTTTTACACAATTTGAAGTTTTTGTGTTTCTAAACTATGTAATAGACCTATTTAAACCAAAATGATTAATTTTTTATCAACACTTTAATATGACTTATAGGCGACAACTTTTCACAATCATATTTAACAATCCTAGCGAGAATGTCCTGTGATCAAGGTACAGGCAGGGGGGAAAAAGTGGACTGACTCTTGTAGCTGATTTCAGAGCCTTGTGATACGTAAATAAATGTAAGAGATGTAACGGAAACGTTTGTTTTCACAAGCATTGCAAATTACGTAAAATCATTTCTCAATTGATTGTCTATATTGTCTAGAACAAATTTCAATACATTCCCTGCGCATGCCTAGCGGCATTCACAGTGGCTCATATCGGCAAGTTAGATGTTTTAGTCGGTCCGCTTTTTTTCTCTCTACCTGTACATAAAATGGCCACAACATTACTTTAAAATAACAAATTGTGTCTATATTTTTGTGATGTAGGATTGCTCAATCAACCGTTATAGAATCTTTAAATTAGAGGGCATAGGCCTATTAATAATATTGGATTCTTCACCCGTGTTCCGCAACTTTTTTATTGCATGCTCGGATGGCTGCTGCCTATGAAATGTAATGTAATTTTTATAATCGAATAATACTTTCCTGTTTCACATATATGTATACACACACACACACACACACACACATATATATATATATATATATATAAAAAACATAAAACCGATAGGTTTCGTGAACGGTGTAATTGCTTTTTTGTTCACTTGACACATTAATATTATATTTACGCCATTTTTTCTGTAAACTATCTTCTGAGTACGCACATAAGCAACTTAAGTATATGAAAGATAGCTGACATAAAAGCGTGGGAAATGATATCATTAGAGCTGAGAATGAAAACAGTATCGTATAAAACTAATACGCTATAGGAGATGAGACCAGCTGTCGATAAGCCATCTAAGGTTCGATGGCAGTTCCAAGCTTTACCTCCATCGCCTGTGTTGCTGATATAGAAAGCTGTTATTCTAATATTTGTTGGGAGTGTGTTTTGTATTGGATAATCAATATATATATTTATATATATATAATGAAGCAGGTGACAATATTCTAGTCATCAATTTTGAAACTTGTTAGCATATTCTATCTACTCCATTACGTTTTTGTTCTCTTTTTTAAGCTAATTTCCATATGCATGCGTTCTTTCGGAACATGAAATAATAATGATACTATGTATCCTATCAGTACATAAACGTAAATGCATATTGACCCTGGCTATGGTTTCTTAGGTTACTGCTGCTTAGAAGTTTTACGTTTAAACATGTTCCACATATTAGACAGTAATAGTAGGCCTAATGACCAGCACTTTTGAAATAAATACCTCCGCTGTTATTATAACTATAATTTTCAAAATTTAATTTTAATAAAAGGACATTAATTTGTATTGTTGCTTTAATAATTAAAATGATTGTACCATTATTGATATTGTGAGTGGGGAAAGAGTTTATTAATTTATCCCTCTGTGTAAACTGTATCCAAATATGTTTTATTAATTCATATATTTTCAACACCTTAAAATGTATTTGGTTTTGTGTTAAGAACCAATAGATGTCAATATTGGCTTTTATTTCTCTGAATTTAACATTAGGCTATGCTTATATTTGTCCTGTTTTCAAGGTGAAAATGTATAATTTCACGCCAGTTCATTAAAACACTTGCAATACTACTACCAATTTACATTTTTTAAATAATAAACTAAACTTGCAAATCACTTTATATGTGTATTACGTCTAACTACGTACAAGAAGATTTATCCTGAACGGGAATCAAATCCAAACTTTCAGGTAGGTTCGCTGACGCCGAGGTCACACCAAGAGCATACCAGATATTTGGTTTGTTGTTTAGAAATAAAAATATTCCGACCTTCAAAATTTCAAGCAGGTAATTTACAGTATTTGTAATTAGTTCGCATTCGAACCAATCGAACCAACGTCAATGAAAAGATTCAGACGTGCAAGCTATGCTCCTTCGTAATAAAAAAATTAATAAACAAATTTAAAAAACTGTATTTATAGTCCATACACTAGAATTTTGACCTTCTGGTTTATTGAAACTTGATCCCCACACACAGCTGTACCCCGATAGCCCGTCTCTCAGATGTCACGCAATTCAGACTGCCGCTTGCCGGTTACCTACTACCAGAGCTGAGGGAGTAATTGAGCTATACGTATTTAACGCATAGAAATTTTATACATGTGATGTAATAAACTAATACTGAAATGATTTTGACACTGTAAACACTTAGGCCTATATATTATTAATTAGTACTGTAAATGCTCCTAATGTATACACAAAATATTTATTTATTCCGTTTATTATTTGTATTGTAAATTCTATCACTGTTTGTATGCACAAAACATACAGTGCAACTGCAAATTGAATTCTGTTACATTACTGTATGTTGAATTTAGTTGAATAAACGCAAAATATTATTTTTTGAGCATTAATATAACACATGCAAGTCTGCATTCATCTGGTTCGTGGTTTGCAAATATAACTTTCCTGCGTACTTTTTAACTTCTTTCTTTGTTAAATCATAGTAAGAAGTCTATGGATTCTAAATATAAATAGTTATATTTTAGCTTTGCAAACTTGTAGTTTTTATTGTTTTTGGATTTCAGCGGGTTAATTCTAGTTTCATGGATTTGTGTAAAATTTAAAAAAAGATTAGGCGCTTTTTATGCGTATTTTATTCATAAAGAAAACCTTTTTCAAGCGTCAAGTCCCAACCCGGGCTATTGTTTTTTTTTAATTTAAAAAAATATTTTTTTTAGTTTTACACTTGACATTTTTTTTAAACAGATAAATTTGCTTTGGGAACTGAGAACCAGTTTTCAGGTTAGGGTTATTGGTGAGAACAGGGTTTCATTATACCAGAAGGCCCAAAACCAGTGAATGAACTATAATACAATGATTCGACTCGTTCACGTAGGAACTAGAATTAATCTTAACATTGGTTTTGTACAATCCTAGGCCTAGGCCTATATGGTGTATGCATGAATGCAAAAGTGTCTTGAATCATACAGATTTCAACAAATGCGCAATTACAATAGAGCAATTTCATTTGTATAACGTAACCATAGGGAAGGACAAACAGACAGAAAGACGCCGGCCAGGGCAGGCGCCAGTATGTATTATTGCATGCAAGTATACGTAAGATTAAGATCAGGGCCCCGGAATTCCTAGAATACTACTCTCACTGAAGCAATATTATAAATTGAAACCAACTATTCATAATTGAGGAGACGCACGCAAATCCTGATTGTTTACTAGCTTCACGACAACTATTAAAAGTATTTAATATGGGTTTAAAGCGACAATTTCCATGGAATCACTTCGGTTATGGGGAGAAAGTAATGAGTTTTAAGTAAATAAATATATGTTTATTGGTTTACATTAAGTTTTATGAACGAAACGTTGCATGACTTTTAAGCCCTGCCTAGACCCAATGGAGTCATTTAACAACCGCATAAAAATAATTGATGCGTCGTAGAAAATATTAATAAAAGTTGTGTTGACAGAGAACTTCAGTAATGCACGTAGCCTACACCCCGCTTAGGACTTCTTTCATAGCCACGAAAATAACAGTAACAATATGATAATACCAATAATAATAAATTACTATTATGTTATTGTTCTTAGTATTGTGAAATTAAGTCACTTTCTTTTTTTTTTATTTGCACTTAGTACTCGTACTTTATTAGTACTTTCGTTTTATTCAATATCCATATTAAGTGCAGAAGTACCTCATTCAATTTGCCTTTCCCTGAAGTATGTTTATAGAATATTCTAGTAGTTTCCATTAAACTAAAGGCCTGATGTTGCTCGTTACAGGGACATTCATTCTAAATCCGCTATAGTTAATTTCACTAATTAATTATGCTAAAATTTTCTTCTGGATGAATTATCTTTGTAGTGACGAGAAGATTTCTTTATTTATGAATTAGCTATTCTTGATTCAGCCATCTTGTCAACTTTTTTATCGTTACAAACCAATATGACCAACATACAAAATTACAAATTAAATTTCCCTTAACAAATTATTTGTTTTATTTAATTTTCGGTGTTCCTTAAACTTTGTCTTAGCTCAGTCTGCTAGCGTCCGTTTCTCAAAGCGAGACCAGTATTCAGTAGTGGGATTTGTAGTGTACAAAGCAAAACCGTGGAATATTTTCTTCGAGTACTTCATGGTGAGACAGGCCTGAATAGCCTTCTGTCTTTAAGGGGAAGGGCTCCTCCTTGACCTGTCCTTCAGCAGACGTCAGCGGAAAATTATTATTATTACTTTCATTATTATTACTTTCATTATTATTATTAGGCTATCATGGGATGATGACGGTCGGCCACGGTTGTGTAAAGGTAGCGTGGCCGCCTCTAGATCCAAAGATCGGGGTTCAAACCCACACGCTGTCGATGGATTTTCAGGACGTAAATATATTTGATACATAGTTCACCGGAGGGACTTTGAGTTGGGGGGGGGGGAGGCTTGTCGTAGATTTACGGCTCGCTAAAGAACGCCAAGCCTAAATTTGAGCCTTTGGACAAAATTCCTTGGTCCTTTCATTCCAAATACAAACTTGCCTGAGAGGATTATGAGGCGCTGGGCTTTCCGCTTGTACCTCTGCTCTCTTTCGGAAAATAAGTGCAAAAAAATTAGTCTAGGTACCAAAACCTCTACTTGGAGGCCCTATGCCCCTAACAAAGGGGATTACATGTTGGATACATACACATACATATACATACACATACATACAAACATAACTAAGTTACATACATATATACATACATTATAGGGGAGAATGAAAGATTTCCCGCCATTTTTACCGAGTGTAATATGGTTTGCAAAAAGATAAGTTATTCAAACAGCTCATTAGTTGAAAACTGAAGAGAAATCTGAAAGTTAATGGGATATGCAACTATCTTGTTGAGGAAATACAAGCGATAATCACATTACAAACTAAGTAAATTATTATTGTTGCCAGGTAGTTGTGCTGGTTTTATAATACTAAATTCCGCTCTAGGCCTTCCATAAAAAGTAATAATTTTCAGGTAGAATGATAATTCGTTAAAAATAAGATGAAAAAATATGCCCTCCGTTATAACTAGAGACTGAGTTCAGCAAAGTAAAATACAGAATTTCGCTCTGGTTGTTTATACTTGGAGCAAAACTTTGTTATAAACTGCATCATACCATATTCCCTGGATTAAATCCACTATCTTGGAGAAGTTGCTCTCCGAATATCAATGTTAGCCTTGTATGCGGGCTCTTCAACGACACGTTTGGCTCTCCTCGTTTTTACTAATCGCATTGAATCATATCTTTATACAGGGAAGTTGCTATTGCCAGTGAAAGCATTTTGGTTATGTTAAATTATGATATTTGATTCATCTTTTAGTAATATGGGAATTTATATATAATTTATTACGAGGGCCATTCAATAATTAAAGAGACAAACTGACCTGGAGAAAAACCCGCTTATTTTTACAAAACAAGACTTTTCCTACTTTTCAACATAATCCCCATCAACAATTATGCATTTGTCCCAACGGGTTACTAGCTTTTTTATACCGGCTGCAAAGAACTCTTTGTCTTGGTGTCGGAGTCAATTTCCCAAAACTTTCTTGACATCCTCGCTATCCTTGAACTTCATCCCAAGTAATGCCTCCTTCAATTGACCAAACAATTCGAGTTTCAAGTGAGGAAGTTGCAACTTCAACAGGCCAGCCAGAACGGTTTTCGTTAGACACTGATTCTCGACCACTTTTGAACTGTTCTACTCATTTGTAAAAATTTCCAAGGCTCATACAATTTTCACCATACACTTTAGTCATTCTAGAGTATAAGTTATATTAGCTGGTTTTTCACCTTTAGCAATCAAAAAACGAATCACAGAACGTTGTTCAACCAATGTGGAATTTTCAAGAAGACCCGACATCGTTAAACTTAATTTTTAGGTTTTAAACAGAGCAATGTTGATCCATCAGCTAATTAGAACTCATCCCAGTGATGCCAACTTAAAATTCTAAATGCATCAAACTTGTACTTGGTCTTTTCCCCAGACCAGTTTGTCTCTTTAATTATTGAATGACCCTCGTAGTAGGCCTATGTCGTAGCTGCTTTAGGATTTGTTCAACTTCACAGAAAAATACGTGATGGGTCTCCGATTATATCAGTGCATTGTTCAATTCGGATTTGTAATTATTGTATTGACACATCAAACAACAGATATCGTAACACAAAGAGGCTACCACCTAAAGTTGAATACGGTCGATACCCATGGATGAAACCTTACCGGCATGTTGTAGATACGATCTGGAGTAGGCAAATAGTTCCTTTGAAACATAATGTAACTATGTCCCTAGTATGGTATACATTACAACAGCACAATATAGTAAACAATTAGTTTAAAAAAAAGTAATGTAACATAATGAGTTACGACATCAATGCAGTGCCAAAAACTTACAGTACACATGAGAATATTATAGGAGAAAAATTCCTCCGACACTGGGACTCGAACTCAGTACAGAACACAGTCAAAATGAAACTGGTAATTTCTCAAAAAAACTGTCTATCATATTATACTTCCATGATATAAAACTGCATCATCACTGGCATCATTTGTAATAAAAACTAATAAAATTTAAAAGTTCCTAAATCACAAGTAAAATACATTTCTTGATTCTTTTAGTACGTTCACACTAGTTAGAAAAATAATCAAGAAGTAAATTTTACTTGTGATTTAAGAACATTTTGAGTTTTAGAAGTTTTAATTAAAAATGACGCCAATGATGAAGGATTTTATTCTTAATTGAATGTAACTATACAATCAAGATTCACTGAAGATGTCTGAATGTAACCGAAAGGTCTAGAAAAATAAAAAGTTGAGAAAAAAGGTATTATGCAATTAGTTTATTGATCGAACTCAACTGTACTACCCAGCATGATTTTAAACACTAAAGAATAGTATTTCTGTTGAACATAACTCTGTCGAGAGTCAATTTATAAGTATGTACAGTCACGGGGGGGGGGGAAACATGCATTGCTAGTTGTAGTAAACTGTATTTTTTCTTAATGTAGTGTAGAAATTGTTAGAGCTATACTTGGACTTCATTACTGTTTTATCATGATACAGTAATACCGGCTGCGCACAAAGTAAGAAGGAAATCTCTGAGTCTATGGACTTGAGGAAGTTGTAATGGTAGAAGGTTGCGGGTTGCCTGTTAACCGGGTATTGAGCAGACTATCCAGCGGTCTACGTTTCAACTGGAACATCGCCAAATTTAGCTTCAGTATTCAAAGTTGCTTTTTCAGACAAACTCCCTTCTCCCTTAAGCTTCGTATTATGCATTCTCAAACACCTTGGTTGAGTATTAATGTCTCCAAAGTATTTAGAATTAATAAGAATGTTAGAAGATGTGATTTTACACACACCTCTCTAGTATTCTGACTTCAGAACCCGATAAGATAAACTCAAGGCACATAGGCCCAGCGTATTTCTTTATTTAAACACTTTAAGGGAGATCTTTATTATATAGGTTTACAATTGATGATTTGAAAATATAATATATTATATATATATATATATATATATATATATATTATGTGTGTGTGTGTGTGTTTATATGTGCTTGCATGCGTGTGTGTATTCATAAAATTGTTGATTGTATAAAAATATAACGCTATTTTTCGTTCTTTGCTATTGGTAAACTTTTTCGTTATCCTTGATTACTGACAGGTAAATTGCATCTTATCTGAAACAGTAAATTTCAATAAATAGTTGATAATGATTTAAGTATAGGCCTAATAGTTTTTCTTCAAGCTTCTGTATTTTTGGCTATTGCCCATGTAATATTAAATAAACATAAGATGTCATTTCTCCTCGGTGAGTCCCATCCGTTATTTACAAGGGAAAGAATAACTTAAAATGTAGATAAAGAGATTTGGAATTTAGTGGCTCAGTAAAAGATAGAGCTATCCCGCTCACACATGTAAAACTAATAACTGATGCCTCAAAAAGAGACTTGCTGCTCATGCAGTGGCGCACCCAAGGGGGATGCTTTGGGTGCTAAAGCATCTCCTGAAGCCAATTGAAAAATAAATAAATAAATCGGTGATTGCTGAAAACCTCTAAATTGTATCCTGAATTTGTTTGTCCTTTACACTCTGTAATATTCACGTGTTTAAATATGAGAAGGTTTTGTAGTTTCTCAGAGGGAGGAGCTTGTTCCCACAACTAGAACGACTCAACCCTGCTTTTTAACCGAAACAAATATTTTTTACAAACAAAAAAAAAAGTTCAAATATTTTTCTTAAACCTTGTTAAGCGTTATTGAAACCTGTGTTTTAAGGTGTTGGGCCGAACACAAATTTACATATTCTACTAGCACCCCCCCCCCCTGATTAATTTCTGGGTGCGCCACTGCTGCATGATATTCTGTGATACGTTTAATTGGCTTCAAACGAATAAAATTACCTTACTAATGTAATAAATGTTTATGAAAGCTTAATTACCTTGATTATTTAATAACAGACGATATGACGTGAAAAAATATAAAACAAGGCCGTCTGGAAATTCTTGACTAGCCAAATACAAAACTTATCCAGGATAAAAATCATGCCCATGTTGGGCACCTAATTGGGCTGGATATGCATTCTATAATATATGCTACACATTATAGATATCAGTTGCAGATAGTGTATCTGTTACTTTTTTTTATCAGGTTTGCATGTATTAGTGTTAATGAAGTGAGTACGCCGTTATCCTGTGCAGCAAGACTAAGGCAGTTCTCACAACTTGTTTCACTAAATTAGAAATAGATAAGAACTGGTTGAAAAGTATAAATTATTAGCTAAAGCCTTAAAGATAAATAACCTATTTTAGAGAGTTTCTAGGAATGTTGAGCTTGCTGATTTATTCATAATTTCACTTATATTTTTCTTTCTACTTGCCAACATTTAAATACAGAGAGATGAACCTTATTTAAGCTGCCCATTAGGCGTATGTTTAATTCTAAAACGCACCTTTTTGTTCTCGCCATGTAGGCTACATCTGATGTTAATTACTTCCTCTGCTCGTATTAGGTCCTATGGGTAGGGGAAGTATTCTTTTCTACCTCCAATTCGAAGTTTATTTTTAACATAAATACACGTTTTGAGGTTCCCTGAATCCAAAAATACTATTTTAGGAAACATGTCTGTGTTTGTGTCTGTGTGTCTGTAAACAGCCTAGCTCAAGAACTGAAAATCGTATGAAAACTAAATTTTGTATTTGGGTTAGGTACCTTCCGAAGGTGTGACACACAGATTGGCGACAGCTTTCTCTTATTTTTTAAGGAAATTTACATGAAGAAATTTTCGTTTTTCATGAGTTTTTCAAAAACTTCCCTAACAATTTTCTTTAAATTTTGTACATGGGTTGCTTATACCAAGAGCTACAACTTTTAGTTGAAACATTTTTCCGAAAAAATTGTCTGAAGGTAGTTATGAGCCACCCACTCATTCAGAGTGTATTCAACACGCTCTTTGCAATGCGGCCCTTGTTACGGAAAAACGCACGAAAACAAAATTTCGTATTTGGGTTAGGTGCCTTTTGGAGGATGTGACACGAAAATTGACGATCTTCATTTATTTTTATAAACTTTTCATTAAGAAAAAAATTATTAAACATTATTTTTAAAAATGAAATAGTTAAAAAAATTATCTCAAGGGTAGTTATAAGCCACCCACTCTGAATATGCGCTCTTTGCAATATGACCTCTTGTTCTACATCAGAACGTGAAGTGAGCAAAATCTATTGGTCATGCTTAAAGTAAAGAAAGTTACGAGAGTACATTAATCAGATTTCACTTAGGTTATGTATCCTTCGGAGATGCGATGTGATATGGCAACGACATTCTCATCCTTTTTACAACTAATTTACATGAATAGAATGGCATGCATAATATATTATACTGGGAGGCTAACTTTTATTTGGGCAGAGGAAGTTAAGTGAATTTCACGAAAGATTTTTTTAAGTCTAGTAATTTCAAGTGTTAATGTGTATGTTGCAGTTTTAAAATCATTTTGTAATGAATTTAAACAGATTGTATATTAATTTTAAGAGTTGATTCTTCTTATGAATGTTTAAATTTTTAGTAGGAGCATATAAGAAAAATTCCTTTGTTGTGATTTTTTATAGTACCATAACAAACTACTTTGTTTTTTATACTTGAATATTTTGAAACGAACTTCTTATTGAAAGTGTGTAATTTAATCACAGCAATACATGAACAAATAAATACATAAAATAAAAATATTTTGAAGTTACATAATTGGTGTAGAAGCTCTTAACTTATTGCAATTAATTTATATTTGTTGTTAATATATTGCACACAATAAGCATACAACAATAATTAAGGTGGGTATTAGCGGGCATGTGCACAATTCATGACCTGTCTCTTTTATTTGCGCAAGCAAATAGAAAATGGTTTTATAAAAGTTTGAAAGCAGATCCACTTTATTCACGTCACATACAGTCACCCCATACCACTTTTTCTTCTTCTCCTTCCTTTATTGATGACTCTGTTTGTGACCTGAAATCAGAAAAATAATTTAGACGGTCCTTGGAAAATGTCACAATGCAATTATTCTAAAACATCAAATATCTTACAATATTTGTCAATAGATGACTTCCTTAAGCTCAATTAAATTAGCATAGATCTATTATTATTATTATTATTATTATTATTATTAATTAAATTAAATTAAATTACCATAGATCTATTATTATTATTATTATTATTATTTAATCTCCAGGGATGGAAACCCTATTTCGCCACAGAGGCACGTTAGGGTTGTAGTTTGCAGACTAATCTTAATAATAATAATAATAATTATATAAATTCAAACATTAAATAAGTAATTAACTGTAGTTGATCGTGAATGTACGTTGTAAAACTGATAAATTCTCTAAAACAGCAGACTTTGAAGAATAAATGGAGACATGAGTGGGAAAATACTGAAGCAAAATAAATTTCTATGAGCTCAACTAAATTGCCATAGACCTAACTGAAATAAATTAAAGTAGTAAATAAATGAATTAAATGTGTGTTGAGGACTTAGGCTTAGCCTGTGCATTTATTTTAGTGCATAATCACAACAATTGTTAGGTTTTTCGGTTTGATTACTTTTAATTTTAGGTACCGTTATGGGACATTTTCAGAATATCAGTAGGAAAAAGTTATTGTGTAAGATTTTGTACTATCGAATGCTTAAGTTTCTGTGCGATGAAATAATTTTAATTTCATCTACAAGCTTATTTTTAAAAACATGCGTGTATTTACTGAAATAAGGTCGTACCACCTTGAAGTCTTTCAGGTGTATGCATTTAAAGCTAATAGCTTTAAGAAAAAAACATTAATAACTCTTATTTCAATCCTTACATACTATATAAGTCCTTACTATGGGTATATAAGTCGGTGACGCTCTGGGTTTCCATTCCCAAGCGAGTAGGTTCGACCCTTGAAAAGATCTATGGTATTTACTCTGTGCATAAATGCGACAGTCCCATGTCGGTAGATTTACAAGTATTTAAAAGAAAAAAACTCCTGTGGGACAAAATGTTGCACACTGGTGATGATTACAGACTTAAGTTTCAGTATACAATTGTCTCTATACAAGCCTAACCATAACAAACTAACAAATAATGCAGTCAAATTGACAAGTTTCCCTAAATTTGAATTTAGTCTCAACTATATTTATAAAAGACAGGTGAACCGTAGAGCTCAGTCTATATGTGTGCAATATTATGCAATTATTCAAGTATATACTTTAAATACAGTCGTTCAATTTGCATACCTGCATTGCAAAACGTAGTGTTTGTTCCTTTTTATAAATCTATTTTCCCTGTGCTATATATTTTGTTTTGTTTTAATTTGCCTTTATTCTCTGACTCTATATTTTCTTACCTTTTCTACTCGTTTTCTAATTTTGAATATAGGAAGTTTTAAGTTATATTACATTTAAATACCAAAATTAAAAATAATTAACTAATGCAGAAGATATAATTAATGCTGATTAAAAAGGAAATTATAAATTTATTATACAGGAACACAAAATTTGACTAGTGGGCTTATGTGGGTGAGGAATTCAAAATAAATTATATTATATTATATTATATTATATTACATTACATTAAATTATATTACTGTGTTATATTATATTATATTTTATTATGTTATGTTATATTATATTATATTATATTATATTATATCATATTGTATAATAGCCTGATTAACAAGGGATATGATTCGCTTTGAGGAAGTAGAAGCTATAGATTGATCAGGATATATTCGTTTCATAGATATCATAGCATTCAAGAAAGGAGCAAAATAGATAATACCAACCATTGGCACTAATCAAACAGAAATTATTGAAGAAGAAGAAGAAGAAGAAGAAGAAGAAGAAGAAGAAGAAAAAAGAGCGTCTACGAGAACTGCATACTATTCCTCAAGGAAAGATACCATAGACCTACGCAATTTGGCCGTAGTCATTTTAAGCACTTAATCTTCTGTTTGGATCCTCGAAGTGCGATCGGTTACACAATTGCAAAAGCAAGGGATCACCAAAGAAGAAAGCAAACATCTTACTGAAAACATCATTGTTAATTCAGTATTCATCTTAAACCATTAAATAATGTGAGCTTCTGTTTAGAAGAATACTGTATAACTTAATACTGTATATGCGTACTTCGCGTAGGCCTACTTATTTACTGTCGTGTAAGATTGAGTTGATAGTCTCTGTCCCATTGGCAACTTCCACTGTCATAGAAAATTTATTTCCCGTTCTATAAAAATTGAATTTCTGGGAGAAAGTAATGTTATATTTCTTCGACAGGTGGCAGCACAATAGTTTCAACAATCGTCTAACTTTCGTGCCGATAATCTTTCAACAATCATCCAATAATGATTTCAGCGATTGTTTAACAGTTGGGGCACAGTAAAAGATGAGGTGTACAAATGTAAACCACGTAACCTAGACACATTTTGGAATGAGATTCAAGCGGTGTGCGCAGAAATCTCATTGGACACTTTGGTACGATGTACGGAATCAGTGGTGATTCGTACTCAGAAATGTATTGATGCTGAAGGCCACCATTTTGAACATTTGAGCATGAATCCCATTTTCATCAGAAAGTCATTTGTTTTTCAAAGCTTTCCATTTCCAGAAATGTAACCTTGTAGAAGGGAAAATAGATTTTCTATGACACTTCAAAGTGTGTATACATTTTTTGAAGCACTCATGTTAGCGTATTATGAGATTTAACCCTTAACTTCATAATGAGTTCTACCATTTTGAATATTTGAACATTTGAGCATTAATCACATTTTCATCAGAAAGTCATTTATTTTTCAAATCGGACTTTAAGCTTTCCATTTCCAGAAATGTAACCTTGTAGAAGGGAAAATAAATTTTCTATGACACTTCAAAATGTGTATACATTTTTTTGAAGCACTCAGATTAGCGTATTATGAGATTTAACCCTTAACTTCATAATGAGTTCTATGGGATATAGTAGTTTGTCTTAAATTGTTGATAATATGATAGAAAAGAAATTGGAGGAATATTTTAGAATTCATGTATAAATACAGAATAAGATGCAAGATATAGACAGTGGGTGTAATCATAGTGTTAGCTGTCAATCATATATATTATGTTAACTGTTTTCTTGCAGTCCAGGTGAGTTTGTATAGTCTATTATGTGAGAAATTGAGTATCGCACTTTTTTTTTAAACTGATTAATTAACATAGGCGTTTCATTGTGGAACAAACAAAATAAAGACGACGTGGCTTTGGAATAAATGCGGGAGTTGTGAGGTTTTACCTCCAAGATGTAGCACTGTGTTCCTTTCTGTAGTAAAACATAAATTACGGAATGAATTCAGGAAACAGCCGCTGTGTGACGTTACTCATATACGAGGAGAATTATGAAAAGTTGCTTCGGAAGCGTGTGAGTATTGTATTAGGCTTTTGCGCCAAAGATAAATTGAATCCAAAGAAGTGAGGGTGGAAAACAAAATAACGTGGAGGAACGAAATGAAATATTGAAACAAATTTCAAACAATAGTACTCAGCATACGCTCTGTTGTTAGTTCTACTAAGGCTTCACTACATGTAGCAGGAGAATACGTATAAATAACTACACAAGTGAACACACACTTTGTAATGCTTATTTTACAGTTAAGTACCTTTAGCTAATATCTAGTGTAATATTAACAATTCGTAGATTTTTATGGTTTAGGGGCGATGATGAAAGTAAAGATAAATAAATTTAACTCCGTGGCGCTACATCCCTTGTGAGACTAGGCCTATCATTCGACCGGTGTGTCAGCTACCATAGCCAGATGGCAGGATTTGAGGGACATGTGGTCGGAATACCGAATCTCGTGGACGTTGTTGATGAATTCTGTGACCGTAGCCACTACTTCGTTGTCAAGTACAGTAGCTCCTGATTTGGTATTATAAGGCTGAATGCAACCTGTTCCAGACCTCCCTATTCAGAAAAATCCGAGGCGGTACCGGGAATTGAACCCGCTACTTTATAATAAAATTGACTAATTATTTTAGAAAAAGTTAAACATTAATTTGAAATCGTAAACAAAATGATATAAATCATAAATAGCTGTATTTGATTAGAAAGTCATTTGGTATGTTTTATTTGCCGATATGTTTATGGGCTTTGGTGATAATTCCAGAGTAATTTATTAAAACTTAGGCTACTACGCATGGAGCAATAAATTTGAATAGTCTCATATGTAGGAAGAAATTGTTAATGAAAATCAAGTTTAAGTCAATTTTTGCTTTTAAAACTATTCTGCTCCATATGTAGGTCCAAAGTATTTACTTCTTAGAATGTTAGCACGTAAAACACACGAATTCCCTTCCAGCTTTACTCTGAAAATACTGGAACTTTTAAAATATAGGCTAATTTTAAATACCTACCGAGAAAACAATGTGTGTTGTAATAATAAAGTTGCTACTTAAAGAGATTATCAGAAGGTGCGCAATACGGACATTTAAATGCAGCTAATCTAAAATGTGTTGCATTATTTGATTAGCCAAGAATTGGTGTTAATTAATATGCAGAAATATATATTTCCATGATTTTTTGGTAAATTTCACAGATCAGTCCTCTTATCCCGGTAAAATCTAAGTGCGGACCAAAACCACATTCACATGACATAAGTTAATAGTCATATGAAGAATAGTCTACATATCATTATATTCGTTTCATCGCCATTACCACCAACAGTATTATTGCCTTTGTTATTTAACCACTTATCATCGTCAATCATCACTGGCATTCACCATTCTTCCTCCCGGTATATCAGAAATCATTAATCATGAACGTCATCAGTCAACTCTGTTGCCAACCATATTCAAACATGAATCATCGTTGAGTCATCATTCGATGACCATTGTCGTCAACACATAATTGATGCAATCCTATTTTAAATAGCCCAGTTAACCCTTAATCAGAGCGAGAATGAAGTTGTGAAGAGTTATCACCAGGTCTAACTAAAGTAAACATTTCAAACTAAGTTAAATATTGAAATGAAAAATATGAATATATATATATTTTATCTGCTTGCTTGTAACACTGTTATGTCTCAAAGTTACAACTGATATGATAATTTTGTATATCGATTGTAGATGGACTATCGCTTCATTAAAAGTCATACGTTTTACTTCATTCGATCGTGCATTTTACACTTGATTTAATTCAACACGCTCGAAAGGTACCCAACGAAAGTTTGTTCAACTGTCATATTGTAACCATATTAGACAATGAACATATTATAAAATGTATATATGGCTCAAGAGGGTTTTGATTTATGTATTTTAATAATGCAATAAATTATTTTTACTTTATCTGCCCGTACCATAGCTACTATAGATAGACTACAGGAAGTAATGTTTTCGACCCCAAATTCGAAGTTGAGTTTTTAACATAAATACACGCTTTGAGGTTCCCTGAATCCAAAAATACTATTTTCGAAAACGTGTATTTGTGTGTGTCTGTGTGGATGTCTGTGAACAGCTTAGCTCCACAACAGAAAATCGTATGAAAACAATCGTATGGGTCAGGTACTTTCTGAGGATGTGGCATGAAGATTGGTGACAACTTTCTCTTTTTTAAAGGAACTTTACATAAAGAAGTTTTCTTTTTTTCGTGATTTTCTTGAAAACGGGTCTAACGATTTTCTTTAAATTTTGCACATGAAATGCTTATTCTAAGAGCTAAAACCTTTATTTTAAACATTTTTTCGAAAAATCTCTGAAGGGTAGTTATAAGCCACCCACTCTCAATTCTTGTATTATGGCCTCTTGTTTTATATATCAAAATGTGAAGTGACAAAAATGTATTGGCCATGCCTAGAGCAAAAAGTTACAAGAGTACATTAATCAGATTTTATTTGGGTTATGTATCCTTCGGGAATTCGACGTGATGTGGTTACGACATTCTCTTCATTTTTACAATCAATTTACATGAAGAGAATGTTATAGCCTACATAGTAATCATATTATACTAAGAGGCTAACTTTTATTTGGGCAGAGGAAGTTGTGGTCATTTCACATAAGATTTTAAAATGACAATCTTTCAAAACGGGTATTAACATAGCGTGATTGAATTTTGTCTAATTGAAATAAGTGTATTTATTTCTATCTGACAGTTCACTCGCTTGTAGGATCTATGTTGGTAGACCTAACATATTTTTAAAAATTTGCCATAAAAGTTTGTGTCGTCAGCTGAATGTTTTGATGCCACCTTTTGGTATACATACCCCAGGCGATCGAAACTGTGTTAAAAATGTACATTACGCAACAAGCTTATAATGACATTTATTGGGATACCGGTTGTGTAGGAAACGACCAAAGTGCGGTTTCATAATATTTTCACACGAGTAGGCCTACCTTGTTTCCATTATAGGCAAGTCGTATTCGACTGTTTTTGTTGGACCATAATAAATTGTTTAAATTTTAGATTCACAAAATAAAAGAAATCTGCTGACCGCGGCAGTCAGCTGTTAGCATGTTTTCGTAATTCTTGTCTTCTGAGATAGTTGGCAGCTAATGGCGAAAGGTCAAGTCAAAGTTTGTTCTTGACCGTTTTCTTAAAACGAACAGTTTTTTTTACAAGTCGAATTGAACTCCATTTAGTAGACTATAATATTCAAATTAACACGAAAACAGAATTGGTTTTATTTTAAATACAGGTTGTTTATTACGCAGTCCCGTTTGCTGTTCTCTAGGTTTCGAGATAGTACTGTGTTCGATAATAATCGATATCACATCGCGTCACATTTAACTAGCGTAGTATAGTCGAACAAAATTTTTTTTTTTATATGTTTATTGTCATTTTAAGGAAACATTCCCAAATTAAGTGTCGTTCAAAATGATATCAACTCCCATTAACTGCCCTATTTAATACAATTGTGAGTCCTGTCTCATCGATACTGTATAATTATTCCTGTTATTATTAATTATTAATTTGGTCAATGCAACATTTAAGTTCAATTTGCGTAATACGATCAAAAATTTCAGTTAAATTTCATTTCATTAATTTGATTTATCGACCAGTTCGACATATAATTTTTAACTGCATAGTATTCTCGGAAATATAGACACTTAAAGAAGCACCCTATTTAAATATTTATGGCTACCAGTACTGTACTTTTGTCGGACAAATCAATGGCTTCTTGGTAGCGACCTACATTAGGTTCCTGGAACAAATTTCATGAACCTTGCTTCGTGTGTCTTGGCTTATGCTGGATTTGTGCTACTGCCTTATAAACCCACAGTTAAGTCTCTTATAACCCTGACCATTGGTACAAGTTCGTTTCCTTTAAATGAACTACGGGTGAAGGGCTTTTTCTCGCTAACCCAACTCGGCAGAAAAGCTACTTCCGCTACGAGCGAAAGGTATTACTACGAGTATAAATAAACCCAAACTTGCTTGAGTTTAAATGAGACAGGAAAGTAACCTACATTGAAATATAACTTTTCTACTTTATCCTTTTCCTAATTAATGGGACTATTAATATTATAGGTAGGACATATTTATTAGGCTGTGAAATTGTGTGTCGAGTTTTTGTAAGGCTGATCTTTGAAGGTCGAAAATACAATACAGTAAAATTCCAATTATCCGGATTAATTGGAACCGGACCCGATCCGTATAATCAAATATCCAGATAGTGTTATTAAAGGTCGTTTCTTTTAAAAAAGAAGTAAATTGCACAGTACTATACTTAAATAACGTTCAAGATGTAAATCTTGAACGTATCGATCAGAGTAAGTCGATTTTGTCAGCTAAAAATTTTGCTTTTTCGCAAACAATCGACCCTGAAAGAAGGGTATCCCAATGCTCGCTGCTGCATTGGACAGCGATCCGGATAATTGGCGATCCGGATAATTGGCGATCCGGATAGTTGGAGTTACGGATCCCGTGTGTGTTTCTGTGTCCATGAAAAGTGTCATTTAAAAAACAACCATGGTACCAAAGCCACTTTATTTTCCAAGATGGTCACCCTTGGAGGATATTTCGACGAATTTCTCTTAACCTCATTGCAATTGACATAAAAAGGTACGTTTTAACAAATTCGTTTAAAAATGGTCCTATCCGTTTAAGGCGGTCCAGGCAGCCCAGTAAAATATTCAAAGCTATAGTTAGCATAATTGTTAATTAATATAATTTCAGTTGCATTCAATGACACATAATAATGATTAAGAATTTATATCTGATGTTTGGTATCAAAAGATTCGTCTTAACATAAAAATTACAGTAAAGGTAATCATTTTATTGATAATATTTTTTGTTGAGAATAAATTAACTGTGGGTTAATTTATAATGTTTGGGGATAGCAAGAAGTGAAAGTATGTCGCTTAAGGAGGTGGAAATTCCAGATCATAGATAACAATATGCAAGCAGGTAGAGGCCCTGGTCCCACATAACATATAAACTGGTGCACTGCCCTATTCTAGGAATGAGCTCTTGTTCTTCAAGTTCATTCCTAGAAGCTTTACCGTTATGTTGGCAAGCAGGAGATTTTATATACTGATAGAAGTGACGAATTTGTACTCTGGGAAAACCTAGTGTGGAAAAGGATTTGTATAGGTAATATATTTCGCGGTTCGGAAGGTGAAGTCGCGAACTTAAAGTTAGTCAAATGTCAATCCACCAATGGTAATTAAGGGTGGGGATGATAATAATTTGTCACCGAGGCTAGGTGTAGTCTGGGAGGAATAAGTGAGATACAGAGTGTTGTGTCACCCGGTGGGACGCACACCGATTTTAGTATAGAGACGGGATTGTCTCATCACGTCGGCTCTTAGGCTGGGCATAATTTCTGGACTTAGAAATTTTCAGCGACGGCAATTAACTACACTTAGAAATTTTACTAGCCGCGATAATGTCTTATACTTATAAAATTCACCAACAGAATTTTATCGTCTTAAATATTTTTTTTTACAACAACCAGAGTACATAAGTTCATCTATACAATTTTGGTTTTAGATACCAAGTATTTTGCGCAAGATTAATCTTTTGGAAATAAAGTTCCATAGTACAACCTGCGAGCCATCAAAACGATTTAGCGAATCTATCAGAGTTTATCTGCCAATAATTAACATTGTACAATTCACTGTATTGTTGAACTTTACCACGGCATTTCAGATAATTGAAATAAATTGCTACTACAACTGATTCTGTTGGTATTATTTTAAATAACAAATAATACCTAAGCTGTCTTTACTCTCAGCCCCTGAGAACTAGTCGACTGTTCGCACCCGATAGGCCTAGCCGGAGCAGATTTCGAATTCTTCAAATAAATATAAATTTAGCACGAACCATCCGGTTTGTGCAAGGCGCCCAACATTTACTGAGGAAGGAGGAACTGCATCAAATGGCGCCCAACGTGGGGCACGAGGAAAGCTGAACTTCAAAGAAGTCACCTTTAAAAATCATCGCCCTGATCGAGAGGAAGACAGCGCAGAACATCAGCGAACTTCAACCGTAGAGGCAACGGTGGACCTCAAGAATACGTGGTACATCAATCCTGGGACTCGTCGCAGAAGACATCGCAGAAGGCAACAGAAATTCATCAAAACACAGATAAGAAATTAATATAGAGTTTCAGAAAATTAATTTTTTTTGACAATTAAAAGCCTGTTTAAATTTTTATTTTTATTTTGCTTGAAATAAAAACTGGATCTTGCAATCAATATTAAGTTCAAATGATTTAAATCACATCTGAAACTCAGTAAAATTAACTTCAACAATTAATAAATAATTAATATAGAAGTCAATCAGACATAAATATACATTCAAATTGTAAAGGGTATTAGTGTGATGTCATATATGTTGAGCTACGTAAAACAAAAGGTAAGATAGATCATAGGCAGTGTACCAGTACTTTGATTATTTTGGTGGATGTGGCTTAGGAGTGGAAGAATTAGGTCCGAGATGGATTCATTGAGCTCGGGAAATAGTAGTGATAACGATACGAATGAGTTTGGAGAGGGGCAAGGCCTATTAGTTATGGAGGAAAGAGATAGAATATTTAGTAGTAATAATGAAATAGGTGCGGCAACTAATGATAGCGTAGAGCAAGTTATTGAGGAAGAAATGCAAGGGGATAATGTAGATCAGTTAGGTAGCAAAAGCCAGGAGAATAATTTATCACAAAACCAGCAGAATGAAATAAGTATGATAGGTGAAAATAGGCCTAGTGTGTCGGAACCGACAATCGATACAAATACTATTGCTTATCTGATAGCCTATATGAAAGAAGCTAGGGATGAATCTAAAGAAATAAGGAAAGAAATTAAAGATAATAGGCAGGAAACTAAAGAACTAGGAAATAAAATAGAAAAATCCAGTCAGGAAACTAAAGAAGCTAGGCAGGAAACTAGAGAGCTAGGAACTAGGATAGATAAATCTATACAAGAAAACAAATTACATATAAATGAATTGCAACGAGAAATAAATGCTGTGAAAGAAGCTCAATCTGAGATCATTAATGGAATTAGAGGAGAAGTTAGTAGTCAAATTTCAGATAGTGAGAGGGCTATGAGGCAGGAAATTTCAGAAAGCAAACGGGAAATTAGGTCAGAAGTAAATATTCAATTCGATGCTATTGATAAAACAATAGAAATTCAGAAGAAGAAAAGTGAAGAAAGGTTAGTTTGTGAAATGAAAACAGTAGGGGAGGAAATCCGCAAGACAGAAAGAAATCTAAAAAAAGACACTGAGGCTCAAATTGGTAAAGTACAGACAGGATTAGGGAATAAAATTGCGGAGGTAAATGACAAGGTCATAAGTCTTGAAAATGTAATTGCCGAAAAAGTGGGAAAAATTTCCAAAGAAGTCAGTTCGTTGGCTAAAGAAGTAGGAGGTCGTAGGCCTATAGGACATTTAGGTGATGGAACCGGAAATCATAATGGGACAATGCCTTTGGTAAATAATTATGCTGTTAATTATAGCGATAGTTTATGTAATGGCATGGGAAATACATGCAGGCCTCCCAGTGTGATAACCGAACCCAACACGATAATAAATGAGACGGTAACCCCCAGCAGAACTGTAGCTAGCGAAAATAGGGTAAATGTTTGGAGCTTAATAGGAAATGAAGTATCGATGCCTATTTTTAATGATGGTAATATTAGCCCGCAAAGCTTCCTGAAGGAATTAGAGGCGTATTATGAATTAAGGCAAGTTCCGGCCCAGTATAAAATGTTAATACTCGGAAGGACTCTTAAGGGTGATGTAAAAGAATGGTTTGAGCTCACTGTACCACAAAACTGCAATTACGAGGAGTTCAAACAAATGTTCCTGGCTAGATATTGGGGAGAGGCAAAAAGAACACTGGCCCGAAATGAAGTGTACAACGGGAAGTATTCCGCTAGGGGAAATTCAACGCTCTCCAAATACTTTTTAAGAATTGTAGGCCTAGCAAGATTATTAGATCCGATGATGCCATCAAATGAAGTCATTCAGCTTACAATGAGGCACTTTGCCCCGGATATTTGTAACTTATTAATTGTATCCCGGCCTCAGACTTATGGCCAGGCGCTGGAATTATTATCTAGTTTTGAAATAGGGATTAAAAGAGAGTCAAATTCAGAGGAGTATAGACAACAAGGGGGCAATAACTCAAATAGGAATCAAGACATGAGAGGTGGGCCTCATAACAATAGAGAAAGATGGGGTCAGGAAAATTCAAACAGGAATCCAGACTCGAACCGGGTACATCCTAATAATCAGAATCAAAGGGGGTCTGGCAATCAAAATTGGAGAAGAAATGACCAGGGAAATAGGCCACAAAACGCTCAAGTGAATAACATAGAATTTCACGGAGAATTACCACGTCAATATGCTGGAGGAGATATAAATAGGGGAAGTGACATCGAACCCAGTAGGAATGAGGTCAGCGCCATGAGAAACTCCGTAGCAGGCCCGGCACAGATGCCTATAGAACCAGACGGGCATTTAAATTATTAACGGACTAGAGATGGGGCAGCGTAGCGATGATGGATAATGAAAATCATGGGTCCCTAAATAGATATCCACCAGAATAAAATTAATAAATAATTGATAAATGTATTAATATTGGAAATAGATTTTCCTTAAAAAAAATCAAGAAGTTTTATGGAGCAGCGGTAGGAACAGAAATCAGGATCTCAGGAATCAGAGTTTAAAGATTTGAAAATATCAGGCCTATATGACTAGAAAAAGGTCATTGGATTATTAAGAAGAAAATTAAATAATTGACAGATTAACTGTCGGGGGTAGCGTTAGAAAATTGTTTGTTTAATTTTGACGAAAATACAACTAGCACATAAATGACTAATAGATACGATTCGGTGCCAAAGCTGGAGCAAGGAGAAATTTTGAAAAAAATCTTGTTATGTAGGAGGCTGGAAAAGGAGGATAGATTGCGGGTACTGATTTCTACAAAGAAGATGCAAGTATATGGAATAAGGAATATCAAAATGAAGACGTAAGGTTACGTTAAACTTTTATCATGGAATCTGAGTTATTGCCAGAGTGCAATAGTAATTTTGTTTGATAGGCCTATGGAATAAAATGGCTATAATCATTTATTTACGGAGTACAGGAACGTGAACATTGTTATGACGAAAGAGTCAGCAAGTCACAGGGATTAGGAGATTAGATTATGATTGAAGATGAAGGAAAGAGTAACCCGTCCATAAGATGTTTCAATAAAGATGAAAGCAAATTTATCGGTGAAATGGTACCCATTATTGTAACACGAAACCAGTCAGAATAGCAGATGAGAAAAGGGGTGTTAGACATCGAATCGATCAGAGAAGAAATGTAGGAATATAAAGTGCAGTAAAATTGTCAAAGTAAAATAATAGATAAAAATGTCATGCAACAAAATATAACGCTACGAAGTAATATTCAACTAACGTCGGCCTATAATTTATATCCACGCCGGTAAGATACGGAGATCTGGAGATTCCTGAGTAACTGTATATGAGCTGACCCTAAAATATTTAATGAGAAAGGAAACTTATCAACGAAAATAATCAATGGTTCTGTGGAAATATTATTAGTGGACCTGATTTAATGTATACCAACGAGCTCTTTAGCAAAGGAGGAATATCAAGAATACTACGCTTGACCCATATCTAAAGATGTAAAATAATACCGTACATTATTCATATGACCCTACGTCAGAGCAGAGTAAAAAGCAGTATACTGAGTTGGAACCGCGTAGGCATAGTAATTCTGTTATAAAATGTCATTAATCGCGAGAAAATAGCTACAGTGATGCTGGGTTATAACTTCCACATGTAGGGTATAAGTATGGAATGATGTATGTTAGAGGGTAATTATAGGGGTATGACTTTTTATGTGTATATAGTGTATTTATTTATCAAGAACGTTGGGAGCTACCTTGTCCCGGTCTTGAGACCACCATATTTCAATATAAAATTAGTGTGTTTTTTTATCAAGAACGGTGGGAGCTACCTTGTCCCGGTCTTGGAGCTATGGTGGTCCAGTGTATTTATTCTATGCAAATTTTGTTGTATCAAGAACTTAGCGGGCGGCCTTTCCGCAGTCTTGAATACATGTTTATCAGTGAACGTGTGTTAATGTTTTTATATGGTCTGTAGAGTTCCGACACCTTTAGTGTGACGAAAATTTCGTCTGTAAAAATCATGAAGATGGGAAGAAGAATTTTTCGTGTGATAAAATCCACAATACTGCATGTACATCATTTGAAGAAGTATGACGTATGAATGTTAGTAGGATAGTCACTCTGTAAATGTGGAAGGGCATTTAAGGTGAAGTCTTAGGCCAGAAGGTAAAATGAAAGAAAACTTAATAGTAAGAAGTGCCAGACCATAAACTGGTATGTTACACTTTTTGGAGAGGTTCAATATATTTTGCCCATAAGTCCATCATATGTTATGAGGATTATAGTCAAAATCTAATGGGGCATGTAAGGCGGTCCAGGCAGCCCAGTAAAATATTCAAAGCTATAGTTAGCATAATTGTTAATTAATATAATTTCAGTTGCATTCAATGACACATAATAATGATTAAGAATTTATATCTGATGTTTGGTATCAAAAGATTCGTCTTAACATAAAAATTACAGTAAAGGTAATCATTTTATTGATAATATTTTTTGTTGAGAATAAATTAACTGTGGGTTAATTTATAATGTTTGGGGATAGCAAGAAGTGAAAGTATGTCGCTTAAGGAGGTGGAAATTCCAGATCATAGATAACAATATGCAAGCAGGTAGAGGCCCTGGTCCCACATAACATATAAACTGGTGCACTGCCCTATTCTAGGAATGAGCTCTTGTTCTTCAAGTTCATTCCTAGAAGCTTTACCGTTATGTTGGCAAGCAGGAGATTTTATATACTGATAGAAGTGACGAATTTGTACTCTGGGAAAACCTAGTGTGGAAAAGGATTTGTATAGGTAATATATTTCGCGGTTCGGAAGGTGAAGTCGCGAACTTAAAGTTAGTCAAATGTCAATCCACCAATGGTAATTAAGGGTGGGGATGATAATAATTTGTCACCGAGGCTAGGTGTAGTCTGGGAGGAATAAGTGAGATACAGAGTGTTGTGTCACCCGGTGGGACGCACACCGATTTTAGTATAGAGACGGGATTGTCTCATCACGTCGGCTCTTAGGCTGGGCATAATTTCTGGACTTAGAAATTTTCAGCGACGGCAATTAACTACACTTAGAAATTTTACTAGCCGCGATAATGTCTTATACTTATAAAATTCACCAACAGAATTTTATCGTCTTAAATATTTTTTTTTACAACAACCAGAGTACATAAGTTCATCTATACAATTTTGGTTTTAGATACCAAGTATTTTGCGCAAGATTAATCTTTTGGAAATAAAGTTCCATAGTACAACCTGCGAGCCATCAAAACGATTTAGCGAATCTATCAGAGTTTATCTGCCAATAATTAACATTGTACAATTCACTGTATTGTTGAACTTTACCACGGCATTTCAGATAATTGAAATAAATTGCTACTACAACTGATTCTGTTGGTATTATTTTAAATAACAAATAATACCTAAGCTGTCTTTACTCTCAGCCCCTGAGAACTAGTCGACTGTTCGCACCCGATAGGCCTAGCCGGAGCAGATTTCGAATTCTTCAAATAAATATAAATTTAGCACGAACCATCCGGTTTGTGCAAGGCGCCCAACATTTACTGAGGAAGGAGGAACTGCATCACGTTTTGAATAAATTTAGTACATGAACTGTAATCAGATCCGCAATTTTTTTTAAACTATTTTTCCCGTAAAAAATTATAGTTACAAACTTTCCTTCTCGGCTACATATAGGCCTACTAAGAGACGATTTATGATCTAAGATTAGGCCTACTGGTGGTAATGCACTTGGTAAGATGGCTGCTTACTTTATGTCGGAATGTGAAAATCCGTGCATGGGATAGAGAAAGTCCTGTTAGTTTTTCACAACAAAACTTTGCATGTTAGGCCTACGTTCGTAATCTGTTTCGTATACATTAGGCCTATTCAGAAATCTGCTAGATAAGATTTAAATTGAAACTTATGAGTAGTGTTCTTACAGAGAGCACCGTATCAGCATAGTGGGTTAGGCTATAGCCTAAATTTTCCGAGATCGCGAGGATGCCGTTTTATCGGGTAAAACGTCTGCTCATTACTGACACGTAAGCATCAGTGTGCAGTGATTAATACGCCACATGCTGTCATTAAGCAGAACGAAAACAGATTATTTTATACGACATAACTTGTTTGGAAATTGAAATAATATAAATGTGCATTGATTAAAAACACAGCTTAGATTCGGTGCAAGCCAATTCGTGTGCTTTTATAACGTTCTCATGTAAGCAACTATGACAGCTATTGGTAGCAATCGATTCATGGAGGGTTCATTCATTTAGTATGCCGTGATCTAACAGCTGACAGAATATTTACAACAAAGTAAGGCAATAATTATTGTTTATAAAACCCGTTACATTTTATTCAGGGAATACTTCTATTAAATCCTTCAGTTTACCAGTTTCATCACGTAAATATGCTTGAACTTCGTTCTCTCAAATATCGATAAACGTAATCTCCCGTCCGTGGGACTGCCTATGATAGTACAACTGTGTTATATCTGGTCTGTAGATCTGAATTATGTAAGACACTACCGTATGTCAGAAATATTACTTATTTTTTCCTGTTTTTATCGCTCTGTAAAAGTATTTTGTAAACTAATACAAAGATTTTACGCATCAAAAGCACATAGGCCTACATAGGCCTACCTGCTACGTTATAGATGTGCTAACGTCTGAAGCGACGTGGGCAGGGTCTAGACTCTTGAATATTCGGAATGGTACTGGGTACGTTTTTGGGAGGCAAGTTGGTATAGTGCTCTCGTTATTTCGTTCCCACTCGGCGAGTCAAACGTCAGCATTTCCTTTTGCGGTATGCCTGATTACGTTATTGTTATTGAGGGTAAACAGTAGTTTGCACTCCAAATCCAAGCAGGTGGCAGACTCTGCTTCCAAGTCAATCTAATAATAGTAATAATCTAATACAAAATTTCGGTGTTTCTTTGATTTTTGTTTCCGACTTAGACATGACAACACTTCAACACGCGGCTATTAACGAGTGTTGCATTAATCAAACAACACTTCAAAGGCATCACCGATGGGGACTATATCATCGTCTGTTATTGATAACAGGACAAAATTTCCTGTAGGCCCTACAGAATATTGTAGAAATGTTGTCGACTTTATACAAAATGTGCCTTGATGTGTGGGAATCATATTTTTGGTAAACTGATTATATCAAAGTCAATAATTTTGGAATAGATAACATTATGATATAGTTTTGTAAAATCACTAAAATGTTTCACCCTTCAATTAAACGTTTCACTGCTATTGACGTAAATGTGGCATTTTAAAAATCGAATTACAGCATAGATATAAGATTAACAGAGATATGTTTTATATAAGATGTGAGAAATATAATACACATGTAAAAGATCTCAGGTACTTCATTGAAATTTTCCATAATGATTTAAAATTTAAAGCCTGCTGATGGTTTTACTTGATGATTGCTTATAATTGATATAAACATTCAGCTCGGAAAGGATTGAACTTGCACAGTGCCATTTTGATCTCTAGTAAGAACTAAACATTAGTGGTTCAACTTTTAAAATACACTTTCACGTATTAACATTATTGTCTGTAGCAAAAATGTGTTTGCTAGCATCGCTGATGAATGTATTTATTGATTCCACACCATTAGGGCAAGAAGTAAACCATAGGTTTTAAGAATGAAGAAAGACACTACACCATTGTTAATGGTCAATTGAAGACCGTGCATCAACACGTGAAATTTTAATTACAGTACATTTTGAAGCTGTGGGTGAAGTTTGTAATATTTATATCAGGGGGTCTTTCAAAATAAATGAGTATAAATTTGATTATAGGTCAAAAGTTTGCTTGTTTACCTTCCACTTCATCTCATCACTGTCAGTATTTCTTCTTCCTTTAACGGATCTATCGTATTTTTATTGAATTTAATTCTCCCTCTCTTCACAGAGCACACAATTTGTGGCGTGCGATCAAATTAAGTTTTTCCCCCTAAAAAAAGTTAAGTTATTTACATTAGCAGCGTTCTTCCTCTTCTACCAGAGTAAGGGGGTAGCATTGATTAGTTTTTGTCAGGAAAAGCGTTTATTAAAACTTGAAGGCAATACTCTTATCGGACTAACTCGAGCAAAACTTCTCGGAAACGGAAATGAAATTCAGACTGTAGAGAATGTGTAATGCAACGTGTTTATATCAACTCTTAAAAGCGGGTTTACATTCCGAGTTGATTTTCCGATATCACGGAGCGGTAATGTAATAACCGCACATCGCTGTTGTTTTATAACTTTCAAGTAACTACTTAAGCTTAGGAACCTTCACCAACCATTTAATAGCTATAAAGTATACACGCGAACGAAAGTTCTCAGGTTGTTTGCGTTTTCTGTAATAATGTAGTGTGTAGACCTATTTCCTAAAGGCAAAATAAATATTTATGTGATTTCTCTGGCAAGAAGTCTAAAAGGTTTATGGATTGATTTATATGTTGATGTTTACGTATCTACAAGACGTATCAGGCAACAGATATTTCTTAGCATATCTCTTTCTACCATAGGGTAATACTGACAAAGTGCACTACCAGGAACTTAAGAGCACGGAGAAAATTGAGATGGTGGACTCTTGTCTCTCGCGGGATTAAAACTTGTTGACAAATAAAAATCAATTTTAAAAACAGCTGTTTTGGAATGGTTAAAACTAGATTTGATTAGTATTAATTGAATAATGACAATCACAGTGGAGATTTGAACGATATTTTTAGGCTTTAAACAGTGGTTTTAGCAAAGGTTCGGAAAATTGACAACAACATAAAAAATAAACAAAATAAAATTATGAAATTCTAGGATTATGTTTACAAAATATCTGTGCGTGCCCTATTAAAATTTGAAAACGATTGCACTAGCGGTTTTTTTTAAATAAAAGGGTGAACTTTACTTTTAGTCCGGACCTTTAAGAAAACCGGTACTTTTGACGGATTTTAATCCCTAACATTTTTTTCGCTTAACCGAAAATGTTTGTATTGTTATCATATAAAATGGCTTTAAAATAGCTTCAGTTTAAACTTTATTTTAATGTAATCGGATGAGCCACTCTTGAGATTTTAGACTTCAAACTTGAATCTCTATGTTTTTTTCTTTTTTCTTTCTTTCTTTCTTTCTTTCTTTCTTTCTTTTTTCTTCCCGACAGTAGTGAGGCATCGACGTTCACTAATGTGAGAATCATCAAAATAACTTTGGCCAGACTTACTTGCTAGAACCTGTAATATTGCATATTACTGTTCCCGATTTTCAAAGGAATCTTAGCTGATACCTTATAATGCTTCGCTTTGGTGCTGTGGAATGGTCACTTTTTTTTTTTTTTTTATTTATTTATTTTTTTTTTATTGTACAAATAACTTATCACATTGTCTAATGCTTATTGAGTAATACACTAAGTTTTAACAATACAGAACACTCAACAAGGTGATTTCACTGAAGTCTGATACAGTACCAGTAACAAAACAATCGATCACATTCCGCAGTGGGAGAAGTGAAACCAGATGAACTATGCCGTGTGGTGGGGATCCTAGTTGTGAGGTATTAAGTCAGAATGTTCCATATGGCATGCCCTAGCTCAACGATTACTTTGGTGTTACGTGCCGGGGGAGAAAATCTGAAATTTGGATATTGTACATAGTGGAACCCGAAGTATTGTTCCCGTATATTTAGAAAGCGGATGATCTTTTCTTTCGTGGTTTTCCAAATAGGAGATAGCAAACATTTTTCGAATCGATGGTGGAGAGTATCAGTCGCACCACACGCGGCGCAAAGAGGCGATGGCTTGATTTTCCTCTTGTGTAATAAGTCACCTGATGGAATTAGGCCATTTATCAATTCATACCAAAGGCTTTTATGGTGAGATGGTAGATTCTTATTGTGCAAGTTTGTCTATACTCGCCTCCAATTGTAGACTGGTTTCTGAAGGACAACTCGAGGATCCGGGAGCTGGGCTATTTTCTCACGATAAATGTCCTTCGTTGTGAGTTCGTTCCCCCGACGAGTGAGACGACTATAACTGACACATTCGAGTAATTTCTTGACATGTGGTTCATGTGTAGATATGCCACGTAGATCCGGTGGGTTCAAAAGTTTATCATTGGGTAATCTGTGGGACAGGAAAGTGTGGCTATAGGGGTCACCATTACCTTGAAGATGTTTCCAGTTGTTTGTCAAGAATAAACTGTCCGCTTTTAGCTGTGGATCAATTGCTTGCAAACCTCCTCTTGAGTAAGGTAAAGACAACTGGTCTCTATGGACTCGTAGAAGACGACCTGTCCATATGAACCAACCAGTTATGGATCGGAGTTTTTTACCATACATTTTTGGAAGTGGCAGGATCTGACTTGTATACCACACCTTTGACAGCGCATACATATTCACATATTGTACTCGCTGTATGAGATGCAATGATCTATAACGGTTATCACTCAACATTTGCCGAATGATATTAATAATCCGAGTCCAGTTTTGATGAAGGGTACCCATGAGGGAAGATGAAAAAATGAAGTCCTAATATTTTAATCTGAGGTTGTAAGTGTATCCAGGTTGGGAACTGTGTAGCAGTGTGGCCGATTGTTATAGCTTTAGTCTTGTTCACATTTAAGGCAGCGCCACTTGCGTTGCAGTATCTCTGAATAATGTCATGTATATGGGAAATACTCACATCAGGCGTAAGTATCAATGATACATCATCGGCATATGCGCGTACTAGGTTGTTGGGGTGCGCTTCAAGATATGTACCCAGGCTGCGTAACAAAGGGTCAATCGCTATCACAAACAAATGCATGGACAGAGGGCAGCCTTGTCGCACTGATCTGGTGATTGATATTGGTTCTGTAAAATAGCCATTTACCTGTATTTTCGTTGTAGCGTTCGTCATAATTCGACGAAGCAACCCAATATACGCTGTGTCTACGCCAAGTCTATGCATTGTCCGAAAAAGGTATTGGTGATCCACTCTGTCGAAAGCATGGTCAAAATCCAAGGATAGTAAGAGTTTCTGCTTACGGGACCGATTGGCGTCGCTAATGGCGTCGCGAAGGGCGCTGAGTGCGTTAAAGATACTTCCATCTGAGCGGACACATTGTTGGGAAGAACACAAAACTTCATTCACTGCCGGATGGAGGCGGGTTTTTAAACAGCGCATGAGCAACTTATAGTCGCAGTTTAATAATGTTATAGGTCGGTAGTCTTTCACTGTCTGAGGTTTTGCAATTTTGGGGATCATAACTGTTATACCACTAGTGAAGGCACTGGGGACCGAAACCAATGTAACAATTTCATTGAATATATCTTCCAAGTCCTGCTTAATAGTGTTCCAAAACTTAGAGTAAAATTCAACAGTTAAGCCATCCGCACCCGGTGATTTATTCTTCGGGCAATGGAGTAAAGCAGAATTCATTTCATCAATGGTAAAAGGAGCAATGGACGATGAGTGCAAGCTTTCTTCTTCCATTGACAGTATGGTATCATGTTGAACAGGAGAATATAACTGAGAGAAAAATGTGTGGAAGATTTTGCGAATCCCTGGCTGTGACTTGACAACCGTACCATCGTCGTCTTTAATTTGATGAATGTACTTTCGTATGCCCCTTTTGTTTTCTTTGAGGACATGAAAAATCGAGGGCTGTTCATCTTGAAAGTCGACCGTTTTTGCCCTCACTTGAGTACCTCGTAAGTCTGCTAATTGTAGTTTCATTATCTTAGCCTTCACTTTCCGAATAAGTATAGACTGTTCTTGGGTAATAGTCTGTTTGTGATACAGGTCTCGTAAAACGGCGTACAGAAAATTGCTGTATTGCTGCTGTAGTTGCCGTTTTTCACGAGCACAGCGTTGAAACCAGGATCTGATTTTAATTTTTATTGCCAGCCACCATTGTAATTTGGACTGGTAACGTTGTTGTTGTCGTTTCCAGATGTTCCACTGCAATATAAATTGTTCTTGTATATCTTCATCGGCTAGGAGAGTGGAATTTAACTGCCAGAAACCTCTGCCGTAAGGCTGAATTGTAATAGGTAAGCGAACAGATGTGATGAAACCACAATGATCTGATAATTCAGTGGGGCAGATATCAACCCCTCTGATTTCTATATCTGCATTTACATATATACGATCCAGGCGGCCAGCTGAGGTGTGACGTTGAAAAGTATACAGCAGGCGATTTTTGTGTATCGCTTCCCAAGTGTCGCGTAGCTTGAATATGGACACAAGATTTTGCAAGGCTGGACAGGTGTCGTAATTGCCAGTATGGTCCTTATGGGATAAAATGGCGTTGAAGTCACCTCCAAGTAAAATATGCTTGGCGTTATTGAATAAAACAGCTACATCTTCACTGTAAAATTGGTGTCGTTCCTTACGTTTAGTAGATCCG
The DNA here is from genome assembly GCA_964059195.1 of Ectobius pallidus. Lineage (NCBI taxonomy): Eukaryota > Metazoa > Arthropoda > Insecta > Blattodea > Ectobiidae > Ectobius > Ectobius pallidus. Next base: position 94,260,468 of record CAXKWD010000007.1, read on the forward strand.
GAAGGACCATAGACATTTATTATTGTCACATCTTCGACTCTTAAACTTATACCACGGCAGTCAGGTAGTAGTTTCACATCACAATAAGCAATGTTATGTTTTAGAAGAATAGCAGTCCCACGGGTGTTGTGATCGGTATTTACTTCAGCCGTATAACCCGCAACAGTATAAATATTAGTTGAACTCACTTCTTGTAACAAAGCAATATCTATATCTAGAGAATGGAGAGTTTTACTAAGTAATCGAAATTTATCTATAGTCTGGATATTATTAATGTTCAGTGTTAAAACCGTATACGTGAGCTGCATAAGTGGTAATAATATACCAAGACATGCACATATGCTCCTAGTGCGAAACATAATGGAGATTTGTTTTTATTTCGCAATCCGATGGAATCTTAGCTTAGAAGTTGTTTTAACTGGCGCGCTGTGTGTATGCTCTTCTCGAGCGAGCGGATTGTTTACATCACTCGCAGAGGCCGGAGGAACGGAAGCAGGGGGACTGACCTGCTGTTGTTGTATGCCTGGATCCGGATCATGTGACGATCCAAGGGTCTCCTGACAGCGAGGCTCGTTTACTGCATCTGTAGTAGTAATTGTTGTAGGATCTATGATGTGTTCATCGGAAGATTTTAGTTTTTTTTGCAGTAGGCTCTTGAGTATTCGGTTCTGTGCTAGAAGGGAGTGATGAGTCACCTCCGTCGGTAGGACTGGAACTTGTAGCAGCAACGGATACGTCCAGTTGATGCTGCTGCTTCTGGCTTTGGTAGAGATGTTTTTGGTGTTGTTGTTGTGAGGGTTGGCTTTCACGTGGAGTTATTTCCAATTGTACATCGTCATCACCATTAGTATTGGTGTCTGGCTGCTCCGTCAGAGTGGGCGGGACCAGTACATCAATTTCGGGTTTACGAAAGAGATCACTCAGCAAGAGAGGTTTACGGGGTTGAACTGTTGTCTTGTACGCGAACTTTCTGTATGTACACTGATCTTTGAGGTGACCTGATTCTCCACATAGATTGCAGGTTTGTAACTGTCCTGTATAAACAACATAGGCTTCATGACCGCCGATATTTATGTTTGAGGGAATGGGTTTAGTGATGGTCATGTACACAGAACGGATACCATTAGGAACTTTATATTTATAGCCAGAAGACCACAGTTCGTTTTCAAGTTTGTGTACAGGTCCATACGATTGTAAAGTGGACCTGATCTTGTCATTGGGCAGTTCTGGTGGGAGGTTGAAGACCCGGACATGTGTATGTTCCTCACTAGCGTCAGTAATAACAACTGATGTTACGGTGTTATCTTCTAGAATGTATTCACTCTTACCTTTATGTTCATTTAATAACTGTTCAAAGACCACTCGATTTTTCAATTTAATGAAAACCGCGTTGTGTTTCCCCACGAGTTGCAGAGCTTCCAAGTGATCTTCTGGTATATTCAATTTTTCGTCCATCCAGCGATGTATATCCAGGGCAGATGGTCGTGGTTTATTTTTATCAAAGGCTGCTTTGATTGTGTTTTGCCTAAGTATCTTGCTCATGTTGGGATTTTCTTGAAGGGGCGTTTCTAGTACGAAGGAAGACGGATCGAAACCAGCTTAGAATTCTAACTTGTACGTTTATAACGCGAACAAGCAACAACAACAACAAAAATCACAATTATCACTGTAGAGTTGGAACTATAACTGCGAGAGAGACCACGTCTGTTCAGTTCGAAGCTCACGTCGCGACGATGACACTTGAGACTCACACAGAATGGAAGTACTAAAACTGCTCGGATTTTACCAGCTTGTTGCTTCGGCATAAACAAAAAAATCAAACCAATTTCTGTCCTAAGTGGGTATTTTTATCAGAAAAAAATATGTTGTCAGTAATCTTTAAATGTATTTTACTTGATAATTAATACTCCTCCTGTTCTAAGATTTTTTCACATTAGCAGAGGAAAGAATAAAGGTTAATTTTACCTTTACTGTTTTTCAATAATCTCGTAGTTCTCGTGCAAATTAAACAAAAATAATATTACGTGTACCACATGCCAAAAGAAGGGGACTGCTGACAATGGCGTAGATATGAGTGAGCAGTGTTTTCAATTCACTAATAGAAGGATTTCCTTAAATTACTCATGAAAATTTGACTTCTTTCACAGAAGAAAATGCATTTGTATGCAAGTTTGTATTTTAGCTAATTAATTACGTAATTTTTAAGATCATCTTGTTGGTTGTATATAGCCTATGGATGTAAGACAAGGTCCCTTACTCTTTGGGAAGAACATAATATGAGTGTTCGAAATGGATACTTAGGAAAATATTCGGAACTAAGAGAGATGAAAACGGGGACTGGAGAGAACTGCACAATGACGAACTTCGTAACCTATAGACCTACTCGTTGCCGAATCTAGTAAGGGTAATTAATTAACGGTGGATGAAATGGGTTGGGCATGTTGCGCGCATGGGGGAGGAATGACACACACATATTATATATATATATTGATTTGAAGACCCGTAGTAAAAAGACCACTTGGAAGACCTAGACTTATGTAGGAGGACAATATTAGAATAGATTTAAAGGAAGTTATAATTACGAGGGATGGTTGGATGGAGTTAGCGCGGCTGTGAATCTCCGGGTTCTATAAAATAGATAACATTTATTTAGCTTCCTTAGGAATGTCTATTGCCATTGAGTAGGTAAGCAATTGCCTATGTGCTCAGCGAATCATTTTTCCTTATATCATAATTTATGGATTAATTTATTTAGTAATTTATTTCATCTAGTTATTTGGACAGGGTAGAGTTTCCGGGAGTTTGATGCAGTGCAGATGGGAATGGCGTTCGAGTCACTCAATTAATTGATGCATGGGTTCGTTCCCATTTGTGCGGGCTTGCTAATCGAATACCATCACAGCATCTGTGCATTTAACCCCGCTGTCCACCTAATTGGAAAATGTATTCAAATTTAGCGCAGCAATATTTAGTGGAAGAGAATCACTTACAAATCAATTTGTAATTGCACCCTATAGGTCTATTGATGAACAAGATACGCCAAACTTTCTCACTCGAGGGATATATTTTTGTATTTAAGGATATTATAATTTCGAATTTCATCTTAGTTTGGATATTTAAAAGCTGCTTCATACAGGTTTCTCTAAAATAATAACAAGACGTCTTTCGTCTCAAAACTTTTGTTTTCTTTGCTAGGTCATTCGGTTAATCAACCATCATCAGGGAATTGATAAATTTCATTTTGACCAAAGAGGGTGAATTTATTCCAAATAGTTTTTTATCCTTATACCCTCTAATCAAATACAACACACTGTATCCTTAAGGAGCTGGACCAATTTATTGTGATGACTTTTTCATTTGTTAGCATTAAAATGAAGCGTTAGGTCTACATATATAAAAAAGTTGCATGTCCAATTCAAATAATTAAAATCATTATATGCACATACTATAAGCTTTAAGATGATTTATGTCCCTATGTAGGCCTACATTTTCAAAAGTGAAAAGATAAAATTACAATAAAAGCTTTTTACAACAAAATAATTGGGCCTGTAGGCTTACCAAACTTGGTGGAGCGTCTATACAGTGTGTAAAATCCTTAAGAGTTTTACACTTTATCCTCGACAGCCCGAGACGGTTAATAGCCCGATTTTCGTATTGTTTTTAAAGGGTTTATTCGATATTTACATACGTATTTAATTTGGCCCGCCCCCATAGAAGTTTGCCATCACTGCCCTAGTTTGCAGTACTGAAGACTATAACCCTACGTACTTGATAGAGTAGGACTGGTTGAGCTGTAGGTGTGAAAGTAAATCGTATTCTTCACTCGTTTGGACGTTGGTAAGATCTCGGACAAAACGTCGTTAAATAAAGCTTGGTTAATTGATTGCTTGCGATTTAGCCCACCTATGGTCATTCCTGGAATATAATAAATAACATATACTTCAGTAGCAATAGATGCTAGAACTGAATGATTAGTTTTACTAATCCTTAAGTCGAAAAATTAAGGGTAAACTTGAAAAAATAGCTTTATCTGTAGTAAATCTAGTGAGTGTTTAAGAAGACCTTCAGAATATTCTACGTCGTGTAGTTGGAAATTGCTTCTTTTCCCCTGTATGAAATTTATTAGTATTGCCTACTTGGAAAACATTGATGGGAAAGCCAATGTTGTCATATTCGATAAAGTTCTGTATCAATATCGTTTCTAGACCGAGATTATCAGATCAGTGCTCGTAGAAGTACAAAGTTAAAAGTTCTGCTCTCCGCTCTTTTGGAATATTGCAGAGAAGCGGGCGAACTTTGTTCCTGTCTTCCCTGATGCTAATTGGATACGTCTTAAAGTGGATGTCGCATTAAAGAAGAGATGTTTTACATATACTATTCATAGGAAATAATAGCTTTTTAAAATAGATAATAAAATAGTAGAAAATTTCATTTATAATCATTAGTAGGCCATTGCAAGTATGGCGGTTCGGAGTTGCGGTGGGCGCCAAGTATAATAAATATACTAAATTTATAAGTGTTCGAACCAACCTCCGGCAGAAGTCAGACAGTCTTGAAGCACTACACTCTATCCTCAAGGTAGAAAGAGAAGGACAACTCGATCTTAGAATTATTATAAATAATAAGACTATTTTTAAAGAACTGTTCCAATTATCTATTTATTCAAATAACTATGATGCTGGGTTCAGATGAATTATTATATACAGCACTGGTACAAAACATTTCTAATAATTATAATTCTTTGATAGATCGTTGTGATATTAAGTTACAATAGCTCGCTGTAACTTATGTACGTAATATTGAATGCTTACGAATATGTCTGTGAAATATTCTAGCCTATGTCAGGAAATTTAGTATATTTATTATACTTGGCGCCCAACATAAAGAAAAGACACCACAATCCCAAACCGCCGAACAAGCTATGTATGAAGCAATTTCCTGCTAGAAGATTTCATTTAATTTTCGGGTTCTTTAGACTCTGTACCGATAGCCTAAGACTGCTGGAATTTTTCGCTCCCATAGACAGTATACAATCACTCTCGCTCAGATTCCACCAAATGATTTTTGATTTTATGCAAACAGAGTTACACAGTTTTATTAGTGCTTAATCAAACAACTAGCTCAAAACACATTACCCTCAAGCTTAAAGTACAGAAGAGCAAAAAATAGAGCAATAGAACACAAGCGCCGAAAAGTTGGAACCGGAGTGTGGCTTATGGTCAAGGGCTCCGGGGGTGGTGGAGGGTTAAAAAAATCCATAATGCAATCAACTGAGCCACCAAAAGTGATTGAATACTTCATCATTGTGATATATTATAATCCTGCTGTATAAATGTAATGGATGTACGACTCTTGTACGTATTTCTCTTTTTAGTCTGATGGCATTCAACTCCCCAAGAAAGGCCTAATTAGATAAGATCATTCACAACAGTATTTACAACGTTGTTAGTTAATAAAGGATATATACGAATCAACATGGCAAGGGAAGATTTGAAAATAAATGAAATTGTAAATAAGGATAACCTACGTAGGCTCTGCATTAACCTTACGATGAAAAATAGAAACATTTTTACCTTGTAGTCCTCTTCACAAACTTACGAGTTGACATTCTTCTTCCCAAAAGATATGTACGAATCATCCCTACCGTATTTAGTTTCTGTACAGTTTTGAAGGGTGACGGAGGATTCATAAAAATCAAAATGAAACAATAGAAAGGGGAACTCAGCATATAACCGGAATATATTTTTAATAACGAAAACCTGAACGTCAGAGTGGAGGAGGGCGATGTGTAGAAAATAAAAGAGAACGATGTAGACTGTAGAGGAAATAGAAGGATAGAATACTTATGAGTTTATAGCCAATATAGTGAGTTGGGTTTCATGAAATGAAAGCTCTGGCTCCGGTAAAAAATCGTGTTAGATTTCCGCTCTGTTCGGACTGAGCAGTATTACTCACGGCTTCTTGAACTTCGTATTTGTTCACTGAATCGTATATTTCACCATTTATTTTTACAATTTATTTTAAATACAGTTTAGCTCTTTATTCCAGTTTTCATGTAAGTATATTACAGGCTATTCTTCAAAGGACCTCGTATTATGGATGGGATTGAATATAGCCTATTCGGTTCATTTGTACCTGTTTTGTTCCAAGTGTAATGACATGTAGATCATCATGTACATAACTTAATTGACCTACAGTAAAATCACTCAAATCACGATATAAATGACCTAATATTCTAATAGAGAAGAACAGAATGGTTTATGAGCCAGTGTATGTAATGCAACTTATATAGCAGAAATTTACAACTGGCGGCCCGTGGGCCGAATGCTGCACTCGAGGCATTTTCTTACGGCCCGCGAAGTCAGTTGAAAATATATTAATTGAAGTTGAAGTTTATTGAATTCTCTACACTTTTGTTTCACCCTACTAAAATCCTCATGTCCTTCACATAGCGGACATACTTTCTTTAAGATGTCACCCCTTCTATTTCTGAGTCTCCAAAATTCCCATTCCTCACCAGGCTAAAGTAGATCTTTTCTTCCTATTGCACTCGTTATGATTTTCCATCCCCAACGATCTCATTAACTTCAAATTGCTTCTTATGTAGTTGCATCGTCTATTTTACAAGTAGTATTCGTCTTTTTTATAAATATGGTTTCCCAGATCCACCGTTATTCTATTTTATCTATCATACTTTTTAAATTATTTGTCCAGTTCAGTCTACTACTATTCATTTGCTGTACCATGCATACCCCTATTAGATTATGATCTTCGTTCCTTGTATCTTTTTTTTGTCATATACCTAATCAGACCCATCAAGCTATCTGTACCCATTTCATGTCTGGCAGCCACGCTGGCTGAGTTTCTTGGTAAATATAGTAACTTTTTGCAGTATTTACTTTTAACACGATCAATTTTGAGTTTATAAATTCATGGAAATGGATCAACAAGTGAAAAAAGATCATCTGAAAAAAGGACCTGAAGATGGCGGAATAAAAGCCGAAATATATTGTCCATCCCACAGAATATTGAACCTACAATATTTTAATGTTTTATAATACTGTCGATTTTTAGATTTTAGAAATGACAAGGCTATAAAGAGCTGATAGTATAACAAGCACATTTTATAAAACCAAAATTCGAGGAAATAGGTGGAATTGTTTTACACACTATACAACACCATAAGTTTTGTCCCATGGCTCACAAATTCCCCATACCTCTCTCTCCGTGGCGGTACATCCCTGAAGGGACAAGGCCTACCACCCGACCGCTGCGTCATCTACCATAGGCAGATGACAGGATTGGGGGGCATGTGGTCAGCATGCCGACACCCACCCCCATACCTCTATTCCATATAAAACCCTGGATTCTATCATTGCTTTATAAATTACGTTTAGTAACTTGATGTTGTCTTCTGGTAGTTTACTTACTTACCCTAAACATTTATCAATTGCCTTCAATGCCATGTTTCAGAAATTGACTGCTGATTTGGCTTGGCAGTCCCAGTTTCCATTGCGATTTATAGATGTTCCTAAATATTTCAACTCCGAAGGTACCTTAATTTCTTAGTAACCCATAAAACATTTGTCGTCTTTGGATAAGTTTAATTAAAATTTTAGTTTTCACTAAATTAATCTTTTAATTCCTTTCCTTGCAATAGATATTTACTGCTGTGATAGCTCTTTGTAATCCTATGCTTGACGCTGCAATATTTCATGTGGAAATTCCAATGCAATATAATGATTTTATATGTTTTTTTTTTTTCTTTCTTCAGGAAAGGCAAGAAAAACGACCAGAGTTTTTCAAACTCTTTTCATACCTTTATAGTTTTTGGGGGGGAAATGACATCGGCGATTGGAAGCACATACACACGTGAAAATACTATTTTCACAAGAAGTTAATCAAGAACTATTATGGAATTCGACTGACATTCGTCATTGAGTCACCTTCAGAGACAATTACAGAAGTTGAAGTGAATATTCCATCTCTAGTAAATACAGCTGATCTGCCTCAATTTTCGTATTGAACGTTGAAAATTAAACGAGAGGATATTTGTTATTATTATTTGTTAATGTTATTATTTCATCAATAAATTATCCGTTTTAGTGAAATAGATTTTGAATATCTAATTCTAATCTGTAATTTCATTGTTTTTACTGCCTAATTTTATAAATTCAGGTCAAGTCAAAGTAAGCAACTCGGAATTTTTGTGTGAAAAACTAATACGTGATATAAGCGAAATGAGATTATTTCAATTCTTCTTTAAAAAGGTTTTAAAAGAAGCAACGTTATATATAAATTTTACTTTATTTTCAGCTCATTATTTACGATAAATTCATTCCACCCATAAAAGGCATAAATAACCTCGCTGTCAATGAGTCTTTAAATTCCACACATACGAAAGTATAAACTTTATTTGCTAAAGCATCCGTTCTTATTTGGTTTTGTAGAATTTTCCATTTGAGTACCGATTTCGTTTAAGAAATAATACGTTTGCCTGACACATTCATAGCATAGCCCATATATATATATATATATATATATATATATATATATAGTATAAGAGAGGATCCTATGTAGGCCTATATTCAATATTAATATGTGAATTTACCATTTAGTAAACTTATATTAATTTAATTGCGTTCGGTTGCATTTTTATGTGATTTCGATTGGCAATCCCAACTGGAAGGGATGGGGAAGCAGAATTTGTATACATTCTTAATCATGAAAAAAGCTCGATTGAAATTTTAATTAATTCCTGCTTTAACTCGCAGCTCTTTTAAATTCCATCAATTAAAATAAAACCTATGTGAGCTGTTAATGCCTTCTCCCGTTTTTAAATTATATTTTACGTAATTATTGCATGAACTTACGAAGCCGTATTACAGGATGAATATTAATATTACTTCAAGCATTATTGTTGTTTCGTTGCTACAAAGTAATTGGAGTGTACATTCTTTAAAGTACTGCTTCATGATCGGATAATTTCCAGAAAAATAGGTTCAATTATATTCTTCTTTCTTCTAAGAAGTGTTTTACCGTAATGAACAGAAAACATGCAAGGAGGAATAAGAGAACACTTTCCTAAGCTGAGAAATAGAAAATGTATGAAAACGTTTCTCCAATGTCTACTATTAAATCTTTTCGCTTAAAGCAAACGGAGGAATGCTCAAATTTAGAGATGAAGGTCCTTCATTTATCTAGTTGTAGAAAGAAGTGCAAAAAACAAACGCCATTATCGCAAAGGGCAGGAAATGGCATCTTCTATAAAATAAAAGGAGAAGACCGTACGCTATTGTTTCCGTTATTATACGCGATTTCCAAGGCAAACTGAGAAGTTTGTGTAAGTCTGTCCTCTTTGGAGAGACAAATCATATTTACAGAGCACGTCCGTTGCTGTTTCCGCAGCATGGGCCTTACAGTTCAACTTTCATGCTCCATAGAAATCGATAGTACGCCATCTCATGGTTTAAGATTCATGCTAAGAATTGTAGAGGCTTTTAAGTCAGTTTTAATGCAAGTATAGGAGCCAAGTTTCTGAGAGGGAGGTGTTATCTAAAATAAGGATCCGCTATCAACTATTTATATCTATGCTACTCTAAAACAAATCTTCTAAGCCCGTTCACTTACGTTAAACTTTTAGGCTATAACATCTACATCGAGAGGCGTTAAAATTCTAATTTTCTTAATAATTCATCTACGAGATACAAAACTAGGAATCCCAAATAACTCCTCAGAAGCTTGAGAAATAGACTATGTTAGACCTCTTGTTAGTTTAAGAAAGATTACCTTAGACATTATTTTATGGTTAGGCTTTATTTTGGAATAATAACGACGATTTACTAGTTAAGCTCGAAAAATACAAGTTTTCTCACAACCATATAATTCCCAACACATTGCAGCTTTTTAAAATACAAAAATGTTTTATTTTTACGTGTGAGCAAATGGTAACAACTTCACACACACAAAATATTGCGTATTTTACCTGCTATAATGTTTAGGTCTACATGGTAGAAATGGAAGACCACAAACATTCTGTATTAGTTAATGCTTCAGTTCCTTTTTTTTTTTTTTTTTTTTTTTTTTTTTTTTTTTTTTTTTAAATAAATACTACGCCATTTCAACATTATACATTATCAATTTGTGAGTAGTTCACTTGTATCTTCTTCATACCTAATTATTTCTGCATTTATTAGTATAATGGAGAAATAGATATTATATATTTCAGAAATACGACAAAGTATGCAGCAAGCCCACATTATTTCAAAGCAAAATAGGCAAGTGAGTTTTTTGTTTGGCTACAATTCCCACAGTATTGAGCGAAGGACTCATTAAAACAAAACAAAGTATGAATGACAATTATGCTAAGGGATTTTGTCTTCAGTCTTTCTGACTGATAGAAGCTCACAAGTAATTTTAAATCAACTTGTGTAGGCCTAAGTTGTTTCTTAATCCTGTGGAGCTGAAGGCATAACTTTCGTGATATTCAAAGTGAATGAATTTCAATTACTTATACACAAACACCTCATGTAGTAAAAATTCTTATTTCATGTTTATAGTTTCCATACCAAAATTTGTTTTCAGCCCGGACTTTAATCACTGAGCCGCAAGAAAGAGCTATCCAAGTCCATCCATATCTTCATACCGATCCTTCTCTCTTCGATATTAATAGGTACATATAGCCTATAATTAGCATAATAAGTGTGTTAATAAAATTTTTTGCTAATGATTTGTAATTAGTAAGCTTCGGACTTATAGGTCGTTAAAAATGCTGTTTTAGGTACCTAAAATAGCTCTAAAAATTGGAAAATAGGTTCTAAAAATCGTAAAATAGTCTCTTATAAAATCGTTAAGTTGCCAATTTTCTGAAATATCTCAATTGCAATGCAGAATATTATATTTATTGAATTCACTATTAATCAATAATCATGATAATACAAAGATAGAGGCCTATGATACACATAATTATATAGGCCTGTTACTAGGGCCTGTATTACTACCATAACAGTGAAAACCTAATCCCTGCGCCCGGAAGCTACGCACGCTAACATATTCAACCCCTTCCCTCAGTGATTCAGAGAACTACTTTTTTTTTTTAAATCACGTCACAAATGTGTTATGTACTGCACATTCCGAGCTAAAAATTTAGTACGAACTGAAAATAAATGCTAGAATTTATAACAAAAAATAACTTATTTTGAACTTTAGAGGATAAAACAAGCGAAAAGGCAATATTAGGCTCTAACGTAAAAATAGGATGTTAGTAGTAAGTGGGGAGGTTTAAATCAAAATGGCCGCCAACCGACGCCGCCCCCAGCGTCGCGACGCCATGACGTCATGGGTATCATATGAAAGCCCGCGTTGTGCCCTTTCGTCCTATGGTGTTCCGACGTCTCCGACGCCGCCCCCCGACGCTTAGTTGTGCCCTTTGTACCGGCGACGCCATGACGTCATAGGAGTGGATTCGAATAATGTAATTACGCCCTTTGGCTCTGTGCTATTCCCGATTCATCCAGACTCCTTGTTTAGGATTTAGGCCCTATGGTTAGTATTCCCGTTACGCAACAGGAACAGTCTCTATACTTAAGCCCTTTGATCCGTCACATTCCCGTGATGTCATGGTAGTCGATTCGAATAATGTAATTAAGCCCTTTGGCTCTGTGCTGTTCCCGATTCATCCAGACTCCTTGTTTAGGATTTAGGCCCTATGGTTAGTATTCCCGTTACGCAACAGGAACAGTCTCTATACTTAAGCCCTTTGATCCGTCACAGTCCCGTGATGTCATGGTAGTCGATTCGAATAATGTAATTAAGCCCTTTGGCTCTGTGCTGTTCCCGATTCATCCAGACTCCTTGTTTAGGATTTAGGCCCTATGGTTAGTATTCCCGTTACGCAACAGGAACAGTCTCTGTACTTAAGCCCTTTGATCCGTCACAGTCCCGTGATGTCATGGTAGTCGATTCGAATAATGTAATTAAGCCCTTTGGCTCTGTGCTGTTCCCGATTCATCCAGACGCCCTAGTTGTGCCCTTTTGCCAAAAATACGTCATGGGTGTCATATGAAAGCGTGGGATGTGCCCTTTCGTCCTGTGGTGTTCCGACGCCGCCCCCGACGCCCTAGTTGTGCCCTTTTGGCAAAAAGACGTCATGGGTGTCATATGAAAGCGTGCGATGTGCCCTTTCGTACTATGGTGTTCCGACGCCGCCCCGACGCCCTAGTTGTGCCCTTTTGGCAAAAAAGACGTCATGGGTCGTTTCGAACAATTTAGTTACGCCTTTTAACACTATGTTATCCATATTTATCCCAAATGTTGTAATTAGGCCCTTTGGACCAAGGAGAGGTTAAAGACGTTATGGTAATCGATTCGAACAATTGAGTTACGCCTTTTAACACTATGTTATCCATATTCATCCCAAATGTTGTAATTAGGCCCTTTGGACCAAGGAGAGGTTAAAGACGTCATGGTAGTCGATTCGAACAATTGAGTTACGCCTTTTAACACTATGTTATCCATATTCATCCCAAATGTTGTAATTAGGCCCTTTGGACCAAGGAGAGGTTAAAGACGTCATGGTAGTCGATTCGAACAATTGAGTTACGCCTTTTACCACTCTGCTATCCCCCATTCATCCTGACAGCTGTAACTAAGCCCTTTGGATCAAGTAGACTTTAAGGACGTCATGGTAGTCGTTTCGAACAATTTAGTTACGTCCTTTCGCACTATGTTATCCATATTCATCCCAAAGGCTGTAATTAGGCCCTATGGACCAAGGAAACGTACTTGACGTCATGGGAGTCGTTTCGAACAATGTAATTATGCCCTTTCGCACTATGCTATCCAAATTCATCCCTACGGTTGTAATTAAGCCCTCATGACCAAAGGGAATGTTGTCAGGTCACGGGAATCGTTTCTAACAAAAAAAAGTTACGCTCTTTCGCACTATGCTATTCCCCGATTCATTCATTCATACACCTTTTACCATTTAAGCTCTTTGGTAGAAAATGTGTACGCATAGAGGCGCTGTTATGCAATTAAGAGCCAGGAGGTAAATAACAAGTGTTCCTACTATACTTACAGATACTGTAAGAGGGACCTATGAAAACAATTACGTACAACATGCCTGTAGAGCGCATTCCCTAACAATGTTTTGTTATTAAAAGATAAATAAGTTTATACTTACATAACCTTTTATATTTCATCTTCTATACAGCATCTATTCTCCTTCCAGATGAACAGTGTTATTATTAACTATATGTAAATGACTGTGTGTAAGGATTAGGAAAACGGTTAAGGTTAAATTTCATTTCAGACCGTCACAACCTTTTTATTGTGTATCATAAGATTGTCACGCTCCTGTGAAATAATGTGTATAAACAAAGGGCTTCACAGTAGTAGTGCTGCATGGTTTATTTCAACATACTGGGTTTACAAACACGATGACAGAATGGAATTTCATCACAAGGAAGTGATTGAAACACACACACACACATCCGCGTCAGTACTTGTTATGTGTAATCAATACGACATGTATAAAAGAGTTTTAACATGTGATCTCATACACTCTATATTTCCTAAGTGTCTATAGCTCTACGTGTGATTGAAAGTGATAGTGATTCAACTGCTTCTCCTTCCAGAAAAAAAAACCATTAGCATCAGAGGTATGTTTTATTTAACTTCAGGTTTGTTTAAAAACACGTAATGAATATTGTCTATGATCCATGACTTTAAACTTAAAACAATTTGTTGTGCACATTTTGCTTCAGGAAAAGTATGGAATTTACAGACAGTAATACATTTAGGTAGAATATTTAAATTTGGACAATTGAAATCAAATAGATCGTAGACCTCAACAGACGGAATAATGTTGTGTAGAAATTGTTTCTTCTGACAACCTTTCACAAATACATGATCACAATTGTTGAAAATGTTTCTTACAATATTTTCCATGTGACCATAATCTACAAATCCATGATCGTATTTTAATCCATGATGAAAATGTTCTAAGTAATGTTTTGTCATATCGTTTACAACACGGTCTTCAGGGCTGTTGAATAATAGATGTACACTGTTTTCACATTTCAAATCACAAGAAAAAATTCTTTTACAAAAAAATTGACCTGTTGATTGTTCGACAAAACCCTGTACGTCTGCAACTCGGCCACCCTCTACGATCAAAAGAAAACAATATATCACTAACATAATTCATACGGTTTGGTCAGTATAAATTACATAAATCATAACCTTTTGTTCTTTTTCTTTAACATCTAAAGTAATATTGAACACTACTGGTTGTGAGATTGAAACACACCTTGCCCCATAAGTAGTGTTATTGAATTTCTCAATTATAGATACCATGTGAAAAGAAAAAAGGTATTTAATATAACATTTTTATACACTATGTCAACAATAAACTCTAGCTGATAATGACTAACAACTTAGTAACAAAATAGTAAAACATCGAAACTGATAGAAATAGGAAAACAAACAAACATGACGTTACTTACTTCGTTAATTGTAAAAGAAAAGACAAAGTCTATGTTAGAAGAACAGATACTGATGCTGCCGACAAGTATGTAGTCTACAGTATTCACAGAACGAACGATGAAACAGTGTTTAATGATGGGACAATAAAGTCAACCTTTTTATAGCGATATTAAGTAACTGTTTCCCCCTCTTTGAACTTACATTCGTTTCTTGTTTGAAATAGATAGACTTAGATGCAGGAATGCGATTTCCTAGGATAGCGTCATAACATATTTTCTCTAACCATTTCATCATATACTAGAAATAGATTTAACCCCCTTTCTCTTCAGAATAACAATATAACTCAGTCGTCAAATGGTGAAACTATGTTATATTCTCCTCTCGTACCCTACAGCTATCTATAAATTTAATAGTGAAAGTATTTGCTATCTTAAAGTAATCTTCGAAACCCATGTAGATCAACATGTACAAAATTAATTTGAAAATGTCGACATGTATACTTAAGTCGCTATGAAAACTAAATGCTTTATACAAATCATGGTTGAAAAAGGACAAAGCATGCCTTTTCATACTGTATAAAACACAACTTGTGATTAAAAATTATACTATTATTACTAACATGTACCAAATTAATTTTAAAATATCGACATGTAAACTTAAGTCGCTATGAAAACTAAATTATTTATACAAATGTCTTACATGTACAGTACAACTGCTATGAAAACTAAAATATTTATACAGCTCTTGGTTGAAAATCTGACAATAAAGTAATCTTCGAAACCCATGTAGATCAACATGTACAAAATTAATTTGAAAATGTCGACATGTATACTTAAGTCGCTATGAAAACTAAATGCTTTATACAAATCATGGTTGAAAAAGGACAAAGCATGCCTTTTCATACTGTATAAAACACAACTTGTGATGAAAAATTATACTATTATTACTAACATGTACCAAATTAATTTTAAAATATCGACATGTAAACTTAAGTCGCTATGAAAACTAAATTATTTATACAAATGTCTTACATGTACAGTACAACTGCTATGAAAACTAAAATATTTATACAGCTCTTGGTTGAAAATCTGACAATACGTGCCTTTTCATACTGTATAAAACACAACTTGTGATTAAAACAAAAACGGTTTTCCCTTTAGGATGTTGTAACAAAGACCTTGAGATGTCGTTAAGTAAGTAAGTAGACAAGTATGACAAACACAGCAAATACGTTACGACATTGTACACGTAAGTCTTTATGAAAACTAAATTATTTATACAAGTCATGGTTGAAAGCTGACAAAGCGTGTCTTTTCATACTGTATAAAACAAATCTTGTGTTAAAAAAAACAGTATAAAGTATTTAAATGTAGAAAATATTACTAACATGTACCAAATGATTTTTGAAAATGTCGTCCTTGTACACGTAATTCGCTATGAAAACGAACTTATTTATACAACTCCTGGTTAAAAACCGAGGGAAACGATTCTGCATTACCTTTGTTATTCACATAGTTTGGATGACATTACACATCGTTATGAAACTAACTTATTTATACAAGTCATGGATGAAAACCGACAAAGCGTACCTTTTCATACTGTATAAAACACAACTGGTGATTGAAAATGTACAACTTTATTCAGATGTAGAAAATATTAGTGCTTTCACAGCACAACTTGTGATTAAAAAACTCAAGCGTGTCTTTTCGTAGTGTATAAAACACAACTTGTGATTGAAAAGTACAATTGTATTCACATGTCAGAAATAATAATGTTATAACAACACAACATGTCCTAGATTAATTGAAAATGGCATACATGTACACATCACTTGCTATGAAAACTAAAATAATTATACAACTCAAGGTTGAAAACTGATTGAAAAGGTACAACTTTATTCAGATGTAGAAAATATTAGTGCTTTCTCAACACAACGTGTGATAAAAAACTTTACAATATCATTAAATGTACCAAATTAATTTTGAAAATGTCTACCTTCTACACTTCCATCGTTATGAAACTAACTTATTTATACAAGTCATGGATGAAAACCAACAAAGCGTACCTTTTCATACTGTATAAAACACAACTGGTGATTGAAAATGTACAACTTTATTCAGATGTAGAAAATATTAGTGCTTTCACAGCACAACTTGTGATTAAAAAACTAAAGCGTGTCTTTTCGTAGTGTATAAAACACAACTTGTGATTGAAAACGTACAATTGTATTCAGATGTTGTAAATGCTAATGTTATTTCAACCCAACATGTGCTAAATTACTTTGAAAATGTCATACATTTACACTTCACTTGTTATGAAAACTAAAATATTTATACAACTCACGGTTGAAAACTTACAATGCTTGGCTTTTCATCTGTATAAAACACAACTTGTGATTAAAATCGCTATGAAAACTATAGTGTTTATACAAGAATTGACAAAGCGTGTCTTTTCATAATGTATAAACCCACAACTTGGAATTGAAAATGTACAATTTTATTTTATAACGAGAAACTACAGAAAACAGATGGCTCAGATACACTTAAAGCGTGAACCCAACTTAGAATGTAAGATTTATTATATCACAGCTTTGGTTAGGCTATGTTAGGTTAGGAAAGGTTGGGTTAGGGTATGTTCACTGCTTTGGTTAGGTTAGGATAGGTTAAGAAATGTTAGGTTACGATATGTTAGGTTACGGTATGTTAGGTTATCTCGGAGGAAAGAAAAAAACTCGTCGCATAACCCAACTTATAGTGTACGATTTATTATATCACCGCTTTGGTTAGGTTAGGTTAGGAAAGGTTAGGTTATGTTACGGTATGTTTGGTTAGGTTAGGAAAGGTTAGGTTATGTTACGGTATGTTTGGTTAGGTTAGGAAAGGTTAGGTTAGTTAGGATCACCGCGACGAGTTTTTTCTTCAATTTCCTCCGAGATAACCTAACCTAACATACCGTAACCTAACCTAACTTAACCCTTCCTAACCTAAGCTAACATGTCGTAACCTGACCTAACCTTTCCAAACCTAACCTAACCTCCGAGATAACCTAACCTAACATACCGTAACCTAACCTAACTTAACCCTTCCTAACCTAACCTAACATGTCGTAACCTAACCTAACCTTTCCAAACCTAACCTAACTTAACCAAAGCGGTGATCCTAACTAACCTAACCTTTCCTAACCTAACCAAACATACCGTAACATAACCTAACCTTTCCTAACCTAACCAAACATACCGTAACATAACCTAACCTTTCCTAACCTAACCTAACCAAAGCGGTGATATAATAAATCGTACACTATAAGTTGGGTTATGCGACGAGTTTTTTTCTTTCCTCCGAGATAACCTAACATACCGTAACCTAACATATCGTAACCTAACATTTCTTAACCTATCCTAACCTAACCAAAGCAGTGAACATACCCTAACCCAACCTTTCCTAACCTAACATAGCCTAACCAAAGCTGTGATATAATAAATCTTACATTCTAAGTTGGGTTCACGCTTTAAGTGTATCTGAGCCATCTGTTTTCTGTAGTTTCTCGTTATAAAATAAAATTGTACATTTTCAATTCCAAGTTGTGGGTTTATACATTATGAAAAGACACGCTTTGTCAATTCTTGTATAAACACTATAGTTTTCATAGCGATTTTAATCACAAGTTGTGTTTTATACAGATGAAAAGCCAAGCATTGTAAGTTTTCAACCGTGAGTTGTATAAATATTTTAGTTTTCATAACAAGTGAAGTGTAAATGTATGACATTTTCAAAGTAATTTAGCACATGTTGGGTTGAAATAACATTAGCATTTACAACATCTGAATACAATTGTACGTTTTCAATCACAAGTTGTGTTTTATACACTACGAAAAGACACGCTTTAGTTTTTTAATCACAAGTTGTGCTGTGAAAGCACTAATATTTTCTACATCTGAATAAAGTTGTACATTTTCAATCACCAGTTGTGTTTTATACAGTATGAAAAGGTACGCTTTGTTGGTTTTCATCCATGACTTGTATAAATAAGTTAGTTTCATAACGATGGAAGTGTAGAAGGTAGACATTTTCAAAATTAATTTGGTACATTTAATAATATTGTAAAGTTTTTTATCACACGTTGTGTTGAGAAAGCACTAATATTTTCTACATCTGAATAAAGTTGTACCTTTTCAATCAGTTTTCAACCTTGAGTTGTATAATTATTTTAGTTTTCATAGCAAGTGATGTGTACATGTATGCCATTTTCAATTAATCTAGGACATGTTGTGTTGTTATAACATTATTATTTATGACATGTGAATACAATTGTACTTTTCAATCACAAGTTGTGTTTTATACACTACGAAAAGACACGCTTGAGTTTTTTAATCACAAGTTGTGCTGTGAAAGCACTAATATTTTCTACATCTGAATAAAGTTGTACATTTTCAATCACCAGTTGTGTTTTATACAGTATGAAAAGGTACGCTTTGTCGGTTTTCATCCATGACTTGTATAAATAAGTTAGTTTCATAACGATGTGTAATGTCATTCTCCAAACTATGTGAATAACAAAGGTAATGCAGAATCGTTTCCCTCGGTTTTTAACCAGGAGTTGTATAAATAAGTTCGTTTTCATAGCGAATTACGTGTACAAGGACGACATTTTCAAAAATCATTTGGTACATGTTAGTAATATTTTCTACATTTAAATACTTTATACTGTTTTTTTTTAACACAAGATTTGTTTTATACAGTATGAAAAGACACGCTTTGTCAGCTTTCAACCATGACTTGTATAAATAATTTAGTTTTCATAAAGACTTACGTGTACAATGTCGTAACGTATTTGCTGTGTTTGTCATACTTGTCTACTTACTTACTTAACGACATCTCAAGGTCTTTGTTACAACATCCTAAAGGGAAAACCGTTTTTGTTTTAATCACAAGTTGTGTTTTATACAGTATGAAAAGGCACGTATTGTCAGATTTTCAACCAAGAGCTGTATAAATATTTTAGTTTTCATAGCAGTTGTACTGTACATGTAAGACATTTGTATAAATAATTTAGTTTTCATAGCGACTTAAGTTTACATGTCGATATTTTAAAATTAATTTGGTACATGTTAGTAATAATAGTATAATTTTTCATCACAAGTTGTGTTTTATACAGTATGAAAAGGCATGCTTTGTCCTTTTTCAACCATGATTTGTATAAAGCATTTAGTTTTCATAGCGACTTAAGTATACATGTCGACATTTTCAAATTAATTTTGTACATGTTGATCTACATGGGTTTCGAAGATTACTTTATTGTCAGATTTTCAACCAAGAGCTGTATAAATATTTTAGTTTTCATAGCAGTTGTACTGTACATGTAAGACATTTGTATAAATAATTTAGTTTTCATAGCGACTTAAGTTTACATGTCGATATTTTAAAATTAATTTGGTACATGTTAGTAATAATAGTATAATTTTTAATCACAAGTTGTGTTTTATACAGTATGAAAAGGCATGCTTTGTCCTTTTTCAACCATGATTTGTATAAAGCATTTAGTTTTCATAGCGACTTAAGTATACATGTCGACATTTTCAAATTAATTTTGTACATGTTGATCTACATGGGTTTCGAAGATTACTTTAAGATAGCAAATACTTTCACTATTAAATTTATAGATAGCTGTAGGGTACGAGAGGAGAATATAACATAGTTTCACCATTTGACGACTGAGTTATATTGTTATTCTGAAGAGAAAGGGGGTTAAATCTATTTCTAGTATATGATGAAATGGTTAGAGAAAATATGTTATGACGC
Source organism: Ectobius pallidus (assembly GCA_964059195.1). Classification (NCBI taxonomy): domain Eukaryota; kingdom Metazoa; phylum Arthropoda; class Insecta; order Blattodea; family Ectobiidae; genus Ectobius; species Ectobius pallidus. Next base: position 94,280,753 of record CAXKWD010000007.1, read on the forward strand.
TATCCTAGGAAATCGCATTCCTGCATCTAAGTCTATCTATTTCAAACAAGAAACGAATGTAAGTTCAAAGAGGGGGAAACAGTTACTTAATATCGCTATAAAAAGGTTGACTTTATTGTCCCATCATTAAACACTGTTTCATCGTTCGTTCTGTGAATACTGTAGACTACATACTTGTCGGCAGCATCAGTATCTGTTCTTCTAACATAGACTTTGTCTTTTCTTTTACAATTAACGAAGTAAGTAACGTCATGTTTGTTTGTTTTCCTATTTCTATCAGTTTCGATGTTTTACTATTTTGTTACTAAGTTGTTAGTCATTATCAGCTAGAGTTTATTGTTGACATAGTGTATAAAAATGTTATATTAAATACCTTTTTTCTTTTCAGATGGTATCTATAATTGAGAAATTCAATAACACTACTTATGGGGCAAGGTGTGTTTCAATCTCACAACCAGTAGTGTTCAATATTACTTTAGATGTTAAAGAAAAAGAACAATAGGTTATGATTTATGTAATTTATACTGACCAAACCGTATGAATTATGTTAGTGATATATTGTTTTCTTTTGATCGTAGAGGGTGGCCGAGTTGCAGACGTACAGGGTTTTGTCGAACAATCAACAGGTCAATTTTTTTTGTAAAAGAATTTTTTCTTGTGATTTGAAATGTGAAAACAGTGTACATCTATTATTCAACAGCCCTGAAGACCGTGTTGTAAACGATATGACAAAACATTACTTAGAACATTTTCATCATGGATTAAAATACGATCATGGATTTGTAGATTATGGTCACATGGAAAATATTGTAAGAAACATTTTCAACAATTGTGATCATGTATTTGTGAAAGGTTGTCAGAAGAAACAATTTCTACACAACATTATTCCGTCTGTTGAGGTCTACGATCTATTTGATTTCAATTGTCCAAATTTAAATATTCTACCTAAATGTATTACTGTCTGTAAATTCCATACTTTTCCTGAAGCAAAATGTGCACAACAAATTGTTTTAAGTTTAAAGTCATGGATCATAGACAATATTCATTACGTGTTTTTAAACAAACCTGAAGTTAAATAAAACATACCTCTGATGCTAATGGTTTTTTTTTCTGGAAGGAGAAGCAGTTGAATCACTATCACTTTCAATCACACGTAGAGCTATAGACACTTAGGAAATATAGAGTGTATGAGATCACATGTTAAAACTCTTTTATACATGTCGTATTGATTACACATAACAAGTACTGACGCGGATGTGTGTGTGTGTGTTTCAATCACTTCCTTGTGATGAAATTCCATTCTGTCATCGTGTTTGTAAACCCAGTATGTTGAAATAAACCATGCAGCACTACTACTGTGAAGCCCTTTGTTTATACACATTATTTCACAGGAGCGTGACAATCTTATGATACACAATAAAAAGGTTGTGACGGTCTGAAATGAAATTTAACCTTAACCGTTTTCCTAATCCTTACACACAGTCATTTACATATAGTTAATAATAACACTGTTCATCTGGAAGGAGAATAGATGCTGTATAGAAGATGAAATATAAAAGGTTATGTAAGTATAAACTTATTTATCTTTTAATAACAAAACATTGTTAGGGAATGCGCTCTACAGGCATGTTGTACGTAATTGTTTTCATAGGTCCCTCTTACAGTATCTGTAAGTATAGTAGGAACACTTGTTATTTACCTCCTGGCTCTTAATTGCATAACAGCGCCTCTATGCGTACACATTTTCTACCAAAGAGCTTAAATGGTAAAAGGTGTATGAATGAATGAATCGGGGAATAGCATAGTGCGAAAGAGCGTAACTTTTTTTTTGTTAGAAACGATTCCCGTGACCTGACAACATTCCCTTTGGTCATGAGGGCTTAATTACAACCGTAGGGATGAATTTGGATAGCATAGTGCGAAAGGGCATAATTACATTGTTCGAAACGACTCCCATGACGTCAAGTACGTTTCCTTGGTCCATAGGGCCTAATTACAGCCTTTGGGATGAATATGGATAACATAGTGCGAAAGGACGTAACTAAATTGTTCGAAACGACTACCATGACGTCCTTAAAGTCTACTTGATCCAAAGGGCTTAGTTACAGCTGTCAGGATGAATGGGGGATAGCAGAGTGGTAAAAGGCGTAACTCAATTGTTCGAATCGACTACCATGACGTCTTTAACCTCTCCTTGGTCCAAAGGGCCTAATTACAACATTTGGGATGAATATGGATAACATAGTGTTAAAAGGCGTAACTCAATTGTTCGAATCGACTACCATGACGTCTTTAACCTCTCCTTGGTCCAAAGGGCCTAATTACAACATTTGGGATGAATATGGATAACATAGTGTTAAAAGGCGTAACTCAATTGTTCGAATCGATTACCATAACGTCTTTAACCTCTCCTTGGTCCAAAGGGCCTAATTACAACATTTGGGATAAATATGGATAACATAGTGTTAAAAGGCGTAACTAAATTGTTCGAAACGACCCATGACGTCTTTTTTGCCAAAAGGGCACAACTAGGGCGTCGGGGCGGCGTCGGAACACCATAGTACGAAAGGGCACATCGCACGCTTTCATATGACACCCATGACGTCTTTTTGCCAAAAGGGCACAACTAGGGCGTCGGGGGCGGCGTCGGAACACCACAGGACGAAAGGGCACATCTCACGCTTTCATATGACACCCATGACGTATTTTTGGCAAAAGGGCACAACTAGGGCGTCTGGATGAATCGGGAACAGCACAGAGCCAAAGGGCTTAATTACATTATTCGAATCGACTACCATGACATCACGGGACTGTGACGGATCAAAGGGCTTAAGTACAGAGACTGTTCCTGTTGCGTAACGGGAATACTAACCATAGGGCCTAAATCCTAAACAAGGAGTCTGGATGAATCGGGAACAGCACAGAGCCAAAGGGCTTAATTACATTATTCGAATCGACTACCATGACATCACGGGACTGTGACGGATCAAAGGGCTTAAGTATAGAGACTGTTCCTGTTGCGTAACGGGAATACTAACCATAGGGCCTAAATCCTAAACAAGGAGTCTGGATGAATCGGGAACAGCACAGAGCCAAAGGGCTTAATTACATTATTCGAATCGACTACCATGACATCACGGGACTGTGACGGATCAAAGGGCTTAAGTATAGAGACTGTTCCTGTTGCGTAACGGGAATACTAACCATAGGGCCTAAATCCTAAACAAGGAGTCTGGATGAATCGGGAATAGCACAGAGCCAAAGGGCGTAATTACATTATTCGAATCCACTCCTATGACGTCATGGCGTCGCCGGTACAAAGGGCACAACTAAGCGTCGGGGGGCGGCGTCGGAGACGTCGGAACACCATAGGACGAAAGGGCACAACGCGGGCTTTCATATGATACCCATGACGTCATGGCGTCGCGACGCTGGGGGCGGCGTCGGTTGGCGGCCATTTTGATTTAAACCTCCCCACTTACTACTGATGTTTTAGGTACTACTATAAAAGTATCAGTTTTAGGCATAGTCACTTATGAAACATGCATATACAAGTTTTCGTCCATATAATATCACTTAAGGATTAAGGATTAAGGATTAAAATCCGAAGCCTAGTAATTAGTTCTGGCTTTATTTTACTACTTCAGTATTTTCAAGGGGGTTCTAGAAATATGGGAATTCAGGAGTAGCAGACGAAGAGCGTTTAACTATTACATTTCCCTTACTGTACAACATTAGGAGGGAAGTTAACTATTTCTTATCATAATCCTAGGGTACAGCAGTTGCCTTAAGAGCTTCAGCTCTAGATTCATTGCGAATTTCCTTTAGATCAGGTCTGGGAACAGGATGCCTTCCAAAAGGTTCGTTTCCTTCGTTTTTTATGCAATTTTCGATCTTTACTCTTTGATATTCAGGGAAGTAAGGGGTATGTAAAGCTCTGCACTGCTGCTGAAGGAGAGAAAGAGAGAATAGTAGGGAATGAGAGAATTGAAAGGAAGTTTAGCATTCTGCTGCAGACAGGAAATTACTAGCAAGGTACTACCTGCAATGTCTTTCATAAAGCACGCTTCTTGGACAGGAACAGAAATTCCGGTATAGGCTACCTGCTTTAATAAAATAACATTTTTATGTCTTGTTGGTGTCCAGCTTATTGACCACTTCAATTACATACTTGAGTAGGCCTACTTACTAATAAATTTACTGGTAAGCATCTCAGCAAGTGAGTTTACGTGAAATGCACATTAACCGTTATATACGATTATATACTGTCCATGTAGGTTATTTAATTAATCTACATCTCACATTAGATTTATTTAATAACATCTCGTGGACTAGTCATTTTATGAATATGAGAATGTTATAGGAGAAAAATTCCTATGACACTGGGATTGTAACCAATGACCTTCAGCTTTCCGTGCCGCTGCTTCACCAATTGAGCTAGCTAGAGTTCGCTACCCAGTACCAGATGGAACCTCCCTCCTATCACAAAGTACCCTTAATGATCTACCTCACTGAAAGACAATGTATGCCGTATATGTATATATGTATGCCGTATATGAAAGACATATATATATATGTTTATATATATATATGTATGTATGTATGTATGTATATATATGTATATGTATATATGTATATATATGCATGCATTCATGAACCACAGAATATTGTCTCTGTTACACATTACATGAGGCTATTATATGTGAAAAATTCCGTTAACACTGGGATTCCAACCCGTGACCTTCGCCTTTTCGTGTCGCTTCTCTACCTACTGAACCTGCCAGAGTTCGCTTTACAGCCCCAGGAGGCCCTTAATGGTCTACCTCACTGACATACATTTTATGTCATATTGCAGTATTGTGAGGCACACTAACCAATTATTTCTGTGATCGGGTTTCCAGTGTTATTTTACAGTAACATTTAAGGATATATGCATTCATGAACCACAGAATATTGTCTCTGTTGTACAATACATGAGAATATTATAGGAGGAAAATTCTTCCGACACTGGGATTCGAACCCAAGACCTGCGCTTATACTAAAATTCTAACAAAATGATATATTTTGTTTTATTTTCATAAGACAGATGGCATAACGAGAACTAAATGATTGTTTAACACTTGGTATTAAAAAAAATAGCACAACTTTCTTTGTCACAAAAGCGATTAGCTGTAAATAGGCTTAGTTAGCGTTCCTTGACTGAATGCCCCATCGAATCAAAACAAATCTATCTATCTTTACCTTAGTTTTACCTCTTCCTTTTAGGGACATTTTAAGGGACCCATGCCGCCCGGACCTTACAGGACGGTGACCTGTCGGGAGGGGAATTATCTATGGATCACCTACATACTTTTTTCACCAGACAAGGGCCTAAGGTTAAGAGATTCCACATAATGAATGATGACACGTGCTCCTGTCTTCAAGAGGCCCACCTAATATACTGTACAGATGCAGTAAACTCCAACAACAGAGAGACAATTTAAAAAAGCAAATTGCAATAAAACATGGACAATGGCCGGTTCCTCTAGATCAACTCATTGTGAAACACTATACACCATTTAAACGCTTTATACACTCAATAGACTTCAGTTCATTATAGATAATAACACAGGTTTAAATAACAAAGATGTACAGTATAGAATTTTATAGCAAAATTGTAATTTATTAGAATTAGCAAACAAACTTCTAACTTAATGATTGAATGTACATAACACCGTAGATACTTGTATATAATTAATATTTGTAATGAAGACATAGCATGTAGTACTGCAAACACTTAAGCAATGGAACATGCTGTTTTAAATCAATATATTTAAAAAAGGCCTAAAGTTACCCGGCATTTGTCTCACAGGTGAGCAAAAATCCCGGAAAAACCCCACCTAGGTAACTTGTCCCGACCATGATTCGAACCCGGGTCCGCGGCGTGAGAGGAGCGAATCAAAACAAATTCCCGCCTAACATGTAGAATTCTCCCTCTCGAGGTTAGTTTCCCTTCATCTGGCGTCACTGCTGCTCATATAATAAAGAGAATGGAAGGTTAATAATAATAAATAAAATAAATAAACCCGTAACATCCCTAGCGGGCAAGGGCCTCCTACCTTCCGGTAGGGCTAGCTCAGTCAAACTCATAGGGAGAGCTAGTCCCTGTGAGATTTGAAGTAGCTCTTTACCTAAATTATTCTGTATCTATTTATATACACATCTACTGTATCACTTTCACTCATTGTGTCATGTATTCAAAATTACGATATTCTAATTTTACTGCTATTCTCTAGTTTTTACCGTCGCACTTCTTAGCCAAGACCACCATTAAATAATAACAAATTTAAGTAAAAACTTGAATAGGCCTTAACTAACTGTTACTTAGTAAACAATGACCTGTGCATGGTCGTTAATTTGTCTTCCACGTAGGCCTATTTGAGAGTTGCACTGGCATTTGTATGCATAAGTCGAATGAAAGCAAGGATGCCAATAAATTTGGAACAAATTTAATTACAATAAAAAAAACCTTTCTCTCTACATAGCTGGGAGGTTTAATGAAGGACTGTCGATTTTAAAAAGTTCGGAACGTATAACATATATCGAATGCAAAGCACACTCTACTGGACGAGAGAATTGAGGACTGTAATGCATAAATAAAGCCGTATCGGGACGAGCACACGTATAATGGCACTCTTGATTTTTTCCATTAAGCCTCAAATATAAAATTGAGTCACACAGGGAGAGCCAATCACTATCTAAACTAGTTAATCCCAGTTAAATACATATATGGGATTGCCTCAGTCCAACTGCTCTTTTCCTAGCTTAATTCTCAGTTTGAAGATTAACTGATTTAGCCCAAACTGTGTACCAATATGGAAATACTAATAAGTGGAATTTTTTTTTAGCAGACTACAGTTTTAATATGCATACCGTATTGTGATTCTAAAGACTATCACTGTGCGTGCCTTATATCACTTTATAAGTGTATAATAAATGAAAAGTTAGTAGTGTTGATAATAGTAGGCATTTACCTTCTCATCTTCTGTCCAGAAATTTAAAAATAGAAATGTATAAGACAGTTATCATTCCGTTGTACATTATATGGATGAAGAACATAATCTGAGAGTGTTCTAAAACAGGGTGCTTTCTAAAATATTTGGGCCTAAGAGATATGAATAAAGGGGACTGGAAAAAACTGCATAATTACTGCATAATCATAACCTATACTCTTCACCGAATTTAGTAAGGGTAATTAAATCACGGAGGAAAAAATGAACTGGACATGTTGCACGCATGGGGAGGAAAGACATATCTAAAAAATGTTGACTGGAATACCCGAAAGAAAAGGACCACTTGGAAGACCTAGACGTAGGTGGGAGGACAATATTATAGTAGATTAATATTAGTACTTACTAGGGATGGATCGATACCAGATTTTCTCGATACTCTATACTCGATACCGATACATGATTTTTTCCTCGATACTCGTCAACATTTCCAGTTTCAATAAATAGGTACATTAAAAATTAAAAGTTGAGAGAACTAAATTAATTAAGTGTGCATATTTAATGAGACAAAATTTAATATCATCAGTAGCCTATAATTATTTTTAAACTCTACATTAAAACTAAAATTAGTTTTTGAAACAGTCCACTTACAAGTTTTTGTTCAAAAATTACAATGGGGTTTGGACAGTCTGCTTGCTTGTTGGTTGTTATTGAAACGTTTGACAGGAAACGAAACAATTAAGAATCTCTTCTGTTTGGATTTTAAAAGTAGGAAAGTCTTTATTTAAGACTAGACGAAAGACAAAGAGTGGTTATCTCCGAGAAATAGAAGTATTTACTTTATTTATTAGACTACTAAAAGCAGAAAGAGATGCCGCATTTCCTTAAATTGCAGAATTACCAAAGTATCGAAAAAGTACCGAGCGAGTTTTCTGAAGTATCGCTCGATGCCGATACCATGCAAGTATCAATAGTATCGGGGTATCGAAAGTATCGAGGACACATCCCTAGTACTTACGTAACCAATATGTTTGCTGAACATTTCTAAGCCATATCAAACTTCAAAGCAGAAGCTGATTAGTAAGCCTACACCGGAAGTAATTGTTATTTCATGATACTATGTAATATGAAAGAAATTAACCATTGGGGAAATTATCAATATGCCTGTGAGTTTTCCATGAATTTTGTACGCTTCTCTCGTCATTTTAGTTAATTAGTCCGAAGCTGTATTGTCAATGAAAAACTTTTGCAGGTAGGTAAAATAATTATTCAGCCTCCAGCTGTGTTGTTATTACAGTGTTTTATTTCAAATTGAACCACAAAACACATGCATATAAAAAAAGGATAAAAAATACCTACACTTGCAATTACAATTTATAATTTATTTATCCTGTACTTCGCTGTTCGTTTTATTACTTATTGTTAGAAGAAAATTATAATACTAAGAGAATAAGAAAAAGTTAAAAACTCGAAGATAACATGGGGTTCATTTTAAATTAAGTCTAGTGATCCAATTATATGACATAATTTTATTTATATCAAAGGCCTTATATTCTGTATATATTTAATAGACCTACTCACCCTCATAGGCAATCTATGAATTCATCAGTTCAATCTTTATGTCAAAGGCCTACTACATATTGTTAAGCAGAAACATAACCATCGCCTTGAACTGTTTGCCTTTTTGGTATAGGAAACTACATTAAAATAGCTGACTGCAATGAAGTTTCTTTGTTAATAAGCCTAAAAATGCTTAGGCGGTTTAGAGGCCCACAATTTACAATTTTCGTTTATTTACTGTAAATACTTGGATTAAAAATCCGAAAAAAGAGTAAGAAATGTTACTTTTGAAATAGCCTACTTATTACTTATTATGCTGAGAATATAACAGGCTCATTGCCCAATTACAATATTCTCTTACACTAATTACAACAGTTTTACAAATTGGCGTTACAACACTATGGTCTTACAACAACACTAAGACTAATATTACAACACTACAACACTAATATTAGGTATTTATGTAATATTAAAAATATTTAAACTAATACTACAACGAAAAGAGAAAACAGAAAAATGAAACAAGAAACACAAACAACACGAACATTACACAATGAAGAGAACAAATGAAAAACATAAATAATAGGCCTATAATAGTTTTGGAAAAAAAATATATAGACATATTTACATAAAGAAAATGACAAGGGCAGCTTAGACAGCTTTAGAAACAGTTTCACTTAAAATAATAAAAATCGAGACAATTTATTATAGTTCAGAAAGTCCCTCCCATTTCGTAATTGAAGAGACCGAACAATTTTCATTTTAATTTTCATTCCTGTTTAGAACGGATTTTTATTTTATTTTATTTATTTATTTTTGGTTGTGAAACATTTCAAGTTATTTTTTACGCGATTTTTCTTGGCATTTATGTTTAGACATCTTTCTTTTCGCAAAAGTGCATCATTGTTTCAAACATTAATTATAAAACAATAAATGTAGTGATCATATGTGATATTTATTGATTCTTAACAAAATAATATAATTAATAATGAATATAATTATATTTGAAAGCAGCCCATAATTATAGTCATAGTTAGAACAATAAAATGTAAACAATTATTTGTGAGCTTCAAAGACCTCCATTCTTATGCAACAAAAAAAGGCTTAATACTGCTAGGATTAATTCTTAGATAGAATTCTGCTTCTTTTCTATTTCGCAGCTTTGAACTTGAGCTTCTAATGATCACATATGTTACATGTCTTACTAATTTAATTTCATATCGAATCATTTGGTATCAGTATTTTTTGCGCTGTATGATACCAACATTTTCGAACTTCTTGCGTACTTTTCAGTAATTTGGCAGCAAGATGATACATATAACTTAAATTCCAATTTGCAACGCCTTTGGGGTTCAAAGTGAGGTACTAAACTGTCTTAGACAACCCAGAAATGAAGTTTATTCTATCGCACCTTCTCTTTCGGTATGAACAAGTTACTTAGGCAATTTTAAAAAGGACCAGGGTTGGAAACATGTTTTTTTAAACGTTTTTTATGTGACAACAATGTTGGTTGTTTTAAACGTGTTTTTTAAAACTTTTTTATGTTTACAACAATGTTGCTTGTTTAAAAAAAGTTTAATTTGTTCATTTTGTTTAAAACAACCATTTTAATGTATAGGGCCTATTATATATATATATAAAACGTTTTAAACAAACTTTTAAAAAACACAAGCACTTGTTTTAAACATGTTTTAAACACTTGTTTTAAACGTTTTGTTTTAAACATTCCAACCCTGAAAAGGGCATTATATTATTTTATGTTACTTAACAAACTTTTATACATTAGGAATTTTCTGATACCTTGGAAGAGAAGTCAGTTTTGTTAATCTGGTTTAAGTTTATAAAACTTTACTGTCACAACACTCGCTAATCATTGAATCATTTCACATTGGATAAATTTTGACGGACTGTAATTGCCTTCCTTTTTAATGTTTATGATAGATGAAAGACAGTAGTGAAACGGAAAACAATTAATCGCCTACATAAGGATCTGGAAGGAGAGGAAGGAATAGATTGGGTTGAACCAACCATTATTTTGCGCGGTAACCTCTTTTATCAGATTGCGGAGTTCTTTAACCGAACTATAGATCTTCAACATGTGACTGATGATTTAACTTCCCTTCTGATAGAATCAGACAGTGTTTTTAAACTTGAGAATATCCACGCCCTCAGTCGGTAGTGAACCTTGAGTGTAGCAGGAAGCGTGGAACCACACAATTGCTTAGGGTGTTAGGAATAAATCTTCTAACATAGGTGTAGAACAAGTCTGACCTCAAGATATTTTAAAGTAATATTTTTACTATTTAACTCATGTATCATTAAACTATCCAGTGTAAGAATAAATGGAATATCAACCAATCGCTAGTCTCTATCGTCATATTTTTATAGTTTTATCGCACCTATATGCAATTGTTTTTCATCTAAATTCACAAACCCTGAACATTGAAACATCTTCATACCTGTAACTTCTTTGATTAAAAACGATTACCGGTAATCTTTGACACACAGCGATTGGATATATATAAGCTGCATATGAACAATAGAAGATTCGATAGTGATATATATTTATATGTCTGGTAAAACATTTCAAATCTCGTATAGGCCTAATAATAAATTCATAATTAATAGCACGATATTAATTTAGCAATGAGATTAATCTAACCACCTGGTGAAGGTGAAAACATTGAAGAGTCGTACACCGCGCGACTATCGAGGATATTGCTACGATCGATATATCGATTGTTTCGTCACAAGCTGTCTCGCTTACAATGACAAAACTGCGTAGTTTTATTCATTTTCATGTCTTTTTTTAAAATTATTCATTACATGCTTGGTTATATAAGTATTCACTAAATTGTCACAATTAATATAACTCGATAAATCCCAAGATAAACTGGGACCTATCGTTATATTGCCTATGAAAATCAGAAAAATTATTATATTGGAGCTTGTTGCCCGATTAATAACTGGTAATCCAGCAACAAATAAGTTTTCAAATGCATTGGCCTATTGATTGCACTGTTAATCCGTTTTAATTCTGTAGCTTATCTGGTATTGCGAAAAACAGTATTATAGTAGGCCTACTACAATCTATATCACAGAAGCTAATTGTATCAAAAGAAACACATAATTGCAAAGAATGCTTTTTTTTACTAATCTTTATGAAATATGCTTTCATGTCATTGTAATGATTTTTTTTCACAGGCATACTAATACGATTATGAAAGGGTGTAAAAATGAACTTTTAATATTGTGTTAATTGGCTTCGCATTCAATAAGAACGGACGCAGGCAGCGCTTCCCGTACCATGCATTAGCTGTTCCTGATGCTGAACAGAGAAAGAGAGAAAGTGATTGATCATGCTGAACTTGGAGAGAATAAAGGGCGGTTTATTACATTAAACACGACTACGCGTAGAGAAGAAGAATGAGGGATTAATTTTAAAATCCCCTACTGAGTGGTGACTAATAGATATTTGTTAAGCTTCCAGTTACAGGGGGCCATGTTATTGTATTTCCAGGATTATTATTTGCTGCTATGTACAAAATAAATTTATATAAAACTAGCTGAAAAGGCCCGGCGTCGCCCGGGCTTTGTATTTTGTAATTTGAAATTAACTTATGAAGGACTTTCGATTTTGAAACTCTAGGTCCTTATATAATATATGTACGTAGAACTTGAAATGAAGAAAAATACTTATCACACTCAAACTATTCCCTCAGAAAACGCTAGATATAGCTTTGCTTCTACACACCATGCATGGGAGGGATTGAAATAAGAAGAAACAGAAATTCCGGTTACGTAAGACGGATTTGTCTTGACGGAAATTTTTATTTCTCACTCTCATGTGACCATAGAACCATTTCGGGGTTGAAATGTAACAGAAATTCAATATCACTTTCATACTTTCCTCCCCAAAAATCTGGGACATAATATACTACGAGCATAGGACTGAAAATGTTCCATCCTATTTTGTCTTCTTTTAGATGTTTAGGATTTTTTAGACACAAATGTTCGCGCAAGCAACATGTTTCTACTTTAGAATGTTTCAAACTGTCCGCTTGCAATGTCCCGCTTTGATTGTCATCTTATTCCCGCCTCAAAGCATTGTGGGATCATGCATGACTTGCTAATTTCTTTTGTTATATGTGGTGGTGTAGCGTCACGCCAGTTAGTATTGAACGAGACCTCACGCAGATAACAGTGTATCTAGTAGGCTCGAGGAATTCCCGCTTTTTCTACCAAGTTTCATTAAACTTGCTCTGGAAGCGGTGAATTAGACACAATTGTGCGCAATTGTGGCTCTCAGTAATTATTCATACATAATTACATATAATTCATCAAATTCGCGAGTGAATTCTCCGAGTTACAGAAGTTTGATATTACGCAACAGTTGTGCAACCAACGCTACATGTTCCAGTGCTTATATCAGCTTTTACGACTAAACTACATGCAAAAGTTTAGTATTAACTTCAAGAGCAAGTTAATCTACGCATTTTAAGATATTATTTGTCAAGGTTTTCAAGAAATTAATATTTTCAACCACGTGTGATAACGTACTCTTGCATCTTATGTATCAGTGTTTCTATTTCAATTAGTTTAAATAATTATTGTGTGTGAATCTAGTAAGTTGTGATTATTTCACGTTTCGATTGTTTTCCTTAAGTAGTCCGTGGATTCCTGATACCAGTGTCCTGAGGTTACAGTCTATTGCTCTCATTTTGATTCTTTCGAATCTGGTCCTCACTAGCTATTCAGAGGTGGCTAATCTTTCCTATCTTATGCACTTCCAATTGAAGTCCCTTCCAAACCTAAAAGCAACGTTTTATTTCCTATTTGAGAAGTACCTTAACCTAACATTTGCTCCTTACGGTCCTGACCCTAACATTGGTCCTAAAGACTTACATTGCCCTCTCGGACCGGATATATTTTCCGGCCGTCCCCAACATTGGTTCCTCAACGGACCGGACTACTAAGAAACAATTTCATTATTCACACACATATATATGGTTTGTCTCGTCTTATCGATCTCGTTCATTGTATGCAGACTCAACCGCGACGGCATCCGCGTATTCAAGAGCTACGATTTCTAGTACATAAACTCTGTATCATCTATTCGGCAGTGCTTCAGTACTACAGAAAACACAACAGCTCAAAAGACATCAAGAAAGCAGTGAACAGCTGACTCACATATTATCGTGCAGCAGTGGTAGAATTCAACTGTCAATTTCAAGTAATTTCCACATTTCACACACAACATGGAAGGTGATTTACGAGCCTTAATTAGACGTAGAGGCGTTATTAAGCGAGAGCTTACTTTTCTACAAAAGTCTTGTGAAACTGCAAATCAAGACACCGATGTGTTCTTATTAAAAGTTAAATTTGACAAGATAAATGAAATATGGGACAAATTTGATATTGTTCAAACACAAATAGAATCTCTTGTGGAAGCAGAAGAAGATTTGGATGAACATGCAGAATACAAGGAAGGTATGATGAATGGTTACTTCGAGTTAAAAGCTAAACTCAGTGCAATCCTATGTCATCACGAGCAGCAAGTGCATAGTGCAAACTCTGTGAACAGTCAGCGATCTCATAACAGTGCCAATTCACATCATACTTGTCATTCAGCTGTTTCTCAGTGCAACAATAGGCCAATACAACTTCCTGCCATACAGCTTCCAACCTTCTCTGGGGACATAACAACGTTCAAACATTTCCAAGACACGTTTGGCAGTCTTGTAGCCAATAATGCAGCCTTAGAACCGATACAGAAATTGCATTACCTTCTGTCATCATTAAAGGGCCAGGCACACGCACTGATAAAAAATCTACCAGTGACTAGTGAAAATTTCAGTGTAGCATGGAATCTAATATGTTCCAGATACGATAATACAAGAATTATTGCCACAGCTCACGTACGTAATCTACTCTCTTTACCAACGATGAAGAGTGAAAATGTGAATGATCTTCGTAATATTCTTAACAAATTCCAAAGCAACATATATGCTGTGGAAGCTTTACATGTAGAGATACCATTACAAGATATTATGCTTATGCAGTTAATCTTGGACAGCCTTTGTGAGAGTGTACGAAAAGAATGGGAAGGAAGAATTGATTCTCAGAACTTCACACCACTTCAAGACCTCATCAAGTTTTTAGAAGCTAAGGCAAATTCCCTTGAAGTATTGGCAGATGTAAACAACACGTCCAGCCCATCTAAGCACAAAGGTGAGCAAAGTACGAAGAAAAAGTCAGAGAAACACACTCGTCATTCTTATGTTGCGACAAAAGAAGACACGTGCCCATGCTGCAATGATAATCACAATTTATTAAATTGCAAGAACTTCCAAGAACTAAGTGTATCACAACGATGGAATGTCATTAAATCTAAACGCTTGTGTGCTAACTGCTTCTCTCCTAACCACAGAAGAGATCAGTGCAAGCTAAAATCATTTTGCAAATGTGGAAAAGGCTTTCATAGTAAATGGTTACACAATGACACACAGTCAAGTGAAAAGGTTTCTCGACAGAATCCCTCTTCAGAAAGTTCTACAGCCAGCACGGCAACAAACATTCCAGCTAGTTACTGTTCTATAAAAGAAAAGGCTAGCCAATGTGAAATTCTTCTTGCAACTGCAGTGGTCGAAATAGAAGACAAAAATGGAAAACTGGTAAAATGCAGAGCTTTACTTGATTCTGGCAGTCAGATTAATTTCATCACGGAAGATTTGGCAAGGAAATTACAATTACCAACTAGCGCAGTGGAGACTCACATAAGAGGTATCAATGGCACCTCAGCTTGTGGTCACAGCATCACTATTAATATGAGATCCAGGATCCACGCTTTCCAAGCTAACCTAAACTGCCTAGTTCTACCTCACATTGTAAATAAGCTTCCTGCTGTCCAAATTGACCCCTACAAATTCAATATTCCCAGTGAACTTCCATTAGCTGACCCTAAATTCCATGTACCTGGTGATGTACAATTGCTAATTGGTGCCAACTTATTCTTTCAATTAATCACAAACGAAAGAATAGTTAAACCAAATCAGCCTGTTCTGACCAACACCGAGCTTGGTTGGATAATCAGTGGTATAGTTCCTAAGTCTGCCATTAAAAACAAGAAGGTGACGTTCTCACAGCATAACTTGTTTGTAACTGTCGACAACGTGGACAGGCAACTAAGGCAATTTTGGGAGCTGGAAGACTTCCCCAGCGCAGTACACACCAAAGAAGAACGTGAATGTGAAGAACACTACGTAGAAAACACCACTCGTGCAACTGATGGTGCATTCGTAGTGCAGCTCCCCAAGAATCAACCTGTAGATTCTCTGGGCGAATCTAGGCAACAAGCTATAAAACGCTTAGGACACCTGGAACGCAAACTTGAAGCTAACCCTAGCTTAAAAGAAGACTATTCCAAATTTCTGGAAGAGTATGAAAATCTAGGCCACATGAAGAAGGTTTCACTTCCTCAGCCTGGAGAAAAATGTTACTACTTGCCGCATCATGCTGTTATAAAGCCTAGTTCAACTAGCACGAAAACCCGAGTTGTATTCGATGCCTCAGCAAAGTCGTCTTCAGGCAAGTCATTGAACGACATCTTGAAACTAGGGCCAACTATACAAGACGATCTTTCATCTATTGTACTTCGGTTCCGCACCTACAAGTATGCATTTTCAGCAGACATTTCTAAAATGTACAGGCAAGTAAGGATGCATAAAGAAGATCAGAATCTTCAAAGAATTGTGTGGCGTTCAAGTCCTAATGAACCCATACAAGACTACGCTCTAACTACTGTCACTTATGGTACCAAATCTGCATCATTTTTGGCCATAAGATCTTTACATCAGCTTGCGCTAGAAGAAGAAGAGAAGTATCCGCTTGCTGCTCAGGCAGTACGGGAATCATTTTATGTTGATGACTGTTTAGCAGGCCACAATGACATCCAAGAAGCCCTGAAACTGCAAAGTGAGCTTACAGATATGCTCAATTGTGGTGGATTTCCTCTGCGAAAATGGTGTTCCAACCATGAAGCTTTATTGGAATCAGTACCTCCTTCACATCGAGAAACTCAATTGCCCCTGGCACTTGATAACAATGAAAACATACATGCCCTAGGCTTACTTTGGCACCCAGTTAATGATAAATTTCAGATCCAATCACATCCTTCACTCCAAACCCATGTGCAAGGTAAACTAACCAAACGAAATATCCTTTCACTTATTTCATCTATCTTTGATCCGCTAGGATTGGCTAGTCCTATTGTCATAAATGCTAAAATCTTTATGCAATCTCTCTGGATTGAGAAATTAGACTGGGATGAAACCGTACCTGTGCATCTGGTGGAGAAATGGCTGGAAATCTGTAAAACATTAGCTACTATTCACACCTTGCGTATTCCCAGATATGTGCTTACATCTGGTACAGTGCAGGACATTCAATTACATGGTTTCTGTGACGCCTCCGAGAAGGCGTATGGAGCTTGTATATATATTCGTTCTGTAAATAGTGAAGGTGAAACTACTGTTCAATTATTATGTTCAAAATCTAAGGTTTCTCCTCTAAAGAAGCAAACCATTCCACGCCTTGAACTCTGTGGTGCACTTCTGCTAGCTAAATTATACAACAAAGTGCTAAGTGACCTCAAGGTACAACCTTTACAAAATCGTTTGTGGTCAGATTCTACAGTGGTACTTTCTTGGCTCAAAACTGATGCACGAAAGTGGAAAACCTTTGTTTCAAATCGTGTGTCGCAGATACAAGAACTTTCGGAGACTGCTACATGGCGACACATTGCCACACATGAAAATCCAGCAGATCTTGTCTCAAGAGGAATTTCTTGTGAGCAGTTATCTGAAATCGATTTGTGGTGGCACGGTCCTAACTGGTTATCTTCACCAGAGACAGCCTGGCCAAAACAACCACAACAATTAAGTGTTCCTGATTCATCAGAACAACTTGCAAATGTCTGTCTGGTGTCAACAAAGGAGAGAGAACATTTTCTTACAACATTCTCAGATCTCCGACGCCTGCAAAGAGTAACATGCTACATGAATAGATTTATTGCTGCATGTCGCCATGAAACAAAATTTCATGGACCTATTACAGCTGAAGAGCTTCAACAAGCTTTACAAACTTGTGTTAAAAGTGCTCAGCATTCATCTTTTAAGAGTGAAATTGCAGATCTTAAAAATCTGAAAGAAACTTCTGCGAAAAGTTCTATTCATACATTAACACCATTTCTGGACGAAAATGGTCTTTTACGAGTTGGTGGTCGCATAGATAAATCTCATCTTGCATATGATGCTAAACATCAGATCATATTGCCAAGCAAGCACCATCTAACTGCTCTAATTGTAAAGCATGAACATTTTAAGCTTTTACATGCGTCACATCAGCTTACGATAGCCTCGTTAAGACAAGCATATTGGATCCCTTGCGTGCGCAGACTAGTGAAATCTGTTCTACACAAGTGTCTGACTTGCTATAAACTAAAGGCACAATCTGCTCAACAGCTAATGGGCAATCTTCCTAACTACAGAGTAACTCCTGTTAGGCCCTTTCTACGCACAGCAGTAGACTATGCTGGTCCCTTCAGCATAAGATACGGATCGCCTAGAAGTAAAATCATTGCCAAGGCATACGCTGCAATCTTTGTATGTCTTGTAACTAAAGCCATTCATATTGAATTGGTATCAGACCTCACATCAGAAGCTTTCTTAGCCGCGCTAAGAAGATTTACTTCCCGTCGTGGCCTATGCAAGGATATCTTCAGCGATAACGGTACTAATTTCATAGGCACGAATCACAAATTGAAAGATCTTCGTATTCTACTACAATCCGAAGAATTTCAGAAGTCAGTTCAAGATTTTGCTGCAACCAATGATTATACCTGGCATTTTCTTCCACCGTCATCTCCTCATTTCGGTGGGTTACATGAAGCTGCGGTGAAATCTATGAAGTTTCACCTAAGGAGAACGATGGGTGCACAAATCCTTACATTTGAACAGCTTTGTACGCTGCTCACTCAGATCGAGGCTTGTTTGAATTCCAGACCACTCGTTCGTCTTAGTGACGACCCAAACGACTGTTCATATCTTTCACCTGGGCATTTCCTCATCGGTGAGCCTCTCACGTCCCTGCCATCTCATCCTCCCACAGATGATATGAAATGTCTTGAAAAATGGCAAATTCTACAAAATCATTTGCATCATATATGGAAAAGATGGTCTTCCGAGTATTTGCATACACTTCAGCAGCGACAAAAATGGTCATCTTCCAGTGAGAATCTGCGAGAAGGCATCTTAGTCATTCTGAAGGAGGACAACGTAGCCCCACTTCAATGGAAGATAGGCGTCATCACCAAGGTGCATCCGGGAGAAGACGGTCTAATTCGTGTGGCGACAGTTCGCACTCCTAGTGGTGAATACAAGCGCCCGGTAGTGAAATTATGTCCATTGCCAGATCAATAATAAGTGTAATACAGTGCAATTAATATTTCATATCTCTTTATTGTTTTACAAGCAATTATAGTGTAGACAAACCGTTACATTGTAATAAGTGTTATTTGGTTTTCCTCCTTACACAATAAGGTTTTACTTTTCGGAGATAAACTGTGTTATTGTGATGTATATAATAAGTGTTTTCCTTTATGTTATTTGTCCATTTGAATGTATTTTTTATAGCTTGCTCTTTATCTATTTTGTTGAACTAAATAGTTCAAAGGGGTCGGTATGTTCGCGCAAGCAACATGTTTCTACTTTAGAATGTTTCAAACTGTCCGCTTGCAATGTCCCGCTTTGATTGTCATCTTATTCCCGCCTCAAAGCATTGTGGGATCATGCATGACTTGCTAATTTCTTTTGTTATATGTGGTGGTGTAGCGTCACGCCAGTTAGTATTGAACGAGACCTCACGCAGATAACAGTGTATCTAGTAGGCTCGAGGAATTCCCGCTTTTTCTACCAAGTTTCATTAAACTTGCTCTGGAAGCGGTGAATTAGACACAATTGTGCGCAATTGTGGCTCTCAGTAATTATTCATACATAATTACATATAATTCATCAAATTCGCGAGTGAATTCTCCGAGTTACAGAAGTTTGATATTACGCAACAGTTGTGCAACCAACGCTACATGTTCCAGTGCTTATATCAGCTTTTACGACTAAACTACATGCAAAAGTTTAGTATTAACTTCAAGAGCAAGTTAATCTACGCATTTTAAGATATTATTTGTCAAGGTTTTCAAGAAATTAATATTTTCAACCACGTGTGATAACGTACTCTTGCATCTTATGTATCAGTGTTTCTATTTCAATTAGTTTAAATAATTATTGTGTGTGAATCTAGTAAGTTGTGATTATTTCACGTTTCGATTGTTTTCCTTAAGTAGTCCGTGGATTCCTGATACCAGTGTCCTGAGGTTACAGTCTATTGCTCTCATTTTGATTCTTTCGAATCTGGTCCTCACTAGCTATTCAGAGGTGGCTAATCTTTCCTATCTTATGCACTTCCAATTGAAGTCCCTTCCAAACCTAAAAGCAACGTTTTATTTCCTATTTGAGAAGTACCTTAACCTAACATTTGCTCCTTACGGTCCTGACCCTAACATTGGTCCTAAAGACTTACATTGCCCTCTCGGACCGGATATATTTTCCGGCCGTCCCCAACAACAAATATACCACAAATCTCAATTTGAGCTACATTAGTTTAAATGCGGTTTACCGGGGCTAAAAATCAATATTTTAAGTTTTATAGTGTATTAGTATTACAGAACAAAAGTCATCTACTTGATACATGAAACTTGATACAAAATTTTAATAGATAAAACTTTTTCTGATCTAACCATATATCTTTTTTTTTTAATCTACCCTACTTTTTTTATTTTTATTTTTTTTCGTTTTTCAACTGAATATATGCTGATGATGGTATAACGTATGCCAAAATTTATACCCTGCAGTGCTTACAACTAGGAACAATAACGATTTTTATACTTCCAATTATCATAGGCCTAGTATTTTTAAGTTACTGACGCATACTCTAATTTTAGTTTTTAAACTCTTCACATTGTATTTTGATACATATTTTTTTACTACTATGTACGGAATCTATGTACATTACAATGTATGAGTAATAAGTTTTGTGTGATGTAAAGGTAGAGTGTAAAAATTTTATTAATCAAGACAGTTTTATATAGTAGTAGTAGTAAATGAATTATTTTGCCTGGCAGAGGTAAGGCCATGAGGCCTTCTCTTCCACTCAATCAGGTTAAGATATATGCACAGTGTAGATTTACATTAATAACATAGTAATGGATAAGAGACTAATGACTAATACTAAGACTAAGGTTAAGGCTAATCATAATAATTAATTAATGTATTCAGTAAAGAACAAAAGAACAAAAATAATGTTATAAGCAAAATAAGGAAAATGTTAAATTAAGTTATAGGTAGTTATAAATAAGTTATAAGAAGATTAAGTAATGCTATGTACCGCGATATAAGGTTGTATATTGTATGTAAACAATAATAGTATCAATCCTCTAATGCAATGGAGTTCATTAATGATAGTGTAACATTGTTTACTAATGTATTAATGTACCTTCGGTACAGACGTTCAATTAAAAAAAAATCACAGCAATGACTGCAAATTCGTTCACACTAATTGTGAACTGTTCCATAGAACTTTAAAGGGAACCCGGTAGACAAGGGAGAATTCTATCTCTACCAGGTTAAATTGTCTTTATATCAAGAACATTTTCTCAGGAACTATGTGTCCAATGAAGATGTGTTTTTAGATTTATTCCATGGAAATATCTAAAACATTCTAATAGAAGGACATTTCCTCTGTGAACATTTTAATGAAGATATTTATTTTTATCTTAATAATTTTAAAAAAATAATAAATCTGTATAAGTTGTGATATTACAAAATGCTACTATGAGAATGTGTATTTTCATGCGGACATGAAGTAAATGAAGTAAATGTCTTTTATATATATATATATATATATATATATATATATATATATATCGTCATATATATATATATATATATATATATATATAAGACAATTAGCACTTACCACGTTTACACGCGGGATTAAAATCTATCTGAATCCAGATTCCAAGTCAATGCGTTTCCTGCTGACATGGAAAGTTCCAGGAATGTATTGAGATTTGTTGTACTATTGGCTAACTTGGTTATGTATGGATATTTGTGTGGCCCACCTGTGTAAACAATGGACATGTTTATTCCGTGATTTAAAATATTAAAAAGTGTGTGCTCTATTAATCATTTCCAGACACCATAGTGTGCGTGTTTTTTATTAAAATGATGATCAGCTGACAAAACAAATGACGAACGCCGTGTGAATTGAATACGACTTGATTCCGATCTGTTCCTCCACTTGCAAAGGATCGTACTAATTGTAGAGATAGGATTTTCCCATGTCTACCGGGCTCCCTTAATTTTCTAACGAACAAGAGCTGGCTCATCCTTTTGCAGCCCCTGTACGTAAGAAGAAACCTGAAAATAGATTCCTCCTTTTCCTATAAATGTTACGAGATAGTTAAAAATAAAAAAGAAAAAAAAAATGTGCGTGGAACGCCACGCGACAGAAATGAAACTTGTTTTAATTTTTGGATTTTTCAATTTTGGATTTTTCAATTTTGGATTATTGGATTTTTTAAAATTTTGTATTGTTGGACTTTTTAATATTGGGTTTTTGGACTTTGTTGATTTTGGAATTTTTAATTTTCGATTTTTTCATTTTCGATTTTTTATTATTAAATTTTGGATTTTTTATGTTTAAATTTTTTATTTTTAAATTTTCGATTTTTAGACTTTTTAATTTTTTTATTTTGGATCTTTTAATTTTGGATTTTTTAAATTTTGGATCTTTGAATTCATTTAATTTTTTAATTTTGGATTTTTTAATTTTGGCTTTTCGATTTTTAATTTTTTAATTTTTTAAACTTTGGATAAGCCTAATCATTCGGTCGATTGTTTTCTGTGTTGTCCGTTCCGTCACACCTCACTAATTTCGTGACGATTTTGAGCGTTACATTAATTTCTTGACGATTTTTTAGCGTTACACAAGCTCTCGATTTACCCCTACCGCGGCTAAAGAAGTTTCACTTCAAAAAAATGTGTTTACTGCTTATGGCCTTTGAGAATCAAGAAAAGAGTTTTAATCTAAAATGAATTGAACAGAAATAATAACATATAATCGAATGGTATTGCGAGAATCCCAATATAACGAATTTCTCTTGTATCAGGTGCGTTGTGTTGACGGAATTGGTAACTCGTGTTGTAGTAATTGCCTCGGCTTATCTGTGACCTGCAGACTCAGCCAGGCCTGTACCGTGGCCTTGTTGTCCCGCTCATCCCCAGGGAACATCTTTGTTTGAATCGTCTCACCCCGCCTCACATCCAATTCGCGCCACGTTTGTGACAGTCCGACTAGGTATTCTCCTGGACTACTAGTGACACGAAAAAAGTTTCAACCGACTCAAAGCTTCGTAAGAAAAGGTTAAACTGCCTCCCAAATTGATATATCTTTTATTCTTCTTTCCTCTTAGAGATTTACTGTTTGTAAGTAATTTGATCCAATTCTTCTCTTAACTTAGGACGTAGAAGCTTGGAACAAATGATGTTAGATCTCCAGTTCTCAAATTCATTTATGCCCGTCTACTTTAGTTATTATAAAGTAAAGGAACTATCCAAAATCATCAACATCTTCCATAGACAATCCCCCAAATCCTCGGCATTGATGCAGACAAGATAACTATTACATCGACGGATGCCAATAAAATTTATTACAGTAATTTGGATTTAAATGTTACTGAAACTTTAGCTAATAGACTATTTATTTGTAACAAAACGAAATTTCCCTATTTATGAATATCGTACAAATAATTAGCTCACGTAAATATATTTAGCTTGTGAATCCATTTAAAAATACTCTATCACTTATTTTGATTTCCTTTATTAATCTAACGGTAGCCCGTCTTCATAGCCTTCAGGCGAATTAAACAGTGCAAAATATGTTGCAGAGACTTGATCACATATACGTGTTAAGATCTGTATTATTGAGATTGACGAAAAAAACCGAAATATGCCATTATTAATTAATGTACAACCTTCAGGTTAGATAGATTTTGGGATCTTATCCAATCTTTCATATAAGTATTTCCTTATGGCATCAAATACATATTAACTAAATAAATAATTGCTCCGACTATTCAATAAATCTACATATCCTAGGCCAAGAAAATAAATCATAAAAGAGGGTGCAACTACACAAAGTCAGTGCAATATATGGCTTAGGCTCACTTAAATTATTGCTCTTTAAGTGGATATTTTTAAGGACCAAAAAAGTTCGAATTTAGTTCAAGAAAATATAGTAATCCATATTTCAGCTTACTATCTGATTAGTTATTAATATCATTACTGCGATTGTTGTTATTAATAATAATATTTGTATTACTTAGCTTCTTTTGCTTCTTGAACTGCATATAGATCATAACACATGTTAAAGATGCTCCGGTTTATCATTAGGTTCTATTAATAATTAATTCATGTAAATCTGTTTCTATTGTCCGGTCAAGATGACCTGATATGTTTCAACGATTATGATGGATGTCTTAGCTCGACGAGTTATGGAAAGTAAACAAGTCCTACAAATCTGGCGTTACCTTCGCAAATGAAAACAATAAGTCAAATTGGCCGGCCACTATGTTTGAGCTTTGAACCCGGAACTTCTTACCGAGAACTCCATACCTCTCGGATTGTTTATAGTACGTGCATTATGTCATTGACAAACTGCATTTTACGTCAAATTAATAGCAGTTTTTGTTTT
The DNA here is from genome assembly GCA_964059195.1 of Ectobius pallidus. Classification (NCBI taxonomy): domain Eukaryota; kingdom Metazoa; phylum Arthropoda; class Insecta; order Blattodea; family Ectobiidae; genus Ectobius; species Ectobius pallidus. The sequence continues at coordinate 94,305,169 of CAXKWD010000007.1, forward strand.
TGTTACTATGGGAAAAGAACAGCATCATTCATAATTGAATTCATGTAGGCCTAAGTTATATTCCGAAAGCGTGCATTAATTATGTTTATTTCGTTTCCATCTCAATTCCTATTAATTTTATAAACGAATGAGTTTGACAAAAAATGTCTACAATGTCTACAACAGTTACTGTGTCGTATGCCGTAATGGAGACACCCTAGAGAAATGAGAAATGGGTACGAACCCTCTTCGTAATTTTTAGAATTTCGAAATTTACATTTTTATTAAAATCAGAGCCATTTTTATTTAAAACAATAAGTTTTGAAATAAAGTTCTTTCATGAAAAGTCACCTTAATATTTCATTTATAAAAACAAAATTCTAGGTGAGGCATATCCAAAAGAAGTAAATGTAGGCCTAAATGAACCACTAAGCGTGTTTTCATGGTGTTATCTCGATTTTTATTTTTTTATCACGATCACATTATTTCCTCTATATGCCTAATAAATATAAAATCATTTTGATAAATGTAATTGCGATAAAGTAAAAGTGAAATTCAAATGTCAATTCATGAGATTCGCACGCATAGAAATATTCCAGCTAGTATATAAATAAATTTATTGCATATATAAAATAGAGTGAATGGTCATTTTTAAATATTTTGGAAACCAAATCCTCCGCTTTTTCTATTGTGAAATTTACTAATGTACCTCTGCCCGTAGGCCTACCATAGATATTCTAGGTTGAGGTAGTTCTAGTATTTTGTTCGACCCGAAATTCGGAGTTGACTTTTTAAATAGGCCTACAAGTATTGAGGTTCTCTGAATTTAAAAAAAAAAAAACTATTTTCAGAAACATGTCTGAGTGCGTGTGTGTACCTAAAAACAGCCTAGCTCCTGAACAAAAAATCGTACAAAATCAAAAATTTGTATTTGGGTGACGTAACTCGAAGATTGGTACGACTTTGTCTTATATTTAATGCCACATTACATGAAGAAAATTTCGTTTCTCGCATTTTTCTCAAAAATAGCTGTAACGATTTTGCTTATATTTTCCATATGAGGTGCTCATATTAAGATCCAAAATTTTTATTTGAAACATTCCTTAAAAACTGTTCGCAGAAACTCAGTCTTGCCTGATGAACAATAAATCTTTGCTTCAGGCTGAAACAATTGAATACGCGCTCTTTGCAATAGCCTATGGCCTGTGATTTTATAACAGAATGTGAAGTGAGAAAGGTATATTTCCCATGTTTAGGGTAAATAAAGGTACGTAAGTCATTAATCAGATTACATTTGCGTTGTATCCTTCGGGGATGCGATGCAATGTGATGTGATGTGATGTGGTAACGACATTCTCTTCATTTTTTATAATCAATTTACACAAAGAGGATGTCATACATAATATACGCATTGTATAAAAAGGAAAAAACTTTTGTTTGGGCAGAGGAAGTTATATGTGTTTCACATCAGATTTGTGTCTTTGTGTCTGTGCCATCCTTACTAATGGAATTATTTTCTTTTGTTGTAGGTAGGCCTATGTTTCCACCTTAAATTTGCTGGATTGAGTGAGTAGACAATTATTTTGTCTAGATGTAATTTCTTTTATTTAGTTTATTTTAAAAAAACGAATTTTCCAACCATAAAATTTAATTTATTCTAAGAACAGTGTCAAGAATTTCTTTTATAAGCAAATAAACGAATGAACTACCTAGGTAAAGAAATGAAAGCACGGGTATCCATTCCGGTTGACATTTTCAATGCATTGTTCTTCATTAATTGGAAAATATTTTGAAATTTAGACTATACTTGTAGGCTCCTCGAATAGGTTAATTTTTATACCAATTGCCTACATTTTAGCCTATACTAGTGTGATGTCTCGAAAATATCCGTGCAATTCTGCTTTTCATTCCTCTTCAAAAATTCGAAAAATAACGTTTTGTGGATGATAATTAGATCTGGGATTATCCGGATGAAAGTGAACTGGTTAACTGAGTAAATAAATGTTCATATAACCATTATCTCTTGTCCAGTTAACCAAATAACTGGATAGTGACGTAATTTTATCCAGTTACTGGATAATGACGTCATTTTATCCAGTTGTTTGTGATTATCCAGATAAATTTTAAAATAATTAATTATCTGGATAATCGACATAAAAATTCAATTAATTTCATATGATATGAACTATGTGTTCAAATAACACTTAACTGTTTTATCTTCTCTGCAATTAATTGTCTGTGCAGTTAACCGTTATCCAGTTATTTGTCCCAGCACCAACAAAAATCTGAGACTGGAACCCTTAGGGCCTTAGGGAACACTTTTCTTTACTTTTACCTACCGATATTGTAATGGGGTACGCCGTAGCGTAGTGGTTGAGGCGCTGCGCTACAAACCGGAAGGTCGCGGGTTCGATTCCCGATGAGGTCATTGAGATTTTTCAATTGGCCTAATCCTTCTGGTGGCACTATGGCCCTGGGGTCGACTCAGCCTCCAACAGAAATGAGTACCAGGAGCAATCCTGGGGGTAAAGGCGGCCGGTGCGTAAGGCTGACAACCTTACCACCTTCATGTGCCGAATGTCCAAAATCTGGGAGCCTCAACCTCCTGGAACCCTCTGGGCCTCCATGACCTGTACAGGGATCACTTTACCTTTACCGATATTGTAATGCAATCTGAACAAAAATAGTCATCGTTCCAAGGTAAAGATTATAGGGCAAGAGTTTAAGATTATCACAATATAACAAAGCCAACTAAACGTGCAGATGACATTTATTTTAAAAACTCTACTTATTATATTGGATGCTTGCTGTGGAAAGACTACATTTTCAAGAAGCCAGACTTAACTTACATAAAAACTTTTCCGCTTACGGCGAAGTCTAATTTAAAAATAAGAAATCGAACAGGTTTCTTACTTGAGAAATCTCACAGCGTTTCATTTTATAATGGCTGTACTTCAGGTTCTTCTCGTCGTTAATTAGATATTGATCGGGTTTAAGCGTTCAGCTGAAGCTGACGTTAGTTTCCTCGATAAAGGAGACAGTTGGACAGACGTCTCACTTCTTTCATTCAGTCCATGGCCAGTTCTGTGTTAGTCAAAAAGTGGTCCAGGAGCATTTTTCTATTTGTGTGCGAGGAATTATGTATGAAGTGGAGAATAACAAGTTACGTAGTCATGTTGGGGACTCACTCTTGTTGACTTACACAAATTAATTAACGAACGTGAAATATCACTTTAAAATCATTTTAATTTGGGCTGATGTAGACTATCATCCCATTGATACATTTACATCAGATGATAATTAAGATAAACCTGACAGAGAAAATGTTATTATCCACTTCTCTGTGCTTTTTTCTCTCTGTACTTGTCTTAATGTCTGCTGGTCTGTTCCACGTTCACTCAGATTCAAAATTTCAGTTTAGATAATTATACTGTATTGCAGTACTAAGTTATTTCACACACCTAATGGTCATCTTGTTCTGCATAAATTTAAGTACCGTTTGCAAACGCTTTCTTTAGTACAATTCTTATATAGGCCTACTGGGAATGAGGACATTGAGTTTGGGATTTTACCTACCCATTATTTAGTTTATTTCCATTGTAGTTTTTAAAAAGTATTATTAATTTCATTATTTCATTTTTCTTTCGAAACTTTTAAGAAATGGTATTTATTGTATTTCATAACCAAATATAGTAAGGGTAATTAAATCACTTAGGATTAAATGGACTGGACATGTTGCGTGCATGTAGGAGGAAAGACATATCTAAAAAAATATTTACTGGAAGATACGAAGGGAAAAGACCATTTGGAAGACCTAAATGTAGATGGGAGATCAATATTAGAAGAGATTTATTAGAAGTAGAACTTGCTAGGAATGGTTGGATTGAATTGGCACCGAATAGAGTTGAATGGCAAGCTTATGTAAGCGCGGCAATGAACCAACGCGTTTCATAAAATATCACATATTTCTTTACCTTTCTTAGGAATTGTTGTTATTGCCATTGCGTAAGCGAGCAAGTAATATTATTTATTAAAATAAAACATGATTATGTATATATTATGTTGAAGCTGCAGATGGTCATTTTGAACACAATCTTTGAAGATCAATTGTCTCTTTACTTGTCAGAATCCACAGAGGTAGTGCATTCCCTTTTGTTTTTCTTTAGTTTGTGCTTCACTCTACTTTTGTTTTGTGGAAGTAACTAGGCATTATTCCATTTAAAAAATTGTATGTTTGCTAAAAAAACACACTTTCTAAGTATTATTCAAATCTGTTTATACGCTAAATGTACGAGACCCTGACTACCAATCAATGCTGTGAAAACCGTACATCAGTAGCACTTTTCATGTTCGAAATATCGGCGGTTCAGGTGATTCATCCTGTGTATATAAAATCAGGTAAACTGATATAACGAAGTACCTGATGGAGTTAATACACCATATTTCATATGCTTCTGATATACATGGCACAGAAGTTGTACTATTAATATTGTTATGTAGGCCTATCGAATACATAAATGTTTATTATTAATAGAGTACGGTACCTTATTTAAATATTATAATAATACGTGTAGTAAGCAATTCATTAGCAGTAATTAAATAAATACCCTTCATAAACTATAGCCTAATCACAATTACCATGAGTTATCTGAAGATACAAAAATTTCTCTGTAAATTGCTGATATCCATTTAAGCCATCTGGATTCATTTTTGGGAAATTTAACACTTTGACAGACTCCGTTGGCATTATTACTACTGTCTGACTGTGAGCTGAAGGCCGAGCTGGTGGCATAGTGGGGGAAAGACATAGACACTAAATGCAAGCGCATGGTAAGGTAGTGGGGGAACGCTAGCTCGGCCTTCAGCTCGCAGCCAGACAGTATATTACAGCCAGAAACACAAAACTTATTAGTAGGGATGGGTCGATACCAGATTTTCTCGATACTCGATACCGATAGACTACATGACTTTTTCCTCGATACTCGATACCGTCAACATTTCCAGTTTCAATAAATAGATACATTAAAAATTGAGTGTGCATAATTATTGAGAAAAAATTTTATATCATCAGTAGCCTATAATTATTTTTAAACTCTACATTAAAAATAAATATTGACAGAAACGAAACAATTAAGAATCTCTTCTGTTTGGATTTTAAAAGTCGGAAAATCTTTATTTATGACTAGACAAAAGTCACAGAGTGGTTTTCTCCATTTCAAGGAGAAATAGAAGTATTTACTATATTTAGTAGACTACTAAATGCAGAAAAAGATACCGCATTTCCTTACATTGCAGAATTACCAAAGTATCGAAAAAGTACCGAGCGAGTTTTCTGAAGTATCGCTCGATACCGATACCATGCAAGTATCGAGAGAATCGAGGTACAGAAAGTATCGAGGACCCATCCCTACTTATTAGGCATTTTCTCTATTTCTGTAAAAAATACTAACTTATTTACATCCAACATAACGTATTTAATGGCTGACATGAATTTTCGCTAGCAAATCGGACCTGCTATAGGTGATGTGTATATTTTGTCGTCTTAACTGAGGAGGCCGTGGTTATGGTTAGCAAAAGAAGGCAGTGCATCGCAGCTTTGTAGTATACTGTAGTGATGGTTTGCTATTTAAAAAGCATGTGACCGTTAATCAGTCGTAACTCCGGTACCTGTCAACCGATTTGGTCCAAAATCAATAGGCCTCATCTCATGGACGTTATAAATCCTTCTACCAGGTTTCATGAACATCTGATAAAGCGTATTCGAGTTATCGCCCATACAGACATACAGACGGACAGACATTTTTCTCGTCCACCATACTATCTTAGAAAGTACCATTCTGGCACTTAAATCATTTCACTCAAACGGATCAACTGAAGTAATACTGCAATGATACCCTACACTTACGCTGAGCCTAATGTTAAAGATTTGGAGTGGTACACTTGTTTTTTCTCCATGCATCATTAAATTATATTTCTTGAAAATAAAGTTACTTAGATTGTATTCACTCTGCCTTTTAATGCCAGCCATATATGATCAGTTTCCCATGTTGGACTATATTTTCTATTCGTGATAGTTAAGTACGTAATAAAGAATTAATTAAAAAACACAGTAGTTAAAATAAAACAGACGGGCCACAATATAGGGTGCACAGATACACGCTTAACACAACAAATAAGATGTGAAAGTAAGCGAAACCTTTGCACTCATACTATTATACCACAAAAGCTGGCAATGAACTTACTTATGCATAGTTTTCATGTTTAGCTTTATATTCTACTAGGTTAAAAGGCCCGCCGTCGCTCGGGTTTTTTATTTTGTAATTGGAAATTAACTTATGAAGGACTTTAGATTTTTAAATTCTAGGTCCTAATGTAGGTATTTATAATTTGAAATAGGAAGAACGACTTATTACACTCAAACTATTCCCTCAGAAAACGCTTGATATAGCTTTTTATGGCTCATAGAGGATGTAGAATTTTGCATCCCATCGCTTGTACAGTATGCAGCAAGCCTGGTAGGGGTTCAAATAAGTTGAAACAGAAATTCCGGTAACATAAAATTGTATTATCGTGGCAGAGAACTTTTATTTCTTACTGTCATGTTACCATAAAACCGTTTTGGGGATGAAACATATTAACATATTACCTTACCTCGTACTGTTTTCTCTATTTCCAGGCTAGAGAAAGTTATGTGACTGCATTATTTTCTTGTATTTCATTCTTTAATATTTATTTATAACATGAATAATTTTGATACCTTCTCTAATTTGTCAGAGACACGTTTCATTTATTTCCAAATCCTTATGTGAAGACTGCCAACAATACTGTTGTCAAATGAACTGTGATTTGGATTTGATTATTCTGTGTAAAAAGGGATTAAGTATTCTCAAAAACATTTAATTTTTGGCATTTAAAATCAATCCTTTCTTAGTGAGCACCTACATTATAACACTAAGGTACTGTCAAAATTCCAATTCTCTACCTTTAGGCTCTACGTTGATTCCTGTCAGTCAGTCAGTCAGGACAAAGCCTTTTATATATAGAGAGATAATATGTTTTATACTATATAAATAATGTTAAATTCAGCATATAAGTAAATTAACCATAATTTGCCAAAAAAACACGTGGCTAATTTTCCAGAAATATCTGGCAACCCATTGCTAGTTCCCAGAACTTAACCCTTTCAGAGTTGAGTTTATGTTTTAATTTGAGCATTCGTCAAGTAAAATTACTAAAGCGTTATGACTTTTACATCACTTGGAAAATTTTATTAGAATAGCTGTTTTCAATAAATGACAATTTTAATACGTGTATACACAACTTCATATTTTAATACAAAGAATTAGGTACAGAATTAGATCAAACAAACAATATGTATAAGCATTCATGTACATCAGATTATTGTCTCTGTTGGACATTACATGAGAATATTTTAGGAGAAAAATTCCTCCGACACTGGGACTTGAACCCAGGACCTTTGGCTATTCGCGCCAATGCTCTACCAACTGAGCTAAGCCGGAGTTCAATTCCCAGGGCCAGATGGAACCTCTCTCCAGTTGGTAGACTGGCTTAGCTCAGTTGGTAGAGCATTGGCGCGAATAGCCAAAGGTCCTGGGTTTAAGTCCCAGTGTCGGAGGAATTTTTCTCCTAAAATATTCTCAATATGTATAAAATGTGTAGGTTATTTATATCCTTTTGTAATTTTGTGTAAATATTTTTATGTTGAAATTTTTGTGATTTTTTGTGTTTGTGAATATCTTTGTGTGTGTGTTTTTCATCACTTTCATCACAGGAATCATTTTTAATTTTGTATTTCTTTTTTAATATATTAACTTTTATTTGATAACTTGGAACTGAAGTGTATCCGATCTCCAGCATTTTGCTCCTTCGGGTGTCAGTCATTTAAAAAAATTGAATATATATATATAATGCTTTATATCACAGCCTTTATGCAATTTTTGTAGCGTTGCTTATGTACGCCAATAGCAGTGAAAAGGTACAAGCTGTAATATTTTTAATTTTGTACACTCTTAGATATATGAACGGCCTTAAGTGTCATGAAGGTCTAATTCTTTACGCAAATGAATATGTTTTGTTAATGGACACCATGAGTGATTTATTTGGTAGTAATTGTGAATACGTTTTATGAATACTTTCTCTGTCATGTCGATTAATTTCTACAGTGAAAGATCTGCTCACCTGCATACTGTGGTCATTATAATGAATCAATTTTTTCAGTCATAATGTTATGCATTCTATATATCTTACGTGACAGGTCGACAGTAAAATATGACACCTCTTGTGAAGCATCTTCTACATACTACACAACCAATTAGAAGAAATATGTAGACCCACATCTTTTGTTAAAGACGGTAGCATACCTTCTGCCAGACGTCTGTTAGAATCTCACCTTGACAAATTAAGTTTTTTCTGTTAAGATTGCCACTAAAGTTGTGATCATTATTGACCCAATGTACATAACTCTGTAAAAGAGAAACGACACATTAAGTAAATCATAAATCCGTGACGTAGAGTCATAATGATTAAAATTGTCATTAAAATTCGTCATATGTGTACTTTCCCACAACACTTTCCACTTGTCCTCTAAAGAAAGAAGTCCAGCGGCGTTAAGTCGGGCGATCGCGCTGGTCATGCAACAGGTTCTCCTCTGTAGGTATCGTCATTTCTATTGTAACTTTATGAAAAGCAAGTATATTGTGAAAAAAATCTGAGCATGACACAGATCGATCTAAAGAATCATCATTCCTTTCGCGAAAAAGCCTGTACTGCTGTGCCCGATAGAGAAAGAAATGAAAGAGGGGTTGTAGGTCAGAGGAGTTACTTTCAAGATTATAAGTTTTAGTTTGTTAGGAAGCAGGACTGCCTCAGCGTGAAGTCATCTCGTTTATAATTTTTTTAATATTATATTATAGAATTATTTTAGTTATTTTATATTGTTGTGTTATGCTCTTAAACCCTTTATTAAAGGCACTTTGTCATTTTGCTTAAACTAACTTAGGCTATAGATCTCTTCTACTGACAATTATTCATTTCATACGCCGCGTTTTTTACCAGTTGCGTTTAATATTGTTTCTGATATTGATCTGTCCCAGTGGTTTATTGTACAGGTAGGGGGAAAAAAAGCGGACCGTCTCTTGTAGCTGATTTCAGAGCCTTGTGATACGTAAATAAATGTAAGAGATGTAACGGAAACGTTTGTTTTCACAAGCAATTCAAGTATCGTGATATTATTTCTCAATTCAAGTAATTTATCGGCTGTAGTCTCCTTGTAAATCACTTATTTCATAACAGACTCTGAAGGAACGTTGGTTGTTAAGCGATTCCATAGCATAATGACAGCGTGTTCGACTGGTAAATAACACGTTCTCAGTTCCGAATCCTTGTTTCCTTAATGCACATTGTTTTCCCACTACTTTTCGATTGCCGCAATATTTAACTACTTAATTAGGCCTGACGGATTATTCCCAGAAAATGAATTTTACTAGCATATTTTCTAATGGGTTTCGAAATGGGTAAAGTGAACAGTCGACACTAGAACAAATTTCAATACATTCCCTGCTCTCCTGTGAATGCCGCTAGGCATGCGCAGTGGCTCATATCGGCAACTTAGATATTTTAGTCGGTCCGCTTTTTTCCCCCTACCTGTACATACTGTCGAGTATAATTCGTACGTTTTTAATTTGAAATCGATAGAATATTCAATTTGGTCTCAGCTCACCTCTTCCGTTGGATGTCATTCCAACTTGGTTCCTATGGAACTTCTGAATCAAGAGTTATCTGATGCAGAAATACAGTATGTAGGCTTTTGCTCATATTGTCGTCTCTGATGCTATGAAAACGATCAGGCTTTAAAAAACTGGTAGATGTCATTTTCTCAGCAGAATCATTTATCTCGGTTCTCTTTTCTCAATAAGTAATAATTGTGTAAAATTAAAATAGGTTCCTCCAACCTATTTTTCTTTCACTTATAAAAGTCGAATTACATAGCTTTAACAACGCTGTAAACAAACAAAATGTATTAAAATTTTTGCTCGCTCTCTATAAGGTAATGCCTGTTGCTCACGGTCAAATTTTTCTTTAAATTTATTGCACAACTATCACTTTTCAACAAATTGGTATTGCTAACGATCAAATTCGCCTTTTGTCAAGCGTTTGGTTATTCGCGTCGGCATATAGGACTTGTTCTAATTCTAGCAAAAAGGCTGTCAAAAGCCAATCAGCGCAACGAACGTGAACAGCCCGCGCCCCGGGCGGCATTGTGGAGAACTTGCTGTCTGCAAGCCAAAAGATTGCAGTGCAGCCATTTTCCTTGCTCACATATTCTTCTTTTCCTAGCGTAGCAACTACATCAAAATAGCATGGGTATATACCTGTGTAGATATCGTTATTCCGAACGGATTAGTATAAAAATCATGACGAGAACACGACTTGTTGCCATACAAAAACGAAATGAAAATTCGAAGCGGGATGGCATAGGAGCCGTATTTGTATATGCACGATTCATGCATGCTTCCATCATTCCTTCATAGCCTTGTGGTAGGATGCTAGACTGTGGAGCTAGAGGTCTCGGGTTCGATTCTTGGTATAGTAATTTTTTTTTTCTTTCATAATTATTTTAAATGATCGTAAACAATGTATGATTTTAATATTTCAAACTTCACGCAGTGTTTGCTTTCTTTTATATGAAAAATTCAAATACACAGGGCAAAGGAAACAACAGGATGTGAAATGTATAAAATTACAATAATAATTATAAATAGCTAAAGTATTAATGTTCGGCAGATTTAAAGGACAACTTTAATAAAATCATGGCAAAAACCAAATATAAGGTGCATCGTCGCATGAGAAATAGCCCTCCCCCAGCGAAGCACTTTCTTTTATACCACGATCTAGCGAATTCTTCGAGGATACACAGGCTGACAAACTGTTGGGTACAAGGCAAACCTGTGGGAACTCTCGAATTTTTTATATTTGGTACAAGGGACACTCTCGAATTTTTAATATTAGGTACAAGGGACACACTCACAGTTTTAATATTTTTTTACAAGGGGCACTTCCGCATTTTTAATATTTGGTATGGTCGGGAGTGTCGGCGACAATATACAAGGATAGTTTGTCGCCATGCTGCGCGGAGAAACAAAATGTGAATATCGAGTGGGCGGAGCTTAAACAGCACGTTATATTTGTCTTTCGTAAATATCATAACACTGAAATAAATTATTTATAAGTTTTGTAAATTATCTTAATAATGTGATCTTGTCCCATCCCAATTAATCTGGATAATTGTTGTCTTTTAATGTAAACGATACAACAAACTACCATTTCCAGCAGAGTATGAGTAGCTGAAACTTTAGAGTACAGGAGTCTACCACTAGGTGGCAGGGTAATACTACGATGTTGCGAAATTTAGTACACAGAGGGAGAATCATTTGCTAGTATCCATTTGATGACTCATTTTACCGTTAGCAAAGGTGGTTTTGTTTAAACGTTTGCTTAAATTTGTTGTACAATAAATTTAACGAAACAATTTGACCGTGAGCAACAGGCATTAGGGAACTCTTTTGCCAAACAGCTCTTGAGGATCGTTTAATGGTCGTTCGTAAATGGGTAATCATTATGTAGAGCCTGCAGCAAATACCGAGAAACAGAACAGTTTGGCAAGACTCTTGCTTACATTAGCTAAAAGACAAGATGTTAGTAATTAGTCATATTGGATGGAGCTGCTGTGTTTGTGCCAGACAGAAGATAAATAAAACCAGTGACATGAAATGGATGACTTGTAATGCTACTGGGTTTCCCCGTGACTCTTTTTTTATTAGCTTGCCTCAGGCGACTTTACCATTTGCTTTGAACTAAATAGAAAACATGTGTACTTTTAAGTCTAATGGATTTTAAAGGTTTTGTGGTTTATGCTCATATTTGTTTTATTTAAACCTGTGAGGCATTTCAATTCCCAATGAAGCTTTTTAAGTAATACTCTATGAAATGAAAATAAAATTTACATTAATGCAAGTTCTTCTTATAGGCTTTATAGGCCTACTGTTCCCAGTTTTAGGAACACGGAATAAATAAGTAAAAGGATTATATGTCTATAGATTACGTAAAATGTTTCGTGAAATACATCATATGTGTACTTTCCTACAACACTTTCCACTTGTCCTCTATAGAAAGAAGTCCAGCGGCGTTAAGTCGGGCGATCGCGCTGGTCATGCAATAGATCCTTTCCTCACTATTCACTTCTCCCTGTAGGTATTGTTGATATAGTCGGGAACAATTGTGGGTAGTAGTGGGGTCAAACAGGTGGGTAATTCGTGAAACGGGGCGTCATAGGGCTTGGGGTGACTACACACAATGATGTGTCTCTTAACCTACGCGTTTGCCAACTTAATCGTTATTTAATTCCAGTTTTCAGTTATTAAGCCCTCAATTTTTTTAGGTGCTTTGCCTGCCCTCAATCTATAAATACATTTTTCAGAAAAAAAAGTATGTTTATATGTGTAGCTCGATAAAATAAAATCGCATATAAACAAAATTTTGTGTGTTGGGTGTTAGCCATCACGTTACACAAACTCAGACTTTTGTCGTACATGGTGAGCAATGTATCTTCGCTTAAGGCTGAAACAACTTAATATGCACTCCCTGAAATATAGCCTCTTATTCGATATCAGAGTATGAAGTGAGAAATTTGTATCGTCCTTGTTTAGGGTAGATAGAGTTAGGTTACTTCAGGTTTCATCCAATACATTTGATATACCGGTAATAGTTTTACAACTGGTACAATGGACATTACCACCTCTAACAAAACATACAACTGCTTTAGGTGTAAGGGAAATTTCCGAAGAATAGTGACTATTTTTAGGAATATATTATAATGCCAACGAAATATTGCACACATAGCATTAACACATCTATAATGGTCTAGCTAACGTGTGCTAAGAAAGCCTATTTTTGTCGGGTTTTGTGGACTTGTTTTGGTAACTAGTTATTTATAATGTGACTCCCTTATGCTAGTTACAAAAACCTATGCAGGCAATACAGGCTTACCTGCCATAGCGTACAGGCTAGCTTATATTATAGAAAACTGCATCTAAATGGAATCAATGATGTTTGAGTTATAGACTCGAGCAGATAGGCCTTGCGTTTAAGAACTATTAATTTGGATCTCTGTGAATTCCTACAAAATCGTTGGAGGTAAACATTTTCGAGAAATGAGGATATGTGAATTACTAACAATCTCTGAAAAATGACAACATGCTAATCCTACAATCCCCCTCCGCTTTTTACGCAGACCTTAATGCTAATTTTTATAATCACCACCGTCATATATTCAAATTTTTAGAGATGATGAAGAGAATGCAAAAAGAAAACATATACATACGTAAAACCTCGCAGTGCTGTAAGTAAAATTCATTTAGAAAAAGAAAAGATGACATTGAAGAAAGAAACAAGAAAGGCGATGGATGAATATTTATGTGTGCGCACCACAAGATTTCTGCCTCGCAGAAATAAACTATCCGGAATTTCACATATTCGTTTATTTATTTATTTACTTTAAATGATGCTTCGGCAAACGATTTAATGCTTAGCTTGTTGCTCAGTCCCAAGTTTGTGTTAAGTGGAAGATAAATCTTTTTCTTTGTAGGAACTCGCTTATGAAACTGTAGGAATTCACGCATAAAAATCCTACAAACAGGAACTTTATAGGAAATAAGCTAACCCGGTATTATTAAGTTTTTATACATAATTAGGCCTAATTAGGCTAAAAATCAATACTGCTAGTATATCGAATGGACGTTAGGTTAATCAATATTTTTCTCTCTATTATTATTATTATTATTATTTTTTTTAAGGGATACTTCTTAAATAATCATTTCCGGGCCTATTTGAACGCCCAGTGCATTTCTGACTGACAACAGATTTCCTCTACTGCTGTACAGTTCACCGACAGTCAGATTGAAGACGTAGACATTTGCACTTGACACAATGTGGAAGTCTTCTTTCACCGTTCAGAAACATTATTGATTTAAGGTGTTCTGTTTTCAGTCCCGCGACTTGGCTGGCATTTGTTGACGTTAAAGCGTGTACCAGACATCCTCTTTACGTTTTCCCTTAATATGTAAACTGCACCTTCATCAATGGTCGATGGTTAGTATGCAATAGATGCTAAGATTGCTGACTTCAAACGGCCGAGGAGGTGAACGAATTGAGTTCGATCTAGTTCGAAACCAAGGAGATGGTTTATACAGCCCTCTCGAGCAACAATAGACCTATAAGTAGACCAATGTATAATTGCTCGAATCTATAATAATTGTACACGAACATTATTAAGATCTCGGTCGACATTAGATAATATTATATAATTATAAATATGCTCTCGTTATTAGCCCCTAGAAATATATTAGTTTATTATACTAATTATATAAGATTATACAACTCACTAATAAGAGCTCATCCTGAACTATATTATCTAAATTTACACAGATTCAAGAAAGAAACTTATAAAATTTATTCAACCTAATGCATGTCTCATTTTACAATATCCAAAGTTTTTGCTTTTCATTTTGGCTACTCGTGCTTGTCATTCCTCTCTTACACATAATTTTTAATTATATGTTTTGCTTTTTATTTATGTTATTTACTATTTTGCCTTGTTTTGTGAGTGTATTTGTGTATGCCATGTGTGTGAGTGTGTGTTTGTGTGTTTTGTAACGTCGCTTTGCCCTGAATTTTTTGTTTTATAATTTCCAGTGTTCACTGTTTTTTGTTTTTGTGCTGAGCTGAGCCCGAGCACGAGCTTTTGCTCATTCGAGCATCGGTTATGAATATTTGTTTTGTACTAATAAGGTAAATAAATAAATAAATAAATAAATAAATAAATAAATTTAAATTCACCACATACACATAATCTATTGGCCTATGTAAACTATTTTAGTCTTTTAGCATTCTTTCTATTTACTGCTATGAATGTATCATATCAACATTGTATTTCGTTGTTAGGGCTATCATTTATATATTTCGTACTATTTTATTAAGAGATATATATACAGTGAGTCCCACGCAAGAGTTGGCCAATGACGCGAGTTTCTGCGTCGCGGCGGGCACAGCTCCAACTCCCGAGCGATCGGGTGAAATATCTACGCAAATAAAGCCGCGATCGGTGTAGTGATTCAGGTTCTCACATTTACAGTTAAAATTATAATGAAAATAACCATGTACCTCATCACAAGAGATGTTGAAAATGTTCTCCTCTTGCATCCACACAATACTGGCACCATTTTAGGAAATTTTATTTCACGCGCATAAGTTCAGCTTCCGAGACAGAGTTAATTTCTCTTGTGATAGACCTATATGATATTGTGTTTAAGTTCTTCTAACAGTATGTGAATATTATTTACGAGGAAACTTGAAAAATAAAATGTATAGTTCAATTTCCCATACATTATTCCACATGAATGTGAAAATTCGTTTAGATAAGATTTGTTTGTTTTTAAGCTATTCTGTTGAGATAGATATTTTTCTCTGAAAATGACACTTTTGGACTCTAGGATTTCAAATTACTTAGGTGCAGGGGCGTATTTAGCTCTTTAAGCGCCCCTAGGCAGCAAAAAATATTTTCGCCCCCTTATTTCCACATGAATGTACCACAAAGTAACCTACAATAAGCATTATTGTGACTGAAATAGTAGGCTAATAATAATAGTAATAATAATAATAATTATGAATTAGCACTGATGAGTATTGAATTACTGATACTGGCTAGTCTTATAACAGTGATAACGAAGACCGCCTTGAAATCAGTACGTCAGAGTTTAATCAAAGGCGGTTAAATGGAAAGAGGGTTCCGATTTCATTGACAAAAACACTGGAACTGCTAATTGCTTTTAGCGAAAGAGGTTATACTCGTTGGTAGATCGTTGATTAAATATTGTTGTCAATGTTATTCATTTCTATTTCATTGTCTGTTACATTAATTTACTATTTTGAAGAGTTATGAATAAAATTTTAAATATATTTAAAACAAACAGTAACTGCTTAAAAGCCGCCCCTTCAAATCTGCCGCCCTAGGCTTAAATACGGCACTGCTTAGGTGAATTTCTGGTGAAGTTCGTAGAAGAATTTCAAGATAGGATAAAATACTTCTTTTACCCATGATATGGGTATAGATACGTATAGAGTGAAGAAACCGGTTTCCCTCTTGTTTTACCTTTCAGAGTATTGTCACTTATTCCCATTTTCACTTATAAATTTAATTTTAGGAGCAGATGTGTTTGCGTGAAAAGTTATAGAGTTTGGAAGCAACCTATGCTGAAGTCTTGGAAGAGTGCCGCAGCCGGTGTCGGGGTGAGTGTGGTAATTAGAAGTGGTTCGTCGCCGAGATAGCATTCGAAAGATGGCAGCTTGAAGATAAGAAGCGTCAACTTTTAACTCCTCTGCGCATATTTCAATTGTTTTACTGTAGCATTCCTTGCGTCATGACTAATGCGGCAGCAGATGCCCTGCAATATTTCTTACAAACAGAACTTCACTATAAATTACCGGTATAGTGTGAAACACGTTCATTGCCTTCTACAACAACAACAACAACAACAACAAACTTTATTAGCTTATCATAACAAGTTTTCTTTATTTTAAACTGTGCGAATTCCATATTTAATCCCATGGAATACATACAGAGTACATAAATGAATGCCTATTTTTAAAGGGCTTCAGCTCACTAGCCAAGCTTAAGTGAAATGGATGTTATACAGAGTGTTAATGAATAACACCGAAATATTTTACCTGTGTATAGAGGGGACATAGACAAGCAACTTTTATTAGGAGATTTTTGTTCTATGGATTCAAATTTTCTTGTTACACCATAAAATCTCCCAGGACATGGCCGCCACTGCTTCTAACATTTTGCAAAACAAAAGAACTTCATTGTTAACACAAGATTACGAATAAAAAAACTAATGATGTGGCGACCAGTCATGTGATTAGTCTGTAAATTTTGCAGATTATGAAAACACTAAATTATGATATAGCTATTAATGGATGATTAAGAATCAGGTTTTTATCGATCACTAAAAAGGCTTTAAGTCAATTTAATGAAAATTTTAACCCTATTTCGCTTCATTATTGACTTATGAGCACCAATGACTTGAATGCCCTATAGCTTACACATTTTACGTCATAGAACAAAAATCTCGAAATAAAAGTTGCTTGTCTATGTCTTCTCTACACACACGTAAAATATTTCGGTGTTATTCATTAACACTTTGTATAGTGGATATTAAGTTCTAATATTATCTTCTTTCTACAACAAATTTATCTAATATGTCGAGGTTTCAGATTTTAAGAATGGAAATGTACATTCTGTTGTTGGCCTAATTGTGATTTTGGAAATACATAGTTATAGTAAAAACTTACAGAACTGCAAGGGTGCCTGTTACATCATCTGCTTGATAGGTAGATAATTTGATAAAGTCAACATCAAACTTGATAGAAAAGACATTAAAGTAAACGATGGCAATATTGATGTGGGAAGTGTGTTTTAACGAAAACGAAGAAATGTTAAAAAAAAAAGGGGGGGAAGAAAAGAAACGTCGTCACATACATGTGTCGAATAGAATTTTTTTTTCTACGGTATAGAAACATCTGTTCCAGAAGTTCCAATTGTGCCAAACTTAACAAGTTACTATTTTATCTTGATGTATCAGAAAGCAAAGTGGCTACCGCAGTTAAATAGCTAGCCTTGGAAACGAGTGAGCAATACTAGCTCCACATTCGAATCTTAAATAATCCTTGTTTATCTTAATTACAAGCTTCTGATCATATATCTTGCAAGATAGGCCTACTGATCCCAACATAGGACCTTTTTTCGTGTTACTTATGGCAGTTCTTTGTTTTTGAGTTAGGGAAAACGTAATCTATTTATTTGCTTCAGTTTTTTTTCAGGAAGTTTGCTTAACGGGAAGCGAACTCAGAACATTCGGTACTGAAGACGGAAACGTTTTCCGAATGAACAAATGTCACAGAAATGACTGTAAGTTCGTTTACACTTGTGAACCGCTCCAATAGACTTTATTGTGAACCGCTCCAATAGACTTTATTTTCTAACGACCTTCTGCCCATCCATTTTGCAGCCGGCTGTACATACAACTGCAGGTTACACTTATTGCATGAAATGGTCAAAGAAATCACAATATTGTGACATACTCACTGAATCTGCTGCGGCCTGCGAACGGTTATATCCTTCAAACCGATTACCGACTTGCGTCAGAGATTAATTTCGTTATGGTTATTTAACGACGTTTGTAAAATGCTACCAGACAGTCGTAACAGTCTCCGGATGCTGGAATTTTTTCATGTAGGAGTAGTTTATTTAACACCTCTTAATGTTCTAACATGTGATTGTCTATGCATAGATAAATGCTGTCAAGCTTCTCCGGGATCGAATCCATGTACCTGGAAACAACGGGACATTATCTCCTTGATTGCTGCTGTTTTTAAGGTTTAACATGTTTGATTTCAGAGGATATGAAAGATGGGATAAGACGTTTGAAATTTAAAAAAATCCCTTTAGGCAGGCCTACAGGCTGAGGTAGATTTCAAAGTGCTTTTGGTTTAATTTACTGTCGCTGGGTAGCACTCTTCTTCTTTAGCTTGGCATGACAAACCCGCAATAATAATTGCAAAAAAGAGGAAAGAGCACTTTTTCAAACATTCAAATCTCGCCTTAAATGAGAGCTATCGAGAAACTAGTTATTGATTTGTAGAGTACTCATGAAGAGCTTTTCAATGATACTCCACAAGACGTGGTTTCAAAAATTTCTAATTCCAATCCCCCCAGCCCCACTCGTACCCCCAAAACCCCCGAATCGTAGGTGTCACTGTGAACTCCATAGGGAGTACTCTAATTTATTCAAACAAAGTTTCCTGTATACTTCATAGGGGCCGAGATATAAAGTTTTCAAAATTTCAACCCCCTCCCCCGACCACCCCCTTGGGCCAATTTTGCTCATTAACGAACTTGTCCGAACTATTGGGCCTAGAAATAACATAATAAAATTTGGTTCAAATATCTTCAAAATTACGGCCGCTAGCGTGTAAAGATACATAGGCCTATATATATAAATCACAAAAAAAAAAAATTAACGGGCGGTGGTTTCGTACTTAGGGAAGCATGAAACGTAAAGATATGAAAGAATTTTTCGAAAATCATGACATGGTATCGATTGCAAGAGGTAGATTTATCTTCGAAATATAGGCTACCTAAAAAATAGACTATCCAAATATCCGAGCTTTACTTATTGTATTCTCGATGATTCTTCAGTACTTCTAACTAGGGCCCGGATTTTTATGTGCTAAAAAACTTAAAAATATTGATTTTTTATGTGATAAAAATGTTTAAAATATGTGCTAAAATTTTTTAAATATGTGCTAAAACTAAAAAAAAAAATCTTTTCCTGAAAAAGAAACAAAAACACCAGAATGTGTATTGAAACTCACCAATTGCAGCTAAACATCAGATGTAAAATGCTGACTGGAGTTACTGTGCGCAACAAATGTCATCTCCAGATTATGGATCACAAATCCTTCCCTATTATCCGAGAATAATGCATTACATTGAGGAAAGGAACGTTCTACTTCACACAATGTTAACCTTGCATATTTGAAGAGGTGTACTGTATATCACTAACACACACACGATCAAGTTCACTTATGTTTTGGCCTTCCAAAACGTGAGCGACCTTGCAGAGGGATTGGTAGCCACCATTTTTCTCAAACATACCTTTAAATTTTGTTCTTAGAACTTCTATTTTCGAACCTGAGATAGTGTTAAGTTGCCTTTCAACATATTGTATTTCTTTAACTGAACTTCGCAATGTTGAGATCGGGTTCTGTTCTTCCCCGATAAGCAAGTGCAAGTGAAGCACTCTCACCTCATTGCAAGTGAAGCATTTGTGTTGAATTCATTCGAGATACAAATTTGTGTTGTCAAATGTTTTAAGAGAATGAGGAAAAGTACTAACATATTTATTTATGGACAATATATCGAACATATTTATTCATATAACTTTTTTTGTAAAATATGTATTTTTATGTAAAATAAAATTTAGAATTTGCGGTTTTCGGACCTCGATATGAGCATCAGGAAAAAAAATTACATAAAAAATCCGGAAAAGTACTAAAATATGTATTTATGGAGAAAATATCAAAAATATTTATTCACATAACTTTTTTTGTAAAATATGTGTTTTTATGTTAAATAACATTTGGAATTTGCGTTTGCCGGACCTCGATTTGGATATAAAACTTTGTTTTAGGAATGTACGCATCAGGAAAAAAAATATTTTTTTACATACAAATCCGGGCCCTACTTCTAACAAAACGTATAATAATACAGAACAGCGAATATTAATTAATGTTTGCGCATTAACCAAATAAGCCTTACTAAGTTCTCTTTGTGTGTTTGGTAGGTCTTTGTTTCTCTTTGACGCTAATTCCACAACTTCGAAGGTACTAATGATTTTCGCAACTGTACGTAAGGTGAAATCTTTGTTCATTTACAAGATTCTGCTCTGAAGGTGGATTAAGTGTAAACCATCCCCATTAGCCACACATAGTCTGCTTGTAAAGACGTTAGAAAGCTCCTCCTAATGAGAATGCTCTTGCATAGAAACAGCCTGAGATTTTCTCTCCTTCCAGTAAAACCATATTCACTCATTATTATTAGTTATGCTTGTTAATTTTAATACCGGCAACACGTTTGTAAATTTTAACGCGCTTTCCCGGAAATACATCCTAAGAATTCTAGTGATTGCATATGTTACTTACAAAAAATATGCCTTATTTAACCATAGCGATATTGTGAAACTGCCAGTAGCGTTTTTATTACATACCGTACATTAGCGACCTTATCCTTGTCTAGGACATAATTTATTTTGTTATAGCCTAGAACAGTGATGGGCAAAGTGCGGCCCGCGGTCCAAATGCGACGCTCGGACGGGTTCTGTGCGGCTCGCGACAGGAAAGGAAAATAATATATTTCTTACTCGATTGTTTTTCCTTCGTGGTGTATTTTAACAGAAATGCAAGACTTTTAACTTGGACAAGCCTTGATTATTTTCATAGGCCTACTGCGGAATGCAAACGGTAAAACTGAGCATACAACACAAATTAATTGAGTTGCAAAGTAACACCTAATTGTTTCTAAACGCCTCAAACTTGAATTCTGCAAGTCCTTACCGAAATCAAGTTTCCAAATTTGTATTTCTGTTTCTAACTGCATCTTCATACACGTGCCTGATCAAATGAAAAACTTCGAAAAAGTTGTCTCAGAAACAGACTGACTGACAGATTTCTTACTACCACCCCTCAGATTCAGGCCTAACTCCTGCCATTTGCAGCCGGACTATGAAAACCTATCGTAAATACAGTCACAGTTCCACTCAGCTTATAGGCCTACTACTTCATATGCAACAGACAAATAGCTCAAAAAATTGTACCATTCCAGCTTTGTAAAATTGTTCTGTCATTTGGCCCGCTGCTATAGGAGTTTGCCCATCACTGATCTAGACACTAACGTGGTCGAATGTTTTCCTCTCTGCATTTTTGTGTTTAAAAGCTGTAAAAAAAATAGAGAACTCCTTTAAATATTTATTATAAACCTATCTATTTCTAAAAAGTTTGAAATTTCTATCTTTATGGTAAACGTTGTTGAAAAACTGTTAAGAAAATGTGAGAACATAGATTTTTTCAGCTTAGGATATATTTTTAACTTAAATATTAAATGACTGATATTTTTTCGTTAATTCTTAAAATAAAATTATTTTATATTAAAAATACAAAGATACAAATTCAAATTACTTTTGTAAAATTATAAAAATACTAATTATATTATAATCCCATGGTATGATTCGTTGTGGACTTGGGAGTGATCTAGCCAGGAAGTCTGTGTATGCGTTGTTGGAGTAGCCACTATGCGGTTCCTAATATTGTCGCTATTTTATTTGCAATTTTTAGTGAAGTATTTATTTGTGCAAAGCATGACCACCTCCTCTAACTACACAGTTTGAAGTCCTTTTTGAATTTTTGTCGGCTCCAAACAAGGTTCGGGACCTTTATAGTTAAAATCTGTCTGCTTTCGGCAATTTGAGTTGCTGTTTTTTCTGATCTGTGAGGAAAAATAAAGTTTTTATAGGCCTATCATGGCCAGCCCTTTATACAATAAATAGTTATACTGGTAAAAAAATATAGCATTTATGTAAGTAAATAATCTGTCGACCGCCTGCATGGTCTAGTGCAGGGGAAGACAGAAGGTTGCTATGTGACGTCACTGCTTTCTGCTCTCACTGCTCGCGTTGTACCTCTGCGAGGAGTATGTGAAATGTAGGCATCAGTGAACAGGGAAGAAGAGAGGGAGGGGTATTAGTATTGCGGGCAGGGGGAATTTAGGGGGTTAGAACTTACGTAATACGTGTTTCCGAGTTAATGAAACATCAATCGATTTTCTTGATAGTTTATCGGTTAATTACAGCACAGTAGTTTAACATATTATAAATGATTCTATTTTTCTATTCTGTGAGAACAATTGCCTTTCCACAAAATCTATGTTCTTTGACAAAAATAGACAATACTATCATTTGAATTAACATAATTCACTACTATAAAAATAATTAAAAAAATGAACTGAATTAATTACCATACAAGCTCGTCTGCACCTTAGATGATACAAGATTACAGTAACAATTTTCTGACTTTCCTGTCTCTTTTTTCTTTAACAAGTTTATCACTGTTGGGACGTAATGTTTGAGCAATATTTAATCGAAGACTACATTTAGGTTGTGATTTGACAATGTAGCCTACTTCTTGATTTGAGCTTTGCACATTTCATTAGTGAAAAAAATTGTTCGGCCACATATGTCGATCCAAAATTACATAATATTCGTGCGGCAAGTTTCGGGAATCTGGTTTCAGAGAAATTTCTGTAAAAGTTACCCAAGACCACTTTACGCTCGTATTTGTCCTTTAACAGATCGTCGCATTGTAAGTTTAGCAGTTCCAACTGATACGGGCAAGGAACGTCTTTGACATTAACTAAATATGGGGTAGCAAAAAGTTTAAATATTGGAGAAAGGTTTTCCACATCCTGAAACCTCGATTCGAACTGAAGAAGAATGTTTTGCAGGACTAACCCATGTTCTTCAGAGAGAACACTATCAGGATCGCATCTTGCATTAACTTTGAAAAATGCTCCGTATTTCCAACCAGAAGTTGTTCTACCCACAGAGCTAAAGTGAATAGGTCCTCTAGTACCTAAATCTAGCGTACTCTACACTAAAATTCAGCCCAGGAAGTTACTACAGGTCTTATGGGGCAGGAATCAACTCACACCACTGGACCAGGGTGATGTTGCCAAACTAACAGTAACGGTACTTTGAGTAGGGGGATGGGGGAAGGTCACGGGCTAGCAGAATCTGCTCTATCCCTATGTAATACCTATTCTAAAAATATTTTCCTTTTACTCTACGCAACTGCTTTGAAAATGTTAGTGTCAGTAAGTACAAGTAAAACAAGGAATTTAAGTAGATGATAAACTCACCATTAATCGGGAAGAGGAGCTACTCCTAAATCGTCATATTCGTTCCCACTTTCGTCGCTGCTATTTTCTTCAGATTCTTCAAGATTTATTACAACATTATCGTGTATCAGATCCAGCAGGCCGTCCGTTTCCCACATGCGTAGTTCAACATCTTCTATGTGTCGCACATAATTAGACCACTGTTGTTGTGTCACTTCATTAATACTAGATTCCAAGAGTTCCCGAACCTTATTTATATTGAAAGTAGTGTTCTCTTGTGACACTTTCCTCTTAATTTGACTCCACACCTCTTCAATGGGATTTAATTCACAATGATAAGGTGGGAGTCGCAATACCTCATGTCCATGTTGTCGAGCCATTTCGTCGACAATACATTTAGGTTCGTATCGAGTTCGAACAGATTCCAATATCTCCACAAGCTCCGTCTTATGCATTTCATCATCGATGTGGATACCTTTGGAGATTAGCCACGATTTAATAACTCCCTTCGTGTTACTCTTTGTAGGGATTTTTTCATTCTTCCTGGAATGTACAGAAGCATTGTCTAGCACTATGACGCTATTAGCTGGTATATTTGGAAGCAATTTCTCTGAAAAATACTTTTCATACATGGGTCCAGTCATTTCATCATGATAGTCGCCATCTTTCTTTCCATGATAAATTAACTTAGCTTCAGGAATGAAACCATTTTCATTCCCTGCATGGACTAATATTATACGCCCACCTTTGCCTGAGGGCATTTTATTCCCTGTAGTTAGACCTTGCTTCCAGGCTTCTGATGCAGATCGAATTCTTGTGTCCACCCAAGATTTAGAGGTGGTGCAGCCTGCATTTAACCAGGTTTCATCGGTATAAACAATGCTTCTATTGTTTGCCCTGTGATGTCTCATAGCCCTCAAGTATCTATGTCTCCAAGCAATAATGTCACTTCTGTCGATCAACATAGAGTTCTTACTTCTTTTCGTGAACTGAAAGCCTATATCCAGCATTATCCTTCTTAATGTGGAAATAGATACAGTAGGCATATCAGGGTCTTCATCAAGGGCTGATTTCACAGTTTTCGGCGTCGGTAGTGTGTTTCCCTTATAAAACATGTGAACACGACGCCTTATTGCAGACAGAGTGTGAGAATCGTATTTTTGCATTCTTGTCTTTTGTATTCCAGGGCTCTTCTTTTTAACGGGTGTTGAAACAGTTCCCTTCATTTTAAGTTCTTTCCTTATTGTCATCACTAGTTTGTAGGAAATTTTAGTGGCTGCTGAGGTATGCTTGGCAGCTTCCGTCACACTGAATGAAAATATACTTCGAAAGTACAAATAGACATTCAAAACCATCGTTCTTTCATCGGAACGCAAAATTCTTTTCCGGTTACTCAATTTTTTGTAGCATTCCGGGGACGTTTCCATTGTTTTAACTCAATAACTGATATAATTACACTAATTTATTCCTACTAGATTTAAACTAAAGATAATATAACAAAATAAACACAAAAACTATAAACTATAACGAAGGATAAATGTAAAAGAAATATAACTATTGTAGAATAACATAAAACGTACGAATGCAGTATTAAATCATACGACACAAGAGAGGCGACACTTTCACACAGGGTAATATAGAACAGCACCAGCTCTGTGACAAGTGGTGACTGGTTTCCACATCTGGTTTTTCTTTAAGAGGGGGTGGCTGGGATTGCAGATTAGACATCTATGCACCTGCTGTGTTGCAAATTTCAGGTTTATGTAAGGATTTTCCCTTAAAGCTACTGTTAAAAGGCAACACGGTTCCCTATTCCAAATACACAGTAACTTCCTGGGCTGAATTTTACTGTAAACACCCCTACTACCGTGCGCTCTTGCTGACGTCACACACATGGGATCCGCATGCTCTTGCTCCACAAACGTCATCACAAGACGTAGTTGACTTCCCCTGGTCTAGTGGTTAACATTGCTGCCTACGGATCCGCTCGATCCCCAGTAGCCTATTCCCTCGGATTTCTTTTTTGGAACGGGATGCACTCAGTCTCCTGACACCAACTTAGGAGTTACTTGGCAGAGAAGTAGTGACTCCGGTCATCAATAACGGCCATGCTAATCGGCATGCTGACCAAATTCCCCCAATCTAATCTGTGGTAGATGACTCAGCGGTCAGATGGTGGGCATAGTTCCTTAAGGGATGCAGCTCCAGAGATTTTAGACGTCCATCATCGTTTCACGTTTGGTATGCTAAGGCTTTAGGATCCCTTTAACGATACCTTCGAATTTATGAACCGTGCATAATCGCATTCTAATCTATAATTGATCCCATTCTAGTTTGATCCTAGTCAAAACAAAGGGGAGGAGAACTCACAGAGAGTTCGCGGAAAATTCGCATCATGTGACAAAACGTGATTGGTTAATGTCATTAGCATGCGCCATTACCAGGGTGTGGCTAACGAGTGTTCGTAAGTTCATGCAACAATAATATCAACATTTACACATGAAATAACAAACTCTCACTGACATCGTCATCATTATAGTATATCAATTAACAAACAAAACAAAGGATTCATTGTTCACGACGACCCTGCGGGTGAGTTGTACTGAGAATAAACAAACTAACATTATCACGGTGATGACATGCGTTCTCACGTGCGGACTATGACAGCCACGCCTCTTTGTTTTGAACAGGATCGTAGTTAAGTGGGATAGAGAATAGTTGATAAACCTGGACAAACATAAGGAGATGAAGTTCAAAAACAAAATAACATATCGACCATCTGGCTGGCTCCGTGGGCAACTTGACCTTCTTATTTCTTACCCTCATAATGCACATGTTGTATCCTTCACCTCGTCATGATTGAGACATGATTTTGGTGCTCAATCAGCCTACTTCCCACCTAGACTAGAAGGTGGCAACACAATAATTCACTAGCGCCCAGGTGATTTCCGTCAGCTGTTGAGGTGTGGTCGACACATCTTCATTATAGCCACCCCTCTGTGGTAGCAGCCTCTAATTATCGCATATGCGTTTTGTGGTCCTTTCCACCCTATTATGTGATCCTTTTTTGTTTTCTTTTCTCCCTTATATTGGATGATTAATACAGAAAGTTAGTGCGAGTAAGAGAAAGAGAGAAGACAGAGGCAGACAGACAGACGTGTGTGTGAGTGAGGGAAGCGAGCAAGAGAGAGAGAGAGAGAGAGAGATAGGAAGAGAGGAGACTTTATGAGTTTGGCTATTGAGATTCAGTGTATTTTTCTTATCTAATCTTGGGAGAGGAGGGGTTATGTTTTATGACTTCATTTGACTTGTATGACGTTAATGATAAGGGTGCTTAAGAATTCAATATGCTTAATTATGCCATCTTTCATCTTGCATGTCGTGTCAGTAGCTCATCATATCACACAGATTGGTATCGTAATGCTACAGTATCTATTTATATCCTTGCTTGCAATACCTTCATTTCTTTTTGTAACTAGAATAGAGTTCTGTGCTGTAGTAATATTAATTTCATCATTATTATTATTATTATTATTATTATTGGAATTTACTTTATTTATTTTTTCATGATGCAATTGTTTAATTCGTAGGTATTTTTGCAGGAAATTATCGATTGGTCATTGGATGAAACGTGAAAAGCAGAAATTGACATTTTTAGACTGTCGAAGGTAAAAGAAGCACTTTTAACGATATATAATATTAATTAAAAGGAGAACATTATTCCACTAGAGTGTTATATTTGTATAACCAACTTTTTTCGCAAATTCTCCTTACACAGTCAACTGTTAAAAAGTCAAAAATAGATAACATATCATGTGATCGATACTATTGCTACTTTCTTCGCCCCAAGAATTACCATTTCAACTTGTAATAATTGTAGAATCAACATTTTTGTTTACAGTTGCTGAGGACTATAGCCTGTAAAAAATTCTATAGGAAACAAAAAGAAAATTGCTTCGTAAATTCTCCCTATACAATCAACCACAGAACTCCAATATTACTGTTGTAAATCCAAACACAAAATAACAAATCACCGATGCTAAGAAGAACACCGATGCTAGGAAGAAATAAATGACTATCACAACCGCGCTGGACATCACAGATACGAAATAGGTAAAAAGAATATAATTTTATTATTAATCTCTAATTTGTCTATAAATATTGACGACTGTCTAAAAAATAGTGTTGACACTCGTGGTAAAATGATTTTATTTTGCTCGTAGGATTGCTTTACTCGTCATTACGGGCTCGTTCCGCAAAGCATACCTACTCTCAAAATAGAATCCTTCTTTTAGCCCTTGTATCATAAATACATATTCTATGTGAATAGTATTCCCTATGATTTCATTGGGAGGAATTGTAAACCATGGGTTCCATGTGGGGCGTTTCACGCATTTTAATCAACCTAAGGCTTAAAAAACTACAATTTGCCGCTAATCTAGAAATAAATAATACATAAATAAGTCTGATTAATCTCCCATAAAGGTTTCCTATGGATCGCAGAGTGAACTTGGAGGATTGCTTGATAGGTAGCCTAAGCTAGGTCTAACCAGTTAGTGATTTCCTACTAATTAATTAAAATACATAACATACTAATCAAAATCATAATACAGGAAATAATTTAAACTAATACTAATAAAAGACTACACAATTTGAAGAATCATGTACACCACGAATTTTTATGGATCCATTATTGTCTTTCCTGTTTCTATTTCCTTCTATCTCTGGCTACTTGTGTCCACTGCTTTCCCCCTGTTTCAACAGTTGTGGGTTTCGCAACCATAGTGAACCAAGTCCATATTAAATTTTACCATCAACTAAAGAAATCAGGCCTCAAAGTTTTTAAAACAAGAGGTATTTCCTTCCACATCTATAACACAGGTCCTATCTATGACCACGCGGTTCAGCTATCCAACTATTTTAGAGTGGTAAATAAGCTACCGGTACATGGAAATTGTGAGAGAATGACGACTTTGTTCCCTTTTGGTTTATGCAGTAGGCCTACGTAACTGTCTCTCTGCCCATTAAAGTTTAGGCTACGGGATACTTACCAGAGTAAAAATAATATCAAACTATCACCTCTCATTCGGGGAAAACCGTAAGTTAAATTTCCAATTTTGATTAAGAAAAATTATGATCCCCTGTTTTGTGTCGAGAGGAATGCTTTCATCTCATGAAACGATGGCAGCAAATGAGTTTAATAACTTTAGCAACAGCTCCCTATGGTCACTACTATTGCTACTGGCTAGGGCCTAGATGATATCTGAGCACTGGGAGTAGGTTATGTTATGCTGTGCATACATTCAGGAAGTTTGCGCAGATCACAGCCAACTATGCCAATAACTTGCTCAAAATGACCAAAAAATAACGAAAAATGCATTTATGACCTTAAAATAATACAAAATGACATTTTTTAAAAAATGAGCAACAAATTATTTATTAATTCTTGTAACGAGCTGATTTTAGAGAGCAATTTAATGGATGTCACTGCATTACTTTTAAATTTACATTATAATACATTTAAATGTACAGTACAATGCACTCTTATTTTGTTATCAAAGAAGTACTGGTATGCAAATTAATACTACTTCGACACTTTGTGAAAAAACTATTATTTCATAACTGGCATGCCCTTAAATGCCCGGAGCATATATGTGTAATTTAAAATGAAATTTAAAAATATATTTAATTGTTTATTCCTGGTAAAACGAAGTATGGAAACTTTGCGGAGATTCTCAAATGAAAATCATTATTGTCTATCGTCAGAAAGTAATGTTTTGTATCTCCACTAGAGATTTTCTTGGAGATGTAGTTTGAGTTCAAAATGCACAATAATTTGATAAAATAGGGTTGGCAGATATGCTAGAAGTCTGTGGACGTTATTTGCTTATAAAGTTATAATAAACAGGCGTTAAAAACAGAAATATAATGAAAATTTTTAAATATAGCATAATGTAACACTTAATGTAAAAATAATGTAAAAAACTATTGAAATGCCAAAATGACCTAAACTGCTAGAAAAAAGAGCTATCTCTTGAAATAACGATAAGTGCAAAATAATGCCAAAACAAATTGTCCTTATTTGATCAATTACTTTAATTCGTTATTTGTTTATATTTGAGCTATCCTCCAACCTTCATATTAAAAAAATGCAAAGTCATTAAATGCCTTGCCCTACTAATAACAAAGCAATATTCCGTAATCCAATTTAACTTTGGTTTGATTTATAACATGAACTATTATATGGCGATAAAAGCAAGTAAAATGATTCTGTAGGAGAAGATATTAGGAATTGCTCCCTGGGAAGAATGATAACCCCCCGTTAACCAGATGGTCCCGAGCAAACAGCGGGCGGGCCTTCATCTCACCTTCCCTGAAGCTAATGCTATATTAAAGGCATGACTCCGGGGAGGAAACACGTCCCACCACCTGTCTCTTCTTGTTTCCCCGCAACACGGAGATAAACACACTTCATTCTCATTTCTCGTTCCCTGCTTACCGACCTAAACAACCCCCTAACCATAGCTTTTGTTGCACTTTTAGAATTATGCTTATTTGTAGTCATTTGTCTCAATTTTCATCCGTGCTGTTATTTTAATATTTTCTCTCTGACGGTCTCATGTTTCTGATTCTGTTCTTATTCGATTGTTTCGTATCGTATTCTAATTCCCATTTATTACGTACGTCTTCTTCTTTATCGTAGTTTTACCTCTCCCTTTTAGGATTTAAGCGACCCAAGCCGCCCGGGCCTTACAGGGCCGCGACCTGTCGGGAGAGAGATTATCTTTGGATCACATACATACTTTTTTTGACCAGACAAGGACATGGAGGGCCTCCCCGGATGAGTGATCAGCCCAATGCCGGGGCCACCTCCGAGACAACACGAACACATAGGACACACCATTCATGCACTCACCCAGAACAAGGCGAGAATGGGGATGAAGATGATAATGGCGGCCAGATTATATCATTACGTAGCCTACATAACCATATAAATTATGAAAGTACAAATCAAAAAGTAAAGCTTCAGTTTAGAAATTCTTGAACAGAGTCGAAGCATTTGTTAATTAAAAGTTATTTGGCCTTATTAAAAAATGTTTAGACACAAATCTTTAGTACGGCCAGGCATTTTATTGAATAACTGATATCCAATACACTGCTCTCTTTTCCTTTTATTTACTGGATCTGTATATACTTTTGGAGTGCTACAATAGAACCAATGATAGGACTAATGGTCGTTGACTCGTAATTTTATTTTCTTGAGTCTTATCTAAAGCCGATTTCCCATGATCCATTTTTTAAATCCAAAAGTTGTATCAAGTAGCGTTTCTATACAGTTATTTCTGATTGCTTGCCAAACCATTGCTTTCTACAAAATAATACAATAGCTTGTTCCTTAATCCAAAATCTCTACAGACTATAGTCTACATACTATAGTACATAACTCTGTAGTCAGTTTGCCAAACTGTGTTTGATTGAGTACACTTTAAAAATGATATGTATAACTATCCTGATTTTTTTTTACCTTTTTGTACGATACACTTTCTTATTTATATGAATATCTATAGCATGATTAAATTTTAAAAGAAACATATATAGAAAATCAAGAAATTGATAGTTTGTTTTTTTGTTTGCTTGTTGTTATTATTTTTTTTTATTTATTTTTTTTATATATAAAGAACTCTCAAACCTCTGACATTTGTGTGGAATTATTTTCACTTGTTCGTATTAAGCAAGTTGTTGATAAGTCCAAAATATGTACCAGTGTGTTCATTAATGTTCTAGATATTATTAGAATATGTCATAAATTGAAAATGATGACCGAAAAATAGATATTATCCGAATGTAGTATTATAACATTTGTTGTTATTATTATTATTATTATTATTATTATTATTATTATTATTATTTGTTATTATTTGTTATATAAACACGTTGAAATTGAACTAAAAAAACTTATGTAAACCCAAAATAAAAATTTCCTACTTTACTTAAATTTAATTTCAGTTTTATTGCATCGGATAATGTCATGCTTTTGTAAGTTGAGGATATCAGGAAGGGTAAACAGAACTCTTTGCAATTAGTGATGGATATAGAAAACCAGAACTTTAATTCTGAGAACAATAATTTTGTCTCCTGTAATAATCAATCTAGCTTAAGTGAGACCAAATTAATCTATGCTTTTAGACTGTACTTAGGGTACGCCGTAGCGCAGTGGTTGAGGCACTGCGCTATAAACCGGAAGATCGTGGGTTCGATCCCCGATGATGTTGTTGGAGTTTATCAACTGGCCTAATCCTTCTGGTGGCAGAAATGAGTACCAGGAGGAATCCTGAGGGTAAGGCGACCAGTGCGTAAGGCTGACAACCTTACCACCTTCACGTGCCGAATGTCCAAAATCTGGGAGCCTCAAAACACTGGAACCCTTAGGGCCTCCATGGCCTGCATAGAAAACACTTTACTTTACGTTTTAGGCTATATTTAATTTTATGTAAAATAGGCCTATATCATGCTAAATAGGCCCACAGTTAAATGTGCACCTGCGCTGTGCGACGAATAAGAGGACATTTGTTAACAGAACATTTTATAACATAGGCTACGAATGGAGATTGCGATTTTAAAAATTTGGTATCTCATAGCCTAGTAGAAAATATGAAGGTGGTTCTGAGCAATGCTTTATGACAAACTAGGTAATGACTGGACCTGGGATTTTAAGGCAAATGCCTATTCTGTTCCTTATGAAATAACATGAAAATTTAAAAATATGTTGACATTTCATGATAAATCACTTATATTTATAGAGTTTTTTAGTGCCCTAAAATGCCTTTTTGGACCTTTGGAGCCTATTTTTACTATTTTAGTGCTAAAATGCCTATTTTGTACATTTAAAATATAATTCAACTTCTGTAAGTTTTACGATCATTTAATGGACATCCCTGAATGAAGAGCAGAACAGCAGAGGGTGGGTTTCTCACATAAGCTTGATTTTCCTAAACATATGTTGCCAAAGGAATGCTGACTGACGGGGGAGGATTAGCTCAAAACAACAAGTAGCAGGTATATAGTAAGAAGGCTGTAAGTTTTTCATATAATCCAAAACTGTTTTTGATAAATGTATTTTTAATTCTGTTTTAATTTTGCAATCATTTCTGTTAAAAATAGGTATGCCACGTTTCTTACGGTAAAAAAGATCACGTTACAGTTTAAGCGAATATTGTAGTATTTTAAACTCTAGTTTCTGTATATTTACATATTTTAAAAGCATACTTTAAGTGCCTATTTTCTCTTTAAGAAACATATTTACTTGTTTTAAAA
This sequence comes from Ectobius pallidus, assembly GCA_964059195.1. NCBI lineage: Eukaryota > Metazoa > Arthropoda > Insecta > Blattodea > Ectobiidae > Ectobius > Ectobius pallidus. The sequence continues at coordinate 94,338,050 of CAXKWD010000007.1, forward strand.
GCCTATTTTAGGTGCCTAAAACTAATATTTTTAGAGCCTAAAATCCCAGGTCTACTTATGACCAATTATTACTCTAATATATTATTTTTTTTATAACATGTTATAATAATTAGGCCTATATATTATTTTACCACATTATTTTTAACATCCATGTGTAGGAGTTTAGGCCAACTGTAATGAAATAGGCCCACAATGATACTCCGGCCACTACGTAGACTACATAGGATACAGTCATATTGCAAAAGGAGTTCACGGAGTGTATTAGCACTGGCTAGGGCTGGTCTAAATTCACTGGAATATTAAATTTGTCGCTAAACCCGCTCGTAAAATGTTCTCGAATTTCATGCTCTTAGTCTTCTCGGAATTTACTTATTGACAATATTACAGTGGGGTTTATGGAGCATTTTCACTAAACCGCAATGTCCAGTTTGTGATCTGACGGAAATGTTTCGATGTAATTTCCTGAAGACATATGTGGAGATGCAAGTACAGTCTGTTCCAAAGAAGGAGATACTATTCTGATATTGCTATCTTGAAGCTGGATTGTATTGTAATCTACTTCCAGTTTTCGATACTGCGTTCAGAATATCCAATAACTAGTTAATTTATGTGTTTAGTGACTAGGAAATTTCTCGGGATTCTTGGATTCTTAGATAAATATGTTAAGGATATAGGCTTATTAACAAAAAATCTGACGTTTTAAGCTCACATAACTGTAAAACCTTATGTGTTACACTTATATAACTTAGGCTACTCTACATTAAGTACAGTATATGGCAAAACTGTTTAGCTTTCCAACCTCACAGTCAGATATGTAATAAGAGACCGTATTGCAGGGAATACGTATTCAGTTATTTTAGTCTCCCGCAAAGGTGTGTTACGTAAAGCCTGAAATTGTAAACATGACTGGCTTATAATAATTTCTGCGAAAAATGTTTCAAATAAACGTTTTAGCGCTTTATGTAAGCACATCGTATAGTAAATCTAAACAAAATACTGAGAGCCCTCTTTCTTAGAAAATAGCGAATGTTATAAATATAAAAAAAAAATTGCATACGAATTTTCGCTCTCATTCTAAGCTGCTCAAAAACAATTACATACATACATGTTTTTTGAAAATTGTATTTTTAGATATAGGGGCCTCAAAACGTGAATTTATTCTGAAAAATCGTCACCGAATGGATAATACTTTACTTATGATACAGTGTAGAAAGATAAAAATGTAATTTCTGGAATATCAAATTTAACTAAACTTAGGCCTATACCAGATTTCAATATTGTGCAACAAAAATAGAGTAATCTCCAGTTACGTAAGGTTTGTTCCAGCAGCGTTCAGAAACTGTCATCAAATGCTTGACACATAAGCACATTTTATATTTGTAGATAAAAGTATTCCAGCGGCCGCATATCCGTGATTAGGATACTTAATACGGTTCCAACGAGTTATGTTCTGCCAGAAAAGTCAGAGGGTTGGAGCATGAATTGCTAATCATAAATATGCTGAATAAGCATAACAGTGAAAATTTCTTGCGCGACGCCATTCTCCATTTAGCCTGAGATGTTTATATTTTCCACAAAATCAGTCTTTTGTGACATGAAACGAAGATCGAAGCCTATATTAACAACATATATTTATATTATTTTTTTTATCAACATCGATAGGCTTATTTAATCGATTTGCAATAATAAGACCCTAACAACTATTATTTGATGTCATAATATATATCGACACAAATTATCGATTAAACTATTATTTTTTCAGCAAAAATCAGAGCTCGTCAGGTTACTATTAATACTTCGCAAATGCGCGGTAGGCCTCCTACAAACCTTTAAATTATCCCTGTTTGTTTACTGGAACAACCTACTGTCATGATAATGACTGGTTCATTTTAAAATCAGAATATTACATTATCCAACTGGAGTATAATGGAATTTATTAAAACACGAGTATTTTTTTATGAAACGAACAAAGTGAACATAATTAAATGTTTAAGTTTTGGGTTTTTAGAATACTTCGTAATTGATTAGACAGACGACTCTCGCCTTCAGCTGTTATAGTTCTCGTCTTTTCCGAAAGATTGCAAGTTACAAGGCGTGCAGACCGCAGGGCTTCTCTTTACGCTTCATAATCAAACAACGCGCATTAAAACAGAGAAAAAAAAAACTAATTTTAGTATAATATTAAAATTAGGCCGACAGAAATAATTTTATTTTAAATATAGGTTGTTTGATTACGGAGTGTAATTTGTTGCTCTGAAGGTTTCAAGATCGTTCCGTGTTCGATAATAATCGATACCATACCTGTGTTACAATGAAAATCTGTTTCGAAATGGATATCATGATTCCGTTACGTCACATGTAATAAGCGTATCATAGTATGGCCGAACAAAAAATAATTTTAAGGCAAGCTTCTATATTCCATTTTTAAAAAGTACTTTATAATAATTAGGGCTATTGTATGCTAGTACATGAATAGACATTCAAAGACTTTTTAAATGTAATGTCAATCAGGTTATTTTACGAGGTTGTGAAATTTCTAGAAAGAAATATAGTGAAAAGTGCTGATTGCAGTATTCATATTAAAATTCCTTTTTCCTTGGGAGCTTGTGCTACCAAGAAGGAAAATGTTTTATAGCAGTCTTGTGCACCACCATGGTGGGGAGTGGTTTTTCGCCGGAGATGTTACAACTTACTCGGAACACTGTCATACGCAGAGCAGTAAATTTATTTGTAGGAACGTATGCCTGCATAAAACTGTCCAAACAGATAACAACATTAAAACAAATAATTAAATTCCTCTTCATTTGCATAGATAAAACTCCTCAACTGGTATTTATCTCCATGTAGAGAGCAACACCCATAAACTTCGCAGTTAAACGTGTCCTGTATGAAAAGTATTTAGCCTGTAGATCTTTCTCTCCTATCTTTTATTCTTCAAGATTACTCTCTTTTTAGACCATTATCCATAAATGGCTTACATCTATGCAAATTTCAACACAATGTTTTTGGGCTGACTCATTATGTTAACCACTAACTAAAGTTTCCTTTTTTAACCTTTTCACTGGTACTGACGTATGAGGGGTCTAGGTGCAAACCCCGGTATTTCTGTTTTTTTATGAAAGGTGTTTTGCACTTAAATAGCTACCCGCTCTCTAATCTGTCGTTTATTAGGTAGATTTCGAAGAAAAATCGACCTATTGCAATCGATATGACTTTCGAAAAATTCTTTCGTATCTTTACGTTTCATCCCTCCCTAAGTACGAAACCACCACCCGTACAAAAAAAGTGATATTTATATACCGGTATATATAACTTATATATAAAACTTATATATAAAACTTATAGCCTATATATATATATATCTTTATCTTTATCTTTACACGCTAGCGACCGTAATTTTGAAGATATTTGAACCAAATTTTATTATGTTATTTCTAGGCTCAATAGTTCGGTCAAGTTCGTTAATGAGCAAAATTGGCCCAAGGGAAGGCTCGGAGAGGGGGTTGAAATTTTGAAAAATTTATATCTCGGCCCTTATGAAGTATAAAAGGAAATTTTTTTAAATAAATTAGAGTACTCCCTATGGAGTTCACAGTGACACCAACGATTCGGGGGTTTTGGGGGCACGAGTGGGGGTGGGGATGGACATTCGAAATTTTTGTATCACGTCTTGTGGGGTATCGTTGAAAAGCTCTTGATGAGTAGGCCTACTCTACAAATCAATAACTGGTTTCTCGATAGTTCTCGTATAAGGCGAGATTTGAATGTTTGAAAAAGTTCTCTTTCCTCTCTTTTGCAGTTATTTTTGCGGGTTTGTCATGCCAAGGCTAAAGAAGAAGAGTGCTGCGAAGCGACAATAAATTAAACCAAAAGCACTTCAAAATCTACCTCAGCCTGTAGGCCTGCTTAAATGGATTTTTTGTGACAATTGAATGCAAACGACGACATTTCTAATTCATTTCAAGTTGTAAATGCAAATCCCGACAATTCCTCGTACTATAACTATGAGGTGCAAACAGCGACATTTTCATGCAACCAATATTGAATCAGACTGATATCACGCAATAACCGTCAGGTCTCACTGTGTCAAGGGGAGATTTCGCGCGCTTATAAGTTACAAAGAAACGTAGCTTCTTTGGTGGTAAGTTAGTACTTAATTACTTCATTTCTTTGTGTGTGACCATAAGAGGTGTATTTAGAGTAAATAATGTTGGTCAATAACTTACTGTAATAATAACATGATAAATAAAATGTAGTAACCATTTTCACAATAACAGTGGCATAAATAAAAAAATTCATGTTAATAGGCCTACTGTATGTTTTTAGAGCATTTAGAAGTAGGCTATACACAGACAATTACGATATTTAAGCTTATTATTTTAGGCGATTCGAATTGAATGACAATAGAAAGTGCTTATGCACATTTTCTTACAATTTCAAGGTACCTTCAATATCTGAAGAGACTTCTTGTAAGTTATTAGTTTTGACATGTTTTTCTTATGTAATGTAAAAATCTAGTGAAGTGTAAATGTCGGGGTTTGCACCTACATGCCTCATATTTATATAAGCGTCACAGATAAAAGTATAAAATTAGAAATATGAAAGTAGGCCTAATAGAGTAATGCTTTATGTTATATGATGCATTTTATCCACGCGTTAGAATTGCCATTCATGGAAACCAGCTATTCCATTACAATTTTGATAATTGATTTCAAACTTATAAACCTGCTAACATCACTTGTTGAAAGCTTATATTAATATGAATTCAGCTCTGAAAGGGTTTAGAAAGGTTAGACTTTGGGTTAGACTATTATTCTGGTTGAAGAAAATTTCCATTATCACACGATGTCTTAATTTTTACTTTATCAATGCATTCTTCTTCGATGTTAGTCTCTATGCTTACTTAACGTCGGTTGTGTACTTTAGTGGTGTTTATACCTGTAATCGTCATCCTATGCCTGTGCAGTAGCTCTTTTATAGGCCTGTAAATTAGTCTCACATGGTTGCCGGATTTACGCCCTCATAAATGTCATCGCCATGGGTCGGGATTGGAACCGCGAACTTATGGAGAGAAGGCTTTACCGACTGCTCCATCCAGGTCGATACCGTCAGGTATTATTTATTATGGTTACTGTCGTAATGACTGTAACATATTATATTATATCTCATGCTATTATTGCATATTATTTTATTAAGTTACACTAATTTTCTGAACCATCGGTTTCATTTTCTCCGGACCTCATTCCTTGTAGCCTACCTAGAAAGTTTATTATATAAATTACGCTTTTCCTGTGTTTTCTAAGTTATCGCTTTCGTCTTCTTCATCTACGAATGTAGGCTATCTGACCTATTCCTATCAAGTTTAATTCGTTGTTGTACATTTCTATGCCAGCTACAGAGGCGTAAGGGGGGGTTTTGGGGGTTTGAACCCCCCCCCCCATTGATTAAAAAAGGAAAATTGTACAATTTTTTAAGTCTACTTATAAATTACTTAATACGAGTATAAAGCGTGGGAAGCTTAAAACTCGTTATTGTGCATCTTAATTTTTTAAATTTTCCGAGGGAGGACCCTCGAACCCCCCTCTCCCTGGGGGGTATGGATACCCATACCCCCCAGGCCCCCCGGATGTTATAACCCCCCATATGGTAGGCCTGGTTACGCCTATGGCCAGCTAAACTTAGGTGTGGGTCCACTGCCATACCTGGCAGCCGTTTATAGATTCCACGGTAAAAGTTAAAAAAAAAATATATCCCTTAAGATTTTGGTATTCTTCAAAGAAATGAAAAATGATTTGTTTGTGCATTGGACACCCGTGACATCCCTTAATGCATTTTTTTAATCATATGCTGTGCTTAAACTGGCATGATACTTTCAAATTCTCAGCTCTTACTCCTTGAACAGGGAGAACATGTCTAAAAAGTCGTCCTTCATATCAAACTGGAGAGAAGTAGTAGCAAATGAAGTCACTCCTCAGAAATAATTACTCTGCTAACAAACAAGTAGAGTGGACTCCTAATTGCACATTCATGACGGATCTACGCATCGCTGGCTTGAAAAGGAACTTGAGATACGCGGCGAAGCCTACTTGTCATTGGGTGTAGATTTTCAAGTGGAAATTAGAATACTCCCACCAATAAAACAGTTGTTTGGTTGGCTGTTTGGTGTTTGTTGATCCGCCTACTTGTCTTGAAGCCTGTAGTATGTGAATTCATCAGCCATCATGCTTCTTTTATGTCATGCATGGCTGCACTCTTGATCCTATGTCACCAACAAGTAATCCGAGAAGTCATAAGCTTACCAACCAGCAACTCCCCTAAATATATCAGCTCCTTACAGGCAAAACTGTCAAGTTTTCTTTTCATTAACATGACGTATTCACAGTTGTCTGAACATTGGAACGAAAGGCTCTGTCCTATAATTTCGTTCAGTGGTCAATAAGTGACTAAAAATGGAAAATTCCGTATAAAATTAACTTCTACACAATGGAGTTTAACACTCTTATCCATTCATACCTCTTTTTGAAGCGTAATATTTCAACCAAATAGGCTTAACGCATTCTGTTATATAATGTCGGCCTGGTTGGAGCACTGACTTTCTATTCCCAAATTGGTCCGGGCAGACGCGGAAATGCATCAGTCCCAAGTCAGTTGTTTTACAAAATATAAGTTTCTGTGGGATAAAATTCTGACACTTAGATCACAATTACAAATCCACATAGCAGAATAAAACCGTCAAAAAATAACTTGACAAAACAAACTTACTTATTATATGAGGCCCTACTTGTGTCTAATCAACCAGATATGCTGAGATATCATATTCAAAATATTTGTACTTTTTTCTTTGAATGGAAGGTAGGCCTATACATATACTTAGTCTACTAATACTATAAATGTACACACGATACAAGCCATCCTCACGGGTGTCTCCTTTGCTTCATTGTTAATATCATTTACCTTCGTATTAAACAACCCAGATTCAAGTTGACTGATGACCCTACATGCGTGTGTAGGAAAAAAACTCAAACAGTAGACCATATTCTATGGGAGTGTGAAATATTAAACAGTGAAAGAAACAATTTCAAGAAAGCTGTGCTACAGAAAGGCGGGAAGTGGCCCATTTACAAACAGGAACTCATGGAAAAGCACCTAAAACTATTTCAAAACTATATAAATAATATAGACTTTGAACTCTTGCAAATAATTGGCAGAACGTAATTAATAAGATCCAATAATCATTGTATAGGAATTTTATATTTATAATTAGTAGTACATAAGCATGTATTATTACGAAATGTAATGGAGCATGCTGTAATAAAATGTTACTTTAAAAAAAAAAAAAAAAAAAAAAACTAAGAAATTGACACAAATGAAAAATCTAGAGGATCTATTTTTAGAGCGATATCGACCAAAATCTTGACATGTTTGTGGATTCTGATCTAAATTGGAACACTCAAGTACCTGCATTCTTCTTCTAATTGATCTGAGATACTGAAATAATTATTTAAAATTTATTTGGTTGATATTTCATTGGTGGAATACCAAAGGTCAACGCCTCATAGGACCCTAGCACACGAGGAAGAAAACGGTCCAAGAAAATAAAAGAATGGAATTCTTTAAGCTGTATATTCCACAGAAATGTACATTCCTTGTGAAGAGATATTAAAATATGTTTAGAATATTTAGAGTTCAAGCGAATGCAAGATGTGTGCAGAATTCTTATTAAGAAAAAATGTACCATTATAAAATCTCCGGAGAAGACACGCGATAATATAATATATTCTATTATTTTCTAGATAGTTTACACTTGCTTCTCTTGGAATTAATTCTGAATTTTGCACTCAGTAACAGAAATTTGATCAATCCATTAGACAAATTACGAATGTAGGCTGTTTATGAAAATACGAAGTTAAATTTCCAGTATTAGGTTCTCTAGCAAAATTGAGCTGTTTGGCCTATGCTAATTACTGCTGAGAGGAATAGGCACTTAACAGCATAGAATAGAAGAGATGGTCAATACAATTACTGTTAAACTGATTACTCTATTAAGCCTATTGCAATAACTAATTGGATTTCTGTGATATAGAAGAGAAATTACTCTTGTAACATTCCGTCAGTTGTTGCATTAGCTGAATTTCATGTATTTTATTATGTTGATTAAAGCACTCCAGTTTTATGAAGACTAACAAAATTAGCCTAGGAAATCATTTATTGACAATGAAAACGGCTTGTTTGAAAGCAGATGGCCAGGAGACATAGTTTACCATCAGTCAAATTCCGATAGACTATATTAAAATAACTCCACTTGAACTATAAAGTCATTTCTATAGTAACTCATTATCATACGATTAAAATGTTTTTAAAATTTCCTTTTGAATTATGTGTTAGTGTAAGCTATAAGAAAGCATTTTTAAAAATACTATATTAGGTTTATTTCATCTCCATCACAATCAGGGACTTTTGGTTACATTTCTGCTTTACCATTAAGTCCCTAGAATTACCAAAATAAACATTTTGTAACTATTTCTACATATTACGTAAATACAACAAACGTACATGTTTATATAGCCTATTATTCACTACCTCATTTGAATTTATAATGTTACTTAAGAATGCATTTATATTGTGTGGTGAACCTTCCTGTATTGAGGGACTTTCGATCGTACGAAATCATTTCTGTGGTCAATCTTTCGGATAATATCGATTTAATTTTGTGCTTATGTGTAATTTCCTCCATTCGTTTAATAATGAATGTAATTAATGTAATTCCGTGTTTGGTTTAATGCTTTCTCGTTTCATTTAATTTGTTTTGTATCTTTGGTCTGTTCGGTGATTTTAATGTGCATTTCATTTTTTCTTTGTTCAATTGATTGGTATTTTTTGTTCCTGGCAATCAGTAGGCCTACTTAAAGGCTAAATAAGTGAAAAAATAAAAGGAAATTAGCTTAGTTAGTTGAATGGAGAGTAATGGGCGAAATATTAACTTCTTTTTGTTAAAGTAAAGAACGATTGCGCATCACGCTCGGCGCCGGTTCCCCTACCACCACGATCGCATGCGCGCTAGTTAGCTCCTTAACCCTCCTCAGTGTAAGGCGAGTTTCTTGGCTTTGGGGGTCATTTCTGTGTGTTCTACAGCGTACCCAAATAGCGGCGCCAATTGAAAATACCACCATATATGAAGTGTGTAGTGTGATTCGTTTTTGAATGCACAGAATGCTCAGTCAATCGAAATTTCTAGGCAAATAACACCAGTGTATGGTGCTAATGCAATGGGGGAGTCTTCAGTGAGAAAATTATGCATAGCGTTTAATCAAGGAAGAACCAGTGTGCACGACGAAGACCGGAGTGGGAAGCCATCACTCGTTACGGATGAGTTGAAAAAGCAATGTTGATGAAAGTATTCAGGAAAACCGACGTTTCACTTTGGATACCGTACTTGAAATTTTCCCACAAACTTCAAGATCTCTCCTACATGAAATAGTGACAGAGCAGCTTGGCTATAAAAATGTATGCTCTATGTCTATGGGTACCAGAGATGTTGACTGAAGTTCACAAGGCGCAACGGTGGGAGCAGCCCTTGAATTTTTGACTCAGTATCACAATAATGGTGATCAATTTCTCGCCCGCATTGTAACGGGAAACGAAACGTGGGTGACACCAGAATCCAAGCGACAGGCTATGGAGTGGCACCACGCAAACTCACCTGTAAATCCCAAAAAAGAAAAACCATTTCGCCGTACAAGAAAATTGATGGCGTCAGTCTTTTTGGGACCGAAAGGGTTTAATCCACGAAAAGTTTCTGCCAAGAAGACAAGGAATAAACGTAGAGACCTATTGTGCAACTCTTCACAGACTACGACGCGCTGTTCAAAATAAAATACGTGGAATGTTGTCTGAAAATGTGTTTTTATTCACGTAAACGCTCAGCCTCATTCGGCTGCTTGAACTCAGGCACAACTTCAACGTTTTAAGTGGAAAATTTTTGAACCTCCTTACAGCTCAGACCTAGAATCCAGCGTTTTTCATTTGTTTCCGAAACTAAATTACTTTTTGAGTGGAAAAGAGTTCTCAACCAATGAAGACCTCAAAGCGGCAGTGACATCCTGGCTCAGATCTTTGACGGTAGAAGAGTATAACTTCAGCATTGAAAAACTGGTTCCACATTACAATAAATAGCCTACCTTAACAGCAATGACAATTACGTTGAGAAATGGATAAGGTACTGTATCTTTGTAAATAAAGTTTTATGTTGATTTCTTTCGTTATTTTTTGGTTATGTCAAATTGTTCTTTGCTTCCTGGACAACTCTCGTATAAAAAGAAATAGCACATTTTCTATTAGCCAATACCAAAATTTCTGAAGTAGCGCAAAACTTACTTAGGTTATGAATAGGGCCCGGAAATTAGGCAAAATGCCTTTTATATTTGGGTGGATATATTAAGGAGTTAAATAAAGATAAGCATATTTCCTTACATTTAGGGAAAGTAGGACCAATTTTTATTTTGCACGTTTTGCCTATTTTGGCTATTGTTGCATATTTTAAGGTTTAAAACCTTTTTTGCCTTTTTTGGATAGTTATGACTTTTTCTGTGATTATTTACACATTTTAAAAAGCTCATAAAGAATTTGAATGAACTCGTATGAAAGTGAAAAAAAATTACACAAAAAGTTATTCAATGCCTTTTCTATTTGGGTGGATATATTAAGGAGCTAAATAAAATAAGCATATTTCAATACATTTAGGGAAGGTAGGACCCATTTTTATTTTGCAATTTTTGCCTATTTTGACTAATGTTACATATTGGAATAGATGTTGGGGTGCCAGTTGGGATAATAGATGCCTGCGGGTAACTTACTTGTAGTCTCTGGACCCTCAAGATGCTGTAGCTCTGTTGTCGTGATGAGATGCCGTGATGTTCCAATCCCGGCTCGTACCTGTTTATTCTATTGCCCGACTTAATTTTCTCTTATCTCAGGGACAGCACGTTATAAGGAAAGCGTTCAATGTAAAGTCGTTATAATTGGGTAAGAGCGAAATTTATTCCAATGCAAAACTCTATGCACAATTACAATATGATTACAATATTCAGAATATTAACTTACTCTCTTAAGCAAGGTGTTACGTCAATACGCGGCTTCTTGTTTATTGCTAGTTTACTCAAACTCTGCTGAAATATTACAATGATTGCTCTTCCCGGACTTTAACTTTGACTAAGTACCCAGCGACCCTCGACTGGACTTATAAAATTCCCGAGACTACTACCGGGATGTGGCCTACTGGCCTACAAAAACTTCGCGACCGAATCCTCTGGAGCTCTCGGCTCTTCTGTCTGTATCGAAAATCATCACCTCCCAAGAAGCTTCGTACTGACGTCAGACACACAAATTAGTCCCTCATTCTTATTGGTTATTATCTGTTAGTATTATTCCGCTAGTGCGGAAGAATATCGGAAATTAGAACCAAGCCAACACAGATCTCTGAAGGTTTCCAATTCCGGGAACCTTAAACACCCTATTGTCCATCTAGTGTCGGAGCAGAGCTGGTTTATCCCCATCACACAATAAAATCGACTCTTATCTGATGTTCTTTTGTCTACGTTAAAATTCTAGCACAATACCAATACACAGAATTTGCTCAAGTGATTGACAGCCCGCCTTTGTCTCCTCAGACTGTGTTATTATTACAGTTATTTGCACTTGCTTTTATTCTAAAGTATTAATTTTCCCATTTCTTATAACAAAATTGATTCTAGTTCTCAAACTCTTAATAATTATGGTTTATACTTATATTTCCCAATGTTTAATTAATTTCTGTATAATATTAATAAAATGAAATGTTTTAATTAATTACTGTAAAACGTTATGGAATATGTCTAAAGGCATATTCCGCCTCAAATGCCTACCTGCGGGAGAGAGATTGCTTGTTGACAAGAATATCTCTATCGTAGGTATGCCCACGAATTAACAATGCCTCCACAAAACTTTAAGGTGACATCTCCTTCTTATACATCACTCAAAATAACATCGTAAAGTATAACATACTAGTTAACTTCTTAAATCATTAATTTAAACTTCCCCTATTTGTTGTGTTGAAGATTTAACACTGATTTTCCCTGCAACTGATTGTAGGCCTTTGCATTTTCATCTGGCTCTGCCCTTATGCTAACATCTTATTACTAGTTATACCCTCTTATTACTATTTATACAAAATATATACAAGTTGGAACATTGTTCACCCAATGCCCTGTTCACCTTTCTTTCCATTTCATATGTAGGCCTATTTTGCCTTTCTAGGCCTACCACCTCAAATGCCATTCTTGTCACAATCGGGAATCTATTTACACTGATATATACACCTGCACGTACACATAACAGCAAAGGTTCGATGAGTCTGCTTTAAACTGATGGTCGTGGAATAAAAAAAACAAAACACAACATAGAAAAAATGAGCTTCGCAAAAGCACGACACACGCATAACACTGCACCATTTTTAATGATGTCGCTAACAAGGTTCGATCAGTCAAGCTTGAATTAGCGCACCACTCGACTTATGCCACAAGCACGCCACCAACACTATTTCTTTATCTATGGCAAGAGAAAGGTTCGTTGAGTCTAAGCTTTAACTCTGTCACAGATCGGACTTCATCTCACTGTTGCTTTTACACATTAACATATGACTCTGATATTCTGTATACTAGTGGTTACTTAAACTATTGCGTAACTATTGTACAGTCCTAACGTAGGTTATTCCTGTTCATGGTGTGAATTTACTGGGTGGGTGATTCTTTATATGGTTTGAGTAGTTGTTTATGGTATCTGCCAAAAATTTTACCTGATTTTACGTCTTGAATTTCATAAGTGTGGTCCCCAAATTTCTGAGTTATAAACCCTGGTCCCTTGAATAGAAGCTCGAGACGAGAATAACGTCCCCTTAATAGTGAAGACAGCTTAGTGTCCCTAATCAACACCTTATCATTGATTTGAGGCGACCATTTATGCTTGTAGCGCTTGGCCCTCTCCTTCCGTTTGGCTGCACGTGTTTTGATACGCTCGAATGCGCGTTTGCACATCTCAACATCGGTAAGAGGGCGATCCACTGGCAAAGCTTCAGGCAAGTTCACGATAATAGGTTCTGGATCCTGACCTAACATAAGTTTAATGGGAGCATACCCAGTGACCGGGCTGATAGAGTTATTGATAACTTTTTCGATGACCTCACAGTGTCTAAACCAGTCTTTGTGGTTCTTATGTGACAAGATTCTCATGTACTGTGATACTTCTTTAATGGCTCTTTCACAAGGGTTCCCAGAAGCGAAGTAAAGTGAGCATTTGTAGGCCTTGATATTTAGTGACTGTAGTGTGTCCATAAACTTTTTACTAGTGTGAACTGTGGCGTTATCACTCAATAAACATTCAATGCTGCCGTAGTGTGGAATGAAAGATTCTGTGATTTTCTTTAGAATAGAATGGCTAGTTATCACTTTCATTGGGTATACTTTCACAAATTTAGAAAAAACATCGTACATAACAAAAATGTGTTTATAACCAAACGTCGAGGTAGGCATAGGACCATGGCTGTCTATGGCTACCAAAGCCCTAGGCCTATCTCTCACAACGGCGTGTATTTCATTGTCATACCTGACTGTCATTGGCTTAGCTTTCTGACACAAATCGCAGGTCGATGTCACCTGTCTGACTTTCCTTGCCAAATGCTTAATATAAAAATTGTCTTGTATCGTGAGTGAAACCTTCTCACACCCTGAGTGATTTAATGCCTCATGAAAACTAACAATTAATTCCCTCTCCATACATTTTGGAATATAAATTTTCCATTTTCTAACCTCTGTACCGTGAAGCTTATACAGTACACCTCCTCTCATACCGATGGTGTCATCAGCGCACTCCGAGATCTCTTTTGCCTCGTCGGTCAGTCGTTTTATGTCTGGGTCGGATGCCTGCAGTTGCTTAATTTGCTTAAACCGTTCTGAAATCTTATGATTACCTGACGCCTTAAGTTTCATTATTGCCACCTCATGGCTGGGTGCGGCCATTGTTTCTGGTAGCCCCTGAGTGAAATTCAAACGGGATAACAGATCCCCGAAGATATTTTGGTCCCCTGCAATATGCCTAATTTCTATGTCATAAGACATGATTTCATGAACAAATCTAGAAATTTTTGAACTAGTGAGTTTACATCTGTTCATAAAACCTAAGCTGATGTGATCTGTGTACAAAATAATCTGTCTATTGAACACATATTGCTTAAACTTATTAAGCGCAAAGAAAATAGCTCCAATTTCCTGCTCTGTGACACAGGCGTTTGCCTCCAATCTAGATAGGCCTCTAGAAGCTGTGGCTATCACGTGCTTCTCGCCCTGCTCATCTATTTGAGTCAAAACAGCGCCATAACCTTTGGCTGATGCGTCTGTGAACAACGTAAAGGGCAACTCGTCCCTAGGCCTCTCCAAAAGCACTGAATATGCAAAGGATTCTTTTACCTCCTCGAACGCTTTTTGTTCGGTAGGTGTCCATTTAAATTTCACATCTTTGCGTAACAATTCTCTGAGCGGAGCTACTTGCTTTGCGTAATTGATTAAAAATCTACTCTGATAGTTCAATATTCCCAGAAACCTGCGCAACTGCTTGACAGTCTTAGGGGGGGGTATCTGTCTTATGCTGTCGACCCTTTCCTGATTAGGCCTAATGCCGTCTTCTGAGATCACATAACCCACGAACTCAGTTTGTTTCTTAAAGAACATGGTTTTCCCTGGTTTGACGGTCATCCCGTGTTCTCGCAGCTTAGTCAGAACGTAGTCGATATGACGTAAGTGGGCGTCGAAGTCTTGGTCAAAAATGAGGAAGTCGTCGACGTACTGTACAAGGAAGTCTTTAGTCGAGTCACCAAAAATATTATCTAAAGCTCTTAACAAGGCACTCCCTGAAGTAGATAGACCGAAGGCACAGCGGGTGTATTGGTACATTTTCCCATTATGCACGAAACCTGTGTATTTACGTAGTTCTTCAGCTAATGGTATTTGCCAGTAAGATGACGTAAGGTCAATTCCTGAAAAATACTTTCCTGCCTTAACTTTCCCCAGTAGCGTGTCAATAGGCTCAGGCCTAAAATTGTCTTTTTGTGTGTAAGAGTTAGTCTTCCGCGCATCTAAAGTAACACGTAAACTACCGTCTTTTTTAAGAACCCAGCAAAGTGCATTAATGTATTCAGACGTAGAAGGTTCAATAATATTTTGCTCTAGCATTTTATTAATTACCTCGTCAGCGGCGTCCCGCATAGAGATAGGAACACTTCTACATTTATGGTAATAAGGTTGTGGATTTACTACGGTAAAAGTGTGTGTGTAAGTATTACATAGGCCTGCAACATTTGAAAAAGTGTCAACATTACGTACAAGCACTTGCCACAATTTATCTTTCTGTTCGGTATTTAACCCGTAACAGCGCTCCCATTCGCCACGTAATGTGTGTAACATTTCATGACTTTCACTTCCTGGCACGCGACACACCGAGTCTAACGGTGATCTTGGCCTAGATTCTTTCCTAGAATCGCCGTGAATATGTCTCAATGACACTATGTGGAGGTTACACGCGTCACAGTCCAGTGACCCTTGTGTACAAATATGACCTAATTCAGGCTCAGCACTGTCATATGCACTGACCTCAACCAATTCTTGATCCCCTATACAAATGTGTTCCACAAAAAATAGCTCGCCATCCATATCTTTTTCTATCTCCAATCTTTTATCTGCAACCCCTGTGTCATTGTAATCTATAAATGGGACTTTTATTTCAACATTATTAACCACTGCAAATAAAGCCTGTCGCTTGAAATCTATTACTGCGTTCCATTCTAAAAAAGCATCTGATCCTAGGATAACATCTGTAGTTAATCCATTAATTACAAGGAACATTATTTCTACCTCAAATCTCCCCATTTTAACTAACAGTAAACATTGTTTTTTCACTCTCTCGCGTCGCTTGCCTACAGCGACTGAAAAAAATACTGCACATACTGGTAGTGACAAAATTCTAATTCCCATTTGTTCCAACCTATAATAAAAATCTAAACTGCACACACTTGAACTTGACCCGCTGTCTATTAATATATCACATTGCAAGCCATATATATCTGCCTTAATTCTAGGTGGTTCAGCTATTACATCACGTCCAGTCTGTGTCAAAGGAATTTTTGTAATGTCAGTAATTTCCCTAACGTCTTTCTGAGCTGTCATATAGTTGGTAGACCCATTTCTGTCAGTAGTATTCATACGACTGAGGCAATCGAGAATCTCAGAGTCCACAAGAATCTCGTGACTTAGTTTTCCGACGGCTGGTTTCCGCCGTTGCCTTGTGGCGAAGCCGACCTACTCCTATCATTATTCGGCTGGAAACTCCGGGCTTCCGGATTCATATTTCCGCCTCTAGTATCATTATCAGACCTACCTGTCGCCTGATTGTTGCAATTATTATTGTTATTTCGCCAGTTACATTGTCTATTGTTTGGCCTCCTATAGAAATTGGCTCTCCAATACCCGTTTCTATATCCCCTATTTCGCAACCAATGCGGAGCATTTCTGTTATAGTTATTTCTATAGCCCTGATTGTTCCCATTGTTACTGTTACTAGGCCTATTATCGACCGTGAACATGTTAATTTGCCTATTGTTATTATTATTTCCCCTTTGGAAATTAGGCCTATTCTGAAATCCCCTGTTATTTTGTCCGTTCTGTCCCCTGTTATACTGGAAACTGTTCTGGTAGTTATTTTGGCCTGATCTGCCCCCATTATTGCCCTGATAGGCCTGATTATTTTGGCTGGAGTGAGGCGCAGCCGGTGCCTCCTGCCCACGAGATACATAATTAGGCCTAAAACCTTGTGAATTATTGTTCTGTTTGTTGCTGCTATTCCCTACATGAAAGCTATTATTTTTGCCCCCATCCTGAGTGTAAGGTGAAGTCGCCGTAGCCTCAAATTTCGTAAGCAAGTCTACCATTTCCCCAAAATCCTTAGGCCTAGCCACTATCAAATTGTTTCTTATATGGTCCTCATAATGGCTTGCAGCGATACTCAAGACCTCGGAATCTTTAAGAGGAGGGTCTAACATTCTCCCTTTCTGAGCTATGCGTAAAAAATGATCAATCATCGTCACGCCCCCTTGTGGATTATATTTCCCCGTAGTAAGTTCGCTTCGAATTTTGTTTTTCTCGTTGTCATTCCAGTAGCGATGCATGAAAAACTTCTTAAATGTGTCATAATCTACCTGTTCCCCTAGTGTTAATTTTAGCCACTGAGATGACCTACCCTTCAAGCTTTTCTTCACCATTAACATTTTAAGTTCTGGAGGAATTGACTTTAATTTGAAGTAATTATCAAGTTCAGTAAGATAGTACTGAGGATTCATATTTTCGTCCTCATTGAAAATTGGAAATGGGATCTCGTTTAACAAGTGAACAGGAATGCCCTGTACAGTTGCATTCACATTTTGAGTAATACCATTACTGCTAACATTATTACTATCATGCGTAGCGATACTGCTATGCCGGACTGGAGTTGACATTCTTTCAAGTTCAATAGCATTTTCAGTTACAACCATGGTACTTGTAGAAGCTAAATTTACATTATTACCTCTATTCTCCTCCGGGATAACATTATCACTGCTCGAAGTGCCACTCATGCTGTTCTGGCAAATCGTGTCTATCTGTCTGTCATTCTGTTCCAGTTCCCTAATTTTATTTTGAACTAAGTCCATTTGTGAAGTTAAATTATCAACTCTGTCATTCACTGATTTACTGGAAGATTCTACCACTAATTTAACCTGATTCAAAGTTGCTTCTAGGCTATTATTTACTGTAACATTGACCTGCTCGAGATTTGCATTCACCCTAGCGTTTTGTTAAGTTAAAGTTTGCTGTATGTTTTCTTGTTCCCGCCTAAGCTCGGTTTGAACATTTGTTGTGATTTCAATAAATTTAGCATTAACTTCTGTCTGCAATCCCCTTACAGTATCTTCAAAATTATTAACTTTGTCGTGCATGTTCTTAAAACCATCTTCCATTTTCTGTTCTAAAGTCCCTATAAAACTTAGTTTGTTATTTACAGCTTTGAATTCTGCCTGAAAATTTTCCTTCAATTTCTGTTCTAAGTTACTATTTACAGATTTTAATTCTTCCCTCAAATTTTCTTTCATTTCTGACATGAAGCTACTAAATAAAAATTTTATGTCCGTCGTGTCATTTTGAACAGCCTGCGCGCCAGACGTGCTAGGCCTAATTTCTTCCACCTCCATAGCTGTATCTGGCTGATTTTCGTCCTGAATTTCAATACCCTGGACATTTATTTGGTCGGAAGGACCCTCCAATAATACATTCTCATTAACATTTACAGTTGTTGGCTCTACATCGCCCTGTACCTCCATTTCCTGATTCTCCATGCTATCTCCAATAATTTTATATCTTAACTTCATTGAGCTAATTTACACTTAGTTTCCCTCTGCACAAAAATATACCCTGCTATGCTAACACATCTTAGCTATAGTATACATGTAAAAAATACCCTCAAAAACAAAATATATATACACAAATATGAATGTTTGTACTTTACAATTTGGGTGTGATGATCGATGAGTTGCTGGTCCGTGTGGCGGTGACTGAAGTCCCACTCGCCGCTATCTGCTGCCGTCGATCCTCGGTAGTGAAGCCTCGTTGCCTCCCGTGCTGTATTTTCATTAATGTCCTATGCCATTAATGCTCGACACCCTCAAACGTTGGAAGCGCCATTTGGAATAGATGTTGGGGTGCCAGTTGGGATAATAGATGCCTGCGGGTAACTTACTTGTAGTCTCTGGACCCTCAAGATGCTGTAGCTCTGTTGTCGTGATGAGATGCCGTGATGTTCCAATCCCGGCTCGTACCTGTTTATTCTATTGCCCGACTTAATTTTCTCTTATCTCAGGGACAGCACGTTATAAGGAAAGCGTTCAATGTAAAGTCGTTATAATTGGGTAAGAGCGAAATTTATTCCAATGCAAAACTCTATGCACAATTACAATATGATTACAATATTCAGAATATTAACTTACTCTCTTAAGCAAGGTGTTACGTCAATACGCGGCTTCTTGTTTATTGCTAGTTTACTCAAACTCTGCTGAAATATTACAATGATTGCTCTTCCCGGACTTTAACTTTGACTAAGTACCCAGCGACCCTCGACTGGACTTATAAAATTCCCGAGACTACTACCGGGATGTGGCCTACTGGCCTACAAAAACTTCGCGACCGAATCCTCTGGAGCTCTCGGCTCTTCTGTCTGTATCGAAAATCATCACCTCCCAAGAAGCTTCGTACTGACGTCAGACACACAAATTAGTCCCTCATTCTTATTGGTTATTATCTGTTAGTATTATTCCGCTAGTGCGGAAGAATATCGGAAATTAGAACCAAGCCAACACAGATCTCTGAAGGTTTCCAATTCCGGGAACCTTAAACACCCTATTGTCCATCTAGTGTCGGAGCAGAGCTGGTTTATCCCCATCACACAATAAAATCGACTCTTATCTGATGTTCTTTTGTCTACGTTAAAATTCTAGCACAATACCAATACACAGAATTTGCTCAAGTGATTGACAGCCCGCCTTTGTCTCCTCAGACTGTGTTATTATTACAGTTATTTGCACTTGCTTTTATTCTAAAGTATTAATTTTCCCATTTCTTATAACAAAATTGATTCTAGTTCTCAAACTCTTAATAATTATGGTTTATACTTATATTTCCCAATGTTTAATTAATTTCTGTATAATATTAATAAAATGAAATGTTTTAATTAATTACTGTAAAACGTTATGGAATATGTCTAAAGGCATATTCCGCCTCAATATTTTAAGGTTTAAAGCCTTTTTTGCCTTTTTTGGATCGTTATGACTTTTTCTGTGATTATTTACACATTTTTAAAAAGCACACAAAGAATTTGAATGTATTCGTATGAAAGTGAAAAAATGTTACACAAAAAGTGATTCAATTAAGTAGACTAGGCCTACTTTAAAAAATGTTTGTGATAAAGAAAAGTAAGAATAAGTACTGGATGTGATAAATAAATTATTAAGTATCTTAGATAGCTAGTTTCATTAATAAGGAGTGGGATCACTATGTTTTGACTTGTAATAAATGCCTAATTTAATTAAATTACTGCCTATTTTTGGCATTTTAAGTGCCTTTTTTCCTACCTATTTTAACCAAAATGACTGCCTGGATTTCTAGGCGCTACTTATAAATAACATTAAAGAGCGTATTTTTCAAGGTGGCATTTTTAGGAAAATTTCTGTTAATATTGTACATACAGTTTACCCACCTAGGAATTAGGCTGTATAATTTATATGCCATAGCACGATATAATTTGCATGGGACACTTCACTGAAATGAAAGGATGTAGCTCTTTTCGGAGGTAACTGCCTTTGCAAAGCGAGAATAACTTTGGATGAAAACATTATTTTTCCCTTTGAAATCTGCTAAGTGGGAGAGAGGCCACTTGGCTGTATTTGTGTGATCAGCTCAACATTTTAACTCGTAAATTCCTTCCCTCGTTTTTTTTTTGGGGGGGGGGTGGAGGTAATTTCAACATTTTGCAGAGTAGAAGTGGGACAGCCGCTGTTTAGGAGGAAGGTGGTATTTATATTCCTCTTGGATGGGATATACACAGTCTGTGTAATAATATTATGGAAGGATTGGAGTAAAGACGAAAACTTCCTCCTTTTCCCCCATCCTCTGCAACCATATGCTCTGCACATTTAAAGCCTCAAAAACAAATTTCATAAAAGAATCACGTAGAAGTTTTCTAATAAATGCAATTTTGCAGTTGCCATTCAAATTTAGTAGATATGAACGTATGTTAAAGAAAGAGCTTGAGAACTCTTATGTTTCGAGCAACCTCTGAAAGACTGTGGGTTTTCCACTCTCTTGCTCTCTCTCTCTATCTGTATCTCTCTCATTTTCTCAAAATGTAACTATTACTGTCGCTCCTTAACTGAGACACAGAATTCTGTGTGGCCAAGTCTAGAATAATCATTTTGTATTCCACTCTGTATCTCGTAATGTGTTCCACATACTGTACTTGCTAACATTTTGTTACAATGCTATAGCTTCTTCCATTCTTTTTTATATTCTTGGCAAAATGGTACAGAACACAAATATGTAACTAGCGCAAGAGATACACGTAGGGTAAATTAGAGATAAAGTCGTGGAAAATAAACCGAAATGGGCTACGAAAAGCTTATTAAATGTTCAGGCCTATATGCCTTGTTATATGGTAAAACAATATAATTATGATGCTCTATAGAGGTTTGACTTCTTCAGTTTACGCGTATTATAACCAGGGCCCGGATTCTGATGACCTAAAATTGTTTGAAAAATGACCTATAAAATGACCCAAAATTGTAAAGAAAATGGCTTAATAATTATAAAAAAATGACCTAAAAACTTATATTTTATTTATAAAAAATTGTTATAGTACACACAACTTTATAGACTGGTTTGTTCATAATTGTAAAAACTGTAAATAACTGTAATGTTGTGAATGTTCTATTCTCACGGAAATTAACACTGGCTCTGAGGCGCTGGCGAGTCAAAATTCGGCATTTCCTTTTGTGGTCTGCTGGATTATATTGTTGTTTAATTGAGGGTAAATAGTAGTTTACACTCTCATATCCAAGCAGGTGGCAGACTCTGGTGCCAAGTCACTCTAATAACAATAGTACCGTAATATAATACAAAATTTTTGCGTTTCTTTGATTCTCATGACAACACTTAACGCCGATTTTTCCCCGTTAAGGTGATTCAGGTAAAACAGACACTTCTTCCGTGCCGCATTCACTTGCAGTGGCGGCACGTTCTTCCTCCTCTGGCCCAACCGGAAGACAAATTTAAACTTCAAACTACACACAGACTTCATAGCATATTCAGTCAAAGTCTAGTCGCCACTGAAACATGAATTGGTACGCGACCACTGTCGAGCAGGACGGGGGGAATTTCATAAGAGTCTTGTAAACAAGGAAAATTAACCCTCGAGTTTTCCCACGCTGTTAGACAAGGGCAGTAAACGTTTCCTACTGTAGTCTCTGGAATGCAGATATACAGTATTCATCGCCTCGTTGCACATTCATACCGGTGATAATAACTAGGGCCCGGGGGTTTAGCCAATAATTCGTCAAGTTAGTGGTGCACAAGGCATAGGAAGCTTTCTGAGTTAGTAAACAACTTGCACTGCATGTGGCAGTTTAGTGTTCTGTTGACGTCGTTGTGTGTTGTGCGTTCTTGACAACCAGTGGCGGATCATAGCTAAAATGAGTGGGGCTGCTGCTCCAGAAAATGTTTAGCCTTTTGTTTAGAAAAGCTACTAAATAATATCAAGTTCATTGCAAATAATTTCGGCAACTGTCTAGATGTATCACTCTTCTAGAGAGACAAAATATGTAAATGGCACAAGCGATCAGACTCGTGGAGGAATTATTCATAGGTAAGAGTCAACCTGAAGATGGAATACTTCTACAGGTGCAGCAGAAATAAAAAAAAAATCTCCAGAAAAATGCAGGATTTTTCTACTGTTTTTACCTTTCGAGGTGCACTGGAAGGTTCTACAGAAGACCATGATGTGTGCCCACACAAGGGAAACACTAATATCTCATCCCGCCGTCACGTCATGAGACGTAAAGAGAAGTTTTTACCATTAAAGATCTTCTTTGGAGGAAAATAGAAGATATTTTTCTTTTGAAAACTTCAAAATGTATATTGCCATTCACTGCAACAAAGTGTATGCACAGACATATAAATTGCCTTTAAATTGCCTTTTAATTTTCACTGTAAATATTGTTAACAAATATTAAAGCATTGGTTGTGTATATTTATGTTCGTTTTACTAGAAAATATATTTTGTTTCTGTGATTTACGATTAAATGTGCAAACTATTCTATGACGCTGTGTCTATCATTTCACTAGACTAGCTGCACAGCCCTTGAACTTGAATGTTCGTATTAAAGTGCGCCACTGAAAGCGAGTCACCCCTTCCCTCGTGTTTACATACGGCTATATCCCAGTCACCACTAACCTGATGTAATGTTTTTGTGGCTAAACCCCCGGGCCCTAATAATAACCACAAAACGCATTAAGAGCCACAGTGACAATGAAGTGAGGTAGGTAGGTGAATAAGAAGATAAAGAAATAACTAAAGTGCCTATTCCCGCAGTGAGTGACTCTTTAGTAGCCATTATAATGTGAACATGTTCTATGAAGCTGGGGGAAGGAGAAGTGAAATTGCAACTGAAATAATGAACATTAGAGTGTAATTTAGAAAGTGTATATTGCATCTTTTGTGTATCTTACCTTTTTTGTATTCTTATCTTTTGTGTATTCTTATCTTTTGTATCTTTTGCTTTTATTATTCTGTATGTAAAAATTGTATGTTTAGCATGGACATTGTAATTGGGTTTTCTACCTGTAATGTTCATGATTATTATTATTATTATTATTAAATAAATAAATAACAGTAAAATTACTGATTAGGCTACTTCACTCCTAAGTAAATACGTTTGGTGAGTACCCGACAAATTGTTTTAATTGTACAGTAAGCTTAAGCTGAAATATGAATCTCGGTTACGACACACGTTTATAACGACAAAACTTTCTCGGCCCATTGGATGTCGCTATAACCAAGTTCTGCTATATCTTCTGGACGGTCTTCTAAAGACTAGATACAAAATACGTGCTAGTTTAGTTCACTCGCAAGACGTGTGATCTACACGCTGCGATGCTCTCTTGATCTTCATGCCATTGCATAATTGCCTCAGCGCTATTTAGAAAAACATTTAATTCGATTCATTATATTATCTTCGATTACAGCAAAAATGCATTTATAGGCCTATCTCAAAGACTCTGTACAGGTCTATTTTGTGTTTAGTAAAACTTCATTTTCGGCTATATTGCAACTATATAAGTTAATAGTACAGTATGCATCGAGCCTATAATGACATCTATTAAGACACGAATAGGTCTATGTTAATTCTCATTTATGAGTTTCTTAATTACCATACGACCGTTTTTTTCGACCATAATTAAACGACTCTCGCTCTCAGCTGTTGTAGTTCTCGTCTTTTCCCATAGATGGCAGGCTACAAGGCGTGCAAGGCCGTAAGGAGTCTCTTGACGCTTTAACGTCAAACAACTCACAATAAAACACGAAATAAACTCAATTTAAAATTAAAACGAGCAGAATTGATTTTTTTTAAATACAGGTTGTTTTTTTAAGCAGTTTCATTTGCTGCTCTGGAGGTTTCAAGATCTTTCAGTGTTCAATGATAAATTAATTGATACCACATGAAAATATGTTTCGAAATTGATTTCATTATGATAGGCCTACCGTTACGTTATGTAATAAGTGTATTTTAGTATGATCGAACAAGAAATAAATAACGACAAAGAAGCATCTCATATAAGCTAGATTCATTTGATTATGGTGCATAAATCACTGATTAGAAATAACCCTTAAATATGCGAAACTGAATTTCTTACTCATTGTAACTATAACCCCATGCCGGACAGTAAGCTTATTTACTTATTTATTTATTTATATTTATACAAAATATTTATACAAAACAAAACAAGACCACCCGAATGAGCATGCGCTCGTGCTCGGGCACAGTTCAGCCATTTACATTACAAAATACAAATTACAAATACAAAGAAAGAACAGAATAGTAAAAAGGAAAAAGGAAAAGTAGTAAGAACAAAAATTGAAACCCTGAGTTATTACAAATAAAATCGTTCCTTAATTGTCTACTAAGTACAGAGTGAAGTAACTTTTGAACTATGAAATAAGATTTTTGATAAACTTATTGAATTTTTTGTTGTTCATATGTACTATTTCTGGATGTGACCTAATTATAGAGTTATAGAGTCTTGGACCATAATAAATGCTATGTTTAGAGCCAGAAGAGGTGAAGTATTTTGGTTCTATTAAAGGCAATGTTTTATTTCTTCTAGTATTGTAGTTATGAGGATCCGATACATGTACGTTGCGGTATTTTTGAAAGTGTTTTAAAAGTGTGAGCTTATAAATTTGTTCTACAGTCATCACATTAAATTCAGGAAATATCAATTCTGTTGGATATTCTATAGGCTTTTTTAAACAAATTTTTATAATTCTCTTCTGTATTAGAATCAAAGGAGTCAATACAGATGCGCCACTTCCCCTCCAGCCAATGATACCATATTGGAGGACAGATTGTATTAGAGCTAAGTAGACTGTTCTTAAGACTTCAGTCGGTAAATATTGTTTTAGACAGACAAATTTGTATAATGTTTTTCTTAATCTGGTACATAAATATGTGATGTGTTTGTCGAATTTCAGATGACGATCTATAATAATAGCCTACCAAGGTATTTGACCTGATTTGTCTCCTTCACATCCTGGCAGGTACATGAATCAGATTCACAGTTTTGATCCATTTTTAATTGTGGAGTACCAGCAGTTGTTAATGAGAATGGAACACAGTTTGTTTTATCTATATTTAATACTAACCTATTGCAGTCAAGCCAACTTTTAACTACTCTTAATCCCTTATTAGCCCATTTGTAAGTATCCTGCCAAGTTGGAGCGGAAAATAGCAATACGGTATCATCGGCATAAGAGTAAAGACGGCCATGGAAAACAGTTAAAGACGTTCGGCCCATAGGTTATTTCTTGTACCTCATTCGGTAATTTTACATGAAATTTAAGATTTTATTCCAGTATCTTTTCATGATTTTAAAACAAAGTTATGCATTACTGTATCCCATAGATAAATTATGCCTTTTAGGGTTAAATGCGGAAAAGGAAGGCATCAATGATATTCTTTTAGACGTAGGCCTATTTCAAGCAAAAAATAGAATTTTCTGTAACTCTGACGGCAAAGTGCAACGATAGGATACAAAACAATACGTATTATTGATTACTTCATTATTATCACAACATTGGCCTGTTTAGGTTTATATTTTGAGAGTGAGTTATAACTAGGGCAAGGCATTTGATGATTTTGCATCTTTTTAAAATGAAGGTTAAATGTATATAAATGTATATCATTAAATAATTAATTAAATAAGGGCAATTTGTTTTTGCATTATTTTGCTTTACTTTGCATATTTCGTCATTTTTCAAGAGATAGGTCATTTTTTGGCAATTTTTAGGTCATTTTCGGCATTTTTAGGTCATTTTCAGCATTTTATGTCATTTTTGGCATTTTAGGTAATTTTCGGCATTTTAGCAATAAATATTTTTTCTTTCTTTTTAAATGGCACATATTTGTTAGGGGCAATTTGATGGGCATGCCAGTTCAGAAAGAATTTATTTTTCGCTAAGGGTGTCCAAGTACTGTAGTATAAATTTACTGATTTCTTTAGTTACAAAATAAGTGTGTTTTATATTGTAAATTTATATATAAAGCATCGTCATAAACCGTATTTAGCAATTCATTACTTAAGAAAAAACTAATTATAAATTTATAAGTAATAATGGTAAATTTATTGGTCATTATTTTAAGATTTCGGGTCATTTTTTGGCTATTTTTATGTCATAAATGCATTTTTTATATTGCATTTTTTCACTATTTTATGGTCATTAAATGCCTTGCCCTAGTTATAACAAAAGTTGTTAATCAGTGTCAATATAACTTATTTATAAAAATATTTTTAAAATAATAAATTGCATAAACAGAATAAAAATTAATATAAACAGATAGCTAATAGAATCCAAAACTAAATTATAAGAAAAGATGTCTATGAAATTATTTATTTGTCAACAACAACAAAATCAACGTCGTATGGCCATGACAATTTTGATTGTAAACCTATAGGCCTAAAGAACTTCGAGCACAGTGCACATGATCTACCAAATCCGTTATGTTAGCGCTTCTAATTTTACGGCCTTTTGCAAATGCCAATAAATCTAGGAAATAATAATAGTAGGCCTAAAAACAATAATAATAGTAAACAACAACATGAAAGTTCGTTGAACTTGCGTTATGTTAGACTGATGCAAGACGATTGAAATGTTTGGTATGGTGTACCAGCTAGTTTCACTTTTCTGAGAGTAAGCACAATAAAGTAATTTTAGATCAGTAACTTATTCATACTATCGAAAATTTTCAAAGAATGAAAAGTGTCATAAATTCTTCATATAATCTATATTGTAAAATAATATTTTGGAATATGGCCTTTTTTTTTTTTTTTACTTTTCGTGCCCCTTGTAAACTTGCCTCACCATTTACTGTCATAAGAATGAATTACAGCATTTTTAAATAATTTTAGCCGACCGTTGGCCAATTTTCGTAAAATGCTTTGCTTGTTAATCGCTTTTACATTTTACATTTTCTTTCTGTTTATTTTCTTTAACACAAACATCCATGCCCGCGGCTGGACTTACTTCCACCACGGCTGTAAGGCGCTGGCTTTTTGTGACCAAGGTTGCGGGCTCGATCCCAGCCCAGGTCGATGGCATTTATGTGTGCGTAAATGGGACAGGCCCATGTCAGTAGATTTAATGGCATGTAAAACAACTCCTAAAAACCTTCCCATGGGTATAGAAATATAGATTACGAACTTTCGTTAAATTTGGTTCAGCAGTTGATTAGCTTCATTTTCTCCAGTGGTATAATGTATAATTAGTTAGTTTAGGTAAATTCCGCCTATATACCACTAATATATACCACTAAATATTAGTGGTATATAGGCGGAATTTACCTAAACTAACTAATTGGTTCAGCAGTTTAGCATGATTGATGATTTTATTGAAAAGGGCCGTAGGCCTAACAATTTTATTTAAAATTCGTAGGCTATATGGAGAGCTAAAACTCTTAATGCTTTTCAAGCCCATCCTTTTAAAAAATGTAAACACAATACCCTATGCCTGAAAATAGGCTATGATGCTAAGAATAGATTTCCTCAAACCGTGTTAATCCTGCCTAAATTGAATCGCTAATTCATTTTATTTTCTTAATCTATGATTGTCCGTTTCTATTCACAGTAGACTATTTGTAGCCTTTTTATGGGTTAAGTATAATAAAGGGCTTAATTCTTCTTTGGGGAGTACACAAATTTATAATACTTGTTATGGGAATCCAATTTCTAAACGGTTAGATAAGAATGTCCTAGGGTTTTTGGCTGAGTGTCTTCTCGGAATCTCAGTGTTCTTCCGTTTTCATTTATCCTGTCTCCATAAAATGATTAGTATTAATTTAAATCATCTATCCAATGGTTGGGAAATAATATTATCACTTCCATAGTCTTTAAAAAAATTTATGTAAAAAGGCAAAGGGAATTGATGAAATTGAACCTTTCCTTAACTTTCTGTCATCATAATTCTTCACGAGTTCTCTGCCTGAGTTATCATCCTCTGCATTTTCTATCCTACTTCATCATCCCACAAGCAGGTAAAATGCAAAATGTACCGAAATGAAGTGGAAAAATTCTATTAGAGTGTGGAGGAAATCCGTTTTGCTCGTCTCAGAGTAGAATCTAATTCAGTCGGTTCATTAACCAGGGTGGCGCTCTACGACATGCAACTGTCCGCTCAAAGAACAATCGTTGCCATGGCAACGCACGAGATGAGATGTGTGGCACGCAGGGTGCGCAAAATTCCAAATACTAATGTCTTCTTCGTGGTATCGACCTGTTAAATATAATTCTCTACGCGTTGTTAAAGTAGCCTGCACCAAACAATACCTTAAATAAATAGTTGGCCTACAATGCGTAATTATTCATGAAAAATTATAAACAATAAGTATTTTCTCTATCTAATGTAAACACACTTCGAAACTCATCTATTTATCCATCTTTGCTCATGACTACAGCGAATTAATATCTAATTCTAGCATAAGGAATGAGTATATATGAAAGATGTAATTGAAAATGTAACTATAACCCTAACATACCGAAAGGTGAAATAGGGTTTTATAAAAATAGGAGATACAAATAATAATAATAATAATAATAATAATAATAATAATAATAATAATAATAATAATAATAATAATAATACAATGCGTGAACAAGGCATTTAAAGACCAAAAAATAGCAAATGAATCCAAAGTAAAATATGCATTTATGACCTGAAATATTTTTTAAATGCCACAAAATTAAAACACAAATTACCCTAAATGAACCCTTACTACTTATAATTATTTTTGGGGGTAATTTATTGACTGTAGATAGCAATTTAATGGATGACTTTGCGTTATATTTAATTTACAATATAAAACATTCGTTTTGTTACTAACGAAGTGAGTACATGCTTCTTGGATACATGGATAATTATGTCCCATTTAACATGAATACAATAAGACTGAATTGAAATGGACAATAGACAGGCATAGACAGCGGTTATTGTGCAGGTTAGATTCCAACAATCTTAGGCAGGGTTCACACTCAGGCGATAAGCGATAAGCGATATATCGCGAGCGATATACGATACGCGACACGCACGGACAGATACTTGAAATCTAAAGGGAGGCGATAAAAACGGTTCACACTCACGCGATAGCGCAACATATCGCAAGTGCTATATCGCTCGAAGTGCAGCATGCTGGTCGCCTGAGCGATTTGTTGCTTACGATATTGTAACTTTTGTAGTGAAGATTGTGTTCCCACCACATTTTAGGTAGATTTCGAAGAAAAATCTACCTATTACAATCGATACCATGTCATGACTTTCGAAAAATTCTTTCATATCTTTACGTTTCATGCCTCCAGTACGAAACCACCGCCCGTTCAAAAAAAAAAAAAATCCCTTTAGCCAGGCCTACAGGCTGAGGTAGATTTCAAAGTGCTTTTGGTTTAATTTATTATCGCTGCGTAGCACTCTTCTTTTTTAGCCTTGGCATGGCAAACCCGCAGTAATAAGAACTGAATTCGGTAAAGAAGAAGAGCCTACAATTATTTGTTTTGACAACAAGAATAGGATATAATATTCTGGGAGGCCGTGCGCAAGATCAGCAATGAATAAAATTAGCAAAGCCGCTAAACAAGACAAAATTATGATATTATAATAATTCTTTTAAGTGTTATTATTTTCAAACATTAAAATCTCGCGTCATATGAGAGCTATCAAGAAACTAGTTATTGATTTGTAGAGTACTCATCAAGAGCTTTTCAACGATACCCCACAAGACGTAGTTTCAAAAATTTCGAATTTCCATCCCCTCACCCCCACCCCCACTCGTACCCCCAAAAACCCCCGAATTGTTGGTGTCACTGTGAACTCCATAGGGAGTACTCTAATTTATTCAAACAAAGTTTCCCTCTATACTTCATAGGGGCCGAGATACAAATGTTTTAAAATTCCAACCCCCTCCCCCGACCACCCCCTTGGGCCAATTTTTCCCATTAACGAACTTGTCCGAACTATTGGGCCTAGAAATAACATAATAAAATTTGGTTCAAATATCTTCAAAATTACGGCCGCTATCGTGTAAAAATATATATATATAAATATATAAATATCACAATTTTTTTTTTTTAACGGGCGGTGGTTTCGTACTTAGGGGAGCATGAAACGTAAAGATATGAAAGAATTTTTCGAAAATCATGACATGGTATCCATTGCAATAGGTAGATTTTTCTTCGAAATCTACCTAAAAGTGATATATATATATATATATATCTTTACACGCTAGCAGCCATAATTTTGAATATATTTGAACCAAATTTTATTATGTTATTTCTAGGCCCAATAGTTCGGACAAGTTCGTTAATGACCAAATTTGGCCCCAGGGGAGGGTCGGGGAGGGGTAGAAATTTTGAAATATGTATATCTCGGCTCCTATGAAGTACAGAGGGAAACTTTGTTTGAATAAATTAGAGAACTCCCTATGGAGTTCACAGTGACACCAACGATTCGGGAGTTTTGGTGGTTGGTTGGGGGATGGAAGTTCAAAATTTTTGAAACCACGTCTTATGGGGTATCGTTGAAAAGCGCTTGATGAGTACTCTACAAATCAGTAACTGGTTTCTCGATAGCTCTCATATAAGGCGATATTTAGCACATCGAAATCTACCTCAGCCTGTAGGCTTGCCTAAAGGGAATTTTTATCGCTCAGGTCGCGCCGATTTATCGCTCGCTGTGTGAACCTTCCTAGCAATATATCGTCGCAACAAATTCCTTCCGATAAATCGCTTATCGCTTATCGCCTCAGTGTGAACGCTGCCTTACACAAGCTACTCCGAAATACGTGCAACAAGAAAAGATATTGGGCTTTTGTGTGGCCTCTAACCAGGCACATTAGTCACAAGACATTGCAATATAACCTGTACCGGCAGTTAAACCTTTATACTGCTACTGACGTATAAATTCGTCACCTTAAAAATTGAATAAAAGCGTAGATATAAAATCAGTAGAGTAGGGCTTTATACAAAATGTGAAGATTTTTTATCCCTAAGTTAGGATTGTCGTTTATGGAAACCAGCTATTCCACTGTAATTTCAAACTTTCATACCAGTGATGATTTCACTTGTGTAATCGGTAGATCAAATCCTGAAAATCGTAAATCATTCTCCTAATGTTTACAAATAGGACAAAACTACAATGTTTTTCTTATAACAAATACACCTAGATTTTCATTCTGTGCCTTGGTTCTAAAATGGCCAATGTCAATTTCTTGCAAAACTGAGGTCTATGCATTATTAAGCTTATCTTTCGTATACTAAAAGTGCCAATGTCTCTTGCTATTAATAGATATAATACAGAAGCCTTCGAGGCCAATGTCGGAAGTTCTCAGCAAAAAATGTTACTTCTATAAAGGCTTCCAAGTCTGTTATCTCAAAAGCAAGTTTTATGACATTGGCTTTTTTAGAACCAAGGCACAGATTAAGATGAAGGACAATAAAAACGGAAAGTACATGTATGCTATTTTTAAAACCTATTGAACAATAAATACCGGGTACACCTAAAAAACTAGAGATAGGTTTAATTAATTGTAAGAAAGTTGGTAGTTATTTTTAAAAAGCTGACTTAGTCTATTGTTATTTCCTTGCAAATCGTGCATTTTAATGTAGGCATATTCTTACGCCTAAGCATGTTTATTATTTAAGACAATATCACGGAACATATTCCACAGATCGCCATGCTAATAATGGTATAGAATTTTGCTATAGATACAATCTCAGAGAGACACGAACTTGCGTCTGACATGTTGTGGGAGAGCACATTTAAATTAGCAATATTTGTTCATGTTACTAAAATAAACGGGTGTAAAATCAAAACCAAATGGTATTCACCACAGCTGAATGCAATATCTAATCATTGTTTTATGTCTTTCGAATATAAAGGAAATTCCTATCGTTTAATATTACAGCAAATTTTACCAGCATTTATGGATTAAGTGCAAATAGGGAGCAAATTTCCTAATTACGTGCCAGTTAAATGTAGAAACTATACGAGTTGCGTGCATTAACGGCAGTGGGTGTCGGCATGCTGACCGCATGCCCCCTCCCTGACATCTGCCTATGGTAGATTATGCAGCGATGGGATGGTAGGCCTAGTCCCTTTAGGGATGCAGAGCCACGGAGTTAGTTCAATAGGCCTACAGCCTAATTCTTCGGACTAATAAGCGGAATAATTAAGCTAAACTTTTCTAAGTAACCTTATTAAGAAATTAGGAAGTGAATAAACCATATTTAATTGTGAAAAAGGTTGGGTTATTTTGTAAGTTAGGCCTTTCAGTTTAAGCATACAGCTTGCTGTATGTAATTTATCCTTCATAGGTGGCCTGACAGGCTACACCTTTGTGTATTCCAACGGACAATGCTAGATCACTTTTCGTCCAAAATCGTGCTCATTCCTGACTGATGCTAAATATGCGAGGTTGAAATCTGACTTTTTCTTTAAAAAATCATTTTTCCATTTGTTTTATCTTGAACCTCTACTTTGTGGTTTAACGGATCCTTCATTGTGAGCATTTTTTTTCCTATTCAAAGCGAATGAATTGTGAAGCTAATAATTTTATCTCACTCTGTTGAATAGTAATGGAATGAGTCTACGTTAATAGCGAGCGGAATGGATGTTGGAATTTGAAGTGTGACGGTGAGGAGACATGTAGCATGGGTTTGGGGAGGGGGAGAACCCTGCCCAGTAAATCACCTCTTTTCACTGTATTAAGAATAAAAAGAAGCACTTGGGGGAAAAAAAAGCAACTTCATTCATACAACTTTTTATTATGATTCTCCACCCTTGTAAAGCTCGAAATGGTGTACTACACTTAAAACAATTTCGTGATGACCCTGTCTTTTCATTTAATTTTCTACAGACTTATCTATGTTATTTACAATTTTTTGCTCTTTATTTCCTGCTTGTAAAAAAATCTCAGTCCTTTGCTCTGAATGATAGTCAAATCTCTCTTTACTGTTTTTACTTATGCGCCTGACATGGTGCATATATTAAAATAGAGGACGAGGAAAAATTCTCTGTACTGTGATACAGTCACCCTATAGCTGACACACACATAATACATCAGACTGGTTACATTATTGATTGATGTATTGCCCATCGAAGTCAAATAAAATCAGGCGAACTGATATTAGAACGTGCTAATAGGCCACATTATGAAACTATTGAGTTCTAAACCACGGTTTCTTGAGAATGTTTGATAAGCATGTTATGTGAACGAATAATTCGGATAATTCCTATCGCAAGCATGACTAATAATTTGTCAAAGCCCAGTGTATTGCAACTTCCAAAGCACTATGTGAACACTGCAAACAATATTGTTGTCATGAGAACTGAATTGCATTTGATGAATTCAGTGTAATATTTTCAGAAATTAGGTCCCTAACTTTATTTCTACTGGCCACGTCGAGGATTTCAGTAGCTTTAAACCTTCTCTGGACAATGCTGATCGTTTTGCAAAAAAACTGCGCGAAAACGGCCCAGTAGCTTTTTAGTCTATAACGGACACACATACGAAATACCCTTTTATAATTTATATATTATAGAGATATAGTGATAGTGAGTATTTTCTATTTTTAAACCTTTCATTGGGCGTTGCTCCAATACCGGTCAACCGATTTGGTCCACAATCAATAGGCTTCTTCCCATGGACGTTATAAGTGCGTATATTAACATTCATGAAAATCCGATAACGCGTATAGAGTTGTCACCTACAGTTAGAATAATCACCTACCTTTAACATAGAAGATGCTTAAAATTATCTCCGTCTACCGCCACACATTTCTGACATCTTTTATGAAAGTTCGTATTCACACGCATTAATTCTTCTTGTGAAATTGCTGCAATTTCTCTTCTTAGGTTCTATTTCAGTTCTTCCATTGTATTGTGAGTTCCCCCAAAATATAAAATAAATCACATACAGTAAGATCGGGAGATCTTGCTGGCCATAACCCCTTACATTTAGCCTACCCTATCTTCAAAAACTTCAATTCAATTTTGAACATCTTCTATGACAAAGGTAGGTGATTAACTGTAGGCCTAATTCAGAAATCCGTGCTCATGATTTAAGGGGTCACGTACATACATGAACCTTTACCGGCCGACGACTTGGTTCCAGGGCGCCGCGCAGACCGCGAGTTCCCGGCACATCGAAAAAATAATAGCCTATATGTATTAGCGTAATGTCCTACATATTCGAAGCCTCTAAAAAGAAAAACTCAAAACACCACCTTCTGAATTTGAAAACACATTTTTAAAATAAATTAAATTAAACATTTCTAGTTAAGTTATAAGTTAGATAAAAGTTGCATTTTATCAGTTGTCAGGCTATTATGCTCATTTCAATTTCAAGTATTCGTCTCCTGTAGTTTGAAGGTTAATTCCAGAGTAGTTTTATTGACCACTTGCCTCACATAACGAGAGTTCACAAGATATTTCGTTGTTATCATAGTCTATTTTTAAAAAGAAGACAGCCTTGAATTTATCACTTACTAACATTTCTTTTCTAAGTTAGGTAGCAGTCTTGCATTATACTCTGTGCGAGTGTATAGTTTATAAACAAAGCTTTAGTTTAAAACATATATTTACTTAATATTGCAAACATTTTAAATTAAAATACAGATCGCGGATGTATTTTAAAGTAATAGTCCACTACATGCTACGTATTTATTCTAGGGAAGAACAGAAAGTGTATTAAAGAGGTAAGCCTAATTCTTTTGTATCATACTTATGAAGAGAAAAAATTGTTGGCTCACTATGATATGAATTTAATAGGCTATGAATTAGGATATGCATTAGCGTAGGCCTACGACTCAAATATAGGACATAACTTGCATTAGTTCTCCTAAGTACAGCACTGTGAGTAAAGCTTTCATTTTATTTTAATAGCATAATCTGGCGAAAATACGTAAATCTTCAATTCTTTTAGATGTTAAGTTGAAAATTTGCACACTAAGTTACTGTCACAGTATTGTAACACGCTTCATAAAAGAAATCTGTAAGCTGTATGTTTATTGTTCCTAAGATGTTTAATTTTTTTTCTTTCTTTTGTGAACAGAATTCTATAGTTAATAAAATAATGTTCTGTAAATAAAAAAGTCAAGGCAGATGCATCAGAAGATCTTTTGTGAATTAACAAGTTGACTTCACATATTTTTTAGATCTGATTTGCAGAAACCGTTCTTAATAAAAAATAATGAAAACTCTGAACTATGTATATTGAAAATCAAATTAGTTATTTTTTCCTCTAGAAAACAATACAGGGCAGAAGGGGTACAACAATGAAAATCTTAACAGCTTATTAATTCTGTAGAAACAAACAAAACATCCCAATACCATATTTGTCCGAAGTCTTTTTTCAGAAAAAAAAATTGCCCCTAAACTTGACTTAATAGCCTACGTATTATCCGTACTGTATTAAACTGTCTCATCTCAGTAAAGGAAAGAATAAGGTATACATTTTCTATTTGCAGTTTTTCAACAAAGTTGGTAGTTTTCGATGCAGTTTTGCAACGTCATTGTAAGTGTCATCTTCCGCATAGTGAACTGGCTTTGTTCGGGGGATAGACGAGGTTACAGTCTCAGCATCGGCGATCTGTCAATGCGCTGTTGAAATTCTGCAGGACTAATAATCTAATTTTCTCTCAAAAACGGAATTAATCACAACATGCTAAAATAGGTTTTGTGTTTATTTTAACAATATGTATTGTCCCTGGAATCTGCCTTTTCATCTTGTATGCGAATATGTTCAGATATTATGAAGGCACATGTGTACAAAATTGGAAACCTGTAAGGTAATTTGGAAGGAATAATTTCAATATGGGAAAATGTTTTTAAAATGTTCTAGAAATAATCATATAGCTCATTTAGCCTACAACAATGCTTACATAGTACAGTATCTCAAAATGACGGACACAGACCTTTAAACATTCTCATTATGAAAAACTGCTATGCCTCATGGAAGATTATTGTCAGTAAGTTAAGTTCTTAATGCAGAATCATTTTGTTATTGGCACTGTAATTTTTTTTTATTTTTTTTATATTTTTTTTTTTATTTTTTTGTTTACTAGAGGGTTACTTTGAGCGAAATTTACTCGTTATCGGTAGATTATGAAAAATGCATCTTAGTTCCCAAACGATTGTCAACCTGTAGATATTTCTTACGGCTTGGTCTATTACCTGAGTTCAGAACGGAATTAATAATTGTAATTTGGTTTCTTCCCTTGATATTTTACACCATTTTGAAAAATATTTGGGCTATAGCAGTAATGAGCTGTGATCGAAATAAGTATTTGAGTATATATTTAATAAATGTTTATCGTCTTCTGATTACAGATGGGCACAATGGCACTGAAGAGCACTGATCGACCGCCCCCTCCGTCCCCATCCACCCCGCCGCCACCACCCGAACTCACCGCCCTGTGGGACATGGACAGTGCTGATTACGAATGTGACTGTCCAGGCCCGCCTCCAGAGTTCAGACTTCCGCCTCCACCACGACCGCCTTTTCTCCAGGAATCTTCCGGGTCGGATTGTTCAGAGGTGCCGATCCCAGACCTCGAGACTTGCGACGCTGTGCCTGTAAGTACTTCTTCATAGCCTATCATGGGGTAATATTTTAGCCTCAGTGATATTTAGCATGCGAGGCCGATCCTCTCTTCGGTTCGTGTAATTTATTACTGGATTTGGCGCCCTACTTTGGGATCATTTTGAAATTGCATAACACTAAAACTTCTGAAGGAATAACACCCAGGCAAATGAACATAAATGCGAAGCTTTCAAAGACACACAATGTGTTATTTCAAGAAACTGATCTTGAATCAGTGAGGAGAGCGAGATTGCATTACTGCAAGCAATAAGCCTTTTATTGATGTGGATAATATCCTTAATTTTGAAGTTATATCCACGGAAACGGTTTTCTTGATTCAAGGAAGTGGTAAACTTATTAAGCTGTTCCCAACCTAAGATACTTGGGAAGGATTAAACGAATCCTCATATGACCGTAATTTACGTACCATATTGTTTGCATCTCAAAGGTTTTCACAACTTTATCTGATAAACATTTACCACGTATGAATAACTACCATTAGCTTTCCGCAGGTATAGAACAAAAACATTTTAAATGTCTTTCAAAGAATGATATTTGTTTTCCTTTGAACTCTGGCCTGGTTCCTACGTTCTCTTTCAGTGGTAAAATAACAGGGTCGAGATGTCATTTTTTTATCTTGATAAGGGCCTGTCTTTCCTTATTCGTAAAATTCCATATTAGTTTAAAATTAAGTGGTAAAATCGGGATTGAGACATTTCCGAAAAAGTAACACAACTGATTGTCATTATTTTCAGTACATAAATTGCTTGCTTCAATAAGATAATAGGCCTGTAGTTTTTATTTTTTAAATTCAGGTTTTGTGTTCTGTAAAAATTTTATGTTTTGCTGACTAATTTTATTTCTGGATTTCGTACCCCAATTCGAAATCTGATTAAACTACTGGGTTTGTTCAAGAGGGCGTGTATTCAACCGGAGATAGTCTGGCATGAAAGTTCTCAGTCCTATTCCTTGCTTTTCCCCTTTGTTATATGTAGGAGGGTAAGTAAATAAATATCCGCATTTTTTGTTTAATCTTCTGTAGGTTGGCTGTACCGCTTTGTGCTCGCGCTCGTCGATATGTTATTCATTTTTCTATGCTTGTAGAATGTTTGACCGTTATGACTCCACTGTATGTTGCGCTGCTTCACATTAAACATGGCTGCACCGCTCAGCGTTTGCACTTAAGAAGAACAGCGGAGCTGAACTCAATCGAAGACTTTCCGTACAATATGGGGGCAACGTTTTACCTCGGCGAAGCGTGTACGAATTAATTGGAAAAATAATAAATAGGTTGGATAAGTGTGAAGAACGAGAAAAGAACAGGACACCCATCCAGTTCCAATGGGATTTGAGGAATTAGAGCATCCTGCATCTTTTTTGGCTCACTTAAAGATGCCTTAAGGGGCCATCGATTCACTACAGACCAAGAACTGAAGGAAGCGGTGCATACGTGGCTTGCTTCTAAGCCGAAAACTTTTTTTTTCCTGAGGAAGGAAGCATCCTGAGCCTCAGGATCAAGTGCATTGAGAAGCAGGGGGCTATGTTGAAAAATTAGGTTTAAATTTTGTATTGTTGTTGCAATAAATTTAAAAGAGAGTGCGGATATTTATTGACTTACCTCGTAAGTTTATTGTTTTATGTCGATTTCTGATTTCAATGGTTAAGATCAAGATAATATATGACACCTACCTGTGGTCTGAAGTGCAACAGAACGCTTTTCTGTTCTGCTTGTACTCAGGTTTTTTCCTGAACTGAAGCCAAAGACTAATTAACTACCATTCCATAAGAATAGTTTTGTCTAGTGAGTTAAATGATTCGCTAAATTCCACCTGCTGAGATATCTTTGCGAAGATTGGATTTAACTTGGCCTTTTTGTCTTCATTCGAATTTTAAAAAAAATCGTTTCTCGCAATTCGTTGAAGTGTGGGGATTTTTTGCATAATAATAATACATTCTATTATATTCAATACATACATTCAATATTAATTATAATATTAATCTTTCGGCTTTTATTTGGGAAACGATAAATATTTGAATAGTGATGGTGTGAATTGGAAAGTGATAACTAGGGGACGGATTTCTATGACCTAAAGAATAGGATATATGCATGCATTTATGACCTAAAAACATTAAAATATGACCAATAAAATTTAAAATATGACTTTACCGCTTACACACTGTGTAGGCTATATATTTTTTAAAGTTTCATTACAATTCCTTGTATCAAAATATAATGTTAATTATTTAAAATATTTGTAAATTCTGAAAAAGTATCATTATAATGCAAAATTTACAAAATATGATATGAAACTTCAAAATTTCTTTAATATTCACACAAATATGCCAAAAATATGCATATCCATACTAAAATGCTACAATAGTTGAAAATTTCCTAAATATGCAGTTATATGCACAATAAAAGTCGTTTCATTTTCACCAGGGTGCTTGGAATCGGGTTAAAATTAGTCGGAAACCTGAAATAATGCAAAGGGGAAAAATATGACATGTCATAGAAATCCGCCCCCTAGTTATAACATTTCCGTTTTAGTCGGTGCCTATTTCAGAACATATCTTTTATATTTCAAAACAGATACTTTGCTATCCGCGATTGCAATGCATGGTGTTAATGCTGCCAGCAATTTTCCTTAATTGGTCGCCATTCCACTGAAGAACAACTGAACTGGAAGACGTGACTGGATTCCGTCTGTTAACTCACTACTTCCATGACTTTTGTAACCTACTTTTTTTTGCTTATTTCTTGTTATTGTAGTGGAGAAACGAAAGCTGCATTAAATTGGAAACAGTTAAGGAAATTGTTCAATACAATTCTTTGCTTGCACAAAATAAATCCAGGAAATTTATTATACGAAGATATCGCCAGAGACCCAATTTTTATAATTTTCTAAAACACGCAAAAAAGAATATTGTTCTATGTGCAAGAGTATTATAAGTTCCGTAATATAGAGTGTGCATAATAAACATTCGGATTTCCAATACGTCCTTGATGATGAGAGCTCTGCCCGAAGGCAGGTCCTCAGCCGGAAAGAAGTCTTGGGATGATGACCATGACTCGACCAATGCTCTTTCAGGCAAGGGTGATATCGCTGAGCAATGCCGTTGTCTACCGCGGGAAGGAGATAAAGGAACAACGCATCACCCAGTCCTGAACCAAGGAAGGAAATTCCAGCTACTGAAAAATCCCCTAGGTTGCCAGGAATCAAATCCAGGGTAGAAGGCAGCGCGCTACCAACTCTTCCACGGCTGCGGGATATATCTTTACAACGTTGTATTATTTACTATTTAAGTTACGATAGCGTAAAAGGAATTTTTTTTCATGAATTCCTAAGCGTTTGTAATAGTGTTGTTTTAACTGCCGTAGTCATCATTAAGACTGCGAAAGATAATCTTAAAGTCACTGAGGAAAATTCCAATAAATAGCTGTGTTTTACAGGGGATGTCTGTGACACATAGATAATGATATGCACTTTTTAGCATAAATTATTATTAAATACAATACTCGTGTTTTATAATTATCGACTTTATGTGGGCACATTTAAGCAAATTTTCCTGGCAGAGTCGGCCACATGAACTGGGCTAAAAGATTCAACACGATGTATAAGAACAATATTTTTGGTTTTTTTATTCCATTTCAAGACGGAGAGCAGATCTTAGATTTTTTTGATGCGAGGTCGTTTACAGAGCTACTAGTATAGCTGTAATTTAGCATACTTTTTACCTGTTAAGTTTATAGAGGCAGAATATAAACTCGCTTCTCGTATGTCGTAGCACTCAAAGCCCATTATTCAGTTTTTAATTAATAGGCCTATATTGTTACAATTTAACATACAGGGAGGACCAAAAGTCGCGATCGGATATTTTGTATGCTAGTTTATGCAATAATAAAATGCCACAATTGACGTAAAAACTTTATTTATTGAGGTAGCAAGTATTAAGGGATGTAAATATGGTAAAATAAAGTTCCCTGGGCCTGTCAGCGTCATTGTTAAACGTCCAGAGTTTCAGTATGTGCACCATCGTTTTCCGCGCACGGTTGAATGCGCCATGTCCTCCTGCTTGCCCGCCTCAGCATTTCGGGAGTGATCGTTCTGAAGATACGGATGATCTCTCTCTTAAGTTGTTCAACAGAATCCATCCGAATCATTCCAACCCAAGATTTTCTTCTAAGGAGGACCAGAGCCAGTTGTCGCACAACGAAGTTCTTGGGATCTGCATTTCTGCCGATCGCTTCCTTGTTAATTTCATTAGTAAACCCTCCAATGATTCACTCAGACGATTACTGACATCATCGCCGCAATATTTTTTAAGTCTTCCGCTGCGTTTTGCATCCAATACAGAGCCTTTTGAGAAAGTATTAGTTTCCAGTTTCCGTAGTTTGGCTTCAATGGGAGCTGCTTTATTGAAACGAAGAAAGAAGTTCTCTCTGATTTCTTCGTACGTTTCGTCAGTTTGTTATTCTTCATGAACCTACACACCAACAATGAGACGTTCCTCAATCGTATATTTGCTTGTATCCGCCATTGCTTACAACACAAACATAACACAGCGTTGCACATCGACAACAATCGCCTAATAAACCCGCGCGTAAGAAAACTCTGGCTTGTCACTAAAACATAACAATGTCCTTGCTCCATCTGAAAATCGACAAACTAATCCTACAAAACGTATATGAAGGGGGTAAATATTCCTCTCAGCCTATGAATAGTTTTTAATTAGTTTTCGGTTTCGGAAAATGAGTTATTACAATATAAACATTATCCGATCGTGACTTTTGGACCACTCTTTACATTCCCTGTTAAATTTGTACATCTAAAGCAAGGCGTGAGATAATAAAATCAGGTAAACTGATGTAACAAAGTTCCAGAATGCTTTTGTTTATTCAGT
This sequence comes from Ectobius pallidus, assembly GCA_964059195.1. Taxonomy (NCBI): domain Eukaryota; kingdom Metazoa; phylum Arthropoda; class Insecta; order Blattodea; family Ectobiidae; genus Ectobius; species Ectobius pallidus. Next base: position 94,380,006 of record CAXKWD010000007.1, read on the forward strand.
TATAATTTCAATTGTGATATACAGAAATGTATTTTTTTAATCGATTTCCGAGTGAATCTCCAGATTGATACATTAAGCAGGACTTACGGAAGAACAAAGGTCTAGTTATCAGCAGAACGATACAGATTTGTGATATCTTGACACTCGCACACACACATAAAAATACCAACAACAAAAAAAGTCAAATTGGTCAGCTACGAGATTTGAACCAGGGACCTTTAGAATGCGAGTCCAAGATGTTACCATCCCGGCCACCTCGCTCAGTTTAACGATCAAGTTTGATAAGCTTGAAATAATAGTGTTATTTGTCATAGCTAACTGTATTGCAACTTCCAAAGCCGTATATAAGACTGTAAAACAATATGTTGTCATGATTTGCATTTGATAAATTCTTTATAATATATTACCATTAAAATAGGCACTAAATTGGGCATTACTCCGGTACCGGCCAACTGATTTGGTCCAATATCAATAGGCTTCTTCCCATGTATGTTATAAATGGGTATACCAAGTTTCATGAAAATCCGATAAAGCGTATTTGAATTATCGCACGTACAGACACACGGATAGACATTTCCCCGTCCCCAACACAATCTTATAAAGTACCATACTGGCACTTAATACATTTACAAGCATTGACTGCACTGCAGTCAAGGCCCTCTCTATTCAATATCAAGAATTGAATAAAGCCTATTAAGACAGTGATTTACATATTCAGTTGTCCAGCAAGTGTATCTCCAAAAGAACGATTTTAAAGTATGAGCGTTTTTGGAATCTATAGAATGTTCTTTACAATTGAGTTGGAAACCTCATGTGCAGGCGGAAAAAAACTCGATCTAGTCCTTCCCAACGCCTAGCCTGTTAAAAGAAAATCGCTATGACTATTTACCTCGAGCACCTATTAAACAAACCGGTATTCGTGATAGGACAAGTAAGAATTTTCTCAGATATAACAACTTTCAACATGTTTGTGTAAAAAATCAGGCAGGAATACAAAAAGAAAACCCGAGGTAAGAGCTCATTATTTTCTTTAGTGAAGTCTGGTTTGTAGCATAATGCTTATAGTAAGACAACAATGTCAACTTGATTCCCTCTGTGCTGTTACTGTTGTTCTTATGATTTAAAAAGCTTTTGGTTTTTATATAGGCTACAAGTCCTAGAGTGAAATATAGCCTAGAGACGGGATTAATGCGATGACTCCAGCTGTAAAGCGCTATATCAATAATTTCATTTCCTGATCTATTTCATAAGGATAACTGTGTTTAAAAGCGCGTCTTTGGTCAGGATTGCTGGAGATGAATAGGCTTTCTGAACTTTCCCTTATTTTTCCTTGCTCGATATGACAAATTTGAATGTGGTTTGTATGACACTGGCATTCTGTGAGGATGATTGGTTTGTTTACTGGTTTGTTCTTGTTTAGCGTCTGTTAAGTCGTAGAATGAAAATTGTGAACGGAAATGAAAATTATTAAATTGTTACTTTATTACAGCTTCGTTTATCTGGATGTTAGGTTCTGCAGTAACATTCATTGTGTGGAGACCACTATCAACCTATTACCGCGTGGAAGCTTCCCATTTTTTTGAGAAACTTTAATTTTAAGTTTTCTTCTTATTGCCAGTGCCAGAAATACTTAAGCATATTTTTGTTTACATTTATCCCCGTGTTAAAAAAAATATCGGAACGCATCGCACTCATTTTTTTGTTTGTACCGACAATCAGCAGTCGACCTTGTTTGTAGGCATATTTATTTTGTGTGAATTCGGAAAGAGTAAAAAAGTAGGCTATATGCGAACAAAAACAGATCAGCAACCTCAATACAACTCATCACCGACAACTTTCGTATTAAGAATGTTTCAAATTTCTGTGAGCTTAAGAAGAATCCGGCCTGTTTAAGGAAATAAAATGTTCAGTTAGCTTAAAAATACTATAATTGAAATGAGCATCAGAGTTCGATGTATCGTCGCCACATTCTAGATGTGGAAATAAAGGGCGAGGTTGATAGGGGTCTAGAGAAAGATTTGGAACGGCTTTGGGAACATCCTGTTGGAGCCTGGTGGTGTAGGCATCGGCGATCAAAACTGCTAACCCAGGTTCGGTACAAGCCTAGGATATATTTTCCTCTTTAGGTTTCAATATTCTATATATAGTCCGAGGTAGGGAAAGGAAGTACCCGAAAGATTTAAGGCACAATTTTCTGGTTTAGACTCTAGCCTTCTCGTTCTTCTTTTAGAATTTCAGAGCTTATGAATTCCTTTTTTACTCGGAAGAAGGCGGAAGCAGTGAGTAAGATAGAAAACACTTTTCTCCACTACAGAAGCTTGTCATGGAGTTTCAATTTGTGCACAAGCTTATCTTGAGGTGAACAAATTACCTCCTATTGCTCTCTCAGCCATCACCATCTTTCCCTTCTGTCTACTTTTTAATTTGTGTTCACCTCCCAAATTTTATTTCTTTGTTTTTGCTTCGTGTAACCGTACCATACGTACTATAAGTAAAGGAGTGTTCTGTTCTACCCTGAAATTTGATGTAGAGTTTTCAGCATTCATGCATATTTTTATGTCTCCTGAATCCAAATAATAAGATTTTCATTAAAATGCGTGCTTGTGTTGTGTGAATATATGTGTCAAGAGCGTAACTTGAAAACGAAAATTGTATTAAAAATATTTCTATTAGGGTTAAGTTTCCTCCGAGGATGTGACACGAAGCATGGTAACGACTCTCTTACTTTTAAGGCCACTTTACATGAAGAAAAATTAATTTTTTTGCGATTTTCTCTTTCATTCTACCAGGAACAGAGCAACCATAAAGTAAATTAGCAAAGCGTTTTTGCTTATCTAATACATCTAGTGGATTCAATGTAGATTAATGTGGATTAATGTGGATGCATGTGGATTTAATGTGGATTCAATGTGACATAAATTTACCTGAACAATTAAGTCATTATTAAGCTCGACGCTAAACTGAAATTTTGACCTTAAACTTAAAACTGAACTATGATTTGAAACTTAACACTTATTGTTGAATTTAAACACACTTATACCGTAAATATAAGAGATGAACTGAGCAATGTGATTTTTGCTTCATATCTGAAGCGATTGATGCAACGGCGGTTACAGCTTGCAAGCTTTAGTAGATATAGATATTTACTACATTCCAGTAGGCCTACATCTAATAGGCTACACAGCTGTTAAGAAAGATTCAGGTAAGTTATGAATGAGAAATATGAAATATATAATAATATTAATAATAATAATAATAATAATAATAATAATAATAACCCTTTCATGATTGGCTGAAAATTGAATAATCTTTTAAATAGGCTTAACTGTGCTTTCGGAAACTTTACTGCTCTAGAAATAGTCAAAGTTCGAGAACCAGCAGTGCCGTATTTAAGCCTAGGCAGACTAGGCAGTTGTTTTGGGCGGCAGATTTGAAGGGGCGGCTTTTAAGCTGTTACTGTTTTTTTTTAAATATATTAAACATTTTATTCATAACTCTTCAAAATAGTCAACTAATGTAACACATAATGAAATAGAAATGAGTAACACTGACAACAATACGCTCAAATTTAATCAACGATCTACCAACGAGTAGGGGGAGCCCGGGTCTAGTTGGCACAGATTTTGAACTTTTATTTTTATGAGCTATAATATAGTTAACATTATTATGTAAATTTATCTATTGAATAGTTTAATTATTCAGGTAGGTTTATAAAATAAAATATAACAATATTTCGTAAGGGTAACTAAGAAATTGCCATTTATTTGAACCTCGACACGTGTGTCAACTTACCCCATCGTCGGGGTATGTTGGCACAAGTTAAACAATAAATTCTTGTAACAAAAATAATACAAAATCAAGCAGTAACTCAAACATATAAAAAAGGTAATGTCATTTGCATTCAATCTACACAGCCTAAAGTAACAGGTATCACAAACATCACTTATATATCTTAATCTGATATGTCAGAATTGCAATTCAGACAAATCAAGTTCTATTTGACACCACGTGTGTTATTGGCATATTTAGAGATTCTAAAATACGGATAAACAATTAAATAAACCTCTTGTTGGAAAATGTTAGACATTTTAATGGCAAGGCTAGTTGGCTCATTGAATCAACTTACCCCGTAATGAATGTGCCAACTTACCCCAACGTATGCTGTTGAAAATATGGTTCGGTTTTGTGCCAGAAAAAACTCCAATATAAACTTTAAACCGCTCAGACATGTAGTTACTAGTCTTCACTACTCACCGACTCCACAGAAGCAATTATTTCTTAGGACCGGATGTTGTAAACTTTCATTTTGCAGAAGGATAAATATTTACTTGCAGGTACTCTGGGAGTACAAAAGCACACTGCAGGAACAGAAAAGCTCCAAATACAATAGAAATTTGTAACAAAGGCTAACGGTAGATGACCAAATAGATATGTAAGTGTCCTTGCACAAAAACGCAGGGTTGCCAAGTTATTAACAGTGTGCCAACTAAACCCTGTAGCCAACTAGACCCGAGCTCCCCCTAACCTCCTTCGCTAAAAGCAAAAAACAGTTCCATTGTAACTGTCAATGAAATTGGAACTCTCTTTCCATTTAACCGCCTTTGATTAAATACTTATATTCTGATTTCAAGGCGGTCTTCGTTATGAGACGCCGCAATAACTGTTTTATAAGACTAGCCAGTATTAGTAATTGAATACTCATCAGTGCTAATTCATACTTATTATTATTAGCCTACTATTTCAGTTACAATAATGCTTATTGTGGGTTACTTTGTGGTACATTCATGTGGAGATAAGGGGGCGAAAATATTTTTCTCTGCCTAGGGGCGCTTAAGTAGCTAAATACGCCCCTGAGAACCACTGGTTTAGAGCCAAGACCTAGAATATTATTTATCAATGAGAATGAGCCTTGGAATACTGTTTGATTGCGTGAATGATAAGATGTGTCAGGTTTCTGCAGTATAAAAAATAAAGAGAGAGGCAAGCGGAAGCAGCAACATCCGCAACTTGGATTTGCACACGATCTCTAGAACCTCAACACTGATCCAACACCGCCTTTCAGATTGCACATGGATTCTTTCAGTATAGTGTAATAAATATTCTTGTAGAAATACCCATTTTTTAAAACGCAGAATCGAGATTAATCGCACAATCAACTCTATTTTGTAGCCGAAGCAGTCTGTCGTACGAGTTATGTATGTATGTATTGTATGTATGCATTCACTCACATTGCAATTAGGCTTTGCCCGGTGGCAGTGGTGTCAATTACGTTTACAAGAAAACGTTAAAAATTATTACCAGATGCCCATTCTAATAACTAATAACCTACTATTCCTAACAACTTATGGAATTAAATAAATACATATCAAGTTAAAGAAATTAAATATGTACATGTCTAGTTAATTAAGGAAAAACAATTAAACACATGCCAAGTTAAATAAATAAACTATGTAAATACATTACATATCAAGTATAATAATCATACACTTCTAACTAAACAGATATAAGTTAAAATAATTGATTATATAGCTCATGAAAGCGAATTGTATTATGAAGTTGTCTTTAAGTTTTCCCCCTACTTTATGTTGTTAAGAGTGCAAAATCTATTTTAAAATGAATACTATTCTTAAAACAACATTTTATATCCAAGTTAAGTTTCCTTGGGTTGTGGGAAACATGTCGATGACTTCCCCATAGTCTTATTAGGTTAGGTACTTCTTTATTAAGAATAATATTTCTCTTAAGAACAGCTCTCTGCCTTGATTTTTTTAAATATTGTAGCCTATATGAAGTTTGTTGGAGAAAGCTAAGGGTTCTACTAGCATTATTTTACATGTCTAGTAACAGTGCATATTCAAATGTTCCGCTCAGTGCATTTTTCCCTCTCAGCGCATTGATATGAGTATAAGCCCGCTTATTTCTGTGAATCCCCGTTGAGAGACAGGTGCATGCTTCGCATCCGCGTGACATCATAGCGTCATGCCAAGAGTTTAGTTTGTGTCGAGCCTCCACTCGTGAGAGACGTGCTGGAGCGCGGTCTAGTATCCCGCCTAATTCATACAATAGAACGGAGGTTTTCTATTAATTAGCGGATAAATCCATAATACTTCTATTTATAAGTATTATCGTGTGATATTAAGTAATTTCTACTAGTTACAGTATTTTCAGTATTAAGCCTGCAGTTACACGATCAAGTCACGGTCTGACACTGCTCCGGTTCTAGTAACAAAGGCCAGTTCGCGCTCTTTGTATTTCACTAGAAATCATTGGAATAAAACCTTCTTATAAGTTTTATTAATTGCAAGTAAATTACTTATACATAATTTACTTATTCGCCGTATTATAAGTTCATTAGATTCACTTATTGGTTCCAAGTTAAGTACATAGCGTGTGACGTCATCACTCACCAAGAAGCTATAAAACGTGAACAATCAAGTGTTAATAACTTAAAATACATACATTCTACAGCAAATTTTATTACCGTTAAATTGAGATATAATTCATTAGTAAATTACAAAATTTACTAAATTACTTCTAGTGGTGCAATCTGGTTCGCGCCAAATTCCAATTCATTGTTTCAACGTGTTTATTCAATTATTATTCAGTGTTCAACTATTATTTCTTCGAGTGGTTACAAGTATTAATAAAGTTTAAGTATTTCATTACATTCTAGATTGTTTAACCAATATGTATCCTTTGATCTCTGTACCAAGTGACCTCGTGATATAGTCCCTTCTTGCTCTAAATGGTCCTCCGAAATCTTATACTTCTCACATGTGCATTGTTTCATACTTACTTGAAGCTACCTTATTAAGCTATACTGCATTTATCCATCTCACGTATATCATCGTCCAATCCCTAACATTGGTCCTCTCACGAGCCTAGTCCCAAACATTGGTCCTTTACCGGGCAGGATCATATTGGTACAATCATAATTATTGCATACTTGTATTCGCAAATACCGTTTCTCGAGTTCGTCTCATTCATATGTGCATCCGCGTCGGTCAGTTCGTGAGTTCCAGCAACCCTGAACTTCGCATCGAAGACAGCATCATAGCAGCAGTGATTCGACTCATCGTGGGATTCGGTCACCAGTGAACTTCAAGAAAGCAGTGAACAGCTGACTCACATGTATCATCGTGCAGCGGTGTTAGCATCTCATCTTTAAACTACAAGTAATTTCCACATTTCGCATTCAACATGGAAAGTGAATTACGAGGTTTGATTAAAAGAAGAGGTATAATTAAGCGTGAACTAACTCACATGCAAAAAACTCTTGCTAGTATAAATGAAGAAACAAACGTATTTCTATTAAAAGTGAAATATGACAGTTTAAATATTATTTGGGAGCGCTACGAAACAGTTCAAACTCAAATCGAATCGCTTATAGAAGCCGAAGAAGATTTAGATGAACACGCAGAACATAAGGAGACAACGAGAAGTTGTTATGAAGAGCTGAAAGCTAAACTTGGTGAACTTATATGTGCACAAGAGCAACCAGTGCGTAGTGTAGGATCTCATCACAGCCAACGATCTAATCACAGTGGTAACTCTCATCACACCTGTCAGTCTTCTAATTCACAGTGCAATAATAGAAATATACAACTTCCAAGGATTCAAATTCCTGTATTCAGTGGGGATGTGACTAACTTTAAACACTATCACGACACTTTCAGTAGTTTAGTGGTGAACAATGATTCATTGGATAACATCCAGAAATACCATTATTTGCTGAGTTCTGTTAAGGGACAAGCCCACGCGCTCCTTCAGAATCTTCCAGTCACGAATGAGAATTTTCCAATAGCATGGAATTTAGTGTGTGCAAGATATGATAATACTCGAGTTATTGCCACAGCTCACATTAAAAATCTACTTTCATTACCTATAATGAAAGATGAAAACGTTACAGACTTGCGAAACTTACTAAATCAGTTTCAAAGCAATCTTAACGCCATCGAAGCCCTCAATCTTGAAATCCCATTACACGAAGTCATGTTTATTCAATTAATATTGGATCATCTTGGTGAAACTACACGCAAAGAATGGGAAAGTAAAATTGACTCAAAAAAGTTCACATCACTTCAAGAGTTGATGAACTTCCTAGAAGCAAAGGCTCATTCATTAGAAGTGTTATCCAATTCCAACAACGTGTCCAGCCCATCACCTGCAAGAAAGGTTGAGCTGCGATCTCCAAAATACACTGTCCGAGAGCCGCGACAGTCGTACGAAGGTACAAGCAGATTATCGTGTGCCTATTGTCAACGCAATCACAAGCTGTATCATTGTGATGAATTCCGGCAAATTCCAGTCAATGAGCGATGGAATTTCGTCAAGTCACAGCACCTGTGTATCAATTGTTTCTCATCAAATCATACGGTACAACAGTGCAATTTAGAATCTTTCTGTGGTTGTCAACAATCAGTCCACAGTCAACTTCTGCATCGCGACATGAATACGGTTTCGCTTCAATATGATGAAAACTTAACGACAGACGAAGAAACAGAAATGCATTCTTTCTTTGTCACGAGCAAACCTAAACATCAGCAAACTTGTTCTCTGTGTAAACGAAACCACTCGTTACACAAGTGCAAGAAATTTCGCAATTTCACTGTACAACAGAGATGGAAGTGTGCACGATCGAACCACTTGTGCTTTAATTGCTTTTCCACAGAGCACAAGGTACAAGAGTGTGAATTGCCTTCTTATTGTAAATGTAGTTTAACACATAGCAAGTTACTGCATTTCACAGCTAAGCAAGAGAAATCAACAGCTTACGCTTTTACATGTTTTAATATTGGTCAAAGTCCGCAGAGTACTTCACTACAGAGCAATTCTAAACAAGTTAGAATTCAAAACAGTACAAACAAAGCCTCTCATCATATGCAGAGCAAACGCTTAGAGACAAACCGACCCAGTGCAGCGGTCAAACCAGTTCACAATAGCTTCGCTTCCTTCAAACACAGGAACGAACATTTGCACCCATCTATACACAATAAATCTTTCAACAATCAAGGAAGGTTGAAAACAAGTGATAATGTAAATACAAGATGTAAATCAGATCCTTTTTACCGAGCTTTGCGTTCACACAACAACATTCAGCAGTGTCTGTCTTCAGAGCGAAACAACACTCCGCAGTGTCTGCATTCATCGAAAAACAACACTCAGTGTCTGTATTCAGAGCGAAACAACACTCCGCAGTGTCTGTTCTCATCTAGAAACAATACAAAGCAGTGTATCTCATCTTCCAAATAGTGAAAAGCTATTTACTTGCATCATCTGCATAGGTCCAGTTTAGAGCTATCATGTTAGCAAGAAATCTACATGTAGCCAAACCGTTACACTGTGAGATATGTAAGAAAGCAACTTTTCAGCACTGTTTGTGTTAAAATCTTACTTAATGTTTATCCAATGGTCTTTCTACATTATGGCAAGATACCATGTTAGTAATATAAGATCATCAGCTGTGCCCTGAATGATATAAAGAAATCATCAAGCATTTCTTCAACAAGTTTCTACAGATTGTATTCCAACAAGTCACCTGATCTACATTACATGTTCCTGAATCAGCTGTTGTGCACAAATCGAAGTCTTCACTTATGGATGCTACAACAACAGTTTGGATTCCAGCCAGTATTCAACTAGACCTTCACAACCTTGCGTGTGTTGCTAGTCTAAATAGTGTAGAGTCAGTGCTTCAATGTAAATAGTTAAATTAGTGCTTTTTTATTCAATATCCTATTCTTGCAATATGTGTAAGAAGGCATATTTTCAACACATATCACATGTATACATCCAATTAGAATCAGTGATTGTTTTGTGTATATGTAAGTTTTTATTATAGCTTTCTCCTTAGTTATTTTTCTTAAAATTAATATTTTAACGGGGGGAGTCTATGTTGGAGAAAGCTAAGGGTTCTACTAGCATTATTTTACATGTCTAGTAACAGTGCATATTCAAATGTTCCGCTCAGTGCATTTTTCCCTCTCAGCGCATTGATATGAGTATAAGCCCGCTTATTTCTGTGAATCCCCGTTGAGAGACAGGTGCATGCTTCGCATCCGCGTGACATCATAGCGTCATGCCAAGAGTTTAGTTTGTGTCGAGCCTCCACTCGTGAGAGACGTGCTGGAGCGCGGTCTAGTATCCCGCCTAATTCATACAATAGAACGGAGGTTTTCTATTAATTAGCGGATAAATCCATAATACTTCTATTTATAAGTATTATCGTGTGATATTAAGTAATTTCTACTAGTTACAGTATTTTCAGTATTAAGCCTGCAGTTACACGATCAAGTCACGGTCTGACACTGCTCCGGTTCTAGTAACAAAGGCCAGTTCGCGCTCTTTGTATTTCACTAGAAATCATTGGAATAAAACCTTCTTATAAGTTTTATTAATTGCAAGTAAATTACTTATACATAATTTACTTATTCGCCGTATTATAAGTTCATTAGATTCACTTATTGGTTCCAAGTTAAGTACATAGCGTGTGACGTCATCACTCACCAAGAAGCTATAAAACGTGAACAATCAAGTGTTAATAACTTAAAATACATACATTCTACAGCAAATTTTATTACCGTTAAATTGAGATATAATTCATTAGTAAATTACAAAATTTACTAAATTACTTCTAGTGGTGCAATCTGGTTCGCGCCAAATTCCAATTCATTGTTTCAACGTGTTTATTCAATTATTATTCAGTGTTCAACTATTATTTCTTCGAGTGGTTACAAGTATTAATAAAGTTTAAGTATTTCATTACATTCTAGATTGTTTAACCAATATGTATCCTTTGATCTCTGTACCAAGTGACCTCGTGATATAGTCCCTTCTTGCTCTAAATGGTCCTCCGAAATCTTATACTTCTCACATGTGCATTGTTTCATACTTACTTGAAGCTACCTTATTAAGCTATACTGCATTTATCCATCTCACGTATATCATCGTCCAATCCCTAACATTGGTCCTCTCACGAGCCTAGTCCCAAACAAAGTTCTTACGTAAAGAGATGGTATTTTTATTTGAGTATTTGCCTCACGAATCAGTGACCAATTCAGTATAAGAATATGTGAAATTTCAGCCAATTTCAAGTGTCTACGTAATAATTTATGTAATTTCACGTGGGCTGAACACTGAAACATCTTCATACCTGTAGCTTTTGATAACACACATTAATTACACTGGTAAACAAAAATCAACTTTTTTTTTGTGACATGGATAAAACAAGACGTACCTTATGTAAAATTTCACCAGAAAGCAGAAAATGACCTTGGATTTTCTCTATCACCCACTATTTGTTTGCTACGAAGTGTTTTGTCTTATACTGAAATATATTATTTTCGGTATGTTCTTAATATTATATTTAATTCAACATTTTATTATAACATTTTTTTAGCGATATTTTGTCACTGCGGCATCTCGGATTGATGTCCAGCAGTAATCAGCAAGCAAACTGGGACTCCATTTGCCTTGGTATCGCTTTTCCATAGTTGCAACGTCCTGGTGGAATTGTTCCCCATGTTCGTCGCTTACGGTGCCCAAATTTTCAGGAATGAAATCAATGTGAGCATCCGGAAAGTGAAGTTTTAATGACATGTTACATCCTATTTCGCTCTAGGCACTAAGTAATTCAGTCACAAGGTCTTTGTAGTTTTCAGCTTTGATATATCCAAGAAAATTGGTCACAACTGTTTTAAAAGCTTTCCATGCTCTTAGTTCAGCTTCATTCAGCATGTTGTCATATTTGCCATCTTTCATTACTTCTCGTACTTGCAGTCCCACAAATATGCCCTCTTTAATTTTTGCCTCACTAACTCTCGGAAATTTCTGTTTCAGATACAAGAACCCCCTTCCGTTCCGATCTAATGTTTTTAAGCTAAGTTTAGAAGAATCAATAAATAGGCGCAAATTGCTTGGTTCATGTTCCTGCCCCAATGCATCAAATAAGTTGTCAACATCCGTGCAGTATCCTATACCAAAATCCCTTCTTGAGCGAAATAATGTGTAAGTCCTTTTTGATGATTTCGAAAGTCAGTTATATGTACGTCACCTTCAAGGAGATTCATCCTTTTAATCTGGATGCTAGGAGTTCTGACTGTGATTTTGCTAGTTTTAAATCTCGAACTAAATCATTCAGTTCAGCGTTTGAAATCAGATGTGGCTATGTTGAACATTTTGGTGATTGAAAGTCTGGATCATTGTCGATTTCCTGTGCGAATTGCACAACATCAGGTGGATCACCTTCGTCCAAACTCCACGGTTCTGGTGGGTTTGGGATAGGAAGTTCTTCACTATGTTTGACGGGCCAGGCTGATGGTAAATTGGGATATTGCACAGCATCCTTGGACTTCAGTCTGATGCCCTGTATTTTAGTGAGGCAAAAGTAACAATCTGATGGACGGTCTTTTGGTTCTCTCCACACCATTGGTACTGCAAATCCAATATTACGTTTTTGACCTTTCAATCAACCTGTTAACATTGTTACACAAGTCTTGTAACATATGTGAGGGGCCCATGACTTATCTTGATCTCCTACTTTAACTCCGAAATAAAGTTCGTAAGCTCTTCGCACAAGTTGGGTGAAATTACGTTTTTGCGATTTAAAAGTTATTTCTTCACACTCATAACAAAAACTGTTGACATTATTTACACACTGCCTAGGCATTGTATTGACTTGTTAATTCACAGTCAATCACAGTACAATAATAAAAATAAACCAAGTATGTAGAACACACACACATTAGTAAAGACGACATAGGGAATGCAGTAACTTCATATGCGGGTAAATGCCTACTAATGCACAATCTCATTTGGGTGCGTACTGCTTGCATTTGATATACTGGAATGAACTTGTCTTAACACACTGCTGATACATACATTACACGAAGTGGTACAATATGCATACAGTGACTCACTAAACTCTTGAAATGAGTGCTGTTTTTTTTGTTATATTTAAAAAATAAACGCTTGTTACTAAAAATCCGTGGGTGATAGGCAATTTCTGTTTTTAGATTTGTTATTAGGGTGCCTCAATACATCGGAAACACCAAAAAATTTCCGTGTCACAAAATGTGTGTTTAACAGTGTTATTAAATACAGCGAATTGGTATTTATAATCTACACATTAGCAAAACGAGATATGAAAATAATTTATATGTGTGATGAAGAAACATTTTAAATATTGTATAATGATAAATACTGTATTAATAACAATATATTATTAATGTTAATGAATTCCATTCTTCCAGTAAGGGTGTATGTACCGTAATATGTTTAAAATCTTGATTAAAAAAAAAAAAACACACACACAACCTTATACCCTTAACTGCCTTATCTGGATCCAAAACCTCACATTCACAATTAATTCAAAATACAACACAAAATGTATAAAATATACGTTATAATAATGTTTGTGAGTCTTTAAAAGAGCACTTGATTACAATTTGTGTGAATTCCGTTTTTCTCTAAAGTGGAGTCCAGATGTATAGAGTTTCGGATGCATTTCAGCATGGTATACATCTTCAGTTCTTTTTCAGAGGAATTAAAAGAACCTCGTGTCGTTTCCAGTAATTATTGAACCCTCTTTCTTAAAGTCGAGATACCGACAGAGGCAAGTATGCATTTTGTTGTGGTTTACATTTTCTACATTTAGTACCGCTACACTAAAAGTTGTGTTTTCCGACGAGAATATTGTTTTCCGGTGAATGCTGATGAAATATGCGAAATAAAATCTCTAATTATATAAATTACCTCTATCTTTTCCTTATTAACTTAAGCCTGCCACAACCGTTGGATCAACATCGGCATTTATCTCTAATACTTCTGTTCATTAAAAGACTTTCTTCTACCTAGAGGAATTTTGCTTCGAGTTATCTTCTCCGCAGAATTAATTAACAATCTATCAGCTGCATACTTCGGGTAAGAGTTTACTTTGGTATTTATTAGCAGGTCTTCTGGGTACTCTTATTAGCCAGTCTGATTACTTATGTTAGATGATATTATTATCAAGAGTTTACTTTTGGAAAAATGGAAACGACTACAAGAAGAAGATCTTTCAGGTAAGGATTTATGGAGGGGAAAACATATATTTAATTTGACTTATGTGAAAATATTTAGGCCTATATATAAAGGTTGTATGTTGTGGTTGAGGAAACTACAGCATTTTAGAATATAAAGTATTATTATTATTGTTATTGTTATTCTTTTTAGTATTATTCTTATTCTTATTCTTCTTCTTCTTATTATTATTATTATTATTATCATTGCAAGAAAATCCAGGAAAGAAAACATTCGGAATAATAGAATAAGGGAAATAATGCAAGTTGAAAAGAATATTTTGGAAATTGTAGAAGAAAGACGCTTGAAATGGTATGGACATGTACTCAGAATGACAGAGGATAGAATACCCAAGAAAATTTTGGATTGGAAAGTAGAAGGAAAAAGTAGAAGAGGGAAGCCCAAAGAATGCTGAATGGATGGCGTGAAAAGGAGTAGGCCTATGGAGAGAAAAGGATTAAGTGAAGAAGATGCTATGGACAGGGACTTTTGGAGGCAAAAGATTGTTGTGGGATGAAGGAAAACCATTGTATTGTGGAATATTCCTTAATAAAAAATTATTATTATTATTATTATTATTATATTATTATTATTATATTATTATTATTATTATTATTATTATTATTATTATTATTATTATTATTATTATTATTATTATTATTATTATTATTATTATTAGTTCTGGTAAAACCAGCATTCGGGCATGAAGTTAGAATGATAGTAGGGTCTACCGTTTAATTTTTAAAGCTATTGCAGTCTACTTTAGATATTGCCCTTAATTAGGGTTCTATATTTGTGCTTACGGAGTTTAAGATGTAAGTTTATAATATATCTGTAGTGGAGTCCTTGAGGCTTCAACAGCTGGTGATTATTTGGAGCGCCAGGCATTTTAATTGGAATTCTTTTCAGCTTTCCTCTCGTTCAACTAGCTTTTACTTCACGTGTTAGCGATATTCAAGCCATTTGTCACCGCAACTCCGCGTCCTTTTCTGTCCATTGTCCGTGTTTCTTGAAAACAAGTTCCTTGCTATCATTCAAACCTCTGGTATATTCCGATCGTTAAAAGTTGACAAAACATTCAATGTAAGGGGGACTTTATTCATTTAGACAGGTTCGATTCCAGCTAGGAGGGTTTTTTTCTGGGGTTTTTCCTGACCTGTGAGACAAATGTCGGGTAACTTTAGGCCCTTATGGTCCCCAGATATCATCTGGCCGTCATTATCATCTTCATCCCATCCTCACCTTGTTTGGAGTTAGTGAGTGTGTGTGTGAATGGTGTGTCTCGTCCTATGTGTTTGTGCTGTCTCGGAGGTGGCCCCGGCATTGGTCTGATCGCTCATCCGGGGAGGCCCTCCATGTCCTTGTCTGGTCACAAAAGTATGTATGTGATCCAAAGATAATCCCTCTCCCGACAGGTCGCGGCCCTGTAGGCCCGGGCGGCTTGAGTCGCTTAAATCCTAAAAGGGACAGGTAAAACTAAGATAAAGAAAGAAATAAAGAAAGATAGACAGGTGATAACAAAATTTACGGTATTTATAGAAATAAACCTTCTTTTCAGAAACTATCTCACCATATTCTGAAAAAATTATATATATATCATATTGTAAGTGCTCGATAAAATTAATTCAGTTTCGGAAATTTAGTTAGTTTTGAAAATGGTAAAAAAAATATAATTTTGAAAAAATAAATGTTTTTGTTATTGTCACGCTTCTTTTTCTATAAGTACTTTGTTTCTGTAACGTTTCATTTATTCATTTGTTTCAATTAGGGCATTGTGTAGTTTTATTTTACCTACATAGGTATACAGACAATGTTTCTTATATTAATAAAATTCAAAGAAACACTCTCTCTTCTCCTTTTGGTATTCCCTTCTCTTTGTACTCTTTCTTGTGGAGGCATATTCTTTATTTATTTTACTTTTGCAAAATGATGAATGCAAATACTGAAATAAAAGACATTCGATTAATTGCTAGAAGCAATAGATCATTAATAGAGTATCAGAAGTCTTTTCCTTCTAGTAATAGAAGATAGTAAAGGAAAATGTTTACAGAAACTTCGGAGAAAACAAGATAGTGAATCGTTACGAAAGAATGAATATATAATTAACTTGTAACACTGTACTTGTGTAGCTTCTATGTAAGCAGGCTTCACCATTTGGTAGGAAATAACATGTCTATGTCACATATCTGTTATTAAATATATTAATGGTGATTAATAATACTATCTTTGATAAAGACCTATTTGTAATTATGATTCTTAAATATTTCATTGTCTCATCGCTCATACCTGTATAAGTCAAATCACTCATTGAAGAAGAATCCTTGTGGAATAGTTGACTATCGATTGAAACATAAATGGCGAACATCAAAGTTCAGTGAACTGAAATAACAATATACCCCCTATACTCCTTTATCCATTTTGTTACAGATGAATATCTGAACAACGAAATTCCTTCATCTTTATCATACTCTAGTAGTAGTAGTAGTAGTAGTAAATGATTTATTTTGCCTGGCAGAGTTAAGGCCATAAGGCCTTCTCTTCCACTCAACCAGGTTTCAGAAAATATATACAATGTAGGTTTACATAAATAGCAAATTAGTGAATAAGAGACTTATGACTAATACTAAGACTAAGGTTAAGGCTAATCATAATAATAAATTAAATAAGTAAAAAGCATAGGTTTCATAAAAAGCATAGGCTTCATAGCGAGCGTAAGTGTCATCAAAGAAAATAGTAATAATGTTACAAGTAAAACAAGGAATATGTAAAATTATGTTATAATGGAAATTTAAGTCTAGCTGTAGATACGTTATAAGGAGACTAAGTAATGTTATATACAGTGAAAGATGGAGTGACTACAAAGAGCTAGTTCTGTTCAGTGGGCAATAATTGCTTAATAAGCGCAGATTTGAAAGAGTGTACACTCCGACTACCCCTTGTGACAAGGAATTCCAAGAACGGGCTGTGGCTATGGTGAATGAATGAGAGTATGAGGTTGTATGATGACTAGGAACTGATAACAGAGAGTTGTGCTGCGAGCGTGTACCATGATTATGGTAGGAGGATAGAAATGTAAATCGGGGAGCCAAGTAAAGAGGTATGGAAAACTTAAGAATTTGGTATAATAAGCACAGAGAGTGGACCAAACGTCTATTTTGCAAACGAAGCCAAGACAGATGCTTGAAATATTTTGAGACATGATCGTGGAAACGAATGTTAAAGATAAAACGAACACAAGTATTATGAACACGCTGAAGTTTCTGTGACAATTCAACACTCAGATCTCCATACAAGATGTCGCAGTAGTCGAAATAAGGCATCACTAGGGTCTGTATGAGGGTTTGCTTTATTCTAGTAGGAAGGAAGTTTTTCAGTCGTTTTAGAGCATGCATGATAGAGAAAGCCTTTTTTATTGTATAATTTTCTTGTGTACTGTCTAATTTTAACAGTATTTTACCGACCACAAAATCACTAATAATTATTTTATACTAGCTGGATACGCACGGATAAAAAAATATTTTGCACTGTTTTTAGCCTTACCTGAGAAACATTACGATGAAATAAACGCAACGTACTTCGTTTTTTAGTGCGCTTGACGTTCTTCCCGAGTTTGAGGATTACCCTTGTCTGCATATAACTCCATGCGAACCAGTTTACTTGTTTAATTTTGCAGAATTATTTTAATATTTGAACTTGTTTTGTATGCATGTATTAAATATTTGGTCAAAAGCAAGAGCAATGTTCGATGAATTGAGTCGAATCAAGCGCGGCAACAGAGGTCAGAGCTGATGATCCCAAGCTTTAACGAGACACTGGAAGAACATTAAGTTTGCATAGAGTTAGATGCAGACAGGTGTCATTCTCGAAATTCCATCTGTTTGAACTGAATAGTTAAATATAAAATTGGCAAATATAATATGGTGCTAACTTCATTTTCATCGAATTCCTTTTCATACGTAGTGCTTGAAGTTAGTCAATGTATGCTGTTTCAGGAAGGACGACCGTATAGCTCATTAGCAGAACTAATCGCAATGACCGTCTATTGTGTAAATTGAATAAACAATACGGCATTTGAAGTCATTGTACTGTATACTTTCAGTAAACGGATTATTGACTCCATTCCAAATACAGCGGCTTTATAAAGGGGGTATAGTTTGAGTTCTACAAAACGGGTGTCTTGTATAAGCCTGCATCATTACAAGAACAAACATTGAATTAATGGAAATTCTTTCCTAACTAGGAAATAAATGAGAGATGTTCAGATCTCTGTTGAAAACAGCACAAAAACTCTGGATATTACATTTTTAACAAGCTGCAAAGCCGGTTAATAAATACGGCGGTATATCTCGTTCGTGTGATCTGCGAAATGCATCAGCATAAATCATGAAATTAATTTACTTCCAGAAACAAATGCAATAATTTCTCCTAAAGAGAAATAAATAAGTAAAAATGCAAAAATAGATAAATACTTTTACTAGTAATTCAGCTTTCCGCTGGTGTTAACCTTCTCACTGCTGCTGGCATATAAATTCGTATAAACAAATAGATAAAGGCAGAATTATTAGATTAATAGAATAACGGTTAGGTTAAAATATTGAGTTTTTGTTCTCGTTTTACAATTGTCATTTTAGGAAGCCAGTTTCTCCATTAAAAATATTTCGCCTTCATTTCAAACTTATAATCCACTGTTTATTTCACTTGAATGCTTATATCAGTATGCAAATTCAGAAATGAAAACGTTAAATTCTAACTTAATGTTTGGAAAGTACAATGACAACTACCCGAATTTTTAAATCCATCCCTAGTAACAGCAATCTACAAGACAATATTATATAATTTGTGTTCTTTACAAGGTTTAGCTTTTCAAAACTACGATACGGGTTTTTACAAAAACTTCCATTATTGTCAGATAAGATCAGAGTTCATTGTATCTATAGGAATAGCAAATGTTTTATATCATAAGCTGAAAATGTTATAGGCCTCATGTCATATATTATTTTCGTCATTGCGTTTTAGTAATAAGTTAATGTGTTTTTATCACCTCTACTCATGTTTCCGCTTAAAATATAACATTTTATTTAATGCGCACACAAATTTATACATATGTGCAATCTTGTATAAATCTTTAAAGATTTACATTGTCAGCTTGCTGTAATGAAAACAGAAAAATTAAAATTAATAATTAAAAACACACACACACACAAGCTTGTATCACAAACATCGAGATGGCTTACTGTATAGCAAAAATTCTTTGGATAGTGATGGGCTGAGGCATAACAAGAAACAACGTATGTACAGTAGTTTGATGTGTTCCTAGCTATAGTAGGTCTGTTAAAATATATTTTCATACACGATCTGTTACACTTTTCGTTCCCATTTTAACACAGTTCCTAACAGCCCATGGAAAGTCTGGATGTTATTAAAGCCTATGAGGTTCAAATTTATTACAGAAAGAAACAACATTTGCATATATCAATTTCCTCCAGAAACTGTGAAACACATTTTATTTAACTATCCTTTGTTTGAAAGAAGAATTTTCAAGTTTGAATTGCACGCGCGCGCAAGTGTCAAAAACATTTTCCAAACCCACATTTGCAGTTATGGGACAAAATCTGCTGTTAAAAGTATTTATCAGACTCAGATATTATTATTATTATATTAGATATAATATAATCTATATTAGTTTATGTTAGATATAATGTCATTATTAGATATTATATCAGATTATTTATTTATCAGACCTTGCATGCACGATCAACTAACGGACGAAATTACATAAAAATTGTAGGCCTAATTAGTAGGGCAAGGCATTTGATGATTTTGCATTTTTTTAATATTAAAGTTAAAAGATAGCTCGAATATATATAAATGTGTATCATGAAATAATTGATCAAATAAGGGCAATTTGTTTTTGCCTCTTTTTCTTTTGTTTTATTTTGCCTTTTTCGTCATTTTCAAGAAATAGGTCATATTTTTGGCAATTGTTAGGTCATTTTCTGCATTTTTAAGTAATTTTCCGCATTTTAGATCTTTTTTGGCATTTTATATCATTTTTCAGTGGAGGTAGAGAGGAGCTTTTCCATCTCCGCCAAGTGTTCATAGTTAATTTTAATTCACGTTTATTGTAAACACCAAAGTAGTTTGTCTTGTAGCAATAAAGAATTATTTTTCTTTCTTTTTACATGGCACATATTTGTTAGGGACAATTTGATGGGTATGCCAGTTCAGAAAGAATTTTTTTCTCTAAGGGTGTCCAAGTAGTATAGATTTAGTTACTTTTTAGTAATAAAATGTGTTTTAAAATGTGTTCCTGACATCCGTTAAATGCCTTTTAGCAATTTATCACTATAAAAAACTAAATATAAGTAATAAGGGGAAGTTTATTGGTCATTTTTTAAAATTCTGCGTCATTTTTTCACTATTTTTAGGTCATAAATGCATTTTTTATTTGCATTTTTTCACTATTTTATGGTAATTAAATGCCTTGCCCTACTAATTAGTTATTAAAATACAACTCTACGTGCCTTTGTGGTTAAGTATTGATTCTTCTTCTTCTTCTTCTTCTTCTTATTATTATTATTATTATTATTATTATTATTATTACTAAGTTATTATTATTATTATTGTTCCCGCTCCCACGGTAGCTCGCAGGCGAAATAGGGACACGGGGAAACCTCTCCGGTTTGAAGGATGCTACACTAAGTCAAGTTTAAATACATTTATTGAGCCCCTTGAAAGATACAAAGAGCACAATGGACAAAATGATAAATAGACCCTTTAAAATACAAGATGGAATTTTGTATCTTGCTTTACAAATAAATTCCTCTTCCTAGCGGTGCCGAAGAAGATGAAATATTGATGAAGTCAAGGGGAGACGACTTAGTAAGCTCCTTCTGGAAAATAAGGCATGCTTGCCTTATAAGACTGATGAATAGCTCGGAGGACCAGAGCAGAGCAATTTTTATAGTCGCGCTTGCTCAAACGACTGAGAAAGAAATTTCACTATTCTTGAAGTGAATGCGCACTATCAGCAAATTATTTTAAGGTCGACTTGCTGCTTCGACCGAGAATAAGAACCTTTAAATGTTGCTTCGACACTGCAACTAAAATTAAGCACTCTGAAATATTCACTTCACAGCAGTACTTACAGTAAATCCTTTTACTTAATGAGTTACGCATTCAAGTCCATACGGTTTGATCAGGGAAGTAAAAAACTTGGCTTCACACATTTGTAATTAAATCACAAATAAATTACTTTGATGAACGTACTAAATTGCGTCTCTGCAATAACTAGGGCTGGGAAACTTCAAATTCCCAGCTCGACAATAATAACTAGATTCAGAATTCTGAACTGAAAACTAGCCTGGCGAAAGCTTCGAACGAGAGAATAAGAATGAATAGCAAGAATGACAGACGTCACGACATGTGACGTAAAGCAAGAATCCCATTGGCCAAGAAAAACAATAAATAATTAATCTTGGAAATAAATCAATTAAGTTACATTAAAATACTAAAACATAAATAAGAGAATTAATAGCATTACTTCAAAACTGAATTGTTTCTTTAAAAACACAAAATTATGAATAAAATATACTAAAAAATAATCAGACTGAAACTTTGGGTTGGAGATTATAACATGACTATCCAAAAAATGAAAGATGCGACAGTCAAATGTCATTTCTGATGCGAATTGATGGGAGAAAGAACAAACAGATAAGTAAACATATTTAAAATTATATTGAAGACACAACAAGAAAATAAAACAAACGAAGTCACAAGCCTGTTGCCATAGCAACACGGCGAATGACCTCGCGAAACCAGCTAATGCCTCAAATCCGGCCAGACACGAATGCTGGACGGAACATATTGCCCGCGATAATTTCGCTCGTGAAATTATCTAACAGAATGTGACGTCAAGCAAATTCGTGAATGCAAGGATTCGAGGCCAAAACAACTATCAAGTCGCAATAAAGTCAAAATCGGTGGAGTGGGATGCGTCCGGCATCAGCACTCTGAATGAAACAAGTGTCACTGTCCCTCTTCACTGACAGGCAGAGGAGCCAACTTGATGAGGGGCCTCTTATAAGTGCCTGAGACAGTGCGCACAGTGACAACTCTGACAAGGCCGTCTGGGCCTGGGTGTACTTGGTGCACCAGACCAAGCACCCACCTATGAGGAGGTACATTGTCCTCGAGAACCAATACAGGGGTACCCAAAGGAACGTCTGGCAGTACCTTGTGCCACCTTGCACGACGCTGTAGCGTGTGGAGATAATCCACGGACCACTTCTTCCAAATGCAAGTGACCATCTGCTGAAGATGGTTCCAACGGGAACGCAGGCTGTACCCACCAGAGAGGTCAGGACTGGGCACCGACACAATGGGCTTGCCAATAAGAAAGTGGCCGGGAGACAAATATCCAAAGTCATCCACGTCCTCAGATAACGACATCAAAGGACGTGAATTCAAGAATGACTCAATTTGTGTGAGAACAGTAGACATCTCCTCGTAAGTGTAGTTACAGGACGAGGACATCCTCTTCAAGTGGAACTTCAAAGAGCGTACTGCCGCCTCATGAAGCCCTCCCATGTGTGGAGAGTGAGGAGGCAAGAAACGCCAATGAATGTTCAAATGCGCAGTGGCGTCTTGCACTGCGGAGTGATGTTCTGATGACATCAAAAGCCTAGAGAGGTTCTGCAGGTCGGCGTGGGCTCCGACAAAGTTTCTACCATTATCACAAGTGATTGAACTTGGAATTCCACGACGACTTGTGAACCTTGACAATGCCGCCAGGAAGGCACGTGAGGTGAGCGAAGTCACTAGCTCAACGTGTACGGCCTTCGTGGACATGCAGACAAAAATAGCAACGTAGGCTTTAGTAGTCACCTTGGACCGCGGGCCACCAAACTTGAGAGAGAATGGACCGGCGTAGTCCACACTAGAGTTTGTGAAAGGAGGGAGAGGATTTACTCTCTCAGGAGGCAGATCAGCCATCTTTTGCTGAAAAGCCTGAGCCTCAAAGCGGAAGCAAACACTACAGCGCCTCCGTACACTGCGAACCAGCTTGCGAATGCAAGGGATCCAATACGACTCTCGCAAGTGCGAGATGACTAGCTGAGGTCCTGCATGACCTAGATGCAAGTGCACATGGAGAACTAACTGCCTGGTGAAAGCATGCTCTGCAGGAAGTAATATCTGATGCTTGTTGTCAAAGGGTAGGTTGGACCGACTTAGACGTCCACCTACACGCAGGATGTTATCCTGAATAAAGGGGCATAGTTGCCGGATCTTACTAGAAGAAGGCAAATCTTGCGAGGAAGACAATGCTTGAATTTCCTTTCTGAAAGCATTCCTTTGAATGATTCTAATGCAAGAATGCAAAGCTTCAGTAAGCTCTGACGGCAATAAAGGGCCATTGATAGGTGACTTGAGTTTCAAGTAATTATTAATGAAACGTCGCACATAAGCCATGACCCTGATTGTTTTCAAGTGTGAAAACTTAGACAGCCATGGGCTTAAGCTAGAGGTTTCGATGGTGACTAGCGCTGCTATCTTCACCTCTGGGAGAGACGAAGACTCGAGCTCA
This sequence comes from Ectobius pallidus, assembly GCA_964059195.1. Classification (NCBI taxonomy): domain Eukaryota; kingdom Metazoa; phylum Arthropoda; class Insecta; order Blattodea; family Ectobiidae; genus Ectobius; species Ectobius pallidus. The sequence goes on from CAXKWD010000007.1 coordinate 94,403,650, forward strand.
GTGGGCAAACTGGGCCACTGAGTGGAGTCGGCAGTAAGCCAAGAAGGGCCTGACCACCACAGAGAGCTGTTAAGTAGGTCAGAAGGGGTGGCTCCCCTAGAGATGAGATCAGCGGGATTGTCCTTAGATGACACATGCGACCAAGAGCCACTGGCAGTGAATTCTTGGACGTCCGCGACTCTGTTAGCCACGAAAGTCTTCAGTTTAGAAGGTGAATGGTTTAACCAACCAAGTACAACCTTGGAGTCACTCCACAGGTGTACTGAACTTATAGAAAGTTGCAACGCAGGTAACACCCGGTGAACTAACGTTGCCAACAAGTGAGCTGCCAACAATTCAAGGCGAGGTATAGTCGTTGCCTTCAAAGGGGCAACCCTAGACTTGGCACAAAGCAGACAGCTCTTGGCCTTATCGAGGTGATTAGTAGATCGTAGGTACAGACAGGCGCCATATGCCACCTCGCTAGCATCACAGAAACCGTGCAACTGCACAGATACGAAGTTCTGCTGTAATGCTAGCCGAGGGATAGCGATGCTGGAGATGAACTGAAGTTGGTTGTGAATCTTGCGCCACTTGTCGGCGACCGCAGAAGGAATGGGCTGGTCCCATGAACTAGTCTCCTTCCACAAAGATTGGAACAGAATCTTGCAGTAGGACACTATAGGGCATATTAGACCAAGGGGGTCAAAAATAGAGGCTATACAAGATAGCAATGTCCTTCTGGAACAGGTGGTGAATGGCTTGGAGGGATCGACTGAAGTTTCGATCCTGAGCATATCGTCAGAAGGTTGCCATATGAGGCCTAGCGCCTTTATGGAGGAGGTGTCAGAATCACCAAAGGTTCTGTGGTCGAGAGACTCCCGCAGCTCAGGAGGAACGTCTTGGAGCAGTTCCACAGAATTGGAACTCCACTTACGAGGATTGAATCCACCTAGGGGGAGAAGCTCTCTCAGCTGAGAGACAATAACCTTGGCCTCAGACAGCGTAGCAGCTGTGGCCACTATGTCATCGACATAGATGGAATTGTTTATGATGGAGGCTGCTACAGGAAATTTGCTTCCCTCGTCGATGGCTAGCTGTTTAAGAGCTCTGGTTGCCAGGAAGGAGGCAGAAGCAGTGCCATAAGTGACCGTGGTTAGGTCAAACAGCTGAATAGGGTCTGACACAGAAGTTCTCCAGTAAATCTGCTGGAGAGGTTGGTGGTCGGGATGGACTAAGACCTGTCTATACATCTTCTCGATGTCCGCTGTGAACGCCACTGGATTGAACCTGAAGCGTAGGAGGATCGAGAAGAGGTCAGGTTGCACCACCGGACCTACCGCAAGGATGTCATTGAGTGACTTCCCGTTAGAAGACTTCGCTGAGGCATCAAAAACTACCCTGAGTTTAGTCGTGGTGCTGGAAGGCTTCAAAACGGGATGGTGCGGGATAATATACTCATATTTCCCGAGTGAACTCCGAGAGGCAGGCTTCATGTGACCCAATTTCAGATAGTCATCCATGAACCTGTTATATTCCTCTCGAAGGGTTTCATTTAAAGACAGTCTTTTTTCTAATGAGAAGAATCTCTTCTGGGCTTGTAACACTGTGCTCCCCAGGGATTCTGGAGCTGATACAAAGGGCAACTTTACAATGTATCGCCCATCGGAGTCACGCTGAGTATTGGCAGCAAAATGCTGTTCACAAACTGACTCGTCAGGGAAGGGGGCTGAGTTAGACACTCGTTCTAACTCCCAGAACCGGGAAAGCTGGTTACTCACTAACTGGTCAGCAGTTAGGAAGGCTGAGTAATTAGAAGACATAGCCTCCGAGCATTCAGGCTCATTGGGGCTTGCTTCAAGATAACGCTTAGCCGTGGATCGGCGTCGATGACCATTGGAAGTATGGCAACGCTGTGAGGGGAAAGGCGCAGAGGGCAGTTTCCCGGCGAAGTACCAACCAAGGTGCGAGTTCTGAATCGTAGGTAACTCACAGGTGGAAATTTGCCCTGGACACACCACTTGGGCGCAAATCTCCACTCCAAGAAGTAGATCGACACACTTAGGACGACTAAAAACTGGGTCAGCCAAGGGGAGATTCGGAGGAATGTTCCAATCTTTCGTCTCAATGAAAGAGCTCGGGAACCTTTTCTCCGAAATCTCCGGAACGACAATGGCCTGTGCATTATAGCGCCATGAAGTCACTCGCGACTGAATCGTGATGCTGGTTAGCTTATGTGTGCTAACATTAGTGGACAAAATTCCCGCTAGCGTAGTCCGCTGCGCATGAGGAGCTAGTCCAAGACGCCTAAACAGCCTGTCGCTAATAAGATTGCAGTCTGAACCGCTATCCAGGAGGGCTGTGGCCTCAACAGGCGAGCCGTCTGAGTCCAGGATGCGGACAGTAGCAGTAGGAAGCAAGCAGCGCTGCTGGGTCTGACTAGAAGCCATAACACCTGCAGTGTTGGCAGCCTGGTGACTATCGCTAGTCGGGTCGTGGAGGAATGTGCTATGTCTCCCAGCACATCTCCTGCACTGAAAAGTCCTACAATTGTTGGCATGCCCTTGACTAAACAGGCATACGCGACACAGTTTGCGGTCTCTAACAAACTGGTCTCTTTGAGCGAAAGTCATGCTCCTGAAGTCGCTGCATGAAAACAGGTCATGCACAGCAATACGACAACAGAGACATTTAGGCCTCGGAGAAGAAGACTTTGACTTGGAAGGAGCCGGAGAGCTCGGAACTGACTTAGCAGCCTGACTTTTCGTGGCAGCATCAGTCATCTGCAGTATGCGAACTCGACTTTCCAAGAAGACAAATAACTCCTTGAGAGTAGGGAGCTTCCCTATTTTGACAGATGACTCCCATTCTCTGATGAGGTTCATCGGAAGCTTGTCGATGATAATTCTGGTAATAATCAGATCTGACAACTCCACTTCTGTATTAAGGGAATTCAGTGCATGCACTGTGCTTATAAAATGATCCAGGTATTTCTGCAGGGATTCTGCAGAATACCTCTCAATCTGAGGGGGAGAGAAGAGATTGTCCAGATGGGTGTTGGCGATTAGCCGGTCGTTATCAAACCTATCAATCAAAGTCTGCCACGCCACCTGGAAGGTCGCAGCAGAGACAGGAATATTCTGAATGACCGTACTAACCTCTGATGACAGGCAGGACTTCAAGTACTGATACTTGTCCATGTCCGAAATGTGCCTGTGTTGAATTACCAACGACGAGAAAGTGTCACGAAACTCGATCCACTCAGAGGGGTTCCCATTGAACTGAGGAAGACGGATTTCGGGGAGTTTCGGTAACAACGGCGTGACAGGGTCGAGCGAGGAGCGCTGACTGGCAGTCTGCGCCTGCTCGGGTTCATATAGCTGTTTCTTTTCAGCTATCATGGAGTCAAAGAAACTGATGACTTTATAATAATCAGATTCCACTGCGTGAAAGTCGAATTCATGATCCTGGTAGGCCTCGTCAATGGCCACCTGAGCATAGTCTGACTTATAGGCCTTGAAGATCTCTACGAATTCAGAGCGGCGAATGCGCGCCTCATGAAGCGTAGTGAGATCTTCGATTTCGTACTCTCGCATAATCTGCATTTGACGCAGAAGTTGCGATTGCAAGTACTCGAAGCGTCTTATTTTAGCCTTTTGGGCAGCTTCGGCCTGGGCGTGGGCTTCGGCTCTCTTAGCCTCAGCTTCCTCACGGGCCAGGGCGAGCTGGGCCTGGGCTTCGGCTCTCTTAGCCTCAGCTTCCTTTTCGGCTAAAGCCAGCTGGGCCTGAGCTTCCGCTCTCTTAGCTTCGGCTTCCTCACGGGCCAGGGCGAGCTGGGCCTGAGCCTGCCTTTCTGCAAGGGCCTGCTGGGCCAGGACCTCCGCTCTCTTAGCTTCGGCCTCCTCACGGGCCAGGGCGAGCTGGGCCTGAGCCTGCCTTTCTGCAAGTGCCTGCTGGGCCAGGGCCTCCGCTCTCTTAGCTTCGGCTTCCTCACGGGCCAGGGCGAGCTGGGCCTGGGCCTCCTTGTCAGATAAGGCCTGAAGAAATTTACACAACTGAGAGTTGCCTCTGGAAATGACGGCGTCGACTTCTGCCCTATAGGCTTCTTCAGCATCAGAATAATCCACACCGTCGATTTCAGTCTGCACATGGTCGAACTTAGCTGCAAGTTCGTCTAACTTAGACTCATACTTTTTGAGTTCAGGATAAGTGACATCCTCAATGGCTAAATTACTAATGACATTAACCTGCCGCGTAATCTGGGCCTTAATGGGAACTCGCTTGGCTTTAAGAGCCGTCAAACCGTCTGGACTCGACATAGCGACTTGCTTCTACAATGTCTGAATTAAATAGGTTGCCCGCCTAGAGCCGGTGCAACAATAACAAATTAACGTTTGCTTATACGAATGGAGTGAGTTGCCCGCATAGGAGCATACGAGTAGACAAAGAAATAGTGTGTAGCTGTACAGGTGTAAGTACACAGATGTAAATGCTTACACTTTACAAGAAAGTACCAAAAACTTAATTGAAATCTGTCAGAGACCTCCCTCAAACGCAATGCGGAGGAGAACCACGGATACTTATAGCAACTGACTTTAAACTACTTATTACTGATGGCTACTGATGGTAGCGTCTCACACCGGCGGCAAACTATACCGGGAGAACAAGATTGATATATAAGAATGACTAGAATTGTGGCTAATCACTGAGGTCTCTGTAATAAGTGACCAAGACAAATTCAAACTGTTAATTGAATAGTTACTTTATGTTAATTATAGGTCACTAACTATCAATGCATCTTCAACCATAGGCCTCTGGGTCATATCCGGCCCGGAGGACCACAAAGAGATGTTCCCGCTCCCACGGTAGCTCGCAGGCGAAATAGGGACACGGGGAAACCTCTCCGGTTTGAAGGATGCTACACTAAGTCAAGTTTAAATACATTTATTGAGCCCCTTGAAAGATACAAAGAGCACAATGGACAAAATGATAAATAGACCCTTTAAAATACAAGATGGAATTTTGTATCTTGCTTTACAAATAAATTCCTCTTCCTAGCGGTGCCGAAGAAGATGAAATATTGATGAAGTCAAGGGGAGACGACTTAGTAAGCTCCTTCTGGAAAATAAGGCATGCTTGCCTTATAAGACTGATGAATAGCTCGGAGGACCAGAGCAGAGCAATTTTTATAGTCGCGCTTGCTCAAACGACTGAGAAAGAAATTTCACTATTCTTGAAGTGAATGCGCACTATCAGCAAATTATTTTAAGGTCGACTTGCTGCTTCGACCGAGAATAAGAACCTTTAAATGTTGCTTCGACACTGCAACTAAAATTAAGCACTCTGAAATATTCACTTCACAGCAGTACTTACAGTAAATCCTTTTACTTAATGAGTTACGCATTCAAGTCCATACGGTTTGATCAGGGAAGTAAAAAACTTGGCTTCACACATTTGTAATTAAATCACAAATAAATTACTTTGATGAACGTACTAAATTGCGTCTCTGCAATAACTAGGGCTGGGAAACTTCAAATTCCCAGCTCGACAATAATAACTAGATTCAGAATTCTGAACTGAAAACTAGCCTGGCGAAAGCTTCGAACGAGAGAATAAGAATGAATAGCAAGAATGACAGACGTCACGACATGTGACGTAAAGCAAGAATCCCATTGGCCAAGAAAAACAATAAATAATTAATCTTGGAAATAAATCAATTAAGTTACATTAAAATACTAAAACATAAATAAGAGAATTAATAGCATTACTTCAAAACTGAATTGTTTCTTTAAAAACACAAAATTATGAATAAAATATACTAAAAAATAATCAGACTGAAACTTTGGGTTGGAGATTATAACATGACTATCCAAAAAATGAAAGATGCGACAGTCAAATGTCATTTCTGATGCGAATTGATGGGAGAAAGAACAAACAGATAAGTAAACATATTTAAAATTATATTGAAGACACAACAAGAAAATAAAACAAACGAAGTCACAAGCCTGTTGCCATAGCAACACGGCGAATGACCTCGCGAAACCAGCTAATGCCTCAAATCCGGCCAGACACGAATGCTGGACGGAACAATTATTATTATTACTAAGTTTCTAATATTATAACTAAGTTTTTATTATAACTAGTAAAGAATCTGAAAGTAATTTAACAGTAAAAGAAATAATCAAACCACTTACAAACAATTCGGTTTCCGGTAATGGTAATACCATATAACAGTAAGTCATTATCTGATTTCAGTCTAGAAAAATCATGTTGACTATGAAATAATATTTAGAACAATGTTTGGGTCATTTCGAATGCATAATGAAGTCATATTATCCCGAGAATGGGTAGGTAGTGAAGAAAGAACTAATTGTAACATTTTATTCATCTATTATAAAAGAATGACTGCATAATACTGTAAGTTAATTATAACATGCAAATTATAAGGGAAGAATTAGAGTAACTAGGACTAATCATTCTTGAGTCGTTACAATAAGATGGTTGAATAAAACAGAATATTGATGATGTCGGGAAGGATTTAAATTCCGAGAGTACAATTGGAGACGCGGTTGCCATGTACAAAGCTTTACTTCAGGCGATTCCTCTCTAATTTCTGTTCCGCCAGAAAAAAGAATGCTTCCAATTATTTTGAGTATAATTAGTGATCTTAATTAGTTAAATTTAACAAAGCCTTCAAGGCAATAGGATTATTCATTACCTACTTTTTGTAAGTGGTTTATTTTTTCGCGTTTCCCTTGTCCCTTTGGAGTCTCACAAAATAATATGCACCTGTAATACAAAACATGTTTTGAACACATTGCCATTATATGAATTGGACAATCTGAGAGCTTTACCGTTTCTTTATAAAGTAATTATTCTTTTCACTTTAGGCTCCACTACTGTTCATTAAAATTAAGCTCATGCAGTTAAGTGTGAGATACATATGCATTGATCAAACTAAGGCACCATTTAAACAATTCTTTAAAATAATCTTTCGCAATAGATGCCATAGGAATATGTTTTCAGTAATAAATTATGGCTGATATGAATGATGGTTCTACTGTCTTTCTCGTAATCCGCGTATAATATTTATACCATGAATGTACAGGTAGGGGGAAAAAACGCGGACCTACTAAAATATCTAAGTTGCCGATATGAGCCACTGCGCATGCCTAGCGGCATTCACAGGATAGCAGGGAATGTATTGAAATTTGTTCTAGTGTCGACTATTGACTTATTTTCTAATGGGTTTCGAAATGGACTATTTCATACACGGATGAAACCAATATTTTTATAAGCTATAGCCTATTTTGTATTATCCATGCATTCTGTCGAATAACGCTGAAATTTCACAATACAAATATCTTTCCACATTTTCCTACACCATAATATTATTTTACTTTGTATAAATTATGAAATATCTTAACATTTATATTTTATATCGCTCTCCAGAGCTGAATATGAGAAAGAAATACTTGACAAAAAAGTAGAAGCCTTCCCATGTCAGTTATTGGAAAAAGTCAGCGATGGTCCTTGAAATGCGGAGAGCCGCTGTTTAAACAGGGAACATTTTCACTGGCCTGAAGGTTTATACAGTCTAAACACAAGGGAGGTTTTCTTCACTCCATGGACTTTCATTTTCGTCACAAGGACAAGAGGTTTCCAGAACAAGAGCGTTTCTAAATATTTAAAGGAAGAAGGGTTGATGGGATCTAGGGTTACAATTAATTAGCATTGTATTAAAGTGTTATGAAATAGGAAACTATAATGTGCATCTCGCCTTGGGAAGACGCCCCTCCTCAGTGTATTTAATGAAAGCTGCTTGTACAGCTCATTAAGAATAGAAATTTACTCTTAGGGGTAACAAGACCTTACCGCTGAGACTTCAAATAATAATCTGTTTCAGGCGACTGTTTAATTTTTGGTAACAATAGAGACCTACTTTGTTTAGTCTGAATAGTGAACTGTATTTTATTCCCCTCGGTGCAAAAGCATTCCTTTATGCCAGTGGGTCTCAAATTAGGTTTGTGAAACTTAAATTTCGGCTTAGCAGTAATAGTTTTCGTGAGAGAGTTATGCGGTGTTACTACAAAATCCTTAGTAAATCTTACTAGAGGAATAATTTGTCTATTAAGAATCTTTCTCTTTCTTTCTTTTCCTTAGTTTCATCTCTCCCTTGTAGGAACATTTAAGCGACCCAAGCCGCCCGGGCCTTACAGGGCCGCCACCTGCCGGGAGAGGGATTATCTATGGATCACATACATGCTTTTTTGACCAGACAAGGACATGGAGGGTCTCCCCGGATGAGTGATCAGCCCAATGACGGGGACACCTCCGAGACAACACGGACACATAGGACGAGACACACCATGCTCACACACACTCACTCCAAAGAAGGCGAGGATGGGATGAAGATAATAATGACGGTCAGATGATATCCGGGGACCACAAGGGCCTAAAGTTCCCGACATTTGTCTCACAGGTGAGGAAAACCCCGGAAAGAAACCCCACCTAGGTAACTTGTTCCAACCAGGATTTGAACCCGGGCCCGCTGCGTGAGAGGAGCGAGTTGATATAAGATAAGTCGATATAAGATAAGTTTATAATGATTAATGACATATTACCACGCTCAGTTAAATGTTTACAATGAGTCCGGCCGAAGATTGGGCAATAAGATACCAAGGTTAGGACCGAACATGGCTTGTAAACTAAGTTATAGTTAACTGATCTTGAGGACCGAAGTCCATGAACCGCCGGGTGGTCGTATCTGCCAATCACCTTCGGTATAATGACTTTATCGGTCACAGATCTCACTTTTTTTTTATTGGTCTCTGTTGAAGGAAACAAAGGTCTAAAGCGTCTATTCAAGGAAAGTAGTAGTATAAACATAAGGAATAAATAAATTTTGTCTCATATGTATTGCATATAGTTATTACTAAAGCTATGCATTCTTTCTACTCTCACCTTAAAATCTTGGTAATAAATAGACTGGCAGACGTAAAAGGAATCCCAAATAAATTTATAAGAAGTAGGAACTCAGGAGAATGTGTAACTTCTATAATGTTTGCATCGTAAAAAAAGATTGATTACTCTGCCTTGAGCCATAAAAGTAAATACTACATAGTACTCAGATAAAACAGATAAGATTTATAAAACTTTTTGTTTTTGTTTTTGTAAAGGATGAAGACGCGGTATTTTCGCGGAGCAGACCAACCAGAGAAAAGAATGTTGCAAAAGATCTTCGAATATACAGAGCTTTCTACCGCTGCAAACATCAATGAAGTATCTGGTATTACTTCTTCAATAACTCACTAAGATGTTAATCTATGTGTCCTCTTTACACAAATCCGCGGACGACTTATCAGGCTTCATTCAGAAGAAGCACTATTGCGTTCACCAATGTTCGAGAATAAGAAGAAGGAAAACGACTTAAAGGAGATAAGCTTAAGTTATAGAGTACTTTTACGAGCCATGGATTTCCATTCAGCTGAGGAGATTGTAGGAATGGTGTCGCAATTATGAAGCTAGAACGATGATTATTCCAAAAAATTATATTAAAAATTAAATCTAACTCTTTAAAAATATTCACATAGGCCTAAGTAGGCCTAGTTTCTGGGGCCGTAAGCATTTCTTACCATAATCAGAAAATCTCTACTGGTATTTTCAGATTTATCTAAAGAATCATGGCGACCATATAACTGCCAAGAGAAACGCGGCTGTGATAATGCCCATGAATTATTCTGAGCCTTGCTCTGCAATTCGAAATTGGAAGGATTATTTGGACTTACTTATAGCTTCAAGGACACGTGTCTCGGTAAAGGAAGGTAATTGTGTAGAAATATAATGCGAGAATATTCTGTAATAGCTTATAGTTTTTTTCCCTGTTATGCTAATGAATTTATAGCTGAGGATATAGTAGACCTACTTTGCAATAAGTTGTAAATATCCACCGTTTACCCCCAGTTTAATGATAATGCCTTTGTACATTTGCATTTACTTACATTTATTTATTTTGATAAGACAGTATACAGATACCATAACAGCTATTATGAATTTATTTTTTTAACAATATTTCAGTATTTTTGTAAAATATAGTACATAAAATATTGTTTAATAACTGTTTTTAATGTGAATTGTTTTCTAAGGTAACCTCAAATATTTTGTGGACAATCTGATTGCTATCTGCCTGATTAGTAAAATATATTTCAATTTCAAAATCAGTATGAGTTATACAATACATACACTTTGTCCATATAAAATATTCATAAAAAGCGCGATGACCTTATTACTAATTTAATTTGCATTCAAATTCGTGGTTGGACGAACATATATCTTCCAAATGCCTAATTCAATATTAATAAATATTTGCCTAATTTTTAGTTGGGCATTTCAGTCATAGAACAAACTAATAGCATATACGAGTATTAATCCATTATTCCATACTATTTTTATATGGGCCTAATCCTTGCTCTTGCCCAAAGCCATTTTCCATAATGAAACATGTTTAAAGATTGATCAGACCTCTAATTTAAATTAGCCAGTACGCACATGTAATAACGATATTTGGCATTCAGTAATTTTTAAATATAAAACTACATAACTAGATTTCTATTTTCAGGGTGGGGAATACCAAAGTTGCTAGAAAAAATGTGCGGTGAACTCAGAGAGTTCATTTTGAGCTATCTGTTAAAAGCTGTAAGAAGTGAAAATGGCGGATACCACTCTATTCTACATGGATTAGGTCGAAAGCATATTTTCATGAACAGAGTAACAATCGATGTGAAATCCATAAATCATTTGCTTTTTTCGATTTTAATTAGAATTGACCCCTAAATCTTAGTGTATTTCTTTGTTTTCTTTTTATCTGTTTTCTTTACTCTCTTTTTTCTTTCTTTTCTTTTCCTTTATTTACTTTTGTTTCTACTTTCAGCCTCTCATAAATTCGTTCTTCCTTCCTTTCTTTTTCTCTCTGATATTTTACTTATTCGTTCGTTAATTCATAATTTATACGTATTTTTTTATTGCCATTCTTTATTGTAATTCCAATTTGGTAGTGGTGGAAGATTCTCATATTATACAATCGTTTTGTTCGAAATTCATATTTCCTTTTAAATACCGGAATTATTTGTTAAGTGGTTTGAAAATGTAGATTGTTTTATCTCTCTTTTTGTGAATAATTAAATCGCTTAGTGTTTTATTAAATTGCTGTAGGATTGTAATTTTATAAGCTGGCAATCTATAAATAATATATATTTTTTCTACTTTGTAGTGTGAAAATTGAATAGAAATATTGAAAAAGAAATAATATAGCAAAACAGTAAAACAAAATCTAAAATCACCTCAATTTTATGGTACTACGATACTAACATTGAATAAGGAATTCACTAGCAGAATATGGAATAAAATATTGTAAAGATAAGCAAGAATAAAGAATGTTAACATTCTTTTTTGTACAAACTTCTTTTTATGATAAATCTATTGCAAAGCTCCATGGAAAGAGTCCTTTTTGTCGAAGAGGTTATATAGCGCTAGCCAGGATGCTGCTTTCTCACCACTTTGTATGATGGAAAGCAGCAAGTTCCATTATGTTAATTAGTGTAGTTTAAACATGGTGTTTTGCCTGCAAGCTAACATATGGTTACATTCATACGCAAGTGAAATGAAGTGTCTTGTGTAATGTTACAATAAATGTTTATCGACACTGGTTAGTTGAGAGATAATTTCCCAGAGGGCACGATGGAAAGGAAGCGCATGGAACATAATTCAGGGTAAACCAGAGAATACAGAGTAGGGGGGCGAATAGGCTATTTCCAGCGTGCAAGCGATCTTAGGACGCTGGTATAATACACTGGAAACAATGGACTTGTTTGAGCAGTGGCGGACGCAGAATTTTTTTTCGGGGGGGGATTTGAATACTAAAAAAAATAATTAACTTACATATTATACAATTAGTTTATAAAACTGGCCACTTAGAGTGCATATATAGCCTTTTTTCAAATTTCGGGGGGGGATCTATCCCCCCAATCCCCCCCTCTGCGTCCGCCACTGTGTTTGAGTATATTCCTTTGCGGTTTAACCCATAAAGTGCGATTGATTTACTGGGTGTAATTTCGTTAACGACCTTTCAGTCTTTTTCTCTTGTTCTTTCAACAATGATGCAGTAAAACGAAAACATAAAATTGGAACGAGTAATAACTTATAACATTTTAGCGACTTTAAAAATAGTTTGCCTCTGCGACTTTCTCTTGAATTTGTCAAATGAGAAGCAAGAGTCATTATTAAAAGGAACGGAATGGAATGTAGAAGCTTATTCTGCACTTCTACGACTCATTTTTCTTCCATTTCTGTTGCGTTTGAGGTGTATGCTTCCACACAGGTAAGTCTCTACTGTACAGTGCATTACAAGGTCCTTTTTTCCTAGAACCCTTTTCTCACACCACTTCACTCACACACTATGGTTGTAAAAATACAGTTTTAAATCTTTTTTATTTGTGACAAGGTTTCTAAAGAGTATAATTTTTTATAAATTCGACATAATGTAGAACGTACAGGTAGGGGAGAAAAAAGCGGACCTACTAAAATATATAAGTTGCTGATATGAGCCACTGGGCTTGCCTAGTGGGTTCTAGGCGTGCGCAGTGGCTCATATCGGCAACTTAGATATTTTAGTAGGTCCGCTTTTTTTTCCTACCTGTACATAAGAATTCACTTTTAAGTTAATACACGTAGATGATAATTCTGCTTCATATGCCTTTTTTCAGTGGATTACAGTTAACATTCTAAAACTCTCAAAACGATAGATGTCTTTTATTTTCTGAAGAAAAAAAATGAGGTGAGAGACTTTTTCTCAAAAATGTTTTTAAGTATTTATAAAAAATATTTTTATTTTTACAGTGAAAATGTAACGTTTTATTTAAACTATCTCACAAGAAGACACAGTGGCAAACTTAAAAGATGGGATAATACACCGTGTCCGGATAGACCTGACGAAAAAGAAATAATTATATATCAGAAACTATTACAGTTACTACCTCAGTATTTTCACAGTTAGAAAGACAAAAGTTTTGTTTTGTAGCATCCCGTAATGCGCATGAGCATGCACATTGTTGTTGCACGAGGAGAAACGAAAAAAAGCTTGTTCTGCGCAGCGTGTGTAGTCAGTCTTATTCTGAGAACTGGGAATGCAAGTTGTGCGTAGGCTACAACGTCGTTTCCAAACAGACAATGGCCGAAATCCTCCCCCCCGAAACAACATCCTTCACTGGCACAAGCAATTTCTGGAGATAGCTAATGTTGAGTCACAGCGGGGAAAGGCAAAGAAATCGCGCATAAACGACAATGGCATTGAACGTGTACTGGCTGCTTTTGTAAGAAGCCCGAGGAAATCCATTTGTGAGGCGGCAAGACAACTGCAAATGCCAAAATCCACAGTCCATGGGAGAGAAGGGCCTACACCATGGCCACCAAGGTCACCTGACATGACCCCACTGGATTTCTTTCTCTGGGATTTTGTGAAAGACAAAATGTATCGCACGCCTGTGACCGATAATGCAGATTTGCGTGGCCGAATCTACGATGCAATAGCACTAGTCACACCGGAGATGCTTTCGCGTGTGTGGCACGAAATTGAGCATCGGGCCATAAATGATGCTCACATAGAGGCTTATTAAAACTCATCGTGTTTCTCTTTGTAACCGTGAAAACATCACGTCAATAAATGCAATAGTTTCAGATATATAATTATTTCTTTTTCGTCAGGTCTTTCCCGGACACCCTGTATTAAGGTTTCCCTTGGTTGCATTGATATGTTTGTTTTCTGAAAACGTGTCTCTAATATTGCAAAGAATTTAAACTCCCACATTTCCTTCGCGATCAATGAGAAGTTTCTACTGCACCATCAACATTATTCTATCACCTGCTTCAAATATGGCTTTGGATAATTCCTCCACGAATCTAGGGCTTTAGTCAATTCCGTACTCGTTGACTCTAAACGAATGACGAATTCTAAATTTATTTGAAATTACTGTCAGTAAACTTCAAATTTCCTAATAGCTCTTCGCAGTCGGGGAAGTCTTAGCCTTACAGAACTGTACTGAACAGTTGCACGTTTCCTACCGTTTGCCAACAATCCGCCTTGCTGTCTGCTTGGGAGGTATAACTCGATCGGTAAGACCTGAGCCAAACACGCGCAGATAGCTTATCGTCCGCCGGTAGCAATGGAGTAAGGACAGAAGAGAATGCATATAGGCCTACTGTACTGTTCGTCCCAAACTATGCGGTTCATATTAGCCCGTAACTATTGAAAACAAAAATAAAGTGAAGTATTTTTTTTAGTTAATAAATATTATTTAAGTAATGGTATGTAACTCACAGAATATCGCTGTTGGGTCTTGACTATTGAATGCTGTGAGGCTAATTATGATGTTTGTTTGTTACATGTTTGTAAGTTTCGTTGTTATTTTACATCTCTGGTCTTATGACTCACTGTAAATCAGTGCTGTGGGGAAAAAATGGTATTCACCAAAAAATCAATCGAGACTCTAGATGGCCTTGTACTTCCAACGGCAACGGGTCACATTTCCTGTCTATGTTTGAGATTTTCGACAAATCTGCGATAAAATTGTCCACTATTAGTTTTTAAAATTTTAGGGTTCTATACAAACCCTATACAAACCCAAGACTTAGATCCAACAATTATTCCAAATTTTTCTTTATTACATTATATTTTGTTTTTCTCTTTATTATTTTAATTTCAAATGTATACATAACGTTTTGCCGGTACGCTCATGGCGTGATCAGCTTTAGGCGGTAGGGCGCCCCGACCCTTATCGGCCCAACTACAGCTTTGCTGCAAATAAAACCAAACAGTAGACGGCGTACTGTTTTTCTCTAGATGGTGGATAATCTCCACCTAACCATCACATTTCGTGTGATGGTGAAATACCAAGCATTCTTTTAGTGCTAAGGCGTTAATAAAATTGCTTGCTCTTATAATAGGCATACATCTTTGCTCCGATACAATGAAGTAGGCTCCTATCTACCACGCAGGCCTAATCTATGAGCCGTTACGGGATTCATCATATTTTACCATAGACGCCTAATTGGAGGGAGGTGCTTTCTACTTTAAGTTCTTATCGTATGAAGCCTATGTATAACTACTAAAAATCCAATTCTTGCCCTCCAAAAAATATTTTCAAGTCGGCGCCTCCGTGTTTTAGCCTAGGGTATGTTATGCAGCCTTGTTCTTATTTTTAATTTCCATTGTACTATATATTGTTATAACCTGGTAGTTACCATATTTTACAGACTGTAAGACGATTTTTTTCTGTAATATACACTTTAATTTTCGAAACATTAAAAAAATATAGTTAAACATTTATATTGCGTTTGATGCAGAGTCAATAGAGATGCTATTGCAGGCGAATCACAATGTTTTACTTGTATACCTGTTGGTAATTAGTTTATTTTCGCCCATACCTCCCCAGTTGCCCGGTAGATATTATACCAGTCCCTAAGAATAAAGGATGAGTGGGTGGAGGACATAACCCTTAGGATACGAGGGACCGGTGGATGCAAACTGTTTCTAAATTTAAACTGAAGGATGAGTCAACAAATTTATTCCGATATATTAGTGAAAGAGCTACTTTACGTTCTCAGGATGAGTTTATGAGATCGTAAACGATAAAGCATATTAAACCTACATATGCTGCGGTTTGCATGAGTAGTGAAAAGTAGAGGCTTTATGAACGACGGGCGATGTGCAGGATAATAGAATATCACATGGATGCATAAGATAGCTTTTCCAAATCTCATTTCATGGTATGTCAATTCCGTTGTGCTACAAACCTATAATATTTATGTTGTCTTATGACTAGGGACCGTATTTTTTAAAAAATAAAACGGCTGATTTCGGTGTTAACATCCTTCTATTTCGTGGTTATTTCGCGAAATAAAATATTTTATACGATTACCCTTATGGGGATGGTACGGCACTCTGCACGGTGTGTTCTTTTTAGAACCACGAAAAATGACCATATTTGATTTATAATGTTCTTTAAACCCTATAGAATTTATATTTTAACTCAGTTTGTTAATAAAACAATATGCGAAATGACAGAAAATTCGTGAAGAATTGGGCAGTGATGTGACCTAAAATGGTGTAATTTATGCGCACAGAAGTGGATAAATTACGAAATACGATGAATCTACACTCTTTGCCGCGATCTAACATTGGCATCCCAAACGCAGCAAAGAGATAGCAGGAAAGAAGTGTATCGTGATCAGTGAATTGCGTACATTCATCAGTCTTTGCTGTAATCGAACACAATTATCGATGACTTCTCGGCAGCCATAGAAATAGCAGAAAAGGAAGCGTGCTATATGAAGTGAAAGAAAAATGACGCTAAAACGAAATATGACGATTATGAATATAATTTTTGTACAGATTACTCGATTTACGTATGGAATGGGTGTATTTCGCGTGCATTACACGCTTATTTAGACATTTTGCACAATCGCTGTTACCAAAAAATACGGTCCCTGCTTTTGACTGAGTGCCACTACAGAATGTGGAAATGAAGAAGCTACGTTACCATTTCAGAATAGAAATTTTATTAGGCAATGAGAAAGTGGTGGTTATGTTCTCGTTTGTTTAATGCTTGTGGGTTTGTACTCGAAGTTCTTATTTAAATGATATTGGCCTAATTCGATTGTTTCAGTCTTCCAGCCTTTCAAAACATTCATTTCTATGTAAACACCAATTTCGTTTATGGTCAAATGCTTGGTTATTTATCGAACAGCAGTTTTCTTTAGTTCGTTACCAAAAGGCTATCGTGAAAAAAGAGTTACCCCTGCCGTCACAGTTTTATACGGGAAATGATGAAGATCGAGTACAAAGCCGATTCGTTATACGTAGTGGTCTTCAACCTTTTTTTTTTTTTTAACTAAAAGATCTTTTCTTTCTGGTGAAAGCCTAGCGGGCCGCATTGATTTATTGGCATTTAATAATATGATACTTACGTAAAACAAAATATATCAATTATATTACAATATCTGTAGGGATTATTTGACATTAAGCATGTGTGTGTTTTATATTTTGTCTTCCACTTTGCAATGTTAATATATAACACAAAACATGGTAACGATCTTGAATTTAATGTGAGATCCGACACTTTTTCTTTGTCACTATATTGTCAATATTAGCATTATATTTAAAATTAGTATTTGTATCCGCGCCGCCAAAAATTAAGCCACGCAAGCGGCCTCCAGGCTGTGGGTTGAAGATCACTGAGTTATATATAAATTTTGCTTGACATATAGGGTAATGACTCATCGTGCCATAACTCAATAATACTTATAAAAACATTTTAAACCTGAGAGATTGGTAAAAGGTTCTTTTTTGCTAACATAATATAATTCTCTGCATTGAAATCTGGTGAGTGGGCCTACATGTGGAATTTGTGAATAAAACAGACTCAGACCAACTTTAATCAAAGCTATCACATGTTCCATGCAATGATTTATCCCAGTACTTGCTCCATGACCTATCATCTCCACTGAATCCTGATAGTCATTGAAATTTAAATTAAAACAACAAAAATAATAAAATGTGTGAAACCTTGCACCATTTTTCGACTATGGGTCTCTAAAACAGGAGGATTGTTACAGCGGAGATAGAATGTCGTGAGTGTGTATGGTCCTCATAAATTCAAGAGCATTCCCGAATGACACTACCGCTGTGCTATGCCTCTTAATATAATATAAAATACGCGGAAAGTGTGCATGACTCTCAACAAGGGTACAGTTATTGTACTAAAAATGCTGTTGTGCTTTTTACTATGTTTATGAACACTGGAGCTGACGTCTAATTTACGATGTTGCAGGTTGCAGGTCCCATTCTCTCTCTCTCTCCCTCTCCCTCCCTCTCTCGCTCTCTTGTATGGGAGAGCCATAAAGTGTTGGATTCATACCAGCCAATAATTTAATCCTATACAGCTCATCGCTTACAATTCACATGGTGCACGTACAACCTGCCCATAATTATAAGATACAAAAATATTTCAGTAATATAATACACGAATTCTTGTATTCCCAGAATAGGCGTGTAGTTTAAGTTGTGTACCAACCAAAACAACCTCAAATTACGATGGTAGAATTTATTAGTTAATTTTAACGTTTAGTGCCATGCGCATATAAAAAAGAAAACAACCTTTTTTGTGCTTTTAACTCTTTGAAGTGAGGAGTGAGAAATAAACTTCAGACCTTCTAAGTCACTTTCATAAAATATCAGAGTAATAAAAAACCTTACGTGCTATGATTTACACATTCAGCAGAATTATAGACTCTATTCTCTTCCGTGTTGTCAGCATTTTCAATAAATTGTACATTTTAGCTAAGCCTGCAGGTTCTTGATTCAGTATTACTTTTTTTCGACCATACTATAACGCGCTTAATACATAAGATGTAACTGTATCATAATGATATAGATTTCGAAAGAGAATTTCATTATAATATAGCCGTGGTATCGATTATATCATCGAACACGGAACGATATTAAAACCTTGAGAGCAGCAAATGAAACTGCGAAATAAACAGCCCGCATTTAAAATAAAATCAGTTCTATTCGTGTTAATTTTGATATTAACTTATACTAAATTGAGTTGATTCTTCTTGTAAAAATCCGACCATTTCAAGAAAACGGTCAAGAACAAGCTTCGACTTGACATCTGTCCCAGATGCACCTGAGGCTCCTTAGCTGATTGCAGCGGTAAGCCGATGTATTTATGAATGTAAAATCTCAAAACTTAAACATTAATTATGGATGCAACTTGCCTATAAAGGTAATTAAGCTAATTATCTCTTAATAAATGTCATTATAGGCTCATTGCATAAAGATTATGTTCTAAAGTAGTCATGCTCAAGCTAAGCCCATGGGATATAACAGGAGCTGCTCGCTGCCTTCTCTGATTGTCTCCTTTTCTCCCGGCCTCATTTTTCAGATAGGTAGCCTAATTACCCAATTAAACTGTTTTTTTTTTTAAATTCATGTAGGCCGGTTTCTCTGAGGTCCAATTCAACTCATTAACTTACTATCAATATATCTTATATAATTTTATCTTCATTATTGTTTTCAGTATTGCCATCAATTAAAGTTTTCGTGTAAAAGTAATCTGTTATCAGATACTGTATTGATATATTTTATCGATTGTTGGCAAAGGAATACCTGAAGACACACGCATCCTTTTACTGCAAGACTTGTTAAATATATATATATAAAGAAAACTATACCACTCCTTTTTAAGGAGAACGCATATTTTAGCAAAAATAATCTAAAATTATTGCTAATTGAAGCTTCAGTTCTAGGAGCTACTTGGATAACATTTCCCCCTGCTATCAGCCTATTGAAATAGGCTTGTATTGAATTTTACACAACCTATTTATTAAATTATATACGCAATTGAAATTTTATACGCAATATAACCTAAGCAGAATATAGCCGAAACATTGTAAGGTATCTACTTTTCAAAACATGAAAGCTTCAGTTCTAGGAGCTGCTCGGATAACATTTCCCCCTGCTATCAGCTTATAGATTAGGCTTGTATTGAACTGTACATAACCTATTTATTTTAGGCCTATTGAAATTTGTACGCATTATAACCTAAGCAGAATAAAGCAGAAACATTTATAATATTTAGTTGTTTACTGAAACGTAATAAATTGGTTGTAAATGAATGGCAAATTTCTTGGGTATCTTTATTTTATACGAAGTATATAAGATGGTCATATCTATTACATAATTATAATAATATGCCATGTTTTCAACCTAGATTTACAAATGGCCATCGGATCCACAACAGAAGAATGTGTACTCTCTAAATACATTAACACTGGGATTAGAGAGCAATGAGCGATCTCATTAGGAAGGGGCTCGTTGTGAAACCATTCCGTACAGTCAGCCCGAGCCTCAGGCGGTGGAGTGAGACGAAGCTTTCATGTTTTGGAAATAACTGTAGCAAGCTTTTAAAGTTTGTTAAAATAACTTTCCAGATGTCAGACCTGTATACTTGATGCTGACCTTTTCTTCACCTATATTATTCCATAGCGTTTCAATCGCGACACAATCTGTCCCTGACACAATCCCTCTGGTGGCACTATGGTCCTGAGGTCCACTCATTACTAATCAATATAACCAATCCAATCCTCGGGCTAAGGACAGCCATTGTGTAGGCTAACAACCTTACCGCCTACATGTGCCAATTGTCTAAATCTGTAAGACCAATAGGAAATATAAGGATCGCTTTAACGAAGGCATTATTTTTGGAAGGCATCGGTATTGCAATAGTAGACTTATGTTAAATGGACTTTTTCCCCCCAACAGAGATTTCCCATTCTATTCGTATTTCATGTTTGTGGCGACGCTATGCATCAACTGTTGACTCTTATACGTTGTTAGCCGAGATCCTTACTTCCGAATTCACAAGTTCTTGGAAAGGAGAGTTCATGGATTTCTTTGTCATCATGTCGAGTTGCCAATTTTTCACACATCTCCCTTTCTTCCTTTCTCATATCCTCCTCAACCTTCCCCATATTCGGTCAATGATATATTAGAAATGGTGTAATATATGAGGTGGGGATCCGCTTCTTATGTTTGTAGACCCTCTACGCCAGGCTTCCTTATTGGCTTTTCTAACAAAAGAGACGCATATGAAGGAGAATCGCAGCCGGTGGGCTGTAATATTAATAAATTGGAATGTTGGAGAGTGATGGAATTTATTTGTGTTTCAGGTGATAGATGCGGAGTACCACAGTAGTCCCGCCATCCCCTCAATTGCCGTGATAGTGGTGTGTTCCGTTCTGCTACTCGTCATGGTTCTCATCGCTTCGGTCCTAGTCTGGAAGTAAGTACATTCACTATCATTTCTTTGCATGGGAGTTTGTGACTTCCCCCATATAGGCTTACAGGTATGTAAGTCACAAAATGACGGAGCTTATTCGATACCTAATTTCAAAGGATATCTTAGGTGTTTTATTAGGCCTATAACATTTATTTACTCATAGTCTGCGTTTGCTAGAGCTCAACTTAAAACATTACCAGGTATTTACGCCAAAAAAGTTAAACTTTCCATGAAATATATCGTATCTACTCGCTTAATTCACACACTATTTTTTGCTAATTTTGTAACCTAAAATAGGATGAACGATTTAAACCATTACAAAAATTGCTTAAATTAGAGTTATTTGAATAAATACAACATGCGATATCTTACAATTGCAATTACCCTATTGATCTTTCTCAGAACTATGGTCTTGATCAGGTTCATTCCGTGTATTTAATCATTTTTAATTTGCAACTTGCAGTATGACTTAAATATTTGTTGGATATTACGGTAACTTTATTGCACTTAATATCATTGAAACTGGACCTCTTAATCTCAATGACTGCATACGAACTACCTACTACTACATATACTACCTGTATATGCACAATTGTTATCTTACTCCTGGCAGATAGAAGGGCTTAGATATCTACCGTTATACAGTTCCTGTGGTATTTTGGGAAAAATTCTAAAGCTACTTCGATTGTCACAATTCACAATGAAAGCAAGGCTTTTCATTGACACATAATGGTATTCAGTAGTTCGTGGAAGAGTTTTCACACAAGAGTAAATGTATGAAATATTCCAGAATATATAGAAATTAAAAATCTTTTTAATCACACGATGAAGTGAATTATGGGGACTATTCTACTCATACACCGCGTGTTTCATATTGACCAATAACGTTTAGCGATTCCTCGGATATAGACCAATCACGGCTGTTTATCTTACAATATTCTTGTAGGAGTCGCGAGGATGGTGTTTTATCGGGATAAAATCGTCTACTCGTTACTGCACACGCAAGTATCAGTGTGCAGTGATTAATAGTCAGGTGCTGCCACTAAGCGGCATGAAAACAGATTATTTTATGCAACATATCTTGTTTGAAAATTGAAATAATAGAAATGTACATTGATTAAAAACACAATTTCGATTCGGTACAAGCCAGTTCGTGTGCTTTTAATCTGTTCTTCTGTCAGCTTACCTGAATGAAGTTAACTGTGTGTTATATGCACCATTGGTAGCACTGGTTAGAACATGGTAACTCGAATCGATTCATTGATGGTTGATTCATAGTATGCCGTGATCTCACAACTGTTAGTTTTGTTTTTATACAACAAAGCACGAAAGTAATTATTATTTGTATAATCCGTTACATTTTATTCATGGAATAATCTTAATAAATCCAACTCGAGTTGAGGAGTCGCGAATCTGTCGATAAACTCGTCAACTCGTCAAATCTCGTGGGATTACCAATGAATATATATTTTAAGAATAAATATGACGATTTTAGAACGGCTCACCAAGTAAGTAATCTTCGGTCTTCTCTACTGTAGCAGACCTTTGTCCTGAAGGAACACTTAAACTAATTAATTTGTCAGTTGATGTGTTTTAACATCTGTGGGAGGAGCGCAGCAAGATTTCGTGGGACTATCGCAAAGGACCTGGGGCGTTAGTGGGATTAGCTCGCATTACGGTTATCATTAAGTACCTTCCCTCGCACTTCTCATTCCAGACTGGGGATTGGACAACATGCAGATTAATACAAGAAGGCAGTTTTGAAGATTCTTTTATCAGCAGCTTCGACAATATTTTTCTCTCAGAAACTTCTTCATCAATTAGAATTTCATTCACTTACAGCTTCGTCAACTTTTCAGAAAGATCTTCTATCAAACATTGCAGAGCACAACAGTGAATTGACGCATTACGGTAGCTTGACTGCACTTTATATCGTTGTACTTGAACATCTTAATCTCAATGACTGCACACGAACTACCTAGTTGGTAACAGTAATTAATAGTAAATACAAATAAATAGTAAATAGAATTGAGTCAATAGTCAGTCTGTAAATAGTCATTCTTATACGCCTGTCGGTTTCAGTATATCGTTTCCTTCTCTTGTGAACTGGAATGCCGAAGTCTTTATAATTTTGGCGCTCAATTCCTCTGCTTCTTCCATTAGTTTCTGAACGAGAAAATAAACATTTAGTTTACGTATTCCCACCATCTTATGTAACGTGTTATTCCAACCTTCAATAGGATTATTTGTCCTGTAATAGAGGGTATAGATTGAGTATTACTCAATCACACCACTAAGGAAATGAAACTCATCAATATTTGTCCTCTGTCTTTGCATATAAACATTCCACATGATTTTCAGCACACATATATTGTCCAGGCAGTTGAAATAGTTAAGAAACTGAGCCAGCTTTTCATTCTGGGATATGTGATATCAAGGTTCTAGTTGTGCACATATGGCACATTTTCCTAATATCTGATGTCCGTCCAGTAAGAAACAAGTTTTTTATTTGGTGCTGCTAATAAATTTCATTTTTCACTTACATACAAGAAAAAAACATTTGAATATGCGCTTCACCCATGATCCCTTTTTTCAGTGCTCTCGTCCCACGACACGATTTTAACACTAGTAAATCCTTGCGAAAATTTCGCACTTTGTCCTTGTTGACAGGTGCCCAAGAAAACTGAAAATTTAGCTAATCATATAGGCCAGACATGGGCAAACCCCTATCCATTGACACGCAACCCGCAAACTTTTGTCACCTTACACATAGTTCGAAAAGAACGGATAGATGGAGACACAAACAGACAATAAGTGCAGTGGCGGTTGCTCATTCTTAGGGAAACACTAATTTCACTTTAAAATGTACACTACAAGAAACAAATAATACAAACGATCTTGTATTTTTAATTATTCTTTTACGTGTGCAATTATTTCATTATACAAAGGCTTAGAATGTGTCATAACGCCTTTCCAATCGGAACTGTGTCGCCACCAGTCACTGCTTGCAAAGAGATTGTGACTCATGCATGGGAATAATCCACCACGTACATCGAATGTCCGCAATGCCATCTTGTGTGTTATGCGGGAAGGTCAAGAACCACAAGTGGTTCGCGAACCAGTAAATGCCCATGTATGATATAGGCGTACACTTACACAATAGTAGGCCTATACAGTAACATAGCCATCGCTTTAAAATATATGCAGATATCACTGAATGCACTGGCAGTTCATGATGTCTGCGTATTATGCACTGCCATGGTTTTAGCATTTGATCGACTGTAGAAAGGTAGAGAAGTTGACTTCGGAAGGTAGACATGCGTTGGAATGTTTATCGAACAACCTCGCTGTATTGGGCTATGGGTCCATCTTGTTGGACCTACACTGTTTCGCTATATGGAGAGGCTCTAATGTAACTCTCCTTGGGTTTTCTGATGCCAAAAATTGACAGTTTTGTTAATTCAGATAACCGTTACCGGTACATCAGATAACCGTTACCGGTACATCAGATAACCGTTACCGGTACATCAGATAACCGTTACCGGTACATCAGATAACCGTCCACTTGTAACTGAGTTATAATCAAATTAACCCTTCTAGAGGTGAATTTATTCACTGTTAATAATGCAGCCATCAAGTGAAATCATCATGGAACTCTTTTAAGTTTTAAATCGACGAGAAAATTTCAGTGGAATAGCTAGATTTATTAATGATAAATAAAGATTAAGAATGAAAACTCACACATTTTAAATAAAGCAGTACTTTACTAATCTTACAGCTCTGATTTTATACAGTTTTTGAGAGGACGCATTTATACGTCAGTCTAGTAAAAGGTTAACTATTACGCACATAAACGTTCTTTATACACCATGAATTATCATCGATCGATCAGAACTGGATATACTACAGAATGTGATGCTGTTAACAAAAGAAGAGGATCTAAGAGGTTTCGTTTATCCGCACTCCGCCATTCTTTTTGCGCCACTCTGTATACAAAAATCGTTAATTAAATAAAATCATAAAACGCAGTCTCGCGAAGTTAACTTCGTTCAAATATTGATCCTACAGGGACCCCTTTCTTTCCCTATTTCGAAACATGTATACATCTGCATATTGTGCCATTATTCGATACTAACCCCATGCAAGCGAGGGTTTTAATCAAAATTACTCTAACAATGCGTACGACAAGTTACCTTGTTTATTATTTAAAACCCGTTGTTTTTTCCTCATACTCCGATTTCATCACATACAATACCTGACAAAACTGAAAGGATTGAATTTATTAGCGTGCAGGCTAGTCCTTTACGGCAATGAGATGCGAGGGAAAGTCTTCCTGATTAGCTACGGTGAAATGACTTCCCCGATCAACTGCACTGAGTAAACCAACCACTGGCCTTGTTATGTATTTTAACGCATACAATAGAACAAAAAAAAAAATCACCCACTCAGACTAAAGTCCTTAGTGTATAGAAGCTAAATATAACAGATCGTAATCCAATTTCCAACCCCCGCTAACTGTGGCAAGGGTAGTTTTCTAGAGAAAGATCACAATGAGGCAATGGAATGAATGGTATGCATTTACGTGCCTCGTGTTTGATGTACAAGGGGTAAAATACCCACCCCACGTACACATTGTAGCTAAACGTGCCCAGTCCAATATGTAGTTAAAAAAAAAACAGAATATGAGTCACACAAACAGTGAGAGAGAGAAAGGGCTAGAAAAACATGTGCCATTACCAGTCTTCCCTAAAAACCGTTTTCCACCCTTGTCCTCTATATTGCAGAATGGAATTCCATAGTATTTCCCACCCTCCGGGCATCCCACTCAAACGAGCAAATAATCGTTTCATTATTGTAAATCGTTGGAATTAATTCTGAATCGCCTCGGATAAAGGCTGTAGGTTACCGTAGAAACGAAACTGGCAAATCCGGGGGTCGGGGAGCTTTTTAGGTTTAAAAGTACTATTGTATTTTTCATGTTTCAAAGCAACCAATGGTCAAGTTCTGATATTAGCATTGTTTCTCTTTAAACTCAAAATGTAATTAAAACGAATCCGATAATACAATAACATCTCGGTTATAGACGTACAGTATGTGTATAATTTCGATTCTTTCCATTAGTGGATAATTCTCGTATTCTCTAATGTGCTTTTTAACTTACCCTATAAATATCAAGGATTTAACAAAATAATTAAATAGTGTTTTCTTGGTAATATCCAGAAATATATACACTAGAGAACTGCATGTTATTTACAGTTAAAATTATTTTATGATTTTCCCTGCAGGATGTACTTTTTCTGTGCGACCTACAGCTTATTTCACGCGAACATTTACCGAGGAGATAAAATAATATCTAACGATCTATCTTGAGGGTTTCTTCAAGGCAGAGGCTTTCCTCCAGCCAAACAATACAAATTATATTTAATTAAACAAAGTTTTGACATTTTTCAACATAATCGATTACTCTCTTCTGAGCTTGTCATCTTTTTCTTTTATAATCTGTCTCCATTTTTCTCTGTCCTGTGTGTCTTCTTCCACTGCACCAAAACTCTTTCCATTGATATCTGTACATTGTTGATCCAGGTGGTTGAAGGACGATAAAATAATATAAAAGTTTTAAAATATTAATATTGACAATGCTGAGTTACCGCATTTTACATTCAAATACAAGTCAATATGGCTGTATTTTATCAACATTGGAAGAAGATAAAACAAAATATTAAAAAGTCAGGCAGATTAGCAGACCCTAAGACATAGGCCTACTTAGATTGACAGCAATACTGTCTGTACAACCGGCATAAATGTTGAGCTGCTCTGGATATTATGAAAAAGATTCAGCAGAAAATGAGGTCAGTGTATGCATAATATCTTGTATAATGTACAAGCTGTATTTAAACGTATTTCCAATCCTGGCTAGTAATCTAATATCGTAAATAAGTTATCGTTTGTGCACACTCCTTCACTATGTATGATGTTATTACATTGAAATAACATTAACGGAAGGCTCGCCCACACGTTTGTGCCATTCCTGTTCCCGTTTTTGTAGAAGTAATGTAATAATGCCGTCTCCATAATCAAGTTACTTCATTCTAGCAGGAAATAAAAACACTTTGTCAATTTTTTTCAATTCGGAATCTGGTATGGATTATAAAGAGTTCAAAAGGTTCCTGAGAGAAATTGAAATGGCTTAATAGGATAATAACTTGTTCACATCCATTCGTAACAAGCCAACATTTTTAAAATAGCGGGCGCTAATAAATGTGTGTAATCCATCGAAGAATATTTTTGTATTATTGGCTTAGGCTAATGCGTTTCTCACAGAACATAACTCTTCTCGAATATCCCATTTATTATCCTGTCATGCTAAAACTCAGATCAGGAATCATGTCATCAGCCATAGGAACGTCGAATGGCTCCAAAGTGATTTAGAGATTCTAACTAAGGAATTTTTTTCCCCTATAGTGTTTGATAGGTTACAGGCTAAACATATTTCTCCAAATTTCATTTTATTACATTTTCTAATAGGCCATAGAAAGATTGGAAGTACGAAATTATTACAGAACGAATCAATGTTTGCTGCCGATGTCAGTTGTCAACAGAAACAGTGAAAAACATTTTATTTGGCTATCCATTATTTGAAAGGAGACGGTTTAATTTTGAACTGCGTGTATCTGAGTATGAAAAAAATCCAACTCATGTTTCTATTTATTCAACAAAGTCTGTTGTTTCAAAGAATTTATCAGATTCATAACTTACGTCCACGACTAACTATAATTGAGTATTCAATTATGTGTGAAATTACATAATTAGTTTGTATATTACAACCCTAACATGCCTTTGTGGCGAAATATGGTTTTCATCCATAGAGCTATTTAAACTTAAAATCCGTCGAATTTTAATGACTGCTTCAGTTTGGTGAAATTCCTAGAAAATTTTTGTGTAGGCCTGTAACTTATAATATACAACCAATCAATTTGTATGTTTAAAACTCTTTTCATCTAGTCCGTTACTTAAGGGATTAGTTTGGTGAGAAATGGAGTAAAATTGTTAATAAATTTAAAAAATGTAATGCAGATTAGGAACCTCATGAGATCTGCTCTTCATGGAATATAATATTGTTGGTATTGAGAAAATTTAAAGGTTCTTGTCCACGATTTAAAAAATATGATGTGTAGTTAAGTACTTTGATAGGCTTACTAGGCTTACTTATTTTGAAAACTTTTCACTTTGTAATGAAACTCCGCGCTTCCGAGCTTTTCGCTGCTACTGACGTATAAACGCGTCACCTAAAAGATTGTATAAAACAGAAATTTATTAATGATAAAGTATTGTTTTAAATAAAATTTGATGTTTATTTATCACACGTTATATTTATCATTAATAAAATCAAGCTGTACCGTTGAAATTTTCCTCGTCGATTTAAAACTTAAAGCTCGCTAATAATTCCACTTGATGCTGCCATATTAACAGTGTATAAATTCAGTTCTGGAAGGATTTATAGTTATTGTAAGCCTAAAAAAAGAATCGCTTTAGGCAGGCCTACAGGCTGAGGTAGATTACAAAGTGATTTTGGTTTAATTTATTGTCGCTGCGCAGCACTCTTCTTCTTTAGCCTTGGCATGACAAATCCGCAATAATAACTCCAAAAAAGAGGAAAGAGCACTTTTTCAAACATTCAAATCTCGCCTTATATGAGAACCATCAAGAAACTAGTTATTGATTTGTAGAGTACTCATCAAGTGCTTTTCAATGATACCCCACAAGACGTGGTTTCAAAAATTTCGAATTTCCATCCCTCCACCGTCCAGCCCCACCCGTACCCACAAAACTCCCGAATCGTTGGTGAACTCCATAAGGAGTATTCTAATTTATTCAAACAAAGTTTCCCTCTATACTTCATAGGGGCCGAGATATAAAGTTTTCAAAATTTCAACCCCCTCCCCGACCTCCCCCCTTGGGCCAATTTTGCTCATTAACGAACTTGTCCGAACTATTGGGCCTAGAAATAACATAATAAAATTTGGTTCAAATATCTTCAAAATTACGGCCGCTAGCATGTAAAGATATATATATATATATATCACAATTTTTTTTTTTTTTTTTTTTTGAACGGGCGTTGGTTTCGTACTTAGGGAGGCATGAAATGTAAAGGTATGAAAGATTTTTTCGAAAGTCATGACATGGTATCGATTGCAGTAGGTAGATTTGTCTTCAGTGATCGAATTGGCAATAAAAGATCATATACCAAATTGACTATAATTAATATAATTTCCAATTTACGTTAAGCTGTGCAATAGTTTATCGGATTTACTGCATGCCCCTAGTTCAGGCTGCTTCGCGTGTAAGAACTGACTTCTCGCAAATACGCAGTTTAACCTGAAAACATGATCCTTAATTAGGCCCATGTGTACATAACAGGCTGTACACAGTTTCTGTTGAACGTTGGGGAAAATGTTATTTCTACAAGAATGAAGAAATCCTGTTACATCCATCTCATCCCTCCTGCTTTCTCTCTCATTCTGTCTGTCCCAGTTAAATCTAGTCTCTCTCTCTCCCCCCCCCCTCTCTCCCTCTCTCACTATTCTTTGTTTTTCTGTCGCTTGCTGTTATACAGTATGTATGTATGAGAAGAGAATACTGTATGTATATGTGCTTCTATGTGTAAGAGAGAGCGAGAGAGAATTCTAGACTTAAGTTAGCACTTAGTTGCAATTAAGATCTCGTGTGTTAGTAGGAAACTATTCTCATGTTCGTCTTGAAACACTGCTGTCAGCAGACAAACGGCGCTGCACCGTGGTTCCTTCTAGCAGCTAACGTGATTAACTTTCTTGTCGGGGTTCAAAGTAAGTAGTTAAATTCATGGCCCAAGCAAGTTAATTGCGGCTTTACTTCTTACCTTTCTGTTAAACGTTATCGCATCGATCAGTTCATGGGAAAATCATTTGATTCTATTATTAGGCTACAAAGGTTTACTTTATTGTCACAGTGGAAGATAACCATTGATGTTATTATAAAGAATAAAAACTAAACTTCATGACGCTACATCCCTATTTCAAAAATACTGGTAGTAAATTATTGTAACTCTGGATGCGGGAATAATAAAAATAATTAACTTTTAAAATCCGTCGCCATCTTAATAAAATAACCATTTATTATCAAACTGACACAGAATCTAATATTTCACATTACTGTATCTATATAATTGAAATCTGAAGATTTCCCTGTTAAATTTGACAAGAATTGCTAAAAAATCTGTTGAATTGGTAACTATATTTGATTTTAACTTTTGATCACATTTTTCTATGTGTTTCGAGTCTCTTGTCACATTCAGTCACGTTAAATATAATCCTGTTAATTCTTATTCATAAGTTATTCACTCCTGTTAATAATGTTAGATTATAATTAACATAACAGTAAATGATAAGGATTTATCGATAAAGTATAAGGATAATGTAAAAATACAAGTATCCCATTAAAATTCATTTTATATTTCCTCTTAAAATGCGGCAGCACTGGCTAAAATAATCTTGTAGGAAAAATACCATCCCTCCATATCCGCACTTGTAGATATGTTACAGAATGAAAGGATGAAGTGAATCGGAAAATGTATTATCTAGGTACTGGCGACTTTTCTAGGAAAAGAGGAGAAAGTACCAAGACACAAAGAGACGAGTAGAAATAACTATTAGGCCTATTGTTCAATAGATCTACAAGGAACATGGCGAAGAGATAGCGTACATTCGTTCTCTGGGTCATGTTGTAGCTGGAAATTAGTTCATAACTAAATCGTTATACCTAGAATTTATAACACGTATACGTATAGTGTATCGCTAGAGAGAATTGTTTACAGATAAGAAATTATTAAAACTTAATAGTACGTAGCATGTAAATAATTTGTAAATAAATTTGATTAAATCCTAATTTTCATCAATACTTAATAACTTACAACCGGCAGGATAATAGTCTTATACATTTTATTTTTAGGTTTCTGGACAAAAGACGAGGAGATAAGAGTTTCTGTACTGCTTTTAAATGAGCATTTCGTGATTTGACTCTACACTTAACTTCTGCCATAATATTATTTTTGTCTGTAATTATTGCTCCCAGACATTTGAGAAGTAACAATTTATAGCGTAACTAAATTTTATACATAGAATTTATGAAATAAATACATTTAAATATTTATGCTTTTAATTACTTGGGTCGAAATATCCTGCAGGGTCGAAATTGTACCCAACATATGACAGCATGTCTTTGGGACCAAATTCTACAGATGAAGGTTTTTGTTTGGGATAATATTCATATGGTGAATAGTCATGGGACGGATTTTCTGGGAATAATTTATAAGTAGTACCCATAAAGCTTAGCCAATGCAAATGCCTATTAGTTATACAGAATTTATTATGTAGAATGATTCATGGTATTCAGAAAAGAATTCAACCATATAATACTTTACAGTGGTTAACGGTGTATATTCCTCAAGTTTCATTTAGGCTACTTACAGTAATCATCATTGCTCCTAAGTCGTTGCTATACTATAGAACTCTTATGTTATGTTGTGAATATTATTTAACAGTTCGGCAAAAACAATTAAGCCATTCTATTCAGTGCTCTTCATGAATTTGTTTTCCTTTACTTTCTCATGGGAATATGTGAAATGTGTCGTTCTTGCAGAGTAACTTGCAGGCTCATGCCACGAAGTTGCCCTGACTTGCAAGCTTCTTTAATCCTGTTGTTTTCATTAGGCTCGTCTCCTCAAATAGTAATCGTGGTAGCAACTCCGCTATTTAACATTGCATGGCCTTTCAGCACCCGACCAACACACTCTAAACCCTTGAGTCTCTAACTTTATGGTTCTGTTCGGAATGTCCATACATTCGACCCAGTAGCACATACTATTGAAAGTTCTTGAAGATGAAGGGATGTTAAACGAAAACGAACCTTCTGAACTATTAAAATACCGAAGTTGGTTCCTAAAATCTGCAATTGTTAAAATTAATAATAAAAATAATCAAGTTACAAAAGCTTGAATTTCTGAAACGTAATTTGGTTTATTTGTAAATATGATGAACATTGCAATTGCACCAGGGATATTTCTAAACATCCATAGTTGATTATTTCTAAAGTAATAATTTTTGTTATTGATAGTCCTAAAGATAAGGCAAAAGTATTTTTGGAATCTAATAATTGTAAAGTTGCCGCATATATTTTTAGAATAAGTTTGATAGTGACTGTAGTTTAAAGTTAAGAATAGTTCACTTTATTGGTTTAAATAAAAATGTAATTGTTACACAGAATATTTGTAACATTTACCTAACTATGAGTTATGCTTTCTCGATAATTCGCCCAACGCGCCTAAGTGTCCCGTTTTTTTTTAATTTTAAAATATGGTCACCTTACACTGAATTCTAAAACATGTTTTAAACCTATTTAATTGGGTTTTACACCAGAAAGAGACCCGTAAATCTGCATCTGACTACACAGGTTTTTTAAAAATGAAAACGTGACATTAAGAAATGATTTTTTTATTTAATTATCACACCACAAAACGGCATCATCTAGCTTTAAAGCAATTTTTTTTATTATTTCGAGTTTCTTAAGGTTATGAATTCTAGAAATATATCCTTAACGAAATAATGAATTTATAAAACTAGACTTGTTTTCAACCTATTAAAGCACATAAGTTTCCTAATCATTAAACTTACATTTTATCGCGATTTTTTAAAATACTAGCCCTATTTTATACTATTCAAGTAGCCTACTACTCTGACAATATTTCACGCTTTTTCAGAGGGCATAATTGATGTATATGCTTTCTCTCATGGCCGTACTTGATATTTTTGACATGCTATTTCTTTATCAACTTCTCAGTGTCCTCACGAAGCTGAGTGCGTTCCATTCCACACCTAACCTCGGAAAACCCGAGGAGGTACGGTTTCATCGATCTAACTGTAGCTTGCAGTTAAGTGAATTATATATATAGGTGGTAGAAAAATTGCTCTTATCTTAGAACTGAGTAAAATGGCAATTAGTCTCATTTTCTGGTGAATTAGACGCCCTGAAAATTCTTTAAAGTGATCACATTGTAAAGTCTGAACTATGAACAGATTCCACGAAAATAAACTTTTCAATTACCTGATTAATTTCTCGCAGCTTAAACGGTAGTTGATCCAATAGTTTCAATTAACCTTACAATACAATCCTTCACGCATATCTATCATTTTCTAAACGTCATGGTTACATGAGGTTAAAATTATATTCTGTGTATGAAAATTCAATCTTCCTGCGAGATCAAATTAGTTTCTAGCCCCTACTCACATCGGGCGATTTAAGTTATTGCTTCGATAACAACAATCGATTTTCAATCACTCGTTCCCTGTATATCTCGAATTAAAATCAGTTTATTATTTACATGTTTAAATACTGCCCGTCTCCTGTCATATTTACGATGTTCAAACCGCATGACTCTTGTTTGTTTCGTTTTCAATCAGATATCTGGTTTCAATTTAGAAGACACGCCCACTCACTGTAACGGGTAATATATAAAATCGTGTAACTTTCAGGATGCTCGTTGCTGCTGTGTTGGATAATAAGCACACAGTACTACTTAAATAATTACTTCTCTTCCAGATATAATTAATCAAGCTTAATCCTTTTAAAACCCTTGATTTCATTGGAATACATTTTACTGGCGGAATTCAGTTAAGGACTGTTAGGAAAGTCGGAACTTATGTGTAATGGTGCAGTAATACTTGTAGATCCATGATTCTTAAGGACTTCTGTGGATGTGTTAAACATTTGTGTTTAATTTAAGGAAGATGGTATTAGAATAATTTAGTCAATAAAATATTGTTTGATGAGAATACCTGATAGGCAAAGACAAGCAAATTTCAATCCTTTAAGAGCTGAATGTATTGGCCTACACTGATAACAAGGAAGTCGTGGGGCTCTTAAGTTTTACATCGACGAGGAAAATTTCAGTGGAATAGCCGGTTTTTTGAATGGCAAGTATAACATAGGAATAAAAAATCTCATATTTTATACAAACATAGTTTAATAAAAATAGGTTTTTTTTTGCCTTATGCCCTCAAAAAATAAATGTATACATAAACAACAACAAAATTGTCAAAGTATAGGCCTAATTTTTACTATTAATATTTGTAAGATTGCTTGAGTAATAGCACAATTAATTTAATTCAATGTCGGTACCTATTTAATAAATACTATGTACAAAATTACAATATTAAAACACATATTTACAACCTTACCCTAAAAGTATTTCTTAAATTGGTACCAACATTTGAACTCTTATACAGTTTTTGAGGCAACGCTACTACTATAGTCAGTAAAGGTTAAACTTAAAAATATAAATCACTATACCTAAGAGATTCTATCACCCAGGGCAGGTCTGGGGCACAGATGACAAGGAGATTCAATGCCACAATTAATAATCTTCGACCTCATCACACCGCAGCGAATGAAAGAGGAATTAGGCCTTATAGTAGCCTAACTTAAGACTTACGTAACAATTTCTCGTACAATGTTGTTGAATGTTTGTTTTACATCTAGTTATACTAAGCGCGAATGTACGAACAAATTGGGATGAATAATCTCAAAGGCTAACTCTCCTTACGTACCTACACCCTAGAGAACATTTTAATGCTTAGCCAGGGCTTAGCATTATCATTTAAGAGCGGGTTTGCAGACTAATTTCAATTATCTTGTTCTGGGTTATTCTTGTTCGTATTACTGTACATTAATTACCTTCTCTTTTCCTCATCTTCAGAGTCCTAATTTCTTTTCTATTCTCTTTTATTATTTATTTATTTATTTGCTTTTTTAAAATTCCTTCTTTCTTATCTGAAGGTGAAAAATCATGTTCCCAAATTCTTGGCGCGAAGTAGAAATCAAGTTGAGCTGCAAGGTTTACAATATGCTCAAGAAAGTGAGTTTTGGTCAAATTATAGCGTCAGCTATTCTCCTGAAACGATGGCTACTACAATCGACATGACTGTCGATGTGGACACATTTGACACTGGTAACATTTTCTACGGAATATATTTAATCATTTCTATAGCACCTCAGCGTTAATGCCGGTTGTAAAAATGGTTACAATTAGTACTGTTATAAATTCAAAGTCTGCCTTAGTGTCTGTTAATCTTCATGACTTATTAATTTTATCTTTTTGGTTAATGTTCGCTGATCGAGCGCTGACAGCGCAGAGAACCAGCTGCACGGAAGAAGCTGCCATGTTTATACGTTATGCGGGTCACGCGGGGAAAGAATATTGTGCTCATTGGTTAATTTCATATTTTTGAATAGAGAAACGTTTCTATTGATATTAATGTAATGCATAGGCGTAACCAGGCCGACCATATGGGGGGGGGGGTTATAACATCGGCGGGGTCTGGGGGGTATAAAATACCCCCAGGGAGGTTCGGGAGGTCCTCCCCCGGAAAATTTTAAAAATTAAGATGCAAAATAACGAGTTTTAAGCTTCCGGGGATTCCCCCGGAATATTTTAAAAATTAAGACGCAAAATAACGAGTTTTAAGCTTCCCACGCTTTATACATGTATTAAGTAATTTATGGGCAGACTTAAAAACATTATACAATTTTCCTTTTTTTTAATCAATGGGGGGGTTCAAACCCCCAAACCCCCCCCCCTCGGTACGCCTATGATGTAATGGATAATGTAGGATGAAATTGTATGCAATAGCAGTCGTCCATGCCGCACAGTTTGTAAACATTTGGACCAAGAATTGAATTGTGGGACATCTGCTTTAAACATTTTTTTTTCACACGATTTAGACCCTAGGTACCTTCGAGTTTCAAACCATACAAAGTGGTCAAAATAACGACATAGACATTATTAAGAATATGATAATAATGATAGAATAAAAAACAATATAATAATAATAATAATAATAATAATAATAATAATAATAATAATAATAATAATAATAATGACACTTGCTAACTCTACGTATGAAATTCACAAGTGGTTCATGTTGGTGAATTCAGTGAATTTCGTTACACTTTTACTGATAAAGGATACAGCAAGGGAGTAGGCCATTTACTTTAAGATGCCGTGTATTCGGAAGAACGATATCGCTTTCTTCCATGCAATTGCACGTTTCTTCGTCGTAAATATTAATTTTACTTAAAGGCTAGAAACTCTCAGGTCACGTATACAGCAAGACATAGTGGGTATCGCATCTGAAAACCATTGTGTAAAGGTGCAAAAAAGTGGAATGAGGTCCGGTATAGGAAACCATCCAAGTGTGTCCTTTTACCTTAGCGTTTGAAATTCCTTACTCCATATTGAAACCTGGTCGGTGTTCTTAAGTAACTGCACAAGGTCGGAACTAATTAGAAGGGGTGGGAGGGCCTTCTCCGTTTAACCGCGGAGGACCAATAGTGCTGTCTTTTCACTTTCTCAGGAAACACGGTGGCAGGAAGCCATTACTAAAGGTGAGGTAGACCAGTTTCTTCCTCCTGCGTTTTCTAAGCGATATTCCACGCCAGTACACGTAATAGACCGCTCTTGGCTCTAATAAACATAATCATTCAATGGCCGAGGATTCAGTTTTATCGAAATAGGGATTAGCGTCTAATAGACTTGCTGAGATTTCTTTATTTACTCTCTTCTGAGGCACTTAATAAGATAATATAAATAACATCACAGGTATATAATTAGATGCAAAGTAATAAATACTGAACACGGTTTGTAAAGTTTATAACTAGGGCCCGGATTTTAAGGTTTTAACCTATTTTTTCCCCAGCTTCCTAATTAGAACATTTTAACATATTTTTCCGTTTCATATTCCTAGCTTCCGAATGTATGAATCTTATAGAACCTAAAAAGGGCTTAATCGGACTAAAAGGCCCAAACGGGGCTAAAGAGGACTTTTGCTGAAAAACTAGGGGCTAAAGAGGACTTTTGCAGAAAAACACGATTTTTAAAAGATTTTCCAATTAATGCAAAGGAAAAGAACATTTATTTTAACATTTTAATATGTGAATATGCATTTTAAGAAAAGACATAATAAAAATAAATTTATACAACGCACTCGAATTAACAATGTATTTATGTCACTTGTTACTTGTAACTCGAATATTTGCCGCCTCGCCGTCTCAGGAAATGAAACTTGAGCCTTCTGCAATACTTTGAAATCTGCACGTAATCCATTATCGTTTCATTTTCAAACAAAAATTATAATACAATTTTCGGTGTTAATATAAGTGTTTTATTAAGACGGCTAAAATCGTTTGTCTAAAACCTAAAAAGG
This sequence comes from Ectobius pallidus, assembly GCA_964059195.1. Taxonomy (NCBI): domain Eukaryota; kingdom Metazoa; phylum Arthropoda; class Insecta; order Blattodea; family Ectobiidae; genus Ectobius; species Ectobius pallidus. Next base: position 94,440,815 of record CAXKWD010000007.1, read on the forward strand.
GCTATTCCACGGAAATAAAAGGCTAAAATACCTTTTATAAAAACCTAAAAATCCGGTCCCTATCTATGGGCCTATCTTATACTCTTAACGTTGCTACAATTGGAGTAATATAGAAAATTGCTTCAGTTGTAGTCAGTTTCTATGCTTAAACCATGTCGTCCAATTTATACGGTACAGATGCCATTATGTACGGCAAGTTCCAATCCACGTAATGCAAATTTTGTAGCATGCTATAGAAGTAGATAAGGCTTATCATTCAGGAATCATTCATTAACAGCAATGTGTGTGTGTGTGTTTTTTTTTTTTTAAACATAACTAAATTATCAACTGCATCTAACTCCATGCGAACCTAAAGGCTACCACACACAGAAAGCTACGCTATGCTGTGTTGTGCTACTCCATGCTAACCTATACCAAGCTAAGTAGTGGTCTGACACGAAATGGATGCTAACCTTAGCCTGGTTAAGGCCCGGTTGCATAAAAGCTCCAGATATCTTCTAGACAGGTAATGGTTCTATACATTTATAGACTCGATAAACACCTTCCCATTTCCGAAAGCGAATTTGCTCAGTAAATAGCTAATGCCAGATAAATGAGTTGAGCACTTTGTCAATAGATGGAGACACGGTGCTTACTGTAATATCAAATTTGCCGTGATTGAGTAGCAACCAATCGGAGCGCTTCTTGCTATTGTATTCAAAATGGCTGAATTTTCTTTCTGCTTTTTTCTTGTCTGCTGTTTCTCTGGTAAAATGAATGTAAAACGTGAGAGAAACTACGGTAATTTCGACTTCGAGACTTGTGCATTAGAGAAAATGTCACCCATCACAATCTGACAATATAATGCGTAAAACGTAACACATTAATTAAGTTATAGCTGATTTACCACAGAAAGGAATGCTTCAATGGTTGTTCCCAATTCTAATGATGGGCTATTTAACGCTGAAAAAGGCATGCTTCGATGGTTGTTCCCAATTCTAATGATGGGCTATTTAACGCTGAAAAAGGCATGCTTGCAGTTGTTCCTTATTTAATATGATGACCTATTTATCCATAGGTCATTGCTTTGACAGCCTGATTCTTTCCGAAACTGAATATCGTCAAAGATCTAATTCTTTCAGGGAATACTTTTGCTTTACACATCTCTAGGCCTAATTATTGCCTCAGGATGAAGATGACGAGAAAGATGATGACTATGTATTAATATTCGTGCTGTAAAAAGGCAATATTTTCTTCATAAAGTGTTGCACCAGAAAATAAAATTAATATACTTAATCTACATTTTTTCCGAATCTGAATATCATCATAGGATACTTCTTGAAAGGATTGCTGTATTTCTTTCAGGGAATATTTACTTCTGTATAGACCTTATACGATCTGGCATTGATGATGACCAGCAAGAAAATATGATGTGAATTAATATTCGCGATGTTTTCATAAAAGTATTACAACAGAAAATGAAATTAATACAAATAAACGATGGATACATTAATAGCCTAGGCTATAACAAAGTTCATCGATAATATACAATTTTTCTAGTACAGTATTATGAATTATTTCACACACAAATTAATAACCAATGCCAACTTCATTACTACTTTTCAGTTTAATACCATAACAAGCTAGTAACATAATGTAAGATAAAATGCTAACATAATAACGAAACATACATCAACATAAATGTTTCGCATTTCCGCCATGTTGCGTGTTTATCTACCGGTTTCGCCAGATATCTAGTGATTTGTGGTGCGATAGTTTGTCGGGCGTTTTATCGAACGATTAGCCGCCATCGAACGTTTCAGAAACGCTTACACATTGAATAATGCCATCTAGTAGATATCTTACGTTTCGGAAACCCGGCCTTAGGTAATCAAAGCCCGGCCCGGCCGCTACGCGAGTACGGCAATGCATACCCAATACTGGTTTTAAAATAATTATATTGTGTATGCCACGGCCCACTAAGCATATATAACAGTGGGCTGAGTGTAAATGCATTATTGTGTAAATTAATATTTTATTTCACGCTTCCTTTGTAAAAATGTAGTTAGAAATCGTTACAACTTACGAAAGCCTTTATTCAGTATTATAATATTTATTGTTATTAATGAAATATGAATGAATAGGCCTAAATGAAATATATTTTAATATTTAATTATTGTCGCAGCAGTATTTCTTCTTATATAATAAGAGGAAGGATTTGTCTGTTTGTCTGTGCACGATGCCCAGCGCAATCTACTGCACGTATACCCTTAGCAACCAGGGAAGGCGGTTGAGGCCAGGTAGGTTCCTTCACCCACAGGTACCCTCACATTTACAAGGGCAGGAGATTTAGGACCAACTGTAATTTCCTCCCCGTGAGTCACCTAGTCTACTTCAATCAATCAATCTTAGATTCTTTTAATATGTAATTTCATCTTAAAATGTTTGTTATATATCAATTCTAAACATAATTACAAGAAAAATGACACCAAACAATGTATAATTTACTTTAATAGGAACATAGGACTTGAAAGCAGTTTTCTCGTAACTTTTATTTATGTATTTGTTAGAAATGTTCCTTATTCAAGTAAATTATACATTGTTTGGTGTCATTTTCCTTGTAATTATGTGTAGAATTGATATATAACGAACATTTTAAGATAAAATGACATATTACAAAAATCTAAGATTGATTGATTGAAGTAGACTAGATGACTCATGGGGAGGAAATTACGGTTGGTCCTAAATCTCCTGCCCTTGTAAATGTGACGGTCCAAGCGGGTGAAGGAACCTACCTGGCCTCAACCGCCTTCCCTGGTTGCTAAGGGTATAGAGATATTACATTTGGGATTGAAGGGTGACCGAATGTACTTCAAAGCCGGATTTGTAATTTTCGCTTTCGTTCGCGAGTTATGAGTGAAAAACTGTCAAAAACGTGAATAATTTGCGCTATCGCAGCACCAGTTTTCGGCAATAACTTACATTTCAGTTTTAATCAGTTGCATGTGGCTTTGCCTTTTTTGTGTTATAACTTGGAAATAAAACCATCGCGATGTGTTCAATATAACTCATGGAATTATCGTTCGCTTCGATTCTATGAGCTCATCCTGGTCGATTCTCTTGTTAAGTGCCAGTATGGTACTTTATGAGATTGTGTGGGGGACGAAAAATGTCTGTCCGTCTGTCCGTCCGTGTGTCTGTACGCGCTCTAACTCAAATACGCTTTATCGAATTTTAATGAAACTTGGTATACTCGTTTATAATGTCCATGGGAAGAACCCTATTGAAATTGGACCAAATCGGTTCACCGGTACCGGAGTAAAACCCAATTTAGTGTATATTTTAAAGGCGCCATAACTCACATACGCTTTATCGGATTTTCATGAAACTTGGAATACCTATTTATAATGTCCATGGGAAGATGTCTATTGATATTGGACCAGATCGGTTGGGCGGTACCGGAATAATGCCCAATTTAGTGCCTTTTTATGGTAATATATCACAAAGGCGTGGATAACTCAAATACGCTTTATCGGATTTTCTTGAAACTTGGTATACGAATTTATGACGTTTTTGGGTACAAGCCTATTGAATTAGGGTCAAATCGGTTGATCGGTACCGAAGTAACGCGTATATCAATATTAATTTTGTAATCAATATTCTTTAAAGGCCCACAATGTATTAAAAAAACTTAACAAATTGCCAATCGTTTATTCGTATTGTTAGCAACCTTCATTGATTTGTTTCTTCATAACGATGTCAGTGTGGCTAAATAATAACTTAAATAAACGATTTATAACAACTAGCCGTTGAATATTGATATTATAATGTGTATTCTATGGTTATGTAGATTACCGATATTTACATTAGGCTATATTTTACTGTGAGTATTTTTCTTATCGTTCCTGTGCAGCAATATACCTAATGTAATTCCTGACAGATAGATTTCATATGCTTATTATTCATTCATAACCTTTAAGGCTGCTTTAAATTGAAACAGAGATATCAGCGAATCATAGGTCTATTGCATCATTATTATTATTGCCGGCACATTTTGTTTTTGGAGTTAACTCGGACATCTATTACAAAAATAACTTTTATGCATGGGTCTATCATAATTGCGTGTATCACTGATTAAAAAAAAAAACATACTGGCACTTGGTTATATCAGTTTACCTGATTTTATTTATAATGTCAATATAGACGTAAGAGGGATAATTAATGTAGACCTAAATGGGTAAACATTGATTTGGGCATAGATTTGGACGGAACTCACTATGCATTGGTTTTCTGGGTCAGGGAACTCTAATCTGAGGTCATTTTCCCAAGCGGCGGCTTTTAATCATGGAGTGAACTCCAAATACGGATTTTTAGCTGTTTTTATCATAATTATTAATAGTTTTGTTCATGAATGAGTCGCATGTAAGTGTTAAATATGTTTTAATTATTGTGCTCTTAATATGTGTCTATACAGTAGGGTAGGCCATGGAACTATTTATTGACAGTAAGTGTATTTTATAGAGTAAATTTTAACTAATATTAAATGGTGAGGATGATTCATGGTATGTAAATATCCAATTCGGCATTTGCTTTTACGGCTGGGGAAACCATGAAAAACCCCATGTCAAATTAGCCGACCCTGGGATTTGAACCTGGGATCTCCCGAATGCCAATCTCGGCCACCTCGCTCGGAGCAGAAATATTCTTTACTCAGTGATGATAATCAACAGGTTCAAAACTTAGCTTTGGCTCTAAAATCTGTTACAGACGAACGACAACAAAGATTTTATATAACTTATTTGAAAATATATTAATCACACTGTGCATACATAACTGTAAAACGTATGTTGCTTGTTTATTCTTAAAATACGTAGTTGAACACTTTATTTTTGTGCAGATTGCAATAAACATTACACGTGCAGAATTCGACTCTGTTTTACATTCTCATCCGGTGTACATCTGAGCACTGGAGGGAAATGGGATACAAGTTTTCTCGACGGTACAGAAGTCGTTATAAGAGCTATAAGAGGCACAACGAAGTTAACATGTACTTATGCTTGAGGGGAAGCAAGTTAAGCTGAAACTAGAATGGAACTAAGCAATCTCCTCTTTCTAGTTATACCAGAGAATAATGCCGTTTATGCTACGAAGAATGTCGTTTTATAATGTTGATGTTTCATTCATGTAACATAGACCTCATAGCTTGTAAAAATGCACTGGATGCTATGCAGTTATGATTGTAATTCCTAAATAAATATTAATTTAACCTTAATTGCTCGTAGAGATATGATTATTAGGGACCCTACTAGGCCTATAGGCCTACGGTGAATTAAAATGTTAAATTTAGTTTAAAAAGTGTGTTAATTTTGGTGTTATTTTGCGTACAAAAAATACAATTTCTGCTTCATTTCGCGTTTCAATAAAATATAAGCTTATTTTTATCTCAAGTGGTGCAAAAATGTTGCATATTAAGGTAAAATAATTTTAATTTCATTTTGTAGATTTTAACAATAATTCTTACCAGTTTAATATTAACACCTGTCTGCAGTGTAGATAAACTGGTTAGCACAATCTACCTGACCTATGTTTCTAGGGTGCAACCAGAGTATATACAACTGGGCATCAAAATACAGCTATTTGTAATTTATATTGATTGAAATATAACATAAATTCACTGCTAACTTGAAAAATGCTGTATAAAAAATCAGCTTACGCGAATGTCTCTACAGAACAGATTATTTTAATTTTAATGTAAATGAGTTTTTATCTCCTTATGGATGTAGACTACGTACTGCTGGCATTTAGAATGGTTTGACAGTTCGAAATTGTACGGTAAATTGACTGTTTATTTGTATTTATTTGAATTAAAGTTTCAATAAACATATCAATTAGGCCTAGGTCATTTTATATAAAAAAGGCCTTTCTCAATTTCGATATTTCTTTTCAAAAATAAAATTTCGTAAAAATAAAAATAGAACATTTCGAACTGTTAACGAAAATTATGCAAAGACACAAAAATCGTGTTCAAGAGTGTGAAACTATAATATTTCAACTTAGTATTTTAAACAGAAGATTTTCACTAACAACGGTAATAGCCACATTTCGTGAATTGGTAACGATTACTTGGTAGGCCTACCGTATCTCTAATGACATAGATTAGCCTTATGACCAGGCCTCGGTAATCATTGCCGTTGTCCAAGAAAACGAAAAACTTTCTAAGTGCGCTGAATAGGCCTACTGCTGATTTCATAATGGAAAATCTTGTTTCTTCTTGTATACATCCCGCTCAGATGACATCAAGTTATGTAGGTAATTTGTTTTTGTTCCAAGTCTTAAATATATTTAAGGGGATATAGGTTTGAGGGTGAAAAATACATTTTCATTTTATTGTTTAAAATGAAGATTTTTTACGTTATTGAAAAATTTAGTCGATATCTTATTTTCGGAGTTAACGGTCATAATGTTTAAGCGCGTCCCACGCCACTACTCCACATAAGTAAGCCTACGTTAACGCTCGTTTCTCATAACTAGGGCTGGGAAGGTTATGAAAAGTACTGTTTTTAATAATAGTGCTAGTATTTTTAATAGTACATGCTAGTATTTAAATATGTACAAGACACGAAAGAAATAACTGAATATTGATGGTTTCATTTGGCAAATTGTTGCATATTTTGTTAGCTTTGCGAAAGGCAGACGGTGGACTCAACATGTTATCTCAGTATTTTACTTCATTGATTTGATGCTAGATTTTACTAGTCCAACATTCTGAACTCCTTAGAAGAAATCCGAACTATAGAGGAGCTTGACGAACGTATCTTTGAGGATATATTTTTATATTCTGAGTACTTCTGTAGAATGCTTTCCCGAGAACAAAACATTCGTTATGTCGTGGAAAGTAAAGAATTCGCTGGCAATGCCCAGACATGCCTACAAACGATTTGTTGTTAAATGAAAATGAAAAATTTAACTTGAGCAACAGTCGGACATAGTAATAGCTATAAAAACTATGTATAATAAAGAAACATGACACACCTTCATTTGAAACAGCTTCTTCGCCACTTGTTCGCGAACAAAGCCTCCATCTTTCTCATTCACTTCTTTATGGCCGAGTAATGACATGCTGCATTACTTCTCTTCGCTCTCGCTTCCACTTTTTTTCTTTTTCCTCTTCTTAAAAATACCTCGCTTCTCAAGACTGCGGGGAGGGATGAATGATCCTCGTACAATGCACAGAGCCTTGAAGATGATCTATCAAAGTGATGTATTATTCAGTATTCCTGGTATGCTCTTCATTTACTTGTTTTCGTAGTCCAAAATAACTTTAGCATTAGCATAGTTAATAGAAAGTTTATGTAAATAGTATGAATAGTTGCTTGAAAGAATGCTGTAATTTTTTAAGACAAATACCACTATATTTTTTATCGTATCATGTTCTTGAGTTGTCGGTGATGTGTATCCAAAACGAATTCAAGAGGTCTTACAGCGTTGCATAAAATTATTAAATATCGTACAATAAGCCCTCTTTGTCTTCGAGCAATTAACATTTTCGCCACATAGTTTGGCTAAAATAATAATGCCATTTGGTTTTATAAAATAAAAACTGTTTTTATTAATTGCCCTTTTTTAATTCCTCATTACGTTATCCGTAACATTTTCATGAATCACAATCCATTCCTTCTTTCTTTCTCTCAGTTTTACTTTCCTCGTTGGACGTTAATACGGACCACGACAGAAAACTGAATGTTGCTGGAACAACCCTATTGATGGCAGAATAGCCTACTGTTTGCGAAAGTAATTATTAGGTACCAGAATGGTACTTTCTAAAATTACTTGGGGGACGCGAAAAATGTCTGTCCCTTTGATTGGACGCGCGATATTTCCAATATGCTTTAACACATTTTCATGAAACTTAGTATAGGCCTACAAACTTTATATATCCCAAAGTAAAAGGAAAAAAACTGTTGACTTTGGACTAAATCGGTTGACCGTTACGGGAGTAACGGCCGCATGCTTTTTTAAAAAAAAAAAGTTTGTAAGCAAGTTTTGTTTATTTATTGTTACATACATTATTACATTTCATTATTTACATTATTTCACCATTAGCACAAGTAAAAACAAAAACCAACAGAAAATATTTCTAATTTAGCATTTAAAATTTAAGGTATGCCCCTAGATGAGCAAAGCTCGTTTAAATAGCAAATCATCACTATACCTTACGATGAAACCTCATGACCGTATTCACTGGCATAATTATTTGCCCACTTCCAGATGTAACCGATGGAAATATTCCAAAGAGTTGAAATTTTCAATTTTTTACCCCCTAAAAAAATTCAAAATGACGGACGCTACATGCAGATCTTCTTTGAAAGCTTATAGTAGCTAAACGATAGGCCTAAGACGTATCAAAAGACCTATTACACAACAGTAACGGATTTTGAGAACTTTAGAACAGGCATGTCAAACTCAACTTTTACTAAGGCCCAACTCGACTTGATAAATTGAAGTTCACTGAAAGGACTATGGAAACATATCGGAAGTTCAGTTCATGTACTTTATACTTCTTCATAAATAAATAACAAACAAAATAGTTCTGAAAATTGCACCATTTCAGCACTTCAATAAACTTCTTCGGCCCGCCTTGCGGAATTTTTCTGTCATTTGACCGGCTCCCGTAGAAGTTTGCTCACCACTGCCTTAGATTATCCATTCACTGACATTAATGTTTACACATTTCCACATGAATTAGAAACTTCAAATTTGGCAAACTTACAGCTTTTATCCTATAATCGATGGACAAATTCCAAAAAGTTCAATTTTTTATTTTTTACCCTTTAAAAAAATCTTGGAAAGATGTTTGCTCCTTATTTGAACGCCTTTAGATATTTTGGCAAAAATAAATGAATATTGTTGGCGTGAGGATTATTCTAGTTATCCCACTTATTCCTTCACATATGCTGATCAAACTTTCTCAAGAACCGTGGTCTAAAACTCAATAGCTAACTCCATCTGACACTTTGTTTAAAATCAGTTTGCCTGATTTTATTTTATTTTTCCAGAAATCGTGGACAACTGGCAGGGTTCAAAGGGAAATATTTTACCTTTTGCAATGCTTATTTCGTATTAAATGTAGCGCTTACGATGGGAATATCCGTTTTCGGCCTATGGGATTGAACACAGCATCATTAGTTTGAAGTTAGTAAATAGCGTGCCAAGCTCCTGCGTGTACACATATTGTAGTCCATCTCACGAGTATGGTATCCGTGATAAATTCATTGTGCTTTGGAACCTCTCGCTTAGTGGTGATGGATTCTTGAAAATGCAAAGTCACCTCGTATTTGGATGCACCACTTTCAGGGAGCAGTGTACTGGATTCTCAATAGGAATATTACTTTTCCTTGGTGTTAACCTCTTCAAGATACTAATTACTTAGGATACAAGAAACTATGTGCTTAAGTACAATCTAACACAAGCTCGTCTTCATATGGGAAGATTATTATCACATTTTTGTAGAACCTTTAAATGTAATACAGCAAAACGAAGAAAAAAGCTAAAAGGCACTTTTGAGACGGTTTTTAATGTCACCATACCTGAAGGCATAAAATAGGAAGCTAACCGAATTAGTTCATGATGTTCTACACTCTTTCTTTTTTTCTTCCTAGTGTTCTTCCCGGAATTGAGACAATAGACAAAACCCTGCTTGTGGCAATTTCGCTCCATTATAAAATGAACCAGCTCCTGAACTTTTCAAATTCAACAACATTCAACTGAGATTGCGGACGTTTCTGACTACTATGAAGATTCTATGGATCTCTAATCAATTTTCAGCGTAAAAATCTGGCTGTTAGAGCTTCGTTGCCTTTAGTAAGACAATTTCCCTGGTTTTTTTTTTATATCCATTGCTTCGAATAGTAAAGAAAATCCAAGTTCAATTGTAATTGCAAGTTCTCAAAGTTTATCTAAATTGAAATTGAAATTCAGTGCTGTAAGAATATTAGAGGAGAAAATTCCTATGACACTGGGATTGGAACCAAAGATTTTAGGCTATCCGTGCCGCTGCTCTAACAACTGAGCTAACCAGAGATCCCTTCACAGCGCCAGATGGAACCTATTTCCTATGACTGATCACCCTTAATGGTCCACCTCACTGACAGACAAGTTATGTCATATGCAGCATTGTGAGGCACACTAATTAGTGATTTTTGCGACCGGGTTTCCACCGTTATTGCACAGTAACATTCAAGATAGATATATGCATTCATGAACCACACATTATTGTCTCTGTTGGACACACAACTGAGATTGGAAGATTCAGTGTTATATATATATATAGGCTACATCCCCTTCACAAAAGTAGCTGTTAAAGTATTCCATATAGGTTTATGTATATTTTTCTTAAATTTCTTTATTTTTGTTAATTGGGATGTAGGTACCTAAAGTGATTACTCAAACAATTACATACGTTTTCTAAGCATGATTTTAACTTATACAAGTTTTCATACTTCATAGCAATTTTAAATTAACAGAAGATGAGGCATATTTACAAACCAAAATAATAGATAGGCCTATATTTTGTTCATCTAAAAATGACCTTCGGTACCCTACACACGATAATACTTAAGTGAGAAAGTTTGTGCAACATGTTTTAGATTATTTAGTTACTAATCAGCGCCGAATAGTAACATACGCTATTTATCAGGCATTCGTTGTTGTTCGTATGTAGAGCCAAAGCTAAGTTTTGTTGGCTACCTGCTGATTATCTTCAATGAGTAAAGAATATCTCTGACTGCAGTTCGTTGTAGGTCAATAATTAACAGATATACCGATAACATATATACATATTCAAATAAATAAATACAAATACACATGTCTAGCAGTGAAGAAAAATACTTGGATTGGGTTTCGATTTATTAGGAGGGTTTTAAGGCATACGTATTTTAATTTCTTGCCATATTTATATTTTCATTCATAGACTTAATTTCAGCACAGCATTTCACGCAATCTAGGGTATATATATTTTTAGTGGCTTTGTCTCGTAAATATCTATTCCCGATTTGACATAATTATTCCTGTAATCACTATCGTTATCATTTTGTACAATAACGATAGTGATTACAGAAATAATTATGACAATTTAGAGCAACTAACAACAACAAATACAAGTAAAATAATAATGAATAGGTTTATAACTTCAAATAACCTTAACAAAGTTAAACAAATGATAAATTGAAGAAATTGATAAGGCTGATGTTTGTTTTCTTTATAAAACAAACTTATTTGATGCCATACTTCTATAATAATCGAGTTCTTTCGTTATGCAAGTGCGTACTGTCTGACTGCGAGCTGAAGGCCGAGCTAGCGTTCCCCCACTACCTTACCATGCGCTTGCATTTACTGTCTATGTCTTTCCCCCACTATGCCACCAGCTCGGCCTTCAGCTTACAGTCAGACAGTACTTTTAACGTGAATATATATATATTAGAAATGCACGCGTTAAAACCACTTCTAGTTACTGTAGGCTTAACAAAGCACATATTGCACACAGGCAATGCGTTACACTAGGCTTAAGTTAGGCTATATCTCGTGAAAGAGTCTTTACTTAGGCCTATCACCTGCTCTTGGTCCTGTAGGGACTAAAATATGTTACTGGCCTAGAACTTCCCTTTTCAGGTGACATGCTTACTCCTCGTTAGATTTCAATTAGCAAGCACGTGGCGAGGTCTCAGACCACTCTGTTCAAGGTTCAGTGCTATGTACAGTGAATTAACCATGTCCTATAAGAAGTTAAGTTTGCCAGTAGAGTAAGAATTTATTTTGTCTACATAAAACAATTTGTGGTTAAAATTAAATCGAACTAATGGTGCAAAATATGGCATATTTCTTCAATATAATATGTTTTGTCTATTCAATTGTGGAATAGTGGACCCACAGCATAGATTTCTGTTGCAATGTTCTTTTTTTTAGTAAAGAAAAAACAGAGAAAATAGCACATTATGCAACGAGCATTTCTTAACATTTCTTGAATGCGAATAAGTTTATGAAACGAGTCCAGCTCCAGTTTCTTATGACTATTTTTGTTTGACCACTTTTTAGGATACCTTGTAATTCAGAAAATGAACGACTCTGCGATCAGCTGTTAGTTAGATCAGCTCTTCTTTTGCTATAGATGGCAGGAGACGGCGTGCAGGCAGCTCAGGACTTAATCTTGGTGTTTAATCTTAAAGCAGCGCACAGTAAAACACACAAAATGAACTAAATTTAGTATAATATTATATTTAAAACACAAACAGAATTCATTTATTTTATATACAAGTTGTTTATTGTACAGTTTGAGTTTCTGCTTTCAAGCCTTGACGATTGTTCCTCCTACGATATTATTCAATACCACAACAGGGTTATAATGAAATTCTGTATCATAATGGATTTTCAAGTCACATGTAATGAACATATTACAGTATGGCCGAACTAAAATAATATTTCTTTAAAGAAAAAAATTCTGGGGGAAAAATCAGTCACTATTTTTACACGATACCGTACCAGAATGTCCCCTTAGCTGTCTGCTTTTGACATTTCAACCTTTTCGGTGTTATTTACTTGGTAGAGTGGTTAACTGTATTCCTCTAGACTTATTATTTAGCGTATGGGCCTACTCTATTCAGAAACCGTATTTAGGCGTACACCCAATACAGAAATAGGGTTCTTTCAGTTATAGTGAATTCAAATGAAACGGGGTTCCAGTAATAAGGATATTCGATAAATATACAATCGTTTTGTTACCGATAATCTGACTTTATTAAAGCTTCATATTACATTCAGGAGTGTCGGAAAATCACACCTTCTCTCTAATTATATGTTATTACTATTAGTTAACTCATTAACGTAAATAAGTTCTTGTTAAGCAACACAAACTGAATAATATTATTTTTCCTTCTGTTCCGAGATACATAGCAAATAAACGTGAAACAGCGTGTTTAGATGTGTTTGTCAACACATACGTATACATGTCACAACTGACAAAACAAATATTGATAATGTTGCGGACAAACATTAATAGTTGGGCTGTTCATTTATTTTCATTACATGCATTGTTCATATATATGTGCAGTCTGTGACTTTTTGCAGTGTATTCCTATTAACATAGAGCGTAATTAAATAGTTGTTCAGAGTTCGATTTATTGTTTATTTTAAATATTTATGTATGCCATTTTATTAATTCAACACATTATTTTGCACGCCGGTATAGGCTACTTAGTGAAATGCATCCGGTGATTAAATCGAAATGCTGAAACTCAGAAGAGGAATTATGCACTGCAATGTTTATTCATTAGTACCCATGAAAAAACTAGATGTTGTAGTCGCCATACGCCCTTCGCGTTTGCATTAATTTGCAATGTAGCCTATACATTTAATTATATAACTTATATAATATATTTATTGAAATGCTATGCTATATCATTTGGAATAGCATCTTGCTCATAGAGTCAGATAAGGAATTTAGCTATTAGTCCTGTTATCTATTATTATTATTACTGATATTAATCTATTAGAGAGGTAGGGCTACAGTTGTTGCCAACTATTTCGTCTCTACCGATAGGCGTACATGGTTAAGAAAGAAAATATTGGAGCTTGATGAATGTACACTAGAGTGGACGGAATATTTCCGATATAATACGCATTAGTTTAGGTTGGTAAGGGAATTCTAAACCGGCTCCGCTATGTTCATTCCCCACTGCCGGTTTTTTTTTTCTTTTTTTTTTTCTTCTTCGTTTTTTCGCGATGGCGGATATGACTAAGAGCGTCTAGGTTCGCTGAGAGGAACATAATCATACTAATCAAAAAACTTTGGTAATTTCATATGTAACGGAATTCAGGCTCTTTTGGTTGGCTATAATTTGTTTGAAAAAAAATGACATATTGAAAACAAATGAACAAAGCTTCTAAATTAGCTGAAAATACTAAATCGTGATAGGCCTATATTCATAAAGAAATGTATAATCTCTCTTGTAGTAATAGAATAAGCAAATAATGAACTAATCTGAAAAAAATCCTTCTCTATGATTCGGAATAGCAGACTTTGAATAAATGGGGTAGAAATGAACGCTGTAAGCAATGTTTTGAGCGAAACTCTGTATTGTGTTGGCTTACGATTGCGCTTTATCAAAATCACCTAGTTTATGGACCAAATTTTTATAGCCGAAATAGTTATTTATGTTATTTTGAATTGTAAATGATTAATAGGTACAGGATATTAGTAGTATGAATAATAGTATTTATAGTGGTTAAAATTAATGAAATTGAAGTTACTCATTTCTATGAAAGGGAAGAGAACCACAGTGATAGGCCTATCTGATGATATCCTATATAATCTCTCTAGCGTGCTAGCACGTTATTTTTTACGCGCTCAGCCCGTAAAATGAAGCTTTAAATAGACGGAGAGAGTTCTTTCAAACAATGTTTACGACTAAAATAACATAAAAATGTTTACAAAACTATCCGGTGGGTAGAATAAAGACATAGAAAAAGGAAAAGCATTCGTTTCTCAATCAAGAAACTTCAATACCGCATATTATTAAATTCCTTGCTTATGCCTATTATATTTTGCGTATGTATGTTCTATTTATAAATAAAACAATAAAATGATCACAGTAAATTACAAAAGGGAATTTATGATTTTAGAAGTGAAATAATAGAAGAGAACGACAAAGAAGGGAATAAGTGCATAATGGATATTGGATATGTAGAAATTGAACAAATAATTGTGACGCATGTTCGAGAGAACTTGTGTTTCCGGGGATTAATTTGTTGAAGAGTGGCAATGATCAATAAGAGAGTAAAGTGCAACTGGGTTGTGGGCATAATGTAAACACAAGTTTGGCTTCATTTATCTTGCTTCTCTTCGGCTTTACAACTTGGTCGTACAAATTCTAACCTCACTTTACTTTGTCAAGCATCTTTAGCAAGTGGGGAGTAAGTTACAGGGCTGTCCTCATGTTTGTCTAACGACTTTGCTTTGTTTAACGGCGTTCTATTTCCTTTCTAATAGCACTACACGATGGAACAGTGCTACTCAAACTTAACGTCTAGGGGTCGCTTAACGATACCTGAAAGAAGATAGGGGTGTAACGTACCAGAACTAGGACTCTCAAAAGAAAATTACTGTCTTCTGTACAGTGAATAGAATTCCAGGGAGTTAAAATAGATTGCAGCTGAACGAAATCTTTGTTCACTTTGAGTGAATATTCGATGGATTCATGAGTGTTTGTATTGGTCGGGTTAAATTTACTTGTTATTACAGCAGTTATTTATACATTTTTAAATGCACATCATTGTAAAGACTTTATCTAGTATAAAAATGTAAAAGCATTTGTACCAGATCTCGATATTGATAGCATCGTAGCGGAAAACAATTTGCAACATTTCGCATATTTTTTTTACAATAATAGGTAATAAAATTCGATAGTAACATCACAGGAAAAGTGTGACAATATAGCTACTGAAGAAAAAACTACTAGTTAGAGTAATAATTAATTTAAAGAATTGAACGCTGTGCGAATAATATTCAGACTTAAGACAAGGCATCCATGAAATTTCCAAAATCCAACATTTTCAGCCACTTGGATTCAAACTTTAGCTGACTCATCCCTCATTTCGTATACAGTGTCTTGCAACAGAATTGATACATGCTAAATTTGACGTAGGCCTAGATTGGAAAATTAGTTTTTAAAGTGTTTTTAGTTTTATATCTATTCGTAGGTGATTTATGGTATTTTTTACGTTAAAAAATTCTACAAAGTGACATCTTGCTTTAGTAGGTCTATTTGACTGATTCTGGTGATAACTATTAATTTAGAAGCTTCATTCTTGATTTTTTTTAAACATTCAAAATGTTTTAATTTCAAGAATAACCATTGTCTTCCACAGTTGCCTATCTGTATTAATATTTTTGTCAATACTGCGTTGGAAAACTGGAGAATTGGAAGCGGGGAAAAAGCGTCAAACTTTTCTGATTATAAAACGTATCCCAGCCCCCTCTTCGATACCACTGTTCCATCGCTTGCATATAGTCTATTTATGCTGTAAAATTATTTTTAAAAATTAAGCCGTATTTATCTCTTTTTAGCTTCATTTATTAAAAACATGATAAAGGATATGGACGTGCTGTCATACGAAAATCTAAAGAGAACAGCGATGAAGAGGAAGACATGGCTACTACAACAAGGCATTGCCTTTAGATCCTGATGATGATGAGCTTCGATGCCATATCAGGAATTTGGGATGTGTGTCTAGTTATATGATTATACTTTTTATAATATTTGCCTACAGAAGGTCAGGGAAGAGATAAAGGAGCTTGTGTGGTGTAAAACAGCAATTAATTGTGTCCTCGATCTTTCAGAAGAACTGCAAGCCTAACTTACAGCCTTTGGACCAAATTCCTTGGCCCTTTCAACCTCCACGTAATACCTTGGTTTCTTCTAGAGGCGAGGGGCTCTGTCCTCCCTCGTTTACGGTACTGTAACCTGTAATCAGATTATTAGCGTTATCCAGGAACACCGCAGGGAGGTTGGCTGAGTAGATCCCAAAAAATCTGTGCTTGAAGTTTATTTAAAAAGTTATATAATTTACAACACTATTTCTCTGTCTTAATGTAAAATTTGCGGCAAAAATTTGAAACTTATTTTAGCAATTCGTGGTCAATATAAAAAGCTACACACAACACAATGTCACTGTCCTACCAGTAAGGTTTTGTGGCAGCGAGTACGAAATTATTACCATGATAGAATTTCAAATTACCTATGTTTAATTATTATGTAGGCCTACTTGAAGACCGTTAATTCAAGTTATGTGGTATCTATATTCATTGGTGGATTATTCGTTAAACTTAACAGCAATAATACTCAAAATGCATTTAATAGTTACGAAATTCGGTGGGATCCGTGGTATGGCAAGGTTAGGGTACCGCTAATTTGTACATTGAATGACATCGGACATAGCACTTAACATCTACCTTAATCCATTAATCCGAAAATGATACACTGTCTTTTATACGACGATCTAGCGAAAAGTACCTAGATTTCGGCCTCGAATCATGAAGAAACTCGTGATTGGACGTGAAAGGTGTGACGTCATTCCACCCGAGCACCTAATTGTGGGTAAACAGGTTGACAAATCTTGTGGGAGATATATTATGGCACATTTTCGATACAGGAGAATTCAATAGGCATATGCCCTACCAAAGTAGCTCGTTTATGCTACATCATTCCATAAATGCGTTTGCGCTCCGCTATGGCTGCCGCCTCCGCTTCCCTTGCTTAACTATGTGGATGGTATTATGCATTATTTAGACTGTCTGTTCAAAAGGTAAAGTCCAGTTACAGAGGACCCATATTTTCAAACTTGTACATGGTCATCCAGCTTCACTCAAAAACAAAAAACAAAACAAAAATCACATCGTCCGTGCAAATGTGTACATCGCGTCAGCGGGTCCTCTTTACTTGGACTATGTCCCGGACTACTTTGAGAATCGTACTGGTAGCCTACTACATTTTTAAAACTAATTTTTATCTTAAACACTAGGGATGAAGTGAATGCATTGGATAATTTGTTTACCCCTTTCTTCAAAAATCCTTATTAATTTAATTAGTACAACTTGTACGCATTGTTCACTTATCAGTTGTACAAATCTTGTAACAGGCAGTGACAAAGCAAAGGAAACAGATTTACTTCCCCTGTTCTTAGAATCCCTCCGTGCCATTACTCGGCTTGGAGTCGAGAGAAGAAAGCGAAATTAGATTACGTTTAATCAGACAAAACGCGCCTCGAATTTCTGCTATATTTATCGCTTGGCTCGGTCATCATTTACTGCGAGCTAGCTAGAAACAAACAAGTTTTCTTACTCTGCACGTTTCTAGAATTTGCCAATCTATCGCATTTCCTTGTAGTTGCTTATGTCCGATTTATCAGGACAGGAGCACTTGATATAATGTTAATGTAGGTGAAATTTGACACATATTAAAAAATAAATTTAAGTGTAGTAATAAGTTTTCCTTTAGATTATACTATTAATGTAATCAGCTTTTCCATTAATTTAGTTTAAGCAATATTGTGCAAATTTATTATACTACCGTATATTATAGACCTACTGTGTAATAAACTAAAGGCTACTATGATAGAACCCAAATTAAATTTAGGTCTAACTCACATGATTGTAACACAAGACGATCCTCTACATAAACCAAAATTAGGCCCGATTTTGGCCCAAGATTTTTCAATGAATTTGTTAAAAATGATCCAATTTACAATAATAAGTTCAGGGAAATAGTTTAGCATACAACTTCTAAATTTTATTTTTATTTTTGTACAATTTTAGTTTTATTTTTGTACAATGTAGCCTAGTCTCTGCAAACATTTTTATTTTATTATTACTGGACTTGTTATTTAATTTACAAAAATAATTCACATAAAAATTCTAATTTCGAATCGTGTGTAAAGATTCCTACTTATATTACGGTAGTCACAAAATTCAATATGGTTGGTATTATGAGAATGAGACAGCTAATCTATTTTATATTTACGTGCCAAGCCGGTCTCTTGTGCGAAGGCGTATACTCTTTCATCAGACTTCTCTAAAATTCTTTCAATAAAAGTTGATGTGGGCTTTTTGTCTGTACAACCAACATTAAGATGATAAGATCGACTAATTGTTCAAATCAGTATTAAAAAATAATTAAGGATTTTGTAGTTCTAATTGTCCAGTAAGGTTTCTACTTTCCAGAAACCAGACAAAATTATGGCCTGCACCGTCGCAATCTCAACAGAGTTTGGCTTACGATGACAGGACTTAGTTAAAACCAGAAATATAAATATATAATAGCAAGCAAGACAACGTTTTCAGAAATCGACCACTTACAAAATTTATTAATCATTTTGGCCAAGACTTTAACATCAGCAAGTTGAAAATAAAATAAAAACGTCAGCAATATTTCAAAAATATATTTTACACAACTAGAATTAATTTACCGTACTTCAAGACATTCTTCAATTCAACCCTCTTTTAAATAATTATTTCTAATGTCTGGCCGGAATGACTACTATCAAAGTCAATCGAAGCATTTACCGATCTTAACTGAGTCATTACAAGAAAATTTATAACTGAAAACGCTAGTTTAATACATACCATTAAGCTAATAACAAATTAAAGAGGCTTCTATATAAATGAATTCCATTCAGGACTTATTTTCTGGGCTAGAAATAATTATAATACGGTACTGAAATAATTACAATATACATCACGACTTTAGATTTTAAAATCACAGCTCTACGCGATGACTGAAGATTTGTTGATCCAAGAAACCTCCGTCATCCGACTAATTAATATACGAAACTGATAATTAGACTTCGGACTTTTAGGTTGCTAAAAATGCTGTTTTAGGTATCTAAAATAGGCTCTAAAAATTGGAAAATAGGTTCTAAAAATCGTAAAAGTCTCTTATAAAATCATTAAGTTGCCAATTTTCTGAAATATCTCAATTGCAATGCAGAATATTATATTTATTGAAGTCACCAGTAATCAATAATCATGATAAAACACAGATATAGGCCTATGGTACACAGAATGATATAGACCTATTAGGGCATAGGGTCTGTATTACTACCTTAACAGTGAAAACCTAATCCCTGCGCCCAGAAGCTACGCACGCTAGCATATTCAACCCCTTGTATCCCTCAGTGATTCAGAGACTAAGTTTTTTATTCTGGATGTGGAAGTCGGGAGAAAAACACTACATTTTCTTGGGAATTCCAAGGAATTTTTCTACTGAAGACGAAACATTCCTTACTACTTAACCACGTCACAAATGTGTCATGTACTGCACATTCCGACCTAAAAATTTAGTACGAACTGAAAATAAATGCTAGAATTTATAATAAAAAATTACTTATTTTGAACTTTAGAGGAAAAACAAGCAAAAAAGGCAATATTAGGCTCTAACGTAAAAATAGGCTGTTTTAGGTCTTATAAAAGTATCAGTTTTAGGCATAGTGACTTGTGAAACATGCATATACAAGTTTTCGTCCGTATATCACTTAAGGATTAAAATAGGTTTTTACCTAAAATCCGAAGTCTACTGATAATATAATTTTGTGCCAAACCATGAATTCATTATGAATTCCAATTATAAAATAATTCTCCCTAGTACATCAGAAAATTAATTTCCAAATAAAATTAAGTCTCTAAATAATTTTCGAATTAATAAAATTCATAAATTGATACGCCCTTAAATTTCTAAACAACGTTTTAAAAGCTCATTCAGATATTATAAACGTAATTTTTCCGTCGTTATCCTGAACATTGTCAGGAGAAAATTTGATAAAATTTGGGGAATACTAGGGTATTTCCAGTTAACTCATACATATGAGTATTCCCTACGGCACAAACTAGAAAAATAAGTGAATTCATTCAAGCGGTAGAATGACCTCATCGATAATAATTCAATATAAACTCGTTGAGGAATTTGCTTATTTAATCTATGTATCTATTAAGTGTTAAATTTAAATAGATTAATATTCTTCGAAATTAGAGTTTACCGTTGCATTTTAAAAATAAAGTGGAGGTAAGCAGTAATAATAATTATTTTAAAGCGAAAACGCGAATAAAACGGCGAAGAAGCCAACGATATCCATATTGGAGATGATGTAGATGACGTAACATTAATAATAATAATATAACACATTAACAATAATTAAAGTCTGGGATTGTGCTGATTTTAGAATACATGGAAATATTCTGCTAGTGAACACTGAACTAAAATATCCTAATTTAAATAATCTGTCTCCAGAAGATTAAACAATAGGACAAGTCCACTGCTTAAAACAATGCATGACTGTCTGTGGAATGGGTTAGCTGGAATTTAAGTTATTTCTTTTACAATGGATGCCATAACAATTATTCTCAGACTTGGGTTTCTGAATCCACGAAAAACTTTCCAATTAACAGAGAACAAAGAGTTGTTTCTAAGCCTATGGGATTAAGGTCTCGTAGAGAGCGGTATTGCTGCATAAGTAGATAAATATAATTAAAATAAATCTTCCGGAAGGAGAACTTGACAAAATGAGAGCTAATTGTTCTCGATTACTTGTTCCAACTTCAGTTGTTGTTTAAAAGAGGTTTAATAACTTCGAACCCATTTTCCTGAAATCCAGGTGAATATAAGGATATCGTGTGATAGCCTGTTTACCCGAGAGAAGAGTGCAAATACGCATATACCTTGATATCTTCATTTCTTGAAATCTTTTACATTTTAACTTGTACAGGTCATCATGTGATGTTATGTGATAAGTTATAACTGATTCACTCATTTACTAACCACTAATCAAGTCAAAGCAATAAGCTTCAACCATTGCCGGTCATCTGCAATAAGAATCTTATTGAAGAAATCTTACCACACAAATTCGCTGCATCTTTTCGAACCTATATAATTCTTATACAGGGAGATCCCATGAACTATGAACCGGCTGCGCGGTGTTTTGAGTTTCATGATGGCGGTGCGCATTGCCATCTGCGGCTATCATAGAATGGCACTGATGCAACCTTACAATAATTTCCTTAACTATGTTTAAAGTCCCAACGTTACGGAAGGAGGTGCTGATACTGATCACCGTCGTTGTCCATTTTTGGCATCTCATTAAGAAACCCTCCATCACTCACCGTAGTTCCTGACGGATATTTTGTTTTAATTCTTCCAGCGTGTGGGGGTTGTCTTGTGCACGTGATGTTTTGCTTTACCCCAGAAATGAAAGTCCCAGTCGGGGGTTAAGTCGAAGAAGGCCACATAACTCTACTAATTGTCCTTCTAAAACACATTTTCAATTATTCTCATAGAAATACTGATTGTATAGGCTGTGGCAGAGTCTTGTTGAAAAAAGGCATATTAAAACACAAACCCAACACATCCTGGAGGGGATGATTCCTAATCCTTATTTATTCGATTAAAAAAAACTACCTTTGCTTTAATTTAAAATTCCGAAATACGAATTGGATGAAAAGCGAAATTAGACTCATAGCATGTTTAAAGTATAATGACAAAGAATCGTGAAACGGGATTGACTATGGAATTCACTTTAAGTTCAAAGGAGATGTAAACAAACTCTAATGTACCACTCCGCCGAGCATGTGACAATACCACGTGGAAATTTACCCGCCGCGAAAAGAAACGGAATGAGGATTTGGTATATTCCAAGTGTTCTCAATAGTATTGTATCTACTTTTAAAATTATTTTTTATGACATGCATCATTGTTTAAAAATGTGATAGTTATTTTGAAAACATCTGTACAAAAGTATTTACAAAATTAGGCTTAATATTAGTATTTAAGAAAGTCATAGACAGTTAACAAGAAAATAATAACGAGTAGCCTATAAGAAATTACTCTAGTTTTGCAATGTTGGCTGCCCTATTCAGAGGTGTTTTCTTTTTGAATGTTCATTAGGCCTATTCATTAATTTATGTTTGTAACCGCCCCAACTCTATCAGAACAGTAGGTTACGTGTAAACTTTTGACGAAATATTTGTCTCACCAGTGGCGGACGAAGAGTGGGGATAGGGGGGATAACTTATATCCCCCCCCCCCGAAATTTGAAAAAATGCAATGTAAGTGGCCAGTTTTATAAACTAATTATATAAGTTAGTTAATTTTTTAAATATTCTTCCTACCTATTCAAATCCCCCCCCCCCCGAAAAAAAATTCTGCGTCCGCCAGTGTGTCTCACATACGTGTTGTATAGCCGATATAAATAAATAAATAAATGAACGCACACTCAGTAGGTCATACCGAGTTCTTTGCTTGTCTGGGAGCTTATGATTTTGAATTGCAAGATAATTTTCTTTGTTTGTAATGCATGTTTAAAAATTCTCATTTCAATAAAAACTCAATTGAATTAAAAGAAAATTGAATAACTATATTCGCAATGCAATTTAAGCTCTAGTTATGATATTTACAATAAACAACAGCGATTATTATTATTATTCCTGAATTTTCCTCCAGTAAAATAGTTTTAAAGCTCTGAGTTTGTTGCATCTTGGACGAAGTTCGCACGAAGTTCGAACTCACAAGCGGGGAGTAACATTATGCTTGGAGGGGGAAACGTACAGAAAATGTTCAGAACCCTATAAGTTAGAGATATCTGTAGCTTCCAAACCATCTGGTGTTTACGTACCGAATGCTTCGCAATACCGTGTTTGTCTAGTGCAGCATATGGCGCCATAGTAGAGGGAGTAAATCATATTGGTGACGTAGCGTAATAATCCTATCTCTCCTATCGTAAAATCAATAAAATATTGCTCTTTGCAGGTATTAATAGCACATAATATCGCTGAGTTATTATTATTATGTAAATTATTATTTTTATCCGTAATATAATTGTTATAATACTTATAAAATAACTTAATGTTAATTAGAACAAGAAAAGTTCACAAAATAAAATCTACAACGGTAATTTTAAAATTTATCTAGTGCTTATTTTTTAAAGTTTAACTTTATTTTATTTGTTACTATATTTTCTTTTTGTTTTTATTTTGTTTATCTATTTATTTTAATTTAATAATTTTTATACACCTTGAATTAAAAGATAACTCCTAACACTCCTTATTATAATAAAAATATATTGATATTATGATGACGATTATCTCTACTGTCACGATTATTTTCGTATTTTTCAGTACCTAATTAGGACTATTTACTAGCTGGATCGGCCTTTGCACGTAAACATCCTTGTGTGATGCTGTTTATAGTACATTATTTTGTAGTAGTGGACCCCGTTTATAGAATTTATAGAATTGGGGTAGGGGTGATTTTGAATATACAAATTTTCAGATAACCCATTAATTCCAGTATAAGCCTGTTCACTTTTTTTTACATAAACATAGTGCTATGAAATTTAAAGCATATGCCAACAGTGTACTTATAAAGTAAAATATTTTAATAATATTTTAGCTTGACTCTTGTTTTCCTGCCTTTTTCTTGCTGCTATTTACATCTTCATCCTTTTAGGCTATTAGTAGAAATCTGCAGATGATGCGTACATGAATTACTGGCAGTCGAAGTAACCGCTCTGCGGTTGTAAGGTACCGACCTTATTGCTCACTAAAAGATGCCTTGTGAAAGATTGAAATGTTTTGGACTTGTTGAGAAGGAACAGCAGCGATGTTGTTAATGCAAGAAACTACAGTAGGCCTACGTTACCTCTGTGTCCCTCCTCTATCTATTTTGGAGGCTTTAACTACATATCTAACACATTAAATTCAAGTTTGAATTTTTTATGTGTGGAAAAAACTGTTTCGGTTAACTCGGTTGATCCAAGTTCGGATAAGCAGGGTTCTACTGAACACAACTGTTCCAGCAAAACTCATTTTCGGGCTTCGCTATAAACTGTTCTAAAGAAACGTATCCTATCTTTTTACAAACTTACTGAGGCTTTGTTGAAAAAATTAGGAAAGCCGGCATCATGTCCTGTTTCATAACGATATTTCAATAATTAGTCTCCGTACTCCGTTTTCACCATCGTCCCTAAGACCCGGAGGTTAAAAGACGAAATGTGCTCTAAATTTATTAAAATATGATCCGGAACCAATGAAACATGCTATATTATCTAGGGCTAGGCTTAGGAATTCTAATACTCTTCTAATTCTCTTGTTAGCTGAATTACATTATAAATTTAAAAAATAGTGGAAGTTATATGAATTACATTACAAAAGTTTAAAAAAAAAATCAATGCAACACATTTTAGTAAATTGAATACTAATGAAGTAAAATGTAGCTCTAATATTATACAATGCATTTCGCAAACATTAGTCTATGCACTTTCAGTTCTCAAAACATTCACTTAACGGGTAAATGCTGTAAGTGTAAATGTTTGAATTAACAGAGATATGCACAATATTTAAAATCTGTCAGAAATATGCGGTTAAAATGCGACAAATTAATAAAATATGCACAAACATTTTAATATCAAGCAAATATGATGCCAAAACTGAAAAAAATATGAAACAATATGCAAAATAAACCCATCAATTTTTTTTTTATTTCTTTCATGTCTTGTACACATTTTAACACTAGCCGGCAACAGAGTGAATTATTAAAAATATTTAGTTCCATAGACTTCTGGACCTTAATCATTACCGTCAATACCGTCGTATTACCGCTTGTTATATATAAGTTACCCTATCTGTCTAAAGTGAAATTCCATCTCTTATCTGAAATGTTTACAGATTTACTGGCCCGTTTTTCACAGCCCTGTTTCTGAAATTGCCAGAATGCAGAGGCAAAGAAATGAAAACACAAGCTATCAGCCTGGTGTATTGGTTACTAGTGGAACCGTTCCTGACATTGCTAGCGGGCATTGCATTGTATCCCTTTGAAAATTTGAAGCGGATTATACACATAAGAGACACATCTCCTTTGTCATTAATACGAACCCCTTCCCCGGCAATGATATGAAATTATAGATTTAATCTCCAAACAACATTAGAGAAGTATTAATTAAGCCGTCAGCCCGGAGGTCTTCTTTTGTTCGCCATCTGGCAGAGACACGCTGCTAGTCCTGCCAATAACAGCATTGCCATGTCTCTCCGACCAAATAAATCGTTTCCACGATTAATTAACTCAACTTTTTATCCTTATACCGCATTAAACCTCCCAATCTTTTTTATTGTGATCAATTTTATTACATTAAATCCGACCATTGCGTCATCTACCATAGGTAGACGGCAGGATTAGGGGCATGTGGTCAGCAAGCCGACTCCCGCGGTCGTTTATTGATGGCCTACTGGACCGGAGCAGCTACTTCTTTATCATGTAGCTCAGCTGGTGTCAAGAGGCTGAGAGCACCCCGTTCCAGATCTCCTTACCTCAGAAAAATCCGAAATGTAACGGGAATCTAACCCAGACCCGTGGCTCCGTAGACAGTAACGTTAACCACTATACCACAAGCATTATCGTTTATTACAGATAAAGAATATGCTCTAACGAATAAGCTGATTTCATTATCTAGCGTTTATTGAGTCAACTGTTTACCCTTAAAATAACAATTTTAAGACTTTTAATATTTCTGTTTAATCTCTATTAGACAGAGAGCAAGCATCTGAGTTTTCGGAATAGTATATTAGATATGGAATATTAAGCCAAGAGCTTAAATCTCTTTAAACTTCAGTGAATAATATTACGTGCCTCACATGACGGTTGACCACCAAGCATATTTCAGTAAATAGCCAAAGACCTATGCATGCAATCTTGAATAAGTATCGAAGTCTCGTTTTAAAATTTTGAAAAAAACGAACATTAGTCCTGGTAACTGATTTTTGTTTTAGTATTCTTAAATTAATATCTACAGCCCTTAATAGCAATATATTGGTATTCAAACTGATAAAAAACTAGAAAGAAAATTGCTGCTTTTTGGGTCAGTGTCTCTGCACTACCGAAGATATAATAAGCCCTACGCGTTGTTTACCAACAAATCTCCCGGCTCTCTCTGAGTTCTGAAGGCCTGGCCTTCGCAAGGGGACGACTGCAACGGTGCGAGATAAGCGGCCTAATTCAATATTTAAATTCAAATAGCTCCTATGCAGATCACTCATGTTAGGCCTGTATGACATAAAATATTTAAAACCCAGTAAACCCGTGCGAAGCTTTCTCACTTTGCCCCTTTTGACAGATACACAGGAATACCCTGGGTAAGCGAATGAAATAATTACATCTTCCATACTGACTAATGTATTCGTCATGAAATTTCCAACATCCCTCAGATAAAAATTATAAATTGGCCTATTTTCAATTTATATTAGTACTAACTTAAAAGTATTCATTGCTCATCGAAGATGTAGAATTTTGCATCCCATCGCTTCTACACATCAAGCCTGGTAGGGGTTCAAATAAGAAGAAACAGAAATTCCGGTAACATAAAATTGTACTGTCTTTGCGGAATATTTTATTTCTCACTCTCATGTTACCATACAACCGTTTCGTTAATGAAATAGAAAAGATATTCAATATCACTTTCATACTTCCCTCTCCAAAAAACCTGCCATATAATAATATACGTATTACCATACCTCGTATGGTATTCTCTATGTCCAGGGTAGAGAAAGTTATGTGACTGCATCACATTGTGCATTAGCTTCTGTAATCTGTCAAAGTCCCGTATCATTTATTTCCAAACCTACCTGAGACCACTGCCAACAATACACTGTTGTCATGTGAACTGTGATTTGGATTTGATAATTCTGTGTAAAAAGGGATTAAGTATTCTCTAAAACATTTTATTTTTGGCATTTAAAATCAAAATTTCTCAAAATTCTTTCTTAGTGAGCACTTACATTATGAAACGAAGGTACTGTCAAAATTCCAAGTCTCTACCTATTAGCCTATAGTTTACGCTCTAGGTTGATTCTCTGTCAGTCATTAAATCAGTCAGGACAAAGCCGCTTATATACAGGGTGTATCAAAAATACTTTTACAAACTTCGGGCATGGGTTCCTTACACCAAAAGAAGGAAAAAAGTTCATATGAACATAGGTCCATAATCCTTTGTTTTCTCGTTAGGAACTGTTCAACATATTAGTACACTCATAACACGTCAACACACAAAACTCATAACAAATGCATGTCCAGAAGCAAGAGGAGGACATTTCGAGCATTTGTTATGAGTTTTGTGTGTTGACGTGTTTTTTTTTTTTTTTTTTTTTTTATTATCCAAGTTTTAACCTTATTTTACCCGAAGGTATATTAAGGTTAACATATCTAAATATTAAAGTAATAACTTATATGTACAAGAGTATTGAGTCATGAGATGGCTAACAATTTAACATGAGATGACTAACACTATTTGGTTAAAGTCTAGTTTTAACAAATATATAAATTTAGAAATGGTGTATGAAATGGCTAACAACATACGCTAATAGTTAACTTAGTTGCTGATACAGCATCTGATATACATTTCTAACTATAGAACTTAACTACTGGTACAATTTTATCTTTGGAAATATTGTATTTAAAAATGATATAAAGTATTTATATGATTTACGGTTTACTAAAACATCTGTGAGTGGCTTAGAAAGTGTGCAGTCCATAGATTCCAACAGCAATCTAAGTTCGTATCTCTCACTATGAAATAGTGGACAGTCGAATAGTATATGTGTGACAATTTGGGTATCTTCTCCACAGATGCATTCCGGGCTAGGTTTAAAATGGAATCTATGTAGATATTCTGTTGACGTGTTATGAGTGTACCAATGTGTTGAACAGCTCCTGACGAGAAAACAAAGGGTTATGGGACCTATGTTCATACGAACTTTTTTCCTTCTTTTGGTGTAAGGATCCCATGGCCGAAGTTTGTGAAAGTATTTTTGAAACACCCTGTATATAGAAGAGAAGAGAGTGATCTGATCTGCTTTATGAAAATAAAGATTTTATAAGTTTTCTTAGCGGAACACTATCATAATTTTGTTATGAATCGACTGTATATCCAAAGCCCAATTGGAATAGTAGAGTTTTCATCAAAACAGGACGTATACTAAAGCTTCAGTTGAATATTTTTGACAAAATATATATTCAAACACGGGCCTCAACACTCGCAAAATATAATCCTGCCTAGTTCCATAGAGTCTAATGAAGTCAAAACTCGACTGTTGAATTTACCGGGTTTGTGGCAGTTCGGAAGCTGAATGACTGTCCTCGAGAGCCAATCAAAATGCTTGGTGCCATCAATCATCGCGAAATATAATATAGATGTGTGATATGTCTCTCTGTTATTCCAGTTATTCAATGTTATCGTTTACTAATTGAAGTGCCGTTTTAATTCTTCAGTAAATTGAATAGTGATTAACTCTTTCTTTTGATCAATGTTACCTGAATGGAATTTCCAATACTCGCACTACATGCGTTCATAGCCTGAAAGCCTAAATTCCAGTTAGAATATAATTAGGAGTTTCACACATGTATACAAAGGGGCTAACAAATTATATGCTGAGACTAACACAATTTAGAATGGATTTATAACTCAGTTATATGAGGAATATTACCATCAACGCGTACTCATTACGTACAAATCTAATTTCAAATAGGCCATGTTTTAATTAACCCTTCTCTTCGCTCCCCTTCCTCTGGCATTATTGATTATTTTCTTGGCCCGCTTATTATTTTAATTAGGGTGTTGGGGCTGATGGCATATGAAGAGGACTGCAGATGTCTAATGAACTACGGTGCCAATACGCCTCAATCATTACAACAGTGTCGCATTACAGCGCATTTGGGGGTACCAGTGCATGAAAATAATTGCCCCCGCCATGAATAGGATTGGACTATGTGGATAATAGTGGGGGCATCGGATTTCACAAAGATACGAATTGCTGGATTTGAAACCCAGTGAGTGTGGTCTGTTGTATACCTCTTCTAAACGTGGCAAACGTGGTACATAATCTTCAGTAAATTGAAATCATTTCACCATGAAATTGAAATCCTTTTTTGACTCGCTCACATGTTTGTACCGTATTATTTAAGTAAAGTAAAGTGATCCCTAGTGTTCCAGGAGGTTAAGACTCCTATTTTTTCTATAGTTTTGGAACCTGGCACTGGTAAGGTTCTAGCCTTACTCACCCGCTGCCATTACCCCAGGATTACTCATGAATGATACTAATTTGTTAGAGGCTGTGCCAACTCCAAGACCAAGGTGCCACCAGAAGTCCTAGTCCTATAAAGTTACTTCAGCAATCGTAAAATTAGTAAAATAGTTGTTTTCTGACATAAAGTCTTAGTTATTTTCATTTTATGACATTAATTTACCGAAATGTAACGAGTCTACAAATGTATAGGTCTAAATGGAACGACATTTAGCCCGACGACCCTTCGCACTCCGAGTCGATTCTTCCAGCCTAGGTTGTCTTCCACAACGCTCCCAACACTGCATTTCTTTTACTCGAGTTTTCATTTTATTTTAAACGAAATCTCTTATTTGGAAGGTTAGGTTAATCCAAGGGCTTGTAAAGTCTGATTCACTTCCTGTTTACTGCTCAACTCTGTATAACACACAACATATAGGAAGCAGTATCAGCCGGTATTTCTTACTGTGCTCATGTTTCGTTTTCTCCAGGTTTGCCACCCTGTCTATTGTACACCATTCCTCCCCTCTCAGCAGAGCCACTTGTATAGTTTCCATCAACCAAATTTTGTAAATGATTTTTAAGTTACATAAGGGCCCACTACACGATATTACGTATATTTCGCTTATTTCTAGGAACAAATTGACTTTATATATTTATTCTGTATGTTCTAAAGAACATTTACTCCTCAAATACTACAATATTATAATACTTTTATATGTAATTATACTATTCATTATTCAGAATGAGCGAAATAAAAATATGCATATGGTTAAATGCACATTGTACAACTGCAATATTTTATTTTCAGTGCAAATATGACATAGTAGGCTTTATGTCTAACTCTGAAAATATTGATGCAATCATTCCGAAACTTAGAATACTACTTTCTCCGTGTAACCAGTAGGCCAACCTATTATTACTGTTATAAACCATACATATTATTTTACGCTTTTAAAAGCAAACACTGGGTTAAGTCGCACGGATGAGGTTAGAATTGAAAGATTTTTGTACTCCGGATTAACTAATTTTCATATTATTTGGATACATGTTTAGTGAATATTTACAAACGTCACTAATTGCCTGCACATTCTGTGAATCAGCATAATACATTTTTAATCATTTCTTGCTTGATTCAGTTTTCCTGGCTTTTGTCTAAAAGGAGAAATGCGAAAGCTTCGCAGGGGTTTACTAGTTTAATCTTACTTAGGTCTAGATAAACAAAAATGCTCCAAGTGACCCTTTATTTCATGTTTACATAATAATTCGTTGTTATAAGCCTAGTTGGAACAGTGAAAGCGTTTGGGCAAATAAATAGTATTGATGAGTGCTTACGGGCTATCAGCCAAGTCGAAGTTTAAAAAATTTCCGAGCTTATGGACCCCAGCTCTGAGTCCATTCGGGGATCTGATGAGAACATGGATCAGAGTTGGAGTCCAAAAGCTCGGAAATTTTTTAAACTTCGACTTGGCTGCTTGTGGTCCCCGGATATCATCTGGCCGTCATTATCATCTTCATCCCATCCTCGCCTTGTTCGGAGTGAGTGTGTGCGTAAATTGTGTGTCTCGTCCTATGTGTTCG
Source organism: Ectobius pallidus (assembly GCA_964059195.1). NCBI lineage: Eukaryota > Metazoa > Arthropoda > Insecta > Blattodea > Ectobiidae > Ectobius > Ectobius pallidus. The sequence goes on from CAXKWD010000007.1 coordinate 94,472,016, forward strand.
TGTTGTCTCGGAGGTGGCCCTGGCATTGGGCTGATCACTCATCTGGGGAGGCCCTCCATGCCCTTGTCTGGTCAATAAAGTATGTATGTGATCCATAGATAATTCCTCTCCCGACAGGTCGCGGCCCTGTAAGGCCCGGGCGGCGTGGGTCACTTAAACCCTAAACGGGAGAGGTAAAACTAAGGTAAAGAAGAAGAAGAAGACTTGGCTGATAGCCCGTGAGGGGTTCGCAGAGAAAAATTATTTCAAATAAAATATAGTAGTATTTGTATTAGTATTTCGAAGTCAGTATTAATAACAACAGCGATGGTGATGATAATGATGATGATGATAATAAACATAATAATAATGATGATAATAATAGTAATAATACTAATAATGGCTACCACCTGAAGTTGCTATAACGTTATATCATGTATGTTTGGGGGAGGGTGAGAAGACCTGCCCCGTTAAAAATAAATAAAAAAATATAAAAAAATAAAAAGTTTAACCATGCTGCTCTAGCCTACCGTGTGATATTAAGTGGAATATGTTTTCTAAGTTATATTAGTTGGGAGTAACAGCGGTTTACGTAACTGCGCGTTGTGGGTCGACAAATTCCTGGAAAGGCTGGCTGTGGAACACACGAATGGGTGACAGACTGGTCGTCTGCACCCGAGCCACCGTCGCCGCCGTGACGGGTGACCAGTAATGCCGATGCTAGCACGAACACGCGGAAATAAAAATAGTGCACACTATTCGCTGGGGAAATTACTATAAAATATTTCAATTTTGGAATGCAGAACTTTCATGCAACTTACATATCAGTGTTGCATTTTTCATGCACACTGTGCGTGAGATGTGCACCGCCTTTCACAAGTATTTGGAAATTCTCATTTGAAACACTAAAGTGTTTTGGTCTTGTCCTCGTTCTCTTTTATTTATATTATGATTGTTTAACAATTTAGAATAATTATGTTATATTTTTTAAAAACTTACATCAATTGAGTTATTGACAGTTTTTGCAATTAAACTTCTTCTATAAACAGTAAACAGGATCGGGGATGGATAGAGAGAGAGAGAGAGAGAGAGAGAGAGAGAGAGAGAGACAGAGAGAGAGAGAGTGTTCCGTCCAGCATTCGTGTCTGGCCGGATTTGAGGCATTAGCTGGTTTCGCGAGGTCATTCGCCGTGTTGCTATGGCAACAGGCTTGTGTCTTCGTTTGTTTTATTTTTCTTGTTGTGTCTTCAATATAATTTTAAATATGTTTACTTATCTGTTTGTTCTTTCTCCCATCAATTCTCATAAGAAATAACATTTGACTGTCGCATCTTTCATTTTTTGGATAGTCATGTTATAATCTCCAACCCAAAGTTTCAGTCTGATTATTTTTTAGTATATTTTATTCATAATTTTGTGTTTTTAAAGAAACAATTCAGTTTTGAAGTAATGCTATTAATTCTCTTATTTATGTTTTAGTATTTTAATGTAACTTAATTGATTTATTTCCAAGATTAATTATTTATTGTTTTTCTTGGCCAATGGGATTCTTGCTTTACGTCACATGTCGTGACGTCTGTCATTCTTGCTATTCATTCTTATTCTCTCGTTCGAAGCTTTCGCCAGGCTAGTTTTCAGTTCAGAATTCTGAATCTAGTTTTTATTGTCGAGCTGGGAATTTGAAGTTTCCCAGCCCTAGTTATTGCAGAGACGCAATTTAGTACATTCATCAAAGTAATTTATTTGTGATTTAATTACAAATGTGTGAAGCCAAGTTTTTTACTTCCCTGATCAAACCGTATGGACTTGAATGCGTAACTCATTAAGTAAAAGGATTGACTGTAAGTACTGCTGTGAAGTGAATATTTCAGAGTGCTTAATTTTAGTTGCAGTGTCGAAGCAACATCTAAAGGTTCTTCTTTTCGGTCGAAGCAGCAAGTCGACCTTAAAATAATTTGCTGATAGTGCGCATTCACTTCAAGAATAGTGAAATTCTTTCTCAGTCGTCCGAGCAAGCGCGACTATAAAAATTGCTCTGCTCTGGTCCTCCGAGCTATTCATCAGTCTTATAAGGCAAGCATGCCTTATTTTCCAGAAGGAGCTTACTAAGTCGTCTCCCCTTGACTTCATCAACATTTCATCTTCTTCGGCACCGCTAGGAAGAGGAATTTATTTGTAAAGCAAGATACAAAATTCCATCTTGTATTTTAAAGGGTCTATTTATCATTTTGTCCATTGTGCTCTTTGTATCTTTCAAGGGGCTCAATAAATGTATTTAAACTTGACTTAGTGTAGCATCCTTCAAACCGGAGAGGTTTCCCCGTGTCCCTATTTCGCCTGTGAGCTACCGTGGGAGCGGGAACTTCTCTTTGTGGTTCCTCCGGGCCTGGATATGACCCAGAGGCCTATGGTTGAAGATGCATTGATAGTTAGTGACCTATAATTAACGTAGAGTAACTATTCAATTAACAGTTTGAATTTGTCTTGGTCACTTATTACAGAGACCTCAGTGATTAGCCACAATTCTAGTCATTCTTATATATCAATCTTGTTCTCCCGGTATAGTTTGCCGCCGGTGTGAGACGCTACCATCAGTAGCCATCAGTAATAAGTAGTTTAAAGTCAGTTGCTATAAGTATCTGTGGTTCTCCTCCGCATTGCGTTTGAGGGAGGTCTCTGACAGATTTCAATTAAGTTTTTGGTACTTTCTTGTAAAGTGTAAACATTTACATTTGTGTACTTACACCTGTACAGCTACACACTATTTCTTTGTCTACTCGTATGCTCCTATGCGGGCAACTCACTCCATTCTTATAAACAAACCTTAATTTGTCATTGTTGCACCGGCTCTAGGCGGGCAACCTATTTAATTCAGACATTTGTATAAGCAAGTCGCTATGTCGAGTCCAGACGGTTTGACGGCTCTTAAAGCCAAGCGAGTTCCCATTAAGGCCCAGATTACGCGGCAGGTTAATGTCATTAGTAATTTAGCCATTGAGGATGTCACATATCCTGAACTCAAAAAGTATGAGTCTAAGTTAGACGAACTTGCAGCTAAGTTCGACCATGTGCAGACTGAAATCGACGGTGTGGATTATTCTGATGCTGAAGAAGCCTATAGGGCAGAAGTCGACGCCGTCATTTCCAGAGGCAACTCTCAGTTGTGTAAATTTCTTCAGGCCTTATCTGACAAGGAGGTCCTGGCCCAGCAGGCCCTTGCAGAAAGGCAGGCTCAGGCCCAGCTCGCCCTGGCCCGTGAGGAAGCCGAAGCTAAGAGAGCGGAGGCCCTGGCCCAGCAGGCCCTTGCAGAAAGGCAGGCTCAGGCCCAGCTCGCCCTGGCCCGTGAGGAAGCCGAAGCTAAGAGAGCGGAGGCCCTGGCCCAGCAGGCCCTTGCAGAAAGGCAAGCCCAGGCCCAGCTCGCCCTGGCCCGTGAGGAAGCTGAGGCTAAGAGAGCCGAAGCCCACGCCCAGGCCGAAGCTGCCCAAAAGGCTAAAATAAGACGCTTCGAGTACTTGCAATCGCAATTTCTGCGTCAAATGCAGATTATGCGAGAGTACGAAATCGAAGATCTCACTACGCTTCATGAGGCGCGCATTCGCCGCTCTGAATTTGTAGAGATCTTCAAGGCCTATAAGTCAGATTATGCTCAGGTGGCCATTGACGAGGCCTACCAGGATCATGAATTCGACTTTCACGCAGTGGAATCTGATTATTATAAAGTCATCAGTTTCTTTGACTCCATGATAGCTGAAAAGAAACAGCTATATGAACCCGAGCAGGCGCAGACTGCCAGTCAGCGCTCCTCGCTCGACCCTGTCACGCCGTTGTTACCGAAACTCCCCGAAATCCGTCTTCCTCAGTTCAATGGGAACCCCTCTGAGTGGATCGAGTTTCGTGACACTTTCTCGTCGTTGGTAATTCAACACAGGCACATTTCGGACATGGACAAGTATCAGTACTTGAAGTCTTGCCTGTCATCAGAGGTTAGTACGGTCATTCAGAATATTCCTGTCTCTGCTGCGACTTTCCAGGTGGCGTGGCAGACTTTGATTGATAGGTTTGATAACGACCGGCTAATCGCCAACACCCATCTGGACAATCTCTTCTCTCCCCCTCAGATTGAGAGGTATTCTGCAGAATCCCTGCAGAAATACCTGGATCATTTTATAAGCACGGTACATGCACTTAATTCCCTTAATACAGAAGTGGAGTTGTCAGATCTGATTGTTACCAGAATTATCATCGACAAGCTTCCGATGAACCTCATCAGAGAATGGGAGTCATCTGTCAAAATAGGGAAGCTCCCTACTCTCAAGGAGTTATTTGTCTTCTTGGAAAGCCGAGTTCGCATACTGCAGATGACTGATGCTGCCACGAAAAGTCAGGCTGCTAAGTCAGTTCCGAGCTCTCCGGCTCCTTCCAAGTCAAAGTCTTCTTCTTCGAGGCCTAAATGTCTCTGTTGTCGTACTGCTGTGCATGACCTGTTTTCATGCAGCGACTTCAGGAGCATGACTTTCGCTCAAAGAGACCAGTTTGTTAGAGACCGCAAACTGTGTCGTGTATGCCTGTATAGTCAAGGGCATGCCAACAATTGTAGGACTTTTCAGTGCAGGAGATGTGCTGGGAGACATAGCACATTCCTCCACGACCCGACTAGCGATAGTCACCAGGCTGCCAACACTGCAGGTGTTATGGCTTCTAGTCAGACCCAGCAGCGCTGCTTGCTTCCTACTGCTACTGTCCGCATCCTGGACTCAGACGGCTCGCCTGTTGAGGCCACAGCCCTCCTGGATAGCGGTTCAGACTGCAATCTTATTAGCAACAGGCTGTTTAGGCGTCTTGGACTAGCTCCTCATGCGCAGCGGACTACGCTAGCGGGAATTTTGTCCACTAATGTTAGCACACATAAGCTAACCAGCATCGCGATTCAGTCGCGAGTGACTTCATGGCGCTACAATGCACAGGCCATTGTCGTTCCGGAGATTTCGGAGAAAAGGTTCCCGAACTCTTTCATTGAGACCAAAGATTGGAACATTCCTCCGAATCTTCCCTTGGCTGACCCATTTTTTAGTCGTCCTAAGTGTGTCGATCTACTTCTTGGAGTGGAGATTTGCGCCCAAGTGGTGTGTCCAGGGCAAATTTCCACCGGTGAGTTACCTACGATTCAGAACTCGCACCTTGGTTGGTACTTCGCCGGGAAACTGCCCTCTGCGCCTTTCCCTTCACAGCGTTGCCATACTTCCAATGGTCATCGACGCCGATCCACGGCTAAGCGTTATCTTGAAGCAAGCCCAAAAGAGCCTGAATGCTCGAAGGCTATGTCTTCCAATTACTCAGCCTTCCTAACTGCAGACTTAAACCATTCACCTTCTAAACTTAAGACTTTCGTGGCTAACAGAGTCGCGGACGTCCAAGAATTCACTGCCATTGAATCTTGGTCGCATGTGTCATCTAAGGACAATCCCGCTGATCTCATCTCTAGGGGAGCCACCCCTTCTGACCTACTTAACAACTCTCTGTGGTGGTCAGGCCCTTCTTGGCTTACTGCCGACTCCACTCAGGGGCCCAGTTTGCCCACTGAGCTCGAGTCTTCGTCTCTCCCAGAGGTGAAGATAGCAGCGCTAGTCACCATCGAAACCTCTAGCTTAAGCCCATGGCTGACTAAGTTTTCACACTTGAAAACAATCAGGGTCATGGCTTATGTGCGACGTTTCATTAATAATTACTTGAAACTCAAGTCACCTATCAATGGCCCTTTGTTGCCGTCAGAGCTTACTGAAGCTTTGCATTCTTGCATTAGAATCATTCAAAGGAATGCTTTCAGAAAGGAAATTCAAGCATTGTCTTCCTCGCAAGATTTGCCTTCTTCTAGTAAGATCCGGCAACTATGCCCCTTTATTCAGGATAACATCCTGCGTGTAGGTGGACGTCTAAGTCGGTCCAACCTACCTTTTGACAACAAGCATCAGATATTACTTCCTGCAGAGCATGCTTTCACCAGGCAGTTAGTTCTCCATGTGCACTTGCATCTAGGTCATGCAGGACCTCAGCTAGTCATCTCACACTTGCGAGAGTCGTATTGGATCCCTTGCATTCGCAAGCTGGTTCGCAGTGTACGGAGGCGCTGTAGTGTTTGCTTCCGCTTTGAGGCTCAGGCTTATCAGCAAAAGATGGCTGATCTGCCTCCTGAGAGAGTAAATCCTCTCCCTCCTTTCACAAACTCTAGTGTGGACTACGCCGGTCCATTCTCTCTCAAGTTTGGTGGCCCGCGGTCCAAAGTGACTACTAAAGCCTACGTTGCTATTTTTGTCTGCATGTCCACGAAGGCCGTACACGTTGAGCTAGTGACTTCGCTCACCTCACGTGCCTTCCTGGCGGCATTGTCAAGGTTCACAAGTCGTCGTGGAATTCCAAGTTCAATCACTTGTGATAATGGTAGAAACTTTGTCGGAGCTCACGCCGACCTGCAGAACCTCTCTAGGCTTTTGATGTCATCAGAACATCACTCCGCAGTGCAAGACGCCACTGCGCATTTGAACATTCATTGGCGTTTCTTGCCTCCTCACTCTCCACACATGGGAGGACTTCATGAGGCGGCAGTACGCTCTTTGAAGTTCCACTTGAAGAGGATGTCCTCGTCCTGTAAGTACACTTACGAGGAGATGTCTACTGTTCTCACACAAATTGAGTCATTCTTGAATTCACGTCCTTTGATGTCGTTATCTGAGGACGTGGATGACTTTGGATATTTGTCTCCCGGCCACTTTCTTATTGGCAAGCCCATTGTGTCGGTGCCCAGTCCTGACCTCTCTGGTGGGTACAGCCTGCGTTCCCGTTGGAACCATCTTCAGCAGATGGTCACTTGTATTTGGAAGAAGTGGTCCGTGGATTATCTCCACACGCTACAGCGTCGTGCAAGGTGGCATAAGGTACTGCCAGACGTTCCTTTGGGTACCCCTGTATTGGTTCTCGAGGACAATGTACCTCCTCATAGGTGGGTGCTTGGTCTGGTGCACCAAGTACACCCAGGCCCAGACGGCCTTGTCAGAGTTGTCACTGTGCGCACTGTCTCAGGCACTTATAAGAGGCCCCTCATCAAGTTGGCTCCTCTGCCTGTCAGTGAAGAGGGACAGTGACACCTGCTTTCATTCAGAGTGCTGATGCCGGACGCATCCCACTCCACCGATTTTGACTTTATTGCGACTTGATAGTTGTTTTGGCCTCGAATCCTTGCATTCACGAATTTGCTTGACGTCACATTCTGTTAGATAATTTCACGAGCGAAATTATCGCGGGCAATATGTTCCGTCCAGCATTCGTGTCTGGCCGGATTTGAGGCATTAGCTGGTTTCGCGAGGTCATTCGCCGTGTTGCTATGGCAACAGGCTTGTGTCTTCGTTTGTTTTATTTTTCTTGTTGTGTCTTCAATATAATTTTAAATATGTTTACTTATCTGTTTGTTCTTTCTCCCATCAATTCTCATAAGAAATAACATTTGACTGTCGCATCTTTCATTTTTTGGATAGTCATGTTATAATCTCCAACCCAAAGTTTCAGTCTGATTATTTTTTAGTATATTTTATTCATAATTTTGTGTTTTTAAAGAAACAATTCAGTTTTGAAGTAATGCTATTAATTCTCTTATTTATGTTTTAGTATTTTAATGTAACTTAATTGATTTATTTCCAAGATTAATTATTTATTGTTTTTCTTGGCCAATGGGATTCTTGCTTTACGTCACATGTCGTGACGTCTGTCATTCTTGCTATTCATTCTTATTCTCTCGTTCGAAGCTTTCGCCAGGCTAGTTTTCAGTTCAGAATTCTGAATCTAGTTTTTATTGTCGAGCTGGGAATTTGAAGTTTCCCAGCCCTAGTTATTGCAGAGACGCAATTTAGTACATTCATCAAAGTAATTTATTTGTGATTTAATTACAAATGTGTGAAGCCAAGTTTTTTACTTCCCTGATCAAACCGTATGGACTTGAATGCGTAACTCATTAAGTAAAAGGATTGACTGTAAGTACTGCTGTGAAGTGAATATTTCAGAGTGCTTAATTTTAGTTGCAGTGTCGAAGCAACATCTAAAGGTTCTTCTTTTCGGTCGAAGCAGCAAGTCGACCTTAAAATAATTTGCTGATAGTGCGCATTCACTTCAAGAATAGTGAAATTCTTTCTCAGTCGTCCGAGCAAGCGCGACTATAAAAATTGCTCTGCTCTGGTCCTCCGAGCTATTCATCAGTCTTATAAGGCAAGCATGCCTTATTTTCCAGAAGGAGCTTACTAAGTCGTCTCCCCTTGACTTCATCAACATTTCATCTTCTTCGGCACCGCTAGGAAGAGGAATTTATTTGTAAAGCAAGATACAAAATTCCATCTTGTATTTTAAAGGGTCTATTTATCATTTTGTCCATTGTGCTCTTTGTATCTTTCAAGGGGCTCAATAAATGTATTTAAACTTGACTTAGTGTAGCATCCTTCAAACCGGAGAGGTTTCCCCGTGTCCCTATTTCGCCTGTGAGCTACCGTGGGAGCGGGAACAGAGAGAGAGAGAGAGAGAGAGAGAGAGCGTTAGGTGTAGTGTTGACTGACGGAACGTTAGAACATAATATATAGCATTTATTAAAATGTAATAAATGTAATAAAATAAATAAGATAACACAGATGCTCAACAAGATATATTTTGTGTCGCCTAGGCCTTTCGGTGTTACCACACCATCTTCAGGGCATCTTTTGCTGGCTTGGAGCTCCAGTAATTAAAATAAAAATAAAAATTCATTTCGTCACCCTCATAAAATCACTGTTAAGGAACTATCTTCTATGGCCGCGGCGAGTTTTTTTTCCGGTTGACTCATTCTTGCATAGCGCCGTCCAATTAATTGGTCCCTGATATTATGCAGTCTTCCCCCTTTCTTTTATTTAGCTTCATATTTACAACCTGCGTTTTACCTTGAGGGTATATCGCAGGGTATTTAGTCCAAAAGAATACATAGTATTTACAAAATATGACATGTTGTCTGAGTTAGTGTTCTAGGGAATTACACAAACTAATCATTTTAAATTTTTAAGGTAGTGTCTTGTAGATTTCATATATACTTGATTGATCGTGGAGATGAGATCACTTTGAAAAATACATAAATCGGTTAAAGAAAGAGCAAAGAATAAACTACCGGTACATCTTTGATTATAAAAAACCTTTGTCGAAATGACTGTTGTTGTGGCTGACATGTAGGCCTAATATATGGACTCTTACTGGAATATAATAGGCCCTAACTGAATGGCCCAGTTTGCTTACTTTGTATTAAATTTTTCGTAGGCCTATGTAGAACACTGTTGATAAAATAAGCTTAATCGTTGAATGTTCAAATTCAGTTAAGTTGAGAATTGAGGTTGTGTACAAATTATCTAAGATTTGAGAATTATAATTTTCGAGTGAAAGCTTGAAACGCTATGGTAACTGTAATTAGATTACGTGAAGTCATATAGTCTACAGCGGCAAGAGCAAGTCTTTAATTTAGTGACTTCGAATTTATTATTACGTAATTAACCACCAAGAGAAGGTAATGACTAAAAATCGAGTTACAACAACTTGGACTTGTTCATCAAGGGGACGGAGTAATTAAATTTACTGAACACTAAAACATTCGCGAACAATGTTGGCTTCTTTCACTTTAGGTCACATTAAATAGCACAAAAGTAAAACTCGATTAGCTCGAAAAATAATAACTTCGGATTACAGTTGTGTCAATTCTTTTGTTTTAATGTGTAAAGTAGGCGTACATTATCTCACTGCTACTACATATCGGTTGTAACTTTTTTAAATTCTAGTTCTAATGAAGGAACTTAGCACTTAAGTCTAATTTTTAACGGACAAAGTTAGGCCTACTTCATTATCTAAGAGAATTTATGTATTTCATTTTCATTGAGGGTTATGTATAAGTGTTGATATCCGCCTTGTAAGTAAAGCTTCATCCACAATGTGCAGTCGGCAGCCGGTAGTTGGTAGTTGGTAGTCGGTAGTCGAAGTATAACGTGAGATGAGTAATGGACACCATTCACAATGTGCAGTTGCAGTCGACAGCAGGCAGTCGGCAATTGGTAGTCGGTAGTCGTCAGTCGGGAAATTCATCTTCGACTACCAACTGCACGACTGCAAGTAACATATTACGAGATTGAAAATGATTTACTAGTGCAAATAAAAAGATTAGCATACTACGAGAAAGCAAGATGTGTTTATCTCTATATATATAAAAGGCTTTGTCCTGACTGACAGGAATCAACGTAGAGCCTAAACTATAACAGGTAGAGATTTGGAATTTTGACAGTACCTTCGTTTCATAATGTAGGTGCTCACTAAGAAGGGATTTTGAAAAATTCTGATTCTAAATGCCAAAAATTAAATGTTTTTGAAAATACTTAATCCCTTTTTGCATAGAATTATCGAAACAAATTCACAGAACATATTGTTGCCAATGGTATAGGTGGGTTTGGATTAAATTACATGGATGTTTGACAAATTAGAGAAGGTATCATTATAATTCATATTATCTATATTAATAAAAGGAACTGTCCTCGATGTCCAGGGAAATCTACTGAACGCAGAGATCTGAAATTTTAAACATAGGTGGGCTGAAGGGTCGGAAAATGCACCGCGAAGCCGGAATTTTAATTTTAGTTTTCGTTCGTGAGTTATGAGTGAAAAACGATCAAGAAACGTGCATTTTTTTGCGTTTTCAAAACATAAGTTTTCAGTTATACATTTCAATGTCAAATCAATTACAGTTGGCTTTGTCTATTTTTGTCACACCTTGAAAATAAAACTTTCGCGATCGCTTGAATGTTGTAAGCCCTAAATATGGTCAAACGTTGTTTTATTTGGACGAATCTCACTATACAGAGGTTTTCTGGGCCAAGAAACTCGAATCTGAGATCGCTTTTACCAGACGATGCTATCTAATCGTGGTATGTAGTCCACGTGATTTAGGAGTTAATAAATATTATGATTTTACTATTATGCTCTTAATTTTTAATTTTTGAAATAATTATCGCGGGCGAAGCCGCGGGCACATGCTAGTTACATATATTATGCAATTATAAAACGATTCCTCCACATTATTTATACTGTAAAATGTTTCCCTAAACTCAATGTCGACTGCATATTGTGGACGGCTCGAGTGCTGCTCCCAAGCGGCCGACTGCAACTGCCGACTACCGACTACCAACTGCCGACTGCACATTGTGGAAAGACCATTACTCTCAGATTTGAGGTAGCCTATATTGTCAAATAATATAAATATAGAAGTAATACTCAATAAGTATCTGCGTTAGGATAGAACCCACCTGTAACCGAACTGAAGATGGCGTTTATGTGTTGAAATGAGTCTCCTCCATATGCACGTCAGGAAAAAATCCTGAGAACTTAACCTTTTCACTGCTAATATATACATATATAAGGCTTTGTCCTGACTGACTAAATGAATGACTGACTGACTGACTGACTGACTGACTGACTTAATGACAGAGAATCAACGTAGAGCGTAAACTATAATAGATAGGTAGGCTACTTGGAATTTTGATAGTACCTTCGTTTCATAATGTAAGTGCTCACTAAGAAAGGATTTTTCAAAATTTTTATTTTAAATGCCAAAAATCAGATGTTTTTGAGAACACTTAATCCCTTTTTACACAGAATTATCAAATCCAAATCACAGTTCACATGACAACATATTGTTGCCAGTGGTCTCGGATGGGTTTGGAAATAAATTTTGTTTAATTTCATCCCCTAAACGCTTTTATGGTAACATGAGAGTAAGAAATAAAATATTCCGCAAAGACAATACAATTTTATGTTACCGGAATTTCTGTTTCTTCTTATTTGAACCCCTACCAGGCTTGCTGTGTACAAGCGATGGGATGCAGAATTCTACATCCTCTATGAGCCATAAAAAGCTATACGAAGCGTTTTCTGAGGGAATAGTTTGAATGTGATAAGTCGTTCTTCATATTTCAAATTCTAAATACCTATATAAGGACCTAGAATTTAAAAATCGAAAGTCCTTCATAAGATAATTTCCAATTACAAAATAAAAATACCCGGGTGACGCCGGGCCTTTTAAGTTAGTGACGTATAAACGCATCGTTTTCAAAATTGTATGAAAGCAGATACATAAGATTAAAATAGTAATTATTTATGTTAAAATGTAAGGATTTTTATCCACATATTGTAGTTTTCATTCGCGTAACCAGCTGCCCCAGTTAAATTATCCTCAACTATCATAAACTTAGAGCCCGCTAATTAATTTGCTTGATGTCTGCCTTATTAACAGTGAAAGAGTTTTGAGCACTATATGGGATCAGTCGTAAGTAGTCGTAGTACAAGGCGTACATACATTTTTTTAGGAAAATAAAATTGCCCACAAATGTAGAATAAAATACCAACTTGATTAAAGAAGATATACATTAATCTATCTCCAAAACATTCAGACTTACATTTAAAAAGTGATATCTTCTAATTTATAGTTTTATTTGTTCACAGCAGATACTAGATTGTGGGAATTGTTTTATCATTAAGTGTATTTTTACAATTCTAGATACAAAAATCCCTTTAGGCAGGCCTACAGGCGGAGGTAGATTTCGAAGTGCTTTTGGTTTAATTTATTGTCGCTGCATAGCACTCTTCTTCTTTAGCCTTGGCATGGTAAACCTACAGTAATAAGAACTGAATTCGGTAAAGAGGAAGAGCCTACAATCATTTGTTTTGACAACAAGAATAGGATATAATATTCTGGGAGGCCGTGCGCAAGATCAGCAATGAATAAAATTAGCAAAGCCGCTAAACAAGACAAAATTATGATATTATAATAATTCTTTTAAGTGTTATTATTTTCAAACATTAAAATCTCGCGTCATATGAGAGCTATCAAGAAACTATTTATTGATTTGTAGAGTACTCATCAAGAGCTTTTCAACGATACCCCACAAGACGTGGTTTCAAAAGTTTCGAATTTTCATCCCCCACCCCCACCTCCACCCCCACCCTCACTCGAACCCCCGAATCGTTGGTGTCACTGTGAACTCCATAGGGAGTACTCTAATTTATTCAAACAAAGTTTCCCTCTATACTTCATAGGGGCCGAGATATAAAGTTTTCAAAATTTCAACCCCCTCCCCCGACCACCCCTTGGGCCAATTTTGCCCATTAACGAACTTGTCCGAACTATTGGGCCTAGAAATAACATAATAAAATTTGGTTCAAATATCTTCAAAATTACGGCCGCTATCGTGTAAAGATATATATATATATATATAAATATATATATATATATATAAATATCACAATTTTTTTTTTTTGAACGGGCGGTGGTTTCGTACTTAGGGGAGCATGAAACGTAAAGATATGAAAGAATTTTTCGAAAATCATAAAGTGGTATCCATTGCAATAGGTAGATTTTTCTTCGAAAATCTACCTAAAAATGTGGAAATTCGAAACTTGACTAGCCTGTCCTCTTTTAAGCACTATAAAAACAATTAAATCCTTCAATTTTATGACATGTAAAGTCTGTAAAACACGGAAAGTTTTAATTTCCTTCCCTTTTCTTAGTTCTTTATTTGACAGGTTAGATTAAGGTGTTACATAGCACGGAACCCTTACCCTTGATTGCATTTTGAATCTGCTTTCATTACTAAATCCTTCATCCTTGCTAAAATTAACTAATAAATCCTACTGAATTATATCACAATAATTCAAAATCACTATATTTAATGGCGGTCATAAGTTGAACAGAGTACATCAACAACAGTGGTATGTGATATTGTTTTCACAAATCCATATTCTAAGTGATTATTTAAGTATGCTTTTATGAAAGCATTACCCATGGTCAGGTAAAAAAAACACGGAGTTAACACATTGTGCAATATCATTTGAGTTAGCACATTGTGTACCATTTGATAGTACAAGAAATTTCAGTCTTAAACAGGCAACACAAATTTCCTAACGCTACAAGATTTTTTAGTAATACAGTATATGTCACCATCTCTTGACTTTACATTTAGTTATTTACATTTAGTTATTTTATAATTACCTAAATAATGTATCTATAATTCGTAAGGTAAATTCCTTGTGATGGATCAGATAAAGTTCAAATTTCATCATGAATGTAAAAGGTACTTAGGCCTATTGTTCTGATCTAATGCTAAGTTATGTGTAAGAATTCACGTGTTTGCGGGGGTTTATAGCCTACGCCACTTTACTATTAACTTTGGAGGCCAATTTAAACAGAATAATTCTCTAACCCCTAAATTCCATGAGGGTTTGTGATATGAGGTTGACTAATCGCGTATGGTAGGAATAGGAAAGAAAGGAAATAAACATGTTGAGTCTGAAACCGTCAACACTTGCCCACAGACACTCTCTCTCTCTCTCTCTCTCTCTCTCTCTCTCTCTCTCTTTTTTTTTTTTTTTTTTTTTTTTTAACGAGTCGTAAATCTATACGGCACCTCAATTCTGCTTTTTAATACCCAAAAATTCCATATTATCAGCCGGGCCTGAGCAGGTCAAGTTTGACCTAATGTTAAGTAAGCTGTGTGTTCCACACTGATGACGTTGCATGTCTTGTTTCAGACAAAAGTTAGTGTTATCTGCTGTGTTTTTAATCGAGTGCAATCTTATTTACCAATAGTTAATAAGGATGTTGCTTTTGAGGTAACCTGTAAGTTATATCTGTTATAAAATTATTTTTATTCTGTTCAAAATTTCAATAGCCTATACAAATTTACCAATTCGTTTCTGTTACTTAAATATCTCTCATAATCATCGACAAGTATTATATAAATAAAGTAAATTGTATCTTTTTAAACTTTACATTATAATCTGTGGTTATAAATAAGGCCTGATATATTACCTGATCGGCTACATACACACCTATCGTAACATGCGCTCACAAAAATACTAATGCGGGAAATAATATAACATTTCATGTTGAAGTATGTACCAAACATCTATCAAACATCAATGCTCTTAAAACTCCCGTTGCTCTTTGTGATATTTTCCACAAATATTTATTACAGTTGATTATTATGAAGTTTGTTCCAGACATAAGCTATACTGATAAATCATGAATTTATATGCCTATACAGTGCATTCTCTGTTCCATAATATGGTATAGAGCAGTGATCTTCAGCCATTTTTTAAAACTAAAGGCCATTTTATTTTTGGAAGGACTAGCATTGATTTATTGATTTAATAATAACATGATACTTACGTAACCCATGTACCAATAATATTAAAATATCTGTATGGAGTACTTAACATTATACATATGCGTTTTTTATAATTTTACTTCCACTTTGCAATGTTAATGAATAACACAAAGCACAGTAACATTCTTGCATTTAATGTGAGACCTGACAGAGTTTCTTTGTCACTAAATTGCCAGTAGCTCAAATTAGTATTTGTTTGAGAGCCGCTAATACACAGGAATAATGCTGGGCTTTACTGCGCATGCGCATCTGAGTAGTGATCTGATGTGTGTGCAGTATTGAAGCGACCATTCAACCAGGCAGACTTTCATTGCTCATAGCGTACTACTGCAAGCCTTGCAATGTCAACAGATACGGAGTATAGACGTAAGTCGAGTGGCGTTCCAGTACGAGTAAACACATCCATAACCGAGGCAAATGTGAGTAGAAACTACAAAGCAAGACAATTAACAGCCTATTTCAATTCAAGGAAAATGGTACCTTGAAAGAGGGTGCCAGAAGCAATAGCTGCTGAACAACAAAACACTTGCCTCGCATTGACGTGTCCTGTATGTATGTATTTATTTATTTACTCATTCATTGCAATTGGGTTACTACCCGGTGGCAGCGTTTCCTAATACTACAATACTACTACTAAGACTATAATATTTACACATGAACGAGTAACATCCACATTAACAAGTAACATACACATTAACGAGTAACATTTCATAAACAATAACCATTACATAAGAAGGTAGCATTACTTAATCTAAGTAATACACAAAGAAGACCTTAAGTTATTCTTAAATTTCTTCAGGGAGGGGGTTTCCCTGAAAAGCTGCTACAGGCAAGTCATTCCATTTTTCAATGGTTCTGCTTACAAATGAAAACTTCCCTATATCTGCTCTATACCTTCTACTCTTGATTTTGAGAGAATGGTCGCCTCTTCCGTAATACGATAGTTTGGCATAAGAGAAGATTAAGTCGCCCCCTTACGCTCCAAACAATGCGTTGCTGTTCGCTTGTTATCTCGGAACACCCGATCGTCCCTTCTCTCCAAACTCCCGATCGTACCAAATACAAGCTACCAACCCATACACCAAAATGACAACCCTCTAGCTTACTCGGCAATCCCGACCAGACCACAATCACCTCTTCACATAATCTAAATAATGCATAACACTATCCACTTAGTTAAGTTGCATTTTCGAATAATGTACGATACACTGTTTGTCGGTTTCGAAAATGTGGCATATTATATCTTCCACACGTTAGTAAGCCTGTCAACTTTTGTTCATCTTTTGTTTACCGGTATGACGTCACACTACCAACGTCCAATCACGAGTTTCTATGTAATATGAGGACAGAAGAAGTGGTATAAAAGAAAGTGCATCGCGAGGGTGCGGTGGGCGGGAACATTCATCCAAGGTGCGACTTAATATTATTTTTCCCCGATAGTTTTTCTAGTCTTTTCCCAACGTCCCCCCATGCCTTAGAACCATGATAAACTTTGTATAATGTACATAACCTATATATCTTACGCCTTTCTTGCAAGGATTCCCATCTCATCTCCTCTCCACAATATTTGCCTCTTTTTATGAATTTTATTGCTCTTTTCTGAATTTTTTTCTAGAAAATCTATTTGATTAATCCTATACGGATCCCAGTATGCTATTGAATAGTCCATTATTGGCCTTACTAGAGAATTGTAGGCTATTTCCCTTGATTTTGCGACCCCTTTTTTCAGTACCCTCATTATAAAGTGCGGTGTTGGCCTTCCTTGACACCACATTTATCTGCTCGTCCCAACTCGCATTACTAGCTTTTGTAGCAGACATTTACTACTCCATTTTGTATGGTAATAAAATGTATTAGAACATTTACTTACCGTATGTTGTAACATGAAATTAACCTTTTCACTGCTACTGACGTATACATTCGTTACTTCAAAAACTGTATAAAAGCAGAAATGTAATATTTATAGAGCAAATCTATATGTAAAATTGTGAGAATTTTTATCCTAGTATTATGATTGTAATCCATAGAAACTAGTTATTTTACTGCAATTCTCTACATTGAATTCAAACTTAGTTCCCACTGATGATTTCACTTGATGATTCCTTATGTTATTGTATAAATTCAGCATTGTAAAGGTTAATATATCATATTTTCAAAGAATATGTCAATATACAGAATAATGTGGAATAAAATGCATCATTCTGAGGATCAAATTTTAAAACACAGTGTAGCATAGACCCAGCATAGACCTACATGTAGCCTAAACATCTAATTCTTTAAAATTTAATATATCTATGCCATATTGTTGAACAACGTAAAATACTTCTCACTGTACCATATTATGAAAAGGAGCCCGAAACACAAAATGCATGTTGATCTTAAAATAATCTTGATAATGAATACTGCAGATTGGTGTTATTATTGTTGCGGAACGATGCTCCGTTTGTTTGCAATACGAGGAAATATAATTCCCCGTGACGTCACTGGAGCGTGCGGCCACGCGCGCCAGTTACCTGCATGCAGTGGTGGGATAGGAATATGCTTGTTCAGTCAGTTCTAGTTCACTGTAATAACAATTTTTCTTAGTGTTTTTTTCGAGCTTTATAGTCTTATTAATTCAGTGGAAAAATGCCATTCTGTAGTGTTTGATTGCAATATAATAGGTGAATATAGGCTAAAATGCTGGGAACATGAGAGAGAAAGATGTTTACATTCATTGAAGACAGATGATAAACGTGTATGGTTAGCAGGAGACGGTCAGTACGACTCCCCTGGGTTTTCAGCAAAGTATTTGATTTATTTAATGATGGATTTAAATTCCGGCAAAATAATCGATTTTGAAATATTACAAAAGGGGATGGTGGTAGGTGATTTAGAAAAGGCTGCCTGTGAACATTTAATGAACCGATTAGCAGAACAGGAAAATGTAATATCAACATATTTTTTTTCTGACAGACACAAAGGTGTCAGGCATCTATTAAAAACAAAGTACCCCAATATTGAACATGAGTTTGATGTTTGGCATATGTCGAAAAGCCTCATGAAGAAACTAAAAATTCATGAAAAAAAAATCCGAAAATATTTGCTTGGAAGAATAGCATAAACAATCATTTGTGGTGGTCTGCTCAGACTTGCAAAGAGGACAGCGATATTTTGATTGAAACCCGTATTTCTATTTTGAATCACATAATGAATTAGCATAAGTGGATGGAAAATGGGATATGGAAATTCTGTGAACACGACGTTCTCTCAAAGGAAGATGACATAATATAAAATACTTGATAAAATTATTTTAGATAAGACATTCTTAAAAGATTTGCCTCACATCAAACATTGTTATATTCACACTGGCAGTTTGGAAAGTTACCATAGTCTCAGGCTCAAATACGCCCCGAAAAGAATACATTTATCATATAATGATTTCTACCTTAGGTCCATAATTGCAATTTTGGATCATAATTCTAATGTAAATAAAGAGAAGATTGGGGTTAAAACACAATACTCTAAAACCCTCTGCATCGTGGGTACTCAAGAATAAATATGAAAAATCAAAGACTGAATGGAAACTTGAAATAATAAATAAAATTAAAAGTAACGTACAAACACAAGTTCGAGGATCATCACCAGAGGTTCAAGAAATTGATCTATCACTGCCTAAAAACATTGCTCCAACACCTTGTCCATCATATGATGTACTAAGAAAAAGGCACTTCTCAAGATTTCAATAAATTGTTTTAATAGGTAAGGAGAGTTTAAATAACTTTTGGAACTAAATAAGAATTTTGTTCGATAAATTAAAGTTAAAACTGGAATTTTGAATGTTTTCGACTTCTACTTTTACAGCTTGAAGCCCACGTAGGTCTACACACCATTTGGTTCTGGAAATGTATTTCTTATAATGTTGACTACACACGATGGAATTACCACTCTTATTTTATATCCAATTGCAGTCCATGAATTGACCCAGGCTGTGAGGGGGTTCGGATGTTTATGACATAAAAAAGTGGAAAATATGACTGCAAATATGCCCTTAAAAATGACTAAATATGACATAATAAAATAACGTATTTTTTAAAAAGAAACGTTGCAATTTAAAATGTATCACATGAATTCTATCAGATAATCACTTTTTAACAATTTATTGATTTACAGTTTTACTTGTAATTAACTTCTATTTTTAAAGAATTTGTTCCTGCTTGCTCGCTTCATCAGCTCCAAATATTCGTAATATTTTGTATACTTTGCGTGTCCCTATAAAATATGAACAACTGCATTAATTTTAAAATTTAAGTCAATATTAATTTGGCATAAATTTGCCATAAATTAATTAAATAAATATCAAATTTAACTCTACCATGTAGTACATACACTGTATAATTGTGGTCTTTTACCGAATTTATAACGGAAAGATGACGTTAATTTACAAATATGGCCAAAATATGACCAAGTACACAAAAAAGCTCAAAATATGACTTTATATGCAAAATAAAAACTATCCGATTAGGATAACAAGCGTGCAGTTTGTGTTTGAGCGAGAATGGAGGTCAGGATAAAAATATGACATGTCATAAACATCCGAACCCTACTTATATCATACGTATAGCCAAGTCTTAGCTGCTTGATTAGGAGAGGTTAATTAGTTAGTTAGTTAGTTTTTTTTAACTCTTTGTTTTCGCTGCCAAATACTTGTGTCTTGTAATTGTTCAAACATCCAGGTCTAATATTAGTTTAGTGAAATTTGGGTTTTGCATTACACATAAAAATTCATCCTTCTTAACTAATTTTACATTTTCAAACTCCCAACAGCATACATTTTCGTAATCTCTACACTTGCACCAAACACTGATCCTGCACGCATTTCCATATTTATGTTTGCGATATCAGAATCACCGTCTGAATTACTGTTATTTATTTATTTATTTATTTATTGTTTAATCCTCTGAGCAAATACATGTTATCAGAATTTGTTCTTTCGGGCACAAACTGGAAGGGGCGAATTTCATTTAAAGCCATAATAGACTTTCCAAACAGTTGAAAGAGCGAAAACTGCGGTATGAGATCTCGATTCTATGTAAGCGCACGCTGAGAGTTCAAGCTCCAATGACGTCACGCGACAATGTTTAGTTCCTCACAACTCACGGAGTATTGCTTCTATAATGGTGGGATAAGGTTCATTATGTTTCATTTTTGTTTCTCTGCAACTAGCAGCACAGAATGAAAAATGCATTTTTGTGTTTCGAACACCTTTAATGGCGCAGCGGTCGGATGGTAGGCCTTGTCCCTCCAGGGATGTAGCGCCATGGAGTTTAGTTTAGTTGTAGGGAGTATATTTATAAAAGTGGTTCCTAACGTCCATTAAGCAAACGAAACAGACATATGTAGTAATTATTGAGTGGCATAGGCGTAACCAGGCCGACCATATGGGGGGGGGGTTATAACATCCGCGGGGTCTGGGGGGTATGGAATACCCGGGGTCCTCCCCCGGAAAATTTAAAAAATTAAGATGCAAAATAACGAGTTTTAAGCTTCCGGGGGTTCTCCCGCAAAATAACGAGTTTTAAGCTTCTCACGCTTTATACTTGTAAAGTAATTTATGGGCAGACTTTAAAAAATTATACAATTTTCCTTTTTTTAATCAATGGGGGGGGGGTTCAAACCCCCAACCCCCCCTCGGTACGCCTATGTTGTGTGGTGTTACTACCGTTTTAGCTGACATTAAAACAATGGTGACCCATTTTCAGTTAAAGGGAAGACGTAATTAGTTACCAAGAAACGATTTTAATAACATTTTAAACCACTGTACAAACCATGTTATTAATGAAAGACATTTCACATTTAATGTCAGATTTGCTCCGTAACAAACTTTTCCTCTTGCAAGACACGCAATAAACCAGAAGGCAAGGAACTACATATCGTGAAACTGTTTCTGATATTTCACTGTTGCCAGTTTGACATTTCAGCTTGACGTCTGAAAATATTCGAGATGCTTGACAGGGCTCAAAACTTAATTACTTGAACTATAAAGTCGCTAGATAATATAATTTACATCGAGTGAAGGCGCCTGACATTCTTTTCAAACTGCGCAGTCTCGTGACGTCATCGCCGCTTCTAAAATATTATGGGAATAACATGTTCGTGGATCTCGCATTGGATGTAATTTTATTCATGAAGTCTGAAATAGAAGGCAACCAGAATTGTATTTTCGTGTTTTCTTTGCCACGTCATAAATTAAACTTAATATGATTATTCATAACAAAATCAACACTAAACCGTCAAGCGAGTTAGGTTAATTTAAACCGTTGATCTTGCAAATCACTGTCTCTCATAAGACCACATGTTATGAAAATTTTCTACAGGCTATACAGTTCTTCTAGTGTATGGTGTTCAATCATACCTAGATTTATAAAACATATCGCCTAGAAAAATTGAACGATGACATAACGAAGAATCGCTAAATCGTAGAAACTCTGGTCTATCTCCTCGACATTACAGTTTTAATTTTTACAAAACGAAGATGCGAAATTTGTTAATATTTAAGAATAGCCTACACCCTGCAATTCTCATACCTTAAAATACGTAATTCATGATAATAAGATATAACTGACATATAAGATATAAGATATATTATAAGATATAACCACTTGACTTAGAATTGTGGGTAACAGGTTGACCAATTCAACAAACCTCGCAGGAGATATAATATGGCACATTTTCGAAACGCGTGAATTCGGATTGCCCTACTAAACTAATACCACTGTTCATAACCTAACCAACCTAACCTAACCCAACCTAATTGAACTGCCACTAAAATAGAATCTACCTGCCATTATTTACTTCAATGCAAAAAGACCAGTTGGCATCCTGCTTCTCTCAGAACCATAATATGGTTGGCGTGTTTTATGCGTAATAAAAATGACCTGATTGAAAAGGGTAAAAATACAACTTAAAGTTCTAAAAACTACTCAATCGAACCCTTAATTAAGTCCTTTAACAAAAGTAAGTAAGCTTACATTTAATCAAGTGTTCAGTTCCAGAAAAGGAAATTGTAATGTCGAGGAGATAGTGCTCTCACCTAAAAACTCGATTACATAAATCCATTCCACGTCCTTATTTAAGTGAGAATATTTAGGAGAAGAATTACTCTGAATCCACGACTCAAACCCGTACTGATGATCTACCACCGGAGTTAGCCAGAGCTCAAGACACAGTGGCAGGTGGAATCTCCTGTAGGACAGCCTTAATTAACTTCGTACTAATTTATTAAGTTAAGTGCCTTAAGATCCAGTCCTATTTATCATAGATAACCCCACGAAGGATGAGTTTATCGACAGATTCACGACAACGAAGTTCGATCCATGAGATCACGGAGTACTTAATGATCAATCGAATGCGATAGCAGATTCTAACCAGTGGTACCAATAGTGCGTATGAGAAATAGTTACCTTAATTCAGAGAAGCTAACATAAAAACAGGAACTGGCGTCCACCGAATCTAAATTCTGTTTATATCAATGCACAAATTCTTTCTATTTCCAAAATAATTTTGCTTTATAAAACTGCACCATATGATTTATTTATCACTGCATATTGATACCTTACGTTTCTCGTAATGAGCTGACGATTTATCAGATAAAATCTCATCCTTGTGTACCTAGAAAGGATCGTGATTGGTCGATATCCGAGGCATTGCTAGGCTAAACTTTATTGATCAGTATCAAATACGCATCGTAAGATTAGAGTAGTCAGCAAACAGACAGGACCACCTCTTAGACGATCACAAGCATATAAAACGAAGAGGGCACGTTAGCTGTTGAGTAAATTAGAATCTAACATTCTCCTTTGCGAGTGGAGATATTTCCGCGGTGAAGGAGGGGGACCCACACTTCGAATGACCGGCCCCAGGATTTCAATCCATGACCTGGTGAATCACGATACCACCTAGGTCAACTCATTTTATCATATCACATCACAATGATTACATTACTTATAAATCACATTGTATTCTCTATGCATTATATCCGTTAAGACGCATACAGGAAAACAATGAATAATAGTCTTGTAAAATCAGGAAAGAATGTAAAAATAACTAGGCTATGATTCACTTCATTGTTTTACTAACTTCTATCGCTATGATAAAATTATATTTTTCATACTTATTACTTTCTCTGCCCATACGTAGGTACTATAGGTAGAGGAAGTAGGAGTTTTCGACCTCCAAATTCGAAGTTAAGTTTTTAACATAAATACACATTTTGAGGTGCCCTGAACCCAAAAAAAAACAGTTTTCAGAAACATGTATATGTGTGGGTCTGTGTGTGTTTCTGTGAATAGCCTAGGTCCAGAACGGAAAATCTTATGAAAAGAAAAATTTTGTACGTTGGTTAGGTACCTTCTGAAGATGTGACACGATGATTGTCGACAACTTTATTTTTTATTTTTAGGGGACTTTACATGAATAAAATTTAGTTCTTCGCGATTTTCTCGAAAACGACTCTAACGATCTTGTTTAAATTTTGTACATGAGGGCTTCTACCAAGAATTAAAACTTTGATTAAAATCATTGTTTCGAAAAAATTATCTGAAGGGTAGTTAAGCTTATAAGCCACCCACTGTTTGTAGAAACTCTTTCTTGGCTAACCGATAAAGCTTTGCATTAGATTCAAACAATTGAATACGCGTTCTTTCCAATATGGCTTCTCATTCTACATCAGCATGTGAAGTGAGATGTTGGCCATGCTGACAGTAAAGAAAGTTACGCGAGTGCATGAATCCGATATTATTTGGGTTATGTATCCTTCGGGGATGCGATGCCATAGGTATCATTCTCTTCATTTTTACAACTAATTTACATGAAGAGAATGTCATACATAAGAGGCAAACTTTTATTTGGGCAGAGGAAGTTACGTAGGTTTCACATAAGATTTTTTACTTTTGTATCTCCTTGATCGCAGACAGTCCTTCAGGCCAGTTTAGCTCAATTTTATTACTGTCTTCCGCTGCAGAAATGTGTGACTTTGGACTAAACTGAATAATAGCCTAAGCCTATTACAATTTTGAAGATTTTTTTTATGTTTCTTATTTTTATTTTTATTTTTTAAAAGATATGTAAGTAGACCTACATAGAATCTTGCAAACAACGGCTACTCTACAAACAAGACGTATTTTTATTTTTGTTGCTACTACCCCGACAACTTTTGATATTCCCCATGAATTTGCGGCCCCCTAACTGGATATCCCTGGTTTAATTTAAGATGGCATGTTATGAATGTCCCTCGCATATCGCCCCCATGCTTGAGATATCGGTCACAACTGTCGCATTCCTCGAATTCACAGCCATGTGGCCGCAACGTCTGGTTCGCTAACAAAATTCCAAACAAACACTGACAAATGACGTATTCATGCCAACAATTGAGTTGTTATGGTTAGGAATACTTCGTGTTTTTAAATTTAATGCTGTGTAATTTATCCTTCAAATATTTCAGCCACTCTTGTTAAATATCAGTTCTTAGTCTGTTTAAAGTGATTTATACAAATTTATAAGCGTAGCTCCTAGATCCTACTTTTAAAGTATGTGCTACCCTATTTGTCTTTTTCGGTTCACTTTCCAGGACCATAACACCAAAGAAGAGCCTGCTTGTGGCCCTATTCTTTTATCGTTTTCTGTGGCCATAGCATAAGTCAGTATTAAAGATATGTTAAGACTGTATTAGGCCACGAAATTCTCAATGAAATGTATTTATTGAAAATCACTGAGTCTAAAAATGCAGTGTTCAGACAAAAAAGTGTTTTCAAACAGCATACTGGAAACCGAAAAATATTATCAAAACGAAATTGTTGTATTCGAATTAGGAATTTTCCAGGAATATAACAAAGACTTCGGAAGCGTCCTCTTTATAAACGTGAACACAAAGGGAAAGAAAAATATCAAGGTCTTATTACACGCAAAGAAACTAATTCAAAATTATAATTTATTCGGTTAGTCTTTTTGTTTTTGTATTAATAATTATAATTATCAGTGTAGACCGGTAAATACTGTACTGAGCTTGGTAGGTATTTTACATATAGGCCTATTAATTTTTAAGTACATGTTTTTGTTTTTTCCTAAAAATGATTCTTGCAAAATAATTTGTTGTGAATCAGCTGAGCCACAACCATATGGTTGAGCTATAAGTTCTGGTTTAGCTCATTTTAGCGTTTTTCACGCTGCATATGTTGGCATCATGATATAAACAGTAAATACTGTCTCCCGCCTAAGTCTTGTTGGTTTGACTTGTTAGAAGTATTTTTGTTGATAATATAGTGAATAATCTATTTATGTGTGACTAATAAATTGTATTTACTATGAATAGACCTAAAGGAGGGTTTCAATAGTTAAAAACTAGCTGTTATAGAACACATTATGAAGAGCAACCTGAAGATTCTCATAATACACAAAACTCAACAACTTATCACCCACCTTATCAAAGAGGTATATGAACTATGAAGCTGTATTTGAGAGTAAATCCAATTTAAATATAACGGCAGGCTAGCATTTTAAGTTGTTTGTTAAGTGAGGAAGAAGACGAGACCACGGAGGGTTGGACAAAAGTGAGTACTTCCTATAATGTGAACGTTAAGAGCATCTTCCGGAAAATTACATTCTTTATGTAAAGGAATTACTGTATTTTACCATAAACTGTAGCAGATTCAGTCATGAACTGTATCACATTTACACAAGACTGTAGGCCTACTCATCTTAAAGCTCTACTACTTGGTTGCCTTCAGTTAGATCTTTTATGGTATTTTTTTAAATTGTCATTTTTAAATAATCTTAAAACTAGTTTTTTCAAGAATGCTAGGCCTATATCACGTGATAACTCTAGTTTCGTGGCAGTTTAGGACAGCTACAGTGATATTAGTTTAGCTAATAACTCTTAAGTTAGTAGCATTTAGGTTAGGAATAGTGATAGGCTATTAACTTAGTATATAATCCTGGTTAGTGGCAGTTAGGTTAGCTAAAGTTGCATCGTAGATACATAGTACTTTGGAAAATTACGAGAAAGGCATATAAGCCTCATCATTTAGATTCAATATTTAAAAAAAATACATATTGGCTTATTTTTTTTAGATATCCTCAAACCAACTTTCATAATTTCATTCTGCTTTCTACAATATTTCCTAAGATAACGGAGCATTAATATTTTTCGTTTTAACATTGTGGTAGAGGGCTTTAAACCTTGCTTTAAAGACAGTTGTGTAGTTACAGACTTGAAAAAAGGAACTGGTAAGCCAGAATCCAGGTCTTCGTGATTAGTCAAACAGATATTGCATTCGGCAACATTAAAAATATGTTTTAGCACTCGAAAGTAAAACTAAATTTATAATAGATAGGCTACTGTTGTCTTATTTCATGTGAGCTAACGAAATCTTTAGACTGTGAGGCTCTTGAGTTATTAACAGGAAAATTAAGATTTATGAGCTTATAGAATCATACATTTTTTATCTTCAGGTACATGAACGGAAAATAGTGACCAGATTTTGCACTCAGCACCGTTAAAAATCTGCAGTCCTAGCAATTCAAATTTAAATTAAATATACTGTGTAATAAAACAATTGAAGCATTTGAAGATATTTTCTGTGTCGCCACTCACTTATTTTATGTGATTTTTCGAACGCTTTTAACTTCTGAGTCGTTAACAAAAACATTAAGATCCTAAGGAGAGAGTGAAACGCTCATTGGATAATACAATGTGTTCACATTAGTGAACACATAATAATAGTTTTATCTTCCGATTCAGGTATCATGATTCAATTATCATGTTGCTATTAAGGATATAGGCTTGAAGAATTTATCGAGATCGCCGCCAGGCGAGGTGCCACGTCCTGTGTCGATCGAGAATGATCAAACTAGCGTCTAAAAGTTGATAAATCTTCAAAGTACCGTAGTTTTAAAATTACTTCATGTTTCTATTAAGGATTGAGTGTTTCTTAAAATAATACGCAAGTAAATATTATAATTTGGCGATTCTTGTTTAGCGCACAGCGGTCTTTATAGGACGATGATTTAGTTTTGTGCTTAATTTGACTTTAGCAGTACTACCTGTGGAACAGGTTCCGGTTTCAGTTATTGGACTTCTTCTACATGAATGGATGTCTGAATCAGAGGACTCCGGATTACGGCCAACTTAAAGTAATTTCTGGACAGTTAGGAGACTGGAAATATCTGGAAATGCATGAACCATCTTGGCTGTTAACTAACAGAAATGAGTGAGTTAATTAAATTAATGGGTCTTAAAAAATGTAACGTGTAAACTCTCATTTTATTCTAATATAACTAACTACATTATGGCTTATGACTACTGTATATCTGAAATTTGGTCAATTCAATTTACTTTAATATACTCATGTGTTATTACATTTTACATTTACATATTCATGTCATGAGTAGGCCTATGTCATCCTATAACCCAACACTAACACAAAATAGAAGTAAATAATAAACAAACAATATATGCAACATAAAACATTAGAATGATATATCAATTATAGGTAGTTCAACAAAGCCTTTAATATTATAAAAAGGATGTTCGGAAAGCCAGTTAAAACACTTTCAAATCCATTAATGTGAAACATAATGAGTCTGATAGGCTGATAGTCTGATAGTTTATTAAACATTGTAATGGCTAAAGAATGTAACCAGAATTTTTTATTTTGTCGATCTAATAGATGATTGATGTGATGATTAACGTCTTAAAGTATGTAACCAGTTTTTATTTTATTTTGTCGATCTAATAGATGATTGATGTGATGATTATTGTCTTTTCTAATAGTAACAGAATCTAGGTTATTTTGGTAACAAACAAGAAAATATATACATATTTATTACTGTTAAAATCCTTTCTTTAATAAATAAAGTCTTGCAATGCGCACGGTAACTAGAGCCTGTTATTATTGGTATTGCCTTTGTAGTCGGTGTGCTTAATTTGACCTTAGCAGTAGTAGTTGTAGAACAGGTTCCGGATTCAGTTGTTGATCTTTTACAAGAACGAACGTCTAAATGAGAGAGGACTCCTCATTATGGCCAACTTACAAGAAATTTCTGTCCAACATAAGGTTGATAGGAGATTGGAAATGTCTGGACTACAAGAACAACCTTGGCTAACATAAATGAGTGAGTTAATGAAATGATGGGTCTTAAACAATTTTTGTAAACTCTTATTTAATTCTAATATAACCAACTTCATTACATCATCTGAAATTTGGCGAGTTCAACTTACTTTAATCTGCTAATTTGTTGTTAGTATTTGGTGGTTATAATTCTACTTAAAGTATTTACACTTTTTCGGTGATTTAAATATTACCAAATATAGTTCATCCTTGGATTTCTACCAGAATTAGATGATTATTATTGATATTGATTTGATTACTTACTAATTCTATTCATTCAAAAAAGTTCTAATCGGGTTTAGTCTCCTTCGTTACGCACTCAGATTACTTTCGCCCCGCAGTGCATACAAACTTCCAATTCTAGTTAAGTGGCAATTAGGTTAAGGGATAGTGATATAGTGTTAGGGATAGCCATTTTCATTAAAACAATTATTACGTCTTGAACTGCAGGTTGAACGGTAGAAAAGGTCCAGTTAGGTTAAACTTAAGATTAACTTGTAATTATCGTTTATAATATAATAATACGCAAAAATCTGAAAAACTAAAGTTTAAACTAAAACTGAAGGTAAAACCATGATTATAATACCGGCCCTAAGAGCATGTGTTAGTGACATGTAGAGCTGGGCTTATTGCAGTTAGGTTAGAAATATTGCTATCAGTGTTAGTGATATGCAGAGCTAAGTTGGTGGCAGTTAGGTTACAAACAGTGATATTAGTGTTGAACCCCATGAAGTTTACATTCCAGCCTTGATTCTAGATCATGTCACCCATACGCAACTCACTGCCAGTCTTAATTCTCGCCTTGAAACATCCATTTTCGGTTCAGAGGTTGCCACTTATAGGTTAGGAAAGTTACATTATTTTCATTTTCCAAGTGTTTTGGACACTTTACAGAAAACTAAATTAATATGGTTTCTATACTTTATAAACACAAGCTAAAAATCGCCGATTTGGAACTTTTTTCCGTTCATAATCATGGAAGTCATGTTCCAATTTACTTTACTCAATTAGGCTATTATTAGTATTTGGTTGTCATAATTCTACTGAAAGTATGTACACTTCTTTGGTGATTTAAATATCACCAAATGTAATTCATCTTTGGATTTCTACCAGTGCTATTTCATTGATATTGGTATTGCTTTGATTACTTACTAATTCTACTCATTCAAAGAACGTTCTAATATACTAGTTTGGTAATGTCGGTCTTGCGTGTGAGTAACGTATTATGCATTTGTAGCCTACGTATATCGAAGCTTTAGGGAATGGTGTCAAACGTTAATATTTTTGCCTGGTGTATGCTACTTTGTTTTCCCAACAAAAAAATTAATAAATAAATTAATGAAGTCTTTTTCTAAATTGGATTCGTTACTAATACACACTCTTACATGAGGGGTCTATTAGCAAACTCGGCAATCTCCATTCTGATAAAAGATAGAGATGGTAGCTTCTAATGAAAGTTTAATGCATTTCGTGGTACATATTTAGAGTTTGTTTTGGATATCCGACTTCCCACATAAGGGAGGAACTCAAATTTACAACTCATACGCTAAATATGTACCACGAAATGCATTAAACTTTCATTAGAAGCTAGCATCTCTATCATTTATCAGAATGGAGATTGCCGGGTTTGCTAATATACCCCTCACATTACCTCTCGAGTAATAGAATCGTCATATTTTGGTAACATAGAATCACTTTACGGGTATTCCTGTTACTTTAATGATAAGAATCAAACCCTAATTTCTTAGCTACGAAATGTAACAACTTACGGTTTCCCTGTATAATGTGTTATAAGCAGTGATGGGAAGTAATTGCGTAAAAGTAATGGGATTACAGTAACAGTTCCTTTTTTGGTCCCATTTACTTGTAATCAACACTTTAAAAAATGTAATTTCTACTTGTAATTTACTTCTGAAAATAAAATTGTAATTGTTACAGTTTAAGAGTCGTTAGTATTAGTATCATTCTCGCTTGCTATATCGTCATCACTACTGCTTTTGCAATTAATATCAAAATTAGAGTTAATATTAAGTAAAAGTTACTCAATATTTCCGAAAATATTCTCATTGATGTGTTTTTTTGTTTGTTCATTAATAATTAGGGCTCGTGCCAAAAACAAACAAAAAACGAGGAATTATTAGAATTATTATTGTAAAGTAATTGTAAATGTAATTGCAATTTTACTGATTACTTTTTTAAAAAGTAATTTGTAATTGTAATTAAGTAAAATGTCTCTCAGGTAATTGTAATTCAGCCCAATTACTTTCTTTTTGTACTTTTCCCATCACTGGTTATAAGCGTCTTATGGGCATTCTTTTTACTTTAAAAAATAACAAAGACTGGATAAGTTTAATTCTAAACGAAAAATAGTTTAATTTAAGAAAATTAATATATTGTGCTATTAAGCATCATTTTGAATAAGGAAAAGTTAAGAGTAATCTGTACTACATTCCATAAAATATACCCATATATATCTATTATAAATCATAATTTCATTTTTGGACGAAACGTACTGCTCTTTCTACTGAAATAAAATCATTCCACATGAAGGCTACTGTTAGGCTCATAAAGACTCAGCGAAAAATTATAACATTATTCTTGAGTGTATGATTTTAATGCGGGAACACATGCAGTTTATTTGGATGTATATCTAGCGGTCTTCAAAGATAACTTTTATATTTCATTACGTTAGAAAAAATTATAAATCGATTGGACCTAATTTGTACCATTGTATTAATTTTAATAATTTCTCTTTTCTTTTCAGACACAAGAGAAAAATGCAGAACTTCCTACCGTGCAAGACTTCACCACAAAACCGCTGCGATGTCTCGAATGGAAACGGAGTTATTTATGAAGATCTTACAAACATCAGGCCGAGAACACTCCCTAACCACTGTGCTCCTGGTCAGATAGCTCCTTCAATAGAGGTAAGTGAAATCGGCACTTGACAAAGTTAATGAAATTTTTGACTAAACATTTAATTTGAAGTAATATTTTATTCTGTACTTGCATACCCTAATAGACTGTCCCAATAGGCCTAAATGAATCTGTCATATGAACGCTATTCATTTGCTGCTTTTTGTTCTTTAATAACATAAATAGGATTAGAAAGTTCATACAAGGAACGGTTAGGTTCACTACGCAAATTCAATTGGAAGAGATGGGGGAGTGTATCACGCGATAACAACAAGGGACGACAAGCGTGCGCTCAGGAATAATCAGATAGGGATAAAAAGTGAACACGTTACGTATTTATTTTATAACGAAGACATGATAAAATAAGTGGTCTATTTATATTCTACAAATAGGCATAAATGGTGATCAGTGTTGTTTATGAATGTAATTAAATTATCCTATTACCAATTTCGTGTAGGCTGCAGTAAATAGGCCTACACTGGAGCGCGTGCTTGTAATACGCCTACACGTGACATCATGCCACACTGAAATTGAGCCTTCAATCTTTGAATAAACGTTCGAAGTCTCATTACAAACAACTGGTCTGCTTTCTTTGTATGAAAAATCTGATTTTGCTGGCAATACAGCTGATGTAGAATAAGAGATTGTACTGCAATGGTGTTTATTCAGTTATTTTAGCCTCATGCAAAGTTGTGTTGTTGCCATGCAAGGTTTAATTAAACGCTTGAGTTATACAAACGATGTCTGGCTTATAACTACTCGTTAGATATTATTTTTACGAAAATGTTTTAAATAAATGTTTTAGGCATAAGTTAGTAAAAACACCCTGTACACAAAATTTAAACTAAATCGTAAGAGCCATTTTCTAGAAAACATCTAACCCTAATAAAATACAATTTTTATGGGATTTTTCATCCTCGATTTCTGCTGTTCACAGACACACATAGGCTTTTTTCCTGATTTTTTAACAACTAAAACTTCCATCAAAACTTGTATTAAAGCTGAAAACTCATAATCGAATTTCAGGATCGATACTTCATATATCTATTGTAGGTACCCATGGTAGGGGTACAGAAAGTAAAAGTCAAAACTACTCATGCCTACTGTTGCATCTGTAGAAGTGGAATAGGCTAAGCCTAAGACAAATTTTCTAAATAGACTAGTCCCGCTAATCCGGACGGATTTTTTTACCAAAAGGTCAATTCTTTTTTATTTTAATCACAAAAAATGTATTTTTTTCTTAATCCTAAATTAGTTTGTTGGTTAAAAACCTAGGTCTATCTAGTAGTAGTTGTAGGAAAAGTTATAGAGAGACATTAGTTTTGCTATGTGCCGAGAACGCACAATCCGCACGGCAGCCTGGAAGCAAGTCATCGGCCGGTAAAGGCTCTTGTACATAACCCATCAATTCAAGCGCACGGATTTCTGAATTAGGCCTACAGTTAGAATAATAATCTATCTTGTCATAGAAGATGTTGAAAATTATCTCCGTCTATCGCCACACATTTCTGACATATTTTAAGAAAGATTGCGTTCACACGCATTAATTCTTCTTGTGAAATCACGCTGCAGTTTCTCTTCTTATGTTCTCTTTCAGTTCTTCAATTGTACAGTATGAGGGTTATTCTTGTATACTTTATTTTTTAAGTTCCCCCAAAATAAAAATCACATACAGCGCAATAACCCGTTACTAATTCCCTTTCTTCAGACACTTTTTTCAAATAAATTTGAATTTTTCCAACGCTTCTTGGACTCTCACTCGGAAGGCTCCAGGTTCAAATCCCGTGGCCGGCAAATTTCACATGGCTTTTTTTGTGAATAGTTTCCCCAGTTGTAAAGGCAAATTACGAATTGGATATTTACATACCATGAATCATCCTCACCATTTCATCCTGTATCATATCCATTTAAATTAATATCAGTTGAAATTTATAATACACACCAATAATAAAAGATAGTTGACAATCTAAAGTTCCATGACCTACCCTACTGTATAGACACAGATCCCGAACTCTTGATATGGCCTCGTAGCTAAAAGGAGTATAAATACAGCTTAAATAAATAAAACACTCCGCTACAGCGCATATCGCAGATATATTGTTAGATATAATTGAAGTGTTTTTATTTTTTGGAGAGTATGAAAAATAAGAATTTACAAGAATAACCCTCATACAATTGACCGGAACCGAAATAATGACCACACTGCCGCGTCAAGTTTAGACAAATGAATGTAGAAATCTTGGCCTCAAAAGCCTCATTCCGTTTTTGATATTTGACTAAAATGCATTCAAATGTTCGTAAATTTATTATACCACGCCCTGCTTTTGATGTGAGGCTTTGTTGTATTTCGTTCTGCTCTAGTTATCCCACTTATAACTTCATATAGGCCTAACTAATACTTACCAAACTTTCTCAAGAAACCGTAGGCTAAAACTCAATAGTTTCTTAAATATGACCTATTAACTCCATTTGGCATTATCAGTTTACCTGATTTTGTTATTATTATTATTATTATTATTATTAAATATTTTTAGAGTTTTTAGGCAATGGGCGGTTATACAAAGCTTTGCCCAGGGTGCGAAGTACCTGAAATAGGGACCTGAATTTATTTAATAGTAAAGTACGAGTTTCTAAAATCTGATTTAGTATCAAATTATCGGTATTGTCTTCTGTGGCATTTACTCTGTTTTATATGTTACCGGCAATGTGTGAATTTCGGCATTCTATAGAATGCCTAGGTAATGTATAGAATGCCCAAAATCGAACGTCGAAGTATGAAAATGATTACTGTATACTTTGCCGGTTTGTTTGCCGACAAAGTATATAATACGCCTAATCCCGCCATTTTATAAAAGTTAGTCTCAACAAATTTAAGGTAAAAATAAGGAAACATTAATATTACTTAATAATCAAATTTTACAATTTTTTCCTTTTATTTGTTTCATGTTAATTCTTTCCACTTCCTTCTGATTCTAAATAACTAACATTTAATATAAACGTATTTTTGTTCAACCATGACCCTACGTCATCAGCTGCCATATCTCCAAGAAGACAACGGTTACATGGACTTGCTAACGGGCTGATTGAAGCGGTCAGCCGATTTTTTGTTTGTTTGACGAAACTAAAATCTCAAAATTTAAACAGTTATTTATGGCCGTACAGAAACAGTCATAAGCCTATAGGCCTAATGGTAATTAAGATGCTCGTATGAAAATGATGCGTATTAATTAATAAAGACTCCTCATCTTGTGCCCTTTTTACACTTTGCGTAAATGGTACTGGTCATTCTGATAATGCCTAGGAATTGTATAGAATGCCTAGGAAAAGTATGTAACATTTTCTCAAAAACTTATATTTCATAGTTTGCCTAAAACCATCAGGCATTCTATGCATTCTATAGAATACCGGGATTTCACACAATGCCGGTAACATATATATTCAAAATACGGATGGAACATTTACAGATAATAAAATTACAGTTTACTCCAAAGGAAGCTAAGTGTAGGTATATAATATTTCATATTAGCGATCCCTCATGAAGTTGACAATGAGTCGATGAGCTTTCATTAGCTGATCCCAATGCACACGTGTATGGCGTAAATGAAAATAACTGATCAATGTTTCATTCGGCCTTATAGCAGTCGGTGGAAGAAAACAGGAACGCTGTAATTGCGTCGGATTGTTTGTTAATAACAAGCCCGTTACTAACCAACTTGCTCACTGACTGTTTAAACAGAAACTGTAGGATAATAAAAAAGGGAACGTAATTCCCTCTGCACCCGGTGTGATGCGGGCAGACAAGTAGGGGGAAGGGGTAGTTTTGTTTGAACATACCTCAGGCGGCAATTAGGCAACCCCACGCACTTCGTTTTTTTTCGAATGAGAGAAAAGGTGTTTCCAACACTGCAAGAGAGAATGGTAACAACACTTGAGATTTTTAAAAAGGGACAAATCACTTATTGCATTGAGGTTTTGTAATATTGCGAAATGCTTCTCAGTAAGGGGCGGATTTCTATGACATGTCATATTTTTCCCCTTTGCATTATTTCAGGTTTCCGATTAATTTAAACCCGATTCCAAGCATCCTGGTGAAAATGGAACGGCTTTTATTGTGCATATAATTGCATATTTAGGACATTTTCAACTATTGTAGCATATTTACTACAAACGTGCATATATATTTTTGGCATATTAAAGGAATTTTGAAGTTTCATATCATATTTTGTAAATTTTGCATTATAGGCCTACTGATCCTTTTTGAGAATTTACAGATATTTTAAATAATTAACATTATATTTTAATAAAATGGATTGTAATGAAACTTAAAGAAATATACATAATGTGTAAGTGGTAAAGTCATATTTTAAATTTATTGGTTTTATTTTAATGTTTTTTTTTAGGTCATAAATGCATGCATAAATCCTATTTTTTAGGTCTTAGAAATCCGCCCCCTACTTATCAGCAAATCACTCTGGTCTGAGATGATCAAAAATAACTTTTTTAGGTTTTTAGAGGGGGGGAATCTCTAATAATTCTTCCTTAACAAAAATAAATATACTTATATAATGTTACGCAATATTATGTTAACTAAAAATACATTTTTACACAGTCGATTATATTATATTCCTACTTCCTCCGATGAAGGGAATACCATTTCAAATTGTAATAATTGTACAATTTCGAGTGCTATATAGAAAATTCTGCAGAAAAAAGAAGAAAATTTCTTCGCAAATTCTCCCTTCACAGTCAACTGTTGTAAACAAAACAATATAACAAAACACTGAAGCTAAGAAGAAATAAATTACTATCATAGCCGTGCTGAGCATTACAGATACGTAATATTTAGGTAAAATTAATCTAATTCATAATCTATAATTTATTTAAAAATATTGACGGCTGTCTAAAAAATAGTGTATGACACGCAGTTTAAAGCAATTACGCTCTTTTCATACTCGCAGAATAAAATTTCGCTTTTAATTTTTGTATCACAAATAACTATAAATGGGATTTCCATCAATTTAAAATCAGGGGGAAAAAAAAAATTCAGCTGAATGACAAGAACTGCATCTAACGTGCACAAGCAGCTGCCCAAGCAAGTACAAATGAAGCTAGGATAAAGAGAATGGAATGTGAGATAAAAAAGTGCCATAGAATGAAGACGATAATCATTATAATAATCATATGATCCTGGAATGCCTTGATGTAAGTCAGAAAACCAACTAATTTTTTTTAACCCAAATATCTAAAACTAAATTTTCGTGTACGTTTGTACATTCATCTCAGCATATATTAGAGCTATAGGACCGAAATTTTGTAGCCTACATTCTTTAACGTATATTTTTGAAGAACTAGTAACATATTGCTTTGGTACCGTATTTATAAGGTTTAGGGACGAATAGGCAAGTATCCACACTAATACATAAAAGTTTGAAATCAATAACTTTTATAGTTTTACTATAAAAGTAACTACTATCCAGAAAAAAATGGCCTCACTCTCTACATTGTTCCCTTAAGGGACTACAGAAGCACTGGTAAAGAAATGCTATTTTAATATCAAAATATCAAGCACACCCTATTATATATTATCCCTTTTATTGCAACATTTGTCGATGCTTGCTTTACAAAATTAGTGACTGACTTTGAAATCCTATTATACTTTTTGCTTAGACTATTTTTCGAGGAAAATGATAAGATAAAACAAATTTACCTATAATTTTTTATAAATATGTATTTTTATAACTAAACTTGTACAAAAGTCTGATTAGTAATTTTGTTGCAGACACACACACATAAACACATACACACACACACACACACATGTATATAATCAAAGCATATCTCTAATTCTATGAGAGATTATGGTTTAGGAATTTGACTAAATAACATGAAAATTGAAAGTGAGAAAATAAGTGATTAAACTTTGCATGCAGTTTAATGTGCAGGGTATTTTAAAAATGTTGGCAACATAAACTTTGTGTGCCCATTGAAAATTGGTTCTTCTTTTAATATTTGTCTGAGGTTATTTAAATGTTAAGTTAAACATAAATTTAATTGATTAATTTCTCAAAAAACAAATTGATATACTAGTTTCAGTTTAATATCAGTCCGTATAAAACCCAAAACTCGAGCATTTATGGGGGGACTGTGCCTCTCGTTCATACCAATAGGCCAATGACCGAAAGCTCATTAATCTTATATGTATTTTTGTAGTATGGGTTGGTAGGTTCATGTATGACTAAGTTCTCTGCGCTTTACATTCTTTCCCAGTACTTTAAAATATTTTACATAAATGTTATATAATATTTAGCTGGTGTTTCCGTGTGGAGCGTATTCAACTGTGAAATTAATTGAAGATGGGCTTGCTTGGTTGGCATATCAAACTGGGTAAGAAGAGAATCGCCGAAATATATCAATCATGATCAAAAAGTTGAGAAAGACTTGAAAGAGAGAGAAGTGGTGTTCAGAATAAAGTTAATAAAATAATTAAGAAGCAAAACGTGGGTGAAGTAAGAACATAAACTTGATTGAGGGTAGAGCAGTCGGGGTAAGCATTTACCTAGGGCAAACGAAAGTGAATTTAGCATATGCTGCTGTTTTTTAATACTTTTCATGGCGTTTAATCTAGAAGCCCGGAATTCTGTGACAGGTCCACTAAGCTAGTAGGCTATATTACAATCGGGAAAAGAACAATTTTCTCTATTTGTCTGTAATGTTTATTTATATGTGCTATGAATAGCATAAAATTAAATAAGATATAAACTGCAGTTGCCCAATAAGAGGATGGAATTCAGATAGTTGGAATTTACACATTCGCATAATGAAGTAATGCAGTAGCCTACATTTTACACGATTTTGAAAAGCACTGCTAAACTGGTAACAGGTCATATTAATTTGCAAATGTAATAACTAGCCATCATTACAGTTTCTAGTTTATTTGAATTTCAGTATGATGTCACTTGAGTTTCATGTTGAATAATAACGTGTGTTTGCTCCTGTTTTAATAATTTACATCCATACGTTGCAATTACCAATGATTACAACAATTCAGCATCCTTCTATGTTTGTACTTCGTTCATTATTCTTTTGTGTTCCCCTGGTGTATATTTGAATGTGGCTTGCCTACTGTTTAGCTTGCAAAATCTGCTCTCACCTAGTCCAAATAATTATAGAAAAGTTGAACTTTTATGTTTGTTGTGTGATAATATGGAAGTACATTCCGCTTACAATGTAAACATGTTCCTTTCACAGTCGCTGACTGCTATTTGTTTTCGCTGATTTTAGAAATAGAGGAAACACATTCCTCTAGGGTTTGAACATTATTTCGGATGTTCTTTTAAAACTGCAATTATTTAAAATCAGTATTGCACTTAAGTAACGTAATATATATTTTATATTTTACTAATATAATATTATGGATAAAATGTGTCAATGTTAGCTTAAAATGCCTATCGGCTTGTCGCACATAAAGAAATCATAGATACAAATTTCATAACGGTTAATTAGTCTTAAGTCTAATATTTTATTGAAGTGGGGTAGTCAGCTAAAATAATATCAATAATATATTAAAAGTAGAAATTATAAGCATTATAAATATGTTAACAATAAGCTTAATAATAATAATAATAATAATTAATATTATTAGGCAAGTTTACGCCTTACGTTACATTTAACCAGGCACCATGTATGGAGTACATTTCAACATATATTTGTGTTTATTACTGTTCGTTTAAAACAAAACACCGATATGCAAAATGAATATCCCCACACTTCGACGGATTCACAATAAAACCCGCGAATCGTCTTAAAAAACCAAGAAAGACCAGTTACTGGGGAAAAATTTAAACAACTTACTTTAATTAAGTTATTCCAATGTAATGTATGGTCCCAATGGGCAAAGTTCATTGAAGAAACATTGAATCCAGACAATAATGCAACTTAATATATACAAATTACTTTAATCACATTAACTGCATACAGGGGAAAAATATAGTCATTCAAGTAAACATATGTTGTTTCACGATTTGACATAAATATGTTTTTATCTAATAGCCTATCTGGGGTACTCCCTAGCGTATCGCTTGAGGTGCTGCGATACAAACAGGAAGAACGCGGGTTCGATCTCCGATTAGATCGTTGGAACTTTTCCTTCTGGTGACCCTGGGGTCGACTCTGCCTCTAACAGAAATGAGTACCAGGAGCAGTCCTGGGGGTAAAGGCGACCGGTGCGTAAGACTGACAACGTTACCACCTTCATATTCCGAATATCTAAAATCGGGGAGCCTCAACCCCCTGGAACCCTCTGAGCCTCCTTGACCTGTATAGGGAACTCTTTACATAATTTTTAAATAGCCTATCTACATTTTTCCGAGGTAAATTAATATTCAAGTTAGCAAAATTTAGATTATATAACACTGTGGTAAGACCAATTATTGTGACATGTGCAAGCGAAACTTGCGTTCTTAAAGAAGCAGTAAAACAAAAATTATTAATTTCTGAATGGAAAATTTTACGAAAAATATTTGGAGCAATCACAGCAAATGATATTACCTGACAAATCCGAACTCATAAATTGTATTGAAGTGAAAAGATTATGTTGGTTTGGTCATGTAGGCTGAAATCTTATGCAAGATGATAGGCTAGTGAAGAAAATTTATAAACGGACACCATTAAGCTGGACCTAAGAATAGATGGACGGAAGATAAATGCTTGAAATGAAGAACTGGCCAAAATGCATCCAGAACAGAAGTGAATGGAAGAAATACGTTGAGAAGGCCAAAACTTCTACGAAGTTGTAGAGACTAGATAAGAAGAAATATCTCATCTAAAAAATATTATACGGAAATTTCTGTTAGCACATTGTGTAACTTGATAGCATGTGGAACATTCCTTTCAGTCCAAATATCTGAACAGATTCACGGACTACACGAATTTAAAAATATTTTTAGTTTAATACTGAAAACAAATTTTTAGGTTATTTTATTTTATTAAAATAGGTGCCTGAGGGATAAATCATTATTATGATTAAAACAATGAGGTTATACAAGAAAAATAGCAGATCGTATAATGTTAAAACGGCTTATCCAAATCACAGTGTTTATGTCAGACATAATGCAATATTCCTTTCTCTTTCTGATTAATCTGATTAGTGCAAAGGGTTGTTAGGCTCTGGTTATGTATAAGTGAATGGTATTGATTTTGGGGAGCTGGAAATTTGCGTCACTGATGGACAGGCCATTTTGCAAGTATTATTGGTATAGTGTAAATTGGCACTAGCCCAGTAAATCCATCTAATAATACTTTTCCTTAGAGTTCCCTTTCTGTCTAAAGGATTACTGCATTTGAGATCTTTAAAGAAGTGAATATTTATAAGTTTTACGCTTTCCCTATTCTGTCGGTTTTACTTTTAATTTGGATTCAGGGATTCGTCTGTTCTTTTCTTCCAAATAATTTCCTAACTTATTTTCTCCGTGTGAACATTACTGATAAGTAGGGCAAGGCTTTTATGACCTAAAAATAGAAAAACAAATTATCCAAAATTAAAAAAAATCAATATAAAGCACACTTATTTTATTAGTAAAGGAGTAGGCCTAGGTAAGTTTATACTACTTGGACACCCTTAGCGAAAGAGAGATTCTTTCTGAACTGGCATGCCCATCAAA
The DNA here is from genome assembly GCA_964059195.1 of Ectobius pallidus. NCBI lineage: Eukaryota > Metazoa > Arthropoda > Insecta > Blattodea > Ectobiidae > Ectobius > Ectobius pallidus. The sequence continues at coordinate 94,512,972 of CAXKWD010000007.1, forward strand.
TTGCCCCTAGCACATATTAAATATTTAAAAAAATAATTAAAAGAAAGAAAAATATGTTTATTGCTACGAGACAAACTGCTATTGTTTTTACAATAAACCTGAATTAAAATGAACTATGAACACTAGCGGAGATTCTCAAACAAAAACGATTGTCTGTTGTCTGAAAGTAACGATTTGTACATGGAAAAACTCCTCCCTGCCTCCACTGAAACCTAAAAATGCCGAAAAGACCTAAAAATTGCCAGAAAATTACCTACGAGTATCTCTTGAAAATGACGAAAAATGCAAAATAAAGCAAAAAAAAAAAAAAAAAAAAAAATGCAAAAACAAATTGCCCTTATTTAATTAATTATATTTTGATACACATTTAGGCTATATATACTCGATGTATCTTTTAACCATCCTACAATAGAGATGCAAAATCACCAAATACCTTGCCCTACTTAAGTTACCTTTCTGATTCCTCCCCTTTCTCATACAATACACAACCTTCCTTCTCTCTTTAAGTTCACACCATATCCTATATTTACATTAACATTATCATCACAAGATAAAGAACAGTAAAGCGAAGAACCTTTTTTGTACTGAACAACATATTTCTCATAAAAATTTCAATGCAATATATTTATAATGGAATAGGCTGTCATCTGTGTTTTTCTTGTGTAACCTAATTATATGCATATATAAAAACGCTCTAGTTTGATTTAATATCTAGTAAAATGGAGTTGTGGGAATGTGTGCCCCAACTGTAATATTCACGGCGGAATTTTAACTCAACATGACCACCTTATAGTTCATAATTTTATTTAATTAATTTTTATTTTTTAAATAAATATCTTTATTTAGAGATGCTTTGGGAGAGAAACACAAATCGTGTGTACCTAGTACTGATCCAGAGAATCGATAAAAAAAAATAATCCTGCGGTAAGAAACCTTTGAACAAAAAGTCTTGGTTTAATCATACGTACGAGTACAATTGCATGCATCCATTAAGAAACTGCATTATGATAGACCTGACCCAACATATGCCTTTGTTGGTTGGTAGGCCTACTGTGAAATAAACGTAAATAGATGCCCATGGCTGAATAGAGTCGACAGATCCGGACAGTAAAATATTTTAGGCAATAAAATTCCATTCATAGAGAAAGAAAGAAAATGAAGAAACAAAGCACAACCTATTTAGTATTAATAAACAAATCTTTCATTTATTTAGTTTTACTTTCTTCAACCAACTTCTATTTCTAAATATAAAGATATTTGTAAAATGGAGTTCTGTGTTTTCTTTTGTAATTTTGAATTTCCTATTTTAAATTCTTTTTGTAAAAATTATTTAACTGTTTTAGTTTATATATTAGTTTTTAAAAATACATTTGTAAATTTCCCTGTTCTCTCTTATTAATAGATGTGATAATTGCAGCCCCTAAACCCGAGTTTTGCTCATCTTGGGGGTTTCAAAGAAAGTGCATTTGTGATGTTATTTTTTTTGTAATTTTAAAGCAATAAAAAATATGAATACCGTATAAAGTTAAAACAGATTCTTTTCGTAATGACTGTATAGGCCATTTAGATTACTTACCTAAAAGTCCCCGCTTTCATGAATTCACCCATATTCTATCAATTCCCATGTTCTCGAACCACAAAAGACTCCATAAAATATATTTTATTCATTACGGCATACGATACAAACCGTAACAGTAAAAGTAAAAAGAAACGACCCATTCTTATGGGATCTATAAACAGTAAACCTAATAATGGAAGGGTTTATAATGTTGATGCCATGAAACGAAAGGGCTCAAGTAATTTTATGTGCAAAATGGCTCATGAAAGTTAAATAGCTTCGAACGTTAAAACGCGTGGCATAGAAGGGAAGTTTATAAATAACTTGAAATGGAATCTTCTTCTTGCCCTGTATTTTAAGTTTTGGAGTATCAGAGAAACTTTTATGAGGAGGGTGGAATGGAGGTAATCCACCGCAGAGTAAGGATAAGCCTGGAGATGTAATAGTCTGGAGATTGCATCTCTCATATGTACATCAAACCAAACTAGTAGCCTACTCCTTTCCCTCATATCTTGAGATGTTCAAGGAGAAACTGATCCAAGCGACATGACAGGTTAATAATTGTGGATTTCTTATTAAATATAGCATTAAGCATTACTCTGTATATGTGTGCATATTTTTCACTTAAGTTATCAATAGTTTAGTATGCAACGAGTCTATAATGATATTTATTAAGACAGAGAATGTTTTTATGAAACTCGCTTTGCTCGTTTCATAATTTTCTTAGGAGTGTCTTAATTACTATTAAAGACAAGTTGCATACGACTGTTTTTTGTTCGACCATAATTAAATGTTTAAGTTTTGGGTTTTTAGAATACGTCGTAATGAATTAAGCAAACGACTCTAGGACATCAGCTTTTAGTAGCTCTCGTCTTTTCCGATAGATGGCAAGCTACAAGGCATGGTGTGGGCCGCAGGGTGTCTTTTGACGCTTTAATATGTATATAGAAGAAGTATTGTGTTCGACTCCGAAATTCGATTCAACATAAATACACGTTCTAGGTCACCTGAATCCAAAAAGGCTGTTTTCAGAAATATATATGCGTGTTTGTATCTGTGATCAGCGTAGCTCGAGAACGAAAACTCGTATATTTGGATTAGCTATACTTCTGGGGATGTGACACGAAGATTAACGACTGCTTTCTCTTACTTTGAATGCCACGTACTTTCTGGAAAACTGCTCTAACGATTATTAATTTTTTTTCACGATGTGTGTATACTTCAAATCTTTTTTCATAATTATTCTCTGAAGAATAATTATAAATCAACCACCGTTCGTAAAAATTCAAACTTTAATCATACTCGCAGTTGTGTGGTTAACAATACACACCGAGAATGAGAGAACTGAATACCTACTGCTTCCAATGCGGCCTCTGACCCTACATCAGAATGTGAAGAGAGAAAAAAAAAGTTAAAAAAAAGTAATTTGTGTGCATTATATCATACCTTATTTTGGTTGTGTATCTTTCGGGAATGCCACACGAATCGCGACGACTTTATTTTCATATTTGCAACCACTTTACATGAACAGAATTTCATTTCTCGCTATTTTTTCAAAATCGATTTGACTTTGTTTTTAATTTTCCCAGTAAATTCTGTGAAGGGTAGTTATAAGCCACTCATTTCATACACAAACTTAGGTTTGAAGTCTTGCTTCGCAGATGTGATTTTGAATGAGACTGAGTTAATTGAATGCACACTATTGCAATACAGCCTATACTCTTTTTTCGGAATATATTAAGGGTAAAGGAAGTCATGCGTTTTATATAAGATTTTTTTAAAAGTTTGATAGGTTTCCAAGAATGTAGGCCTACTAGAATGATGTTATTATATTTTCCCGCGTATAAGTAGTAACTTTTATAGAGGAAGAAAAATCGAAATTGAAATAATTTGGGGAAACATGATTCACGATGCCTGGTAACTGAAAAAGTGTTTTCGAAATATATGTCTGATGTTGTCTGTCTGTCTGTGCGGAAAGTAGAAATTTAAAATATCCGTTTAATATTGATTTTACAAAACAAAAGTACGCGACAATATTTGCTCAGAATAGGTTTTCAATTAAGCTTTATTCTACGCAAAATTTAGATAAAATGAATATTTAATCGCGTATACATATTTTATGTTCTAATTCAGATGTCTTGTTTTCGTATCGTCTTCTCGTTCCCATTGAACTTGCCTTTTTCGTAAAAACTGTGTAATGATGCTTGAAGCTGGCACGGACTGTAGGCTACGTAGAAAATGCTTTAAGTGATCTAATATGTTATTTCAAATTTTACTTACGATAAAAAGTTCTGTCTCTCTTTGTAATAATTGAGTCATTCTCATACTGCTACCAGTATCCTTCTGTAAAACTTGTATAGGCCTACCTTTAGAAGAGAAGACCATTCTGGTTGAGGCTCTGAGAGAAATTGGGTGTACCGTACATGATGAGGTTTAGGGACTGGATACTCAAGGAAGCATTAGGTTCATCGATATAATTTCCTTAGGAATAATTAGCCTTTATCCTGGACCCCACCATTAGGACTGAGACCGATGCCGAACAGCCGGAAAAAGTAAATCTGAAAAAAAAAAACACAGAATATATGCAATCCAACTGTTCTCTTTTATAAGAAGAAGTATCATTGATTTTTTTTATTTATTGGTTGAGGCAAGGGGAACCATTCGTCCATCCTCTGTTCTTAAAATGTGTTTAAGATAGGTCTTTTTTTTAAATGCAAACAAGAATCGCAGTTTTAACAATAAAGGGTTCCCTTCGAATTTTGCGACTTTTATATAGACTAGTAACATTATAGCTTAGCGTATAATCGTGTAGTTTTAATGTAAGTGATGAAATTTATGTGTTGAATGTGTAGCTAATATCAATTTTCCTTCTAAATATTTATCTTATTTTACTTAATCTATGAGTTCAAGTTAATCTCGAAAATGTTGTAAGCATACTACACTTTTTTCGAGATAAACTTATATGTACAGGGTGTTTCAAAAATACTTGTACAAACTTCGGGCATGGGTTCCTTACACCAAAAGAAGGAAAAAGTTAATATGAACTTATGCCCCATAATCCTTGTTTTCTCTTTATTCAGTTATTTCATCGACGTGTCAAGGAAGCCTGCGAAACCATTCGACACCATCCCGGTGTATTTGAAAGGGTGAGACAGTCCATGATTCGAAGAGTGCATGCATGTCTAGAAGCAAGAGGAGGACATTTCGAGCATTTGTTATGAGTAGAGGGCGGACTTCTATGACCTAAAAAATAGGATATATGCATGCATTTATGACCTAAAAACATTAAAATATGACAAATAAAATTTAAAATATGACTTTACCACTTACACATTGTGTATTTTTTTAAAGTTTCATTATAATACATTTTATTAAAATATAGTGTTAATTATTTAAAATATTTGTAATTCCTCAAAAAGTATCATTATAATGCAAAATTTACAAAACATTATATGGAACTTCAAAATTTCTTTAATATGCACACAAATACGCCAAAAATATGACCTAAATATGCATATTCATACTAAATATGCTACTATAGTTGAAAATTTCCTAAATATGCAGTTATATGCACAATAAAAGCCGTTCCATTTTCACCAGGATGCTTGGAATCGGGTTTAAATTAGTCGGAAACCTGAAATAATGAAAAGGGGAAAAATATGGTGTCAGAAATCCACCCCCTGATAAGAACAAATTATAGAAACAACAGTAAAATTAAAGGTCGCCGTTACATCCTTGAAAAAATAGCGCGTTAATTTAATTTAATTTGATGTAGACTGAATAGCACACTCCAGTTATTGCAAGGAGGCTGAAAAGCATCCGATGTGATATTGAAGTTATGTCTGCATACTTTCAATTCTTTGCTCGTCCTGTCGTCTGTTCGCCCCACAATAGCGGCGGTGCCGCATTAACTGAGATGTTTATTTCTTCACGAAACATCGATTCTCGATTCTCAACCTTTCTTCACTTACTCAAGAGGTCTGGGTCATTCCATATTAAATCAACAAATTTTAAGAAAATTTCTTGCCGCACCATTTTTGATTTTGATGAAATTTGGTAGGTGATGTGTACCAGTCTTCTGAACCCCAAAGCAAATCTTGTTATACCTCTAAAAAATTTTACTCCTGAGATATAGACATTTGTTTGGAACACGAACAAGCAAAAAATGAATTTCAGACCTATTTTCTGAAAGCCGTAGAATTTCTATTTGAATCAGTAGGATGATCAAATAGGGCTCATTGGAAAGCTTAAAGAATGGACTTTCATTTGTGCATACTAAATTAGATTTAAGTTAAGTCTAAACAGACGTTTCTAGGGCTCAAATCTTCGTTCGTGAACTGTCGTTTTGCGTAACTTTAGGCATTAGAAAAACAATGAAGGACTTAGAGTAACAGGCCAATTTTTTTTCCTGTTACACTTATGTATGAGGAGTATGTGTAGGAAAAAAACTGAGCTGTTACTGGTGGTCCTTCACCCTGAAAAATTTGCTTAAACTTCGAAAAAAATTTAAATCGGGCTTTTTCTCGGTCCCAAAAAGTAATGTGGGACAGGTGATAAAAATCTGAAAATGCCAAGATGAGAAGCCCTTATAGTTTACTTTAAAATAAAAACAAAATCATTTTGTGACCCGAAGGGATAGAGGAGCTACAAGCCTTTGAAATATCAAGAAAACAACACTTGACCGCTACTGAAAATAGGCTAAGTAGATAGGATAATTACCACAAAATTTAATTTAAATTTACATAAAATATAAAACATTTATTTACAAATGAGAATTTTTCTCACTCATACAAATTTCTGATTTTTTGTAATTTTTCTAACAATTTTTCACATTTGACTTATTTTTAAGCTAGTACATTGATGGCAATTTCAAGTAGGCCTACTGTATTTTCAACTATTCTATTTAGAAACTATTCTTATCCTGGTTTTTTGGATGTAGGTAATGCATTAAACACTAAAAGCTGCATAAAGCTCTTTAAGGTCACATCAAATTACCTTTTCTGTATGTTTAACTTTTTCTCCATTAGGTCCTCTAACAGATACACAGTCCCTTTTCCTTGGCATCATTCTGCTGTACTCATCTTTTTCGTAGAAGTCTTGTACAGTTTTGACTGAAACTTCATCAAGTTTATTCCTAGTCCTGTTCTCCTTATTCTGTGGCAAAATATCGTTCTTTTTCACTAAATTTCTTGACTGGCGGCTAAGTATTGGCTGACATTAAACTCACTCTGAACTATACACTCCAACTACTCCAGGAGCTAAACTTACAGTGTTCTTTAGTAGTTTATGCAACTTTCATTTTTTTCTTTAAGCTTGTGAATTAGTTGCTTGTACTCATTCGCTAAACTGGCAGGCTGCATGTTCATTGAAAATTCCTCATTATCAGTTGAAATGTTCAAATCATAAGACTTGCTTAACTTTCCTGTTATAGATTTGACTATCTTACTAACTTTATTTGTTAACACTGAGGGTCTAGCTTCAACTGACAGCTTCTGCACCTTAACAGGAGAAATATCAAGGACTGAACAAGCATCATTAACTGTTGCAACAAGAATGGCTTCAGGTTCATAAATGTCTGGGCATTCATCTTCACTGTCAGTACCGGTCTCTTTGCCTTGTTTTGGATTTTTAATTTTTTAAACATTTTGTCCACAATACCTTCCCTGTGATTAATTTCAGCTCAGGACTGCACATGGAAAGTGTCATTGATATTTATCTGAGAGATATTTTTAATAGGTTTTGAGTGAACACTGTAGGGGTCAGAGCAAGACCATACACAAGATTTGGAAGTATCTGTCCAAAAATTCAGCCTTGTGAAACATTTATATCATCGCAACCAGTTCTAATTGAAAATAATGTTTTTTTGTTCTTCAGTGAACTCGGAAATAGTATTGAGTACTGAAGACCTAGAGTAAGATAATTTATGAGATACCTCTCCTCTGAAGATGCCAACAGTACAACAACACTCAATCATAGTAATATACCGGTACTGGTAACAATTTCAATAGCATGTATTCAGCACAAAATAACAATAGTAATAATTTAAAAAATAAATAAACTAATCAAAAGATAATGAAGCACAAACACAACCTACTTGCTGTGAGTCAGCTCAGTAAGTGGATAGTGGACAGCATTGAACAGAGGGGCTGGATCATATGAAGCTATGCATATTCAAACATGACTTGGTCAGCAACCAGACTCCAATGAACAGTGCGTGTCCAGAACTTATCCTATTAACATATAATTCAATATACTGTATAGAGGAGTAGAGTTTAATGCAGTACCTACACCTAATAAGCCAGGATAAGAATGGTTTCTAAATACAGTACTTGAAATTGCCATCAATGTAGCTTAAAAAGAAGTCAAATGTGAAAAATTGTTAGAAAAATTACAAAAAATCAGAAATTTGTATGACTGAGAAAAAATTCTCATTTGTAAATAAATGTTTTATATTTTATGTAAATTTAAATTAAATTTTGTGGTAATTATCCTATCTGCTTAGCCTATTTTCAGTAGCGGTCAAGTGTTGTTTTCTTGATTATTTCAAAGGCTTGTAGCTCCTCTATCCCTTCGGGTCACAAAATGATTTTGTTTTTATTTTAAAGTACACTATAAGGGCTTCTCATCTTGGCATTTTCAGATTTTTATCACCTGTCCCACATTACTTTTTGGGACCGAGAAAAAGCCCGATTTACATTTTTTTCGAAGTTTAAGCAAATTTTTCAGGGTGAAGGACCACCAGTAACAGCTCAGTTTTTTTCCTACACATACTCCTCATACATAAGTGTAACAGGAAAAAAAATTGGCCTGTTACTCCAAGTCCTTCATTGTTTTTTTAATGTCTAAAGTTACGCAAAACGACAGTTCACGAACGAAGATTTGAGCCCTAGAAACGTCTGTTTAGACTTAACTTAAATCTAATTTAGTATGCACAAATGAAAGTCCATTCTTTAAGCTTTCCAATGAGCCCTATTTGATCATCCTACTGATTCAAATAGAAATTCTACGGCTCTCAGAAAATGGGTCTGAAATTACATTTTTTGCTTGTTCATGTCCCAAACAAATGCCTATATCTCAGGAGTAAAATTTTTTTGAGGTATAACAAGATTTGTTTTGGGTTTCAGTAGACTGGTACACATCACCTACCAAATTTCATCAAAATCAAAAATGGTGCGGCAACGCCCATTTGTTGATTTAATATGGAATGACCCGTCTTTCTCCGTCTTTTGTTTCTATTCTAGGCCATTGTGAGTGGAAAACGGGCATAATGTGTAAGTTAATTCATTACGTGAGCTTCGCTACGTCGGTTATGTACATTTTTGCTTTAATAAAGGAAGTATTCAGAGCACTAAATTCTCCTGGAAGAAATACCAAGGAAATTATTGGAAAATGCTAAAAATGCTTTTAACGAATTTATTTCTATAAGCTGTGGTATGATACACAGAAACCTGGGAGGAATAATGATGGTCAAATTTTCGTTATTCTGAAATACAGTATCTCAATTTTAAAGTTAGAAATATTATATTACCTGTAAATTAATACAATAATATGAACACAATATTTGCTACGAGAAATATTTGTTCTGAAAATGTTTAATGCATTTCTGCTCATTAACAATCATTCATTTAAAAGACAATGATAAAGGTATATCCAGGTTTTAATTATTCTAATGGACTCTTGAATCAATTTGATTTGAATTAAAATAACTTATTCACGAAACGTCAAAATAATGCGCTAAAAAATGTTAGAATACCGGTACAGTAAATCGTTCAAACAAGTGGAGAAATTCAAATATCGGGGATTAATAATTACAGATACAAGTAATATTAATACAAATAATATTAAGTGTAGACTCAAATCAGGAAATGCCTGTTTTTATGCAGTTCAGAAATTCTTCTTTTCTGCCCATAAATCTAAAAATAAAAATTTATAAGACAATTATCCTGCTGGTTGTATTATATGGATCTGAGACATGGTCGCTTAGGCCTACTTTAGAATCCTGCGACAAACACCATTGACATTCTAATTTACTCTACTTTCGTTCTGTTGATGTAACTAGGCATTGTTCCATTTAAAAAAAATATATATATATGTTTGCTCAAAAAACACGCATTCTAAGCTCTATTCAAATCTGTTTATAGGCTAAAAGATACGAGCCCATGACTACCAATCAATGCTGTGAAAACCGTACTTCAATAGCACTTTCCATGTCCGAAATATCTGCGGTGCAAGTTTTAGGTGATTCACTCTGTATATCTGGTGGAGTGGTTATCTCTTAGTTACGATTCAGTTCATTTTGTTTTTGGGTGGTCATGTATATTTAAAAAAAATTGTAAACGTGATTGCCCCCTCTGAATTTTGATTTGTCCCCTCGAAAAATTAATCCTGGCCACAAGCCACTCCTACAATTAATACGTGGAGGTGCAGAGTTGCGAATAAACATGGACACTTTAAGCTGGTTTTGGATGGTGAATTCACCAGTTCCTAACACTTCATTCATAATTACAATGCAGGCTCCCTGGAGAATGCAGGCTTCAATTAGTGTGAAATGTTGTGATCGACAATAAACTCTGTTTGGTTCCGCATTCAGAACTAGGCATAGAAATTCAGCGTTTATTTGTTTAAAACATAAGATTAGGAACTGTATTAACTAGGGATGGGTCCTCGATACTTTCGATACCTCGATACTCTCGATACCTGCATGATATCGGCATCGAGCGATACTTCAGAAAACTCGCTCGGTACTTTTTCGATACTTTGGTAATTCTGCAATTTAAGGAAATGCGGTATCTCTTTTTGCTTTTAGTAATCTACTAAAGATAGCAAATACTTCTATTTCCCCTTGAAATTTAGAAAACCATTCTGTGACTTTTGTCTAGTCATAAATAAGGACTTTCCGACTTTTAAAATCCAAACAGAAGAGATTCTTAATTGTTTCGTTTCCTGTCAAACGTTTTAATAACAACCAACAAGCAAGCTGATTGTCCAAACCCCATTGTAATTTTTGAACAAAAACTTGTAAGTGGACTGTTTCAAAAACTAATTTTAGTTTTAATGTAGAGCTTAAAAATAATTATAGACTACTGATGATATTAAATTTTTTCTCATTAAATATGCACACTTAATTTAGTTGGTATTACACAGTTTTCTCAACTATTAATTTTTAATGTACTTATTTATTGAAACTGGAAATGTTGACGGTATCGAGGAATAAATTATGTATCGGTATCGAGAGAATCTGGTACCGACCCATCCCTAGTATTAACCCTTATGTCATTCTTTCGAATTGGACCAATAATACATAAAAATGAATCTGAAATCAGCCCATCATAGACCTGTTTCACTCTATCTTTTTTGAAATTTCGTTATCGCCATTTATAAACACGATGAATACATACCTCAATAGGACAAATGAAGCACATCTGTATCTGTATGTGAATAATATCGCTCGAGAAACAAAATTTACCAACATGCATTGCTATAATATAATTAAGTGGTCCTGGTATGAATTATTTTCCTAGGCTTCAATCTGTTCAGAAATGAGCATTATAATATTTCATGGCAAACTCTTCCATATTTCAGCAAACAATGTTTGCAATCATGTTTTGCTCACACACAACAGCCACATAATTATTAGAAATGAATGCCTTCAAATAGCATTGTTTCGGTTCAAAATGGAATTTAAATAATTTAATTGAAAGATTTAAAAAAATACATTTTAATAATTACAGGTATCCACTAAAATGTATTTATTAAAAAATGATTTTAAATAAAACTTGCAACTATGAACATCCCTCGATAGATTCCCTTACTATTGCATCACTCGTGATTTTACTGATGTTCTTAAAGTCACTTGTAGCATTACTTTGAATTAACAAATTAATATTTTTATCTAACTTGTAAGCAAAGGTTCAATTTTACTTTTAGTAATCCTTTCCAAAAATTGTTCATGACCAGTAGGCCAGTACGTGTATCAGAAAAGGGCAGAACCCCCATATGGGTGGTGCGGGGCCTGTGGATTGTGGGGAAGCACAAAAAGCGAAGAAAATTAATAATTAATGTAAGGTATAAAAAATACCGTATACAGCCTACTTTGTGTTGTTTTATTTGACTATTCATTAGCTCTTCCACCGCATAAGCTGTAGTATATTATTATGGTAAGGTATATAGTATCGGTATGCGCCACTTCTATTTAAACTTATAGGAGTATGCTTTAGATAAACTGTGGAAAATACTTCAAAATTAAAATAGAAACAATTACTATCTACAATAAAATAGCACATCATGCAAGAAGCCTATAATGGAACTTATTAAGATAAGCGTATGTTTAGGAAACGAGCAAGACGAGTTTCATCATTTTCATACGAGTATCTTACTTACCATTAAATACAAGATGAACATGACTGATTTTGTTAGACCATAACTACTGTAAATATTTAAATATTAGGATTTTAGATTCATTCAAACAAACGGCAATGAGCCCACCATGCCCTTCGCGTCAGCTGGATGTCATAGTACTCTTCTTCTACGAGAGATGGCAGGTAATGGCGTCAGTCAAATCGAAGTTACCTTATGGTTGTTTTCTTCAAGTCAACTGATTTTGATAACACGAATTGAAATCATTTTAGTATGATACTAAAATTAACACAAACAAAATTTATTATATTTTAAATACAGGCTATTTGTTACGTAGTTTTCAGCTCCTACTCTCAGGTCTGAAGCCATGTTTGATAATAATAGATACCATACAGATGTCGAAATGAAAAACAGTATCGAAATTAGTGCCATTATGATACCGTTACTCACACATTTAAGTGTATTATAGTATGGCAGACCAAAAATGTTAACTTACTGGCAACCGGGCCCACAGATTGATGTGGGGGGGGGGGCTGGAAGGGCAGTTTTAATGACTTGAAATCCTTGGAATAACCGTAGCATTAAGTCTGTTCAGTATACAGGTATTAGCCTAACATTTGATCCTTATCTAAAGTAAATGTCTCTTCTTTTTCAGATGATTGACGTCAAATCTGGAGCAAACTATAATAGTGGGTTTCCTGTACTGGGGAATCCGTCCGTATTCATATGTCCTGCGCCCAGACCAGACCCTTATACATCTCAAGATCTTTACAATCCGGTATATGAGGAGTTATCGAATGGTGAGTAATAGGTATCTTTAACCCTTAACCATGGAAGGTTACTCTCTTACATTAACATGGGTGTGAGGTCTGAGTGACTGCTTTTAACAATGAAAAAGATTTACAAAACGTAAATTTCAATTACTAATCAAGCAAATTCATTCCTAAATATTTAATTATCAAAGCATTATTCTTCCATAATCATTTTATGAAGGTTTTAGGGGCACACATCTAAGTTAACTGCATCACAATTGCAATGAAATGTACAGTTTTGAAGATATGTTAATATTTTTCAAATGAATAGCTAATGTACACAAAAGTTTATTTAGTATCGTCATTCTCATCACTCCCAACCAGATATTAACCGCAGTTTATCATAATAAGTGACTGTGTACAAGATTGCAGTAGCTTAACTTAAAACATTTTCACCTTAGAAACGAGGTATGCAGTCAGTCATTCTCTCAAAGAATTCCCTGCAAAATTTCACCAGAGTAATACCATCATAACTGTCATCACATAGTCATAAAACTATAGGCTTAACAGTGTTTAATGGTTCTGGTAATTTTCTCATTGTTATTCACAAAACAGTAAATAAAAAAAAACTTATTTAACCATGGACCAGACTGCTAAAAAAGTAAACTGTTTTCTAGCATGGCTGTACTAACACTGTGGGGTGGCACATATGGTAGTGTATATAACCAGTGATGGGAAGTAATTGAGTAAAAGTAATCGGATTACGGTAACAATTCTTTTTTTGGTCCCATTTACTTGTAATCAATACTTTTAAAAAATGTCATTTCTACTTGTAATTTACTTCTGGAAATAAAATTGTAATTTATACAATTTAGTAGTCGTTATTATTAATATCATTCTCGCTTGCTATATCGTCATTACTGTTTTTGCAAACAAAATCCAAATTAGAGTTAATATTAACAAAAAGTTACTGAATGTTTCGGAAAATATTGTCATTGATATGTTTTTTTGTTTGTTCATTAATAATTTGGGCTTGTGCCCAAAACAAACCAAAAAAAAAAGTTTAGGTCTTCTGGAAATAAAATTGTAATTGTTATAATTTAGTAGTCATTAGTATTAGTATCATTCTCACTTGCTATATCGTCATCGTTACTGTTTTTTCAAATAAAATCCAAATTAGAGTTAATATTAACAAAAAGTTACTCAATGTTTCTGAAAATATTGTCATTGATATGTTTTTTTTTTGTTTGTTCATTAATAATTTGGGCTTGTGCAAAAAAAAAAAAAAAAAAAAAAGGAATGTTTAGGTACTGCCATTTTGTAAAGTAATTGTAAATGTAATTGTAATTTTACAGATAACTTTTTGAAAAAGTAATTTGTAATTGTCATTAAGTAAAATGTCTCTCGGTAATTGTAATTCAGTCCAATTACTTTCTTTTTGTACTTTTCCCATCACTGTATATAACACACTTGTGAAGGTAATATCCAGACAGTAGCAGTGGTTTATGTTTTTACTGGGGTCCCACAGACCTCACAGCCATGGTTAACAGTTAAGCTGCATCCAAACAACCAAGACTGTATAGTTATTATACATTCTTCAGCTAGAGATATAAGTGGATGTAACCTGTATTGATATCAGGGTAAAAGACATTACAATATAATTATATAATAAATTGAAATAAATGAATAGCTAAATAAATACATACTAGTACTTAGGTTACTTATACAACATAATTATGCCTCTTTTATAGCAAAACGTATATTAATAAGCCATCATCGCTTCTTATTAAGCAATATGATCAGTCTATTTCCCTTAGGAAAAGTCTATTTCTTTGATTTTATGGTATTGACACTCCATCCTTTCAATGTTGTGTTAAACCAAATTTCCTTCTCTTTCTTGTAAATTCTCTTATCTATGTAGTGTAGTAATTTCTGCACCAGAAAATATCATCTTGTCCATTAAAGCACTACTATCACTTTCGGTTAACAAATTCAAAACCGATTGTCATTAGTTTGTGGAGGGATGGGTTATTTAAATGGGAAAGATCAGGATCACTATTTACTGACGATAGACCTTTCATAATGTAGAAAGTTTGTTGTTGCAGAAAAGAAAAACATGCATATTCCTGATTTCTCAAACCTGTCACATTGTACATTCAGCCTTTCCTGGTACAGGAGTCATAAACTTACCGACTGTTGACATATTAATTCTGATATATGGATGAACTCCGATTTCAATATCACGGATGTACTAAACACCAGTACATTGAATATATTGGGCCTATAGGTTTTCCTCCACTTTTAAATGGCTTACCTCTCTCTTATGTTTTAAAACATGAGATGGTAAAAAATTTTCTGCTGCCACTCATCTATATGCTTAAAGAAAAGCCTTCTAATGTAAAAATATTAACTCATATAATTATTATTTAATATACTATTCCCGGAGGAAAATTGCTAATCTCATAAACATGTTGATGTATAGGCCTAGATAATTATTGTTCTGCGATACAGTCACCACTTTAAATTATAATAAAAACCTCTTAATGCTTTGTTTGGTTAAATAAAACTACAACATTGTGGAAAAAAGCTCTAATTTTAACTAATTTTGCTTCTACACAGTCGTAAGCTTATGTCCATTGTATCTTCACTTTGTATTACTCTTGCTGCCATGCTCCCCCTTACACTCTCCATCCAGGTATCAATGAGCCTTCCTTTCCTTAGTCTTCCATCAAGTTCCCAGCTCATCACCATCTTGGGATATCTTCCATTGTTCATCTTTTCACATGACCTTACAGTTTTATCTTTTCTTTTCGATAATTTCTACTACAACTTCATCCACATTCATTAATTCTTTTATTACAGTGATTTTTGCTTTTTCCCTCATTGATTTTCTCCAGTAATCCATCTCTGCACCTCACAGTTTTGCTTATTGACTGTTGCACATTTCCGCTTCATGTAACTATCCACTATTGATTTGTACATAAATACTTTTGTTTTATTCATGATATTATTGCTCCATAATGAGTTTAATATTCCAATAGTCTTCTTCCTTGACATTTATCTTTATCTATTTCTATTTTTTAAGATCCATCCAGTTGCTCGACTCTCGAAATTATACAATTTTAAATTTTGATTCCTTCTATTTCTATGACATCTGTGTTTGGTGTCATATACTCTGCCTTCTTTAAATTTATTTCTAATCCCCATTTTGCGTATTCCTCTTGTTTTTTTCTATACACATATTCGTCTATACCATCTTCAGCAACAATTACTTGATCACCAGAAAAATGAATGCTTGATATGAATAATGTTTTCTCCAACCGTGAATAATGTAGGGGACAAGCAGCAGCTGTGGAGAAGTCCCTTGCTCGTTTGGAATTACTGAGATTGCTTTGATTCTATTTAAAATAAAATGTTACTATAAACTAGCTTAAAAGACTTCATGATGCCCTAGTTCAGTATTTTGCTTAGAAATTGACTTATGGAGGATTTTTTCGATTTTCAAACCCAAACCTTATGTAGGTGTCTAGAGTGTGAAATGAGGAAGAATGACTTATCACACTCAAAATATTCGCTCAGAAAATGCTAGATATAGCTTTTTATTGCTCATAAAGGACTTAGTAAAATTTTATGCTACCGGAATTTCTATCTTTACGGTATATTTTATTTCCCACTCTCATGTTCCCATACAACAGCTTCAAGGCTGATTTCAAAAAGAAAATCAATATTTTACTGCGCACATAGGACTAAAAATGTTCCATCCTATTATGTCTTTTTTTTTTTTTTAATACATGCTTAGGGCTTACGATAAACTTCAGTCAAAGTACACAAGGATTTCTAAAGAGAACATCTTTAATTACAATTTACAGGGGATGGAAAAGGGTGAGGGTCCTTTCCCCAAATATGAAGTAACGTACCTTGTCTGTTAGTTCAAACCTACAGTAAACAAAATATGGTAAATATTGGTAAAAGGATGACGTAGGTATGTAAAGAAAACTTTATTATAATAGGGGATGAAAACAGTGCAGGGTTGGTTCAACCAAAATTTAATGTAGCCTTCATTCATTCCTGGTCTATGCAAAAAAATTTCAAAATTCAAAACGTTAGATGGTAGGCTATAGAGAAAATGAAAGGGGTGAAAGGGATAGTTTTTCAAATTTCAATGTTGCTGAAATTTTTCTTCTGGTTGAAGAGTGCTGCCTGTATGCACAGTTTGGTAAACATTGTTCAAAGCATTTAGGCATGAATAGATAACATAATAGGAGAAAAAGTGAAAGAATTATATCTAGATTTTTCACCTGGTCGAATAGGCCACACGAGCTACTCTTTCCTTGGGTTTTAAAATTACAGTAAATACTCAGCAAAGTGTACCTAGGTATACACAGAAAAAAAAAAAAGAGTTACATTTACTGGTTCATGAAAAGACTACATGAGTAAATACAGCGTTTGGTCAATATCCCTATTTTTCAAATAATACAAAGACCATAGCGATGAAAACCAGTAACATCAGTGGATAGGAAATGATATACATACTTGCATACCATTCAGACAAACATACCCACATACTTTAAACGTTATATGTTACATATTAACATGACTTGTTCCAAATTGAACAAGAAAGCTCATGTAATCAGATGGTTTTGTTTTCATCCACTTCAATCTCTACCTGAACGATGTATGTTTATAAATGAAACAAGTTTATTTTAAATCAATAAGGGCCAGTTGTATAAAACTCAATAATTGATGGTTATTTTTAACTGAAAGTTATAAAATTACTGGCTATTTTATCTTGTATAAAAGTAATCATAGTTTAGGGATGGGATATCTATATCAATGGTATCGAAATATATTGTTTTTTATATCTTTGGAAAATTAAGTTAAAAATTAATAAAACAAGCTTCCGATATCCCATCCCATCCCTACCATAGGTTCTGTAACTCACAGTTAAAAATAACTGGAGAAAATGATAAAGCAGTGGCAACAGTGTTGAAGATAAGGAAAATTTTGTGGAGAGTTTACTCAAAGATAAAGTATTGTGTTTTATCTCTTTCTTTTTTGATTTTAAATTGTTTATTCAGTAAGTTAGTTGGAAAACATTTTCATGGGGGCCATTCATATTTTTGCCTCTGCTTTAACCAATACATAGTGGAGTTTATGAGATATGTAAATGCAACCTAAAGCACCCATAATGCCTTTGTCCTAAGGGTCAGAACTATAATGAGCATAGGACACAAAGCATGGTTTCGTTTAGTTCTTGGTTATATTGAGAGACTTAACAACTGTTCTAGTTTTTCTACTAAAAACTTCAATAACCTGTTATTTAATTCTAACAATGGATTCCTTCTCTCATGAAATACAAGAGATTCATGATGGGTTCTCATTGCTTCATCAAATCAGTATCAGAATAATCAGAAATTTATAAATAAATCTTGCATTTTGTAATGCAGGGCTACCATAACCTATAACCATGCTACTGTATCTGTATTTTTGATGTCATTACAAAAAACGAAAGCAAAATTAAACTAAATGGTATGAAGATAAATAACTCTTATTTAACCAGTAGGCCTACTTATAAAATGGATTCCTAGTTCCCTTTTCACTTTTTGAAAAGTTTTTAAACTCTCCAAATCATCACAAATCAGCTGCTGGTCAAGATGAAATAATCTTGGATTAATGTTTATGCAACAAAAAGAGACAATCAAGTGTAACTGAAAGTTACATGCATGATGCAACCACAGATTAAATGTTTATACAACTGGCCTTAAAAGAATGTAAAGAGAACAAATGTTGTATATTGTTGAAACACTATAGTGCTTTATGTAATGTAATGTAATGCACTACCATTGCACCTACATTCCAGTACAGATAGGGCAGAGTTTTTGCTGGGTTTGGTAGATCCATTGTGCATGGTTTAATTTTGCAACCTGTTGGCTTCATGCAGAATAAAGGATGGTGATGTTGCTGCTCTTTGAGTACATAGAGGAAGAGACAAGGTTATATATGTTTCTTATAAGAATTAAGAAAATGAAAATGAAAATGAGCAAGGCAATGGAGAAGTTGCATACTAGGAGACTTCGCTGTACTTCCCATAAAAATTCACACTTACTTACACAGTTTTTGTTATTACTCCAACATAAAAGATTTCAACACAATTATGGGTGATTAAACCATTAAAATACTTGAGGAAAAATTATGGAAAAGGATACTAATAGCATTTTAAAATACAGTGTTCGTTAAATATATAGTCATTACACTGAAATCACAAATTCACAACATTTAATAACTTGTTGAAAACAAATAATATATATTTCTCATTCAATGAACATGAACACGATAACAACAGATATTCATGGGTCATGGTGCAGTAATAAGGTACTGTATAAAATCACCATAGACAGAACACACTGGATATCCGTACCTACCACAGTTTTAAATTCCTTTAAGCGGACAAACTAATTGATTCTATTTCCTCTATTTGGTAGAACATGTTGTACGTCAATAGTCTACAGTGTTTCATAGGTAGCCAACATTTTGGAGCTGTTTCGGGAAGGTAAGCAAAGTGTTATGGGAATTTTTGTAATACTATGCACGTTAGTGTGCTGTTCCTTTCATTCAGTAAGGTACTGTAGCTTTTGGGGTTCGATACCTTAGACAGAGTACTTACTTATGTATATATAGGAATATCATGTTACGAAAATACAACCAAGCTTGAAATTCATAAAATTTAATAAAACCGAGCTTGAAATTCATAAAATTTGCCAACGCTATAGAATGGACAGGCTGTAATTCTTGTCTGATCCATCTTCTAAAAACTCCTGCAGGTAAATATTTAATATTGACCAGGATTTTATTGAACGTATGATTTCAAAACTCTGACACATTGTAGCATACTTCATACACTGATATAGTTATAGGCATGTCGTCAGCGAGGTCTTTTAGACTATGGGCAATAATAATAGAAGAATATCTCAGAATATGCAATGAATGGTGGATATTTTGTAGTGTTTCAAAACTTTATGAAACAATTTAATTAAATAGCTAAACATTTTATTTAGTTTTGTTAGTGTTGTTATAATATAATATATGAAGTATATAATGGTTAGGATTTATCCGATAATGTTTTTTTTTTTTTTTTTATTTGTTTTAGTTACATTACAACCCGTGTTTCACCAACTGGTATATCACGGGATATTTACAGAATTATACATAATTACTATAACATATAATATGAAAACAGTTTATGTGATGGAGCGGAAGACGTGGTTGATAAAGGTGGTTATCTGTATCGTATTGATATGATACTTGAGCACAATTGGCAACGGTAGTGACTTTAGAATAGATGGTCTTTCTCTTTCAAACCTGGAGCACTGTGTTAGTAGGTGTATGGCGGTCTGAATGTCTTCCTCACGACAGCTGCATGTTGGTGACTCTGTTTTTTTAATTTTAAATAGGTAGGATCTGAAGGAGCCATCCGATAATGTTAAAAGGTTTTTTCTAGCTAACGTTCCCTCCTTCCCTTATGTACTCAAAGGTGTGAGTTTTTATTATATATTTCTTGATACCTAAGGAACTGGCAAAGAAAGACAGCAGTGAGAGCAGAAACGGTACTGCTAGAAGTTGATGTATTTTCCACTATGGCACAAAGTAACTTAAACTGTCAGCAGCATAATCTAATGAAAATTCTTATTCTGTATTATTTTCAATTAATATTGACATCACACTTAACACCATAGTTGCTGACATTGATTGGGGGTGCTCACTCAGAAAAGGATATCATAATTCAAGTTTAGTATAATTTATGTTGAAAGTCCATTGCAACAAATTACATTATTAATTGAATACGTCCCTGGAATAAGGGTGTAACCAAACATACTTTTAGAAAGTGAGATTTTGGTGGAAATAGGAAGAAACATCACCACTCTTCACTATGGCACCATCTTGTGACATATTACTGAACTAGGT
Organism: Ectobius pallidus; assembly: GCA_964059195.1. NCBI lineage: Eukaryota > Metazoa > Arthropoda > Insecta > Blattodea > Ectobiidae > Ectobius > Ectobius pallidus. The sequence goes on from CAXKWD010000007.1 coordinate 94,533,600, forward strand.
AGAACACTAGAGCCACCTATAAATTAAACTTTCAGGGAAAAGGGTGTAACATACATAATGGTGACAGTACTAGTGCTGGAGTGTCACCAGATGTCTTTAAGCTGTTAAATAAAAGCAGTAGACATAAAATAAATGTCAATGAGTAGAAAAATAAAAAAAAGCATCTAAAGCAGAGTTGGAAGAAATATACTACATGAAAAGGATTGTAAAAGCAGGGAAATAGCCTTGTTCTGAGTTAAGTGGTTAGGTTAGGTTAGGGGTCAGCAGATGTCTTTAAGCTGTTAAATACCTGTAAAATGTCAATAAGTAGAAAAATACAAAAAAAAAAAGCATCTAAAGCAGAGTTGGAAGGAAGATACTGCATGAAAAGGATTGTAAAAACAGGGAAACAGCCTTGTTCTGAGGTAAGTGGAATAAGGTTGTAAGAATGTAATATTTTCCTTTATAATGTCATACATTAATTCTGAAGTATCAGTATATACCAGTAAGATTATAGACTTAGCAATTCAATATACTTGTTTATATGAAAGTAAAAATGGGGATATGCAAGAACACATTTAGGCTATAATTTAGTAATAAATTTTTCTCCTGAAAAATTATGGTTTTGTTGGTTCACCCTTATTCCAGGAGGTATTCAATTAATAAACATAAACACACACTCTGTTCATAGTCTGTTTAATTAAAACTCCAACTCCAAGCACCGCCAGTGATTCTTTTGGGGGTCCTGAAAAATGCAATGGACCCCCGAAGTCGGGGACTGTGATTAACACTGTGAAACGTTTTAGTTGATTTTGTTGGAATCTGTGGAGTTTCTTATTTATAATTTGTCAGGCATCATGTCAACAAACACAGGTGAAATAGGCATTCCCTAATTTATTTAAAATTAAATAATTTTAAATATTATTAACACAGGAATAAGTGAAATGACGGTGATAAGTCCACCAGCATAGTCATACAACTATTTATATTATTCCATTGCTTGTTGTAACTATATAGGAAATAAAATCAGGTCAAATGATAAAACAAAGTGCCAGGTGAAGTTGGGCCATATTTCTGAAACTAATGACTTCTACACAACGGTTTCTTGAGAAAGTTTGATCTGCATACATGGAGGAATAAGCCAGATGACGTAAAATATTATCGACGGATTTACAAAAAATCGGGTGCGTGGAACGCCACGCGACAGAAGTGAAACTTGGATTTTTTAAATTTTTGTATTTTTAAATTTTGGATTATAGGATTTATTAAGTGAAACTTCTTTAGCAGCGCTAGGAGTAAATGGAGAGCTAACCCAAACTTGTGGTACGAACAAAATCGTCACGAAATTAGTGGGGCTGTGACGGAACGGGCTGCACAGAAATCAACTCAATGATTAGGATTATCCAAAATTTAAAAAATCCAAAAACCTAAAATTAGAATCCAAAATCCAAAATATAAAAAATCGAAGAATGCAAAATTAAATAATCCAACATTCAAAATTAAAAACACGAAAATTAAAGAAATTCAAAGATTTAAAAATTTAAAAAATCCAAAATTAAAATATTTAAAAATCCAAAAATAAAATATCTAAAATTGCAAAATTTAAACAAATTTTAAATTAAAAAATCCGAAATTTTAAAATCTAAAATTAAAAAATCTAAAATTTTAAAAATTCTATAAATTCAAAATTAATCGACAATCTTAACATTTAAATTTCTAAAAAATAAAGAAATACAACAATCAAAAAATTAAATATCCAAAAAAAATTTGAAGGATCCAAAATTTAAAAATCAAAAAGTCCAAAATAAAGAATATAAAAATCCAAAATTAAAAATCGAAAATCCATAATTAAAAAAGTCTAAAAAATAAAATATTCACAATCCAAAGTTTAAAAAATCCAAAATTCAGAAAATTTAAAATTCAATGATACAAAATTTAAATTTCCAAAAAATCCAATAATTGAAAAATAAAAAATCCAAAAATCCGAAAGTAAGTATCCAATCAAATAAATACAAAGATCCGAAATTTAACCATCCAAAATTCAAAAATAAAAATAAAAACTCGAAAAATTAATAAAACATCTAAAAATAAAAAATTCAAAATTTAAATAAAGGATTTAAAAATCCAAAATTTAAAAAATAAAATATCCAAAATTAAAATATCAAATATACAAAATTTAAAAATCAAAATTTGATTTTCTCTGGGTGCGTTCATTTACTTGGCTTAGGTTTTTTCTGGGTGAGTTTTTTTTTTACTGGTCTTAAGTTTTTACTGGGCATAGGTTTTTCTGGGCGCGTTTTTTTTACTCAGATTATTTTTTTTCTGGGTGAGTATTTTACTGGGCTTAGGTTTTTTAATTATTTTTGAAATTCTGGGTGTTTTTTTTACTGGGCTTAGGTTTGAAATTCTGGGTGCATTTTTTTACTGGGCTTAGGTTTGAAATTATGGGTGAATTTTTTTACTGGACTTAGGTTTGAAATTCTGGGTGCAATTTTACTAGGCTTAGGTTTTTTAAGGCGCATTTTTTACTGGGCTTATATTTTTCTTCTGTGTGCATTTTTTAATGGGCTTAACTTTGCAATTGTGGGTTCATTTTTTTACTGGGCTTAGGTTTTTTCTGTGTGCATTTTTTTACTGGGCTAAGGCTTTTTCTAGGTCCATATTTTTATTGGACTTAGGTGTTTCTGGGTGCGTTTTTTTAACTGGTCTTAGGTTTTTCTGGGTGCGTTTTTTACTTTAATTATTTTATAATTTTCTTTTATTTTGTTTTATAATTGTCATTTATTTTATTTTATAATTGTCATTTTTTTTATATAATGATTTTTCCTTTATAATATTTTCATTTTTGTTTCAAAATTTTAATTTTTATTTCTATTATTTTATAATTTATATTTTTAATCTTTTTACGGATCTTTGAATTTTTTAAATTTTGGATCTTTAATTTAATTTTCTTAATTTTTTTAAATTTCGGATATTCGATGTTTTATTTTTGGATTTCTTGATTTTTAAATTTTAGAAATTCGATATTTGAATTTTGGACTTTTTGATTTTTTAAATTTGGATCTTTTTATTTTTTAGATTCAGGGTTTTTGGTCTTTTAAAATTATGAATTTTTAAATTTTGGATCTTCGAATTTTTCTAATTTAAAAAATGCAATTTTAAAATTTTCGAAAATAACAATTTAAAATCTTAATCGAAAAAAAAATGCTATTTTAACAAATACAAACATGGATTTCCAAAAATACAATTTGAAAATATGCAGATTTACACATGTGATTTAAAAAAATGCAAAATGCAGCAGTTTTGAAAAATACTATTTAAAAAATGCAACTCTCAAAAATTCAAATAAAAAAAATTCGATTAAAAAATGCAATTTCGAAAAAGGAATTTAAAAAAAGGAATTTTCAAAAATGCAATATCCAAAAATACTACTTAAAGATTGAATTGAAAAATTAGATTGGAAAAAATGCAATTTTAAAAATGCCGTTTTATTTTTATGGATTTTTTTTTGGGGGGGGAGTTCTTTTTGTAACCTCTGCCATTAATACTTAGATAAAGTGTACTATGCCCTCCCTCAATGAGTAGTTTTACGCTATATTCCATAAGCCAACCCATCCAAGCCATGCCATGAAGGCATTCTCGCTTCCACCATTCGTACTTGAGAAACCTTAACATGCCCCGAATGGCACTATGGCCCGGTGCCTAGTAAACTCGTTCCTCTGGTGAGCTTACATGGACAGGGATTGTTTACAGCGAGGTTAAAGCAGAAGAGCCCACAGGCAAAATACAAATTTACCTAGGTATAATGGCAGGTTTTTTATTTTTCCTATACCCTTTATTTTTATACGTAAATCTTACATCACAAAAAGATGACCAGTCATATTTATGCATACATAAATGCCATCTGTCTGGACCAGGATCGAACCCAAAACCTTGGGCACAGAAAGCCACCATGATACAAACTGAGGCCACTCAGCCTGACACACAAAAAAAAAAAAAAAAAAAAAAAAAAAAGGAAGGGATATATTTTGTAGGGATTCTTTTTAAATCTGTTTTTATATTTTGTTACAGTATTTCATACTTTCATTCTCTTTGATTTTCTTGCCGATCTTCTATGGCTTGTAGTTTTGCTCATTGTTATTTACAGTCTACATTTCCGCTCCATGTAACATTATACTTTCCTTTAATTCGTTTATACTCTCCATTGATTTGTTTAAAAGTACTTTTTTATTCGACCATACTTAATCTGTTTATTACATGTGATGTAATGGTATTAAAGTGATATCCATTAGTATACAGATTTTCATTATAACGGTGTGGTATCTATTATTATCCAACTAGGAACAATCTTGAAACTTTAAGAGTAGCAAATCAAATTGCGTAATAAGCAGCCTGTAATTAAAATAAAATAATTCTGCTGTTGTTAATTTTAATATGCTAAATTGAATTCACTTTGTGTTGTAAAAATGTGTTGGTTTGAAGAAAACGACCAAGAAGTAGTTTCAACTTGTTGAAACACCATCAGCTGACTCTTCGTTTGTTTAGATGAATTTGAAATCTCAGGACTTAAAACTTAAACATTTAATTATGGTCGAACAAAAACAATAAAACAATTGCACTTATTCCCTCAAATTTTGGTTTTATAAAATTTGTTTTTTTAACTATCAGCATAATGCCATAATACTTTTGTCATCTCTAATTATTGTGTCATAATATTGAATTATTTTCAACTCTGAGTGCTACTCACTGACATAATATAAGGTATAGCAACTATTTAATTAGTAATTTTTGCAGTACTACTAAAAATAGCTTCAGTGAAGTTTGTAAAAGCTTTATAACGCATTACCTCAACATACGAAAGATTTGGATATAAATAAATTTAAAATGTATGTTAAAAATGTTACTGGACTTACGTGTGTACAAACAAAATGAATTTAATTTTTTTTTGAGAGAACTAGTAATTAGAATTTTAATGTATACTTGTATAGTAGTTCTTTTATCTGTCATGGAAAAAAATAGTGACAACAAAATTTATTAGTTTTAGTATTAATATTAATATTATTATTATTATTATTAAACCTATTGTCATCAATATTATAAAACATCATTGAATTAAATCATAACGAACTTAAAATAGAAGAAAGAAAAAAATATTAAAATACTTTAAGTCCAATATTCTGTGGGATGATATATTTCAGTTTTTATTCCACCATCTTGAAGTGCTCTTTTTCAGATGAACTTATTTCATTTGTCAAACCATTCAATCTCCTGATATTAACCTGCTAGTATAACAAACAATTTTTATAAAACCAAAATTCTAAGGAATAGGTGTAATTGTTTTATAATGCACATTAAGGTTTATTTATGTAGGCACGTTAAGAGAATGTGTTGTAGTTATATATGTACGTCAAGTGATCGTGACGAGAATTTCCACACTGGATCAGTTGTGAACAATGTGTACTGATGGATGTCACATTTTTAATTTTTTAATTGAAGATTTGGCTACTATATCAATTTTGTTGGAGGAGGAGGAACAGACTGGACAACGAAACACTTCAATCTTCAAACAATTAATTCCACACGATCGAAATGTATGGGACAAATCATACAATCCAGTTTTCTCTCTCATCAGCTGAATAGCTGGCAATTGTAACTGAGTGGGGATCTTCTAGGAAGCGCACGTTCCTCCAGTGGTGCCAACTTATATGGGCCTATGGGGCTCTAGCCCACTCAATAATCTGTCTATATTATTATAATTTATTATTTGTTGCTATTATTAAAAATTGTATTTCTTTGTTGACTCACTGTGGAAATAAGGCTATTGCTGACTTTTATAGTACGATATCCTCTTGCTTGAAATCACTCATGATCATTTGAAATACTGTAGTCGAATTCATTCAAGTTTTATGTCTGTCAACACAGTTTTACTGACAAAGAAGATGATGATACTATGCTTGTGATGAATTTATTGGGAGAACTCCAGTCAGAAGAAATATAGGCTATTTTGCAACTCTCCGTGATAAATAATTTTATTTTAGAAGTTGCCTAAAACCGAAAATTCAACAATAAGTGTATACAGTATTATAAACTTAAAAAAAAATTGTTAACCAGGCTACACACCACTTTCTTGGGGACTGAATTACAAAATGTGATTGTTGTTACAAACACTGAAATCGTTTCTTGCTTAGTTCTATAATTATCTGTAGTCACATCAATATTACATTATAAAGCCATTTCATAAACCATAATAGGGGTGGGAGTGTGAAAATAAAAAAATTTTAGCCCACTCAATGTTTTTCAAAAGTTGGCGCCACTGCGTGCCTTGTCATTGTTTAAATCACTTCTATTGAAAAGCAGGGAATGATAGTATCCAACGACTCATTATGGGCAGAACACGTTCCCTTCACGTGCCTATATAAATAAACCTTTATACAACACAATTATAACCCTCATAAGTAAACATGAAATTTATCAGTGTGAACAAAACAGTCGCATGCAATTTGTCTATAATGATAATTAAGATAATAGTATGAAAATTATGAAACTCTCTTTGCTCGTTTCATAAACATACTCATACCTTAATAAATGCCATTATAACCTCTTTGCATATTGTACTATTGCTTTGTTCATGATATTACTGCTCCATGATAATGAGTTCCATATTCCATTTCCTTCTTCCTTGACATGTAGGCTGCATTTACGTACTTCTAATTTTGAAAATCCATCCAGTTGTACGACTACTTCCAGATAGTTGAAATCATAAACTTCTTTATTTTTGAGTCCTTCTGTTTTGGTCTGAGATAATCTGTAATAAAAGAATTAATGAAAGTGGATAATGATGTCATAGAATTGAAAAGAAAAGTCTAAGATGTTACGGACATGTGAAAAGAATGAACGATGGGAGATTGCCCAAGTTAGTGATGAAGATCTAATGGTCTTACATTAAATGAAGAAAAACTGTTTCAGTTTTATTATTGTTAAAGTAATTTCTTGAAAACATCTCTCATACGGACACACAAATTAAATTTTCAGGCATTATTTTGATAGTCAATTAAAATGGGACACACACACACTGAAAAGTTGTCAACAAGATTTTCAAGTACAGTTAACCAAATTAAGAATTTAACATACTGTTTGCCAGGAATTTACATGAGAAGTATATATTATGCATTATTTCAGTTATTTGCCAAATATGGTATATTATCATGGGGTGGCTCAACGAAAATCCATGGCATTTCTTTAATAATAAAAAAAAGAAAGTCATAATATTAAAGAACATTGACTCTCATAGTAAACCTTTTTTTTTATTGAACTAGAAATGCCAACAGTTGTGATTCTGTATTTATTGGAGTTGCTTGTGTATGTAGATTGTAGTATTTCAGATTACACTTATAGAATTTAAGTGCATGATCATAATACCAGAAATAACAAAGTACTGAATTTACCGCAATTTAGACACACTAAATCAATTATTTCTCATTTGTATTTGGGTGCAAAGTGTTACAATAAGCTGCCTTCTTCTGTGAAAAATTATGGCAAGTACAAATTTTCTAACACACAAAGAGCTAATGACACTGCAGTGTTAATAATATTGCTTTAAAATATGATTGATGTATCATAAATATATTTAATCTTTGAATTTTTTGAGTTTGCCACAGTTTTGAGTATGTCTTCTGGCTTCACTGGTTTCTATTTGCAATTAGATTTAAAAATAAATAAATAAAAATAAAAAAACTTTTTATTTTTTGGATCTTCAAAAACACTGTTTATAGTTTGGAAATGCGTTTAAATTTTGCATTCAAGTGTAGATTTGTTAAATGTTATTTTTAATGTAAATGTTGATGCCTCCAATGTACTATCTGACAGTAAAACAAATCAAATTAGTATAAAAGGCACATCTGAACTCGTTCCCTTCAATTGGGAGTGGTGGTGTAGTGGTTTATGTTCCAGCGTGGTAATCCAGACATGGTATGTTTCGACTCCTCATCCAGTTAGGTTCAATATAAAATATTAACAAATTATTTTCTGAATACAAGTTGTCTAAATGACAAGATTTACAATCCTTCTTAACTATATTAAGCTATACACATACAAAATATCAAAAGGCAAGCATAATAAATAAAATAATAGAATTTGATGACCAACCAGCAATTACTCCTGTATATACTCCTATCTAGCACAACTAAAAGTAAATAACATGCTCAACTCAAGATAATTTTCTTTTCAAATGAACAATATAATCTAAGATTACGAAAAACTTCCTAGAATTGTCGTGCAAACATAGGAATGCTATTACTATAGTATCAATGTCACTGTTAATCTATCTACCACTATCTCTGAATAGCATACATGTCATTAGGAATTGATATTTCTTTCTGTCTCAAAAGCTAATATTAGTCTTCAAATGTTGCCAGGTTCTGGAGATCGAGGAGAATCGGACCCTGACAGTGAGGGAGTGGTGCAAGCTACAGTCAGTGAAGATGAGTTCGCAGAGGATGAGCTGAGCCTCGGAGGTGAATGCGAAGGCAGCTCGCAACACCCCAATGCTCAGCATCTGGGTGAAGACTTGGACCGAGGAGCCCTCAACTCTGGTACAAGTTCGCTTCAAGGTTCCACCGGTAATGACTTGTGTCGTGACCTTGATTCTTCAGATGCAGATGACCGTAGTCGTTTTCTCATGAGTACGCCTCTGGGACTGGGACCAGGAGGCCGCAACTTTAGTCTCCCTCCAGGTTACCGGAACAGAACATCTAGAGCTCTCCAGCCACATCAGCATCGTGGTCAGCATGGAAATTCAGCGACTGACCAGCGACGACCAAGGAGTCTAGATAGACGTCGAGGTTGGAGAAATAAAGGTCAACCACCTCAGATATCTCCACAGTCCCCGGCAAGGCACCAAGATTGTGGTGAATTTCATGAAGGACTTCTTTTAGATGCTTTGTTACAACTTTATCCCAATGTTGTGACGAGTAATTCAGGTGGTACGACCAGGTCGGGAAGAAGTAGTAGCAATTCTGCCCCTCATCACCATCCCACAGCCGTCCCTAGTGTGGCACATCGTCTCCCCTATCTTCTACAACCACCTATACCACCACCTCCGCATCGTAATCATGTGGTAAATCCCTATGAATCAGTGCCGGTGTTAAACCATCTTCACCAGCACCACCATGGAACTGGTTATGGCAATCGCCAACCCCAGGAAATGTTTTCTACATTCAGGCGAGGTAAGGCTCAAAGCCAAGACTCATCTTTTGGCTCAGATTCGGGTTATAGCAATAATACTTCATCTAGAGGAAGGAGCTCGAAAGATGCCCACAGACTTTCTGCACATAGTGGTGATCTAGTGCTGTCATAGTAGTGAGAGTGCATAGAATTTCTTTTAGCATAGACAATGCATGCATCAGGATTTCACCACACCCTGTAGAGAATAAGTGATCTTGTGTTTATGGGGTGTTGGCATTGAAGGGGTACCTACTTGTCCTGTAAACTTCTACAATCAAAAGTCGACAAAAATGCCTTTCATCTTTTATACATGGTGAAAAATACTGTCTTTAAAATAGTGCGGTATATGTATTCTTTTTATGACCTGAGAGCTGTGAGTACCGTACATTTAAATCAAATTTGTAGGACTCTTTCATTCCCATTGTGTGGTCAAATTAAAAACTTAAAATCTAAAAAAAATATTTTGGGAACTGAAGTAACCTTTTAGGACAAGTTGGTGTCCCTTGATTGTGGAATAGACTGTTAAGAGACTGATGTTGATTGTGAGATCATCGATTTGCGGATCCAACAAGGACCCTTGTGGTTATTACTGTAAACATTATTTATTATATAGCGAATGTACTTTTTTAAATTGAGTGCAACAAGTGAGATGTGAAAATTGTGTGTACATAGTATTCTCATAAGCTCTTATACATATGTAAAAGATAGTCAAGTAATAATAACAATAATTATATAAAATTGTTTTTATTATTACTTGTAATTAAGTACGTGATCTCTCTCATCCTAGATTCCTTTCACTTCAGAGAGACTTTGTAAAATTTACTGAACAAAGTTGGTTAAATTAACTGAAAAGAACAAACTAACTGGTTTTTTCATAGTTTACATAAAAAAAATATGCAGGGTTATTCTCACATAAGTAGGCATTCTATAGAAAAGTAAATTAACTTTGGTTCAGAATCCTGTGATCTATATAACATGTTCCCTGTAAAATTCTTGCACTAAAAAAGATGTAGAGAATATTAGCATAAAACAGTAATTATTTCACAAATAATTATCAGCAGTGTACCTCCTACCTTATTTTAGCCAGTTCAGTTTGTACACTAAAACACTAGGAATAGAAGGAATTGCTCATGGTTTAAGGCAGAGTTTTTTCTTTCTTTTTTAAAAATATACATTTAAGCTAAGTTGCTTAAAATTATAGGAAATTTACTTAAAAGATTATTAGGTACTGGTTAATAGTGGAATACCTTATCTTAACTAAAGTCAGCAAATTTTTCATAATTCTTTTAATTTTTCATAATTCTTTAATTTTTTTATAATTCTTTAAACTGTTACAGGCAGGGTTGCCAGATGTCCAGATTTGGTGTGACGTGTACCGGTACCAATGTTTACTTAAAAATCCCATATCCCACTTAGAACCTAGGAGGGATGTATACAGTCTCAACTGCAATAAATTAACACGGAAGTAGCATTACAATAATGCAGCTTGCAGAGTGTGATATTCAATATTTCAGATGTGGACTTATTTTATGCTATGGGATGACGCATGCATACTGGTGCGATTTCAGCTGTTAAGAAAATTCAGCATGTATTCTCCTGGTGTAGCTGCAGATTATGTCAAAACTGGTAGAAAGTGAGCAATTTAATATAGAATTTGTACCAACTGTGGAAAGGTATAAAAACATATCAAAACAGTAAGGAAAATGCCTGGTTTAAAATTGCCAAAGCTTTTTTCTCTACAGGTAAATTATAATATTTATTTTTATTTTTAAGATAAGTTTTTTCAATTGGCCTAGTTCATCTGGTGGTAAATGGCTCTGGGGTTGACTCAGCCTCTAACAGATATGAATGCTATGAGCATTCTGGGCGGTCAGCATATAAGGCTGCTTACTACCTTCATGTGTGCCAAATGTCTAATTAACTGGAATCCTTAACCTCCTGGAACTCTATGGGCCTTCATGTCCTGTCAATAGAACACTTCAGGATAAGTTGGTCAACCTATAAACGGCTTTTATTTCCCTAATTTAATTTTGTACACTAACTCCTTTGAGAGTAGCCCATAGCTGCAATTTGATACATATTCTGTGCCATATGAGAATGACAGAAATTGATAGAATTAGCTATTATATTGAGAATTTCCTAACCTGTTTAAAGTAAGTACATGCACACAAAGGAAAGTATCCTGAATGCTTGTTTTTCCATCCTGTAGAAATTTTGAATTCATAATGTAATTGCAGCTGTTCGAAAATCACAAAAGCACTAGGAGTACCCATATTATTACTCACATGTGGATGAAACCAGAGCCTTGTTTTTCAACTATATTTCCTCACTCTTTTTAATACCCCACTTGACGGCATCCTGTGACAGCAACTTACGCTGGCCAAGAGAAAGCATAGACTAAGCTACAGATTGCATACGCTACAGTACTCCATTATGAATTCAAAACAGTGAGCTACTATACTTAGGGTGACTAACTCTCCCATATTTTAGGGTTATATTTTAGATCAACCCAACTCCTGTTTTGATCAAATACGCCAGTATTTTTCATAGCCATTCTTGGTTGTTAATTTCTCTATATTGTGATTATTTAAAACTGCAAAATTCAATTTGACACTAATATTAATAGTTTCTGTAAATTTGGGGCTTGAGTTAAGTATTCCAAGCTCAAATGCACACATTAAGAGAATTTTCTCAATGAAGGACAAGAAATCAAAGCTACCTATCATCTGCTGTAAAATTTATGCATTATTAATTAGTACCTTAATTAATGGCCTACTTTAAGTCAGGAAAGGTAAATATAATCTAATAATAAATAGAAATTCTGATTGTAATTGTATTCAGTACTGTCATACAACAAATAAATATGAATATTTTGAACAGTGGTGCAGCCAGAATTTTCAATCTGGGGGGTGCTAAAACTTATAAGATACATGCTAATAAAAAAATTTAAAAATCACTGAGTAGAAGTAATCCAATTTTTTTTTTACAATTTATTCAATGAAGTTATTCTATTGCAAAAATCAGCATCGTCATCACCACAATATTCCACCTCGTCTGTTGTTTAGAAAAAGTATGATATTTCATTTTTAACACATCAAAATACAAAGCATTTAATTCACTGCAATTTAAAATACACAGTTATCACACCAGTAGGTCTAAAGAGAATGAATCTGCATACCGATTGTAATGGGTTCCATGTGTTTTTTAAAGTGATCGTGTGAAGCGAACAAGAGTTAGGAAACTATTCATAGAGTCAGCTGATTGAGTTACGGATTAACAGAGATTTTAACATTCGTTGTTGTTACTGCAATGATATACACAACTTGTTTCAGTTCCATGATGTCTTGAAATTATTGCTATAAACAGAAGATTTTTATCATATTCTGTCATTATGAATCCTACAACAAACTTCATGCAGCAGGATTTAAACTCAATTCAGCGAAAGTAAAGTGATCCTGAAAACTAATGCATTTGTAATCCTTATAGAATTCTTGTGATACATGGGGAATAATAATTAGTAATCCAATCAACAATTTCAAATTTTGTATGTGAAATGTTTTAAACAATCTTGCATTCTTGTCACTAATTGAACTTAAAGTGAAAATGATTATATTAATTTAAAGAAAAATCACTTTAATCGGGGGGGGCCAGGGATAACCTTTAGCCCTTTTAGCACCCTCCTTGGCCACGCCATTGATTTCAAATTATATTAAGTGGTTTTGTGTGTTATAATTTAGGCTTAAATTAATATGTTGATGTTTTAAAATGAACCATCCAATAATTAATCTTGGTTTTTACATCCCATAAATTCTGCTAAAATTTGCCATGACCCACTTACCCTCATTTTCGTGTGCAAAAGTTGGTCACCCAAACTATACTTAATGTGCAACCTACATTCAGATAGCATGAAAACATGGAGATAGGATATCTACTGATTTCCAATGGATAAAATTCATGACTTGTTCATAAGAATGGAAGTTAGACTTTTTACTTTAATAGGGAAAGGTTTACCTCATGCCGTATTTTTCAACATTAGGGACGATTATGGTATCGCATAAAAATATAGTAAATTTATCAATAAATCAATACCGAAGTTTGTCAGTCAAGTACTGACAAAAAAAAAAAGAATTTCATGACCACTCACTTTAATTACTTTTTATTGCTTTCATGATTTTCATTACTTTCTAATGACTTTTATGGCAGTAGACACCCTGAATTGCTGTGCTACTTCGGTGGGAATTCTCACATAAATATTAATTTCCTCATTACAGTGGCATACCAACAGTGATGGGGGGCCTAGGGCACTAATCAATATAAGGGCCTACCCAGTACTTACGATTATTTATACCATTTACACAGTCTGCACAAATATACGATAGCGAGCTGCCTAATTCATTATGTTTCTGTGGATCCTGAATAAACTATTTAATATTGAATTACTTTTTATTATTTGTAAATTGCATTGCATTAGGAAACTTTACATTTTTACAATAACTTTGTTTATTGTGCCGGTACTGACTTATGGCTGGAGGAAATCCACGTTAAGTGTGCATTTCTTTCAGTTATGGTAATGAATTAAAAATAGGTCAACTAAGGTAGCCTAAATAGTTGTGATTTCACAGTATTACCTACAAAAGAAATAAAACCCAAACAGCAAAGAGCAAAGATTTAAAAAATAGAATAATAATAAACTAAAAAGTACATAAATTAAAATCTTTCTTGAGAGTTTTTGCCTATGCAAATTTTGTTATTACTTCATAAAAATGAACTCATTTTTCAACAGAGTTCTCAATTGATATCAAGGCGAAGCTTGACAAACGAGGTTGCCCTCTTTTCTCTCGCTTGTCGGGGCTTATATTATTACAGTGGGCCTAAGGTACTTCTATGTGGTTGTGTCTAACCGGATCTTTTAATTAATTCATTGTTTAAAAAATGAGTAATGTTGTTTAATAGACAACTGTTTATTCCCTCAAACCAAAACTCGTTTTCGTCTGGTAAAAATAAATAAATTAATTAATAATACAATTTGGACCTATATTCAAAGCGGGGCATGGGGTGGACCACCTCTCCTGCCCCTGCCTTGGTTCACCACTTCCTTATTAATACATGTTGGTTTAAACCAGTACCAGTATGCATTGTTGTACTTGCTCAGCAGTAATAAGAGCAGTATATGAGTAACTTTGTTGCTTGTAACATGTGTCATGACATCCTGACACATTTTTTCTCTGCCTGTACCTGCTATCCCTCCTAATAGTCCCTATGAAAATATTTAATATAGGGAAAAGGAGTGTATGTTTTGGATATCTTCAAAATCTGGCAATCCTAGTTTGGTATAACTTCATAGCATTGGTTCTAATATGAATTTAATATTTTTAAAGTAAATTATAATTGCCTTAAATTTTATATGGTGAAAATTGTAGATGTTCACTTTGAACAATCCTAAGATAAAAATGTTATTATTACCTGTAAGAACTGGAAGTCCTCGAAGATTTGAATTTATCATTTTCTGAGTCTTCCATTTTCTTGTGATCAGAAGCGAGAAATACATTCTCCTGGAACAGAACATTTTACAATTAGTATTTTAGTAGTTCGTCAGGAATATTCAACTTATTTTAATTATTGTATAAATTAAGTTTTATGTGCTGGATATGGTAGACCTACTTTAAATTTTGTTTAGCAAATATAAAATAATAAAAGCAGTAAATTAACTTCGGCATTCAGCTGTACACTGATTTGACCAGTACTTATTGTTTCAGATGTAAAATTTAATTTCACATTTAAAATTCTGTAATGATCTAGCACAAAATGAAAAATATTAACCCAGGTTAATAACTTGTATTCTGTTACACAAAACACCATGATGTTATACTAAAGAAATGAAAGGAAGCAAATATAAAATACATACACATATTATTACATCAAAATCATTTGTACTTCTGAACCCTAGTTTAGTTGCTCAAAATCAAAATGACTAACTGAGCTGTAATAATTATTATGAATAGAAAAATAGTTTTGCAAAGAATTTGTCTGCAGGATAGGTTTTTCTTCCAATACTGAAATAACTCCCATCATTGTTGTCATATTATTAAAATCTGGCTTGTATGCCATTTATTTTGAGCACTCCACGAGGAAGTTAATGTTGAAACAGTAAACAATACTGATAACACACAATTCGGTACCATATCTCTATTTGTTGAACTGAATAAATTACAATGAAATACAACGGTAATAAAGTGATTTTTTTTTTTTTTTTTTTTTTACCAACTGAACAACTCTTAAATTTTATTTGCTTTAGTATGTTTATTAACCAAGATCTTGATGACATCTTTTTTGAGATTAAACGATTTATAAAATTAAATACATTAATGAAGCCATAATTAACACTAGAAGGACTGACATCATCTGACTACCTAGAAAGACTGCACCCGTCATTTTTACTAGTGCTTATCATTATAAAACAGTTTTTCATTCAATATATTCAACTTATATGTTTGAACTCTAGGCTTCATTATTACAGCCATTTCACAATTGAAAAGAAAATAAATATTTTTTTAAATTCTTACAAGCGATCTTAATCATTTAGGCGGCAAAAAAAAAACACCTTGTTGCTTGATTGCAAACACAAGACTTGCGCTAACCTGTGCCGATCGAAATTACCATTCCTAGACCTTTAAAGTAAGTAATAATATTTCTCATTTTGTGGACAGTAAAAAGTATTTCAGGGATCTTTTATAACCAAAATTCATTAAGAGTCATGAAATACGGGTGAGATAAAATAAAACCTGTCAGAATGATTGGTATCATCCATCTAGTGTTAAATATTTAATTTATGAACAATACATAAATATAAATCATAATTAAATTATTTTCTTTATATTCAATGACAACAAGAGTTATATTATGTTTATGAGATAGTGAATAGTTTAGTTGATGAAACATTACTGAAATTTAAGTAGCTAACTTAATAAATTTAAAATAATCTCTAATTTATTAATAAATTATACAAATCAGCCTCTATGTCTAGAAGCTTTTCATATAACAAACCAATTCACGCAGCAGTTTGTTCTAAGAAGTCTGAATACTTTTCACATTATTTATGGATTTTGTTTTGTATTAGTTTAAAATGATACAAGTCAGATTACAACAGGATAATAAAAAATGTTATACTGCCCTTATCAAGGCTCTAAGCATTGAAATAATTAAAAACATCCTTTTCACATTTTGTGTAATAAGAACTATTTAATGAAGTTATCTTTTGTACCAGAGAATTGTTGAAAATGATAAAAGTTTGCAACTCTACATTAAAAAGTTCCTCGCTTGCAAATTGTTAAAATTCTACATACAAATGATTGAAGTTATGGATGTGTTAGAATAAATTCAGATTAATTTTGCAATTTATATTGTGTACTTTCAGTGTTATTTATTGGTATTAAAATAATTGGAGTGAAATAACTGAGCAATGCAGATACTTTCTGAAAAAGAAATTCTCTCTTTGTAGCTGTTTATGAAACTTCCATATCAAGAAAGAAGTCTGAAATGTGTAAATCTCTTAGGAGAATTGATTATTTCTTCTTATATAGATGATCACATATATTTGATTCTGAGATTAGTCCTTCATGTTTCAATATTTATTATAAGTAGGAAGTGTATTTTATTTTTGTATTTTGATGATATAATTTTCAGTTGATCTTGTTTGGAAATAACAGACAACATTGATAATTGTAGACCCATTACAATACTAAAATTACAAATTTGCTAATCTGATCATAAATATGAAAATACAAATTAAATTTTGTACATGTCCTACAGATTCTTATAAATGTCGGGTATCTATATAGACACATATATACATTCTAAATCCCTTACATTGTACAGTGAACTTGAAATTTTCCACCCATTTAGCATGTGATGCAAAACTCTTGAAGCAATATTAAAATAAGACATAAACTGTTTATGTTACTAGGTGGAAAATAGAACGCAGGAGGGAATTGCTGTTCAGGAAATGGATAATTAAACTGGGATTAGAAGCCATTTTCAGAATATATAAAAAAATATGTTCTACTCTAGAATTTAAATGAGAAAGCTGGTAGAACTCTTGTTAAAAGTTTGATATATTATTTGTACATAATTATTGTTTGGTTTAAGTCACTGGTGAATTTCCTAGTCCTTGTGTTGCGAGTGCATGTATATATATTTAGGCACTTTCAATTTATAAGTTAATTACTGGAGTACAGTATTGGTGACATTCCATTGTTGAATTTGATGCCTGAATATCATGTCTGTAACTGCTGTTATGTGAGTGGACCTAATGATGATGTAGGGTTGATTTACTTGTATATGATCAGAATACTTAGAAATATCCCATATCACAATTTTATGTAAATATTGCTTAAATTTGTTCTCTTCATTATTTTACTCATATGCCATTAACCTGGTCTGTAAAAACCTGCTTTCAAGGATTTGTATAAAATCAGCAAATCAGCATGTCTGTGTATAGGTGCATTTTAAGGTAAGAAATGAAATAACCTACATTTTAGCAATCACGTTTGAACACAAAAAATATAATACAGTGGTATATAGTTCAAACAGCCTGCTATTTTGATTTCTCAATGAAATTTTCTTCATGACCTCTCAAATGAAACATACTCTCAAGTTTCAATTTTGATATGCAATTAACAACAGTATCATTCAATACCAACCAAATGAATACTTATAGGGCTCGGAAGTTTATGAAACATCACAGACAATGCAGGAGGTAGTATAAATTCACCTCAACCTCAAAACGTACAAAAATAGCCTACTTTTATTTTTCACTTTTATGCATTTTTCGGCATTTTAATTTTTACTGGTCTTTTTTTAGGAAATTCTCATTATTTTCATTGCATTTTTCTTTATCTTGCCTTCAGAATTGACTTTTCCAACATCACCGACAAAGCGATCTCATAATTCCCTAAATATGAGGCATTCATTAATAAATATAGTAATAAATAGTAATAATAGAAAAGATAACAATAAAAGCAGTAATATGAAACACTTAAATATTCATTCTTGTGTCCGACTTTAGCGCTGTGTAACAAATAGTTGAATCAAAACACTTTCTTCAACGCACTCTGCTGATGATGCAGGAACACCACCTGCGAAACGGCCGTCCAGAAGTTTACTAAGGTAAATAAAGTGCGTTGAAGAAAGTGTTTTTATTCAACTACTTAAATATTGTACTTTGTTGATTAATATTTTTTATTATACTATTGCATATATTCCTTTTTCTAAATGCATATGTAGAAATATTAAGTCAATTTTTTCAATTTTTCATGCCATATTTTCATAAATTTATGGTCAATTTATAGCTAATTTTTTAGGCATTTTTAGGATTATTAGTCTAACATTCTTATAACTTTGAACTTTTTGTTAACATTAGGCTCAAATCTATTGATCAAAACTGGCTTAATAGTGGTGCAACAGAAGGTATATGCAAGGAAACAGAGGGCATATGCTAACAAGCAATGTTAAGCAGAGAATATGGGTGTAAACGTACATATACCTTCGACTACACCATTAGTGGAATCAGTATGCACGTACATGACAAAGTACGAGGTTTGATCAAAATAGCTGACTGGTGAGAAAGAAAAAAAATATTTTTGATAGAAAAGAAAGAAAAAACCTAAAGGATAGGAAATACAAATTCCTGAGTTGTGGAAAAGAAATGTTGCAAAGAAGGAAGGAATAAAACTTGCTAAGACAGCAGATGTAGTTGTTATGAAAATTCCTACAACAGAAAATGCTGAATGGTATAGTATTGTGCTAAACGATGAATGTGTGAACAGTGGTCTAATGAAATTTCAGAGAATTTGAGGCCTAAAAATGTAAAAATTATAGAATCAAGGCTAGACAGCATTATTTCTGAATTGCCCACATTTGTTTGTAAATTGTTAAATTTCATCCTTTATTTGTTTAGAGCAATAACATTTGTATTTGCTAGTTTCACTGTAGAAAATATTATACGTTGTCTCATTTTAATATACACAAACATTGGCTACTAAGTAAAAAGTTAACAGTGTTGTAATGATTTACTGTTTCTTTAATCAAGTAAAACAATTTTATAAGATAAATTATTTGCCTATCTCCATTACCAGTTGCAGTAAACCATAGTCTTGTTCATAGTGTAACCAGGCCGACCATATGGGAGGGTGGTTATAACGTCTGGGGGGTATGGAATACCCCCCAGGGAGAGGGAGATTCGGGGGTCCTCCCCCGGAAAATTTTAAAAATTAAGATGCACAATAACGAGTTTTTGTGCTCCCTACGCTTTATACTCGTATTAAGTAATTAATAAGCAGACTTTAAAAAATTGGACAATTTTCCTTTTTTTAATCAATGAAGGGGGGTGCAACCCCCCCCCCCTCGTTACGCCTCTGGTCTTGTTTGTGTGCACATGTTGTGATCGTTCGGTTTGCTAACTAAGAGACCAACATGACAACAACACCTGATATTTGCCTTCTTCCTAATATCTTTGATTTGCTGGTTATTTGCTATAAAACTTCTTAGGTCTACTAGGTCTATGTTGATAAGAAAGTAATTTATTTCAGCACAATAGGAAGCAGCACAAATATATTGCATATCATATGAGAAATAACATTACAAGGAAAATCCTTTTAAAAATATATGTTATTTTCCAGAATATGTAAATATAATATAGATCATTGTTCATGTAATATGACAAAAATATTTGTATTAATTACATAGATCTGAACTAACGTATACTTAAGTCTAAGATCTGTGATATAAAGTAAGGCTACTTGAATACTCAACAATTTATTGTCACCAATGCTGTACTAAGTGGCTTGAAGTGAAAGTGATTATATTTAGATAAATTATTCCAACACCACATCAATCATTAAAATATTTCTTACCAAAACTAAGTGTTTCATTATTATCCCTTTTCTCCTGATATCTTTCTTTAACCCTTCAAAATCACATATAGTGCAGTTGTTCATTGCATTGCCAGGCGGCTTCAAAGGAGTAAACCATTAAGTCGGTGTTTCTTTATGTTAATTGATCTGACTAAATCGGTCTTGGCTTCCGCTTTCCAAAACAAAAGCAATGTTGCAATATTCTCTCATTGTTATCACTGACCTCAGTTCTTCCTTCGCTTTAATCAATTCACACGTTTTATTGTTTACTGTAACTAGATCTTGCAACTGCACATTTCACTCCATGCGGAGTTGAAGAGTAGCTGTCAAAATCATCACAGGACGTTCTTAGATTTTGATTGGCTGGGGTAACTAGCTGATTGGTGTGGTAAAAATAAAGAACGTGGGTTGAGCTGTCGGCATACTTTTCCTCCTAATGAAAGGAAGCCGCCTGGCCATGCAATGAATAACTGGACTATACCGATCGTTGTAAAGAATTTGAAGTATTTAATCAGAAAATGTAAACATGTAAAATAGTATTTTACTTTTAAAAATACATCAAAATGATAAACTAACTTTTATTAATTATTTTCTAAATTAAACAATTTATTTATTAGTAGGTTTGGATTACCAAAATGTAATAAAGTAAATGATAAGCTTTACAGCAATGAACATATTCTAATAAGAGGCTCTACCCCACTAATAATTTCTGACAATAGTTTTATTATAACTATAACATAAAAATAAATAAGAAAATTGGGAAAACACAGGTCATGATAATATAAATATAGGCCTAAGTCCAAAAAGCATTGAATAGGACTTTGTCAGTACTGTCGGCAGAAAATTCTCAACAATTAACAGTTAAAAATTTAATAACTAAGAAGTTGCAAAATAAAAATTCTTCAATAGAATAAAATGGTCTTAGAGCGAGCCAATGACATGGTTTTACTTTCAATGACGAAATAGAATCAGCATATTGTAAAAAACAATCAATTATGCAAGCACATTAACTTTGTCGTATTTGAGAAATGTAGATTTAATGTTATTCCTAATATTTATATTGTTAACGAACTTGTATCAAAACTGTCTAAATTGTTGTGCACAGATAAAATTGAATTATGGATAAATTAATGAATGATTAAGGATCCTATAATAATTAACAAGATTACCTCATACGAATATTGCAGGTTACTTCTTAATGGACCTTAAAAAGAAATAGAGAAAATATAGTTGTTGTACAGCAATAGTTTTTATAACCCTCTTTGGAAGCAGAAAGGGTTAAAAATACAAGTTGTAAAATAGTCCAATTAACGAAATTTTTGTATAATGCTCCCCATGTTTTATCACGTTTAAGTATCAACCAGTAAATATATTTTGTATGTCCTCTAACACTGGCAAGCATAGGCGTAGCATTTTATAGGTAGACAATGTCCCTGCAAGGTTAATTGAAGGACCATGAAGACTCCAGCCTGGGAGCTAAAAAAAAAAAAATAAAAAATAAAATACTGGCGTGTTACTACCAATTAATTGGAAAGATTTATGTTCAGTAAAAATTCGATGCTTATGAGTGGATTACACTTACGGGAGTCAACATCCACTGAAAACCTATAACCTATAAAGGTATATATTACCGTTGGAGGACAAAATCCAGATTATATATATATATATATATATATATATATATATATATTATATTAGATTATATTATATTAGATATTAGTAAATTAGATTTATAACAGGCAACCTGTGGCATAAGGCTAAAATAATGCTTTATATGAAACTTAGTTTTCAGCTTTTTGTTCCCTAAAATAATTGTATTAAAAATATATGCAAATTTTCAAACTATCATAGAATTGCCAAAATATATTTCCTGTTGGAAATTTTCATATAGTCTATGTAACATTTTGAGAGAGACTAATGTGGCTTCTTTAAGCAATACAAACCTAAATATTTGGCCAGAAAATTCATTTTCAACGTTAATACATAAGTTATCACAAAATGTCTTATTTTGAGGTTAAAGCTTTTGAATTTCATGTTCTAACTGCTGTTGTTGGGTTTCACTAACACGCCCGAAATAAAATTTCTTAAGCTACATTCAAGAATTTCGTCTGAGCAGACGATAACCGTCGACGAAAATTACATATAAACCACTGGTACCAACATAACCTATTTCGAATGTGCTAACTGAAGATAACTTATTAGATTCCTTGATTCTGAAATAGCACTAAATTACTTCTTGCAAGATGGTGAGTGCTCATAAACTTTTCCGGGACAAACAGAAATAACCATCAGTGAACATTACTAATACAGCAATATAAAATGGAGAGCATTGATTTGGACTCTTAAGTATTCCCTCAAAGGAAACTTTATTTTCTTATGGAGTAAAATAACTTCATGGCTGTACTTACCATGGAGGTGAATATGAGTTGATGTATAGGCCTACAGTCAGAGATGGTCTTGAGCAGTGTGGTCCCATTTGTGGTAGGCGGGTCCTTGATGCCATTCTCTGGTCCTGGACAATACTCCTAGAATGTAGTAATTTTTCATGTTGTTAACAGGCACTTAAAATTGTTTTAAAAAATAACTACAGTACTGTAAACGTATTACTGCAGGCCAATTTTCCCGCAAAAATTTAAAGCCAAAATAAATTGGAACAAAGAGAGATCTTTACAGCTTAAATATACAAGTAGGCCTACCTATGTTCTATTGGGCTATTTTCATAAAAATGTGACAAATATAGGTCAGAAGGTCATATTACACGCGAAAGAACCACTTTAATTTATTAACTGAACCTAAAAATGTTATAACTCTTAATGTTTCGATCAAAGGCTTTTCAATTATTTTATTCGAGACCATCCTTATTTAACGGGTATTACTGCAACAATTTAAAATTCGAAAACATCGATTTGCACTTTACTTTATAGTTGGGAATAGTTGATTGTACTCTGTTTTTTTCATATTTATTTTTTGCACAAGCTTTGCTTTTTCGGGTGGCGTTAGAATCACATAAGTGGAGATTTTATATTGTAATTTATAGTAATAAATTTATTTATTTATATGAATCTTAGAAATTCATTGACATCCAAACAATATGGATTTATTCCAGGAAAAACGACAGAGGTTGTAGTTTACATAGTGGTACAGTAAATGAAAAATATTGCAAATAACCGGAAATTTAAGCTACTTGTACCACTGCAGAAAGCTGATGTTTTTAATAATGCCAGGTTGTCCAAAATACTTCCACATTTGAAGCAGAAGAAATGTCCTGTAAATCTATTTAATTTTATAACGAACTATTTTACGAATATAACTGTACGATACATTGACAGTATGTGGTGCAACTGCAATTTATTTATTCCGTCAGGCCCCTTTATTAAAATGTTTGCCAAAGTGACAAAAAATTACAGAATTTCCTAGATATAACGTGAATTTGTCAATTGTAAAATAGGATGTATATATATAAACTAGAGCAAATCTATTTGAACTAGACCAGTGATTCGAAAACTTTTTTGAAATCATTCAGAAGCCTACAAATAATTGTAGGCGCGCACTATAGGCCTATACAAATTTCTGAGAAATATGTTATAATAATTAAGTAAAATATTACACAAGAAAAATAAGTTTATTTAATCTCGTGAAAAACATGAGCCTGATGTGTCCTAGCGATTTCTTCAAGTTTGAGCGTATATTTGTAAGGTAAGCTCTCATTTCCTCATCAATACATTGTAGAACACCTCTCATTTTACACTTCATTGTTGTGAGGGTAGATAATCCTAATTCTTATAAATATGATGTTGAAATTTGTAGTAAAATGTTCGACGCTTTTTAGATATCGAGACATATTCTCCAAAAGGCTTCAAGAGACAGTTCTTTATTGTGTGTTTGATAATCAATCTCCGATCAGTGGATACAGCTGCCAGTTCTTCTTCTGTTAATGTTAAAGCAATATCACTTGAAGTTTTCCATGAATGTGTTTTTAATCCAATCTAGGCTATTGCTCAGTGTTAAGTGATGGAAAATAAGAACTAAATGTTTCTTCTAAACTTGTTAACAGTGGCGTAGCAAGCTTAGGTGGTACCCAGTGCGGAAAATTTCTTGTCACCCCCCATTTAAATTATGAAAAGATGGAACAGTACCAAGTGTCATTTTTTGGATAAGTTACTCAAACTCATGAGAGTTTAAGAGTTTATCGATAGATGCAGCTGCAACGAATTTATCTGATGTAACTCGTAAACTTAACGGATTATGCAAAATTAGTAATGATTACTTTGTTATATAAAAACAAAACAAAGCTCCGAAATCATGGCATACCATGAATCATGAATACCATAAGGCGATTCGAGTTACCATGTTGTAACCACTGCTACCAATGGTGCATATAAGACCGAGGTAACCTAATTCAGCCAATTTTGTTAGGATTAAGGAAATACATACATATCAAGCACATTATGCTGCACATTGTACATTGTACTGTTATAAAGGGTGCGGCAGAGGAAACGGACGTTTTTCAAATAACCATAACTCAGAAGATTTTCAAGTTAAACAAAATTTTATTGCACAGAAATGTAGCTTGTATAATGCAGTTTCTGTTGACCATTTCAGAATTACCTCCGAAAAATAACGTCCGTCAGGTGACGACCTTCTTTCTGTATACACTCTTGTAACCTCACTTCGAAATTCTGCATTGCTCTTCCCAATATTTCTTCCTCCACATTAGTGATTTCTACACGAATGAACTCTTTTAGTTCTTGGATGTTGCGGGGTTTGTTTAAGTAAACGTTTGATTTGAGGTAACCCCACAAATAATAGTCACATATGGACAAGTCAATGTCGCCAAAACGGGAGATCACATGTTGAGGAAACATGTCGCGAACCACTTGCATTGATGCTCTCGCAGTATGCGCTGTGGCACCATCTTATTGGAACCAAATTTGCTGCATGTTTACTCTTCGTCTGCGTAGTTCCGGAAGCAGGAACCTGTTGTATTTCAATGTAGCGTGCTGAAGTCACTGTCACTGTGGTATTGTCCTCTTCAAAAAAATAAGGACCGATGATTCCAAATTTAGCAACACCACACCACACTGTTACTGGATATACCCAGCAGAAGGCCACAACAAGAGGGCCGAAGCGTCGGTTTTAGACATGATGACACGGCGCCACCCGGACAGTCAAGGTTATTATTAATGAGATTGCGTGTTAGAAAAATCCATTGTTGCGTCACTTGACGGCATTTATTTTTTGGAGGTAAATCTGAAATAGTCAACAGAAACTGCATTATACAAGCTTCATTTCTGTGTAATTAAATTTTGTTTAACTTGAAAATCGTCTAAGTTATAGTTGTTTGAAAAACGTCCGTTTCCTCTGCCGCACCTTAGTATGAGAATAATATTACTATTATTATTATTATTATTAATCTAAAGTACGTTATATAGGCCTACATTGCTTTCTTGAGTTACAGATTGTGGGTGTTACCGTTAATAAAGCGAACATCTAGGCCAAAGTAAACTCCCGAAATTGTGGAATTTTTTTTTTTTTTTGAGTGATTTTTTTGTATTTTTATATTTTGTTTTCCAAGCGAAATCTCGAATTTTGGAAAGATGAATTTTGATAAAAGGACAAAATTTTGTATTTATGTCAGGTACCTTTCAAGATGTGAACAGAAGATTGGAGACAAGTTTTCCTTATTTTTACATAAAGACAGTTTTCTCGAAAATCATAGGCGTAACCAGGCCGACCATATGGGGGGGTTATAACATCTGGGAGGTCTGGGGGTATTGGGGCTCGGGGGTCCTCCCCCGAAAAATTTTAAAAATTAAGATGCACAGTAACGAGTTTTAAGCTTCCCACGCTTTATACTCGTATTAAGTAATTTATAAGCAGACTTAAACAAAATTGTACAATATTCCTTTTTTTTAATCAATGGGGGGGGGGTTTCAAACCCCCAAAACCCCCCCTCGTTACGCCTCTGCGGAAAATCGTACGAAAACACAATTTTGTATAATTTGGGTTGTGACACGAAGATTGGCGACAACTTTCTCTTATTTTTAAGGGGAGGCTAACTTTTATTTGGGCAGAGGAAGTTATGTGAATTATTCATCTTTATTTTATAGGTTGATCCTAATAAATTTCATAAACAAGTAATGTAAATATTTTACGGAACTGTATTAGGCCTATTAATAATGTATTCTTAAATTTGCGCACATCCCAGTTCAAAATCTAGATTGCCGGAGAATTCGGAGTAAACTCACATTCGAAGTTTATTTTCGTCAAAGTCATGGCTGCCGCAGCGGGTAGAATTGGTTGCGGCTTGAGGGATATAAAATATCACCAATTGTTGAAGTCTCATTTAAATTAATAAAACTGCAGAGACAAGCATCGGCAGAAATAAACACCCCTCCCTCTAACCATAATATTATTGTTCGTATCTACACAGCGGCCAGTTCAGCCGCGTTTTAATACCTTTGTTAACTTCATTTAAAACTAAAAGAAGTTTCAATATGCATGTTGACTTGTTAAAAGTTGTTAAGCTTATATAATTGTTTTAAATACTATTACTATTTCTTTAAATTCCCTTGAGGGATTTTTTACTTACAAAGACACATTTTTATTTTGTCACCCCCATGTGATGGCACCCGGGGCGGCCCGCACCCCCCGCACCCCCCTTCCTAAGCCACTGCTTGTTAAATGTTTAACTATTATTAGAAGTGGTTCATTTTTACCTACAAATGGAAACATTTCCGAATTATCTTCAACAGCTTTTCTTTTCCAAATCTGTAGTTTTCTCTGAAATGCTTTTATTTTGTCAGTGGATGTGATAATATTTTCTCCTTTCCTTTCCATGCTAGTATTAAAAATATTGAGCTGCTGAAATATAGGTTATCGGCCAAATAACCTGGCAATCCAAAATTCGCACCTAAGGGGGTTACAAAAATATAACTGTTTCATCTCTTCAAAAAAACGCAAGAAGTTCTTTTAGCTCGTGTTCACGGGTATTTCCCCTTGAAAGGCATCTCACATCAGTCTGTAAAAGCGGTCGTCCGTGTTCTTAATCCATATCCATACAAAGCTTTTCGAATAAACGCGATTTGACAGGTCTTATCATTGTCATGAACATTTTTTTGAATGCAGGTAAAATTAAGTGACTCAACTAAAGTATAAGCTTTCATATCTGTTGCTATCAGTTCTGAGACGTGATAACAAGCATTTGGGCTTTATCAGAAACAGTCATTCATTATACTTTCAAAATAATTTGCCGTTTTTGTTTGCTGTTCAGATAATCTCTTAAAAAGCATACAGATTTATCTTGTAGATTAGAGTATATAAGTTAGTTTTAAAATGTTTACCTAGACGTAGTGGGAGGACAATATAAGGATAGATTTAAGGGAAGTAGGATTTGCGAGGGATGATTGGATAGAGTTAGCAGAGAATTATTATTATCATTATGTACTTCATGTTTTTGCCCTGGCTGAGTGGTAGAGAAGGCCTTATGGCCTTAACTCCGCCAGGTTAAATAAATAAATAAAATAAATAAATAAAAATAGGGTTGAATGGCGGGCTCAGGTAAGCGCGGCAATGAGCCTTCAGGTTCCATAAAACAGATTCCTTTAGCTTGCTGAGGAATTGTCTATTGCCATTGAGTAAGTAAGTTTTAAAATGTTTATTCATATTATTAAAAGGCAATGATTTATTTCCTATTTTACATCCACGTACTAAACAAGGTCCAAGTGAAACCAAAGCTTACATAACTGCTGTTATACTTGCCAGTAGGCCGCGAGTTTGTTTTCTTACCTGTACTTAACTTTTCCTCACTTCTAGAATAGGATTCTTCAATATCACACGTCTTTTTTAGAAATCTTTCCATTTTGTTTGGATGTATTTATCTAAAATAAGCAATGTTCATATAACATCCACTTAAAACACTATCGAACTAAGTAATACAACCAGGGGCGGATCCACGGGGGGGGGGGGGGAATGGGGGAAATTCCCCCCCCCCAAAATTTGTAACATTAAGCACAAATTATTCAAAATTTATTAGAACATAACCCAAATACTTAAATTAAAGCAACGACATTGATTATTTTGAAATACCTTTATAAGAAAATGCTGAAATGTTCATTTTGTTTTCAATTGTGTACTGGGAATAATTAATGTTTATGAGTAAAAACTTCCCTCTCTACTTTGGTTCCCCCCCCCCCAAATGTCTCTCTGGATCCGCCACTGAATACAAGAATACCTCATCCGCTACCAACGCCTCTCAGATATATACTGCTAGTTTTGTTGACAAACAGCGATTACAGCGCCGAACTGAACTAAATCACTGTTCGAGCAAAACCTGTAGAGTCGCTCAAATAACATAATAATGTCATGTTAAAAAAAGCGGTAGCCTATACTCGTAATGAAATGGTATATTAGAGTAACTATATTTATTTTTGTGTCTAATACCACCAATTAGACTTTCTTGTTGTTAAAAACTATTTTGAGTGGTAGCTGTCGAACTCCATTTTCCGATAGTTGACTAACGTGCACTGTAGTCCAGAGTGATGCACCCTGTAGTGATAATGTTATTGGAGGTGGCAGTTAACCTTTAAGGTTATTCATATTTAATTTTTAAATTGCTGTTTATGTGTGGAGACATCAACAAGAATCCTATTGCCTAGACCAGTGGTTCCCAACCTGGGGGCGCGCCCCCTCTAGGAACAAGTTTGGAAACCCCTGGTCTAGACTAATACCTTCCTTACTTTTTCACAGGTTTAGGACTCTGAATACGACCGACCATCCGACAGATTCCGGTTTGAAAACCGAATATCTGTTAGTTCAAGCGCAAGTCCCTGGATGTTCCCAGGCCTCTACATTTGCGCTTTCGATTGAACTCAAATTAAGGTCTTACTTTATGCATAACCTCAGCACTGTTGCAACTAGCACTGCAAATATATTTTTCTAACAAGGTTCAGCTCTAGTCGCAAATGTACAATGGTACGTTTCTGTTACTTTAAAATTTTTCGTATAGGCTGTAACATATTATGCAGTATCAAGTACCTAAATTTTTCAAGAGGAACTGAACTAAAACATGAATTTTTGTTATGTATGTTAAACTATGAATTGTTACAACTAATTCATCAATGATGTATGTGATAACTAGAGGCCGGATTCTTAGGTTTTAAATTGTTTTCTTCCTTGCTGGGTATCCACGATATTTTAACATAATTGTCCGTTTTTATGGCAGTTACATAGTCCAGTCGTATCAAACCTAAAAATGGTTAAATAAGACATTAAAAAACTAAAAGTCGCAAAACCTGTTTTTAATAGCAATTGTAGTTATTTTTGAAATTTGTATTTGTTGTGCTTTACTTTACTTGTGTAAATATGTATTTGTATTTGTATAAATAAAAATTTAAAAAAATGTATTCTATAAATAAATAAAAAATTAAAATACGATAAAATACTTAAATAACATGTAATTAATATAACTATTATTGTTCTACTAAAAATTACCTTTTAAATATCTGTCTCCATTTTGCCTTCCTCATTGTTGCCAGTACATTTGTAAGAGAAAATATAGCATTGCATTTCGTAATTTTGTACCTCATTTTCTCGGTAAAAGAAATCATTAGTGAACCGGTGTTTACTATAGCTCAAATATGGATTTCTCCACCAGGTGTTCTAAGCAGTTACGCGGGTCCTAGCTTGCATATCAACACTTCCATGGCTACCGACCAACTTTAGTCTTGTTGGTCCTTTTAAGTACAGGCTGGGCAATTGCTCTATTCATGCGCCATTGCTAACGGACTGTTGCTGATCATGTGGTATACGGCCTATTTTTCCCGCGCAAACTATATTCATACATTTATTTATTTATTGAATATACAATTACTTAAACCCTATTCCACCCGGAGGTAAGGGTTATAGTTACAAGACAATATATTTGCAATATTACTACTTCTTATCCATAGGCTGGATGCAGGCCTTACTACTCTAAGAAAACAAGATAACTAATATATTATATTATAAAAGAAAACTATAACATCTTAAAAATAGAACAGAAAAACTTTTGGAATTCTCTATAACAGCATTTTTTCCTAAAAATATCAAAGAGTGGTTTATCTAATTTCTTTTTACAATAATCTAAGTGTGTGTCCAATATTCTTCTTTTATGCTCTAGGACTGGGCAATGAAAAATTAAATGTTCAACAGTTTCTTGTTCAGTACATATACATTGATAACCGTTCTGTCTTTGGATCATGAAACGTTGAAAGTAAAAACCAAATTTGCCATGCCCAGACAGAAACTGAGTGAATATGAAGTCCGGTTTTACACTCGTACTGCGTAGGCGACACTCAACTGTTGGAAAGAAGATTTCTCTCGTAGTGGTCCCTTTGGAGCTGGACACCCAATGCTCATTCCAAGCAGTCCTAATATAATCTCTAAGTTTATTCTTAGCATAAGATAGGGGACACAATTTGTAGCTAAAATTTAAATTCGAGGTCGCAGCATTTTTTGCCAATTCATCGGCTCTTTCGTTCCCTAATGTGCCCATATGGCCTCGTACCCAGGATAAACAAATGTGTTTCCTGTATGATATTATCTTAGTTCTAATTTCTGCTGCCAAGGCATTTAAATTGAACTTGTTGTTTATAGCAGTAAGTGCAGTTTGTGAGTCACTGAAAATGCAACAGTCAGAATTTTGAGATTTAGACCATAAGACAACCTCCTTTATAGCAAAGAGCTCTGCTTGTACAATTGAGCACTCTGTAGAGAGTCTGGCCATTTGTGAATACATCTCCCTACCACAACAGAACACCACGAAAGCACAACCGATTTGATCCACCATTCCTTCTCTGCAGAATTTTGAACCGTCTGTAAAAATCTCCAGATTGTGATTCCTGGTACATCCATTGTTATTAACGAAATCATTGAAGTAAGCATTCATACATTAGTCTATGGTAAGTGGCAAATAGGTTAGGAATATTGATATTAATGTTAGTGACATGTAAAGCTAGGTGGTGAGTTAGGTTAGGAATAGTGATATTACTGTTGATCGCCATCAAGTTTACAGCCCTGTTTCTGGTTCAAGCGACCCAATGACTCTCTCTCCTACCACAGTTGAGCACACGATTCTCGAGAATACGCATCACTTCATAGCGTCATATTAGGTTAATTTTGTGCGAACTTCTTAACGATTTTGCTTTTATTTAGAATATTTTTACAAAAAAGGTTCTTATAACGGATTCTACAGGGTTTGGAACAAACGAGATAACGTGAAATTTGACAGTTTTTCGTAAAGAAAAGTAGAGGAAAAGACCCTGATATGAGCTATGTAACCGAAATCCCTGGTTTCTTTACAAGCAAATTAAAGGCGTTATTAAGAACTTGCAGTTTATTCACAATGTTTGCAACACCAAGAAACCGAAAGTAGGTATTCCAAAAGTTGTTCGAATAATAGAAAAAAATGTTTTTGTTGAGCTTATGTGGTGGAGTTCGAAATGACAGGAGTAATTCTAAAACTACCATTGTGTTCTATAACTATAAGTGTTGAAAAAGTGTTCCTATAATTTTGAAATTTTGTGGTTGAGAATCATGGAATCCTAAGAAAGAATAAAATTAATTAATATGTGCTTATTGTATGTATTAAAGTGTAACTTAAAAAAAATAGATTAAAATGATAAAATATTTCACTACGTTTAAAAAAAATTAAAAATCCGAGCCCTTGCCCGGAATTTAGTGCTCTATCAGAAGACGAAATATGAAACCAAATATGCTATCAAATTAGTAAAATATGCTTCGGAACTAATGAAGTATGCTCTATCATTCAAGTAATTCTAATACTTGACGTACTCTTGTTAGCTGAATGACACTACAGATAAAAAAAAATAAAAAAAAACCAGAAGCTGTATAAATTACACTACAATGCTTTTTTTAAAAACAAGGTCAATGCAATAAATTAAAAACCAATGAAACGTCACTTTAATATTACACAGTCAGTTCCGAATACATTAGACTTTGTGCTGATTGTTGTACACTGGTTTCTCAGAGCAATCAGTCAAATATGCTGTAGGCCTAAATATTTGAATAAGTTAGAGTCTTTTTACACTGGGTCACATATGACGGTCATCGGCGAAGAAGCATTGGTTGGGAGCTTTCGTAGACATTAGTGACGCTGCAGTGTCGACTCCGAACACATGTGACGGTCACTGGTGAAGAAGCATTGGTTTAAATGGGAGGGTTTACACGGGGACACATTTTCGGAATGCCAACAATGCAAGTTGTATACATATAGTTTAGCTGTATAGTCCAACTCAGCGAAACTAGTTAGAAACTAGAAACTCTAAGAGAATATTCTCATGTAATGTCCAACAGAGACGGTGATCTGTGGTTCATGAATGCTTATATATCTATCTATCTATCTATCTATCTATAAACTGGACAACTAGTAATATCTTGATTAATACTGAAGATCTTATAGTCTTATAGTGGAATGTCGACGTACCATTTGGGAAGTCAAAAGCTATGAGAAATTGTTTTATCATATAGCTACTATTGGCAATACTAGCGGTGACCGTCACAAATGACCCAGTGTGATTTTCACACTAAGATTTGCCTTTAACTAAGATTTGCACAATATTTAAAATGTTAGAAATATGCCGTTGAAATATGACAAATTAATAAAATATGGACAAGTGTTGTCATATCAAGAAAATGTGATGCATTATTGCAAAACTTACAAAATATGCTACAATATGCAAAATGAAACCATCAATTTCATATCTTGCACAAGTAGGGGGGGGGATCTACTGAAATATCTAAGTTGCCGATATGAGCCACTGCGCATGCCTAGCGGCATTCACAGGGTAGCAGGGAATGTATAGAAATTTGTTCTAGTGTGAACTCTGTTGACTTAGCCCATTTCGAAACCCATTAGAAAATAAGTCATTAATTTGTCGGTGTGTTTTCAGACACTGAAATCATCTACAAGAGTCGGTCCGCTTTTTTCCCTCTACCTGTTCACATTTTAACACTAGCAAGTAAAAGAGTGTAGCCTATTATTAAGAACATGATTTTTCACAAACTCCCGGGCCGTATGATGTCATTGGTGAAAACCCTATTCTTCTATGTGGAGTCTTTTTAAATATCGCCCACCAGGGCAAAGATATGTGACGTCACTCTGCCCTTTCAGATAGCCGCTTCGCTGTGAACAATGCCTCAGTTTTTACTAGAAATGAATAAATTATCTACTTATCTACTTATTATAGAGAACCATATTTTAAAATATCTGCTTATACAAATAAGTCTGTACACAACAAATCATATAACTGAATAACAAATTTCCTTAATTGCACGAGAAAAAAAAAATAGTTTTCCTACACCCAATGCTTCCCTTTGTGGAATTCGCTTCAGAAAAGAGGTATTCCCTTGAATCACTCATGAAAATTTTGCCTTTTTCACAGAATAACTGTATCAGGTACTGTGTAGCCTATATTGGTTTTAAGGTTCTTTGGGGCTTACATTTTAATTTTTCTTAATATAAAAAACTATGAAGAGCTATGAAACTATGAAAAACTATAAACACTATGAAGAGCTATTAAACTTTGAAAAACTATAAAAACTATGAAAAACAGTTTTTGACCCATAGAAAATAAATAATCTTGATGCCGTACTGATTGAAACTCACATAGGCCTCCCCGACTGACTATTCACAAAATAAAGTCAAAATATTTTTCAGAACTTCCTATATGAACACTTTCAATTTCTTCCTCGTAAGATTTCTTCTGAATCTTGCCCTATAGAACTAGTTGAAGAAAAAATGAATGAATACTGATTGTTAAACAATGATTTGGGGATGATTTCCAAAACACTGGGAAAATGAAAATTGAAGTTGTCATTTT
Organism: Ectobius pallidus; assembly: GCA_964059195.1. NCBI lineage: Eukaryota > Metazoa > Arthropoda > Insecta > Blattodea > Ectobiidae > Ectobius > Ectobius pallidus. The sequence goes on from CAXKWD010000007.1 coordinate 94,567,591, forward strand.
TATAACCTATAAATGCAATGTCTGAACAGAAAATGGCTGCTGGAAGGCGAGAATTACGAGTTCCGCATGGGTCACCTGATCCAGAAACAACAACACTAATATCACTGTTTCTAACCTAACTGCTACTTACCTAAAATCGGAAGTTGGGGGCGAAAGTGTGTGGATTGCGTAACGAAGGAAACTAAACCAAATGATTTTTTATAAACAAGGACCACCACGTGAATTTTACTTACGTTACTGGTCGCGAGGTTGACTCAAGCAATGAAGCCCTGACTAAATTAACTTTTAATAATTCTTAACCTGTGACTCTTTCAAACTAACTGCAAAGATCGATGAGCGAAAAACATTCAATTTGAAGATACTCAAACGCTCAGTTTTCAGCAATGGCTAGTTTAAGTGTTGGAGATAAACAATAAACGGCGAATACCTCAGTATACCAGCGTGCCTCTGCAGAGGTAAAAGCAGATAGTCAATAAAACTAATTTGCTAGGCACTCCCAACTACAAACGACAATGAAAAGTGAATTTCCCAATATTTTGCACGATTCTGTGTATGGTTAGCACCTTGGAAAATCACTAATGTACAAGAGAATGTGAAGTATTAAAATGACTTAAATGACAGAACATATATTACCAATGTTAGAACATTAACTTCCGGACCGTAATTATGTTGCATAATGTTCAGAACTATGTTAAAGCTGAATCACATTGAAGCTCAGTCCCCTTAATAAACTACACACTTCATCTACAGTCCTGCATGAATTTTGTGTTTAGTTAGCACTAATAAAATTAATAGCTACCGTGGAAAAACAAGTTTAAATAAAAAACGTGTTTTACAGTCATTTGTAGTGGGCATCCACTACTTGTGAAAATGACACCATTTAATGACAAAAAATGATGCCTCAATTTTGAAACGTTATATGGAAGACCCATATCGGGAGAATTGTATGGCTTTTAGATATAAGCTAAGCAAAAATCCAACTTGAATTAAAAAAATTCTCATGAGCACTCAATCCTGTTGTAATAAATAACAAAACATTTTTGGATGATTTAACACAATTATTTCCAGCATTATACATACGTAAGGAACATAGGCCTACAGCAAGACAGTAATTTGTAAGTTCTCAAGGGGTTTATGTTAATATTAGTACGTAATGATAGGAGGTACACCCTATAGTGAAAACCTTTGTAACACCAAGGGTTTAAATATTAAGTCACAAGAATAAGTTACATTACATTATTTCAAGCAAACTGGAGCTCTAAAGTCATCACAATGAGTGGCAAACATGTTTCGAAAGGAATTCGATTTTGTCTGAAGGAATGGTACGGGGAGGGGGTCAATCTAGAGGTTACAATAACTAACGATGCATCATTCAATAAAAGGGACACATATTACAGGTGTGACAGAAATGCCCTACATAAAACAAGGGGCCCCTAACTAAAGAAAACCCTCCAGAAGTGGAGAGCTCTCGGGCTGTCACCTAATAGGGAACTGTGTAGGATTGTAGCCAGAGCTGTAGGACGTCATGGCGTGATTTATAACAACTTGTAAATACTGATCTATTTATGGTAGGCATGTCTAGTGTTGTCTATCACTATCATTTGCAACTAGAAATTCTTGCACTTCAGATAATAATAATGATGATGATGATGATGATGATGATGATGATAATAATAATAATAATAATAATAATAATAATAACACAACACAACACTGTTTTCAGTTTAGTCCCCTTTTAATTAACTCGTCTTACTTTCGGTGCATTACCAGTGAAACTAAAGATTACAAATATACAGCGTGCGATAGCTTGTCTAATGATTTTACGACAGCCATCTTACCTTCAGAAAATCCCTATTAAGTATAGCAGCCAATATTTTAAAAAGAAATAACTAAAAATCACTCATATTTTACTAGAGTAAATAGTAGAATTAATATTATGGCCTTAACAATGTTTTCAGCCAGTTAATTTAATATTAATATGATAATTGAATTCTTGAAGTTAGATTGTGGGATATTGAAAGAAGAAAATAAACAGGGCAGTAAGATATTACGTCACAGAACGGTCAAACAAAGATGGCGACTCAAAATGATTTACAATTTAATAATATAAACGAATACAAAGAATGATTGGGCCAATGAGATTTGAAGTTATAGGTACTTTGTTTTTTGTTTTCTTAATTAGAAATAACTTACACTTTCATGTGTTCTAAAATAACCATATTCTTGCAGGGACCTGCCTATGACGTCACAAGTCTAATTACTATTATTATTATACCCGATCTACTTATTCAAAATGCATGTTATATAGGTACATTAATTCAACCAAATACAACCATTCAGCTACGATTAAAATGTAAATTACGCCTACATTATTATATTTATCGATCAATCCTTTCTATTTAAATCGAACATGATACAATTAGGGCACATGCACTAACTTATCTGATGAGCTCCGAGTAGGCCTACCTCCGTTCCAGCCAAGAGTCAACTCCCACACTGACATGGTTAGTAGCTGACAACGCGAGTGCAATGACTATTACTACTTAAAGTTATGTATGTCCCACACTGTTACGTGAAATGCAGTTAGTTGCTGATATGATGAGTAGAGTTCTCATTCTTTCTTGTGTCTTGTTGTGATAAGCACTTATTTCCTTCTTCCATCTATTGAATTATTATTATTATTATTATTATTATTATTATCATCATCATCAATATCACTATTATTATTATTATTATTATTATTATTATTATTAACATTACCACTATTATTATTATTATAACCCTAACTGCCAGAGTCCTAGAGTTATCTTGCCACTAACCTACTTGACATTCCTGAAAAAATACCAATGTTTTCCTTCATGAAAGTAAGGATTTTTGAATTCATCTTAACAGCTTCTTCATTTGCTGCATAGTTATGAATTTGACTGTATTTTCAAAGCTCCTTATAATATCAAATTAGGACGACCATTAAAATCTTAATTAAACCGTTCAACCATAAAGTTTATTAAAAAACAGTAAATAATTCCACCGGAGTGAAAAAATCTTTGGATTGATAACATTCATAGGCCTTCGTACTGACATTTTCCTATTCTGAAAGGAATAATGCCTACAGAGATTATATTAATGATGATAAAAGTCACGACATATTGATAACAAATGCGTAGAATTATTATGTACATTTGGGGTAGCCTTTTCTTGCTTACATTTGCGGAATAATGAACTGCTAAATATAGAAATGTTGTTTCCATGATGTTGGTTAGGTTAGCTTTCATTGAGAGCTTTCACTTAACGTAACCTTGTCAAATTGTTGAAGACTCATGCAATTCAATAACTCACCCATTTTGTAGTTAACAACTAAGATGCTTCTTGCTATCCAGCCATTTCCAGTTCACTACACAGAAATTTCTAGCAAGATGGCGAAACGTAGAGTCCTGTGATTCGCACATCCGTTCACGTCGAAGCCTAACGACTGAAACCGGAACTTGCACTACAGGTACTACTGCTGAAGTCAAATTACACACAAAAACACTGTCGTCCTATATACAAAACCGTTGTTTACCAAACAAGTACCACTAATTAATAATATTTAGAAACACCATTATTCATTAATAACAATTTAGTTTGAAAACTACTTTAAGTTTAAGCAAATATTTAGTAAAAGGATGCTAATTTGACTAAGCTCGATTGATCGATATAGGACGTGGACGTGATTGTACATCGATCTATTTAGTAGCATGCCTGACACCGGTCTCAAGAAATTCTTACGGACTATGGTGGTGCCCGTGCTGACGACGACGCTCTCTGTCTTGCGGTTTTGTACCATTGTTCCGGCTCGTATTCAGCCATGACAATTATTCCTTCATCTTAGGTAGTTGTTGTAGTTGAAGTGCAGAAATTCATACATAAATCACCGCTACTACTCTATTAGGACAAGCATGTTGTAATTAAAGAAGAAATGAACTAAATTAATACTACTCGAGTATCTTCTTCACCTTTTTTCACTTACTTTAATCTCTTCCGTTTGTAGACTATACGCGGGATAACAATATTAGTTTAAAAAAATTATTCCGATGTTGGAATTCTTTACCTAATTTTGAGACAAATTCTACTTTCCTTGATATTGCGCAAGTAAGTGAAAGTTGTATCTTTATTAGAAAATTCTGGTTTTATTCCGAAAAGCAATTTTGTTTTTAGTAGTAATGGTTTGTGTTATCCATTAAGAGGAATGAGGTCCGTTCATTTAATATCGTTGATAACCAGAACCTGATCACTAAAAGCAGTTTTGAGGGATGATCCCTTTGTGCTCTCAAAATCGGATTAAACCAGCGCGGAGTGGTCAATCATACTGTAGTAGCAACAACACAGATATAGCCCAGATATCGTCATGGGAAACAGCTCAGTAATATAGATGAAATTATATTTAACAATGTGATAATCCCTAATTTTGTGGGATTAAAAACTTCTTATACTTTCCTCGTCATATTTCCGATACCAACAATTATTTAATGGTAGATCAATGGCTTCAAATACTCTGTGTACTAAACTACTGGGATGAAAAAACGCTAGCATTCAGTATAACCACGGTAAAGTTAAAAGTGTTTTATAATGCTTGCTATAATGTACCTAATCAAATCGCGGAAAAATACTTAGAGGAAATAATTTTGAGCTAGTGATAACTGCTGGAATATTATTTATGTAGCTCTCAGAACAATGAAGAAGAAAAAACAGCATGTCAATCAGTGTTTTCTATAAATTTATATATCTCATAATTAATATATTCTGAATTTATTATATTCTGTCATTTATATATTATTATTTAACTGAAATGTCCACAATAAGCAATGTGAGAAGAGCAAATTAGCTCATAGAAATTAGCAATTCTCTTAACCTTCTTCTATACTAAATTTCAGAAAGATTGTAAAAGAAAATGTAATGCCATTTAGCCCGGAACATTTAAATTTTACAAACGGTCATCCCTTAGAAAACTGAAACATTGATACGTATGAAATTGATAAGCAATATTGTAACTTAATTACCGTTTACGACCGGAGTTTCGTAGGCTAATATCTTCCGGACTGTGACCTAGTCACTCGCTTACAAACTGATGGTGCAATATTTATAACCGTGTAGCCCGTTACGTTAGGATCAACGATTTACCATGGAACTGAAATCCTGTTTCCGTTTCATATGCTGATGATACAGATTTTTTATTCTACATGTAACAATTTACAGGAAATAAATAAAATGTGTTCTACATCATACGTTAAAATTGGAACTCGTGATTTTTTTGTTAATGGTTTTTAGTTTAATTTTAATAAAACTCATAATCTATTATTCTCCTTATGGCGAATTACCTCACAAGATATTGGACCAGTCAAATTCTTGGAATCATTTTGAGCTCCAAACTGAAGTCCTCAAATCAACTGTTTGTATTAGACTATCTAGAGTTGTCTTTTCATTGAGTATGAGTACGTTGAGGTCTCTATAAATTACCTAAGATCGCTCATTATTATTATTATTATTATTATTATTATTATTATTATTATTATTATTATTATCATCATCATTATCATTACTATTTATGGAATTATTTTATACACATAGCAAATACGTTACATTGTATGACTGTACCATAAGCTTCCCTAGCAAAAGGTAAACACATAGCGCTCCAAAACGAGGTGTATTTATAATTTGGTTGCGTAATACTGCAGTATGTGAGATAGCCTAACGTGCAACAACTAGAGAAGCGGCAAAAACTATCTTTGGAGTAATACAAATACAGGATATTAAACGGTGTAACGCCAAAATGTATTATTGGTATAATAATATAAATGTTGTAATTTGAAGTAGGTACTGTAGTCCAAATGCTCTTAAAATTTATTCTAAAAAAGAGGTAGGAATAATCAGCTAGAATGAGGCAGATGTATTATACTTTATATTTACTGTAGAATCAATTTATCATCAAATGGACTTTAACAGGCGCAGCTGAGTTATTAATAAGTAATTTAAAATCTTGTTTGGACACAAACAAATAACTAAAAACACAGTCCTTCCCATTTTATTGAGTCTTAAAACTGACATGTTAAAATATTATTATTACTATTTATATAGGTACTGAATTTAATATTTGTGGTATTTTTATAGCACTACGTGTAACATCTTTTTATTGCAACACATCAATATTCTTTCTAAGAAATTATCATTTGACTATGTGGAACTGCTTTAACTTTCCAGGTTATTCTCCATTACTTATCCATGAACAAACTTCGAGACTTTCTCGTGATATTTTTCATTTATATTTTAAATCTATATTGGTTTCATTAATTCAGTAAATCTCTTTGTTTTAGAATTTATGCCATTGAATCTAAGGCTTATTATTCATTTTTAAATTGTAAATTTTCTAGGTTAAAAAAGTCGATTAAAACTATACCGTTTAGTTCTTCTTTCATACTCTACGTTTCCTATTATCTGTTCCTTTTTTACTGCTAAAACCATGAATTCTTCATGCGAAATGTCATTTCATTATTATTTTGAACAAAGAAGTTTAGCTCATGAAGATTATAGGCTTAAGTGCCTAATTTTGTGTGCTAATCTGTACCAGGCCTATTTTTATAACGGAAGGGCGGCAAACACAAAGAAGCAGGTATTTACTATGTATCTGAGGTAGCTCAGATATTCACAATTACAATTTTCTAAACTTTATGGTCTTTAATAAAATTTCCTCCGTCTTCAGTGTGTCTGTTAGTGCGCTTTCTAGATATATTGTAATCTTATATATTTTCTTGTAATATTTTCGCATATTGATCGATTAATAATAATCGTGATTAGTTATTAATGGCGCTAAGCCAAGAATTTATTTAGCGCCTGGTTTAGATTAAAATAAGTTTTCTGGCACTGCATTCCACGACGGACACATTGAAGTCCGACAATTGCAGTTTATAGGTTAACTTCATTTTTCGGAACAATTGGTAGTCACTAGCGTTGGGATTCCTACAGTCAGAATGCACATATCGACGGCCCTTAACACAATTTTTCTGACCGGAGCTGCTATTTCCATATCGATGTAGCGACTCAGTTGTCCTGTTAAGGCTGAACGCTTATCCCAACCTTGCCTTAAAAAAATCAGTGGAGATAGCGTACATAAACAAGAAACTCTCAGTACCCTAATATTTGGAAGGAATGAGTTGAAAAAGAAGCATAAAATCGCCAAGGAGAATAGGACATATTCAGGTTGAATATATACGGGAGTAACTAATAGATTGGCTGGGGCAAAATTGTCTGGATCACCTAAAATAGTATAACGTTCTTTAACTACATATAATAATTAGGATAAGAATTAGAATGATTAAGGTAATAGGACATATTATATCTTTAATTTTAAAATATACTTATTCGTGAATAAAAATATCTTCTATTCTTTTGTTCACCAGTCACCTACATAGGGAAATTTTAAAAACATGCTCATCCCTATTTATGAGTACGAAAATTAACTCAATTCAACCAACGCACACTGGCCTTTATGCATCAGTGTACAGTGCCACTAACAAAATATATTTCAAATACAGTAAACGGATACGACCTTTAACCTATAAGCCTACAGAAAGGATAATACAGTATTTAGTTTTCCAGAAGAGTTTACAGAATGCATAAATTACTTAAATTAATTTAATAAATTACTTAATTAAATTCAATCGAGGAATGTTAGCGTATAAAACAGAGGGCACGTAAATGTAACGGATTAAATAAATCGCAATGAGAGTGTTTAATGTTTACTAGCAGGACTGTACCTACAACGTTATCCTGTGACCAGTCATGGGTTAAACTTGAAATAGCGCAACAAACCCACAAAGAGGCACAAAGCAGCATAAAACTCTGTGTAAAAACCAGAGATTCTGCTTTATGTGCAGGGGTAATTATCTATGTGATTATCTAATCCAAATTACAATCCATCTCTTTCAAAATGTATTCTTTTGGATATAATTTAATAATACGTAGCGCTCAGATTATATAAAATGCAACGCACCATATGAATAAATGAATAGGCAAGTTTTTATCCCGTGCATACTCTCCCATTTAAATTGTGCGATTTAAATGTCATATTCCAACCGTGTAGTACAGTAAGCTATCGGAAATATTGAACATTAAAGTAACAATGAGACAAATAAAATAACAGAATTCAACACATTTCTTTATAGAACTAATATACTATGAATGTTGTTAATAATAAGTTAATAAATGATTTTTGAAATTTATTATTATAATTTAGTGAATATTTTATTTTTAAAGTACTTTGTTTAGCCTATAGTTTATTTTTCTTAGTTAATTATGAAGTGAATGTACATTATTTGTACATCATGTTTTAATGTGCAATTGCTGTATTATTATTATTATTATTATTATTATTATTTTATTTTTTATTTAATGGAATTAATACAGCATGTTCCATTGCTTAAGTGCTGCAATATTATTATTATTATGTTGAATATGCAATTGCTGTATTATTATTATTATTTTTTTTTAATTTTTTTTTATTTTATTTAATGGAATTAATACAGCATGTTCCATTGCTTAAGTGCTGCAATATTATTATTATTATTATGTTGAATAATTTATTACTGTATGAGTTGCTGCTATACTATTAAAGTATTTCGTATATAACCTTTTGAGTGGAAGAAAAGGCAATACTGCTTAATTCTTCTTAATAATAATAATAATAATAATAATAATAATAATAATAATAATTATAATAATAATAATAATAATAATAACAATAATAATAATCAACAATAATACATATTAATATTATTACTGCTACAACAAGTACACTAGGACGACATATTTTTCAGTTAAACTCTAGGCCTACGCTATATAGTCTGCGAAGGTTCTGTAAGGCTGTAATAAAGCTCATTTTAACTTATGTCAAATGGATCCTGAAATAGAAGAAAACTGTAGAGAAATACGATTATTTTACATTTAGGCGGCGGGGACATGCTTTAGACAGTGGGATGGGTGTAATACCGTGCTTATTTAATTTAGGGCCGGTTCTAGAGCGGACAATAGGATACCCACCATCTCACTGACTAAAATATTTTCTAGCAACTATATTAGGCCTTAACGTAGTTTTTGACTTGTATTAGACCTTAGAAGCATAATATAGTAACAAATAAGTTATCAAGTTATCAAATTATCAAAATGAAAAAGGTATCTTTTAAAGGCAGTATGTTCTTCCTTCAGTTTATTGTATCTACCCTTCCTACCACAGATAGGCCTAGTTGCAGATAGGAAAGACATTGTATACTATTCTATGGAATTCGATGTTTTTAATCTAGCACAAGAACGAAAAAAAAACATATGAGGAATAAATTCGAAAATTACAAATCTTCCTAGGGCTAATAATTTTAATATGTCTTTTGTTTGAAAAAAAAATTTTTTTCGATATTTTTGGAAATAGCTACATGAAGTAGCCTATGTTTAAATGTTTTTATGTTATTTTTAATGTAAAAATTATTTAAGAGAACTCATTCCTTATATGTAAAGTTTAATTGGAACTCCTTCAGAATAGCATAGCCAGAAACAGCGAAGTATGCTCCGCCATTAGCGACCGTGCCCCTCCGAACCGCGAAAACAAAACAGGAATGGCTGGCGAAGTGGTAAAATTTCCCATCGCAGAAGAGATTCAATTTGGCATACACTAAACCCCGCCCTATCCAGTGTACTGCTGCTAAACTAATATAACTATTCCCAACCTAACATAACTTACCACCGGCACTACATGTCAATGACCTAGAATTTAGAAGTCACTGCTTACCTTAATGCAGAAGCTATTTTACCCTTCCACACCTTTCGTAAAACATCGTTACTTGTAATAATTTCTTAACGTAACTCCTACTAATAATGAGTTTATTCGTCAACCTGTATTTACCATCGTATTATGGATGTGTTATTCCGTATGCGATTATGAAATAAAACAATAATTTTAACTACTACAATTACTATTATTCCTACAACAAGTATTATCATTTACAATATTCAAAATAAAAAACTATTTCGGTAATAAAAATTTGGTCCATGACAAGCACATAACTGACAGTTATGTTTTTGACAAACACAAACGTAGCCAACACAACAGCTCGAAACGTTATCCATTCATTCAAATCTGCAACTCCTTATCATAGCGAAGGATTTTAAATATTACGAGTTTATTATTTGTCTTTCTTATTTGAAATTCAAGAGAGATATAAATCTAGTTGCAAATAGATCACAATATAATATTAATAGGCTCATGAGAATAACACGAATAACAAAACTAGCTACCATTCGTTTTGTTAATTTCATGCTTACCTGATAAGTTCTATTTAACGGTCTTATAAAGAAATATAGGCCTAATAACTTTGCTTGTATTAGTAACTCGAAAGCGATCATAAAAAAAATTCAAGAAAATTGCACTCTGGCATCAAATATTGTTAATTCTAAATATGTTCACATTAATAAAGTCTCTCTGCTACTTTTATACACACTTCGCTGAGAATTAAATTTCAACAAAATACTAAATCATTCTTTTTGGGTGGAAAAGAAAAGGAAAGGTTGAACGTGCGAAAATTTTGCACAGGTTGGGACTGTAAGGTTGGTTATGGGTTCCAATTAATAATTTTACTAATTAGGCTACTAATATTTGATTAACGAACTGTCTCGCTCGGCTGAACTCAGCGGCGTGTATTCACTGCAATACAGAACCTAAGACTCAGTCAGGGGTACTCAGATAAGTAATTTTTAACCATGGTAGCCTATATTGCCTTAAAGTTAACACTCTGCTCGCCAGCTCAAATCTAAATAAAAGTCAATAACACTCATTTAGCCTACATTAAGCGTGGGATCGTGAAGGTCAGAACTACTTGATATTTACACAAAATTAATATACACTTCAGAATCTACATTGTAACCGACAGCTAACCTGCTATAGGCCTAAATGACGGTACGACTTGCTCCCGCGTCCAGCGTCTAGCGATATTCAAGTCGAAGTGTCCCTCACTCTCTGTGATTCAGGTTTTCTTAATGAAACCATAAAGTTTCTTTGCTCGAATCGGATTGGTCAAAATTATATCAGTTTGAATGACTTTAATTTTATTGGCTGACATGTCCGTTTAGCAAAAGAGGCGAAGAAAATTTCGTTCTGTACAAAATTCACCTTCTCCCTAAGGAAATTCAATGAAAAACATCTCGTTAAGGGCGGTATTCCACTATCCAATTCGTTGGACAAGAACTTCACGAAGAACTTGTCAGGCGATATTTGAATCAAAGGTGCGCTATTACACTACATCCAATAGCTTTGACCGAAACCAGTTTTCTCTGTATACTAGGCTATAGGGAAAGCTTAAATTTCGAAGATTAAATCATACAAAAAAATCTTTATAATGGCATTAGTTTAATAGTTTTATATAAATGTTTTGTAGCATAATTGCAGAAATATCTAAATGAAAAGGAAGTCAGGCCGAATCGTTACTTTCTTTAAATTGAAGGTTATGTTAACAACGGCACGAGTTTAGGTTAGCTTTCAATGCCTTTTTATAATACATGCCAATATTTTTATCTTCTGGCATGTCGCTTTCGAAATGTGGCTTAAATAGGATAAATGCTCCGCCATGAAAGTACTGTTTTAATTTCTATGATGTATACATAGGCTACATTGGGTCTGCTCAGTACTAAGTAGAAAATGCAGGGTGTATACGGAAGGCTTGACTTTCGATGGTGAATTGTAAAACAGTATATACTGTATAATGGCATAAATTTATTAGTTTATAAATGTTTTCGTAGCAGTGACCCCATTTGAGAAATATCTAAATGACAAAATCAGGCTGAACCATATTGTTTATATTGAAGGTTATGTGAGACGAGTTTAGGTTAGCTTGCAGGGCTTTTTAAAATATATCCCTATATTACTACTATAGCATGTAGTACCGGTATATCATTTTTGAAATGTGGATTAAATACTGAATAATCATATATAGGCCTACATGAAGAAAATGTGGTATCAAACTATTTTGGTGCCGTTTACTTGTCAAAACAGTCGATGTTTAGCCGCCATTTTAGACCCCTATGCTAAGAAACGCTGGGAAATCTTTGATCCAATGTAACGACATGCAGAAAGTCTTCAAATGCTCGTCCAATACGGTTGCCTTGAAGCAACGGGCGGCCATTTTCTTTTTTCTAGACGATTTTATCAAATAACTTGGATAGTGGAATACCGGCCTTACTCATTATTCTGGTGTTATCCTTTTGTTATAGGAGCGAAGACAATATGTCCAGAGTCTGGTGGTAGTCTGGACATAATAAGTAACAGTACCTTATTCATTGTGGGCTACACTGTCTATTATGAGAACCATCTCTATCCTTTTCTACTGGAGTGTACTCTTTCTGCTCAGAAGCAAGTAAAACTACCTCAAATAATACTGAGTGACCTATACGCACACCTACATTTCTGTACACTGTTACAGAAATCATTTTATTAATTGGAAATATTATTGATTTTCATATTATAATTTTTAAATTAATATTGTCGTTAATGTTGAATTTATTCTCATTAATAATTAATGTCAGGTAATATTAATCTGTCTCAAGGTTTAATAATAATTTTATTATTATTATTATTATTATTATTATTATTATTATGGATGGAAATAATATTTAACTCCAGGGAAGTAAAAAAGTGGCACAAGAAAAAACAGTATTTTTGTGGATTCGCAAAGTATTTTTTTTATTTAAAAATGGAAATCATTAACATTTAACGTTGAAACACATTAACTCGAATATCGTCCTCCAGATTTCAGTACAATGTCTCAGCTAAGACTGTCACCACATGCGTTGCACATGACGACTAAAAAATGGATTTTGTGAGTTTTAATATAAAAGTGTTATAAATTAAGAGAGCGCTTAGAGACCATATGACACCATTTCATGCTTAGCAAGCGGTGCAAGAAACAGAGAAAGGGTTTTTTTTTTACGTAGCAGTGCAGAGGACGTATTTCAACATGTCTCTAGGCAGACTTTTATTAACGAGTGAAGCTGGTAAGGGTTCCGGTCTTGTGAGAACACAATTTTTCATACTTAGTGAGGTATGGTGTTTCTCTCCTGCTGGAAATCACAGTTAAAATACTCTTGTGCTGTCCATCCATTTCCTTAATTTGATTTCGCTGAATTACAATAGAGGTGATACTCTAAGTCGTGTATAAGTTTACATCTAAGGAATGGACTGATGTAATATTCAAATACTGAACATCTTTAGCGATTTTATTACGACAATTACGTTCATATGACGTGTATTATATCGATTAGCAATGTCCCAGATATCGACCAATCACGGTGTTCTTTCTTTAATATGCTTCCAAGGATCGCAAGGATGAAATTTTATCTGATAAAATGTCAGGACGTTACTGGATACGTCAAGTTATAAATATTCAGTGATTAATACGTCACATATTTGGATTCCTGCCAGTGAACAGGATAAAAACACATTTTTTCTTCCTTTTCTCATACCATAGGTGATATAGGTAGAGGAAGTAGGGCTAATGTTTTCGACCACCGAATTCGAAGTTGAGTTTTTATAAAAAAAAATACACGTTTGAGGTTCCCTAAATAAAAAAATACTATAGGCTATTTGGAAACATGTCTGTGCGTCTGTGACTTTCGCTATTTTCTACAAAACAGCTCTAACGACCGGGTGCTTATATTAAGAGCTAAAACTTTTATTTGAACAAGGCAAGGCAGGCTGGGATAATTGTTTTGATCTCAGTTTTCCATTGTAAAAAAAAAAAAAAAAAAAAAAAAAAAAAAAAACACATTTAATAATGTGAGTGCTTCCGGACATATAAATCACTTTCAAGAAGAAGTCATGTGCCAAAATAAAAAAAAATAAAAAATTACATATCAAATTAGTTTGAGAAGAGAATATGAAGTAATTTTAATGTTTACAAAGTTCTATCCGAACTTCAGAATTTTGTTTTTTAATCGTTACTTCCACTGGACCTACAGGAACCTAGAACGTGGTATTAACATTGTCAAAGTCGTAAAACTGGCCACTATCTGCCATTAGGTGCACATTTAAGTACAATACACTCTCTAATTCGCTTATTGTACACAATATTTTTCATCTAAATTTTAAAGATTTGTATAAATAGTAGGTTACAGTAACAACATGCATTCTTTTTTATAAAAATATTTTCAAGCGTTTGTTAATATTCAATTTAATTTGTTATTACCTTCTTCATAACAGTCATGAAGGGGGAAAAAACTCCGAGAGCCACATGTGGCCATGGACCATCAGTTGGACCACGATTTGATGGATATATAAAAATTGTATATATAAAAATTGTATATGGATATATAAAAATTGTAAGCATCCGCTTATTTGTTCCTCAGCGGTACTTTTTTAAAATTATAAAATATAATTATCCATGTGGGAGGAAATTATTTACTGTGTAGGAATTTCGCCTTTTGTATTTATTTCGTAATAATCATGCCAAAAAAAGTTGGGTTTAAATTAACGAGAAAACTTACTCAGAAATTTTAAACTCCTAAGGTAGTCTACTGCTGATTCATACAAAACTGTATGTAGGGATTTACAAAGTTTATGGAAAGGAAGATCAAGCTTGGCCTCGTATTTTCACAAACTTTATTTTTCAAATCTGTCTATACAATAATACTATTTAAATGTTTTAAGGTACCTCCTACCGAGGGTTCGATTCCCAGTGGGGCCATTGGGCGTTTCAATTAGCTTCTTCTGGCAGTATAGACCTTGGGTCGTCTGAGCCTCCAATGTGAGTATCAGGAGCAAGTCTGAAGATCAAGATTTTCAAGGATCTTAGAGCCTCCGAGGACTCTAATGGGAATTACATTACTTTATATTATGACTGTGATCCATGAATGATTAGATATATTGCTGTTAGCACATGCTATTTGTTTTATAGAATACTAGCTTAAAAGGCCCGGCGTCGCTCGGGTTTTGTATTTTGTAAATTCGAAAATAACTTATAGGTCCTTATATAGGTACTTAGAATTTGAAATGAGGAAGAACGACTTATCACACTGAAACTATTCCCTCAGAAAACGCTAAATATAGCTTTTTATGGCACGCAGATATCTGAAATTTTCAAATTAATCGATAATTAATCGAAAGATTTACAATTAAGAGCAAAATAATTTAAATATTATATTTATTAACACTCTGCACGCGAAACATTCATAGGTCTAAACTAAACGATTGATAGGCAAAATTAATGAAACAGCTATAAATCCGGCTTCGAAGTGAATTCCACGATTAGAAAGCGTAGCATGGGAAAAACCTCAGATTCGAGTTCCCTGGCCCAGAAAACCCCTGCACAGTGAGTGTCGTCTAAATCGAACAATGTTTACGCATTGAGACCAATATTCATTATCCCTCTTCCGTCTAGGTTGAAAATTTCAGATATCTGCGTGCCTTGACATTATAAACAAATGAATTGACCAACGTGGGCTTACAACATTCAAGCGATCGTGATGCTTTTATTTCCAAGGTATGACAAAAATAGACATAGCCAACTACAACTGATATGACCTGAAATGTATTACTGAGAACCGATGTTTCGAAAGCGCAAAAAAAATGCACGTTTCCTTCCAGTTTTTCGCTTATAACTCGCGAACGAAAGCTAAAATTAAAAATGTACTATGTCAGACAGCTTCGCGGAAGTGTACTCAACATTTTCCCAAAGTTTCATGGCGATCGGATGAATGATGTAGTTATGCATAAAGGACAGACACACATACGCGTACGTTCGTTTTTTTATAGATAGATAAATAATAAAGAATAGCAATTTTTATGTTAAATTGATATGGTCCAAATGAATAAAGCTTCATCTATAGAATAGTCCCCTGCATTATACATGCAATTTAGGACGTGAAGAGATTTTGAGAACATCATTGATTTTGTATATTTTCATTCAATGAATCTCGCTTGATGGGATGAAGTGCAGTTAGCACTTAGGGGTCAATCCCGGTTACACTTCTCACTGTGCAGGATCAAATCCTTGAAAAGTCTGTCCTCCACACAAACATGACTTCATACTGCTTGCTTATCCCCGTGGCAGAGAGCGGGTGTTATTCTTCCAAATCCGATTTCCATGTCAGGATTGGGGTGGAGAAAAGGGTTGCCTAGCTCATAATACATCAGAATTAGAACTTAATCTCATTCTCCTTCCACATGCAAAGAGCCTTCTAATGGTAACGCGTTGCCCACTGAATTTGAAACACTTCTAACCCAGGTTGCACCAACTGTTATTAAGTGCCAGTATGGTACTTTATTAGATTGTGTGGGTGAAGGGAAAATGTCTGTCCGTCCGTCCGTCCTTGTGACTGTACGCGCGATAACTCTAAAACGCTATATCGGATTTTAATGAAAGTTGGTATACACGTTTGTAATGTCCATGGGATGAGGCCTATTGATATTGGACCAAATCGGTTGACCGGTACCGGAGTAAAACCCAATTTAGTGTCTATTTTAAAGGAGCGTTAACTCAAATACGCTTTATGTCTGATTTTCATGAAACTTGTCCATGGGAAGACATCTATTGATATTGGACCAAATTGGTTGGCCGGTACCGGAATAATGCCCAATTTAGTGCCTTTTTTATGGTAATATATCAGAAAGGCGCGATAACTCAAATACGGTTTATCGGATTTTCATGAAACTTGGTGTACATATTTATAATGTCCATGGCAAGAAGTCTATTTATTTTGGACCAAATCGGTTTACCGGTACCAGAGTAACAACTAATTAAAGGTCACATTTTTTAAAAAAATCGTGTCTATACAACAATGGCGCATTTCTAATCATTGAGGGCTTTGACTCCATTGAAGTCAGATGTCTGTTTATTTCGTTGATCAAGTTGAAATTGAGTACTACATGGATACTGTTACATACAGAAGGTATATTACTGTGAAATAACTAGCGGAGTTCTTTGCCACTGAATTTTGTGAAATGTTGACATATTTTAAGAATTTCAAGTTGCAAATAATACTATTTTTCACACATGCTTATGAAACTAGACCGTTAATCTGAGCACTTGGCCAAAATGGTAACGTCTTGGACTCGAATTCTGGAGGTCCCAGGTTCAAATCTCGGAGCCGGCCAATTTGACATGGATTAAAAAAAATATATATTTATTATTTTTATGCGAGTTTGCGATTGTCAAGAAAAAATCTGTAGTTCTGCTGAAGCCGGACGATTTTAATCTGATTTTTTTTAAAACTTATTTTCTGCATATTCTAAATTGCAATTATAATTGATTTAAAAAAGCATTCTCGCAATTTATTACATCATTTTACTTGATTTTATTATATTTCTTAACTGATGAAAACTTAGTATAACTTAGCATAACTGCAAGTGTTAAACAAAACGATAACAGCACTTTTGAATTGTAGCCTATTTATTTAGTCCATTCAGAGTAAAACTTCCTAGAATTATGGATTTCAAAGTCAGCTAGAAATATTAATAAACAGCAAAGATTTTAAACTAATAGCTTATAAAAATTATAGAAATATTAATATCTTAGTAAAGCCATATCAAAATCAACGTTTAAAATACCAAAGTATGCCACTGGAATACTACAACACTAAAATAATGTAAAATATCAAACTAAACAAGATTTGCAAGTAATAACATAAAAAAATTGCAGTAGTTGATGAGAGTAGTAATAATAAAATTATTATAATAATATAGAAGTAATACAAATAATAATGAGTAATAAAAATAATAATAAAAAAGATGATACCAGGAGCAATCCTGGGGAAAAATGAACAATGCTGTAAGGTAACTTAAACCTACATTTTTACGTGTCGCTTGTCTAAAACTGTGTAAAGGGTTCGAGGCATACAGTACAAATACTGTTATTTATAAAAAGAGATTCCGATCCTCTCCAAATATAATATATGTTCGTATTTATAAATATACTTGTATATTAGTACAGTCTTAAGAGCTAAACGAGTTATAATGAGCCCTGTCACGATTTCTTATTTCCGAGAGTTCATTTCAGAATGACTAAAGTAATTACAACCATTAAAAACACGTCCCTTTAAGAAACAAAGGGGTTAGTTTCCCATTCTACTGGATTCGTTAACTTTGTTATTTACTCACGTAAAACGGCGAAATTTCATGTAATATTATTCTCTAGAAGTTTTAGAATCCATATAAGGGCACATTTTGTTTCTAAGAATATTTTAAATATGGGTAAAATCGGTAAGAAGTTCACAAAAAACTAACCTAAAATGGAGCTCAGATTGGAATCACAATAATACAGAATCAGCTGCTAGAAACAGCGCAGGTGCATGCTGGGAAGAAGCCGATGGGTCACGTGGTGCTGGAATCAGCTGCCAACGTGATAATGGTCAGACAACCCTCCGGAAGATATAATATGCCACATTTTCGAAACCGACAAACAGTGTATCGTACATTATTCTAAAATGCAAGGGCGCTTCGCTTCGGCTGCCGCCTCCGCTCGCGCACTTAACTAATGTGGTTAGTGTTTTGCATTATTTAGCTTTATGTAGAGGTTGCAGGACCGTATGGAACAGACCAATGACATGCAAGGTCGTTGGGAGCCAATGGGAGTGTTGGTCTGCAAGCCAGAGACCGCATACCAACGCCGAACATCGCGTGCCGAAATCCAGTTGAGTGGGAAACTAAACCCGAAACAAATTTAACACCAGACTACAGTAGACTATTTAATATTCACAGAAAATAGCAAACATTACAAGTTTTGCAGAGACTCAACATTTTAGCCATTCGTTCGTAAGCCGATAAAATACAGAAATAAGAAAACGGATGCTTAGACCATCGATGTCCTATACCTGGAATCTAGCACGGAGACCAGCGAAGATATCTCCCAGCCATGCAGATGGACTTCTTGTCGATCCCCGCCCGTATTATCACTGCGACCGACCTTCACAGAAACTAAAAGACTTCATGTAGGCCTAACAACGCATCAAAAAAATCAAGTCTTAACTCGGACCAATTGTTCGAAAACCCGCAATTGTTTTTTATTTTGTGACGCGAGATTATTACGTATGTCAACATAGCATTCTTGTGGTGACGAAACAAAGCTTTTACCTTAATTCCAAAATCAATTATTTATTCTAGAACTTTTCAATATACTATCATACGACCAATAATAATAATCAAATTAAATTCAAACGAGAACAATTATCACAAAAAATAATACCTCTCTACTTTCCCAACTATCATGACGTTAAACTGAAAGTAATAGTAAATCTCCTATAGTCCAATTACAATAAAATAATGCATAATTCCGATAGATTAGATTTTCCAAATAATTCCTATTTTCTTTAAATTTACGTGATAAATAGAGTCGAAATGCATTCATCGTAATATTTCCTAGTTGGAACTCCTTCTAGTTTAAGTTATTTTCAATACTAAAATTATTGTGTTGGGGAATGCTTATTACATTTGGAATTTTCTTTTAAGGATTCTCACAGCACAATTTCAGTATTCAGACGCATTTAATCAGCCTAGAATTCCAAGGCCATTACTGATGGTTAGTGTAGCCTACAAAATTATTTACAGATAGTCTAAATTATATTATATTATAATATATCTCTCACCTGCTATCTATAAAGCTTTAAAATTAACTTGGTGTATCATTTGTGTGAAAATTGCCTTACTTCGAACAGACCAATTAAGTGTGTAACATTTCAGCTTCAAGTACCCAAGCCTTCAATAATACAATATTCGCTTAGTATTCTGCAGATAGCTTATAGTTTATAATTTGAAGGATTGAGTTTCAAATATTGCATTACATAATTATGAATCTTCCCAGAACAATAGTATAAGCCCTAACAGCTTAGCATTGTGGATATCGTATATTCTGTAGGTAGCCTTAGATGTTAGCTCTTGTATGGCTTCTCATGTCTTATTCTTAATTCTCTAAAATCTTCTTAACTCGTTTTCACGCCAAGTCTTCAGTACGGACTTGAAGGTTTCTTCTGTCACGGAGAATACGAACGGCCTATTAACTTTTATTGATGGTATAATATTGAAGCCATTCCAAAGAAATACTTTGTTTATTTTTTTATGGAATATATTGCTTACTCTATAAAAAGTGTAATTTCTTCCACAACATTTAACAAAAATCCTTAAAGTAGGCCTAAGTCTTTTTAAGCTATGTAATATTACATTTGATAATAAAAGATCCCTTTAGGCAAGCCTACTGGCTGAGGTAGATTTCAAAGTGCTTTTGGTTTAATTTACTGTCGCTGCATAGCACTCTTCTTCTTTAGCCTTGGCATGACAAACCCGCGATAATAATTGCAAAAAAGAGGAAAGAGCACTTTTTCAAACATTCAAATCTCGCCTTAAATTAGAGCTATCGAGAAACTAGTTATTGATTTGTAGAGTACTCATCAAGAGCTTTTCAATGATACCCCACAAGACGTGGTTTCAAAAATTTCGAATTTCCATCCCCCCACCCCCACCCCCACTCGTACCCCCAAAACCCCCGAATCGTTGGTGTCACTGTGAACTCCATAGGGAGTACTCTAATTTATTCCAACGAAGTTTCCCTCTATACTTCATAGGGGCCGAGATAAAAATGTTTTAAAATTTCAACCCCCTCCCAGACCACCCCTTGGGCCAATTTTGCTATTTACGAATTTATCCGACCTATTGGGCCTAGAAATATCATATTAAAATTTGGTTCAAATATCTTCAAAATTACGGCCGCTAGCGTGTAAAGATATAAATATATATAAATAATCCCTTTAGGCAAGCCTACAGGCTGAGGTAGATTTCAAAGTGCTTTTGGTTTAATTTACTGTCGCTGCGTAGCACTCTTCTTCTTTAGCCTTGGCATGACAAACCCGCAATAATAATTGCAAAAAAGAGGAAAGAGCACTTTTTCAAACATTCAAATCTCGCCTTAAATGAGAGCTATCGAGAAACTAGTTATTGATTTGTAGAGTACTCATCAAGAGCTTTTCAATGATACCCCACAAGACGTGGTTTCAAAAATTTCGAATTTCCATCCCCCACCCCCACTCCCACTCGTACCCCCAAAACCCCCGAATCGTTGGTGTCACTGTGAACTCCATAGGGAGTACTCTAATTTATTCAAACAAAGTTTTCCTCTATACTTCATAGGGGCCGAGATATAAATGTTTTAAAATTTCAACCCCCTCCCCCGACCACCCCCTTGGGCCAATTTTGCTCATTAACGAACTTGTCCAAACTATTGGGCCTAGAAATAACATAATAAAATTTGGTTCAAATATCTTCAAAATTACGGCCGCTAGCGTGTAAAGATATATAAATATCATAAAAAAAAATGAACAGGCGGAAAATGCTTTTCTGAACAATTACGATGCAATACGTATTTTTCATATTACGAAAAAAAAATCCATCATATGATAAAATATAATAGGCCAATAAAATAATAATAACAATACCGTAATAATAAAGATGAAAATTGAATAAACATTTAGGCTTACACGCACTGTACATGAAAAAAATAGTAGTTCTAGAGGTAATAAAAATAATTTATACTATAATCTTTGATACAATAATAATAATAATAATAATAATAATAATAATAATAATAATAATAATGCCATAATAATAAAAATAATAATAATAATGAAAATGAAAATTGAATAAACATTTAGGGCTACACGCACTGTACATGAAAAAATAGTGGTTCTAGAGGCATTAAAAATAATTTATACTATAATCTTTTGATATTATATACAGTAGGCTACATACTTCTAACTAATGATTGACTAATGTAAAATTGAATTAGTAACTCGCTTTGATATTGCAGAACGTAAACGTTATTTCATATTTTAAGGAATAAGACGCGAATACTAGGAAAAGATCGCCTGAGATAAATGCGCTCAGTTCCGAAAGTGGGGTTTAAAAGTGCCCAGATTCGGATCGGGAAAGTTATCTCGCTAGATATAGGCCTAATGCTGCTTTTATTGAACATTCTACTTACTTTAACTTGAAATACTTGACTATATTTCATGTTTTACACTTGTACTGTACCTTATACATGTTAAAATAGGTGTTCAATGTGTTGTCTTTGCATCTGGATGCAATACCCCGAATTGATTTGAACAATTCTTTCGAACCCTCCCGGATCGTTTGAGAACTGAAACACTAACTACACATTAAAGCTTTTGATCCCATACTGGGCTTTCCTTCCAACTTTTCAGCACCGGATGGGTTTATTGCTGGTAATTTTTACCGGATAATTTGTGTATCGAATTTTATCAGAAATCCAACTTCTGAAAATCAATGCTAGTTAAATTACCTTTTATTCTTGAGTTGCGAGTCATTAAATGTATTCAGTGGAATTTATTTCAATACTTTTTCTGTATCTGAAAACCCCATTCATTTTAAAACCAAAATAAACAAAAAATGCACTGCCGCCTAGCAACGACCCAAAACTTTTTCGAAAAATAATTGAAATAAAAGTTTCATTTCTGTTCTCAATTCTGTTCTCTCATTTTGTTCTCTCTTTTCGGAAAACTCTTTAGAATTATTTCCAGGAAATAATTCGACATGACATTTTCCAAAATACGGTCATGATAAAGGGAGGACATATTTTAGTTAGGCTACATTCTAGCAAGATACTGACTATAATATGTTATTTATGTTAATTTAATTTGTACAATAAAAGTTTAATTATAACTCTAAGGTTTGAGATTACTACACTGAGTACCGTTAGCCTATCATGAAATTTTGTATTAGTATTTCTTTAACTTTTAATATTGTTTATCGTTACAATACTTTTATTTACCTCCCTTCATGAAATACTGTAGTTGCTACAAATAATTTCTAGAATATAACACGCTGTTCCAGGCAAATGTTATTTTCGAATCTGCAGTATCCAATACATTCTAAGCCTAACCACCTCTCTAAATTTCTCTTCCGTATGTTGATATTAAAAGTAAGTAAACTCATATCAGAATTTAATTAGAGTAAGGCATCTCTCATTGCAACATTAATTAACTTCGTTTGTAGGAGAGCCGAAACATCAATTCACATCTCTCTGGTTTCTCGCACACTGTATTTGTAGGCTTATATCAAAATGTGAAGCAAAAACATTATCACGAAACATTCAGACATCAAAGAAAAAGCAATGAAGGCCTACAAAATCTATTTAAAGGAATACATATGCTATTAAGCATAGAAATGTCTTCTCGCTAAGTTAATCTAACTTTTTTACTCTAATCACGGCTAATACATTTCTCTTACTTCACATTCTGATATAGAATAAGAGACTATATTACAAAGAGCGCGTATTTAGTTGTTTCAACGCATAGGCGTAACCAGGCCGACTATATGGGGGGGTTATAACATCCGCGGGGTCTGTGGGGTATGGAATACCCCCCTGGGAGAGGGGGGTCCGGGGGTCCTCCCCCGGAAAATTTTAAAAATTAAGATGCAAAATAACGAGTTTTAAGCTTCCGGGGGTCCTCTCCCGGAAAATTTTAAAAATTAAGATGCAAAATAACGAGTTTTAAGCTTCCGGGGATCCTCCCCCGGAAAATTTTAAAAATTAAGCCGCAAAATAATGAGTTTTAAGCTTTCCACGCTTTATACTTGTATTAAGTAACTTATGGGCAGACTTAAAAAAATTATACAATTTTCCTTTTTTTAATCAATGGGGGGGGGGGTTCTAACCCCCAAAACCCCCCCCTCGGTACGCCTATGTTTCAACGTGATGGAAAGCTTTATTGTTCACCATTCATGACTGAGTTTCTTCAACAGTTTCTAGATTTCAGAGAACTTTCTCGAAAAAAAAAAAAAGTTTCATATTAAAGCATTAGCTCTTAGTATAAGCACCCCATGTACAAAATTTAAAGAAAATCGTTAGAGCCGTTTTCGGGAAAATCGCGAAAAACTAAATTTTCTTCATGTACAGTCCCCTTAAAAAGTAAGAGAAAGTCATCGCAAATCTTCGTGTCACATCTTCCGAAGGTACCTAACCCAATTATAAAATCTTGTTTGCATTTGGTTTTCGGTTCTGGACCTAGGCTTCCACAGACACTCACACACTTACAGACATACAGTATAGCCATACCCGCATACAGAGACATGTTTCTGAAAATACAATTGTTGGATTCAGGGAAACTTAAAACGTGTACTTATGTTAAGAACTCAACTTCGAATTTGGTATTCGAAAACAATACGTCCTCTGCCTATAGTACCTATGGTGCGGACAGAGGAAGTAAAAATCATAATCATAATAATTAATTTACTAGCATTCAGAATGGGGTTCAAACGGTTTACGTGACAATGCCTCCGCTAGCAATTTCAGTCAATAAAGCTTACCAATGAAAATCGAAACCCTTTTCTTCTACATTCATTATTTGTTTCACTCCAATTAGTGAAACGAATATCAAATACAATATCTATTGTATTTGCTAATATCTCTGTTTTAATTTATATTGTGTTTCGTTGTATTCTTTTGTTACTGTTTTATATGTTGTTCGGCCCTACTTGTCATATTCCACGGAGGCCTAGAACTCTATTTATTTATTAAGCGCCAGTATGGTACATTATGAGATTGTGTGGAGGACGGGAAAATGTCTGTCCGTCCGTCCGTGTGTCTGCACGCGCGATAACTCAAATACGCTTTATCGGATTTTCATGAAACTTGGTATACGCATTTATAATGTCCATGGGAAAACGACTATTGATATTGGAACAAATCGGTTGACCGGTACCGGAGTAAAACCCAATTTGGTGTCATAACTCGGATTTTCATGAAACTTGGTATATGCATTTATAATGTCCATGGAAAAACGACTATTGATATTGGACGAAACCGGTTGGCCGGTACCGGAATAATTCCCAATTTAGTGCCTTTTTATGGTATTATATATCAAAAGACGCGATAACTCAAATGCGCTTTATTGGATTTTCATGAAACTTAGTATACGCATTGATAATGCCCATGGCAAGGAGCCTATTTATTTGGGACCAAATCGGTTGACCGGTACCAACTAATTAAAGGTCACGTTTTTTTAAAAAAATGTCTATACTACAATGCCGCATTTTTAATCATTGAGGGCTTTGTCAGCAGTGCAGTCAGATGTTGGTTTACTTCATTGTATAGTTGAAATTGAGTACTACATGAATACTGTTATATACAGAAGGTACATCACTGTGAAATAATTAGCCGAGCTATTTGCCACTGAATTCTGTGAATATTGACATATTTTAAGAATTTCAAGTTGCAATACATTTAGATTTGACAAATAACAGTATTCCTTGACATATGCTTATCAAATTGGTCATGAAGTATGGGATATTTCTGTCAAACCACTTAGGTCATGAAGATACGTAGAGAAAACATTGGAAATTTATTTTTCGTCCATACATAGATTTATTTTTTATTCTCATTCCAGGAATCTGAATATTGATATTCTGCCAGAGAATTGTTCAAAACAAAGCGAACCAAGTGTTATTCCCAGATTCAAGCCGGTCAATAACACTTAGTAATTTTTTTCCCACATAGAGAAATACATTTTTAAAACTAAGTCGTGTCCATGTTGCCAAGATATTACTAAATTCTTGTACGCCATCAAAGAATTTTGTTGCTAAGAGATCGTTCTTCATTTTCGGCGTGGATCAAAATTAGTAGTTTTTTGAGAAACATTTCTGTTTCTCAAAAGCATATAAAGTGGAATATCCGAACAATTTCCGACACCACACTCAATAGGCTTAGAATTCAGGTATTTATATCCTGTGGTTTTTGTCCTGGTTTCTTATATAACTTCGGCATGAGAACTGTATTCTCGTGTGGGTTTGCAGCTGTGTTGATGTGGATATTTAAATAATTTTATTTGTAATCTAGGAAGCGTATTTCTTGCGTGAAACACCCAAATTAGAAGATAAAGCGTATAATTTTAATAAAAAATGTTGCTTCATTTAATATTAAAGAGCCCATGGTATCCATGTAGGAGATAATGGTTTAAGAACTTCTGAATTTATAGCCTATAACCTTGTTTCAAATCGTATTTTGGAATGTTGCCTAATGGAATTAGTGCTGATGTAATTTTAGCACAATTTTTTTTATGAAGTTGTAGGCGCGTCTCATGTTGTGCTGTAGGTATGTTTAAATTAACAAGTCATTTATTGATAGTCTACAGCAGAGGTACACAGAGTTCCTCGTATAACCCGCCGGCCGCGGAAGAGTTTGATCAGGTCCTTAGAGTAGAGAAAATGTTGATACATGCGAACAAAGTTGACATTAACCTGACTAGACAAAAGTGAATAAGATTGTTTTTAAATTCATAGCACTGTCTTGTCAATGGAACTGACTTGTTTGTTGGTTTTATGGTCATTTAACGATGAAGAAGTACTGCAACTTAGGCCTGTGATCGTTGCAGGTGAACCCTAATTTTGTCCAGCAGGAGTTACTTTATATGCCTGTAAACATACAGACAAGAGCCTATTACATTTATGCATACATAAATACCTGGGCCGGGATCGAACTCTCAATCTTGGGCACAGAAAGCCAGCAAGACATTGACTGTACCAAAGCCGACTCACTTATTTGTAAACTGATGCAATCCAGAAGGACAAATTCAACAAAGGAAGCCTTGCTCGGTTTATAACATCCTTCCAAACAAATATATTCAAAATCAGAGTCTGAGCACAAAGCTATCTGTGTTTGAGACTATGAGAATCTTTGGAGAATCCATGTTACTACATCTGTTTCTTTGAGTATTGTAAATATAAATAAAATCGCTAAGAAGTTCACACAAGAGTAACCTAAAATGGCGCTATGAAATAATGCATGTTCACAGAATCGACTGCTCTGGGGAAGGGAATAGTTGGGTCACGTGGTGCAGGCAATGGCTGAAACTTGATGGCGGTCTATATGGTGGTCAGTAAATAATTAGCTTTAATGAAATTAGATTAGACCATGTACCGGCCTCACCGACGAATCAGTTTCTTTGATAGTGACTCCTAACAGAAACCTGTAATGCTTGGTTACTTCATTTTACCGGATAACTTATTCTATATAAAATACTACTGTAATCCCTAAGAGTCCTGCAAATACCTCCAAGGGTTTCGTTACACATATCACATTTTGAGAAGCACAACATCGATGCATAGGCCTACTGTACCAATTATATTATTCTTTAACGTAACTTATTCTTTTAAAATACTACCTTACTCCCTAAAAGTCCTGCAAATACCTTCAGAGGTACCGTTACGCAGATCACATTTTAAAGAAGCACTGCATCTATGCATGAGGCTACTGGACCAATTATATTCACTTCATGACTGTCGGCCTAAGTTGCTTTTATTTCAGGGCCCGGTCTATGATAGCTTTTCAGTAAACTAAAAACAAACCTCGGAGGTAAAATCAAACCTTGCGTAGTCATTAACAAATGGTAGGATGGTGAGGCCTGTGGCCAACGTGCAATCTGTCGTGTCCGATATTGTTTCCTGATCAGATTGCTTATCCTATCAAATAGTTCTTCCATGGAACTGATGCTTCCCAAATTGAATCTGAGAAGATCCGTGGTCAACAATGCTAACCACTGGAAACGGCCTATAAGGGCAGTACTAATATATAAATCATAGCCTACTATTACGTAGACAATACTTGGATACTTTAAAATACCTTTTAGACAGTCGAAGGTAAAAGAAGCTCTTTTAACGGTAGATATTAAATTAAGAGGAGAAAATTATGCCACTGAGTGGTATAAAATTATAACATTCCAGGGTAACCAAATATGGTTTCAGTATCACAGATAATACTTACTGAGTAAAAAAATATTTGCATATAAATATTAAAAATACTCAGTTTGATAAAAATTGATAAAGTTGAAATTTATTAGGCCTACGCCTTTTTAAATGTTGAATTTCTCACGGTAGTCGCAAAACTAGTCACTTGGCTGAAAAGCGTTATCCACACCATCCCATAATATGCACCACAAAATCAATAGCCTCGTCTGCGCAAGTGCATACTAGGTGGCAGGAAGGCTGGAAATCCCAATATCGCTGCACGGCACGCAATAAAATTAGGCCTAGTATTTCACAAATATTAACGTCTGTCTAAAAAATATTGTATGATACACATGGTAAAATGGTTTTAGTTTGCTCGTAGGATTAGTACACACGCTCTTACGGGCTCGTTTCGCGAACATAGAAAATATCGTTTTCGCCACTTGTTTCATAAATAACTATTGTTACCGGTAAACCTTTGAATTATTGTATAAACATCGTATATTTGCTCTTAAATAACAATAGGTACCGTATATCTTTGTTTTAACCCCTTTATCTAAGAACTCTAATGAGAATTCTTATTTCTTAAAACCATTAAATAACTCATTTTCTCATTATCTCTAACCCTAATATACCTTCGGATGAAATAGGGTTTAATCCAATTTTGGATATTCAATAAAAATAAAATATGTTTTCTTATGGAGGCTAGTGTTCACGGAATGACAGTGATGAAATTCACTGCTTTATTAGAAATTCTTATAAGATAGAAGAATAATTTCTTTAACATTAAATGTTCTTAATTGTTTTTATTTAGGTTATTTACTATGCATAAGTAAGTTAATCATTTTAGAACTTATTTTTGAAGCACTCTATGCCATAACAAGGTAAGTAAAAAAAATTTGAAACTTTCTTCACGTCATAAATTTATAAAAGTACAGAAATCTCTACATGCATGCATAAATTTGGCTTTACACAATTGGCTATACAATATACGAGTGTTCAAGGTAAGTGTATATGCATTGATTTTATTTAGGCACGCAACATAACCAAGCTAAATTGACTTTCCTTGATATTGCAGAGATATCTTCAGTTATCATTGATTTAAACTAAGGAAGTACTTAATTCTGAAAGTCAATACCCTGGAGAGATTTCTTAATATTTGAAATGAGTACTTTACCACGAGCTCGTTTTAATACATTTCTGAACTGTTTATTTGGGTTAATCACAACAACATACTCCACCATCAATGTCACTCACCTGAAACTAAGACACATATCACAGATTAATTGCTAGCACATTATTTG
This sequence comes from Ectobius pallidus, assembly GCA_964059195.1. NCBI lineage: Eukaryota > Metazoa > Arthropoda > Insecta > Blattodea > Ectobiidae > Ectobius > Ectobius pallidus. Next base: position 94,596,682 of record CAXKWD010000007.1, read on the forward strand.
CTAATATTGACAAGTATGATACCATATTACTCAATTATAAATAAATACAGTGTTTCAAGAATTCTAAGAAGAGGTGAATACCTATTTATGTTTCAAGTATGCAAAGCATGGCTTTAGCCTGAAACATGGGATGTAGATTTTGACAGCTTATTCCTTCGGTAGAACAGTAAAAAACTTTGAACAAAAATATCTTCATTGTTTTAGTTTCTTCTGCTGAAGCTGTTTGTCTATTTCCGATCTCCCTAGGGCGCATCTTTTGAATATATTAAGTTTTTCTCCCCTCTGTGTCCAGGTCCTCAATAACCTGCTCTTCGAGCTACGAGTTCTGGTCATCCATGTCTGGTGGTAGGCTATATAGGCTAGAAGTTGAATTTCATCACTAAATATATCCTTAATTCCCTTTTCTTTCATCTCGTTACTGTCTAAAAAAATTCTTTGTAGGTCTACCCTGTTCTCGAATAATCTGAGTGTTTTGTTCCGAATTGTTGAAAACAGAATCTAGTTTCGCATCTACAGAGCACTACTCGTAATATGATTGTTTTACATAACCCAAATTTCAGATCCGCATAGAGCCAGAGAAGTTATAAGAGCTTTGGATGGAGCTGTCTTGGTTGCAACGACGAAGAGCAGCAGAGGAGAGCAGCGGAAGAGATATCAGCTCAGGGTACAGAAGCGGAGGAGATAGCAGCTCAGGATAGAACAGCGGAGGAGATAGCAGCTCATGATAGAGCAGCGGTGGAGATAGCAGCTGATGATAAAGCAGCGGGGGAGATTGCAGCTCATGTGAGGAGCGGAGGAAGTAGCAGCTCATGGTAGAGCAGCGGAGGACTGCCCTGCTAGGCAAAAAAGCCTTAACTCCACTTTTTGCCGAAAATGAGTTACATGCATATCCATCATGTACATGTTGTTCTGCATCTGCTGAAATAATAAAATCCCAATTTTTACTTCCCTAGGCCCTTTTTTTAGGCCTATTAAAAATACCTTATCTCCAAAATGAGCTACATTAAGAAGGAAATCAGCCTTATGTCCATTATAAGAGAGGAAAATACCTTATCTCCTTCTCAAAGTGGATTTGAGGTTAATTTCCTTCCTATCAGTTACAAGTAGTAAATCCAAAATCAGAAACAAAATTACCTTAAGTATTGAGAAGCTTTGAGTTAAGGTTAAATTTCTTCTTTATATAGGCTGAAAACTACCTTATACTATGAAAATATAGTTAACACTGTAATGTAAATTGCATTTAGAATTTTTAAACTTAAAAACAGATGAAAGCAATAAATGTGCTATTTTTTTATTGGATGTTGGCAACTTATAATTTTGCAAGATCGGATGGATGCAATCAGCGATATTTATCTTCGTTGGTCAAATGTAATTTTAACCCTTCAAGCCGGACATTTAAATGCTACGCCCACCTATAGCAAAAATTTTGCCTTGTAACTTGTAACTTAGTGCTGATAAGTATATAAATTTTCATTTTTGTGGACTGGCATGGAAGCAGGTACAGGACAGCAATATGCATCCAACCTTCTTTCATTCTCGTATTTTTTTTTGTGTTTCTCTTTTCTGTGGGTGGTATTTTTTCTTCAAAATGTCTCTCTCTGACAAGTTTGGGTAAGATTTATTGCAGGCTGGGCTTGAATGAGTGCGTTTATGGCCCCCCGTATATATTTTGAAAAGAGAATCAATTAGTAGGAGTTTGAGCAAATGGTTTCCCAAGAATTCCTTCTGTGTTGCTTCATGTTTAACCCCTCTTATTTAAGGTAATGTAACAAAAAATACTTCCGCTCGTGGAGTGTGGTCTACGTTCATCTTTGTGGAAACAGTTCAAAATCCTGTCAATGCATGACACATATATCTGAGTTAATACACTGGCATTCTTAAAGCCTTCTTAGTTCGTCAAACCAGTCCACAGAAGGTACTCATGCGCTTCGTTCTTAGTGAATCAAATCGGCTGTAGGCCTAAGGGTTAATTTAAAATATTTTAAAAGTATTTGTTGTTGTGAAATGAACTTAAGTACGACGATTATCAAGCTAGTTGACTTCATTTGAAATAAGATAAATTATGTAAAATGGCTGATGAAAAAGGAAGAATGTGTAGTGCAAGATCTTCAAAAATTATGTCCATGTTAATGGAAGGATTAGAAACTAAATGTGAAACAGATTTGTTGGATATATAGCACAACCTGTTAATGGACAAGATGACAACATTGTAGGGAAGATATACACTGAGCTAACACCAGTTAAGTTGCCGCAGCCAGGAAGTACTTCTGCAGTTAACTGCTTTGATGTTCTATGAAATATTTCAACTGCTTTAGACGATCAATTTGACAATGTCAGCTATAAGATCGTAGCCTCAACATTAGGGGAAACAATTCCAGCATTGTCAGCAGCAATTGAATCTGAAATCCAGTTTACAAAACTAGGGCATCCTAGGAAACGACGTAAATTTGACACATCACTCAAAGAACGATATTGATTACATTAATTAAGGTAAAACTATCCTACTTTGAGTGAAAGAAAGAGTAATAAAAACTAGTTTCCTACAAAAAAAGTTACACATATAATCCGAATAGGAAGGAATTATGCCTTAAGTACATCGACTTAAGGCAATTTTGCTTCCGTTTGAGAACTTAAGGTATTTTTCTTTCAAATGAAGTAAGCAAATGGTAAGGAAATATGCCTTAACTCCACATATTTCCATAACTATAACCCTTTTGAATGTTTTAAGGCTCTCATATAAATTTTACACTTTATCTTAACTCATTTATCATATTAGATTTTATAAAACACATTTTAAAAGTTGTGGCCTAGGTCAAAATGCAAAAAGGCGATTTACTCAAAACTGTGACAGATGGAGTTAAGGTTTTCTGGCGTAGCAGGGCAGAGGAGATAGCAGCTCATGACAGACCAGCGGAGGAGATAGCAGCTCATGATAGAGCGGCGAAGGAAATAGCAGCTGATGATAGAGCAGCGGAGGAGACAGCAGCTCATGAAAGAGAAGCGGAGGAGATAGCAGCTCATGTGAGAGGAGCGGAGGAGCTGGCAGCTCATGATAGAGCAGCGGAGGAGATAGCAGCTCATGGTAGAGCAGCCGAGGAGATAGCAGCTCATGATAGAGGAGGGGAGGAGGTAGCAGCACATGGTAGAGCAGCGGAGGATATAGCAGCTCATGATACAGCAGCGGAGGAGATGGCAGCACATATTAGAGGAGTGTATGAGGTAGCAGCGGAGTAGGTAACAGCGGAGGAGGTGGCAGCTCATGGTGTGAGAGCAGCGGAGGAGATAGCAGCTCATGATAGAGCAGCCGAGGAGATAGCAGCTCATGATAGAGCAGCCGAGGAGATAGCAGCTCATGATAGAGCAGCGGAGGAGAAAGCAGCTCATGAAACAGCAGCGGAAGAGATAGCAGCTCATGACAGAGCAGCGGAGTAAACAGCAGCTCATGATACAGTAGCGGAGGAGATAGCAGCTCGTGATAGAGCAGCGGAGTAGGTAACAGCGGAGGAGGTAGCAGCTCGTGATAGAGCAGGGGAGGAGATAGCAGCTCATGATAGAGAAGCGGAGGAGATAGCAGCTCATGATAAAGGAGCGGAGGAGATGGCAGTGAATGAGCAGCGGAGAGCAGAGCAGTGAATGAGATAGCAGCGGAGTAGGTAACAGCGGAGGAGGTGGCAGCACATGGTGTGAGAGAAGCTCATGATAGAGCAGCCGAAGAGATAGCAGCTCATTATAGAAGAGCGGAGGAGATAGCAGCTCATGATACAGCAGCGGAGGAGATAGCAGCTCATGATAGAGCAGCGGAGGAGGTAATAGCTCATGATAGAGCAGCGGAGGAGATAGCAGCTCATGGTAGAGCAGCGGAGGAAATAGCAGCTCATGACAGAACAGCGGAGGTGAAAGCATCTCATGATAGAGCACCGGATGAGGTAGCAGCTCATGATAGAGCACCCGAAGAGATAGCAGCTCATGATAGAGCAGCGGAGGAGGAAGCAGCTCATGATAGAGCAGCGGAGGAGACAGCAGCTCAAGATAGAGCAGCGGAGGAGATAGCAGCTCATGATAGAGCAGCGGAGGATATAGCAGCTCATGATAGAGCAGCGGAGGAGATTGCAGCTCATGATAGAGCAGCGGAGGAGATAGCAGCTCATGATAGAGCAGCGGAGGCGATATCACCTCACGATAGGGCAGCGGAGGAGATAGCAGCGGAGGAGATAGCAGCTCATAATAGAGCAGCGGAGGAGATAGCAGCTCATGATAGAGCAGCGGAGGAGATAGCAGCTCATGTTAGAGCAGCGGAGGAGATAGCAGCTCATGATAGAGCAGCGGAGGAGATAGCAGCTCATGATGGAGCAGCGGAGGAGATAGCAGCTCAAGATAGAGCAGCGGAGGAGATAGCAGCACATGATAGAGCAGCGGAGGAGATAGCAGCTCATGATAGAGCAGCGGAGGAGATAGCAGCACATGATAGAGCAGCGGAGGAGATAGCAGCTCATGATAGAGCAGCGGAGGAGATAGCAGCTCATGATAGAGCAGCGGAGGAGATAGCAGCTCATGATAAAGCAGCGGAGGAGATAGCAGCTCATGATAGAGCAGCGGAGGAGATAGCAGCTTATGATAGAGCAGCGGAGGAGATAGCAGCTCATGATAGAGCAGCGGAGGAGATAGCAGCTCATGATACAGCAGCGGAGGAGATAGCAGCTCATGATAGAGCAGCGGAGGAGATAGCAGCTCATGTTAGAGCAGCGGAGGAGATAGCAGCACATGATAGAGCAGCGGAGGAGATAGCAGCGGAGGAGATAGCAGCGGAGGAGATAGCAGCTGATGATGGAGCAGCGGAGGAGATAGCAGCTCAAGATAGAGCAGCGGAGAAGATAGCAGCTCATAATAGAGCAGCGGAGGAGATAGCAGCCCATGATAGAGCAGCGGAGGAGATAGCAGCTCATGATATAGCAGCGGAGGAGATAGCAGCTCATGATAGAGCAGCGGAGGAGATACCAGCTCATGATAGAGCAGCGGAGGAGATAGCAGCTCAAGATAGAGCAGCGGAGAGACAGCAGCTCAAGATAGAGCAGCGGAGGAGATAGCAGCTCAGGATAGAGCAGCGGAGGAGACAGCAGCTCATGATAGAGCATCGGAGGAGATCGCAGCTGAAGATAGAGCAGCGGAGGAGATAGCAGCTCATGATAGTGCAGCGGAGAGACAGCAGCTCAAGATAGAGCAGCGGAGGAGATAGCAGCTCAGGATAGAGCAGCGGAGGAGACAGCAGCTCATGATAGAGCAGCGGAGGAGACAGCAGCTCAAGATAGAGCAGCTAAGGAGATAGCAGCTCATGATACAGCAGCGGAGGAGATAGCAGCTCATGATAGTGCAGCGGAGGAGTTAGTAGCTGATGGTGGAGCATCGGATGAGGTAGCAGCTCATGATAGAGCAGCCGAAGAAATAGAAGCTCATGATAGAACAGCGGAGGAGAAACCAACTCATGATAAAGCAGCAGATGAGGAAGCAGCTCATGATAGAGCAGCGGAGGAGGAAGCAGCTCATGATAGATAAGCGGAGGAGACAGCATCTCAAGATAGAGCAGCGGAGGAGATAGCTGCTCATGATAGAGCAGCGGAGGATATAGCAGCTCATGATAGAGCAGCGGAGGAGATAGCAGCTCATGATAGACCAGCGGAGGAGATAGCAGCTCATGTTAGAGCAGCGGAGGAGATAGCAGCTCATGATAGACCAGCGGAGGAGATCGCAGCGGAGGAGATAGCAGCTGATGATGGAGCAGCGGAGGAGATAGCAGCTCAAGATAGAGCAGCGGAGAAGATAGCAGCTCATGATAGAGCAGCGGAGGAGATAGCAGCTCATGATAGAGCAGCGGAGGAGATAGCAGCTCATGATAGAGCAGCGGAGGAGATAGCAGCTCATGATAGAGCAGCGGAGGAGATAGCAACTCATGATAGAGCAGCGGAGGAGATACCAGCTCATTATAGAGCAGCGGAGGAGATAGCAGCTCAAGATAGAGCAGCGGAAGAGATAGCAGCTCACGATAGAGCAGCGGAGGAGATAGCAGCTCATGATAGAGCAGCGGAGGAGATAGTAGCTCATGATAGAGCAGCGGAGAGACAGCAGCTCAAGATAGAGCAGCGGAGGAGATAGCAGCTCAGGATAGAGCAGCGGAGGAGACAGCAGCTCATGATAGAGCAGCGGAGGAGAGCGCAGCTCAAGATAGAGCTGCGGAGGAGATAGCAGCTCATGATAGTGCAGCGGAGAGGCAGCAGCTCAAGATAGAGCAGCGGAGGAGATAGCAGCTCAGGATAGAGCAGCGGAGGAGACAGCAGCTCATGATAGAGCAGCGGAGGAGACAGCAGCTCAAGATAGAGCAGCGGAGGAGATAGCAGCTCATGATAGAGCAGCGGAGGAGATAGCAGCTCATGATAGAGCAGCGGAGGAGATAGCAGCTCATGATAGAGCAGCGGAGGAGATAGCAGCTCATGATAGAGCAGCGGAGGAGATAGCAGCTGATGATGGAGCAGCGGAGGAGATAGCAGCTCAAGATAGAGCAGCGGAGGAGATAGCAACTCATGATAGAGCAGCGGAGGAGATAGCAGCTCATGATAGAACAGCGGAGGAGATAGCAGCTCATGATAGAGCAGCGGAGGAGATAGCAGCTCATGATAGAGCAGCGGAGGAGATAGCAGCTCAATGTAGAGCAGCGGAAGAGATAGCAGCTCATGGATAGAGCAGGATAGAGCAGGATGGATTGGTTATAATAATTTAAGAAAAATTAAGAAGTTCCCTCGCTATATGATAAATCTATTTGTATACATCTATCCATTGTGGCAAGATCAAAATTTATGATAAGTATTTAACAATATCGTTGTAGTAATTTGTTTATTACACCTTTGTTCGTTAAGATCTTAATATGTTTGCTAATCTTTGTCCATTTGGCATCTGTACCTTCAGGAAGGAGTAAAATAAATGTCTAAAATCGATCAAGTTCTGCAATATATACGTTTTTGATGCAACCACGATTTCATGAATCTGTAAGTTTATCGCTCACTTTCTCAAAACTGTATTTTTAAAAGTCTTTAAATAATAACTCATACAATTTATAAGATATTTCCATGAAATTTTGTGATTAACAAATTGTAGCACAACTGTATCCTACCTCTAACAAGTTTATTTTAACACGAAAAGTAATAACAAAAACTAACTACGAAAATGGGTGCAGGTTCTCCACTATGATTCCTATCCACACGTCCACTTCTATTTATGTATCAGCTTCACAATACATATTTTCTTGATTTGTACCTCCACTCGTTAATATCATACCACATGAAATGCCTCCTTTCGTGTAGGAATGACATGCTTCACCATTGCAGGCTTAAGACAAATGGAAATTCCAGTTTTAGACTTATATATTTCTATCCCCTTACAAACAGGATTTCCTTCTGTTTTAGACCAGTCGGAATTAATCGATCGGATGGCAAGATACTCTATCACCTAACTTTAATATCTTGGTCAGTTTATATGGGTTTACTCTAGCTCATATCTGAGTTTCTAAACGAAGTGTTCCAAATGGTTACGCAGGCCCTAGTTTGCATACCAACACTCCCATTGGCTACCGACAAACTTTTGTCTCAGTAGATCTCTACGCACAGGCAGGGCAACTGCTCTATTCATGCTCCAATGTTACCGGACTGTTGCAGCCAAGTGGTATATGGCCCATTTCCCCCACGAAAAACTATATTCACGGGTTTTAAGTTGTAGTTAGGTTAGGAATACTGCTAAGGTGTTTGTAATATGTAGAGCTGAACTGGTTGTAGTTAGGTTAGGAACAGCGATATTAGTGTTGATTTAAAGCCCTGTTTCTGGATGACGTGACCCAACGATTCCCTCCCCTTTCGCAGCTGAGCAGACGATTCTCGTGAATACGCATAACTTTTTAGCGCCATTTTAGGTAAACTTTGACTTCTTAGTGATTTTACTTATATTTAAAAAATTCTTACAAGAAAAAAGCTTATGTACGGATTCTACAGATTTTGAACAAAATAACGTGAAATTTGGCCATTTTTGTAAAGAAATTAGGCAGAAATAAGGTCCAGATATGAGCTTTATAAACATCGTATATTGCCAACGAAACTTTGAAGCCCCATATCCCTTTTGCATATTAATGGCCGGTATTGTAAAAAAAGGTTTAAAAAGTGGGTTAACCTAGGTTTAAGCTTGAGATTATCATGTTAATTCGTATTATAAACCTTAATCTTCAGTTAAACTTGAGTTTAAATCGACTGGAATTCATCTTTCATTTCATTGGGGGTTAAGACAATATCGCAAGGTGGCGGAGGTATTCCAGGAAATGTTGAGAGATGATAAAGGAATTGAAAGACCTCGGATACTCTGAATTTTGCTATATAGATTTAAACATCTTCAAATGTGGGATGTATAGAAGGTTTTAAATAGAATCTCAGACTGACGAAGGAAAGAGGATTAACCCTATTTCTTAAAATCCGAAATAAGATACTACATGCAACGAGAAGGAACCTAAAAACTCAAGTTTAAACTTAAGTTAACTTAAGATACGTTAAGATTAAACTTTCTTTATAATACTGGCCCTAAGGGTTAATAAAGACAACGGCAATATACGATATATGTTAACGAGAGATGGTGCAAGCGTAACACAATGTGCTACCGTGAAGAAGTTATCTTTAGCTGATACAATCTCATATGTGCGATACATATTTGAATAAGGCTTTCATAATCCGATGCTATGCGCCCCCTTTTCTTGTCAGTTGAGGGTTCTCTCAAATTATATTTGCAAGAAGAGTCGTCTACCCGCATGGCGGATTAAGTCCTATAATGTCGTGAAGGGATGAATGTGGTGGAGAGGGAGATGGTATGGATTTGCTTTCAAACTCACAGCAAAATAATATGCAAGTCTCATTTATTCCTAGCTTCGCTTACCTGATAGGACCATTTACTCTACTACTTATGTCACTGTACAGGGTGTTAATGAATAACACCGAAGTATTTTATCCGTATATAGAGGGGACATAGTCAAGCAACTTTTATTAGGAGAGTTTTGTTCTATGGATTGAATTTTTCCTGTTACAGCATAAAATCTCTCAGGGCATGGCTGCCACTGACTTCTAATATTTGAAAAAAGAAATGCAATACAAAGGAACTTCGTTGTCAACACTGTAGTTATGAATAAATAAAAAAAAAAACTAATGCTGTGGCGGCCAGTCATGTGATTATTCTATAAATTTTGCAGATTTGGAAATACTAAATTATGATTTTTATCGATCACTAAGAAGGCATGAAGTCAATTTAATGAAACTTTTAACCCTATTTCGCTTAATTATTGACTTATGAGCACCAAATTGTAATGACTTGAATGCTTTACGTTATAGAGCAAAAAATTTCCTAATGAAAGTTGCTTGCCCCTCTATACATAGGTAAAATATTTCGGTGTTATTCATTAACACCCTGTATACGTGGTCGCTCGTGTAATCAGGATTACATTGTTGATATGTTCTATAAGCCTTATTGCTTGGTAGACATTAATTTCATTTGTATGAAGGTCAACATGCTTCAATACCATGCCATTATTAAAGGCTCTACACAGGTTGAACCAGTGCAACATAAACCCTATTCTGGAAGTTTATTCTTCAGTCAGCCCGCTTATGCTGTAGGCTATGTATATCCCAATCCCATGAGGTGGGTCAACTCTGGCTTGCTATCATTATTTGCAGCGTCGTTTATATTTCTTATTTAATTTTATTTATTTTACAACTACTTTCATAATAAAAGTTTATACAGAAATTACAGTATCATAATTATTTAAAGTTCCATAAATTATTTCATGCTTTACAAAAACTACTTTATCCGAAAAGAGCAAAATGCTCGGGCTCGAGTGAAATTCTGATCCAAAATGTTCAAATGTAAAAAAATAGTGCATAATAGTTTAAATATTGTTACCTAGAAGTATAAAGATTTATAGGTATCACAATTTCAATTACTACATACTTTTTTCTTAAATATTGTGCTGTTCTGTAATTTCTAATCACGGTTAATTTTAACAAAATAATTATATAATTTATGGCCAAAATTGCAGCTAAGCCTTATTAAAAATGTAATTAACGATTTCATATTGGCCCTTACCCTTGATGCATATCAAAGGCCTCTATGTTTTATTTTTTACATAAGTTACATGATTACGATATTTCACTCGTAGGCCTACTTCAGTGTTTTAGGTATAGACCAATCACAGATAATAGTGGTCTTCAGCCTATTTTAGCTAAAGGGCCATTCTCTTTATGGTGAAAGATTAGCGGGCCGCATCGATTTATTTACTATTAATAGCTTGATACTTATGTAATACAAATGTATCAATTACGTTACAATATCTGTAGGGATTACTTAACATTAGGCCTATATTTTGTCTCCCACTTCGAAATGTTAGAGAATAAAAAAAAAGCACAGTAACATTCCTGAATTTAATGTGAGATCTGACACTGTTTGTCGCTGAATTACCAATATTGGTATTGTAGTTCAAATTAGTATTTGTTTGCCTCCCGCAAAAAATTAAGTCACGGGCCGCGGGTTGAAGACCACTCTTATAAGAATGTACTCAATATTACTGCTTCACTCAATCTCTCACTCAACCTATCGGAATTTTTTTATCATAGGTAATCCCATGGGAAAAAACGAGTTTATCCATAGATTCGCGACTGAAACTCGTAATCTCGAGTAGGATACTAAAGAAAACGTTATAATCGCATGCAGGGCCATGTTAACACTATTCAACTCCCTCGTCAATTTCTCCCTCTCTCATCCTCCTCTTTTATTGTTTCTTTGCACTGACTTGTACTTCGTCACAAGCGGAATTAGTAGGGACTTTTTCAAGTGTTGAAACGTTTGTCCAACATTTCCCTTTTTAATGTCTTCTATTTTCGTGGTTGACACCATTCGCCATTAAAGGAAACAAAAGAACCACGTAATGAAGTACATTCATAAAAAGGAATTTTTAACCACTGCCTTCCAGTTTACCACTGTTCCTATTTCCTGTAAGTATTAAAATGCTGTTAGTTAGCCGAAAAAGAATGGTAAAACGGGCGTTTGAGTACCCACTGGTAGATAATACACTATACTTTTTAGCTCGGTAGTACAAGGACAATTTTATTAAATTGAATTTCTGAATGACGTTGTCAATATTACATTTTAAGTAGGCTATACGTGAATTTGTACGTACTCTTATACTGCAGTCAACCCTCCATATATCCTAATGCCACCAACCGTTCTCTGACATTTAGTGACACAAAGAGAGGGTGGCACTAAAACGAAATTTAATATTTAAAAAAAATGGCATAATACAGTGCTATATTAATTACTGCACTGTGTTATAAAAGAAAAATTAAATAAAAGGCAAACAGAGAACTTGAGCACAAAACAAAATACTGTACAGTAACTCAATTTATTACAGTATATGTCCAGTGCTAAACAAAGGGATTGAAAATCTTGTAGGTCCATGTAAGTGATTAACTGTAACTGAGTAACTGTAGCGTAGTGTTTAACAGCTGAATGGACACTGGACTAAAAGAAGTGAAAGTTTGGAATATCTCATTGTATGAAGGGCTCCTTCTACCTGCTCCACCCTCACACAGGCTTTCTGTCCGACTTCTTAACATAGCTTTCTCATTCCAACGCACTAAATTTACAGTTAGTGGTAGGGAAACATTCACTATTTTCACTTCTTGGAAATACAGTAGGCCTACAGTAAGTTTTTAAATAATCTTCCTAACATTCACACCAGTTTTAAAAGAATTTCGCAACTAAAAAATCACTGCAAGCTATATTTTGTAAAAATCTTGTCTTATACTCACTGGCACTAAATGAATTGGCACAGTAACGAGGTCTCTTATGAATTTTATATGGAAGAAGATCCATTCACTTGCATTACTGGCGCAGTGCGAGGGTGGCACTGTAAAGAGGGGCATTATATCGAGGGTTGACTGTAATAAAATCAGCTTATATTAAGCTCTATAATGCTAAATGATTAGTTATTCCGATTCACTTAATGTACCTATTGGTAGGTATTAAACTGCACTTTTTAGCTGGGTGGTGCAAATATCATTTTATCCAATTAATTTTCTGAATGACGATGTTAATATTACATTTTAAGTACACATAAAATTTTCCATACTCTAATATTAATTAAATTAGCTCATATATTAACCTCTATAGGCCTATTGCTCAATGGTGAATCAATTATTATCATACCGTATAAAAATTGATGTAGTGAAGACCTTTAAGGTATTTCTCGAAAACTACATGCAAACCGAGCAGGTAAAGCCATTACGATATAGGCCTACTCCAGCTCTAGCTTGATGGGAAGAAACGTCTCTCATTGGTTAACTCTCAACAAGTGACATACAGGTACGAATGGAGTAGTCTTCAAATAGGTATGGTCCGCGTACCTACAAATAAGACCAAACAAAAAAAATATCTTTATTTTCCGACATTTTCCTGAGGTAATAATCTGCAATACCCAGAGAAAATTTGTAAACTGCTTGGATTTTCTATGCATAGGACCTGATTATAGACCAAGCTTAAATGAAAAAAAAAAATTGTATACAAAGGACGGTTACTATGCAAGTTTACGTAATTTGATTCGGCTTTTAAAATCTTCAGCATTTACAATGAGGACATAATTTTGAAACAGTCTGCCCTTGCAAATGAAGCGAGTTTCAATTATCAGAGAAAATTAAATTAAAGTAATCGTGTTATATAAATCAACGATTTAAAATTTCCAGGAAAAGACCGTCGTCTCCCTTTGATTGAGTCTTCGTGTTTTTATACAATCTAGCTTTGCTTCATTAAGTCGACTTGAGAAGGGAAATAAGGTAATAATACTTCCACGTCACTCATCAAGTGCAGGATTTCATTCACGGAAAGTGTAATTTCATTATTTCTCCCTGGCCAATTAAGTTTGTTTAAAAAGAAGTCGATTGCTTCAACGAGATCAGATATCTTGCAAAAAAAAATGTATGTTTCAGTGCATAACATTTTTAAGCAATCTAACGGGTGAATCACGGCTCCTGGATTTAGGCCTACACTGAAATATAATTTTTAAGGGGGTGTTAAATATTTATTTAATGGTTCTATTGGCTTAGAATTTAGTAAAACTACTCTAAAACACAAATAATAATTAAACAATAAATAAATTAATCAACTCCTAAAGGACAGTTCCTCGAGCTTGCACTGGATAAATTTTCGGAACGAATAAACGAATACCTAAAATGATCCTACTTGTAGTGCTTTAATATATAAATACACATATTTATTTATATAAATATATTTCTTTGTATATTTACATATATGCACAGAAACAACGTTTGAAAATAATTATCTGTCTGCTGGTTTTGAGTAACAACGTTTCTAGTTCGAAGGCAATATCATGACTTTATTAAATATGAACGGAGAGTCCAGACACTAATTTACTTGAGTAGTGTAATTAAATTTGTGTTTCTACTAGGGAACGCACATGGAGTTTGTCGTTACATAAACATTTTACTTTTTGCATGTGCACCGAGAGATAGAAAGGAGATAGCATCCCGGTCGGTCACTTTATGTAAAATCAATAGGGACAGCTCCTGTTTTCAAATAGATTTGGTGCACTGGACTGATGAGGCATGGCATCAGATTACACCCGACAGGGTTCACAAACAATAAACCCAAGGCCGAATCAGGCCAATACATTAATCCCGCAAGCGACAATCAAATGCGATGGATATTTATTCTTGTCTTGATTTTATTCGTTGTGATGTTGACACACATACGTAAACAGAGATTTATAAACAATCATTGTATCTTCACTTTGACAAAATATGCATATATACGACCATTTAGATATAGTGAGCATATACAGAGATAACAGAGTGCATAACAGAAGAGTTTAATTCAATATTATTTTTTTTATTTCAGCTGTATTTATACTCCTTTTAGCTACGAGGCCATATCAGGAGTTCACCATCTGTATCTATACAGTAGGGAAGGCCATGGAACTGTTGGTTATCAATTGTTACCATTGTTGGTTTTTTTATGGAGTAAATTTCAACTGATATTAATTTAAATAGATATGGTACAGGATGAAATGATGTGGATGATTCATGGTATGTAAAATATCCACTTCGGCATTTGCATTTACGACTGGGGACATCATGGAAAAAAACTAGGGATGGGTCGATACCAGATTTTCTCGATACTCGATACTCGATACCGTTACATGATTTCTTCCTCGATACTCGATACTTCGATACTCGATACCGTCAACATTTCCAGTTTCAATAAATAGGTACATTAAACATTAAAAGTTCAGAGAACTGTGTAATACCAACTAAATTAATTAAGTGGGCATATTTAATGAGGCAAAATTTAATATCATCAGTAGCCTATAATTATTTTTAAACTCTACATTAAAACTAAAATTAGTTTTTGGAACTTACAAGTTTTTGTTCAAAAATTACAACGGGGTTTGGACAGTCAGCTTGCTTGTTGGTTGTTATTGAAACGTTTGACAGGAAACGAAACAATTAAGAATCTCGTCTGTTTGGATTTTAAAAGTCCGAAAGTCTTTATTTATGACTAGACAAAAGTCACAGAGTGGTTTTCTCCATTTCAAGGAGAAATAGAAGTATTAAATATATTTAGTAGACTACTAAAAGCAGAAAGAGATACCGCATTTCCTTAAATTGCAGTTACCAAAGTATCGAAAAAGTATCGAGCGAGTTTTCTGAAGTATCGCTCGATCCGATACCATGCAAGTATCGAGAGTATCGAGGTATCGAAAGTATCGAGGACCCATCCCTAAAAAAAAAAACATGTCAAATTGGCAGGCCACGGGATTTGAATCTGGGACCTGCTGAATGCGAGTCCAAGTCTTTACCCTCTCGTCACCTCGTTCAATTCTTGACCGTGGATCTTACTAGTAAGTCCCAAGATGATGAGAATAGTATGACTCCCTCTTCCGGAGAAGGAAGTAGCTGCGTGAAAGGTGAGTAGTTAGTAATTGAGTCCCAGGGGAAGCACTGATGCAGATTGTTTCTGGTAAATATTGGGAAATGCTCAAATTAGTAGGTTCATCTACTTGCAAATCCTACCCCCAAGAGGGCAGGGAGAAGGCGCAGCAACTGAGGCTTAATCGGCTAAGGCATATGGCAACCCTGAGAGAAGATCATTTGGTCCTCCAACATCGAGTCACAATAGCACTTCACAGATGTTTATTTAAAGACGTGTTACCCCGCTTAGGTTTCCACGTCCGAATGTTTCGTAGAATGTAAACTTTTGTGTATGGTCGCAATAATAGTAGGCTATATTGCGATACTAGTTCCGTAAGCGGTGCATACGGATCGAGGAAACAGTTTGAAAAAACGAGGCGCTTGCGAGATCCGTTATGCGCTTACGGAACGAGTATTGCATGCTATTTTTTGCACGATGATTATTTATATCAAAGTAAATATATTAATTGAGAT
Source organism: Ectobius pallidus (assembly GCA_964059195.1). NCBI lineage: Eukaryota > Metazoa > Arthropoda > Insecta > Blattodea > Ectobiidae > Ectobius > Ectobius pallidus. Next base: position 94,612,206 of record CAXKWD010000007.1, read on the forward strand.
ATTAACTGAAATTATTATGTATATACATTATTGAAGATAGATGTTATATTTTAGAAAATGATTCGCATGTGTTGGTTGTTATCTGTCTGTCTGTCTGTTACCCTATGATCCCCAGGTGGGGCGAAGGGGCCTCCAATGGAGGTTTCATTACCTATACTAATTTTGATATGCTTATTTTCCGAGAGAGGGTAGAGGGACAGGTGGTAAGCCCATCGCCTCGCAACCCCCCTCTGGAAACTAAGTATTTCTTGGACGTGAAAGGGCCGAGAAATTTTGTCCAGAGGCTCTAATTTAGGCTTGGAGTTCTTTTACGTGCCGTAAATCTACGACACGGGACCCCCAGCTTAAAGTCCCTCCCGGAGGACTCCGTGCCCAGGATTTTTACGTCCTGAAAAATCCATCGACCGCGGCCGGGTTGTTGGTTGTTATGGGGACGGAATATTTGTAAATAAGTATTGTTGACCGAGTCACCATATTATCTTGTCCCAGGCAGTTGTATAATAAGCTAGGATTTTGTTTAATTTGCACTTCATTATGGATGTGTGCAATGAATTTAGAATTTCTCGTATATAATATACTGTGCAGTGATAGGTAACTTAATTATATTTATATTAATCTACTATACCCCCTAAACACGAGCTTTGCTCATATAGGGGCATGTTCGGTTTCATTTGTTTTTACTTGTATTAAAATAGCAAGTACCCGCGGCTTCGCCCAGGATAATTAATTGAAAAATTAAAAATTAATAGTATAATAATTATTAAAGCATTATATTTATTAACACTTGCCCGCAAATCATTCATAAACTAAACCATTAATAATTAATGAAACAGCTAAAATTCCGGCTTCAGAGTACATTCCACGATTAGAAAGCGCCGCCTGGGAAAAGATCTCAGATTCGATTATGCAGTTCCAAAGCTAACTGTGAACACATAATAAGTATTGTTTCTGAACTGTTTGTTGACAGATGAATATGATGTGAATTTTATTTGATATATTCAGTGTAATTTTCAGAAATTATATAATTTTTCAAGGGAAGGAATGGTTTGTTTGGATTTTTATTGTCCGCGCTACTTCCATGGTTAAACTATCAATAATATTATAGCTGGTGCCCGCGGCTTCGCCCGCCATTATTAATTGAATTAAGGATTTTTAAGAAATTTACACTAGCAGTTTATTACAAATATTTGTGATTCAGAGCTATTAAAACTGTAAGTAAAAATAAAATTAGAATATTTGTTCATTGTGTTCATTTCACTTAGGCCTTTTTTTTTTTTTTTTTTTTTTTTTTTTTTTTTTTAATTTATTATTACAGCATGCCCCATTACGGAGTAATATTACATGCATTACATGCCATAATTTCAAGTTGAATAATGATAAAATATACATTGTTTGAAACAAAGATACTTAGAATAAATTAAAGTAAAATTACATAGAATAATAATAAATCCCTAAAGAAAGTCTTATGTAATAAAGAAACGGTTTTCCTAATTTTGTACTCTTCGTGAAAGTTTAGACTGCGAGTATACCCGATGTCTCACGACTCGTGAGCACGCTATTTAGGGCCGTTGAATGGTATAAGTGTAGATGTGTAATAATAATAATAATAATGTAATGTAAGTAAGTAATGTTAATAAATGTTAAATTTGGAAATAGAAGGTACTTGGAAAAGTGGATGTGAGGAGTTATTACCCAAGAAATCAAAACAGAGGTATGATAAATAAATCAAAATAAAGGCTTGTGTTGTAATGGTTTTACTTACGGCACTACTGCTTTTTGCAATTTTTTCAGCATAGATATTTCTTTTGTTTTCATGGCAACCAGATTGCGTGTGGGAATGTCAAGCTACGATCCACGGAAACAGTACTCGTAAGTACCTCTAATTAGTTACATCGTGCAAAAACCCTTTTATCGATATGAACTCTCAGAAAATCGCTATTATCCCTAATCAATTTTATTGTCGTATATCACTTCTGCTCCAGTCATCCTCGTTAATGTATATAATTTAATATAACTTGGAGTTTTGGATTAGGCGTGAGATTGGCATTTCGATCTCATAAAGGAAATTTTGCTCCGGAAACTGAAAGAGATGAAGCTGGACTGACCACACAGCGACGAAATGGCCAGACTCGGAAAAGATTAAATTTATTTGGATACCTAAGGTATTCTCACTATATGATCTGGGAGCATTTAAACTCCTTTCGCTTTGGAAGGGTGATGTCGGAGAGGATGCAGAATACAGAAACTGGAAGAACGTTGCTGTCAACAGTGAGGAATAGCGAAATATCTTGAAGGAGGATTTGGATCACCTCGGGCTGTAACACTAATGTTGAAGATTAACTAAAATAAAGTTTAATATATCCTAACTAATGCAAATTTATATAAAATTAAATTAAAAATTAAAACCAAATGCTGTTAAAATTAAAATCAATAGAAATTGTTCTTCCTGGAGACCAATTCCGCCGTAATTTTTGGTTTCTACAATCGACAAAGTTAATTTATCTAGCTGTTTGCCTGTTTGCTTGTTAAGGCCATTTAAAGTAGTGATGGGAACCATTCGAATGAATTCATTCGAAATATTCGATTGTTAAAATCATTCGAAATGTTCGAGATGTTAAAAAAATCATTCGAATGATTTTGCTCTCTCCAGACTAGGGTTAGAGCGCTTCGCTTACTGAACTGAAATGTGAAAGCGAATGAATTCATTCGAATGCTTCTTCAACCTCTCGGAAACTGGCTTCTCGGCTCGTTCTCTCGTTCATTCGATTGTTTTCGTGTTCCATCGTGTCCCAGTTAGTAACTTCCGTCTCTCCCATTCCAAGCACGGATGGCATGACGCAGAGCTAGAAGGTTTATTTTCATGAGTTTCAACCCCAGGCTACAAAATATATTTTGATAATAAAATAGCCGTTCTCACGAATATTAAAAAGCACAATTTTTCGCAGATTGTTCCTATTTTACATCCATCATTAGCTTCTACATGAAGCATATGCATTCTCAAATGGATTATTTATTTGATTAATTACCGTATGTTATGAATTATGGTATTAAATACAGCCATTCAAATTTTTATATTTGATACATTTATAAGATTTTTAAGCAGTACCAACTGCAATCGGTCACATTAGCTATTTACATAAATACATATCTTCAACAACCTAAGCTATGAGTATTTACAATCTTACAAAGTTAATTATACCAGTCAAAATTAATATTCTAAGTTATACGTACTAATGCCATAGCCTAAGTGACACTAAATGAATAAAATATACTTACATATCACACATGTAATACTTACAACCATATTGATATACTTTTGATAGCAATATTTAAAGCTTTAACTCTATATACTTTCAAGTTCTTGGCGGAATGTAGAATTGGAAGGAATATTTTGACACGAAATCCATAAACCGTTTATATAACGTACACGTTTGGAGGATTCAGTGGTTCTTTAATTATTGACTCGAGATCAGATTACTTAAGCAGGAGGCAACATGTTGTTTAGAGTCAATTTAGATATCAATCATAATTAATAATTCTATACCACATTGAACTGTTGAATTAGTTAACTGAGACATGTTCCAATTACCTCCATATTTTAGAAATTATCTAAGTAAGAGCATATTTTCCGCGACAAACTGTAATATGAGTATACTAATTTAACCTTTTCACTTCTGTTGTTTCTACTGTTTTTGTCTAAAGATCTGCAGTGTTCCAACATGTCAGAGAACTGGCAACATCTAATTTATTTTAATGGTATTGCCACCAAAGTGGGAATGCTTGCATTTTTTCCCTTTTAAAATCTTCAAAAAAATCATCCGCCCCTGAAGGGTTGTGTTCAGAAGGTGAATGGACTTGCAGTCTTTTCAATTTCCACATCCTAATAAAGGGGAAAAAAATTAGGAAGAAAGGAAGGAAAAAAACCAGACTGCTCTCACCCCATCGCCAACCTACATGTGCTCAATCACGGCTCAATTTACTCAGGCTTTGCAGAGACCTTGAATTGCTTTTGTTGGTTCCTAATTATACAAGAAAATTATATATAAAACAACAAACATACATCTTTATAAAATTAATAATTATTGAGATACAGATTAAAGAGCCACGACCTATAGTGCATGAAAATAGCATTGTACTAAACGTTATTCTACTGTTTATTAACTGAAATGTTCGTTCTTGTCTTGTTTTGATTCTTTGTCTTTGAACAGTTATGTCTGCATTTATGCAAAAATACTGTAATATGACATAACACTACCTTCAGTATGCTATTATAACACAGTAATAAAATAAATAGTACTAAATGTGTTTCACATATGGTCTCGCATATGTGTTATTGAATTTCTTAGTTAAACGAACGATGTCTACCCTATTAAATAATAATTTGAAATCTTCAGATTTAAATAGATTTGGAGATCTTACCGAATTATAGATATAATTACTTTACAGCATCGCATATAACTGACAATATAGTTATTCGGATTTCCGAACGTAATAAAATAAACTGAAGAATACACTGCACATAATCAATTTAATAACTTATTTACCTTAATTACTATTTATTAAACTTGAAAATTTGAATGGACCTAATACTAAAATTAGATACATTTCATTTCGTTGTATTCAAATTTTGTCGTGAAAATATATTTGTCTATTTTAGGCCTAGTATTGTCTTTTCGTGTATTATATTTATCCTTCCATGCTTTAACTGCATATTACATATTACATCGCTTAATTAGGAGCTTAGGGTATACCAATAAGCCGTGTAATAATAATAATAATAATAATAATAATAATAATAATAATATAATAATAATCTGTTTCTGTTGTCGTTATGTTCTCTATTCATTGGGATTGATAGGCCTATACAGTTATAATGATTATGATAATATGGTATTATTAGGTGAATAGTAACGATAAGTCATGATAAGTAAATGTTCAATCCTTTGTGAATGGGATACTAAAATTAACCTACGACAAATTATTTTTTTATAGTCAAAGATAATGATGCAAACTTATTTTTGTTAGGCTATTAGGATAGTCATATGAGTTTTATTGCAAGACAAAAGGATTGAATGATATTTTATTTAAAATTGTAAGTCCAAAGAGAAAACTAATATGAACAGATTTTTTGTAATTTATGATTGATTTAAAGCTTTAAGAACGTGTCTTGAAATTACATAATTTTTACTTTTTCGTAAATTGAAAAGTTAGATTATTTTGTACTTGATCGTATTATGCTTGTTATTATTAAACACCACAGGTATGCAAATTCAAATAATAACTACGAAGTTGTCTGGTTATTGCTGCATTAAGCAATTTATATTTGTAGGACTTCAAGAAATTTCATGTTAGGCCTAATTTACTGTATTTACTACAGCACCTGTTCGAGAATACATGACTAAAATAATAAACATCTCTGGAGGCCGTGTTTGTTGTAAGCTGGCCGCATTGTTCTCTGCCGGAAATGTGCGCACTAAATTGAAATCTACCCGCTTTCGAATGCCAATGAAGTGAAGTGAGTGAGAACGGAAGATTCATTCGAAAAATATTGACGCTAGCGAATGAACATCTCGTAGGTTGCATGTAACTATCCCTCTATGAACAAAACACTTCGAATGATTTCATTCGAAATATTCATTCGAAATGTTTAGTTCTGCATTCGAATGATCATTCGATTGTTAAAATCATTCGATTTTTCCCATCACTAGTATTTACACTTGTGTAAATGAGGCAGTCCCATGTTTAAGAATTACAGGAATGTAAAAGAAAAAAGAACTCTGGAGGACACTCACCGCGACAGTTTATTGGACTAAGTAACGGTATACAATCGACTTTAAATTAGTGATGGGAAAAATCGAATGATTTTAACAATCGAATGATCATTCGAATGCAGAACTAAACATTTCGAATGAATATTTCGAATGAAATCATTCGAAGTGTTTTGTTCATAGAGGGATAGTTACATGCAACCTACGAGATGTTCATTCGCTAGCGTCAATATTTTTCGAATGAATCTTCCGTTCTCACTCACTTCACTTCATTGGCATTCGAAAGCGGGTAGATTTCAATTTAGTGCGCACATTTCCGGCAGAGAACAATGCGGCCAGCTTACAACAAACACGGCCTCCAGAGATGTTTATTATTTTAGTCATGTATTCTCGAACAGGTGCTGTAGTAAATACAGTAAATTAGGCCTAACATGAAATTTCTTGAAGTCCTACAAATATAAATTGCTTAATGCAGCAATAACCAGACAACTTCGTAGTTATTATTTGAATTTGCATACCTGTGGTGTTTAATAATAACAAGCATAATACGATCAAGTACAAAATAATCTAACTTTTCAATTTACGAAAAAGTAAAAATTATGTAATTTCAAGACACGTTCTTAAAGCTTTAAATCAATCATAAATTACAACAAATCTGTTCATATTAGTTTTCTCTTTGGACTTACAATTTTAAATAAAATATCATTCAATCCTTTTGTCTTGCAATAAAACTCATATGACTATCCTAATAGCCTAACAAAAATAAGTTTGCATCATTATCTTTGACTATAAAAAAATAATTTGTCGTAGGTTAATTTTAGTATCCCATTCACAAAGGATTGAACATTTACTTATCATGACTTATCGTTACTATTCACCTAATAATACCATATTATCATAATCATTATAACTGTATAGGCCTATCAATCCCAATGAATAGAGAACATAACGACAACAGAAACAGATTATTATATTATTATTATTATTATTATTATTATTATTATTATTATTATTATTATTACACGGCTTATTGGTATACCCTAAGCTCCTAATTAAGCGATGTAATATGTAATATGCAGTTAAAGCATGGAAGGATAAATATAATACACGAAAAGACAATACTAGGCCTAAAATAGACAAATATATTTTCACGACAAAATTTGAATACAACGAAATGAAATGTATCTAATTTTAGTATTAGGTCCATTCAAATTTTCAAGTTTAATAAATAGTAATTAAGGTAAATAAGTTATTAAATTGATTATGTGCAGTGTATTCTTCAGTTTATTTTATTACGTTCGGAAATCCGAATAACTATATTGTCAGTTATATGCGATGCTGTAAAGTAATTATATCTATAATTCGGTAAGATCTCCAAATCTATTTAAATCTGAAGATTTCAAATTATTATTTAATAGGGTAGACATCGTTCGTTTAACTAAGAAATTCAATAACACATATGCGAGACCATATGTGAAACACATTTAGTACTATTTATTTTATTACTGTGTTATAATAGCATACTGAAGGTAGTGTTATGTCATATTACAGTATTTTTGCATAAATGCAGACATAACTGTTCAAAGACAAAGAATCAAAACAAGACAAGAACGAACATTTCAGTTAATAAACAGTAGAATAACGTTTAGTACAATGCTATTTTCATGCACTATAGGTCGTGGCTCTTTAATCTGTATCTCAATAATTATTAATTTTATAAAGATGTATGTTTGTTGTTTTATATATAATTTTCTTGTATAATTAGGAACCAACAAAAGCAATTCAAGGTCTCTGCAAAGCCTGAGTAAATTGAGCCGTGATTGAGCACATGTAGGTTGGCGATGGGGTGAGAGCAGTCTGGTTTTTTTCCTTCCTTTCTTCCTAATTTTTTTCCCCTTTATTAGGATGTGGAAATTGAAAAGACTGCAAGTCCATTCACCTTCTGAACACAACCCTTCAGGGGCGGATGATTTTTTTGAAGATTTTAAAAGGGAAAAAATGCAAGCATTCCCACTTTGGTGGCAATACCATTAAAATAAATTAGATGTTGCCAGTTCTCTGACATGTTGGAACACTGCAGATCTTTAGACAAAAACAGTAGAAACAACAGAAGTGAAAAGGTTAAATTAGTATACTCATATTACAGTTTGTCGCGGAAAATATGCTCTTACTTAGATAATTTCTAAAATATGGAGGTAATTGGAACATGTCTCAGTTAACTAATTCAACAGTTCAATGTGGTATAGAATTATTAATTATGATTGATATCTAAATTGACTCTAAACAACATGTTGCCTCCTGCTTAAGTAATCTGATCTCGAGTCAATAATTAAAGAACCACTGAATCCTCCAAACGTGTACGTTATATAAACGGTTTATGGATTTCGTGTCAAAATATTCCTTCCAATTCTACATTCCGCCAAGAACTTGAAAGTATATAGAGTTAAAGCTTTAAATATTGCTATCAAAAGTATATCAATATGGTTGTAAGTATTACATGTGTGATATGTAAGTATATTTTATTCATTTAGTGTCACTTAGGCTATGGCATTAGTACGTATAACTTAGAATATTAATTTTGACTGGTATAATTAACTTTGTAAGATTGTAAATACTCATAGCTTAGGTTGTTGAAGATATGTATTTATGTAAATAGCTAATGTGACCGATTGCAGTTGGTACTGCTTAAAAATCTTATAAATGTATCAAATATAAAAATTTGAATGGCTGTATTTAATACCATAATTCATAACATACGGTAATTAATCAAATAAATAATCCATTTGAGAATGCATATGCTTCATGTAGAAGCTAATGATGGATGTAAAATAGGAACAATCTGCGAAAAATTGTGCTTTTTAATATTCGTGAGAACGGCTATTTTATTATCAAAATATATTTTGTAGCCTGGGGTTGAAACTCATGAAAATAAACCTTCTAGCTCTGCGTCATGCCATCCGTGCTTGGAATGGGAGAGACGGAAGTTACTAACTGGGACACGATGGAACACGAAAACAATCGAATGAACGAGAGAACGAGCCGAGAAGCCAGTTTCCGAGAGGTTGAAGAAGCATTCGAATGAATTCATTCGCTTTCACATTTCAGTTCAGTAAGCGAAGCGCTCTAACCCTAGTCTGGAGAGAGCAAAATCATTCGAATGATTTTTTTAACATCTCGAACATTTCGAATGATTTTAACAATCGAATATTTCGAATGAATTCATTCGAATGGTTCCCATCACTAGTAAATACCACCTACCTGGCTGAGATCGAATCCGCGAATTTAGGAGCCGAAAGTCAATGTTACCTAATGTTTCAGCCCTGGCCGACAAGGTGTAGCCTATACCCATTAGGTCCATCTGATACACTCACAACGAACAAAGTAGATATTATTTAAGCTAAAACAATTTCGAACACCCATAAGACATGCGAGTCATCAAATTTCCGATTAGTGATAGTCTTACTGAATCACAATTCGCCACATACACAACAAATTTAAATCAATATCCGAAATTACATTGCTTTTCTATGCCACTTAAGCACTGTTTTATTTTCTTTATACTTCTCATCAAACAAAGTTTCTTACCAGAATTATTTGCCTACATGATGTGACTAAAGTAGATCTCATTATATTCAATTGTATTTTGTTTATTATCTATTTTACAAAATATTATTATATATGGAAATAATTTGCAGTTAAAGATTATAGTAGGCCTAGTTAGACTACATGGCAGCCTTCGGCTTATTTACTGAAGTCAAATACCGACAGTTTTGTTATGTCACATAACCACAACCACCCAAATGTAAATGTGCCTCTTCTTCCATAATTAACCTAACTAGACACGTCAAAACCACACGTTTTTCTTATACTACCATGAATTAATATCGGTCAAAATTTTATATGGTATAGTCCAGCGTTTCTCAACCTTTTTGAACCCGAGGACCTCTAAAATGACTAAAAAATTTTACGGACCCCTAATTTTACACCCCATTTTTAAAAGAAGGCCTATATTCTTAATATTTGTGGTATTGAGTATAGGTCATTATAACGAAATAAGTGAAAACATTTTACTTCTTTACTTTCCACTTGCTTTATGATATTTTTTAATTATGTCTGAGAACCATCTGCACCAGCTCCGCGGACCACAGGTTGAGAAACGCTGGTATAGTCTATTGATAATAGAAATACATTCGGCTTCTATTCGTTTATTCGAAATTCATGCATTATTTTCGCGCTCCCCTGTTTCCTCCAGATTACACATATTGTAGGATGTTCAAACATTTATTTAAAAATTGGTTTTCATTATATATATATATATATATATATATATATATATATATATATATATATACGGTATATATAGAGTAGCCTATTCATAAAGAACTCTGGTATTTAGAAGTCAGATATTTTAATGAAATAAAAAATTAAGGCTAAAGTTTTATACGTGTTTTGAAAGGTAATAGTGTCAAGTTTTTGTTTTCTTTCATTCTTACAATTTAGTGTACTTCAATATGTGTATCATTTGTGGCACTGCTTACATAAGCCACGTCCTGCCAGCATGTCTAGGGTGATGGTTCCCACTGAAGCGGTGATTCGTTGCCGTAGATGGTTACATCTTAAATTTTCTCCGCGGTATCAAGGCTCTTTAGATGTCCCCAAAAGAAGAAGTCTAATGCCCGGTTTCTACAAACTTGTGAATTACCTATGGGTAAATTATCCATGGATAAATTAGTCCCATTTCAACCACAATGATATAATGAGCAAGGCCTTGGAGTTGTACAGTTAATTCAATTCAGAAGGCTTTGATTCTCATTGTTATTGATCCTACAAAGAGGTTAAATTTTATCCAGCCATCCATGAAAGAATAAATTAACCCAACGATTTACCCTTGGAAAGATCTAGCCTGAGTTTGTAGGAACATTTCTTCTGTCATTTTCATATTTACTCAGAGGACATTTATCTAGAAACTCGTCACAAGTGTATGTGATTGCTATCTTTAAATTATTTGTGTTTGTGTGGTGTTATTCTTGTGTAAATTCTGTCCATTGGGTAATTTACCCATAGGTAATTCGCGAGTTTATAGAAACCGGCCATAAGAGAGTGAGATCCGGACTTCTAGGAGGCAACTGATGGATTGGAAGGGGGATCTATTCCTGGGCAACCGATGGATTGGAGGGACAGAGTCTGTTCCTTGGCCTCCTAGAAGTCCGGATCTCACTCCCTTAGACTTCTTCTTTTGGGGACATGTGAAGAACCTTGTTTATGCGGACAAGATTCAAGATGGTAATCATCAACGGTAAAGGATCATCGCTTCTATGGCAACCATCACCCTAGACATGCTGGCCAGAACGTGGCAAGAGGTTGTTTACCGCTTGGATGTATGCCACTCCACAAATGGGGCACATATTAAAATGCACTAAATTGTTTAAAAAATATTGACAGTATTACCTTAAGTTACATGTCATGTGATACCGGTACTTCATTTTACTATCGTTGTGATTTAAAATGATAACCTTCATAATATCAGTCCTTAGTACGGATTTAGTTATTATAAGACATGTTCTCTATGAACTTACTGCCTTTACTTGAAAGATTGTAAATATGTAATTCGATTTAAATATTATGATTTTCAATTCATAATACGTAGGCCTATGTACCAAATACGACGCAGCGGTCGGGTGGTAGGCGTACTCCCTTCAGGAATGTAGTGTCACTGAATTTAATTTTTAATTTACCAAATAAGGCTATAACTTAACATACAATATAAATTTAATTAAAATGGACTGCAACGTAGGTAGGGAATGGCCACTTACTTGAAAAAGTAAATTTTACATATTTAAAAAAAAATGTAAAATGCAAATGTAAAATTTAAAATGTATCTGGAAGTTGTCAGGAAGATTGGATATATAGTTTTCTTATAATCATATAGAAAAGTATATTTTAAGGCAATTAATCATACATGAAATCCCTTTTTTCCTTTATGTGCAATAGTGATTTACACACGAAAATGTAACTTACAATATGTTTCTATTAACTATTAAAGTATACAGATAGGAAAACAGTTCACATCATTAATTAAAAACATCTAAAAATTATAAACTTACAAATGTTTTTCAAGCATAGAAAATGCAACAGGTATATTGTTTGGTGTAAATTAACCCTCTCAAATAGCCTAACTGCAAAGAATAAAAAGTCCACAATGCACCACCCAGCAACCTTACTTGGTAGATAGGCAATTACGCCATCGTAATTTTTCAAGCACCTCTAACGGTTTTTGGAGAGTTCGTTCCAACCGAACTTTTTTTTCCAGTAAACGGATCGGATTATCGGTTTTTGCAACCCCTGTATGGTGAGTTGAGAGGATTGTTAGTTTCACAATCATGCGCTTGCTGCATGTAAATGAATTGCACAAAGAAACAACATGACCCCCGTGAACTAGCGGTAAGAGCTGGCAATCGATGTTACACCGTATACTGATGAAAACTGCTACATTTATTCTGCCTTTTTACAGCGTGTGTAATTAATGAATTTACGATAGCAGTAATAGGCTACTACTGTCGATACAATACCATTTATTGACAATATTTTAATAGTAATCTGTCCTAATCTTAATCTGTTTCCATTGACTGAATGTGTTCACATGCGTAATATAGATAAACGTTCTGTGTTAATTTTTTTCCTTATTCGAATCATAAAATAATATTATCTTTGTAAGTCTCCTACTTAGATTATATTCTACGTGATATTGATCCAAATTTATTAGATTCGTTGCGTTGAATTGTCGTAGTACATATAAAATCTAGTAGCCTATATTTGAATGTGTGATATCTTGTACAAATATAATATTTTCCATCTGATATGGAAACAGTCACAAATATTTGACAAGTCAAACTAAGGGTAAGGTAATTTACGGTTCATGTTCATTTAAAACTCATAGTAATACGTTATCCCATATCTGCTTACAGCACTGGAAGTAAAATATATACACAAGTTAATTAGGATATAACAAACAATACATTACATACCCATGAATAGATTTATATTAGGCCTATATGCCTCTGCAGTATTGTTGCCATAAAATATACAAGGTTAAACCTGACATGAGTTAATTACACCTAATTTTCAACTAATGACCATGAAGATTCAAATATTTGTCATGGCTATGCATTAGCTTTCCAATACCCTCTGTAAACAAAGTTTCCACCATGTCTGCAGATCTGAAATTTCGGTAAACTCTAGGGACAGATCAGAAAACGTGAACCGATGCCTCTCGTGAACCACTTTGTCCGCTCGCTACACCGTTCATCTTCTTCTACAGAATTCCATCCGTGTCACTTGATTAAGGTGGTTAAAGTCTGCGGCAAAAGATTTAACGCATGAAGCGATTGGAAAAGTAGGATAGCTCATAAGAGGCGTAGGTTCATAATTTCTTAACTGTCCGAAGAAAATCTCAAACTGCTGACTCAAGAGGCTGGCGGCAAATTTATTTGCCGATAACATTGAAAATCTTGTGCTTAGATATGACAATATGTTGAAAATTAGCTTTTAGGCCTATTTAACTTTTGCCAGTAAAATCATTTTCCTGTTCACTCTGGATTTCATGTCTACCGGAGGTTGAAAAAAATAACCCTCGTAATACAAATTTTATGGAGGAAATGTAGCAAAAACTTCAGACTTACGCCAAAAATTATTCAGAATATTGTGAAATATGGGAAAATAATAAAATAAAACTTCATAAAATTATTTTTAATAATACTTCTAGTCTAGTAAACGGTAAAGTGAAACCATGCACACAGGATAGCATAAAAGGAAATTAATGATGTTGTCATATTCAGTACTGTTTTCACTCGACGACAATGCTTCTACAGTAATGTTGAAAAGGGATAATGGTTCATGTAAAGCAAAGAAAGAACTCAATAAAAATTAATATGATTGATTTTCATGGCCTTAATTATATGAATTTGTGTGGATCTGTATGTCGGCAGGACGTTATACATATGTCTACGTTAGCTTGACAATGCCAATTTTAGTACACCTCTTTGCAATTTACAATCGATCTTATTGACTCAATTCGTTGTATGCTGGTCTCCGAGTAAAATACAGCTACAAGTTAAGTTAAATATATTAAACAAAATTTACACTCAGAACTAAACCGACAACACACGACCACTGTCGTGTTACAGTAAAAACTGTAATAGGCAGAGTCACTCTTATTATATAAAGGTAATTTCGATTACAATTATTACTTTCATATTCTTTCAAAGTTATATTGAGAGGTCAATGTTATGAATTGAGAGAAATTCGTTAATATTATAAAATGGGGTTTTCATTAGCCGTGTATAAAATTTCTTTTTCAGTTCTTTCAGTGGCAGTTCCAATACAGAGCGTGATAATTTATTAACAAGCTTTTGTCCTAAGTATTCGTAACTTTTCATTGTTTTTTGTAGTCTATAACGTGGAATGTCTATTAGGTGCTTAGAACGAGTATTATGATTATGAATCTGCTCTCTGTTGTTGTATGTTGAGTTCTTGCTTAGGGTAAAAAATACCAGGTCAAATATAAAAAAGATTTATAACAGTAAGTACAGACAACTTAATAAACAAAGGTCGACAGTGTTCTCTTGCTGATGAATGATTTAACATTCTTACTGCTTTCTTTTGTATCTTCAGTATTTTGTTTATGTGTGAGCTATTACCATACAAAATTAAACCATATCTAAACAAACTTTGAAAAAAGGTGAAATATGCTCTTTTAACATACAAGAATGGAATATAGTTTTTCAAACTCCTAAGCAAGAATAACACTCTTGACAGTTTATTACACATATAATTGACATGCGTTTCCCAAGAAAGCTTAGAATCCAGAAATATACCCAGTAATTTTACAGGTCTACTATATTACCATCTTCTATAATTTGATCTGTTAGTGTAAAGGTAATTATACACTAATAAGAGTGTTGTGCACTAATATACTACTGTAGCTAAGTGAGATGTCATCTAATATTCAGTTTCTCTTATAAACACATCTCATATTTACGACGTACGTGAAATCGCACTTACTCGGAAGCGACTGCGAAAAGTTTAGTAGACTACTTGCAAGACTAAGTCGTTACAGATGTTGCAGCGTGAGCACGGCGCTGCCATCATACATGGGAAAGAAAGACTCAAATGGTTGTTGCCGCATCACTTGAGAAGGGCTCGACCGATTTGGCAGATTTTTGAAGTGAAACTTCTTTAGCGGCGGTACGGGGTAAATCGGGAACTTGTGTAACGCTCAGAAATCGTCACAAAATTAATGTAACGCTGAAAACCGTCACGAAATTAATGTAACGCTCAAAATCGTCACGAACTTAGTAGTGTGTTTCGGAGCGGACTGCACAGAAAACAATCAACTCAATGATTAGGAGTAATCAAAGGAAATTTTTCAGTCCTAGTACGAGGACCTGCAAATGGGAATTAATAATAATAATAATAATAATAATAATAATAATAATAATAATAATAATAATAATAATAACAACAACAATAACTTGATCAATGGCAATAGACAATTCCTAAGCAATCAAAAGGTATATTATCTATTTTATGGAACCCGGAGGTTCATTACCGCGCTTAAAAAATACACACAATAAAAAAAAAATCAAAGATTCAAAATTTAAAAAATCCAAAATTCCAAAATTAAAAAATCAAAGACCCAAAATTAAAAAGTCCAAAAATCCAAAATTTAAAAAATAAAGAATCCAAAATTAAAAATCCAAATTTCCAAAATTAAAAAAAAAAAACAAAATTAAACATTAAAAAATCCAAAAATCCAAAATTTAAAAAAATAATAAAATCCAAAATTTAAAAAATAAAAAATTCAAAGATCGAAAATTTAAAAAATCCAAAATTAAAAATTCAAAGATCCAAAATTAAAAAATCCAAAATAAAAAAGTCCAATGACCCAATATTAAAAATTCCAATAATGCAAAATTGAAAAAAATCCAATAATCAAAAATTGAAAAAATAAAAATTAAAACAAGTTTCACTTATGTCGCGTGGCGTTCCACGCACACTTTTAGGTAGATACCAATGGATACCACTTTATGATTTTCGAAAAATTCTTTCATATCTTTACGTTTCATGCTCCCCTAAGTACGAAACCACCGCCCGTTCAAAAAAAAAATTGTTATATTTATATATATATATATTTATTTATATCTTTACACGATAGCGGCCGTAATTTTGAAGATATTTGAACCAAATTTTATTATGTTATTTCTAGGCCCAATAGTTCGGACAAGTTCGTTAATGAGCAAAATTGGCCCAAGGGGGTGGTCGGGGGAGGGGGTTGAAATTTAAAAAAATGTATATCTCGGCCCCTATGAAGTATAGAGGGAAACTTTGTTTGAATAAATTAGAGTACTCCCTATGGAGTTCACAGTGACACCAACAATTCGGCGGTTCGAGTGAGGGTGGGGCTGGGGTTGGGGGATGAAAATTCGAAACTTTTGAAACCACGTCTTGTGGGGTATCGTTGAAAAGCTCTTGATGAGTAGGGCAAAACCGGGTGACGCGCCGCACTTTTGTGTAAATTCATCTACCTCAAAACAGGATTGAATATTCTGAAAACTCTTTTTGAGATTCCAAGCTATGATCTTCCCTCCCTTTATTTCAGCAACGAAAATATTTATAAAATAATAATTAAATATGTAAATACAATTATTAAATTGAAAGACAAAGCGGGAGAGATGCCGCTTTACAGGGTGCTATGCCGCACGTATGGGAGACATGCCGCATTCATAATAACAGTCTAAATTTACATCAAAAGCACGTGTAAAACAAAAGAGAACCTATCTACACAATCTCTGGACATGGGTGACTAGCCTTTTTTCATTTTCTGTATCAAATAATCCTTCAGGCCCAAGTGAGGGTTTTCCCAATTTCCTGTGCCCATGCGCCTACGAATAGTCCTCTCTGGCATAAGATAGCAACGTTCGGCTTCCCGAATCTAAATTTCCCATGCCTTAATTCGCCGAACAGTTCTTGTAGGTTATTGTCATTCCATAGGCCACAATGTTTAGCTCCTTCCCTTCCCCTATACCTAGTTGACATGTTTATTGTTGAAAAGAGCATAAAAAATAATTTTGGGGGGTAATTATACTGCAAGACATTGTGCGGCGTGTCACCCTTGAAAGCTGTGCGGCATGTGACCCAAAACTCAGGGACACGCGCCGCACTCATCTGTAGAGCTTATTGTTATTGTTGTTATGGCTAACTTCACTCACAATATCTTTACAACCTCTAAATAGTCTATTAAAAGTAGTACACGCAGAAAAAATGGAACAAATACAGATCAGGAAAGAATAAAGTAATGCGTCCAAAAAAGTTTCGCAGTGAAACTAGTGCACTTACCCGATAAATGTCGCTACAGCAATGAAATAAACACGACAAACAATGAACTTACGCGATCCAATTACTCTAGAGAGGGAACTGGAGATGGTATCACGACAACTAGCGGTATCTAGTGTCAAATGTCCGAGTTAGAGGGGGTGCGGCATCTATCCCGGTGCGGCGCGTCACCCGGTTTTGCCCTACTCTACAAATCAATAAATAGTTTCTTGATAGCTCTCATATGACGCGAGATTTTAATGTTTGAAAATAATAACACTTGAAAGAATTATTATAATATCATAAATTTGTCTTGTTTAGCGGCTTTGCTAATTTTATTCATTGCTGATCTTGCGCACGGCCTCCCAGAATATTATATCCTATTATTGTTGTCAAAACAATTGATTGTAGGCTCTTCCTCTTTACTGCAGGTTTGCCATGCCAAGGCTAAAGAAGAAGAGTGCTATGCAGCGACAATAAATTAAACCAAAAGCACTTCGAAATCTACCTCCGCCTGTAGGCCTCCCTAAAGGGATTTTTTTTTAAATTTCAGCTCTGAAACGGTTGTATGGTAACA
The DNA here is from genome assembly GCA_964059195.1 of Ectobius pallidus. Classification (NCBI taxonomy): domain Eukaryota; kingdom Metazoa; phylum Arthropoda; class Insecta; order Blattodea; family Ectobiidae; genus Ectobius; species Ectobius pallidus. The sequence continues at coordinate 94,629,921 of CAXKWD010000007.1, forward strand.
TGAGAGTGAGAAATAAAAATTTCCATAAAGACAATACAATCTTATATAATCGGAATTTATGTTTCTTCTTATTTCAACCCCTCTCAGGCATGGTGTGTAGAAGCAACGGAATGCAACATTCGACATCCTCTGTGAGCCATAAAAAGCTATATCTAGCGTTTTCTGAGGAAATAGTTTGAATGTGATAAGTCGTTCTTCCTCATTTCAAGTTCTATGTAGGCCTACATATTATGCAACGCCCTAGAGTTTGAAAATCGAAAGTCCTTCATAAGTTAATTTCAAATTGCAAATAAAAACCCGGGCGACGCTGGGCCTTTTAAGCTAGTAAGGCAATAATTTCTTTCTAAAGATATTGGTTACCTGTAATACATATTTTTATGAACATAATTAAATATGATTTAGCTTGTGTTTTAAAATTACCAAACATATTAAACATTTTTGGAAATTTCAAACACTGACTTGATTACGTATTACAATTTTTTTTAGAGTTTTTAGGCAAATTAATTTTCCGTAAATTAAGTTATAGTAGCAATCATTCACTTTTCACCAAAACGTAGGCCTAATTCGCTTACTTTTATTTTAGAAGTAAAAAAAAATTGTGAAGTTTAGGTAGTAGGTAGTGATTGGATTACTCGCAATAATATAATAAAATGTTATCTGAATATTAATGGTTGATAAATGCGGTAAAACCCAAACTTAACACTAAAACATTAACTTTGGGGTGGGTGGTTGGAGGTAAAACTTAAACAAAAATGAAAGGGGCAGTTATACTAAGCTTTGCCCAGGGTGCAAAGTACCTAAAATCGGGGCCTGATTTTCGGGGCATCGTGTTTTGTAGACATCGATTTATTGGTAAGTCTAATTATTAAATGAAAAACGGCAGTGCCTTCCGGTCTTGTTAATGATGCAAGTTTCAAACGCTCTAATGTAACTACGGTAATTAAAACATATAATGTTGCTAGAAGTCGCATCATGGGAATTAAATGGTTAAATCAATATTACAATATAAATAAATAAACGGTCTGTAGTTAAGTCTCTCGATATTGAAGTGTTCCGTTCTGTAGTGGTAATTATTACGTTATGTTTGGTAAACGTAGAATTTTATTTATTTAAACGATAAATCAACTGCAGAATACAATCCTAAAAACTCGCGAACGGAATTTTCCGAAATAATGTATATATTTGCCAGTCGTTCTACTGTTGCTGAAGCAACACTGAGGTTGTCAAGGTTTCACATAGTCTTTGAAATATTGAATTAATCTTTTACCATTATCCTAAACATTGAATAGATTAACGGATCCTATCAAATTGTTCATTGTAATATTCTCCTTGAAGCATCAACATAGTAAAATCAGCTCAACTTATATAACAAAGTGCTAGATGTAGTTAATAGGCCATATTTCACATGCTTCTTAAATACATGGTGCAGACTTTGTAATATTAATATTGTTATAAAGGCCTATCTAAAACAAATGTTTATCTACTTCTATCTATCTATCCATCTTCTATCTATATCTATATCTATATTAATAAAAGGAAGTGTCTGTCTTCCTTCTGTCTGTCCGCGATGCCCAGCGAAATCTACTGAACGCAGAGATCTGAAATTTTAAACATAGGTGGACTGAAGGGTCGGAAAATGCACCTAGAAGCCGGAATTTTAATTTTTGCTTTCGTTCGTGAGTTATGAGTGAAAAACGGGCAAAAAACGTGCATTTGTTTGCGTTTTCGAAGCATCAGTTTTCAGTTATATATTTCAATCTCAAATCAATTACAGTTGGCTTTGGCTATTTTTTTCATACCTCGGAAATAAAACTTTCTCGATCGCTTGAATGTTGTAAGCCCTAAATATGGTCAAACATTGGAATGATAATTCTTTCACACTGGCCGTGTCCATGTTCAAACAATGTTTTATTTGGACGAAACTCACTACACCGGGATTTTCTGGGCCAATGAACTGGAATCTGAGGAAGCTTTTACCAGGCGACGATATCTAACCGTGGTATGTAATTCACGTGATTTAGGTGTTAATAAATATAATTATTTAACTATTATGCTCTTAATTTTTAATTTTTGAAATAATTATCGCGGGCGAAGCCGCGGGCCCATGCTAGTCTATATTAATAAAAGGAACCGTCTGTCTTCCTTCTCTCTGTTTGTCCGCGATGCCCAGCGAAATCTACTCAATGCAGAGATCTGAAATTTTAAACGTAGGTGGACTCAAGGGTCGGGAAATGCACCTTCGAAGCCGGGATTTTAATTTTCGCTTTCGTTCATGAGTTATGAGTGAAAAATGGGCAGAAAACGTGCAGTTTTTTGCGTTTTCGAAGCTTCGGTTTTGAGTAATACGTTTCCAATGCAAATCAATTACAGTAGGTTTTGGCTATTTTGTCATACCTTGGACATAAAACCATCGCGATCGTTTGAATGTTGTAAGCTCACGCTGGTGGATTCATTTGTTTATAATGTCAAGGCACATATGAAATTTTCAACATAATCAATAAAGGCCTAAATATGGTCAAACGATGTTCGATTTGGACGAAAAGCACTATACAGGGGTTTTCTGGGCCAAGGAACTCGAATCTGAGGTCGCTTTTATCAGGCGACGCTATCTAATCGTGGTATGTAATTCACGTGAGTTAGGTGTTAATAAATATAATGATTTAACTATTTTGCTCTTAATTTTTAATTTTTGGAATAATTATCGCGGGCGATCGCTTGATTTTGTAAGTCCATACTGGACGATTCATTTGTTTAGAATGTCAAGGCCCGTAGACATATGACTTTTCAACCTACACGGAAGAGGGATAATCAATATAAACTTAAATATGGTCAAACATTGTTCGATTTGGACAAAACTCACTATACAGGGGTTTTCTGGACCAAGGAACTCGAATCTGAGGTAGCTTTTACCAGACGACGCTATCTAATCGTGATATGTAGTCCACGTGATTTAGGTGTTAGTAAATATAATGATTTAACTATTAGGCCTAGGCCTATGCTCTTAATTTTTAATTTTTTAAATAATTATCGCGGGGGAAGCCGCGGGCACATGCTAGTAAGAGATAAAGAAAAGTATAAAGAAAATTAAGGGACGACCTAAGTGTTGACAGTTTTTTTCTAAACTACTTGTCCTCGAAGCTTGAAATTTTGAACACTTATTAGAATGTAAACCGAAATTTGATTTTAATGCCTAAATTTGTTTATCAGATATTAATTTCTAATTGATTTTTAAAATCAAAATTGTAATATAATATGTCCTCCGGCAGTTATTGAAATATTAACCTGAATATTTTATATGAGATGACGCTTTCATGTTTGTCTTATAATATTACTGATGGACTTTGCTATATTGTTTATACTTCTTGTTTAAACAGATAAAATCTAAAAAAACTTACTATGATTATACTAAACCTTTTTTAAAGAAGAACTTAGACCTATAGCCTACAGAAAATGTGATTAGTAATTGTATTACACGCATTGTAAAGTACATTGTGAAAACGTTTCACAACTGTATCTCTACTTTTGTGAAAGAAGATGGGTTTTGAATGTGGAAAAACAACGTGCAAATTGGCGATATAAAGTTTCCATGCACTGGCAGTTTAAAGCGCATGGGAGTTTAAAAATGGCGTCAGCAACACCTGTTTCATACACCCAAACGGCATAAAATTGTGCATAGTTATACTTTAGGGTGTGCTTGATTTCTTACACTAAAATAAACAATAGCACTTTTTAGACCAGAAAGACTCAATCAACACTTATCATCCCTTAAAGCGTATAAACTGGGAAATAATTAAAAGAGAGAATGGGAGGAAGGTGGAGTAAAATCTGTAATTTAACAACGTCATAAAATTATTAATTTAGTAATCATTCCTTCCTGTAACTTAATAGCAAATGAAATCAATGCATTTTTTCCAAAGACGAAAAAGATTATGTTCTTATGATGTACAACAATTCAAATTTGTGTAAAATTACTGTGTTCTTAACGCAGCTAAAATTCTGAAACTTCGTGTTTGAAATTCATGAAACATAACGCTTCTTAACTATCTCTACCGCTATAGTAAAATTGAAAAAGTGTTATAAGCAACATTTACTATCTTATCTTACCCTTATTGTCAATTTATTTTGTCAAAATTAAATCTGCGAATCTTTATATGAACCCAATAATCAACCATTTCTCTCTTTTGAGATATTGCCAAGTGTAGTAAAGTATTAATTTCCAAAAAAAAAATATATGAAAATATCGTGTTTAGGCAGTTCGAGTCAAAAACAAATCTTCTATCGCAGCACACGAAATAAAAGTAGCACATTATCACTTTAACCAAATCCGTAATCCGTTGCACCAGAAAATCAATAACCTCTGTCTGCGCATGTGCATATGTGACAGTAGAGTGCAGGGCAATCCGAGGGTCCAATATGGCTTCACGGTATGTAATTCATTAAACTAAATCTAATATTTATTAGGCCTATTATTATTATTATTATCATCATTATTATTATTATTATTATTATTATTATTATTATTTCTCAAATATTAACGGCTGTCTAAAGAATAGTGTATGATTCACATGGTTAAATGGTTTAGTTTACTCGTAGGATTGCTGCACTCACCCTCATGGGCTCGTTTCGCAAACACACCTACTCGCAAAATAAATATAAATATATATATATATTCTACCACTTTTATCATAAATAAATATTTCTACATACGTAGATAAACTACAGAGATAGAGGTATTATTCAATGTTCTACAAATGTGTGGGTTATTGGGTTCGTGAATTTCAGGTGTATAATGGAGAGTGCAGCAGTTCACGATGTTCTAAGAGTGCCCTTTAAGTGCTTTTTTTTAGTTGGAGGACTTCTTTGAATATTTACATAATTTTGGCATTTAGGGTATTAGCTATCTGACGAAAGTCGAAGGCAATATTATGTTAATGTTTTATAAGAATATTTGTAATACATCCATGAAAACAATACAATTAGTCGCATTCGGGAGGTCTCAGGTTCAAATCCCGTGGTCGGCCAATTTGACATGGGGTTTTCGTGGTTTCTCCAGCCCTAAAGGCAAATGCCGAATTGGATATTTACAGACCATGAACCATCCTCGCTATTTCATCCTATATCATATCCGTTTAAATTAATATCAGTTGAAATTTACTCCGTAAATACACCAACAATAGAAAATAATAGACAATCATTTTTCATAGCATACTGTATAGACTCAGATCCTGAACTCCTGATATGGCCTTTAAGCTGAAAGGAATATAAATACAGCCGAATTAAAAAAATATATTGTTACAGACATAAATTATATTAATAAAACTAAAATTATAGTATATTGCGATACAAGTGCCGTAAGCGGTGCATACGGATCGAGGAAAGAGTTTTTTCAATTTCCGAGATCCGTTTTGCGCTTACGGCAAGAGTATTGCATGCTATTTTTTGCACGATGATTATTCATATCAATTTAATTATATTAATTGAGATATTAGCAGAAAATATTATGTATATACATTATTGAAGATAGATGTTTATTTCAGAAGGCGATTCCCATGTGTTGGTTGTTATGGGGACTGAATATTTGTCTTGTTAAAGTCGTCACAAACTAGGGGGTCTTGGTTCCGGTCTTCCATAAAGGCTTGTATTATGATGATTTTACTTACGGCACTTGTGCTTTTTGTAATTTTTACCGCACGGAGATTTCTTTTGTTTTCATAGCAACCAGATTGCGTGCGGGAATGTCAAGTTACGATCCACGGCAACAATATTCGTAAGTACCACTAATTAGTTACGTCGTGTAAAAAAGTATTTAATTTACTTAAGAAGTCGATGGCTGGGAGGTCTTGAAGCTGTAAGTTTCGCGAAATTTGGATCAATGAAAGGCACGTTTATGTCGTAAACCTCATTCCACCTAGAGTGTATTTCTATCTCCAACGCGAGAGGAAAAATGTGAATTCCCACTTGTGGATGCAAATGAAATTAGGTGTTGTGTTACCTTGTGGGGAACGTCTCGAACTCGAATCCAACCATCTATCTATACTTGCTCTAACTTGGAAAATCACATATACTGAAAGAAACGAAGAATTTAAAAACAATGCTCGAAAAAAAAAACCACAACACAAGGAGCATGAAGATTAAAACGTCGAAATTTCTATACATTTATTGCTAATAGAATATTTGGAGTGTTATCTTGATAAAGTGTCTATAAAATCAGTATAGGCCTATTATAGCAAAATATATGTGCATATTGAATATAAGATTTAAATTTGGGGAGAGGGAAAATAAGAAAACTAAACCAAATTCTTATGCCGCAGAAAAGATGTATAAGATTTATGTGTAAACTAAAATTAAGAGGAAGCATGCAAAGAATCTTTCAAAATAAAAGTAACATTAATTTAATTTTTTAAAACTCTTGCTTGGCAAATAGTTAATTATTCTAATATTTTACTCGATGGAGTACTGACTTTCCTTGAATGGGTCCCTATTACTGTACATGGGGAAATTACTTTACAATAAACTTCCGACTAACGTAAAACAGTTAAATATAAATTATTTAAAAATATAACTTGAAGAAATATATGATTGCTAAATGTCCTTATAGCTTAGATGAATTACTGTAGTAACAAATTTATATCTTATGAGATAAATAAATGATTAGCAGTAGATTATACGAAGTAAAAATGTTTTAATTAACGATTAATGTATGTTTGTAGGTTATTACTTTACATCTTATGCCCTAAAACATAATTTACATGAAGGCACCCTTACATAGGCCTAAGTCTATTTACAATATAGTGTTAGGCTACATATGTATGTTACAACATCAAGTTTAAATTTGAAAACTATTTGATCTTATGTCAAAAAACTAAAATAATGTTTCTTCTAACATTAGTACAATTATACTCGTCACAGAAATAAAAAAGGAAGTGACCTTAACACAATAAAATAAATAGCTACGAATAATATCTACAACCAAAACACCATCAGAAAATTCATTAAGAAACAAAAACGTAACATGTATAGAAATAAAAACCCAGTAACATGCCTTACACCAATTTATCAAAAACATGTGGAAAGTTTTAAACATAGATCTCGGAAACAGAGTGATCGAGAAGGACATGGTTCAACTTCGGGTGGACCTAGCAGCATATGTACCAGTATTATACCTCAAGTATAGCTGCGTACGAAAAATTCAAATGATATGAAAAAAATGTTCAAATCGTTCACCTAAAACTTGCAATTAATCAACCTCAAGAGTATGGTACAGAAATTGAGAGTGACGTGGCTAGATTTTCATTCTTTCGAATTTTTCACTTATAGTAGTGTGTTTCTGTATAACTTTATATTATTTTTGTAAGACAATTACTTTTTTGTCACAAAAAAACTTAATTTACGATACTGAAATCGGTCATGGAAACCACCATTAACGGCCGTGGGTGTCGGCATGCTGACCACATTCCCCCCAATCCTGCCATCTGCCTATAGGTAGATGACGCAGCGGTCGGGTGGTAGGCCTTGTCCCTTCGGGGATGTCGCGCCATGGAATTTAGTTGTTTACGATACTGAAGTTTATTTGTATGAAAGAAATACATTATAAAAAATAAAGCATAATAAAGCATTATCATCAAAGCGATAAAGCATAAGTATAAAAACGTAAAGCATAAGATGTGTTGCTCTGATAATAACCTACAAATAGGCCAGATGATCCACAACGAGCGAGAAATGGCAATCTGGCTTCCGGAAGTTTCCCGCCTTGTCCTATAGGATTAATGTCATTTATGGGCTACCTTTGAAGTAAACGAGAAACGGAAAAAGTCAGTGCACTGTGAGAATTTTCACTAATATTTCGTAAAATAAAAAAAAACATCCTAGTATTAGCAAATACGGAAAACATCTCAATAAAAATGCTGCCGGCAGGATATTATCCATAATGATGATGGAGTAGTTCTGTTAAAATATATAAATATAGCGAACGTAAAACGGAATTTTTATAGACCCTATACGGACTTTATGAGCCCCATAGACAATGGACAGCGGTTATTTATCCATAAAGCCAGAGCCCATTTTGCAGAAAGAGTAGAAAACAGAGATGGCGCAAATATAAATGAGAGCTGTGCGCACATGGAGTGTAACTAATCGCTTGCAGTGGTGGGTGTAAGGATAATTCCCAGCTGTTGTGATGTGCAATCTGCAACGTGTGGAGTAGCCTAATCGCAAAATATCACCCTGTTTTGTGGTGGTCATGAATATGTATGAAACTGCCGCATCCGCTTTTTCTTTCCAACGCACTACCCACCTGTCCTACCGCCCTCATCATCATTTGTCTTCTACGGACAAAAAATTAGAACACTAATTCTGCCCACAGATTCGCCAATTCAATATTCAAATCGAAGCCTACACTATATTATCAGTAATAGGGTCTTGTACAGTAAACACCAGCTTACCCTGAAGTAGGGATGGGACGTCGGAAGCAAAATATCGATATTATTATCGAAATGAATATCGGTTACTAATACCGATAACAGTGTTATATCGGTAAGAAAATATCGATATTTGATAGCATCGAAAGTTTTACTAGACTATTCCACTCATACGCCGCGTGTTTGATATTGACCAATAACGTTAAGCAATTCCTCGGATACAGACCAATCACGGCCGATTATCTTACAATATTCTTGTAGGAATCGCAAGGATGTCATTTTATCGGGTAAAACGTGCTCCTCGTTACTGGACACGTAAGAATCAGTGTGCAGTGATTAATACGTCATACGCTGCCATTAAGCAGCACGATATCAAATTATTTTATATAACATAATTTGTTTGCATTTGATATAATATAAATGTACATCGATTAAAAACACAATTTCGATTCGGTGCAAGCCAGTTTGTGTTAGCTTACCTGAATGAAGTTAACTATATCTTATATGCACCATTGCTAGCACTTGTTACACCATGGTAACTCGAATCGATTCATGGATGGTTGATTCATAGTATGCCGTGATCTCCCAGTAGTTAGTTTTGTTTTTATACAAGAAAGCATGAAAGTAATTATTATTTGTATAATCCGTTATATTTTTATTCATAGAATAGTCTCAATAAATTCAACTCGAGTTGACGAGTATCATCAGACACGAGTAAATCGCTCCTGCTGCGCAGTCGCAAATCTATCGATAAACTCGTAAACTTATGATAATAGGTTTGTTCCTGGAGCATTCAGAAACTGTAAACACACAGTTCACGCATGCGCACATTGACAGTTTTGCTGTAAGACGAATGGAAACTGTCATTGTTTTTTTTAGTGATCTAGGAGCAAACCTACGGTCGTATAATGCAAATTTGTACCCTATAGCGGTTTAGGGAATAGTTTGGTATCACTGCTTGCGGTTGTTACTTCTGACAAGTAAGTTTAACTGAGACAGGCTACAATCGCCATTATCTTTGCTTTCTTTACGCAGAATCATTGAAAATGAGTGCAAAACTGAGGTCATTAGTGGTACAATTACAAAACGTTTACTAAAAACTATTGTATGCACCAAAAACTTTAGCGGACTCGTCCAGATTCGTTCACTAAAGCCTTATTTCGCGTACTTGATACATAAATAGCTATTACTGTCATAATCTTCAAGTTTTTGGTGGAATAAATCATACAACAATTATTTCAGTAGGCTATGCCACGAGACTGTTAAAATAACCTGATTTAATATTCAAATAATGTTGAAATTTTGTGTGATTCATTAAATTTGTGTTTATTTGGTCATATTTGTCTTATTGGGTAATATTTAGCTATTTTAAGGTCATATTGTCTACCATATCTTTTGCTTTTTAGGTCATAACATCTGGGCCCGTTTACCACTACTTTTTTTAGTGATTTCCATAATAATTGTGCTGTCTATAACCGGGTACCATGTTGTCTATGTGTAGATTTTCTACAAATTATAATATATGACAATTTTTAATAAGAAATTATTACATCTGCTATAGACAATTCAACTAGATCCTCAATGTAGGCTGTATGGCCGACCACAACTGATTTTTTTTAAAAGAATACTTTAAAGAAAATTGAGCAAAAAATATACCTCGAGACAGTTTACTGCAACATACATTATATTATAAGATGGTTTGTATTTCAAGGCACTTAAGGCTAAATCTAAGGCTCCTTCACAACGAATTCTGATTTCTCATTGTACCGTCGTATTGTAAAACGTATGCTAAGAACAAATTATTTATGTCGTCCGTCAAGTCTTTAGCCTTAACCGATCACACAAATGCCACATACTTTTTCTAATGAATGGGCATGGGTTCATAATCTCATCCCTGCCCTCATGACAAGGATTTACATGTGCAAAAGTTCAGAAATATACATTATATACAAAATAAAATAGTCCTATAGCGCAAAATACAGACAAAATTTATGTAATTAAAAAAAAAAAAAGTAAATGAAAGTGTACTGTGTCGTGGTTTTCATGCTGATAATTGCATTTATAAGATTCCTAATAGTACATTATGAAACAAGCCTATAATGGCATTTATTAAGACGAGAGTATGTTTATTATGAAACGAGCAAAGAGAGTGTCTTAATTACCATTATAGTAAAGTTGCATACGACTGTTTTGTTTATTAAATATTTAAGTTTCGAGGTTTTAGATTCAACGAGACTGCTGACCTCGGGGAATAGTAAGCTCTCGTCGTTCATATCTTTAGCGATAGATGACAGCTAATGGCGTGCGGGGATGTATTGATTTTATTTTACATGCCGGCTATTTTTATGAAGTTTGATTTAATGCTCTCAAGACTTCAAAATTGTTCCATGTTCGAATCGTTTTAACTTCAAACCAAGGGACTTTAAAACACGAAATGATCTCAATTTAGATGATATTAAAATAAACACGAACAAACTGATTTTATTTTAAATACATGTTGTTTATTATGCAGTTTTATTTACTGCTTTCAAGACTTCAAAATTGTTCCGTGTTCGATATTAATCGATACCACACCAGTGTTATAATGAAAATCTGTACTTTAATGGATGTACTGAGATACTGTTACGTCATATACAATAAGCGTAGACTATTAGTCTATAGTATGATCGAACAAAAGCTATTATACATCTAACGGTTATGCGGAAAGAATTTGCTCACACTATTAGATAAATTATGTTGCACATTGAAAAGATACCAGGTTACTTGTATGAAGTAGTATATTATTTTAAACACGCTATAAAAATGTATACTTAATTTGGAAGTAGGTTAGTGAAATTTCGAGAACAAAGTGTGTATTAGATATTTACAATTTTAATTACATGAAGTTATTATAATTTCGGTGGTAGGCTACCTGATGAGAAAGGATTTACTTACATAAAGTGCTTGTCTTGACAATCCTCTTGAATTTAGGCAAAGGGCAACGGCTGGGAGAGATTTTCTTTGATGCAGCTCGGCGATAAAATGCTGTGGTGGCCCATTTCCTGTAAAATACATTATACATACAAACATTACAAAATACTTAAAATGGGAATGAAATATTCTTAATAGTTATATTTACAAATCACAATAACTAAATTCAACCCACAATAACTTAATTGTAACAACTACAGATTTTCTAACAAGAGTTTTGATGAAACACTAAAAAAAATTAGCCGGTCTAGTTTGTTTCTCAAAATCAGACTAGCCTGTGCGTATGGTAAAGAATATTGTGATAGTAAGTTGGTGGTTATAGGAAGACATGTGTTTTGTCAGGATGTTGATCCTTTTGTGGACAGAATTTTGTTTACGATATTTGTTTGTATTAGTTTTATTCTTCATTACATTCTGGTATGACTACTGTAACTTTGTTAAACTATTTTAAAAATACGAAAAGTACAAATATTCGGGAATATAAAGAGAATATTTATGAAGGAAATAATTTATATCCAGAATGTTTTATAGGAGAAGAAAATATTTTAAAAGAATGTGTTCGGATTAAAATATATAGCGCCAAGGTAAATTTAGGTCTCAATCTCCCACAGTCAAAATCATGCAGTCATGTAGGGTGACAAGTAAACAATTTTCTTTACATAAGTACTAATTTAAGAGTGTAAAGACTTCTGATATGCTGCATATATCGTCGCTCTGTGGCTGAATATTATTAATAATTATATTTAAAAAAATAAAAAATAAATTGTTTAGCCCAGTAGGAAATTGAAATAAACAGACGTAGTTTACTACAAGTACCGATTACGATATTTCATTTATATTTATTGGCAAATATTTCGATTCTGACCTCATTATATTCGAAAAACGTGACGCATTTTGTGCTCAAAGCAGTAACAAAGTCTTTCTCCCTTAGAGGTAACGCCAACTGATTGCAGTTAGTAGGTATAGTTATCGTGAATTTAGCGGTATACACTGAAGGGCATCCGTTTTCGTTTAATTCAATCTCGATTATTTTTCCAAAGAGTGCGATGTCGAGGACGCCTCCTAGAATAAATTATATATATAATAAAAATGTACCAAACAGTTACGGTAAATTTATACCACGACTTATTTCGATTGGGAATTAATAACAAAATGTAGAATGATGAACATTTATTTTTATTTTAGTTACGAATACGTCTACACTAATAAGCTTTTTAAATGCTCTTGACATATATTTGCAATGATCATAGCGCATATATTGATATTTTGATTTAGAATGTATATAACCTGCTGTGTTATCATCTAAACGGAATAAAATAAACAGAACAATTTACTGCTAAGAAATTAATCAAATTGAGAATACCCAATTCTCCCGAACAGGAGCCAATTCATTTTTCTATTTATAAAATTCGATTTTCAGATTTTATAAATAAAATAATTTTTACTGTTACGTCTAGCTCGATAATTTTTTAAGTAACTGAATGTTCCGTAACTCATACGCCATTTTAAAATCTATATGGAACAACTTCACATTCTTTTATAATCATTATTAGCCTATTATATTAACCAAGCTCGTGCAAATTACACATTTAAAAAATACGTAGGCCTATATGTTTAAATTTCCATACAATGCAGAGTTACATAGCCTATTCAAAATTTAGTGAAAAAATGTTTTATACGCAAACTTGCATTCTGTCTGTATAGCACTGCATACTAAATATGAACTCTAATCATTCTTAGCTAACACCCTTCATATGCTATAGGTAAAATTGAAAATTGAAAATCACGATACGAGATAACATGGATTGTTTTAATTTTGACAAGTATTTGCAAAATTTTATTTTACAATCTTCCATAACCCCAAAATCACACTTTTCAATCGCGATATAACGCGAATTCCAATAATAACGCGAAAAATAAAGATAATCCCAGTTTTTAAACGATTACAGCAAATGTTAGTTATTTGGACAAAATCTAAGAATACTTCATTTTTCTGGAATATTTACAGATATTCCCTCGTGATATTATAAACAAAGAAATGCATCGGCCATGTAGACATGGAAGGATATTCCTCCATTGTGCAATTTTCGCTCCAAAAGAACTGCTCAATGTACATCCAAGTAGGAAGAGCCATAAAATCAACTTGTGATGTGATGCGATGCTTGTTTCAGCACAGAATACTAACTATCATAGTCTGCTCCATAAATTCTAAGTTCTATGGCTTCTCAATATTTTTTGTATGGTGAAATAACTTTTATTATATTTTATTAAATGTCTGTGTCCTAAATTCTTGCAGACATAAATACTCTATTACGATCAATTGCTATGAACTTAAAAAAAAAAAAAGTTAAATTAATATTTCCTTTAATAAACGAAAATACAAGCGGCGGGAAGTTTGAATTCAGCTGACAATATACTGATGCTTGAGGCTGTATCGTATATAAAATAAATGTATTTTTAAAAACACTGGATTTTACTATTTCATAGCAATGGAAATGAGTGAATTATAAACCTTGCCCAGATCATGTTTTAAAAATAACACTACCAAATTAGTAATAATACCAATATATTAAAATTTTAAAACAAATTTTCCTTAAAAATTAATTTATTTTCACGGTTTTCTAGCTATAGGTAGGTATCTGAGTATCTGAGCTATAGGTATCTGAGGGTACCCCTGTAGGGTACCACCTGCCCTAAGGAAACGCGTACCAAATCACATCACTCATCAGTCATCACCCCCTCCATCCTCAGAAATGTGTATACAAAATTTTGAGGCAGTCGGTGTGTACCTCTGTCGGATTTAATAATACATAACAAATCCAACTGAACTACTTGTGGTACTTGGAGTTCATAGCTGAAGCCACAAAGCTCACCACATACCCACATCCAAGTTGAGCATTGCAATATTGTAATACAAATGTGGTCCTCTGCCACAAGTTGTGTTATGTTTCATGTAACAGTAATTTCAAGCTATATCTTCACAGTAGTACATAATATGATGGACTGATGACTGCGGATAACAAAAGAAATAATTATATACGTACATTGTAAAGCAGAAATTCAAAATGCCTCTTCTAGTATAAAACACATTCCTTTATGAAAAAGTCTTAAATTATATATATATATATATATATTAGGGATGGATCCTCGATACTTTCGATACCTCGATACTCTCGATACTTGCATGGTATCGGCATCTAACGATACTTCAGAAAACTCGCTCGATACTTTTTCGATACTTTTGTAACTCTGCAATTCTGCAATTAAGTGAGAATGCTAGTATTTTTTTTAAACAAAAACTTGTAAGTGCACTGTTTAAAAAACTAATTTTAGTTTTAGTGTAGAGTTTAAAATAATTATAGGCTACTGATGATATTAAATTTTGTCTCATTAAATATGCAGACTTAATTAATTTGGTTGATATTACACAGTTATCTAAAATTTTAATTTTTAATGCACCTATTTATTGAAACTGGAAATATTGAAGGTATCGAGTATCAAAGTATCGAGTATCGAGGAAAAAATCATGTATCGGTATCGAGTATCGAGAAAATCTGGTATCGACCCATCCCTAATATATATATATATATATATATATATATGTTAAATGTTATTAGGCTCTTATTGGAAAATCATGTTTTCTCTAGATCCTAACAATATCATTGCCATTATTTCGAGTTAATGACTTAGAAACTATGTAGTTCTTTCTGCAACTAAAAGTTGGGATAAATAGATTCAATTGTCAATTGACTGTAAGGATATTTGCATAGGCTATGAAACCTCAAACTGAAAGCTCAATAGTGATTCGCTAGTTAAATATTTTGTCTTCAATCAAATTATATGTAAAAATGTGTAAGCTATGTCTTCTTTCTTATTTTCAGTTTATCTTTTCAGAAATATTAAGAGCATCAGATTTATGGTTAACATTTGATTATTGTAGATTTTTTTGTAATATTGCCAGTGAGCGAATAAAGTATTCATTAATATAATTGCAGGAATTTTATTTCACCAGAGTATTTATTTATTTTACAATCTTCCTGCTGCAACAGCAGGTTGTCATATAGACAAAGAGTACCTTTAACATAATAAATAAGTTAAGCATTATACATACAGATGGGTATAGTGTATAGAAAGGTAAGATGTCTTCGTACGGAACTAAGATCCATAAACAAGGTTCCTGAATATCAAAATAGAACCCTTAAGCGCAGTGATGGCAACTGAAGTCATAAAGGAGTTCAAATTTCTTGCAGATATTAACAAGAAACTAGTGATGGTCCCTCTCGCTCCAATCATTAAACCCAATATTGTTATTGATTGAAGGCTGTACATTCTCTTGAAATATCTTGCTTATGTTTAAATTTAGCAGTAATTTGTGGTTGCCTAAACAGGTATTAAACCAATTTAGATTTTTTAACAGGCTGATTATCTTTAGATTAATATTGTAGGTTGAAGAAACAAGTAGTAAGGATTTATTATTTCAGAGACAGACGCCAGCTTCTAAAATATACTCTGTCTGAGCTAAGAACGTACTCCAAACTATTTATAAACTAGAAACGTTTCTGTTCTGAAATATATATATCTCGTACATATATAGAAAGTAATGCACCACATTATTTTCTTCAACAATTATTTATTGGACACAATGAAACTTACACACAAGAAAGAATAATGTTTCTTCTACAGTCCCTATTTTTCCACGTAATCTCCGTCCCGTTCTATGGCGTTCCTCCAGCGAGACACAAGGGCACGTATGCCCTGTCGGTACCACTCCTTGTTCTGGTCACGAAGCCATTTCTGCACTGTGCGATTCACCTCTTCGTCATTCTCAAAATGCCTTCCGCGGATGGCATCCTTTAATGACCCAAACAAGTGGAAGTCTGAGGGAGATAGGTCAGGGCTGTAAAGTGGATGGGGTAACACTGTCCAACCCTGTTTAGTGATGTGTTCCGAAGTCCTCAGGGCTTCTTGAGTTTGGGCTTCACATAAGCTTCAGAATTAATGGTGCCATAACAACCCAGGTGAACATGATAACGCTCGATCTCACACAAGTTTGAGGACTTCGGAACACATCACTAAACAGGGTTGTACAGTGTTACCCCATCCACCCTACAGCCCTCACCTAGCTCCCTCAGACGTCCACTTTTTTGGGCCATTAAAGGATGCCATCCGCGGAAGACATTTTGAGGATGACGAAGAGAGGTAATTCGCACAGTGCAGAAATGGCTTCGTGACCAGAACAAGGAGTGGTACCGACAGGTAATACACGCCCTTGTGTCTCACTGGAGGAAGGCCATAGAACGGGACAAAGATTACGTGGAAAAATAGGGAGTGTAGAAGAAACATCATTCTTTCTTGTGTGTAAGTTTCATTGTGTTCAATAAATAACTAGGTAAAGGTAAAGTGATCCCTATACAGGTCATGGAGGCCCAGAGGGTTCCAGGAGGTTGAGGCTCCCAGATTTTGGACATTCGGCACGTGAAGGTGGTAAGGTTGTCAGCCTTACGCACCGGCCGCCTTTACCCCCAGGATTGCTCCTGGTACTCATTTCTGTTAGAGGCTGAGTCGACCCCAGGGCCATAGTGCCACCAGAAGGATTAGGCCAATTGAAAAACTCCAACGACCTCATCGAACCCGCGACCTTCCGGTTTGTAGCGCAGCGCCTCAACCACTACGCTACGGCGTACCCCTCAATAAATAACTGTAGAAGAAAAATGTGGTGCATTACTTTTTGGGCGAACCTCGTGTGTGTGTATTTATATGTATATTATATGTAGGCCTATATATAAAGACACACGTATCAAATTTATGTTTTGAATAAATTCAGGACGCTTTTTTAATAATAGGGGTGGCTGTTGAGGTTACGCGATATTATTTTCTTGCAAGACATACACGGGGAGAGGGGTTGAAACCAAGATTGATAAACGTAAGGTTAACTATGCGGGGATCCACGTGCCATACATCATACCTGTTGGATGTGAGGGTGCCTGCTGGCAGCAAGGGAGTTGGAATTAGAGTTTTAATATCGCGGAATGTTATTTCTTTAACAATAAAAAAACACATAGCACCCCACAAGAGGGAACCTTCTGGCCTCACTTTCATTTAATCCTAATACTATAAAATTTTCTTTTCTTGCAATCTTTTACAAAGGGTCTTATAGATTTCATTAATACAATTTTGGCAAGGGAGTTTGTTATTATTAAAAAAGCTTCTTTCCTTCGTCTTCGAGATTTTAATATCACTGCTTTAATAAATGCTGGATAAACATGGACGAGATATATCAAAATGTCAATAACGGTTTAAGAAAGATAAATATTGGTGTTATAACACTTTTATCTGTAAATATTCATATAACTGCTCATAGATAACTTTTAAAACAGTTCAAATAAATAATCTTAATCTAAATATTCAAAATTATCCTTGTACAGACGGTCCCAAGTATATATTAAAAACATATTTTAAAACGTATTAAATTTAATGTAGTACAATTAAATTTAAGGAATAGGGAATTGTTATATATTCCTGTCATTAAGTAAAAAATATTGGAATTTTCATCTTTCATTCAAATATGTAAACAATATAATTCTCTATCACTTCAAAATGCTCTTATGGATTTTGACTTATCATTAAATCAGTACGAAGGATTTCTTCATAAAATGTTATATATTCCATATGATTTGGCTTAGTTTTTAGATAGTCTTGTTAAATTAACTGTAGTTATTATAAATAATTTATGTATTTTCTTCTTTATCCTCACACATTCATTCATTTATTGCATTGTATTTTTATATTGCACAACACGTATTGGCGAAACTACGCCAACTGTAATTGGGATTTATTCATGTAGTTGGCAGAATAAATAAATAAATATGTGCATTACTAAAATCAATTAATCTTACCCAAGTGAAATACCTAGGTAAATTCTCGTGTTACAAATATCACTTGTAAAACATGGGTTTTTCATTTCAATCTTCCTCAGTAACTTTAAAATTATCTTCTGCCGTCACAATGACGGACGGCTATTGCAGTTAAAAGGTTAAATTCTGCCAATAGCCAAATGACCTTCAGAAGATCCAACGGAAATCATAAAACTATTCTTCAAAACATTTAAGCTAAAATGAACCACAGTTATATTTTCATAAAAAAGAACAAAATTCAAATATTCCTTCACGCTCATGTCAGTCATAAGAAATCTACTGCCTTAAGCACCACAAGCTCCATCTTGATTTCTATTTCCTTATCGATATAAGTTATATCAAGGAAATTGACGCTACAGGTTATACTGTAAGTATAAAATTCTGAGAGGCAAGACAAACGTTGGATAATAGACATCGTGACAAAGGAAGAAATTTGGGTAAATCTTGGTGTAATCTGTCTTAATGCTAAAAAAATTCCCTCTTGTTTTAGCCGAAGATCATTTTTGGGCCTTCACAATAGGAGTGCAGTCCGCTGAAACTATGCTATATGTGCTTACATACCATACACATAGAAACAGTAAATCGAAAATATAGATCAAATAAACTTATAATAACAGCCATTCTATTTCGCCGTAGTATATTTTGAACCGTTATACTCTAATCGCAAATCGGATTTGCCCTCAAGTAGTTCACAGTTACTCTGACAGGCAACTTGAAATGATGTAGCCTATTCTTCAACTTGTAAGAAGCAGGCTTATGAGGCTGCTCCTTGGTTTAGACAGTAGCTAGTTTGAATGACAATCGCCGAAGTCTTTCCTTAATCCGAAACATTTTGAATAGTTTCTCTGCCACTGGGAACTTGAATTCATCCACTGGTATCTCTCGCCCTAATAATTCATTTTCAAGGAGAGCAAAAGTTGCTGGAAGCACTATCATTACAGCTTATCTTAGGCCTATATGATCCTACCAATGCAGGAAGCAACTTTTGATGATGATGTGTATATATATATAGAAGTTACAATGAAATCTTACTTGAAATCTCAACGTGACATATTGATGGCATAGTGTACACGTGTGTTAATTCTGTGGATATTAGTAAATCCATATTAATGTCTAATTATAACGAATGCGCACCCAGGAAAAGTACCTACCACATTTTTTCCCTGCAGAAAATATATTAAGCTTCTGTTTTTTACTTGTCGCATTTGTATAACATAAAAATAAGCCTCAGGAGCTTCCAAATTTGCACTTAATACATTTAACCCCAAGATTTTAATGAATACATGTGAGCACTAAGCCATCGATATGTTTGTCAACTTGTTAGTGAGAACACTTTTTGGATATACATCGGTGGAAGTTTCTTCAGCTGGGATACTCTTTTTGCCATGGCTTTAATTTTTTCCCAAAAAATCGCACTAAACACAAGATAATTAATTGCATATCGGAATTGAAATAGTATATTGCGATACAAGTGCCGTAAGCGGTGCATACGGATCGAGGAAAGAGTTTGAAAAAACGAGGCGCTTGCGCCAAGTTTTTTCAATTTCCGAGATCCGTTATGCGCTTACGGCACGAGTATTGCATGCTATTTTTTTCACGATGATTATTTATATCAATTTATTTATATTAATTGAGATATTACCTGAAAATATTATGTATATACACTATTGAAGATGGATGTTATATTTCAGAAAGTTATTCGCATGTGTTAGTTGTTATGGGAACCGAATGTTTGTCCTGGGGGGCCTTGACCATAAAGGCTTGTATTATGATGAGTGCCGTAAGTAAATTCTTACCCCACGGAAACTCTTACCGCACGGAAATTTGTTTTGTTTCCATAGCAACAAGATTGCGTGCGGGAATGTCAAATTACGATCCACGGCAACAATATTCGAAAGTACCACTAATTAGTTAATTCGTGCAAAAAATAATCTTCCATACTTATGCCACGTCTTGCCTATATAGACCTATCATATATAAACAATAGCATATAATAATAAAGATTTCATGACATCCCTATTTAGAAATCTGAGGCTGAAACATGAGTGCTTTGTAAACAGATGGTAATTTCCGGGAACTCTAGAGATATGTTTGTGCAATAATTACACCATAAGCGTCGAGAACCGAACCCAGACCGCAGCATTCACAGAACACCCTAATTAATGGTTAGGGAGGAACTGTTGCAATTTGATCGTGATATCTCTAATGGAATTATTGTGTGCCACGGTGCTTCTCCGGTCTTCGTCACACGTTACAAATCATGACTGCACTATTGTCACCATCAGGCATTCCCATAAATTCATAACACGTTGGTGCAACTGTGATATAATATAACATAACTGCTGACTCTCCAAAACGTGCGTTACACATAAAAGGCTTAAAGGGAAAATGTTCTGCTCCCGAAAAAAGTTGCCGATTTCTAATTCTCTCACAACAGGTAGGCTAACTCATTTCTTCCTCACTAAACTTAATGTCTTTTCTAACGCCATATTACGTGTACATTATGCTGATAAAGAATGTCTTCTCTCTATGATCTACACCTATGTTTAATGTATTAACTATTAAGGGATTTAGCAATAGATGCAGAAAATAATAGTATAAAAAGCTAAAATTAAAAATAGTCGTATGAATAGGCATACGACACATGTTTGCGTCGTACGTCGTACAAATCTATGAAATAGTCGTATGTGTACGACTATAGTCGTACGTATGGCAACACTGGTATTAAGGGATTTAGCAATAGATGCAGGGTTGCCAGATCAGAAACGTAGAACAGTCGTACCAATATTCGAAAATAGTCGTATGCTAGTTAAAACTGTCGTATACTTTGTGATTTTTCAGTGTAATGAACTTATTGCGTTAATAATAATGATAATGATGATAATAATAATAATAAATAATCGGTTTATACACCTTACATATATAATGTAATTGTTAATAAATCATCTTATTTGTAAATGATTAGGCGTGTTTCATTATCTTCCGATGTGCTAAATTAGATAAAGTACAATAAAATTAAATAAACAGTAATTGCAACAGTGTTGTTATTATTAGCAACATGCTTACAACAAAACCCATGAGAAAACAAAGAGCTGAAAAATATATCAAAATTCAAAATTCCTCAGAGGATTGGTTAAATAAATATAAAACGCTATGTTAAAAATAGTCGTACAAATGGGCATACGACTCATGGTTGCGTCGCACGTCGTACAAATCTATGAAATAGTCGTATGTGTACGACAATAGTCGTACGTATGGCAACCCTGAATAGATGGAATATAATAATAATATAAGAATAGCGCACAATGTGCATAGAATAAATTATGTACATAGTTCCGTTAAGGATATAGTTCTTTTGGTACATGTTCTAGCATGGTATCGCTGGCAGAGGTCCTGGGTTCAAGTCCCAGTGTCGGAGGAATTTTTCTCTTATAATATTCTCATGTAATGTCCAACAGAGACAAAACAAAATATGTATATATGTTTAGTTCATATGATGCATAGATGATTCTTAACAATCTTAATAGATTCAGAACCTAGTATATTTTAACCTTTATAAAAGGCTGAATTTATACAGTAATATAAGCAATCATCAAGTGAAATCATCAGTGGAATCTAAGTTTATAACAAATGGGGAGATTTTCAGTAGAATAGTTGGTTTCTACGAATGATAATCTTAGCACAAGAATAAAAATTCTCACATTTTAAATATAGAATTGATCTATAAATCTTACATTTAAGCTTTTATACAATAATTTTAAAGTGACGAATTTATACGTCTGCAGGAGTGAAAAGGTTAAATTTGTTAGGGGATTTACACGTTACTTTTAGAAAAGAAATTGATAAAGGGTATTAAATATCCTTACTCCAGTTTTAATAAGGTTCCTTATTTTCTGTACCTAATTTTCTATAACACAACCACACACAATACTCATATCAGTCTGCTCACTCATAGATGCGACGTACGTAAAAATTAGGCCTATATGAGGTACGGTTGTTCTGTACCGCTATCCTCGAATGTTCTTAAAGAAAAGTAAAGGAGATACAGCATGTGACTCAGTGCCTGAATCTCCCAAATGCTGTGTCACCACGCGTTCTTTGGCATACTCAAAGATCGTATATTGTTTTCAGGCTAAATAACCGGTGGTTTGTGGAACACAAAATTGCTTAGAGAATAACATGAGGATTTACGGGACGACCATGCTGAATTGTTACTAAAACGATCTACAATACACGCCAATTCAAGACTGTGGCTTATTCGAAAGAATAGTACACTTGCGAAAGAATATTGTGACAAAAAAGTGAGATTTTTTATTTTTAAAATGGTTGAAACGGCGAGTATAGGGCAGAAATGCTGACTTAAGGCTCGTGTCCACATGAGAGCTGAGAGTGCGAGAAACTCTCGAGAGTTCCATTTTGGTATGTGGACACGCGTCTGAGAGCACTGTCTGAGAGGTAGCTGAGAGTGGCATTCAGAGAGTCAACTCGCAGGTGGACACGCCTTTGCAATCAATCTCCGAGAGCAGCTTGCACTATACCAATCTGTTTCGTATAGCTGAGAGTTCTCTGAGAGTGGATAATGTGTATAGGCCTATTATGCCCAACAAGCCATATGATAAAATTATTTAATTTGCCTTCAATTTTTATTTATATTTTCTAAAAACGAAATCTAAATCCAATAATACTCAATGATAATAGATTATAATACGGTATCGTTTAATGTTCATATGTTCATCATGAAATAATGTAGTAAGTTCATAAAGGAATTACTGAACAATAATAAAATGTTTTCATTACATTCATTTATGAAACATAATGAAACACTGATAATCTCCATGGTTCACTACGGCGATCATTGATTCCTCTACAGAATATTCTGAGGCGAAGAACGCTGTAACGGGTGCAGTAACCCTCTTGTCTGTAGATTAGAGGCATGTAGGGAACTCCTGCGGGACAAAATTCCGGAACAACGGTGACCGTCATAGGCCTAAGTTGCAATCGTTAAGTAATAAAATAAACGAAAACAATATTAGTGTAGACTACATACGATTCCAAATATTCTGCAAATCTGAGTTTAGAAACACGGCGCCTATAGCGTAATCAGTCTTGGTGGTTGTCTTTGTATTCTTTTGAGGGGACCAAGATGACGTACATGAGTCTATTGCGTATAGAAGTAGACATGTAACAGCGACGCACAAAATGCTTTTGCTCTAGTGCTAAAGGACCAATCAACAAGGAACACTTTTTTGGCTCTTGGTCTTCGTGGACGCAGAGGATAAATAGTAGACCTATCCGTTCATGTAGATGCACGGAGTTTAGATTCACAGTTTGATGGGATCACTCCACTCGAATAATTGACATGATATAAATTAAAAATCACATGCTTGATTCCGGAAAAGCACAAAGTCACAATTAGTTTATATTTAACAAGAATCTCATATCACATTCCAATGTATTTTTAGTTAATTTGTGGGCCTATCGAATTCCCCAATACTTCATGATGTTCTGATGATATTCTGACAATATTAGATTGTCAAATTCTTCTAAACGCTTAGTAATTAAATGAATGTACTCACTTAAAAGCATTCAGCAAGCCCTCATAAAATGCTTACATTCATATTAACAACGAATAATACATTGTTGAGCGTCCATCTTGATTGTAAATGCGAGACGAAAACTCGCGCGATTTTGTTTCAAGTGGACACGGTTCTGAGAGTAATGTCGCGAGTTTTGCTCTCAGCTACTCTCAGGATTCGACTAGCGCTCTCAAGTGGACACACCATCTGGGAGTACTCTCGAGAGTTTCTCGCACTCTCAGCTCTCATGTGGACACGTGCCTTAAGGCATCTTCAAATATTTAGGGTTCATTTAGCCAATGTTTTCATTTCACTAGAAGATTACAATTAACGTTTTAATTTCACTAGAAGATTACAATTAACTACTTAGATTAAACAATTATTAACACATTAATGATTAATGAATTGAGTGTGAAATTTATAATATTATTATAATGTATAACTAACTAAGTAGATTAAGCAATTATTACTGATTGTTAAATTAGAAAATGAATAATGTAGTATTACTTGTAATGGGGCATTTTTTTATTTTTTTATTATTATCATCTTTATTAAACAACATGCTCCATTGCAATGCAGCAATACTACATGCATTCCTTTTATCTTAACTACTCAAAAATATCTACATATGTACACTTATAAATATTATCCTGAATTATGTATTTGGTTTGTTTGTAGAGCTTCAAAATTTATTTTGTTCACAAATTGTACGAATTGCTTTAGATTTTTTTGTATCAGTTCACTTTTCTCAACGGGCCAACACTTAAAAGTTTCCAAGATGTGCTTTCTGAATTGAGCTCTTTCCGAGTTCAGTAGTTCACACTCCCACAGTAAGTGGTCCACTGATTGCGAATTTCTGGTACACACGCAAGTTGAATCGTCCTTAATTTTAAAACGGTGAAAATATTCGCCAAACCTACCATGCCCTGTCAACATAGCTGTGATATTGTGGTTTAACCTCAGGGATTTGTTTAGTCTGTGTTTCACGGTTTGAAAATATGATTTTGTTGTTCTTCCATTTACAGTTTTATGCCACTCGGTTTCCCATGCCTGAACACTTTCTTCACACAGTTCGCGTTTTATTGTGCTTATCGGTATTGAAGTGTACACTATTTCCAGTTCTAAGTCTGTTGTTGCTTGTTTGGCCAACATATCCGCAAGTTCGTTTCCTGCAAACCCTGCATGCGCTTTAATCCATGTAAAATGAATTTCCCAACCACTGTGGGTTAGCGTCTCTACGTGCATTTTTATCTCTTCTATGAGGTTAATATGTTTGGAATTATTTTGCAGGAGATCCATGGTTATTTTACTGTCCGTGTGTACAGCTACTGATTTCTCAGTTGCGTTGTCTATGGTGCTTAGAACTTCAAGACCTTTTAGTATGGCTAGCTGTTCGGCCTGATTGTTTGAGCATCTTGAATCTAGCCTGTAACGTAATTGATGTGTTAATTCTGTGTTAATGTAAACTGCGACTCCGCTTCCCACTCCTGATTCCGTTTTGCTTCCGTCTGTATGGATTTGGACGCAGTAGTTTTTGTGATCATCTTTTAGTAATATTGGAAATTCAGTGGCGGCTCGTGAGGTTCCATAGGGGTGGGTCACATACAAATATAAGCCATAGATGTTAGAGGACAACAGAACTTACACTTAAGCTAAAACTTACCTTTCTGTTTCATTTTTTGTATAACAATACTATTCTTAAGGACATTGTCAAGTGTCGCGGCGTAGTTAATGAGACCTTTGAAAACACTTGGGTTATCAGAACTCTCTATCTCATTATGCCCACGCAAGGCCAATTCAAATTCCCCGCAAAATTTAATGGCATCAAGAATGCGTGACAAAATATATATGTTTTTGTCAACAACATCATTATGCTTACGGACACATGTTCTATACCCATCATCAAGTTGCACCCTGATATCAGCCTTCCCTAAGACAGCGAGACTCATTTCATTGTCTAAATGGCGTTTTGACAAACTGTGCTTACATCTATCGGGTAAATATTTACCAGTTTTAGTCCATGCATCTTCTCCACCGAATAGAATACACGGAAAACAAAATAGTGCATTAGTTGTCAGACACCCGCACTTTTCAAATACTTGAAATTCCTCTTGTACACTCTGTTTTTGTCTTTATTAGCTCTGGTCTAGGCCGGCCTAATTATTTGGCTAATAACCGGTCCTCGAAATTTAGAATTTTATTTTGTATCTTATCTCATTCATTTAACTATCACTATGTAAAAAATACTTTACTAACTAAGGAAAAATCAGAAGCACGCACTAACACTCAACAAGAAAAAACTTCCGGCTTTAGCTTATTTGAGTTGCGGAAGAGGGTAGGAAAACAGCATTTTTGCACTAGCCCTTTCCCAACTGGACAGGTTTTACGGGTAAGATGTTATTGTATTCAGATACCCTGGGGGGAGTAAGAGAGTTGGCTATACAGTATTCTGTCTCTCTCGACACGTAAATATGTTCTCAACTACAGAGTAATAATAATGCATACCACTCCATCTGGCGGAGGACTTCAAGAGTGCAGACAGCGCTGATTTGTGTGAAGTCGCAAAATTACTGTGACCCTGTACAACTTAAACTAGCCACAACCCCTCCCTACATTCCGTCAGCTTTAAAAGAAAATGTTAAAGGGATGAGACATGGCCGGGCACGACGGATATTTGACCCATGCTATGTTGCCAAACTTTACCAGGAAAGCAAACGCGCGAAGTTTGAAATAGATGGATGTTAAGTTATTTTATTCGTTGCTATAAATGCAGTACAGTTTATATTCAAAATAGATGGGGGGGGGGGGGGCACGTGACCCTGTGACCTATAGGTAGAACCGCGCCTGATTGGAATGTTTCTTGCAGGGTGAGCCCATTCTTTGTACTTTACGGGTGTATCGAGCGCCGTTGTTTCTTGAGTTGGATCTTGTCTTCCTTTTATTATATTGTAGTATCTAGCCATTTCATGTAGTTTAATAATGATGGGGGTCAATCCAGTTAGTACACAGAGAGCTTCATGAGACGTGGTGTTGACGGCCTTGGCCATTTTTAGATTAAATAATCTTTGAACACGTTTAAGTCTCCAAGCGTTGTGGATCTTATTCACCGCGTCTATCCAGATGGGAACTCCGTAGGAGAGCAGCGGTAGTATTGCTCCAGTATAAATGATTCTTGTGACGTCTGGGCGTAGGCCCCAGCTTATCTTGGCTGATTTGGACAGAGCTTGTATTAGTTTCATCGATTTTTCAGTGACAAGATCTATATGTAGATTGAAACTGAATCTTTTATCAACTAAAATACCGAGGTATTTCATTCTATCAGTTTCTATTATCTTCTCGTTTTGGAGGAATATGTTTAGCTGTCTCACAGTTCTTGGCTGTTTCCTTGTGACCAACAGGACTTGAGACTTATTTTTGTTGAACGACATTTTATTTTCTTTAGCCCAATTTGAGATTTTATTCATTTCTATATTTGCTATGTTTTCAATTTCCAGCACATTTTCGCCTTTTATTAGGACTAGGAGATCGTCAGCAAAGGTGATCATCTTGGTACATGTCTTATATCGTAAATTGAGGAGAGAGTCGTACTGAATGTTCCATAAACCGGGTCCACAGCAAGACCCTTGCGGGCACCCCCGGCTGAGACCTCTTCCTACATACTTGTTGTTTACTGTAAGGGTGCAGCGCCTCTCGCTAAGATAGCTTCTCACAAGGTTATATAGATTTTTATGGCAACCGTGGTCCTTTAACGCATTAAGGATGCTGGGCCACCAGGCACTGTTGAAGGCGCCTTCCACGTCTAAGCTTATCATGGCTACACTTTGTTTGTTTCGTAGACTCTATGCTGTTATGAATATATAGGTAGATCTCTAGGTCGTAGCAAACAAAATAGAAATGGAACTAGAAATCCTTTCCCCACTGATTAGAAAGCACAGAACAAATTTTAATACAGAAGTAAAAACTCATTTTGTTACATTCATGCACAGGTAGGGGGGAAAAAAAGCGGACCGAATCTTGTAGCTGATTTCAGAGCCTTGTAAATACATGTAAGAGATGTAACGGAAACGTTTGTTTTTACAAGCAATGCAAATTAAGTGAAATTATTTCTCAATTCAAGCAATTTATCGACACTAGAACAAATGTTAATACATTCCCTGCTATCCTGTGAATGCCGCTAGGCATGCGCAGTGGCTCATATTTAGATATTTTAGTAGGTCCGCTTTTTTTTCCCTACCTGTACGTGTAGGCCTACAGGGGCGCCAACTTATATGGGCCCGTGGGGCTGAAGCCCACCCAATAATTTGCCGTAGGCCTATTTTGTTAAATTATTTTTTCCATTACTAAAATATGTTTTCTTGTTGAATCGCTGGAAAACTAAAATCAGGCTTTTGTTGACATAATAATATTACCTCCTCTTGTTCCAGTTTACTCAAGATTGTCTGAAGTCGTTTCTCAGTTCATTAAATTTTTACGTCTTAATCTGTTAACGCTTGAAAGGCCCCTGTGCAGTCTCTCTCGGAAAATAAGCGTAACAAAATTAGTATAGGTAATGAAACCTTCACTTGTAGGCCCTATGCACCACCGTAGGGGTTACAAGAACGAGTCAGTCAGTCAGTCAATCTGTTAACGCAGTTTCCACATCCACCGCCAAATTTTGATGCTATTTATGCATTCATAAAAAACTTAATCACATTGCTTTTCAAAATATATATATAGGCTAAGGAGAGTGCGGAAAAGTTAAATTCAGAAGCTAGATTATACTTGTGGTTAATAAAAAATCACAGGGAATATATTAATTTAATGGGCAAAGCAAGGAATTGTGATACAAGACAAGAGTGTGGAGTAGGCCTACAAGACAATTATTACAAAGTTTGTCTTCAGAAACAATGAAATCATTTCATGTAGGCCTACTATATTTATACCATAGTCATATCAATATTTTATAAGTCTACTAGCATGTGCCCGCGATAATTTTTTTTTGGCCAGTATTTATTTAATAAATAATTATACAAAACAAGACCACCCGAATGAGCAAGCGCTCGTGCTCGGGCACGAAGACCTACTTCTAGGTCTTCCAGGTGGTCTTTTCCCTTCGGTCTCCCAGTCAATTCTTTTGAGATACCGTATGTCTTTCCTCCCCATACGTGCAAAAATTAAGAGCAAAACAATTAAACACGTTTATTAACACTTACCACACGAATCATTCATAAACTAAACGATTAATAATTATATTGAAACAGCTAAAAATCCGGCTTTGGAGTGCATTCCACGATAAATAAATTATTTAAATAAAACATCTAGTAGGTAAATAATCGCGGGCATCTGCTAGTCTGTTTTATGAAACTCGGAGGTTCATTGGCGCGGTTACAGCCCTCCATTCAACCCTATTCTGTGCTAACTTAATCCAACCATCCCTCGCAAGTCCTACTTCCCTTAAATCTTATATCTATTCTACTATTGTCCTCCCGCCTACGTCTTAGCCTTCCAAGTGGTATTTTCTCTTTGGGTCTCAATTCAAAATAGTTTTGGGATATGTCTTCCCTTTCCTATGTCCAGCCCATTTCATCTTCAGTGATTTAATTAAATTTACTACATTCCGTGAAGAGTACAAGTTTTAAAGAGTACAAGAGTACAAGATTATGCACTTTTCTCCAGTCCCCGTTTTCATCTCTCTTAGGTATGAATATTTTCCCGAACATTCTCAGATTATATTCTTCCCGAAGAGTAAAGGACCATGTCTCACATCCATATAAAGTTCCATTCTTCTTTCTTGTATTATTTACAGGCTCTCTATTAATTTTAATTTGGGGTTTACATTTAATTGTATTATTCACGGTTCTTTTGTTCTAGTTCTAGGTGAATTTGTACATTTCTGTCTTTATCTCAATTGTTTTGTAAACTAAACATAATTTTTCTTAATAATTACTTACCGTATTATTGACTGTTAATGGTATTTATTTACAATTAATACTGAACGGCACCCACACAAGGGCAAAGCTCATTTGGGTGTTAAACTTAAATTCTGTATTTTGTGTATCATATATTCGATTAAAGTAATTGGAATGCACTCGCTCGCCCGCTTCGTGAAACATCGGGTATACTCGGAGATGTTCGTCTCTGGCAGTGTAAACTTTCACAAAGAGTACAAAATTAGGAAAACCTTTTCTTTATTATATAAAGCCTATGTGAAATGAATACAATGAATAAAATTTGTAATTTTATTTTTACTTACAATTTTCATAGCTCTGAACCACAAACATGTTTAATAAACTATCAGTGTAAATTTCTTAAAAATCCTGGAGTCAATTAATAATGGCGGGCAAAGCCGGGGGCACCAGCTGTAAAATATTGATGGTTTAACTCTTGAAATATTGTTGATAATAAAAATCCAAACAAACCATTCCTTCCCTTGAAACATTATATAATTTCTGAAAATTACACTGAATTCATCAAATAAAATTCACATCATAATCATCTGTCAACAAACAGTTGAGAAACAATACGTATTATGTGTTCACAGTTAGCTGTGGAACTGCATAATCGAATCTGAGATCGTTTTCCCAGGCTGTGCTTTCTAATCGTGGAATGTACTCTGAAGCCAGAATTTTAGCTGTTTCATTAATTATTAATTACTTAGTTTATGAATGATTCGCGTGCAAGTGTTAATAAATAGAATGCTTTAATAGTTATTATACTCTTAATTTGTAATTTTTAAATTAATTATCGTGGGCGAAGCCACGGGCCAATACGAAGAAGTACATAATTATTTTAGTATTGCTTTGGCAATAGTATAACGACTGGTTCATTTATTTATTATTTTGGAGAACTTCGTTCGCGAGTTTTTTTAGTATTATTTTCCTGTAGGTAATTTATTGTATAAGCAAAGAAAATTCTACGTTACCAGACATAATTTAACAATTCCCACCATATAACATAATACTTAAATATCTGGAACCGTATCAATAGGCCTGTAATTAACACAGAATTCCAATGAGTGGGTTGTTGCGAAATGAGACGTTTAGAACAGGATGAATTCGTGAGCTTTCCCATGGGCTGCCTATTCTGCATTTTATGTGTCTTATATTTCACTAACTTTTTGTATTGTTTTGTATTTTGTAATTCGAAATTAACTTATGAAGGACTTTCGATTTTTAAACTCTAGGTCGTTATATAGGTAATTAGAATTTGAAATGAGGAAGAACGACTTATCACACTCAAACTATTCCCTCAGAAAATGCTAGATGTAGCTTTTTATGGCTCATGTAGGATGTAGAATTTTGCACCCCACTGTTTCTTGAAATAAGAAATAGAAATTCCGATAACATAAAATTTGACGGAATATTTTATTTCTCACTCTCATGTTACCATACAACCCTTTTCGGGGCTGAAATCAAAAAGAAATTCAATATCACTTTCATACTTTCCTCCTCCAATACCTAGGACATAATATAGGCCTACTGTGCTCATAGGACTAAAAATGTTCCATCTTATTTTGTATCCTTTTGCATGCTTAGGGCCTATGATAAACATCCATATTTCTCAATTAAAAATACGAGTACAAAGCCTAGAGGTACGAATAACGTATCAGTGGATAGAATTTTTTACAGACTTCTGATATGGCATACTCATTGGCACACCCAGGCTGAGACAACTGAAAATGCTGTCCCTGCAATACGACCTCTTATTTTACATCAAAATATGAAATGAGAAAATGGTATTCTCTATGTCCAGGGTGGAGAAAGTTATGTGATTGGATCACATTGTGCATTATTTTCGTGGATTTCAATATTTATTTGCATCAATAAATTAATCTAATTAATCTAATTTGTCAAAGTCCCGTATCATGCACTGTCAAAGCTACCTGTGAACACTGCCAACAATACACTGTTCTCATGAGAAGTGTATGTTGAATGTGACTTGTATTTGATTAGATTTTATAATAAGGTATTTCGTCTCTTCGAAAACATTTTATTTTTGGCATTTAAAATCAAAATCTTGCAAAATCCTTTCTTAGTTTTCTCTTAGGCCTATATTATGAAACGAAGGTACTACCAAAATTCCAAGCCTCTAACTATTATAGTTTAGGCTCTACGTTGAATCTCTGTCAGTCAGTCAGTCAGGACAAACCCGCTTATATATATATATATATTTGATGAACCAATGGACGGGAGTATGAAAATTTTTAAATCTTTGAGCCCACCCAATGTTTTTCAAAAGTTGGCGCCACTGTAGGCCTATCCTCTATAACCTGCCTAAATTATGACTGCAATGGTCATAATCTTATTATATTTATTGTTAATATATTATAGTCACTATTAAAATATAATTCATATCGAATTCCATACATTTTAACATCCTTACCCTACCCATTTTACGGCAATTCAGTAATCCTATAATAAAACTAGACGAAAAGAATGAAGTCAAATACTTCGTTAAAACTGTTATTTGTAACAATTCAATGGTACCATATTATCTCAACATCATTACTGAATTTGGTTTCACAAAGCCACCAAAAACGGAAGTAATTCCGAATAACTTATCTACGTGGTATCCAGACAATGAAGCTCGAAACAATAAAAAGTAATAGCGTGGTTTAATAATACGTTTTATCGTTCGTCATTACTGTTGTTCAGCATATATTCACGTGTTTTCGGATTTTACAACATGCCAAACTGACATATCATGGCTATGAACCTCTGAAATCCGTTCACCCTTCTAATTAATTCGAATTAGAGAGATCGGCATTTAGCTGTTCAAATGTATGAAATACAGTAACATCGGTGGTGGACATTTTCCGCTATTCAATGATACATTTTCAAATTTAACGGAATAGACAATTGTATTTTATTACCGATTTCAAAACCTGCCATGACTGAGTTTTATTTGTTTTTATATAGCACATAACAGTGTCCCAGTTGAGCAGAACAACTCTCCATGTGCACACCTATCGCTGAATGGTATTTATATTACAGTCAATATACACTGGAAGTATGTGGATATATAAGAGGTCCGCCAAAGTCAAGTTTATATTACTGTAACTACTTCCTCTGCTCGTAAAGGAGTTATTGTGTTCGACCCCGAAATTCGAAGTTGAGTTTTTAACATAAATATATATTTTGAGACTCCCTGAATTAAAAAAAATAAAAAATAAACTAAATTCAGAAACATGTCTGTGAACAGCCTAGCTCCAGAACGAAAAACCATACGAAAAAAAAAACTGTAAATGGGTTAGGTATCTTCCGGGGATGGTGAGGCGAAGATTGGTGACGACTTTCTCTTACTTTTAATGCAACTTTATATTACGAAAATTTCGTTTTTCGCGATTTTAAAGAAAACGGTTCTAAAAATTTTTTAAAAATTTTTTAAAAGCTAAAACTTTTATTTGAAACTTTTTTTAAATCTCTGAAGGTTAGTTATAAGCCATCCACTGTTTGTAGAAACCCGGTCTTGCCTGGTGAACAATTAAGCTTTTTTAATTAGGTTCAACGATTGATTATGCGCTCTTTGCAATACGGTTTCTTAGTCTATATCAGAAATTTAATTTGAATCCTAACTCCTTTCAAATTAGAAACAATATTATAAACTATACAAAACATCAGTGTTTGTTTTGGATACGGGGACACCAGGGAAGTGTTGGTAACGAACGTGCGGATAAATTAGCTAAATCAGAAGCATCTTCCGGTCTACGTATTCATATTCCAAGAGCCCAGTATCTTACGTTAAAATCAAAACGTTGCATTACATCTTTAATTGTTGGAATTACATTTGGATAAAAAGTACAAATGGTGGCTTGACTAAAGAACTTTTATTCCCTACAGTACACTTTCGGCTAAATGTTAAAATATTTAAACCAAATTTTATTTAATACAATTTATGACAGGCCAGGGAAAATTTGGGAGTTATTTTTTACGATTTCATCCTATTATTTCAGATAATGGTTATAATTGTGTCAGGAATCTATACTAACTGTAAAACATGTTTTGTTCGATTGTCCTGAGTTCGAAACGAAAAGACTCCACCTAAATTTGCTTTTTGAAGTTTGTGACGAAATTTCCATGTGTCAAAAAATTTCACGAAGCAATGTTATTATAATCATTTTATGCAGTATCTAGCATATATTCAGAACCATATGTAATTAATATTCTATATTTTACTGCATATATTGCTGTGCCTTTTCTGTCAAAATATGTTCATAAAGATTTGGAGATACAATAAATAAATAGTCTAGGCTATATCAGAATGTGAAGTGATGCTTAAGATAGAGAAAGTTACATGAGTGCATTAGTCAGATTTTATTTGGTTTGTGTGTTCTACCGGCATGCAATGCGATATGGTAACGGCTTTCTCTTCATTTTTACAACCAATTTTCATGTAGTGAATACCTTACATAATGTATTATATTAAAAAGAAAAACCTTTATTTGGGCAGAGGAAGTTATGTAAGGTTCACAACATGTTTTTTTTTTTAATGTGGGATCATTTTTCCATTTTGAAATATACGAATGAAAGGGCAGGGTATGGCATATAGCCTACATATGATGCAGATTATGGGTACTAGATGTAGACCCCTATGAACATGAATATACGATAGCATCGTGCCACTCTACTGTATTGCAGTAGTTGGAAGCATGAAAGCACGCATAGCCCAACCTTTAAAACCCTGAATTGGTACGGACGGATCTTATTCCCAAAGCTTCCACTCTGGCATTCTCTGGTATGTTCGCTCTAAGAAAAAGCTACTCTGACATATGAACGCTGTTCATATCATGTCACATCCATTTTACATGGCGGCTGTCTTACAACTTAATCCCTCTGTGCACATATAAATACTATCAAATTACGTGTCCCACATAAAAAAAAAAGTTGTCACGACTTATGCCCCATCCCTTGTATAATTATAACATTTTTTTAAAGTTATTATTAGGGCCGGATTTCAATGACTTTGCATTTTTTCTGATGATACTAAAGCGATGCTCTATTGAAAATAAGTATCATTCATGCATTGTATAGGTCATTGTAAAGGTAATTTTCTACAGTTTTTGTTTTATAGTTTTCTCCTAATTAGAACAATTTTTATTGTTCAGGTTCAATTTTTGGGACGTTTTAGAGGAAAAACAAATATTTTAACTTCTTTTAATGCATCATTTTAAAAATAATTGTAATAATAAATTTAAGGAATACTGGCTATGGTGTGGTTTACAGTTGTTGGATTCTTGGAATTTCGTGTAAATTCTTCTCCTCCTAATACAACTAATTTGAAGTTGGACTTTTACAACAGTAAGCTGTCATTTCTATTGTGAAAGAAAAGAGAGTGTGAGAGTGCAGGCAGAACACTGGTGGGTCATTCATTACTGTGAATTTTTTTCTGCATGTATAGTTTCGAGTTTTTCATAAGCCGTGCATCGTTTTAAGTCGTTTTAATTTTTACGGTCATTTTAATCCATTAGGTCATAATGCCATCTTCTTATTCAATTGAAATTCAAATTAACAACTTTTCACTCAATAAAATAAATTAAATCATTTAAAGGAAAATAAATTCAAGTAAGATATGTATTCATGGAACTCCAGAATAATGATCCTATTGAACATTACATGAGAATATTTTAGGAAAAAATTCATCTGACACTGCAACTCGAACTCATGACATTCGGCTTTCCGTGCCGATGCTTTACCAACTGAGCTAGCCAGAGTTTGATTCACAGCGCCAGATGGAATCTCTTTCCTATGGTTATTTACTCTTAATGGTCTACCCAACTAAAGATATTTACGTGAGATATAGCCTACTGTTACGACAGCTTACTCTAATCTAGTGATTTTAGAAGATTTTAAAAGCATTTTAGGTCACCAAAATCCTGGCCCTAATTATGATCTTTCTGCGAGCTTATATATTTAAGTAGACTAATATAAAAATTAAACTAAACTCCGTGCCGCTACATCCCTGGGATTTGTCCTACCACCCAACCGCTACCATAGGCAGATTCCAGGATTGGGTGATTGTGGTCAGCATGCCGACACCCACGGCCGTTAATGGTGGTTTTCTATGAAAAGAGCCGCTACTTTTGTATCAAGTAGCTCCTCAATTTGAATCACGAGGCTGAGTGCACCCCTACCAGACCTCCCTACCTCAGAAAAATCCGAGAAGGTACCGGCGATCGAACCCGGGGCGACGGATCTGTGGTCAGCGACGCTAACCACAAGACCACGCAGACGGCCAGTAGACTAATATGCTCATACATAACTCCATACAATTACGCAACTGGAGTTACCGAATTCACTTCAACATCAAGAGCTTGTATAATAATGCGTTCTAAAGCCACTTTTAACCATTTACATCCTTTATGGGCTACCCTTATGGAATGGTACGGGAAAGAGGCATGCTAGGGAAACAGACTGCATCACATCCCACATAGAGTCTTTGGTAAAGTGTAAAAATCAAGGAATGTATCCTGATTGGTTGCGAACAAAATTCGATTGGCTGTAAAGCAGGATTGCCAGAAGCTTATAGACAAAACTAGCCATTATATTAATAAGCAATTGCTATTTTTAGTCACTTCCATTTCGAAACATATTTACATTATAATACAGGTATGGTATCGATTATTATCGGACACGGAACGATCTTGGAACCTTGATAGCAGCAAATCAAACTGCGTAATAAACAGCCTGTATTTAAAATAAAATGAATTCTGTTAATTTAAATATCATATTAAATTCAATTCACTTCGTCTTGTAAAATATCCGTTCGTTTCAAGAAAACCGCCAAGAAAAAGCTTCGAGTTGATGGTACGCCATCTCTCGCAGAAGACAACAACGACGAAAACTTGCTAACAGCTGAGCGAGCGCAGTTGCCGATTTTTTTTAATGAATCTATAATCTCAAAATTTAAACATTTATTATGGTCGAACAAAAACAGTCGTATGTAAGTTACCTATAATGGTAATTAAGATTCTCTCATGAAAATTATGAAACGAGCATAAACATGCTCGTATCTTAATAAATGTCACTATAGGCTCGTTGCATAATGTACTATTGTACTACATAGGCCCTATTGTAAATTAGCCGTAATTAGCAAAAACAGGTGACAAATTTTCCAGAAATATTTTTAGCCTCGTTGCACCCAAATTAGTCACATCCGGTAACCCTGCGTAAAGAAAGTTCAATGCCTACGAAACAAGCGTAAAACCCAAAATATACGATCTTATTGTTCTAGACATCTTCCGGTTCAAGATATTTATGCCGGCAGGATTTTGATTAGCGGTTAACGCTTTATAATGCACGATGCAATCCCGTGCCAGAATCATTTTGACATTAGCGAAACGTAGAGTATAGTCCAGTTATTCATTGCGTGGCCAGGCGCCTTCAAAGGTGTCGGTGTTTCTTTATGTTAATTGATCTGACTAAATCGGTCTTGGCTTCCGCTTTCCAAAACAAAAGCAACGTTGCAATATTCTCTCATTTTTATCACTGACCTTGGTTCTTCCTTCGCTTTAATCAATTCACACGTGTTATTGTTTATTGTAACTTGATCTTGCAACCGCGCATTTCACTCCACGCGGAGCTAACGAGTAGTTGTCAAAATCGTCACAGGACATTCTTAGATTTTGATTGGCTGGGGTAACTAGCTGATTGGTGCGGTAAAATTAAAGAATATGGGTTGAGCTGTCGGCAAACTTTTTCTCCTAATGAAAGGAAGCCGCCTGGCCATGCAATGAATAACTGGACTATACATGAGGATGTTTTTAGCTGGAGCAGGTATGGCCGTCGTTAGTGCTGAGGGCATCGGAGCGAGTGAACTGAAAACCAGCAAGAGGGTGTGCGAATAGGGAGGGGCACAGCTGTATGTGAGACTCGGTGTTTTTGTCATAGCCGTACGTTCGTGCACGAGCTTTGTAGATTAGCCCCACTGTCGCTGTAGTTTAATTTCATTTTATATGAACTGCAACCTAACTACGTACTCCACTTTTTTTTGTTCTTTCTCTTATTAGGTTAATTCAGAATGATAGCAGAGGAAGACCTTTGCTAATTTTATGGCGACAACTGTCATAACTCCATAAATATAAAACACAAAACGTTCTAACCCAAATTTTAATTTGTTATGGCACTGCATATATTCAAGGCTGGACTATAATAATTATAACAGACTGAAATAAACTTTCATGTACTCTTAATTTATATGGCGTCCAGGAGTTATTAGAGCCACACATACAACATAATCTGCACCATTCCAGAGGGAAAGGAGATAAAATAAGTGAACGTTGAATATAATAGTGATGAAACGATTAGCAAAACGTAAAGAAAAACGAGAGTCATTACAAAATAATAAAATATAGAATTAAATAATTAAAACATCAGGTCACATATTCGGTGGGGAAAAATTGAAATGAAGTAAGTTTTAGATGAAATGGAAATTTGTCCACATTACAGAAAACTATTCGAAGTATACGGCATACTTTAACATTCTGTGTTTTTTTCTTCTGGTATTAGGATGGACCTGAAAATGATTGAACTACGTTATATTTAGCATATTAACTCTCTTAAGGGTATAAGCTTCTGAGTTTTTTTTTCGGAGTTTTCAATGTATCCTCAAAAATTTGTATATGAGGTGGATACTGTTAAAATGCATATTCATAATAATTGATGCATCAGGTTCGCGTAAGAATTATTTGCTCAATTGAGCAACTACTGTTTTACCCACATCCTTGCATTCTTTTTGCTTTGTTGTCATACAAAGGCAATAGACAACAATTATCATAAGTTCTTCTTTATCCATTGTTTTCCATGGAAATTTTGCCACATTACAGAAAACTATTCAAAGTACAAGGCATATACTTTAACGTTCTGTGTGGTGTCCTTCTGGTATTAGGATGGACCTGAAAATGGTTGAACTACGTTATATTTAGCATTTTAACTCTCTTAAGGGTATAAGCTACTGAGTTTTTTTTCCGGAGTTTTCAATTTATCCTTACAAAATTTTTATATGAGGTGGATACTGTTAAAATACATATTCATAACAATTGATGCATCAGGTTCGCGTAAAATTTATTTGATCGATTGAGCAACTACTGTTTTGCCCACACCCTTGCCTTCTTTTTCGTTTTCATACAAAGGCAATAAGCATCAATTATCGTAAGTTCTTCTCCATTCATTGTTTTCATACGTCTGTGCACAAGAAAAATACTTGATTAAATAATGAAACGCAAAGCAAAGTAAATGTCAATACCCCTTGTCGATGACGAAGGGACTGGCAAGTTATGGCGCGATAGTGAATGATACCTTATTTTTG
Source organism: Ectobius pallidus (assembly GCA_964059195.1). Classification (NCBI taxonomy): domain Eukaryota; kingdom Metazoa; phylum Arthropoda; class Insecta; order Blattodea; family Ectobiidae; genus Ectobius; species Ectobius pallidus. The sequence continues at coordinate 94,669,080 of CAXKWD010000007.1, forward strand.
GAGGTCATCTTTGGAAATGCTCCATTCGGAACGTTAGTGGCCACCTTAAGACTCATCACAGGGAGCAGAAGAAATCAGAAAGAATATCGGAATAACTGGCTGGATTAATTTAGTGATATCTGAATTCAAAATATTTATCATCCACAAAAGATCAAAACAAAATATTATTAATTTAGCCAATTTTTAGAATAATTTAAAGTTCAGCTCTGGTTCGCGACTGATAATTAAAGGCCTAAATAATTTTATTAAGTCCGAATATTTAATGCAGATATGTAAACTAAGTTCTGTTATCACATGCCTTGGATTTCTAAAAGTTACAAAAGTCAGTAGCTTCTCAGGCTAAGTAGGAAATTACCACGGTCAAAATTTATATAAGTACGATCAGTTTGTCAGACGCCAGTGATCTAGATAAAAATCTCATAAGCTCTAAGGGCAGTTTGCTTGAGACTAGTAGACACCTTCTATTTTTTAATTAAAATTTATATTCAGAGCTCATAGGCCTACATATAGCTCGAACAACAATACATTATATTCTGTAAATCCATGAACCGAAGCTACTAATGTTTTCCGCTTGAACTAATTTCCACCTTTCTGTTATGATGTACTGCAGGAAGTCACTTACTTCACATTGGTCACTGGCACTGTGATATAAGTTCCAAAGTATTATTCTCATAATTAATCAAATAATTGTATGCACGTCTGTCTGTTCCTCACCGATAAGTTAAATGTAAGGAGATGTCGGACTGTCAGTCGTCTGTGTGAGTAAAGCACGGACGTAATCTTCCTACCAGTCCACTGCCATCGCAATAGCCCATTTTGTGCCGGACGATATCTGTGGTCTTACACCTGGGGCACTGATCTGTGGTGAACTGTCTGTGAGCATACAGCTTCTCACCTGTCGGAATTATGTCATTCACCAACTTGTAGGCAGATGATTTCCAATCCGTGTTGATGTTTTTAATTGTCAATAGGACTCAAATTTTGGACCATTTCTGCGTGGAATGTTTGAATTGGTCGTAAGAGAGGATCATATTTTGGGGACGAGCTAATAATATAACCTTTTAGTACTGCTGACAAAATCCCTATTTGTGAGCTCATTGCGTGGGAAGGATTGCATTTCGTGTAGTACTTGTTTAAGTTCAGTAGGTAGAGCACTACAATAAAAACTGAGTTTATTGATCATTATTCTGTTTAACGGATGGTAGTCACTTGTTATGAGCTTGATTACGATTTTCATGAGGAGGTCTGTGATTTTCACTTCGACACGCACTAGACAGAACACCCTGTTTGATTGGCAAGCGAGGTTGTGGCCTCGTCACTCTATAAGGATGACCCGACCACAAAAATAACCCATCCGTTGTTCTAAGCTTTGGTATATTCTTTTACTGGCGGGCAGTACTTGTTCAAGATATCAGCTTTTGCTTAATGCGAAGATGTGTATATACCATACTCGCTGTATTAAATTTAATGTTCTGGCCAGTTTGTCTGCAGGACATGGCGTAAAACATTAATTATATTATTCCAGTTTGATTCTGTACATTTTTACATGTTCCTTTCAATCCGAATACCTAGAATTTTAGTGTTGTTTGTGATTTTTATGTTCAACGTAACTGTAGGCACATCACAATAAGAACCACCTGATAGCTTTACCAACTCAACGTACGAGTATTCCGCTAAGCTAGCCACCTTCCCTATCTCCCACCACTGAATGTGAAGCCACTGAGATGCTTAGGCAACGATATCTGCCGGACTCTTTTGTTGTCTCTAGAAGAGGTCACATGGCAATATTCGAACTGTTGAATGACATAAAATTCTTCGATGGGGTGGGGAAATTTATGTCTAAAGTTTGACAGCTCAGGTAGAAAAGGATGGAAGGGAGGGGCAGGGGTGTAATCTTTGTCTATGTATTGTTTTGTATTATACTGTGTTAATACTGTCATTTCTCTTCTATTATTATTGCTATTTTTTTGTATATATTTTCCTTTTTTATTTCTTCATGTTTCTATGGCGTTATTATGTCATATTTTTTATATTAGTGTTACATTTCTCTATCTTTGTCTTGTGCATAGTAGAAGCACGAACGACCGTACAGGCCCTTGGGCTGGATTTGTTCTATTGAAAATGCATTTAATATGTATATAAGAATAATGATAAACCATACCTTCACTTACTCCCCTACCGGCAACGCCTATTCGTTGGAACCCACGATCTTCGGATTCAGAGGCGAGCATGCTACCTCTGCTCCACTGAAGTTGGGACGATTGAACATACATGATCAATTTTTTTCGCAAATAATAAGTTAGCATTTCCATGACACATAGACTACATAAATATTCCGCATATTTTGCAAATCACTTATTGGATTCAAACTTCCTCGCAAATCGAAGGTGAGTAGTCTGGGGACAAATGATTATTGTACATTATGACTCATATTGACTACTGTAGTGTCGATGATTGTGTTGAGTTCTCAGAACATGCGGGGGAGCATACAATCTGCTAATTCACAAACACTCGCATTCAAGGCACATGAAGTGCAAACCAGATACCTGACGTTTTCACTTCTCTCGCAATGAATGCCATTCAAGCTGTTTTTGACTGACAGGCAGCTCGTGTTTTAAATAAAATAAACTATAGTTCTTATTTCATGACGCGTAAATATGACTGCGAATGCCTTGTCCTTCAAAACACAACCACCCAGTGCAAAAGAGAATGGTGTGTTAACATGTTGACTTATATACATGAAGTTTGTGTCTCTAATATCCTCATTTTTAAGGACTTTTATCCACATACTTCCACATATTTATTTTCGTAGTGGTATGCGTTTAAATCCTTGTTTTTCGAGGAAATTTTAATGCCATTACATTAAACTCAAATGGTTTGTTGTTTAGTCAGGACAAAACTTCCTACTTTAAAGCGTAAGTTAGATCATACATCTCAAAATGCTGAGAACGTTAAATTTCTGGTATTGGACTGGATTATCAACCCAAATTTGATTCAAATTTTGATGTTATAATGGTTAAATTGTTTAGGCACCTCCGGCGTGGTCTTGTGGTTACCGTCGCTGATTACAGATCCGTCGGCCTGGGTTCGATCCCCGGTACCTCCTCGGATTTTTCAAAGTAGGAAGTTCAGCCTCGTGATTCAAATTGAGGAGCTACTTGATAGAGAAGTAGCGGCTCCGGTCATGGAAACCACCATTAACGGCCGTGGGTTTCAGCATGCGACCACATGCCCCCTCCCAATCCTCCACCTACCTATGGTAGATGACGCAGCGGTCGTGTGGTAGGCCTAGTCCCTTCAGAGGTGTAGCACCAGGGAGTTTAGTTTAGTTTAAATTTTTCTAGGGTAGTATTTTTATTATATCAACTTGGTGTCGTGCTTACCAACTTCATAAATGAGATCTGTTTATTTTGCTTTTTATCAGTCAGTCGTGAGATACGGATTATTAAATTTGAGGGAGTTCAAGTACGATTATTATTTTGGAGTTCAAGTAGAACTGCAGATATTCTGGTATTGCAAAAGGGAAATCTTAGAATCACTTAAAAGACCCAGTAGGTCTCTCTTCGATGAGTATGATAATATTATGAATCAATATTTATTAGATATCTTAGTAAAAGTCCACACCAGCCTCAATCTTCGAAAAGATGTACAGTACAGAATAAATTCTTGCCTTAACATTCTAAACATTCGTATTTCATATTTAGGTCCCATATGTTACGAGGGATGTTCCAAAAGTAAGTTTCGTCGTTTTTTTTTTAAAGTGAAGATGGTAAGGCAGATGAAGCAAACAACTGCCATAAGAATCGACACCTATTGCTGGTTCAACGACGGAAAGAGCGTCAGCAGAGGAGAAATGATGCATGAGTAGAGTCCCGAAGAAGAGAGAGTAGCAGTAGACTGGCGTGCCCAAGGTTATTTGAGTACAAATCACGATGACAGATGGACGTGTACTGAAAACGTGGTCGACAATGGAAGTACATGCTGTTATCCTGTATGAATGGGCATGTAGGACTAGTGTGTCCATCATCCATGAACGCCTACAGACTGTGTATGGTGAAGAGGTCATGTCTCATCAAATTGTTGGTTGCTGGTGTTGCATGTTCAGTGAAGGAAGGCACCTGTTCCATGCAATGAAAGCCGCACTCTCGGGACGTCACTTCCAAAACAATGCTGAGGTGGAGAAGGCTGTGCGAAAATTCCTTGCATAGCAGGGCACCGAGTTTTACCAGAGTGGTTTCTTCAAACTGATTGCAAGCTATGACAAATGTCTCAATGTCGGTGGAGACTATGTTGAAAAATAGTGCAAGGGGTATATTTCATGATTGCATGGTGTATTTGTTTTGGTAATAAAGTTTCCATGTGAAAAAGAAATGACGAAACTTACTTTCAGAACATCCCTCGTACTTGATGAAATAATAACTGTAACAAACAGAGGTATTCAAACACATTATATAAATGGTTAATAAGAAATCCCTTCTATAGTCTTGATGTTTTTTAAACTTGAAAGTGATTGTAAATAGACGTAATTTTTCTTGTTTGTGCTTTATTTCTAAACTGTCAAAAGTCTGTATTTCTTCATAAAGACAAAATTATATATATAGTCTATATAATATGGTTGGATGAGCAAGAAAAATACAACATGAACGTCTGTGATAAGCCTATCATTAACGGAACCATAAAAAACCGAAATCAAATTGGCCGGCCATGAGATTGAACCCGAGACCTCCATTCCGGAGTCCAAATCCAAGAGAGTCCAGCCGCTACCATATCGGCTACCTTGCTCGGTAATTTTAATATATTTACGGAGATCTAATGCGCACCTTCTTTCGGTCATTTGTAGTATTTAAAATTGGGGTTCGCATTAGATTCTAGTGCAAACCTGTTCCTCATTTCGGCGCGGCGTTAACATTGATCACTTACAACATTTTAAAAGCATACCACTGTTATACGAGGGGTGGGGCATACGTCATAGCAACTACTTTTTCGTTTGGAAATGTGGGACCATTTTAAAATTTTGAAATTTAGAAATGAAAGGGCAGGGTATGGAATGTATGATTAATACTGATTGTGGGTACTAAATGTAGGAGAGTGAAGAAAACAGACACCCTCAAACATCTATACATGACTGGTTGGAAGCATGAAAGCATACATGCCCACTCCATGATCCCTTGAAGTTCGTTATGGTATTATGGTATCATTCCCCAAAGCTTCCATCAGCTCCATGTGGTATCCTCTGGCATTTCTCCTTCGGATAGGTAAGATTGCTGTTCACATCTTATCACATGCATTCTGCACGGCGGCTGATTCAAAACTAAATAATTATCATCGCCTCTATTCGTATAACCGTATATCACAATGCTTCCTAATGATGTGTCCATATGCTAGAGATGTCACGTTCTCCCATGACACACAACATCTCATTGTACCATCGCCTTCCTTTGAGAGAAAAAAATTGTTTCCATGACTTATGCTTAGGGATGGGTCCTCGATACTTTCGATATCTCGATACTCTCGATACTTGCATGGTATCGGCATCGAGCGATACTTCAGAAAATTCGCTCGGTACTTTTTCGATACTTTGGTAATTCTGCAATTTAAGGAAATGCGGTATCTCGTTTTGCTTTTAGTACCTAGTCTACTAAATATAGTAAATACTTTCCTTGAAATGGAGAAAACCACTCTGTGACTTTTGTCTAGTCATAAATAAAGACTTTCCGACTTTTAAAATCCAAACAGAAGAGATTCTTAATTGTTTCGTTTCCTGTCAAACGTTTCCATAACAACCAACAAGCAAGCTGACTGGACACGTGAAGTCAGAATCCTGGTTCAAATCCCGGCTATGGCATTGAATTTTTCATTCTGACTTCACGTGTCCATCTTAGCCTACACACGGTAAGTGTGAAAAGAATTATCATTCCAAGCAAGCTGACTGTCCAAACCCCATTGTAATTTTTGAACAAAAACTTGTAAGTGGACTGTTTCAAAAACTAATTTTAGTTTTAAAGTAGAGTTTAAAAATAATTATAGCCTACTGATGATATTAAATTTTGCCTCATTAAATATGCACAATTAATTTAGTTGGTATTACACAGTTCTCTCAACTTTTAATTTTTAATGGACCTATTTATTGAAACTGGAAATGTTGACGGTATCGAGTACCGAAGTATCGAATATCGAGGAAAAAATCATGTATCGTATCGAGTATCGAGAAAATCTGGTATCGATCCATCCCTAATTATACTCCATCCCTCATATAAATATTCGACTTCCTCTAGTTTTTTCCAACCTATCCTCGATTCTGTTAAAACACACTTCCAACCCATATGGCATTATACCATCAAGTTTCCATCTCTGCCTAGCATTGTTCACTCACGATGAACAGTCGTTATAAGAGTTTCTATCCTCTCTGGCGCATTATCTTAGGCTGTGTGACAGCATCCGTAACATTACATAAGAGATATAAGACACTATTTCTTGTGTTCTGTTACATGCTTTCACATATTTTTCTATTCCAGCCTTTCGTAGCGAGCTGATATATTACAGACTATGCTTTTTTATGTAGCGTACTTTACTTCTAGAGTTTATCTTTCTTCCGTGTATATCATTTCCTACAAGATCGCGCTGTGATATCATTCTACTGAAGTTATACTAGTTTCATGCAAGGATGACAACCACTGTTTAGAGACATGTTATTTGAAGAGAATTTTATAGTAGAGTCAGGGTAGGGAAATTTATTAGATAGGTTTGCCATTAGAAGCGCCTTGAAGCAAGGAGATGCACTAACACCTTTACTTTTTAATTTCGCTTTGGAGTATGTCATTAGGAAAGTTCAGGAAAACAAGGTAGGCCTAGAATTAAATGGCAATCACCCGATTTTAGCTTATGCAGATGACGTTTGTCTGTTGGTCGATGACATAAAAACAATCTAGACTAATGCAGAAAGTCTCTTCGATGTCTGCAGGAATGTTGGTTTGGAAATTAATGCAGAAAAAACTAAGTACGGTATATGGTCATGAAACGTGAAAGTAATGCGTTACAAAACATCAGAATAGCCGGTAAATCGTTCGAACAAGTGGAGAAATTCAAATATCTGGGAGCAATAATGACGAGCTTCATAATCTGTACCTTCACTGCATATAATCAGGATAGCATATTCAGAACGTTTTTCTCCCACTCTTTCTCTTAGTTTTACGTCCCCTTTGGAGGGATGTTTGTGCGGCTAAGCCACCCGGGCCTTACAGAACCGCGACCTGTCGGGGGAAGGAATTCCTATGGGTCACATATATACTTTTTTTTTAACCAGAAAAGGACATAGAGGGCCTCTCAGGAGAGTGATAAGACCAATGCTGTGGTCACCTCCAACCCAAGGACTTAGGACGAGACACAACAGTCGCACACACACTCGTTCCGAACAAGATGCACAGGGGATGAAGGGGATAATGAGGCCAAATGATATCTGGGAACCACAAGTGCCGAAAGTTTCCCGACATTCGTCTCATAGGTGAGGAAAACTGTCAAGGAATTTTTATAGCAAATTATTTTTCCTATTGGAGTAATGATTTAATTACCTTGAGCAAAGACAGAGTTCAGTTAAAAAGAACGTTATTCGTTTATGAAAATTACTTATTTTATAGAAATTTTATTGAAATCAGAATTTTTAAACGATAAAAACAAGCAAAATTATCATGAATTACAAGATCATGAGCCTCCAGATGAGCAAATCTCGTGTTAAGGGGCTGCAATTACTATGTACAGTGCGTTTCACGTAAGACTTGATCAATCATGCGGGTTTCTGCGTCGCAGCGGCCATAGCTCTAATTCCCGAGCGATCGGGTGAAATATCTATGCAAATAAAGCCGCTAACGGTGTAATGTTTCAGGTTCTCACAATTAAAGTTAAAATTACAATGAAAATAACCACGTACCTCATCACAAGATATGTTAGAAATGTCCTCCCTTGCATTCACACAACACTGCCACCACTTTAGGAAATTTTCTAATTGTGAGAACCTGAATCATTACATCGTTACGGCTTTATTGCGTAGATATTACACCCGATTGCTCGGGAGTTAGAGCTGTGACAGCCGCGACGCAGAAACCCGCATGATTGGCCAACTCTTACGTGAAACGCACTGTATATTAAAAAGATAGAAACATGGACATTTAAAAATATGTACAAATTAAATACCTGCACTAAAGTCAGTTAACAATGTTCACAAAACAATTAAAGTAGAAAATTCAAAATTACAAGTAGAATTTTACAAAATACTTTCATATGTATACATATTTACGACAGAGCGGAAATATACTCCCGTACTTTATTAAAAAATGGAGGCGTAGCTATCTTTGTCTCGCGAGACATTGAATTTGTGAAGGTTGATGTATCCTCTTTCTGTGTTGAGAAACATTTTGAGGTTATTGCCATTCAAATACAACCTTATAATATTATCATGGTAACTGTATATCGATCTCCTAATGGTGATCTCGATATTTTCATGGACAATCTAGAGGCACTCCTTATAAATCTCAACAAAAACAAAACTAAAATAATTATTAGTGGCGATTTCAATATTGAAATGGCTCTTCCAAACATGAGAAATAATATTTTAAGCAATATGCTTCGATATTTTAACTGTTACTATGCCCATACAAGTCCAACAAGACTAAGTGCTTGCCTTGACAACTTTATAACAAACATTTCTAATAATGATCTTATGGTAGAAGTGGATAACGCACTAATTTCAGATCACTCGTGTGTATCTTTATCTCTGTTGCACATGAATAATGCCTCAATGGAGAATTCCAATGTTTTAACACATACAAGACTAATCTCAACATCAAAAATTGACAATCTCAAGTATTACTTGAGTAATATGTATTGGGAAGAAGTTCTTCTCAATCGACCACTAGATCCAGGTAAAGTTTTTACTTTATTTTTTAAGAAATTTACAAATGTATATGATGTGATGTCCGACTGTTCTTATAAAAAAGTGTAATGCGAATAGGCCTAATGGTAAACGGATTAAATCCTGGTATAATTCAGAAATTGACTCATTGAGAAAAAAGGTATTGGCACTGAACACAGTATATAATGTTACTAAATCCAGTAATGTCTTAGATCTCTACAAACAATACAGAAACCTTTATAAATCAACATTAAGAAAGACAAAGTTAGAGTTTAACATGAATTATATAGACACTACCGCAAACAAATGTAAAGCGGCATGGAACATTGTTAAACAAGAAACCAGAAGTAACTTACACAAACAAAATTTTTCAATTGAACCTGAAACGTTTATCAATTATATTTCCGACTCAGTTAAACAAATCTGTCTGAAGGCCAAACTTACTTCTGGTACTCTTGGAATGTCCGCTACTGACTTGTTACTCAACCATGACATAAACCATAATATTTACTTTCAGTGGCGAGAAGTAACGGAATGTGATGTCATTAATGCTGTCAGGAAAATGAAAACCTCTAATAGCACTGACATTTATGGTATTAGCAATACAATTATTAAAGAAATTATTGGTTATATATCTGTCCCTGTAACAAGATGTATAAACCTATGTCTAAGTGCAGGTATTTTCCCTGAAGAATTGAAAAAGACGAAAACTATACCAATATATAAGAAAGGTGACACATCTAATCCAGCAAATTATAGACCTATAGCTATCGTACCAATAATTGGGAAAATATTTGAAAGTGTTGTACTTGTGCAACTTAGGGAATGTTTTGTTGAGAATAAGTTTCTCACCCAGTCACAATTTGATTTTTTACCTGGGAAGAGTACCATAGATGCAATTGATGATCTTTTAAAAGTTATCTATAATGCTTTTGAAAACAAGGAATTTACACTGTCTTTGTTGTTCGATCTAAGCAAAGCTTTTGATAGTATACCGCATTCTTTACTTCTACAAAAATTGCATTACTATGGAATTAAAGATAGTGAACTGAATTTTTTTTTACATCCTACTTGACTGGTCGCTCTCATATGGTATATGTTAATGGTAATAATAGCAATGAGGCACCTGTTGATTATGGCGTCCCTCAAGGAAGTATTTTGGGACCTTTCTTATTCTTGGTAATGATGAATGACTTGCCTGTAAATGTACCTGTAAAGTCAGTATTATTTGCAGATGACTCCACCTTCATTATGTCAAATAGTAATTATGAAATCCTAATGCATTCTCAAGGAAATGTTTTCAAAGAGATCACAAAGTGGTTCTCCACCAATAATTTTTTAGTAAATACTGACAAAATTCAAAAAATTGTATGTAGTCTAAGACAAATTCCACATGATGTAAATCCAGGAAACGTAAAACTACTAGGAATGATTATTGATCCTAAACTAAATTGGCATGCTCATATCGATACTGTATGCAGAAAGCTTTCAAGAGTTGTTTACTTGTTAAGGAGCATTCGCTTTAAAGTTACTTTCTGTTATGTAATACAAATTTATTATGCTTTATTTGAAAGTGTTTTTAAATATGGTCTTTTATTGTATGGAAATAGTACCAAGCTAAATGATATTTTAATTCTACAGAAAAAGGCCATCAGGATACTAACAAACAAGGCTTCCAGAGAACACTGCAAACCTCTTTTTATACAATGCCGCATCTTAACTGTTTTTAATCATTACATTTTACAGTTGCTGCTTTATGCACATAAAATGCAAGACTGTCAAACTGTACCCATGGCTATGATATTAGAAATAACAACAACTTGCTTGTGCCTTTTGCTAGATTGGAAAAGGTTAAATCCAGCCACTGTGTAGTAAGTCTAGACCTGTATAATAAGTTACCCGTTCAAATCAAGCAGTTAAATTACTCATCTTTCAAATCTCATGTAAAGACTTGGCTGTCCAATAATCCATTTTACAATTTGACTGAGTATATGGAAAATCCTATCTCTCTGTGATACTTACAATTTCATTATATTTGACCATGCCTATTGTTCTATGTATCTAAGGGCTAAATATAATTATTATTATTATTATTATTATTATTATTATATGGACATCTAAGTTATGCCTTTTTTTACAAGTGCTTTTCGTTAGTAAGGGTTCTATTAAACTGTAATTTAAGTAGTTTATATGTAGGCTATACAACTGACTACAATTCTCTTCTACATTTATAGTTACAGCTTTTAAACACGCATCCACTCGAACAGGTAAAACACGTTTTGAGCTATGTAGTAATAAATGTAATGTGAGTCCAGACTCTCTTATTGAATTTTTTCGTAGTTACGGATACTTAACTAAACGATTATAGGTAATCAAACAAAAAATGCAACGAGCCGTTATAGATGTTGAAGTAGTGCCAATCTACAGTCTACTTATATTCGAAGAAGCTATTAAGAGAAGTTATATTCTCGGAGTGTAGCAATTTTGTGCTAAGGAACCGTAGTAAAACCTTCCGCTGCTTCTAATTTGCAATAAAATTTCCCTCTACAAATATCCCATAAACAATATGCTCGCATTTCCTCTTATATTACTCCAATAAATCGTAAGCAGTGTCTAACTTGCTTCTAAGCACTAGTACTGTTGATGAGGATTCTTATGACGATGGAAAAGATTAAAAAGAACAAAATAGTGCAATATATATACACACATAGTGATTCACATTTATGTCTTTTCCGTATCATTCTAATGTTCAGCTTCAGCGTATAATGTTGTTGATTAGGTTTGTAATGTTCATACAAGGAATGATTATGTCGTATCCCGGGGGCCCTAATTTATTCTGACACCTTTTACCCCGGGACACGATTTATCAGGATGGCTCAAAATATACATTTGCATCTTAACCTCGAGGACAAGGGCAAGGAACGGCACATCTCCATGTACAAATTACAAAAGCTAGTTTTACCCAAAATAACAAAATGACTAGTTTAATAAAATAAATTGAAATTACATAGTGTACTTACATACTGACTTCATGATGAAATGTTACACAAATTTAAATAAACTTGCACCGGGGTGCTCTTGAGTGCTGTCGATCCAGTCGTGAAGAGCGTAGAGTAGCAAGAGGGCAGAACTGGTCAGTCTGCCCGTTTTATAACATCGTGCGTCAATTCGCCTTCCCACTGGCACCCGTGACGTTTCAAACCAAAAACTCCTTACTTGCAACTTCCTTTTCCGCGTATTTCTTAACTTTACTTCTTTAAAATACATATTCCGTATTTCGCAATTAACTAGACTGTCAACCACCTTTGAAATGCAATTCCGCAAATCATCAACAAGTTATGAATACCTTGTGCAACGCTACGTTGGCACTTATATTTCCTGATTTACCCAGCCCAATGTCTGGCCTGTTTGCGAACCATTTAGAGGGTCTGGTTTCCAAATTTTTAAGATATTACAATTATAATACAGTAGAGTCCCGCTAATTCGGATCCCGATCGTCCGGACCTGATCATTCCCCGAAAGCGGATTATTCTCAAATTCAATGCCCCTTAGGCATCATCTTGTGCTTGTTCTTTCCTGATTTCTATCACATGACGTGCGAATGTTCTGAAAGCAGTGTTGGCTCCCTTTGTCATCCAAAAACTGGTGGCCATACTTCGCCTGCTTGTTTGGCTACCTCTCTTAGGATACGTGCGCATGTATAGAGAGCTTGGTACATTATACCATGCTCACAGTCTTCACAGTAGGAGAGGTAATCCTCCGCTGGGTTAAACCTAAATAGGGTTGCTATGAAGTAGCCGTGTCCCGGCCCGAATATAACTGGGATGTTGAGTACCCAGGAACGATGCATTTTTGACTAAGTCGTCTGCGGACGCTAGGGAAATAGTCCTTTGTTAGGACGCTCTTTTGGGCATCTTTCCAGCGTCGTTCCCACGCATGTACAGTTGCGCTTTTAAGCTGCTTCATTAGTTCTGAACGATTATACCTTTCGTAAATGTCTTGATTTAGCTCTCGCTCTCCAGTTCGAGTAGGGAGGTGTTTTCGCATTTTGTAAGCATTTACTCTTTCTTATAGCAGCAGATCTGCTGGGAACACAACAGCTTGTCCTGAATCCAGGACGGAAATTTTCCACCCCTGAAAAAATCTCCAGTAGCTTGTCCTGAATCCAGGACGGAAATTTTCCACCGCTGAAAAAATCTCCAGTACAGCTGAGAATCGAACCCGTGCCGCCAGACTGGAAGACAGTTACACTACCAACTTCCCCACGGCGGCGGACCTTCTTGGTATGTATATGATAACTGGAAGGAACATATAAGGACCTAGTAGCTCTAGGCCTATCATAAATTGATAAGTCTTTAAAAAAGTTAGCAAATATTAAAATTAGTAAATTAAATACTATTTACAGATAAAGACTAAAATATTACATGCAGCAAAGATTTGGAGGGGAGGGAAGGGAGCATGGATAAATATGGATAAAATCAGGGCAAGATATTGTAACAGAGTGTTAGGTGTACCTATAAATTCAGCACATTTAGCGGCCTTGTTAAGAGATGGGGATAATGAGTAGTAGGGGAAATGTTCTGATAAGATACAATTTGTAAACCATATTATGAACAGAAACAAAATCAATTTAGGGAAGGAATGTGTGTGTGTGTGTATATATATATATATAATATACGCCACTTTTTAATAATTTCCTGTCTCTAAAAAATTATCTCCAGCGTTTTGTGACTTCACATTTAAGCAGGATACGTCTCGCGTTTTCGTATAAAATGCAAAATGAGCACATTCCTTTCTCTAAATTTTCTTTCGTGTTTCTCAATTTCCAGGTACCTAAACTCCACCAAATCATACCCATTCTCTTTTCATTATTATTATTGAATAAATATGTTTCTAACCCTCCATTTGTTTCCATTTCTTTATAAAATACTAATTTTCGCTTATTTCGCTTAACGTTCCTTGGTTAGTCATGTCATTGCATCTGTTATTATTTTGAATATTTTACATATATCAAGAGAGCGCTTCTTTACCATATCCACTTTAATCCAAACTTGTTATTTTCATCTTCAAATTCGTTAAAACAGTTATTTTCCATTTGAATATATATATATATATATATATATATATATATATATATATATATATATATATATATATATATAGTTAGTCATGTCATAACGTTAAGCGAAATAAGCACATTTAAATCATTTAATTCTGATTCCTGAACAAATGCAACGTAATATTCACTTTATTTCCAGAATAAATCTTAACTTGCCGCGACAATGATGATGTATGCATAAGTCACTGCCTAGAGAGCCTCCGATCTGATTAGAATACAGTATAAAGAAATGAGAGCGTGTCTTTATCACTTTTGAAGGACGGGATAAAACAAATTCGATAAAGATTGAGCGAATTAGGCCCGTAATTAGCTGACTTCAGACTTTTTATCATTTGTTATTGGTCCATATCGAAAGAAAACCATATAAGCCAAACGGTCATCACTAGACTTCGGACTTTTAGGTCGCTAAAATGCTGTTTTAGGTACCTAAAATAGGCTCTAAAAATTTAAAAATAGGTTCTAAAAATCGTAAAATAGTCTCTTATAAAATCGTTAAGTTGCCAATATTCTGAAATATCTCAATTGCAATGCAGAATGTTATATTTATTGAAGTCAACATTAATCAATAATCAAGATAAAACACAGATATAGACCTATGGTAGGCCTACACAGAATTATATAGACCTATTACTAGGGCCGGGGTCGACTCAGCCTCTAACAGAAATGAGTACCAGGAGCAATCCTGGGGGTAAAGGCGGCCGGTGCGTAAGGCTGACAACCTTACCACCTTCACGTGCCGAATGTTCAAAATCTAGGAGCCTCAACCTCCTGGAACCCTCTGGGCCTCCATGGCCTGTATAGGGATCACTTTACTTTACTTCACTTTTATTACTAGGGCCTGTATTACTACCATAAAAGTGAAAACCTAATCCCTGTACCCAGAAGCTAAGCATATCATACCAGCATATTCAACCCCTTGTATCCCTCAGTGATTCAGAGAACTACTTTTTTTTTACTGGATGTGAGAGTCGGGAAAAAACACTACATTTTCTTGGGAATTCCAAGGAATTTTTCTACTGAAGACGAAACATTCCTTACTTTTCAACCACGTCACAAATGTGTCATGTACTGCACATTCCGAGCTAAAAAATTTAGTACGAACTGAAAATAAATGCTAGAATTTATAATAAAAAATGACTTATTTTGAACTTTAGAGGAAAAACAAGAAAAAAAAGCAATATTAGGTTCTAACGTAAAAATAGGCTGTTTTAGGTCCTATAAAAGTATCAGTTTTAGGCATAGTCACTTATGAAACATGCATATACAAGTTTTCGTCCATATATCACCTAAGGATTAAAATAGGTTTTTATCTAAAATCCGAAGTCTAGTCATCACAACATCCCTACCACCCAATTGGAGTTAGTTTTTCACACTGTCATTGAGATTAATTCAAGGAACGAAATATGGCGTAGTTTGAGTTACCGGTATATTATTTTGCTTAACTTGTAAATTTGGATAATAAAAAAAAACAAATATTATGTTAAAATGTAGGCCTACTCCCAAAAGGGTAGAACATTATTATGTTTACAAAATGGAACTCGGATCAGACAACAGGGATATAGAGTCACCAAGCGTTTAACAGCACCTAGGAGACCGAAGTACAAATAGGAGAGGATTAATAATAGCAGGTATAATTAGTTGCGGATTGTCGGTATGCACAAAATTACAGTCTCACCACTTGTATCGTATTGCATCCACCAATTTAATGATCATTAGTGGAGTGTGGAATTACATGATGAATTATTATATCCTACGCACTAATAGAGAAACCGTAACCCATTATCACTGCTTGTAGCTGGAATTGGGCGTATCTGTTTTATATGAAAACAAACCGACTTAAACAAAGCTAATTAAAATGGCACATAGCTGAAATAAAAATGAAGCATAGTCATGGAATCCTCCTGTACCAGATGTGCTCTACACAGCACTTCGCTAAATATAGGCCTACCAGAGAACTAAAAACGAAACTCGCTGTTTTCTCATACAACTAAGTTATCACTGCTAAGTACACAAAGTTCCATTTTATACAAAGTTCATTATTTACATAAAAATATAATATCGTTTGCTTAGTTCTAATACAGTCTGGCATCCAATTGGTCATTAACGGGGGAAGAAGTGGCACTTCTGAATCCTTTGAATCTAATACAGAAGGAAATAATAAGCATTTGCTTTAAAAAAAAACCTACGGACTACCCAACAGAATTGATATTTACTTAATTTAATATTATGAAAACCCAATGTCCAATTTTTTGTTCAAATGTTGTATCATTAGCATCTCTATAGTAGTCATTCTGACTGTGCACACGAGATTGTGTTTTGGTCCAATATACTCTCAGCTTTCCCCCCGAAACTTAGTGAAGGTAAAATTTCGACAGAGAATCTCAAAATATAGAAATATTCAAGGTGAAAAACAACAGAAATTCAATGTCCAAAAGTTGAAAGAAATTGAAACTAAGGACAAATATACGATACAAAGTCAATTTACATATAAAGAAAGCAATTATGAAAATGAGATTGAAAGAAAATGGAAAAATGTAAAAGAAGCTGTTAGAAATACAGCCATGGTACAAGTTAGGAATGTGGTAAAAGAAAATAGAAATGAATGGTTGAATGGTAACTTGGACTGAAGAAGAAATGCCACTGGAATGGAATACAGCAATCATCTGTCCTATACACAAGAAAGGGGATAAGTTATAGGCCTAATGTACTAATTATAGAGGAATTTCTCTTTTAAACATATGCTACAAAATTTTGAACAATATTCTCCATAAGAGGCTGGAACCGTATGCGGAGAATATTATAGGGGAGTGTCAAAATGGTTTTAGAAGAGACCGCTCCACCACAGATAATTTGTATATATCAAGAAATATTTTAGACAAATTTTTTGGTGCCGCTATACGCGTCGCCGATAAGTAGTCTTTGCAAGGATATTGAATAATATGGACGTTCTCTGGTAAATATCCGTAAAGTTCCCTGAGGGGGTACTTAGAGGATGAACAAAGGTGCGATATCTACTCTACCTATGTACGGGTACAGAAACTAATAAGTAGGGGGCGGATTTCTATGACCTAAAAAATAGGATATAAGCATGCATTTATGACCTAAAAAAACATTAAAATATGACCAATAAAATTTAAAATATGACTTTACCACTTAAACATTGTATATATTTTTTTAAGTTTCATTACAATTCATTTTATTAAAATATAATGTTAACTATTTAAAATAGCTGTAAATTCTCAAAGATTATCATGATAATAAAAATTTTACAAAATATGATATGAAACTTAAAACTTTCTTTAATATGCACACAAATATGCCAAAAATATGACCTAAATATGCATATTCATACTAAATATGCTACAATAGTTGAAAATTTCCTAAATATGCAGTTATATGCACAATAAAAGCCGTTCCTTTTTTACCAGGATGCTTGGAATCAGGTTTAAATTAGTCGGAAACCTGAAATAATGCAAAGGGGAAAAATATGACATATCATAGAAATCCGCCCCCTACTAATAAGGAAATCTTAGGTAAATGACCATAGACGTATACATTAAATATGAATAAACGTGCAGAATGTGTTGCACAAACTTTCTCACATAGGCCTATACGTGTTAAGATTTGTTTTGAAAACAAAAGAATATCTTTCATATTTTAATTAAGGTTTGTTCTGACATTCTACATTTAAGTTATACTTATTTTGTTTTTATCTTGATACCTATTTATTTTATAAAGAAATGTTCATTTTAATTTTCTCTAAGTTACAATTTGACTGTGCTAGGATTTCATGTTTCGCCAACTGTAATGGAGACAGCCTACAAAAATCGAAAATAGACAGGAATAAACTGTTCCCATCCCTACCTCTAAGAAAAACTAATATAGCCATGTCATTAGTCATAGATATAAATGTTTTTATGTTTACATTTTTAATAAAATCGTTAGACGTATATATAATGTAGCTGTAGGTCTGTGTAATTGATTTTAAACGTGCTCGTCGTAATGTTTTGTCTAGTATCACACTAAAGTGTCGAACATAATTAGAAAAAAATTTATTTCCAAACAATGCAAGCTTTCTGTACGGTTTTTTTTATACACTTGAAGAAATTGTTTGCTTGACTTGTCTGGCTTTAGGCTACTTGTATTATCCACCGGAGAAACCATCATTCAACTAAGCGATCACTTTTTCTCTTACTGCTTTGCATGTTCCCCCCTCCCATTATGAAAACCTCTTTGTATTCCTTTTTTACTGGTTTTCTGCGGGGGCCTTCAGTCATGCCACTAGAAAGAACAAATAAGGAGACAAAGCTAAAAATTTGATAGGCCTAATAAGAAAACTAGAATGGAAATAACAGATATAGATAAAACAAAGCACATAAAGAGAAAAAGAAATAAAAAGAAAAAGATAAAGCTAAAAATCCGATAGGCCTAATAAGAAAACTAGAATGGAAATAACAGATATAGATAAAACAAAGCACATAAAGAGGAAAAGAAATAAAAAGACAAAAGAGAGAAAAAGAGAGGTAGAAAAAAGAAAAAGGAAAAAGTACGAACGAAAAGAAGGAAGAAAGAAGAAAGCAAAATAAGAAGGAAAGAAAGATATGAAATAAACACAGAAAATAAATAAAAATTAAATATGTCAGCAAATACATAAATACATAAATGAAAGAGTGTGCAAGTACCACTGTCGATTTAAACTGAATAGATAGCTATTGCACAAACTGAAATGTCCCGTATAAAAAGTACCGGATCCCAGTACAAACAAAAGAACAGAGAATTTGCCGGCATAATTATCGGGATGCTTCTTTACTATCGCCATTTTTACAAAAATGCTGAATTACTTTCACAAAGCAATGGAATTTTCAATACAGATTTTGGTGAAGAGAATTAAAGAATTGTGTAACATTTATTTACACTGATGGAAATTTTATGATAGTTGTATTACTGCTTATACCGTATTTCCAATTTCTGATTTTTTTTCATGTTCCCCCCCCCCTCTCTTTGGTGTTTTTTTCTCTCGTTCTGTAAGCTATGCTTATTGTAATTCTAGGTGTAAGTTATACTTTTGTAATTCTAACTGTAATTTTTTGTTCTGCCACCGGGCAATTTTCTCAATTGCAGAAGTGAAATATATACAATACAATACAAACTTGTTCGGAAACTGTAGAAAGATAAACCGACTTCTGTACTAATCTATCTCAGAACTAAATTCATGACTTGAATAGAATGGATTTATGGTGACATAATTCCATTAATTGTAAAATTATACTGGGGTTTCATAATACACCTCATCATGGTTTCTGCTGTTCTGTCAACACAGAACAGTAGTGGGTAAACATGACTCCATATGACAGCCTAGATTTCTACACAACAAACTGATGTTCACAAACAATGTCGAATTCCTTTCGTTGTAATTCGGTTGTATCAACAGTTCGTCATATAGTGATACAATTATTCCAATTAGAAATTACGTAGAACTGAATATAGGCTACAACTTAATAATAGTCACTGCAGTAGATGTATTATACAGGGTGTTGCAAATTTCCATACACAAACTGCTATGGATTGTAGAGCATGCCAAAACAAAGTTGTTTTGTTATATAACCATACGCCGCAAACCAATAGTTACAGCAGTAGTCACCTTCGAATGGAAACATTGCTGACAGACAATGAAAATATGGTGACCGTTTGAACTGGTTGTGATGAGGTTTATTTACAGATATTGTTCAAACGTGCGGCCTCCTGCTTCAATACATGATCTGCAACGACGTGATACTGCTTCTCTCATACGGTCAAATACTCCAGGGTTATGTTATAATTGGTCGGCAGCTACAAGAATCAGAGCAACAAGATCCTCCTCTGACACAACTGGTGTTTCATACACTAACCTCTTTAAATGTCCCCACACAAAGACGTCAATTGGGGTAAGGTCAGGAGAACGAGCAGGCCATGCAATGGGTCCACCCCGTCCAATCCAATTTTCACCAAACGTGTCACGTAGATGCCCTCGAACTTGAAGATTGAAATGAGGGGTTGCGCCATCATCCAGGTACCACATGCACCATAAACTGAGTGGATATCCACGAGTTCAACAAAACTGTAATCTTCCATCGTCCATACTCAATGCCTAAGAACAAGTAGAATGAATAAAATCAAACAGCTACCTAAACTGTGTACAATCTGCAACGTGTCACGTGTTTGTCATGCGCAGGGATGTTTGTTTCTACTCAACGATGTCTGACTTCGAAGGTGACTACTGACGTATCTATTGGTTTGCGGCCTATGATTATATAACAAAACAAGTTTGTTTTGGTCTCCTGTACAATCCATAGCAGTTTGTGTATGGAATTTTGCAACATTCTGTATAAACTATGTTTCTTTATATATGTACCTCGGTATATACCCTCTCCCCCCTATCTCCCTCTCTCTCTCTCTCTCTCTCTCTCTCTCTCTCTCTCTCTCTCTCTCTCTCTCTCTGTATATAATATAAATATATATACGTACTTGTTTCATCTTTCCTATGAAAACAGGCTAGTACTTCAATGAATTTATTAACTTAATTATTGAACAAGAATTTAAAAATATATACAAAAGATTACTAAAAGAAGAAAACAGTAAGGCGAGAAAGAAAAATAAGAAAATAAAGGGAAAGATAAAGACTATACACAAAATTGTATTTTCCCTAGGTTTAAGTGTTAGGTAGGGGATGGGCGTACCCCGGAAACAGATCCGCCGTGAATATCCCCTAAGGGATCTCTACTACTTCTACGACTTTGTTAACCATCAATTGTATATACATAATATGTCATATGTTTCACTCATCTATTCTTAAATTATATTTTTTGTTGTGGTAGTATGTTTCCATTTCTGGTTATTAGCATACTCAATGCCTAAAGGCTTAAGGTCTTAAAGGCTTAACAACATCAGAGGGAAGTAAATAAGTAAATCAATTAATATGAGTTCCTAAAATATTTTAAAAATATTATCGCCACTTGGAAGTGGTGTAGTTATCATTTATGCACTGTCCGCCTTTATCACAGGATTTCCTTGTACTAATTTATATTAAAGACAAAGTCGACCTCAGGATTAATTTTATGAGTTACTTGTGGTTGTTATAAATTTGATGTTTTAATTAAATTATGTTTCCACAAGAGATCCCATGTATGAGGCATAATACTGTAGTATTTATTAACAATATTCCAGTACAGTAAGATTCAGTGGTCTGAAGGAGAGAGGTGTTTGTGATTAGATTTAGCAGCAACTATATGCGCCATTGATCAGGAATAATTTGAACGTCTTCTGCCTCGTTAAGCCGTAGGCATTGAGCCAAAGTGGATAAGGTGAACAGAGGAGCCCGTTTTGAGAGTTGCATTCTGGTTTTGAAGCTTCCTTCATTTATCATCTCCAGTATTAATATCCTTTGAACTTCAATTAATAAGGCGAGGTTAGTTTCTGCAGATTGTGTGCTGATAACGCAATTTGTATTAATTGAATTATGTGAATCTCCTAACTTGTTTACAATTTCAGAATTTATCACAGACTTTACAAGACAATTCACGTTGCTTCAAATTAGCGAGATTAAGAGGTCTATAGAATGGTATAACAGTACATTATGCAACAAGCCTATAATGACATTTAATAAGATACGAGTATGTTTGAAACTCGCGTTCATACGAGTATCTTAGTCTAATTACCATTACAGGCAATTGCGTAATGTTTTGGTTCGACCTTAATTAGTCTAAATGTTTAAGTTTTGACATGTTATATTCACTGAAACAAACGGCACGTTGACCTTCGCAAAAAAAACAAGACTTTTACATGTAAAGTGGCAGTAAGAGTCACATACACTGGATTCTATACATAAAAGTGCTGTCACAAATGGTTACATCTTATATTCGGTTATATGTCTACTTATACTACAATTAACTACAATTAACAATATTAATTAACAATTAATATCCGTGTCACAGTCATAAGCATCAATTATTTCAGTTCTATGATCAGAAATATGAAATTCCTGTACAAAAGAGGAATATTCATCAGCATCTAAATTACGTATTACTAGATCAATAAATGATTATGTATTCTCCGTAATTCGAGTGGGATCATTTATGACTAGTTTAAAACTAATTAGTATATCCTGAAATTGCTTAGAATTGTTAGTGTCAACTGCTAGATTTATATTTAAATCCCCCATTATAACTAATTTAGATCCGTTTACAACAGTATTTTGTAATAACTTCACAAAGTTTTTAAAAAAGTCGTCTATTTTTGCCTGAGGGGATCTGTACACACCAACAACATAATATCAGTAAAATGCAACTGCCAAAGTCATATGTGAACACTGCAAACAATATTGTTGTCATGAGAACTGAATTATATTTGATGAATTCAGTGTAATATTTTCAGAAATTAGGCCCCTAACTTTCTTCCTGCTGGTCACACGGATGATTTCAATAGCTTTAAACCTTCTCCGGATAACACGAATCATTTTTTTTTAAAAATCACGTAAATCTGTCCAGTAGTATTTTAATCTATAACAGACACACATCCGAACGTTGCCTTATCTCTATACATATAAGCGTTCTGACTGACTGACTGACAGAGATCAACGTAGATCCTAAACTATAGTGGATAGAAACTTTGAATTTTGACAGTACCTTCGTTTTATAATGTAAATGCATACTAAGAAAGGATTTTGATTATTAATGCAAAAAATAAAATGTTTTCGAGAAGACGAGATACCTTTCATAAGAAACACAAGAACAATTCGATTGTTGTGGAAAACAGTATTCAATTGTGAAATTAATTCAAGATGGCCTTGCTCGCTTGCTATCTTGAATCATTTGTTTACGATTCGCAGAGAACTGATTTACACAGAAGGTGATCATGAATGCACGCCTAAGTGGGGAAAAAATTGAATGATTTGGACGAAACTCATCGTGCGGGTTTTTTTTTGGGGGGGGGGGGCTAGGGAACTCTAGTATAAGGTCTCCCCCCCGGGCGGGTCACTTTATTCGTGAAATGCACCTCGAAGCCGTATTTTAGTCTTTTTAATTATCAGTCGTTATATTAAAATGGTTTATGTATGTTTTGGGTAAGGTTTATGAATCGATGGTTCATTTTAATTTATTCATTTCGAATTTGTATGCCCATATGACAGCATAAGATTCATGTTGTTCGTTGATTTATATTTTTAATGTTAATCAATATAATTAAGAATAAATCCTTTCCTCGAAGATCAGTTTTAAAAACTGTAAAGGTAGTATATAGTGCATAGTACCGTATTTGCTATGCTTTAGCTCTCTTTTTAGCCATTTATTAAGCAATACACGCGTACTTCTTCCGTGGGTTTTAAGCAATATTTTCGTGTGGTACAATTTGGCTGGGAACAAATTGTAACCAATTTGTTTCTATAGAATATAACTGATTAAACATAAGCATTTGATAATAACGCGTTCTTTAGGGGTACCCATAGTTTATACACATCCCTAATAGAAGTAATATTTTATTTCACACATTTTATCACAAACTTACTTTTCCACTTAGAATATTTCTTATTACGTTTTTAGCACACGTAGAGGACATTGTACTTTTCGACTCAAATGGCATCTTGATAGCTCAGTTGGTTCTTCACATGACTACTAAATGCCGGTGGATGGGACCTTAAGGCCTCGGCAATTCGACGCCCGCTTGTGGAAATTAGCGAAGTGATTCTTTCGCAACATTCTACCGATAGACGCGCTTGCAGTCGACCCGTGTTGTGATTGTATTTGACAGAGCGTGAGCGGAAAAACTTGTTTTGCATTGTGACGGTTTGTACTGTACTAGGAGGTGCCCGTGGCTTCGCCACGATAATTCTTTTAAAAATTAAAAATTAAGAGTATAATAATTATTAAACCATTATATTTATTAACACTTGCACGCGAATCATTCATAAACTAAGCCATTAATAATTAATGAAACAGCTAAAATTCCTGCTTTAGAGTGCATTCCACGACATGAAAGCGCCCCCTGGGAAAACTATATCAGAATCGATTATGCAGTTCCAAAGAACCTGTGAACACATAATACGTATTGTTTCTCAGCTGTTTATTGACATGAATATGATGTGAATTTTATTTTATCAATTCAGTGTAATTTTCAGAAATTATATAATATTTCAAGGGAAGGAATGGTTTGTTTGGATTATTATTATCAGCGATATTTCAAGAGATAAAACCATCAATATTTTACAGCTGTTTCCCCCGGCTTCGCCCGCCATTATTCATTGACTCCAGGATTTTTAAGAAAATTACACTGGTAGATTATTAAAAATGTTTGTGGTTCAGAGCTATGAAAACTGTAAGTAAAAATAAAATTAGAATATTTGTTCATTGTGTTCATTTCACTTAGGCCTTATATAATAAAGAAACGGTTTTCCTTCCTAATGTTGTAGTCGTCATGAAAGTTTACACTGCGAGAGACGACCATCGCCGAGTATACCCGATGTCTCACGAAGCGGGCGAGCAAGCACGCTATTTAGGGCCGTTGAATTGTATAAGAGTAGATTTCTTGAAGTAGTCAATAATAATGTTTGTGACCTAAACGTTGTGAACTAGTACAGGTAAGTTTTTCTCTCCTTGGCATTATTTCTTATGTTATGCTCTGAGTTGATGTGAATTAAAACATTAATGGTAATTCCGACCGTTCGAGCATCGCGAGCTAAGTCTAATCTGATTATTTTCAGGTGGTCTGTTGTTGAGTACCATTCTGCAAAAATACGAAAGGAAGAACGCACCGTTCACAGTATACATATTTTCCTAAATATACATTACATACCTTACGATCCTAACATAAAGGAAATGAAAGCAAAGGGAAATAGCCATAACCAAGCCAGTTTTAAGTTTAAGTAGATCAGTGTCCGTTAAGTTGCTTTTTGGTATGCCTATTACACACTTATCCTTATGCACATGGAATTATGTAAGTTAGAGTAGGATTACTTCCACAAAGTCTCTGGCCTTGAAGACTAACCCAGCCAGCGAGCTTCTCGTTACGTCTCGTTACCAGCTTGAGCGGATTCGCTGCGCGTAAGATCAGTGAACTACTGTTGAGCACAGAGTGAACATCATGCACCACGTTGGCAGTCGTAGAAAATACTATAATAGTTGAGTGGAGGGATAATGCCGCGTCGAGACAGAGACAGACAACACGTGGAGTGGGGCAGAAGAGTTGAGCCAATCAGGGTGCAGCTACCTCCCCTAGGCAGGAACTCTAGGAACGGTGAGACTCGCTCCTAAGGTATATACGTAAAAACCCAGAGACTTTGTGGAAGTAATCCTACTCTATTGTTCTGTCATGTTCAATTTCCGATTTTAAAAAAATTTGATTTGTAACAAAATATTTATTAGAATTTTATTTCACTGGTGTACGTTTAACTGGTGTAACATTGCTAACATAATTCGACGTAGAATAAGATAAATAATTCATAAAATGGCTAAATAAAAGTAGTGCAGCTTTATGAAGTTGGGTTAAAGCTTGATTCATTCCTTTTTCCCCAGCGGGAGAGTGTCAATTTGAAATGTTTATGGGTACAGATAGTCATCTATTATGTGCTTTATTAGGTATGTCGTTTTTAAGTTATTGCTGGTATTTTACGGAAAAGAGGCTTGCTATTACCTCGGTACGGAAAATATACTTACATATCATCTGAATCATTCCGATAGCTTTAGCGCCTGGAATATTTACCAATAAATTGTTGTAAGCCATTCAAGATATTGTAAAGGTGATAAGTTACTTAATTTATAATAAAATTCAAATATTTCGCTAAATTTTTCACGCTTGAATTTTTTTGGGTCAGAAAAAGAAAGAAAAATTATCGCATAGTGAAATTTATTTCAATCTCCATAAAGAAAAATTAACGCATAGTGAAATTTATTTCAATCTCCATGAATTTTGTGTAACTGACGACATTTACAAAATGAAACAATAGCTATTTATAAATCAAGTACGCAAAATAACGTTTTAGCGGACGAGTCTAGTAGGCCTATTGCGGCCGATTGCGAACGAGGCGTAAGCCGAGGTCGAAATATTGGATTATATTACAGTATTATGTATTGGATATATTATTATATTACAGCTTGTTACAGTTCTCTCAAATTTGCTAAATATCCATTTCATTGGGTAATGATTGCAAGTAAGTACACTTTTTCCGTGCATATTTGCGTGCTTTGGCCTTTTTATGGACAATTTCGTGCATACTGCACTTTCGGGGATTTTGGTTTCAATAAAGCTTATTTGAAAGTTTATCTTGCATATTACGTTTATTTTTCTAGTTTGAATGCATATTTTATACGAAATCGCATAATACTGCATTTTATAAATGTTACTTCTTAAGAGTTTGGTTTTCTTTGTAATACAATACCCTTAGTGTAGGCTACTCAAAAAGACCTAACGGTTTCCAATCTTTCTACGTGAGAATTCCTTGCATAGTCACACTGGATTTCTAAATCCTCAACATTTATGTACAGGCCTGAGAAGAAGCACTAAACACCAGCAGAATTTAATTAGTGATGAGAGTTCTGGAGTGAAAAAATCGGAATTATTCGATTCTTGAAAATTCTCCAGGTATCACGAATTGTATAAAATGTATTCTAAACATCATTCGATAATGCTAGGAGAGGCGTGAACTGAGGAGTTCTCGAGAAAAGCAGACCGCCCACGCATTCGTATCACTTCGATTATCTTCGTTATCGCGGCATAAGTTTTGCAGGCAAGAAAGGCATATAATGTATGGACGCACAGCTACCATGCGCACAGCGATGCCAAATTGCCGATTGTGGAGTGAAACATTTGATCAAGCTTGAATAAAATGTGAGGAAAAGTTCCTGAATATTTAAATGAATTTTCAAATACAGAATATAATCCAAACTTTCCAGTTATAAAAGAGAATTGAACCTAATTTCTCTTCAAAACTTGTCACTAAAACCCGATCGTTTCTGAAAAATTAATAATAATGAAAAGCACCGGCCGAAAAATCTACACAAATTCTGACCAGCCGCAAACGTAATGGCCGCAACTGCAACGCTACGGAAAAATTAGCCTACCGTTGATGTGAATAATAAGCTACGTTAGTGGCTAATTAAAGCAAAAGACTACTATGTAATTAGAAATATATCTAATATTGAGCATGCCCATACAGAAAAAAAGCTTGCATAGTTGCGAAAATGAAACTGGACCAATTCATTATCCTACCCACAACCTCGTTTCCAGGCGCTCGGCTCGTGGAAACCCTTGGCAAAGTGTTTATATTCTCACAGTTTCTTTTAATTACAAAATTTACGCTCCAAGTAGAATCAAATTTTTCCCCTTTCCTTAAGCTTCCTCTTCTTCTGTATTTTTATCAAGAAGTCATTAATTTCTTTTTTCCGCTACTTTCAGATATTTGGTGCGCGTGAGTTCTCAGTGAAGAGGTGGTATTGGAGCAGCTCATTTTTCTTAATTACGGGAGGAGGCAAGAAAAAATATAAGGTGATGAGGATCTGGCTGGTCACGAGGGTGTGGCAGTCCTTTCTTCATAATTAAAACAGACGTTGTAATGTTTACACTCCGAGAGCCATTCCAGCTCATTCCCAGAGTTGTATTGAAGCTCCACTCCGGCAGCATTCAAGCTTACTGAACAGAAGCTTCGCTATATGATCTTGTATTTAACACCAGCCAAGCTCTCTCCTTCACTTATTATATTAATATTCCTTCTTCCTTCTCTTATCACAGGCCTAAAGACATTTTACTTCCATTTTCGTGGCAGGCAGGAACAGTTTCACGGATTTTTGTGATATGTTAGCTAGCCGTCTAGTTCTTTTCGAGGTAATGCTGTTTAAGCCAGGCTTAGAACTGGTGATAGATTTAGCATTCGCGAACCACAGATTATTGTCTCTATTGGAAATTACATGTGGATATTATAGGAGAAAAATTCCTCCGACACTGGGACTTGAACCCGGACTATTCGCGCCAATGCTCTACCAACTGAGCAAAGCCGGAGTTCAATTCACAGCGCCAGATGGAACCTTTCTGACTGATTGCCCTAATGGTCTACCTCACAGACAGACAAGTTATGTCATATACAGTACTGTGAGGCACACTACGGGCTCCCACTGTTACTGTACAGTTAACATTCAAGATAGATATACTGTGTAAGCATTCGTGAACTACAGAACCACAGAACCAACAGAGACAATAATCTGTGGTTCACGAATGCTTATACCGGTATATCTATCTTGAATGTTAACTGTACAATAACAGCGGGAGCCCGGTTATAAAAAGTCACTACTTAGTGTGCCTCACAGTACTGCATATGACATAACTTGTCTGTCTGTGAGGTAGACCATTAGGACAATCAGTCATAGGAGAGAGGTTCCATCTGGCGCTGTGAATTAAACTTCGGCTTAGCTTAGTTGTTAGAGCATTGGCGCGAATAGCCAAAGGTCCTGGGTTCAAGTCCTAGTGTCGGAGGAATTTTTCTCCTATAATATTCTCATTAGAAGTGGTGTATTTCTGGGTAAGATTATATTCTGGTTAATATTTCTGGGATAATTTCTTTGTTATGGTTATTTAGCTACGATTGTATACACACACCGTGCCGTGATGTACCGAGCTGAGTCAAGGCACGCTCGTATGCCTTTTAAATTAACATCTCGGCCGTGTTTTTGGATGAGTTTTTTTAATGACTTTACAGTGAAATAAACGTATCACTGCATTCAGATACCCCTAGCCGAGCCCTCCTTCGACCGTCATCTCGAACCAATTGGATCAACCTGAGTACTTTCCATGTTCAATTGGCCTAATCCTTCTGGTGGCACTATGGCCCTGGGGTCGACTCAGCCTCCAACAGAAATGAGTACCAGGAGCAATCCTGGGGGTAATGGCGGCCGGTGCGTAAGGCTGACAACCTGATGTCACAAAATCTGGGAGCCTCAACCTCCTGAAACCCTCTGGGCCTCCTTGGCTTGTAAGAGGTAACACTTTACTTTACTTTTACGTTCCATATTAGTAAAATGCATATTACACACGTAATTTGTATTTATTTATTAGCTGTACTACTATTTGTTTAAGATTTATTATATAATTATTTTCATTACGCTACTGTAATACGTACAACAGGCATTCTTTATTTACAGGTAATACTATTATAGTAGGTATTATGCTATAAAACAGAGTACTTGGACATGTTGCATAGTAAATACACACGCTAATAAATAAGTAAATAACTGTGTAAAAATTCAATTTTTATTTTCAAGAAACGTAATTTAGGGATGCATGAAAAGCCTGTCAAACATGTTAAAAACGGAAAGTCCATGAATACTAGTACAATTAGTACAACTTGTACAATTCTTTAGTGCATTTATTTTTCCTTAAAAAATAAAACAAGTGTGCCACCCCAAACCTTCAATATTAAGCTCAAGCGTGTCTATAGCGTGTCATCGCACTATTAGTTCAGTCGAACATTTGATTGAAATGATTATTATAATTATATTAAAAGTGGCTAAAATTGTTATCTTTCATTAATATATTGGTTGGTTTTGTCTAATAGTATCTGGCAACCCTGTTAAAAGGCTCATGCCGATGGTGTTGCGAAGGAAACAGCAGACAGACTGGCTAAGGAAGCATAAAACAGTAAAGATCTTCCAGTGAACTATTGCGTTATATACCAAGAAGCACAGTGGTTTAAAAAAATCAGAGAAAAAGTGTACAACATTGGGAAACAGAATAGCAGACAACGAATAATGGAGAAACCACAAAAAACATACTTTAGATCAGTACGGGGGAGATTGAAGGTGAAACTGCCATTAAGTCACAATTTACCAGCATTACTTACAGGGCATGGTAAATTCGGAGATTACTTTCCCCGATTTAAGATTTTAGTGTGTCTGCGGGGAAAGTTTACAAACAGTGCATCATATTGCGTGGGAATGCAGAAAACTAAAAAGTGAAAGAGAAGTTCTTCGTAAAAGTGTTATTAGATTGGGGAGATAATGGCCGAAAGAGAACTGTGAACTTATAAGGACATTCAAGAATCAATTCATAGTCTACAATTTGTGAACAATATAAATGTTGATGTCTTGCAAACCACCATCTAAAGTAATTCAAAGTAATATTCTGGATTGTTAAGGACAATAAATACCAAAATTCTCTAAAGAGATTATTACTTCACATCATACAGAATATAATTAACCGAATAAACTAATAGTTCAGGGATCTAATATCATACATGTTATAGGCCTATCGACGGATTATTTTATTAACGAACAGCGTGTTGTTAGTACTATATTCAATACGGGTTCTAAAACAATGCAAGATTCTTTTCCTCTATTTTTAAATCATTTCATTTTGCTGCCAGCTCTATTTAATCCATGCTGCAGAGACCTGATTACCAACTTCTTATTTGAAATGTACAGTGCACAAGTAACAACTTGCATATGATACAAAGTTTGCGAGTTGATGAGGATATTGCAAACTGGAGCATACAGGAGTAATGATAACATTTTAAAAGTACACCGTAACTTTCGTCATAGTAGTTTAATGCCAAAGTTTAAGAACAAAAATGAAAGAAATTGGAACTGACACATCGTGTTCCTGTGTCGCCAAGCGAGCACGTGAATCAGTACATAGTGTCCAACATGAATAGAAACCATTAAGAAGTCTAGATGAACTAGAGCGTTAACACCAAATACTTGACCTCAAATGCGCTTCCTACATGTCTCTTTACAACGCCACTTCTAGCCATGTTCTTAAAACCAGCTGACTTGATAAATATTCATATTGATTCGCTAAACTTGAGATATCAGAATCGTAACAATTTTAGGTAGATTTCGA
The DNA here is from genome assembly GCA_964059195.1 of Ectobius pallidus. Taxonomy (NCBI): domain Eukaryota; kingdom Metazoa; phylum Arthropoda; class Insecta; order Blattodea; family Ectobiidae; genus Ectobius; species Ectobius pallidus. The sequence continues at coordinate 94,699,955 of CAXKWD010000007.1, forward strand.
AGAAAAATCTACCTACTGCAATCGATACCATGTCATGACTTTCGAAAAATTATTTCATATCTTTACGTTTCATGCCTTCCTCAGTACGAAACTACCGCCAGTTCAAAAAAAATGTTATATATATATATATATATATATATATATTTACACGCTAGCGGCCGTAATTTTTAAGATATTTGAACCATATTTTATTATGTTATTTCTAGGCCTAATAGTTCGGACAAGTTCGTTAATGAGCAAAATTGGCCCAAGGGTGGGTCGGGGGAAGGGGTTGAAATTTTAAAAAATTCATATGTCGGCCCCTATGAAACTGTATACTGAATAAATTAGAGTACTCCCAATGGAGTTCACAGTGACACCAACGATTCGGGGGTTTTGGGGGTACGAGTGGGGGTGGGGGGGATGGAAATACGAAATTTTTAAACCACGTCTTGTGAGGTCTCGTTGAAAAGCTCTTGATGAGTACTCTACAAATCAAAAACTAGTTTCTCGATAACTCTCATATAAGGAGAGATTTGAATGTTTGAAAATGTGCTCTTTCCTCTTTTTGCGGTAATTATTGCGGGTTTACCATGCCAAGGCTAAAGAAGAAGAGTGCTGCGCAGCGATAATAAATTAAACCAAAAGCACTTTGAAATCTACCTCAGCCTGTAGGGACTTTTTTTTAAATTTTTGCACAAAATAGTACAATATGCAACGAGCCTATAATGGCATTTATTAAAACACCAGTACTTTTAAAATGAAATTTACTCATTTCATAATTTTCATGCGAGGGTCTTAATTACCATTGTAGGCAAGTTACATACAATAATTAAAGGTTTAAGTCTTGGGTTTCTAGAATGCCTCTTAATTGATGAAGCAAACGATTCCCGGACAACAGCTGTTAGTAGTTCTCGTCTTTTCCTACAGATATCAGGCATGCAGGCCGCAGAGCTTCTCGTGATCTTGAATATCAAACAACACACATTAAAAACACACGAAATGAACTTAATTTAGTTTAATATTAAAATTAACTCGAACAGAGATGGTTTTATTTAATTAACACGAACAAGGTTGATTTTATTTTACATACAGCTTGTTTATTGCGCAGGTTCATTTGCTGCTCTCAAGGTTTCAAGATCGTTCCATGTTCGAAAATATAATCGCTAATACGCCAGTGTTATAATGAAAATCTGTATCGTACTGGATAGCGTTTCGTCACATGTAATAAGCGTATTATAGTATGGTCGAACACAAAGGAAATTTATATTACATTTTTTTAAGGTCTGGTATATTCAAGATACTATTTTATTTATTCCGAATTTTGTTTGTTTCCATTTTATGATACCTATGAATGGTGATTATCTGTATGGTTATTTACGTAGGCTATAGGGTAACATAATATTAATAATTATTTTACAGCATGCACACCGTATAATTAGCTTACTACATAAACTAGACCTACTACAAAATGATATTCTTAATATGTGGTATTGAATTTTTTTCCAGCATATAACCCCTTTGCTATCCACGAAAGGAATAGAAAGCTGAATAACTTTTTGAATGTGGATTTTGCTTACAGTACATAAGCGGAAATGCCATTGATCACAACAGGAAATAAATTACCATCCATAACTACTGAAGTGTCGATTTTTGTTTAATTTAAATGTGTGAGAGCAGCTTGAATCCGACCGGAAGTACTTACTGAATCAAGAGAGCGCAAGGGTTTTCTCTGCGGGCTGAATAATTAGGGCGTGATTCATTCGATTAATCCTTCGGCTTCAACAATCTCTTTTGCTCCAGTTAAAGCAAAACACTATTTGCGAGAATACTGTTGTGGGGTAACAAAAACGGAAAAAATATATGTATTACTTTAGAACAGCGTTTCTCAACCTATGGACCACTGGTGGTCCGCGAAGATGGTGCAGATGGTCCACAGACATAATTAAAAAATATCATAACGCAAGTGAAAAGTAAAGATGTAAAAAAATTTCACATATTTCTTTATAATGACCTATAATTAATACCCCAAATTTTAAGATTATAGGTCTTCTTTTAAAAATGGGATGTAAAATTAGGGGTCCGTAAATTTTTTAGACATTTTAGAGGTCCTCGGGTTCAAAAAGGTTGAGAAACGCTGCTTTAGAATAAAATTCTAAAAACTTCATTAATTATTTAAAAGAAAACATCTCCATGTCCACTCTATACTTCTCTGTGTCTCACACACACACACACACACTGGGTGTCCAGGAATTCAACCGAAAAAAAAATTAGATGGATTGTACAGAGGGCTCGGACAATAACTTGAGAAAGAGAATTTAGGTCTACACTGCGTAATTTATTGCTGAACTGTAACGTTATTTTAACATATGAAATGTTTATCGACTATTTAGATGGTGAATCATTGACAATCCAATGTAAGAATGTGTGGAATTTCAACCAATTGCAAGTGTCCATCATCATAATTTCATCGTTTTATTTTTATAACATTCATTTTATCTCCCCTACGTGCACTTGTTCTTTGTGTAAATTCACAAGGATTGTACACTGAAACATCTTCATACCTGTAGCTTCTTTCATCAAAAACAACAATCTTTGAATACAAAAGATCGGGTATTATATAAGCTGTGGCGTAGGTGCCCGGGTTCGATTCCTGGTCGGGACAAGTTACCTAGGTGGGATTTTTTTCTGGGGTTTTTCCTCACCTGTGAGACAAATTTCGCTTAACTTTAGGCCCTTGTGGTCCCCAGATATTATCTGGCCGTCATTATCATCTTAATCCCATCCTCGCCTTGTTTGGAGTGAGAGTGTGAGTGGTGTGTCTCGTCCTATGTGTTCGTGTTGTCTCGGAGGTGGCCCCGCATTGGGCTGATCACTCATTCGGGGAGACCCTCCATGTCAGAAAAGCATGTATGTGATCCAAAGATAATCCCTCTCCCAAAAGGTCGCGGCCATTTAAGGCCCGGGCGGCTTGGGTCTCTTAAATTCTAAAAGGGAGAGGTAAAACTAAGATAAAGAAAGAAATGAGCAAAAGGAAATATGATAATTAGTGCAAGGTACTTAATGAGTTGATGATGTTTAAACCCAAGTTTAACGCGCTAATAATTGAGTTTTATTTTTCGACGTATACCTTTAATAAGTAAGATCACCCGTTAAATCACCAGTACGAAGTATAAACTGCGCTGCGCTACGCAATATTAGTCCTTTTGTCATTGTATAACCACTCCATCTCGTTCTCCCACTGCCAAGCTATTTATAGATGTACTAACAAACCTAAAAAAATCATACTTTTTGCTGATCAAAAATCTAACTAGGCGTGCATGAAATTAATTTTTTTAAGATTGATTCATTTAATCGCCGTCGGTTACAGAAACAAATGTTTACATTTACAAAATTTTACATGTTATGACGACCTCCTTTCCTAGAACTGTTGCTTACACTAATTCACCCACTCCCCTTAGACCTGTCAATCAGTGAACAGCAACTCAATTAGTTGTAAGCAGGCAGAACGTAGCTTCCTCAGATCCAGGAAACATTTGCCCTATTTTAGCTACAGTACAAAGAAACCGATCGTGTGAATCCGAAAGCCATGCAGAATGAATTCCATCTGTGTAGTGATTAGTATTGTCCACAGAAAATATTTCAATTCGGAAATTGCAAAGAAAAGAAATAGCCGCTATATTAGGTGACAGCCAAAAGGCTACCCCAAAACCTGAACATAATCAGTATAGTTTTTTGGAGTAGAGAGCAATATTGTTATATTTTTTGTAGTTTGAATCCACTAAAACTAACTGTATGTTCAATATTTTACAAATTGTTAATGAGAATGTTATAGGGAAAAAATCCCTCTGACACAGGGATTTGAACACATGACCTTTGGCTATCCGTGCCACTGCTCTACCAACTGAGCTAAGGCAGAGTTCACTTCACAGCGCCAGATGGAACCTCTCTCCTATGACTGATTGCCCTTACTGCACAGTACTGCATATGACATAGGCCTAATCAGTCATAGGAGAGAGGTTCCATCTGGCGCTGTGAAGTGAACTCTGGCTTAGTTCAATTGGTAGAGCAGTGGCACGGATAGCCAAAGGTCCTGGGTTCAAATCCCAGTGTTAGAGGAATTTTTCTCCTATAATATTATCATGTAACGTCGAACAGAGACAATAATATGTGGTTCATGAATGCGTATTATATACATAATGTTTTGATAGCCTAAGTTTAAGTAAGAAGTTCCATGAACAACAGTATTTGGATATAAAATAGCAATGGATCTCAGTGTTCTCTGAAATTCTATTTCCCAAGTTTCTCTTAATTCCTAAGAAAGAGATTAAGGGTGCCTCAAGCACAATTTCTCTTTGCCTCTATTGGCTGGATGTACTCAAGTGCTACCGTTCAGTTCGCCAACAAGAGAAGCCCATTACACAATATCCAACGTTAGTTTCTGATGACCTGCTAATGGTCTTTTACCTGCTTGAGTGCTCTATACCGTAGAGAGAAAGGAGAAACACCGTCTCGCAGTTCGCCTTCTTACAAACCCAGAATCAAAATCCGTTCCGACTGGCTTAAGGAAAATCCTCCTCTCTTCTTTCTTCTCCCCTCTCTTTTATTCTTTTGGCACTAAAATACTTTACTGATTCTCAGTAACAATAATATTACAGTATTCTCAATATTAACAACAATATTACAATATTCCTTATATGTTAATTTGTGTATAAAAATGTATGCACAAGTAAAATAATATTTTATTGATCACCCTGATCAATACTGATCTTTTAACTGTGTACCAGAATCGTAGAGTAGAGTTACCTCATATGGCAAATGGATTTGTTTACTTATAACTTACTATGAGTTCTAATAATATTCTTGCGCATCGCTTTTTTGTTCTAATACTCAGAAATTTGATTGGTTTATTTGATCTGATTGAAAATGTTGGTTACTATCTCAGACCATTTCTGGTTTTCGCACATCTTTTTAGTTAACCGTAGGCCCATATGAATTCCTTTATGGCTTTGTAAGTTTTCAATTTTTTAATGATCCTAATAATTTCAACTTTACTAATTATATCAATATATTTCATACAGGGAAATACATTAAGGTACCTACTTGAATCCTCTTGTTTGAATGATTCATGAAAATGTTTAACCCCGTCCATTCGTCCGACCCTACTTACTTACTTACTTAGTTACTTACTGAATGGCATTAGACAATTTCTAAGCAAGCTAAAGGAATATTATATATTTTATAGAATCCGGAGGTTCATTGCCGCGCTTACATGAGTCCGCCATTCAAATCCATTCTGTGCCAACTCCATCCCTCGCAAATCCTACTTCCCTTAAATCTATTCTAATATTGTCCTCCTATGTACGTACCCATATGTCTCTGTACCCTAGGTCTCCCAAGCGGTCTCTTACCTTCTGGTCTCCCAGTCAACATTCTTGAGATATGTGTTTTCTCGTCTATGCACGGAACATGTCCAGCCCATTTCATCCTCCGTGATTTAATTACCCTTATTATATTCGGTGAAGAGTACAGGTTATGAAGTTCGTCGTTATGGAGTTCTCTGCAGTCCCCGTATTCATTTCTCTTAGGTCCGAATATTTTCCTAAGCACCCTGATTTAGAACACTCATACTTACTCCCGAAGAGATAGGGACCATGTTTCACATCCATATAATACAACCAGAAGGATAATTGTCTTATAAATTTTTATTTTTAAATTTCTGGACAGAAGACGAGAAGATAAAAGTTTCTGAATTGCATAGAAAGAGCATTTCCTTAATTAGTTCACACTTAACTTGTATTATTTGTAGGCCTAGCCTATATGTAATTATTGCTCCCAGATATTTGAATTTCTCCACTTGTTTGAACATTTTATTGGCTAATCTAATATTTGTTAGTTAATTATTTTGACATTTCATGATAACTTGTTAGTTTTATTATGTTTTAACTTTTTTAAGTATTTCCATACCTCTGCAGTGTTGTTTTCTAACCAAAAATTTATTTTATCACTCTTTTTATTATAATTAGTTTCTTTCTTCGTATTATTAATTTTTTGAACTGATTTATAGTACTCATATAATAATTTTTTCAACGTTATCATTGACACTATTGCTTAACGTTTGCCACTTATTATAGGAACTCTTAAATATGATCTCATTTACATGCCTTCCATATCGAACACGAGTTATTATTTTGCATAGAGTGGGTACTTTTACTTACTTTTATTACATGAGCTCTTTCAATAGGTATATACAGCAACTGTGACGCCCTATTATTGTTATCCTCATTTAAATAAAATTGTATCCCTAATTCTAACATTCATCGTTCAAATGTTGATTCCTTATTTAATTCCTAAATGGTGGCATACTGTAAATTACACGACTATTGATTCCAGGCCTCCCCGGTTCATGTAATTGTGTGTAGGCCTAAAATTTGGAAAGTCGAAATGTTGACAAAATACATCTCCCGTCTCCTACCAATATTTCTTTAATAGGCTATACGGTACACTGTTATTTAGCAAAACACTGTTAATTTGCCTTTCTATAGTAAAGTGTATGGCTTGATTTCCTCGAAATAAACAATTTATTTCGATAAGTATGGCTTGAGTTCTTATCCAATGTTTTTGTGTCTTGGACCTGTCTATAGGAAGTAGTTCTATACAGCGGGATTATTTTCGCTGGGTAATAGAATTAATTTTGTGATTAATTGGTTAGGTTGGAGGACATTCGAAAAGAAACGTTTTGAGGTAAGCCGGTGGCCAAATTATATTAAATTATATTACAGCTCTGCTCCTGAACTATGAAGAACTGAATGTATGTCAGAGATACTTTATCCAAGGTGATATAATCAAATGCGGCTTAATGATAGTATAATAAAATAAACGATGGAACGGATAATGGATTATTACGCCGCGATTGACAAATTTACGAGGGAAATTATTTTCTAACAGATTATTTTCAATAACAAAAAAGAACCAAGTTTTTTCCTAATTTGTAGAACGCCAACAATACTATTTCCTTAATGTTGACTTCTGAACGTTTCGGCGTGTCGTATGCTGAAAACTGTTACACTAAAGTGAGTTTGTAAAAGCAAACCAAAAACAGGCACATGTAAAGGGTTCAGAGGAAGAATATAATATAATTTTTTTCTTCGAAATTTGGGTTTACAGTTTTAACTTTTATTTAGCAGAAATGAGACATACATTAAGCATAATATTAAAGAGAATAACACGATGCTCCAGGGGTATTTAAGGAAGAAATAACGCCATGCAATCAATGGAATAACTTGAGAACTCCAGTGCTCATTATTGTTGGCATTGTTAGCAATACTCTAAAGAGAAGCACTCATGTTTCCTGGTACAATTCCCCAGTTCTGCCAAAAGAAAAAGGGGAAATCTAATCCTGAAAGTACAGGAAGAACTTTGAAGCATGGCGGAGAGGTAATCTGCTGGAAGGGGAATTTCAATTACCCTTTCCTTATATGTAGATCATTTGCGTGGTCACGTGGCTTAGCGTCGCTGGCTACGGATCCGCAGGCCCGGATTCGATGCACGGTAGGTCTACTTTCTGGGATTTTTCTGAAGTAGGGAGGTCTGGAACGAGGTTCACTCAGCCTCGTGATTAAAACTGAGAAGCTTAGACCTCGGAAACCATCATTAACGGTCATGGGTGTCGGCATACTGACGACATGCCCCCAATCCTGCCTTCTGCCTATGGTAGATGACATAGGGGTCGGATGATAGGTTTAATCCCTTCGGGAATGTAGCCCCATGGAGTTTAGTTTAGAATTTTCCTTTTAAGAAGGAAGGCATAATTTCATGAAACATAATGGAAAATATGTATATGAACTTATACAAGTTAATATCAATTTATAATATTATATCAATTACAATTTTTATAAAATAATTTAAACTAAAAGTAAAGAAAGAACCTGTTAAATATAAAATCACTACTTTCAACTCAAACTGTTTCACTTTGGCATTTTACTAACTTAGCTTTAAACAGGGTACAAAAGCACTTAACATTAGTTAACTGATGTATTATATTGCACTATAAAGCTCTAAAAAATAAATCTGTAATCTTCAGTCTGTTCCAATTTCTTATGAAAAATCACGGATTTTCAACATTTGAAAGACTTTTGCAGACCGGAAGCTGCCACAGTAACAACCGAATATACTGAATCTTCACTTACTGATTTGTTTTCAATAAAAGTGATTATTCGTATTGTATGATGGTTTAAAAAAATTGTAACAGACGTCACAAGTCAATGCAATTACAGGAAAACTCTTGGCTTTAACCTATTCTTCCATTGACATTTTGTAATTTATGATTTTTTTATAACATAAATTTTAGTTACAGCAAAAACATACAACACATAAATCTAGTTTTTAAAATAAACAATGACGTCTTTCAAACAATTTTTGAGGCTACAAAAATTTACTTTAACAAATATGAGTCTTCGCATTCTTCTGTAAAATTTATAATATGGCGGTTGTGAAGTTCTCCCTCTGAACCATATATGAGAAAAAATAGTTTTCTGTTTTCTTCTTTTTGTATGCAGGCGATAAACCAAATACATCTGAAACTGACTGCATACTTTCCATCATCTTTAGAAGACATGCGATGTTGTTCTCTGTCTGAGGTACCATAGCCTAAGCCATTTATGTTAGACAAATCTGTCGCCACAAGAAGATAAGGGAATTAATTAAGCACTGAATTACAGGGGAGATAAACACGAGTTATCAACAAACTTTCATTCATTCCAGAAATCTCAAACTCGGAATTTTATCTTAAAATTCTTACCGGAGGAATCATGAAGAAGATTTTAAACCCCAAGGAAATTGCAGAAAAATCCCCCCCCCCCAAAAAAAATTAAAAATTGGATAGCCTATTTCAAAAATCCCCATATAAGCCTACTATAAATTCATAATGCGGGTTGCATTTATGAAATTTATTAATGGTGTTATTAATGGCATTTAAAATATACGCAGGAAAATATACTGTTGCTTTTTTGAGTGCCAGTATGGTACTTTATGAGATTGTGTGTGGGGACGAAAAAATTCTGTCCGTCCGTCCGTCTGTCCGTCCTTCTGTCCGTGTGTCTGTACGCGCCATAACTCAAATACGCTTTTTCGGATTTTCATGAAACTTGGAAAACACATTTATAATGTCCATGGGAAGAGCCCTATTGATATTGAACCAAATCGGTTCACCGGTACCGGGGTAATGTTCAATTTAGTGCCTATTTTAATAGATTATACTAGAAAGGCGCCATATCTCAAATACGCTGTATCGGATTTCCATGAAACTTGGTATACACATTTATGACGTCCATGATTAGTACCCTATTGAATTTGAACCTAATCTGTTGACCGGTACTGGAGTAAAACCCAATTTAGTATCTATTTTAAAGGCGCAATAACTAAAATACGTTTTATCGGATTTTTATGAAACTTCGTATAAGCATTTATAATGTCCATGGAAAGATGTCTATTTATATTCGACCAACTCGGTTGGCCAGTACCGGAATAATTCCCAATTTAGTGCCTATTATGTTAATATATAAGAAGTCGCGATAACTCAGATATGCTTTATTGGATTTTCCTTAAACTTTGTATACCCATTTATAATGTACATGGGAAGACGTCTACTGACATTGGGCCAAATCGGTAGGCCGGTACCGGAGTAAAACTCAATTTATTGTCTATTTTAAAGACGCGGTAACTCAAATACGCTTCACCGGATTTATATGAAACTTGGTATACACATTTATAATGTCCATGGGAAGACGTCTATTGATATTGGATAAAATCCTATTACCAGTTTCGGAGTAATGCTCAATTTAGTGCCTATTTTATGGTAATATACGTATTCGAAAGAATTTATGAAATGCAAATCAGTTATCATGAGAACATAGCCCATTGTTTTACTGTGATCTTATAAGGCTTTGGAAATTAAAATAGTTAGCTATGACGAATAACACTATTGCTTTACATGCGTTTATCCAACCAGAATGTTAAACTGACCCAGGTGGCTGAGATAGTAACGTCTTGGCATAATAATCTGGAGTTCCTTGGTTCAAATCCCGAAACCTGCCAATTTGATTTTTTGTTTGTATTCTGCATATCATAATTGCAATCATAACTCATTAAACAAAAACATACGGGCACTTTGTTACATCAGTTTACCTGATTTTCTTAAAATTTATTATTATACTATTGTGTCTTCTATTTTTAAATACATATTTAGAAATATTAAGTCATTTTTCTTTTCCATTTTTCATGCCAAATTTTCGTAGATTTAAAGTCTTTTTATAGATCATTTTTCTAGAAATTTTAAGACTTCAACATTCGTAGCCTAGTTACATTGATGATGTTGTGTCTAGACTAAAATATCTCCACGCTATTGTCAACTATTTATTTTCTAGTTATATAACAGCTTTCGTTCGTCTTTTTTTTTCCTTTAAACAGTATCTTGTATTTCACCGTACATAAAAGGTGCTAAAATATTAAACAAAAATTATAGGGCTGAAACAATTAGGAACGAGACTCCTAGGCACGTTTTGAACTCCAAAAACTGAGCAACAGCACAATAGAAAATCTGTATTTTTTTATTATTTATTTATTTATGGGGACAGTCAGATAAAAATAACTGTTTCAAATGGATACAGCCCTATACACATACGAAAAATTATTCCCACTATCCACATTTTGTCAAAAATTTAAAACTTCTATCATAACACATTTCCGAAACAGTTGAAGCTGCTAAGACAAAGCAAAGTGTTCCGTTGCTACAAAATGGCTAAACAAAAATATAGGAAACGTATATTAATAAGGCATTGGATTGCATATTTTGCGTGTTTTACTTCATTATGAATGACCGTATAAGAATTTTTTTCTTAAGTTGAACACTTTAAGATTCCATTTTAACGATTATATTTTGCAATAATTAAACTTTACTATCTTTAAAGTAACTTTGGTTCTCTGACAGATAGAAACGTCATAGGCAGCAAAGGCTCTTGACCATGTCAGTAGTCAATCGTCTCTTCAAACCCCTCCCCACTTCCTTCACCAAACATTATTTGTGTTATTCGAGTTGATAGCAAGCATTAATGTTTTTCGGCTCACTGTCTTCTGCGAGTGGCTATATAAATACTAGCTATGATGATTTGGAAAATTATGTTCAATTACTTGAATAGTAGCAGTAGCAGCGATGCCTTCCACTTAACCATCTATCAGAATATCAAGTGACATACGTAATTGTATAAGTAAGTAGCTGACAATTGTACACAAAACTCATTCTTACCGTTAAGCTTAAGAAAATATAAAATGAAAAATATTACTTTGTCTAAAATGTGTAATTTTTTATTTTACAAAATAGCATTTTCCTGATATCCTGCAATAGAATATAGAGTGCATGCCGCTTATTGTGACACAGCTAACTTGATAAAATTAACCGATTGCTAACAGTAGCTTCGAAACTGTGATTCATTGAACTACTTATAAGCTAATACAGCAAGCAACGATATTTACATTCAGTAACAAAGTTTGTAATTGTTTTTGCTTTCCTTTAGGAGTCCAATAACCAATACTCCATACTCAGTTACGAGTTAAGAGTAGTGTTTTTGGAAGTATATACTGATCTAGGGTTAACACCGCGCATCAAAAAATGTACCGTCTCTCTGTTCAAGTCTTTTCATTTTACACTAGCCATCACTGCATGTCAACACTATTATCTTCATAAATCAAATTGTTTTATTGCTTAAAAGATAAAGATAGATAATGTCACCCCCCGAACTGCTTATCCTTGAGCTGGGAACAGTATTGCTACCTCAATACAGTTGAGTTGGAAAGGAAAGTCTTAAAACGAAATTTTGAATGACGTACAGTATGGAAATAAAGCTGCAAAAAGGAAAATTTAATAACATAAACCGTGTCTTTGATCACAACAAACATCATTTTTTTCAATATACCAGAATTAAACCATACGGTAATTCACAAATGTGAAAACATTACACGACTGACAACATAATCTTCGAATACATTAAGCAGTGTTCAATGTAAATGGGATTATGCCAATTTTAAAATACTTAAAATCTATTTTATAAACAACATATTTTTTTACCAACCTAAACATCCGATCAATACACATATTAATCTCGTGACAATGACGATTTTGCAATTGAACCGTCAGAAGATGGACATGGCCAAAGAAACAAAGTTCACAGATAATTAAACTTACTCTAAATTAAACACTTTACTTACTATGAGACAGGACAATACTAAATCTCAAAACTTCGTCATTCAAGCAAAACTTATAAAATAGGCTATAGCTTAATATTTAAGTGAATATTTCAATCAATTTTCAACAAGGGTTCAATTACATTTTATTTAAAAAAAACTGTCTTAACATATTTTCCGATAAGAAACAAAAGAATGATTGCATGTACAATTCAATTACAATATTTATTATAAATCTGAAACATTACAGCATAAGAATAATAAGTCCCAGATCGGTGTTTGTGATACATACATTGTTTCCACTGAACAACCAATATGTTTTTTATTCGTCGTCTATCTTCTATTATCAAACACACAGTAGTGATACGTTGTCTCCATTGAACCATTGAGTTTCTGACACATTGTCTTCTTATTGGCATTAAATTAATGTTTTTATTCGCCGTCTCTGTTGTACTATCAAACCGACGGTAGTGATACGTTGTCTCTAATGTACCATCAATCGGTGTTTGTGACACCTTCTCTTCATCTTGGCATTAAATGAATGTTTTTTATTCGTCGTCTCTGTTTTACTATCAAACCGACGGTAGTGATACGTTGTCTCTAATGTACCATCAATCGGTGTTTGTGACACCTTCTCTTCTTCTTGCCATTAAATGAATGTTTTATATTCGTCGTCTCTGTTTTACTATCAAACCGACGGTAGTGATACGTTGTCTCTAATGTACCATCAATCGGTGTTTGTGACACCTTGTCTTCTACTTTGCATTAAATGAATGTTTTTTATTCGTCGTCTCTGTTTTACTATCAAACCGACGGTAGTGATACGTTGTCTCTAATGTATCATCAATCGATGTTTGTGACACCTTCTCTTCTTCTTGGCATTAAATGAATGTTTTTTATTCGTCGTCTCTGTTTTAATATCAAACCGACTGTCATTGTACAGTAACATTTAAGATGTAAATATCTATTCATGAAACCACAGAATATTGTATCTGTTAAACATTACATGATAATATTAATATTAGAATACCGTATATGACGTAAATGTCTTTCACTGAGGTTGACCATTAAGGGTAATTGGTCGTAGAAAAGATCTTGTACTGGGAGCCAATCTCTGACTAGCACAATTGGTAGAGCATCGGCAAGGAAAGTCGATGGTCATGGGTATGAATCCCACTGCCAGAAATTTGTCTTCTAAAAATATTGTCATGTAGGAAACAATAATCTGTCATATCGTGGATACATTTCTACGTCATTAACTTGTTTTCCGAGTTGTCGTGACTATTGTCGGAAGCTATTGTTGGAGCACCCAGTCAACCCCAAGCGAAAGCAGCGGCACACGCTCAGCTAAATTGTAACTTACAGCTAGGGCTATGTACCAGGTGTAGAGCTTGTATTGAACGCTGAGAGGTAGTTTATTATTGACGTCAGATAAACGTTAAACAAGTTTCCTAGAGTGAACGCCGCACTGCCAATACTTCAAAACTTGTTACTATTTCTATGTGCAACAAACTATAAAGTAACTCAAAGTGCTAAAGTAAAACATACAGCAGGTAAAACTCCCAAGAGATCTGTACGTTTTTAATGAATATAACATGTGGTAGAATTTATTTATTTACTCCAGGAAAGTACTTTAAAATTAATTCAATTTCTGTGGAATTTACTTGTACAATTCTGTTTCATAACTTTTTATTATAATATCTAAAAAATATTGACTGGGAGACCCGAAGGGAAAATACCACTTTGAAGACCTAGACCACGGGTGCGCAACTGGTTCACATTGTGCCACTGTGCGGTGGGGTAATGTCTATCACTACAGTCGCCCTTGACGTCAGAATAAAGCAGTTTCGACGTGACACTGAACAAGAAGAGCAGGTTTCATACGTCACAGCATGGGTGGGGTACTAAAACGTTTCCTCTCAGTTGATCAGGTATGACCAAGACGTAGGTGGAAGGACAATGTTAGAATAGATTTAAGGAAAATATGATTTGCAAGGATGGTTGGTTGGAGTTAGCATAGAATAGGGTTGAATAGCGGGCTCGTGTAAGCCCGGCAATGAACCTCCGGGTTCCGTAAAAGAGATAATATTCCTTTAGCTTCCGTGGGAATTTTCTATTGCATTTGAGTAAGTAACTTCATTATAACAATAGTAGGGTATTGTTATGTATGTTATTGCAGTTCAGATACCTCAGCAAAAGAAATAAATGAGATAATCAAATTAAATATATTAAATGACAGATTAATTGCTCAAATCAATTCAAAATAGAATCATAAAATCTCATAGCCCGTGTTTGGTCTTAAAATGACCGTGAAAAGACGAAACATTCATTAGGAATTTCCCTTAGCATTAGGAATTTCCCTTAGCATACCTAACGGATGCGGAAGAAAGCAAAGCAGGTAGCCAGGTACGCCGGGATTGCAACTTCCCAGATGGAAACAAAAGGGTATTGATACACTTAGTTATTTTAAGAAGTCACCTATTATGTTCAGGTCGAAACTTCTGATTTGACTGATGATACAAACGCTATGCGGATTTCCCACTTATACCTACTTAGAAATCCGAGATGCTAAAATGTGGGTATTGATTCAAAGGGAAATCCAGTTGAGTTCAGTGGGCGGCTAAAATATATTGTTATTATTATTATTATTATTATTTAAGAAGATACCTATAGTACCACGTGCCGGGATTCACGAATGATAATTAATAAGAGTGGTGGTAAAGTTTGTTCATGAGAGTTTTCCTTATGCCTACCGTGGCGGTGTAAAATCACTCTATTCCGTGGCCTCGTGCCCACAGTATTAAAATCACTCAACACCGTGGCCTTGTGCCCACAGTATTAAAATCACTCAACACCGTGGCCTTGTGCCCACCGCAGTAATATTCAACTCTACTCTGTGGCCTCGTGTCCACAGTATTAAAATCACTCTATTCCACTGGATTATATCACAGTATTAATTGGACTTATAAAATGTTCGCAGGGGAATTAATCAACTTAGAAGAATTTTCACATATAATCGCGAGCAGTTAAGATTTTGTACCGCGAAGCGATTGTATCATCAACTACGATCTACCTGAGAACTTCTTAGCAATAATAATTATTTTGTAACCAATTTTGTAATAATTAACGGTAGTGATTGTATTTTCAACGTCCTAAATAAACAGCAAATTCCTTCAGTGTTCAGAGAAACTGCATTATTATTCAAGTAATAATATTAAGGTGTTCTTCGCTTCCTACCCTGAAACTAGAGGGAAGTGTTCGACGATCGACTGACTGCCGGAGGCGGGTTCAACAAACAGAGACAGAAATATTCAGTATATGCACTATACTGTGACGCCCATAAACAACGACCTTTCACCGAACCGCCGTAATGTCAGCACACATTGTGTGTGTATGTCAGAAAATTTGTTGCAGGGATGAACCAGTTCCCTAACAATCTCTTGAATTTAACTTAAATCTAAGGATAACCACAAAATTTTATGGGGCAATACCTGACCAAAAAGAAATCCCATGGCAGAACCCGGAAACGAACCCGGGCCCCTTCGATTAGTAGTCAGCAACGCTGACCGCTTTACCAAGAGGCCAGGACCTCCTTATACATCTTGCCCGGGGGTGAAGGTACATAAATAACGGTATAATTAAGGAACTGACAGAACCCGAAGTAGCCCTGGACTGCGATGTATCAATTGTCTCCTACTCTAAGCCATGTTTCGACTCTTGCTTTTGCTAAAGATTAGTGTTTATTGTGGGGGAGTTCGAATCAGAACATCAATTGATATGGCAATTCTAAATTTTTCAAAGATTGGTTTGAATGTAAACCCTTAAAACGTAATCTGATTAATATAAAAGAAGGATTCCTTAATGAAAATGTTATCAGGTTGGCTATTGGTGACATAATTGATTCTAATAGCGAAGGAGAAGAGCATTATACCATCTTTGGTTAATAATATTGATAATCTAATGAGCAGCAAATTATTTAAGCCTGATAAAAAACTAAACATAATGAATCAGTGCATATGGCCAAGGAGAATGTATGTGCTCCAAATTACACCACTGGATAAAATCTCGGGATCTTTTTACAAGTTACTGACAAAATGACATGGTAACGTGCCAAAGAGATAGTAGGTTTATCACATGACTGTCCGAACGAAATGTTGCATGCACCGAAGAAACCTCGTGGTCTTGGACTAACTAAAGCGGACTGGGAATCACATTTACAGCACTACAAACATCGGCAAAAGTCTCCTGAAAGTAAATGATCAACACCTTCATTACTATAGAAGTCTTTAGAAAAAAACAGCAAGAATCAATATTCAAAATTAATATCCCAAATAGTGGGGCAACACTTTCCATGACAAGACGACGTATAAGATCTTAATTATGGCGAATATCATTTTAAAACTGGTGTTGCCTCCCTCATATAAGAAAAGGGGTAGTAACTTACAAAGAAGATCCAAAACGGAATTCCTGAATCAGTAATACTCCTCAGAGTACTGGAAATGTGTATTATATAACAATTCCACCTATTCCGTCGCATTTTGGTTTATTAAATATTTGAATGTATGAATATAAGTTTGAATGGATCAACAACACACATAAGTCCACCAGAAGAAGAACCTGATGATGGTGGAATAAAAGCCGAAATATATCGTCCCACACAAGATTGAATGTTGTATATATATATATACGATTTTAAATTCCTAATGGTTCATTCTATGATTGTTTTTATTATATTGACGGATATATTTAGAGATGTACAAAGCTGTTAAGCCGATAGAGTAACAAACATTTTATAAAACCAAAATAGGTGGAATTGTTACATGATACTCATTTGCAACACAATTTTTTTATTATTATTTATTACAAATTACAAATTAGAAAATACAAATTAATACAAAATTATTACAAATACAAATATTTATATCTCATAGGAAAAATATGAAGTTTATCAACTCCTCAGCGTAGACTAATGGTATCAGAATATACACTGACATTTCAGTGGTCCGTTCTGTGACTGATTGCTCATTAATAGACCAAAAATGTTACAGCCAGATGCAATGAAGTAGAAACCTTTGAACACGTATTGCCATAAAGGTGAATTGTTATGAAACATCTGACATAATAAAGTGAGGAACTATATTGCCATTGATCTTCGAAGGCAAAGTATATATTTGTGCATATATATATATATATATATATATATATATATATATATAACGTATATGAAGAAGTTCACTATTTAACAGAAGATGGTTTAACAGAAGATGGTTTAACAAGAGGAGCCAACCGTCGCCGAAACTACCGGAGCCTAGTATGAGACCCCACTATCCGGTTTGAGAAGGGTGGAGAACACGAACACCTTGTAAATGAAGAAATGAAGTCTATTTACAGCTCACGTCTTCCTTACTTAGTAAGAGGTATGATAGTCTATGATAAATGAAATGTAGGATGTAAAGCAGCTTATTTTTGGCGCCAGAGGAACTTCAAATTAACAAAGTCGTTCCTCCTCAAAATTGACTTCTAAAATGAGGACATACATGAAATCTGCCAATTATCCTGAGATAACCATTGGTGATATTACATAACTATTCATAATTATAATTATATTATCTGTATAACTATGCGACTTAGACTAGTTACTTTTCCTTATGTTTTCTATGATGTTAGATTTTTGTCAGTGTTTTATATCTGGATTCTTGTGGTCAAGCCGCAGTTGTCGGCCAGACGTCTCTTTGTGGAGAAAACAAAAATGCGAGAAGTATAAGTTATATTGTACAAGTTTAATTATAATTCTGTGGTTATAAGCAAAAAGTTGATATTCCAAAAATAAGAACTTTTCAGGAAACGAAATATAAGATTCAACACCTTGTAGTTTATTTTATAATCGAATAATTTGATAATTACCTTCAAACTTTTGTATATTATAGAATAACACTTATAGAAGAGAATACAATACATTTTATGAGTTTACTTGTAGATATATGTTAACACAAAGATATAAAGGACATATCTACATTTGACTTAATATCACATAATTTTGTAAAGTAAAGATTGATAATTCTGATAAAAAAAATCTGATGTGAAAGTCACATAACTTCCTCTGCCCAAATAAAAGTTAGCAGTATTCACATATCCTTGTACAGAATCGCAAGACACAATTTTACGCTAATTATGCTGTAAATACCTTATAGCCCCTCATTTGAATGTTGCGACTAAAAACACAGGCTATGGACAAACTAAAAAAACAAACAAACAAACAAAAAAAAAACAAAAAAAAACAAAAAAAAAACAAAAAAAAAAAAAAAAAAAAAGTGACTGCAAACGTAATTTCCGAAATTTATCGAATATTCCCCTCAGATATTTCTTTACTGTAAGCATGGCCAACAATACATCTTTCTCACTTCACTTCACGTACTTATATAGAATAAGAGGCCGTGAATGTCCGCGTATTGAGTTGTTCACCAGGCAGAGTATCTACAAACAATGGATAGTTTACAACCACTCTTCAGAGAATCTTTTTTGAAAAAAGCTTCAAATAAAAGTTTTAGCTCTTAGTATAAGCACTCCATGTACAAAATTTAAAGGAAATCGTTAGGGCCGTTTTTGAGAAAATCGTGACAAACGAAAATTTATTCGTGTAAAGTCCCCTTAAAAGTAAGGGAAAGTTGTCGCCACTCTTCGTGTCATAGCCTCAGAAGGTACCTAACCCAAATACAAAATTTTGTTTTTGTACGACTTTCCGTTACATGCCGTATTGCAAAGAGCGTGTATTCACAGTGTGTGGCTTATAACTGCCCTTCAGAGAATTTGTTCGAAAAAATGTTTCAAATAAAAGTTTTAGCTCTTAGTATAAGCAACCCAAGTGTAAAATTTAAAGAACATCGTTAGAGCCGTTTTCGAAAAAATCTCGAAAAACGAAAAATTCTTCATGTAAAGTCCCCTTAAAAATAAGAGAAACTTGTCGTCAATCTTCATCTCACATCTTCAGAAAGTACCTGACCCAAATACGAAATTTTGTTTTCATGCGATTTTCCGTTTTCGAGCTAGCCTGTTCACAAGATATTCCACACAGACACACAGACTCAAAAAAACTCAACTTCGAATTTTGGGGTCGAAAACAATACTTCCTCTACCTATAGTAGGCTACCTATGGTACGGGCAGAGGAAGTAACAACATAAATATTCTCCTCGATTTGTTCAGTAAGATCACTGTTGCAATATTCTCCAACGCAAGCGCAGGATTGGAATGAAGGTAGGTTATGTCCTTGTACATCAGTAGAGATAGGGTCGCCACGCGAAGATGCTTTCGTAAAAACAATACACGCCACTTATTGTGATCACTTTGGGATGCAGCTAATCTGATATTATTAACCGATCGATAACAGTCGCCGAAAATATTAATTGAAGGATATTTATTTATACATAAAATAAAACAGTACAAAAACAGAATTAAAAGCTATCTATTCATACATACAAGATAATATGTAACTGTGAATCACTCAACCACTCATAATAGCCTGCAAACAATTATTTTCGCAATCAATAAAAAGTTTTTATTGTTTCTGTTTTCCCTTTGGAGTCCATTAACCAATATTTCATAGTTTTAGGTTTTTTTTTAATTTACTGACCTGTGGTGAACACCGCATAGCAAAAGATCTAACGCCTGACTGTTCAAGTCTTTTCATTTTACACTAACTATCACTGCATGTCATCACTGTGACCTCCATAAATCAAAATCAACAGCTAAACTGAGGGGTGAAACATGTTTTACTGCTTAAAAAAAGAAAGTTACGGAATGCCACCCCCTCGAACAGGTCGTCCTATGAGCTGGGAACAGTACAGTTGAGTTAGAAACGAAATCCTTAAAAACAAAATTTTGAATGGCCTACAATACTTGGAAATAAAGCCGCAAAACGGAAAATTTGATAACATATACCGAATCTTTGATCACAATAAATAGCATCATTTCAATGTATGAGTAATAATCTGTATGGGACTTCACAAAAGTGATAACATTACCCGACTGATAACAATATCCGTGATTACATTAAGCGGCGTTCACTGTACATACTGCGTTTTCTATTTATTAAAGCTTATATATAGACCTACCCAATCTCTATGTTCCACGATTGCCTTTTAATGAAGAAGTTACAGGTAAGAATATGTTTCACTGTTTGTGAATTTAGATGTAAAATTGCACGTAGGTGCGATAAAATGAAAGAGATAAAAATAAAACTACAAAATTATTATAGACACTTGCGATTGGTTGAAATCCCACAAATTCTTATGCTGGATTGGTCACTAATTCATCATCTAAATAGACACCGTAATTTTCTAATATCTATCTGACCCTTATACATCATACGTCGATATCACACGTTTGATTATACCATTTCGTAGGTGGTGTTAACGCCAGAGATAATCTTCTAGAAATTATCCCTGTGATTGGTTAACATTTGCCAATCCCTTAAACCTTATTGATTTCCTTACTGCCAATATATTTTATTCGGAAATAGTTGCTTCCACACCATACAAATGATGCTTATCTTATATTCATTTATTCAACACACATTAAAAATAAGCAGATACGTAACACGCTCGGCTCCTAGAGTGCTTCCGTATTAGGTATGTATGCAAGATGTTGGAAGTCTGAATTTAATGTCACAAGGGAGCAACACAGGTGCAGCGCTATATCGTCTTACATCTACTCTACATTTGAGGGCAACAGCAAAGTTGCAAGTATAAATTACTCCGGTGAAGTTTTTAAGTGTAACTTTTAAACGCTGAAAACTTGTTGAGTGAAATCGCGGCAGGTAGACGCGAGGTATAGTTTCAAGAAATGTGAACATTTGAAAGCAGCCCGTCGTCCCCTAACTCCCACCACCACGCCATGCTTTGTTGCTCCATTGATCTCATCTTCTTCTCGCTCCCAGGCGAAGCAAATCCACTTCTTTTAACTCCAGAGCCTTTCTGTTAAATAGGCCCGCAGGATACATAACTACAGCTTCCTCATTCCTGTCTTACAGAAGTCTAGAAGTCTTCAAATATTTAAAAGAAAACTCTATTTGTGTACAACGTTTCATAAACTAGAAGTGACATAAGAGAGTATCAAGTTTTATGTAATCAAGTTACGGTTCCAATGTCATGACTGTGTACAGTCGGTTTAGATGTATATAAAATATATTTGAGGACCGTTTTTGCCAAACTTTCTAACTGAAATATTTACAAAATTGATGGATTCGTAAACATAAGACTGGTCTCTATATGATGTTGAAACCGTTTTAGAAAATGTAATTATTGCATTCACAGTAGGCCTAATGTGTCAAAATGTGATCGCTTTTTCAAAACTTGCTTACTGTTAAACTAGAGTTTTAACAAAACTTACTTTTTTTTAAATTTATTTCAGCTCTACGTTCATTGGAAATTTTGTGATTCAACAATGTAATGTTTACGAAACACCTACAGCAATGAACTTCAATTTGCATTTTTACAGCACTTACAGAGAGTGGCTACTAGTATAAAGCCTTCTCGTGTGTTCTTATTGAAGTAAGTTTTTTTTTTAATGTTATTTAAATGTTTCTCATATGCTTACTTCTGATTAATAACGATCTTTCAGAAAATAATAATTTGTTATTATTAAGGATTGTGCTTAGTTGTAGATAGGATTTTTTGGAAAACTGCCAAAGAAAAAATGTTGATACTAAAGTCTCCACCGAATTCAAGTAACCTAGGTAATTACAGAATAAATCGTTAGTAGCCTTCTGATGCTATAATTGAAAAAATGTAAAGCACAATTTGCATCTATAAACTGCTGGTCTCTATTAATTTTTTACTGCCTCCTGAAGTCTAGCTTTTTACTTTCTCGCATATACATAGTACTAGCTTAAAAGGCCCGGCGTCGCCCGGGTTTCTTATTTTGTAATTGGAAATTAACTTATGAAGGACTTTAGATTTATAAATTCTAGGTCCTTATATAGGTATTTATAATTTGAAGTAGAAAGAACGACTTATCACACTCAAACTATCCCCTAAGAAAATGTTTGAAATAGCTTTTATGGCTATATGTAGAATTTTGCATCCCATCGCTTGTACAGTACACAGTAAGCCCGGGAGGGGTTCTAATAAGAAGAAACCGAAATTCCGGTAACATAAAATTGTATTATCGTGGCTGAAAATTTTGTTTCTCACTGTCATGTTACCATAAAACCGTTTTCGGAATGAAATTAAACAGAAATACAATATCACTTTCATACATCTCTTCCCAAAACATATTACCTTACCTCGTATTGTTTTCTCTATTTCCAGGCTAGAGGAAGTAATGTGACTGCATTATTTTCGTGAATTTCATTCTGTGATATAATAATATATATATTACCATACCTCGTATTGTTTTCTCTATGTCCAGGGTAAAGAAAGTTATGTGACTGCATTATTTTCGTGGATATTGATAGTTCTCTCATTTGTTTCTCTCATTTGTCAAATTTATTCTACTTTCATTTTTTTTCCAAGGCCATCTGAGACCCGCTGGTAACAATATGTTTTAATGTCAAATGTGATTCGGATTCGATAATTCTGTGTAAGAAGGGATTAAGTATTCTCAAAAACATTTGATTTTTGGCATTTAGAATCTGAATTTTTCAAAATCCTTTCTTAGTGAGCACCTACATTATGAAACGAAGGTACTGTCAAAATTCCAAGTCTCTACCTGTTATAGTTTAGGCTGTACGTTGATTCCTGTCATTCAGTCAGTCATTCAGTCAGTCAGGACAAAGCCTTTTATATATATAGAGATAGAGAAAGTATTGTGATCGTGACAAAAAATCGAAATCGAGATAACACCGGGAATACATGTTTCACGATGCCTAGAAACCGAAAAAAGAATTTTGTATTTTTGGAATGACGTCTGTCCGTCTGTCCGTGGACAAGCACAGCGGGTAAACGGTTCATATTATTTGCTTCATTTTTTGAAGTAAGGACTTTTTCGTAATTTTATCGAACCGCCCAGAATGTTAGTATTATAACTGAATTATTAAGGGGACTTTTCATGAAAACTGTTTAATTTTCTTTAATTTTATAAATATTTTATAAAAATTTGAAATTCGAAACTTTTATCTATGACTAATAAATGGCTATATCCGTTTTCCTGTAAAAATGACGTAAGGGGTACTTTACTCATATTCATTTTCAATTTTTATAGACTATCTCCATTACAGTAGGCGATACATGAAAAGTTGTAGAGAAAATTAAAATGATTTTTTTTTTGTTAAAGACATTTCTTTATACAATTAAAAGATATCAAGATAAAAACGAAATAAGTGCGGCTTAAATGCGAATTTCGGAACATACATGCCAATTAAAATATTAATATTTTGTTGCCCATAGTAACAAGAAAACTATAATCTATTTATTGTGGTGAAATGCAGTTAGTTTAGCTCAGTCGTAATGAACACACCAAAACCAATTACAGCAAGGTGGTAACTTATAGGCTCATAGGGAAGAGGTCCTGGGTTCAAATTAAACCTCGTGGCCGCCCAAATTGACTTGGGTTTTTCATAGTTTACTCAAAGGCAAACCTATTAGATTAATAGATTACTTATTTAATACCTATTGTCATTTGGCATTATGCAGTTGTAACAGACATAATTACAAAGTAAATTGCATTTTTTAAAAGGAGTCTGGAGGTATTCATTAATGCTATAAAAGGCATTTTCCATCAACCACTTCTGAATAGTTTTTTTTAAAAACATACTGATTCATTTGGGATACATATGCAGGTAAGTTATTGTACAACTTGAAGACCATTATATGATGGTTGATTGCTTTTACGGTGAGTCTGCATTTAGGTAAGTACACCTTTTCATTATTCCTTGTTCTATGTTCATGAATTTAATTAACCTGAATAATTGAATTTAAATTACGTTTTGCGTACATTAACAGTTCTAGAATATACAGTCCTGTAACCGTCATAATTCCATGTTTGATAAAGAGAGGTTTACAATGGGCATTCCAATTGGCATTTTTTAATAATCTCATTGCTCTCTTTTGTAGAATAAACACTTTGTCAACATGAGTACAATTTCCCCAGAGCAATAATCCATATGAAACGATACATTGAAAAAAGACAAGTATGCAACCTTAACATAAGTGTATGGTAAAAAAGTTTTTAAATTCCGTAAAAGATATAAAACACGAGATAATCTGGTACATACATAATCAACATTAATTATCCAAGTCAGCCTACTACCCTCATATAACTTATACCAAGCAATTTAACAGCTTTGTCCACATTGAGATTTTTTAGTGTAAAAGTTATAGATTCAGTATTGCTTTCAATTAAAAACAGTTTATTCGCTGAAAACCATTTCTTTGCCTGAATAAGTGCCGAATGTGAAATATTCGAAAGCTCATTTAGGGTACTATGGCTATTTAAGAACGTGGTACATCTGCATAAACAATGGTAAAAGCATCTATATTTTTGACAAGATAAATAAATTATAAATAGGATGGGACCCAAAATGGAACCCTGGTGAACTCCACTCTTTACTAACCTAAGGTCGGATGTATTATTACCTCTTGATACACATTACTTCCTGTTACTTAAATAGGATTTGAAGAACTGTAACTCAATACCTTGGATTCCATAGCAATCCAATTTTCTAATTAAAATGTCGTGATCCACGCAGTTGTTGAAGGCTTTGCTGAGATCACATAATGTGGTTCTGGATATGGAACTTTCTTCAAAATCTTTGAGAACATAATTTACTAAATGACTTATTACACTTGTGGTATTATAGCCAGCTCTAAACCCAAACTGCTGCGGCGAAATAATGTTATGCAATTCCAGGTATTTACAAATGTGAGCTTTTATAGCCTTCTCAAACACTTTGGATACAGCCGGGTTTGTAGGACTTGTTTATTTCCCATAACTCATCGCTGCTATGTCACTGGACATTATAATTGTTTAAACTGAATATATATCAGAAAAGAAGACATCACTGAACAATAGGAACAGTAGGCGCGAATGAATTGTTACAATAGACTACTGGTTAACGCAAACATTCTAAACACGTGTTATGATCTATATGCAGTTAAAGCGTGCAATATAACCTAAGTAATAATAATAATAACGACAACAACAGTCTGCTGTTTTGCAATTGCTGCTTCTTGTGGTTATGCGGTCTGTCGGATATGAACGATCGTACGATGCTGCCAATACCATTATTCGTCCTCCATGCCGGCAATGCAGCTCACTGTTATACTGCGCACTGTTATATTGACTGCGGCTTGTACCACAATGGGAGGTGTCACGTTAAAATTAATTATACGGCTCACTTTCTTAAATAACATATTTTCTACAGATAGTCTAAATAATGCATAATACTATCCACATAGTTAAGCACGCGATTCGGAGGCGGGAGCCGTAGCGGAGCGTTGTAGAATAATGTTGATGTCAATAGTAAATCGAGTCATATAATGACCACCTAATTCTATCACCACCGGATATAAAATAAAATATACCGGTATAACACAAGTTTCTATGCTATAAGAAAAGTTGGTCATGTCAGACGATTTCTCAGTAGCCTACCTGTTTCAGAGATATTTTATTGTGGAATATTAAGATTCTCAAAATATGTCAGATTTTCTTGGGTGCATTCTTTGCTCAAATAGAGTTCTTTCGGTATGAGCAGGTAATACATTTTGTCAAATACATTATTTACTTAGAAAAAGAAAATTTATTGAGTGATATGAACACCCACTCAAAATATTCATTCTCGGCCATTGATTATTATTATTGTTATTATTATAATTATTTCACGGTAAAAGCATTGAACATATAGATCGGCCCTGATGCTTTCCGTTCTAGATAGGCCTACTTGTTGGTGTTATGAAAATGCAATAAATAAATTTTAATTGCCTCTATAATTTACCTTCTTCTGTGCTAGCTTTTAACATGTAGCCTATATGCGAGAAAGTTTGTGCAACATATTTTGCACCATTTATTTTCAGTTAGCAAGTTTTGCAAAAACTGTCCTCAATTCTGACTGTTTTTGTTTTCTAGTCAATCAGCTCATAAGTTTATCAAGAGCAAAAATTGTTTAATGCTAATGGGGTTTTCTTCCACGAAAATAAAACAAACCCAATACTGTTTCCCTGACTGCAGTCTGTTCTGACTGAAGTGCAGTCTATGGTCTAATAACTGTATAAATTTCATCAAAATTTTTCTCAGTTTTACATTTATCATAATCTGATTCACTTAAAAAAAAAAAAAAAAAAAAAAAAACTATTCATTCAAAATGGTTGAAATTTTGTGTGTCCATTAAACAGACGCATATTATTAAAAATAAGAAAGGTTTTGCAGTGAGGTTCATATAACTTCAATAAATAAAGGAAATTCACAAAAATTTTAGACTTTTTTTAAATTAAAAAATATATATCTTAATGCATGTTAATGTAATATAAATAATAATAGGTATTATTGGAGATAATATTTGTCAGAAGGACCCTTGGAAATTGAATCTACACATCTCTAATAGCTTTTTGTAATGTGTACCCGAAGTTCATGTATTTAACATTGTCACAATAGGCAGTACCTTGCAATAAAGTTCCGGAGTTCACAAGCTGCTCCCTAGAGGAACGAAGTTGATATTGCACGCACTTTAAAGAAATTTAAGGGTTGAGATCGGATAATAACATTGCTCGTTGTCAGATGCTGAGGGATGTGCACTTTTTTGTCTGTAATGTTCGTCGATAAGAATCATCACCCTCATGGCTACCTCTTCGTGAACGTAGAAAACAACATTATTTTCAATGCTCTACAAACTACTTGGCACAAAGCTCTTCCTTACTTGACCTGGAATAAGATCCAATCAGAATTCTACCCTATATATTCTCCTCAAATACTTATATTATTCTTCATTCTTCACTATCGGGACAGCCCGTCTGTGGAATTCTTTTCCTGAGGATATAAAAGCCTGCCGAACTCTCAGTACGTTCAAAATCAAGATCAAGTTGACAATTTGACCACCAATATTAATATACATATCATACGCTCTTTACATGTTAAAAATTTAATATTCGTATTGTTTCAGCTAAATTTCGACCTTAGTTTTTTTTCTTGTACTTGCCATATTGAATTTCATTATTAGAGTTTAATGCAATTTTTATTATAGTTTTAATCAATATATTTTAAATAATATAACTACATTTATATATAATCTTATCCCTTATCTATTCATACAGTAGATTATTGCTTGTGTTTGAACGTTTCCATCTCTGGTTAGTAAAAGAGGAGATCTTACGGCCTTAACTACACCAGAGGAAAGTAAATAAAATAAATAAATGTTCAGTTTTCAGTATTGTGTATGTTCCGAATAAATCTCCTCCCTGTTGCCTGAATAGGCTACAATGCGATACAACATGTTAACGTAGGAACAATCATAGATTGAACATAAACTAATGGTAAGCCCCAGGCACTATTAAGCTATTATTCAGATCACAGTTGCATGTAGAGTATTACATGATGTATACTGGATGGGGTTACTGAATATTTACTTCATGCCAATAATCGATTCAAAATTATAACAATTTTTGCTATAACGAGATAGGGAAGAGAGGCATGTAAAAGATTAATAACAGGATAACATTCAGTAGTTATTTCATCCCATCCTGTGTGTGGCTCGTAGAGATATGATATTATTAATGTAGGTCCTTTGGAAGAAGCATAGACTGTTCAATAATCAGCAATAGATTACTATAATGCAACCTCGCTTGACACTATCAGCTATTTTTTAAACTATCTTTAAGTTCTTACGTATAATTAATACATTTTATTACTTCCATCACGGCCTCTCCTATCATTACATTATTAACAAGTATCTATACTTCCTAATTATTATAATTTAAAATAAATTCTCCCCAAATTTTCACCCTATTTTCCTTCATCTTTTATTTTATTTCCTACATCACTTCCGGTCCAATCATTATATAAAAAGTATCTGTAGTACCTAATAAATATAATTTAAAATAATTTCCTCATTATTAGCTCATTAACAGAATTGCTGAAGGAGAATGGTGTCGTTTTAATCAGTCACAATTATTTCTATATCGGTATTTGTAAGACGTGCAACTAATCCCTATATTAATTATTACAATTAAATACCGGCGAAATGGCGCGCTTTGCAATTCTGCGGAACTAATAATTTAGTTATCACTTAAACCATGGACTTAATCACAAAACGCAAAAGAGGTTTTATTCTTATTTTTATTTAATTTGCCCCCTTTAATGTGCAAATTACTTTCACCCCATATCACTCATTTCTCCTGATTATTTAAATCTTGTTTTAATTTTCTTTCATCCTCAAGAACCCATAACCAAACTACACAGCTCGTTCTACGACATACAGTACAACAATAATTATTGTATTTTATATATTTTAGTGTCTCCATTTCTCGCATAGGCCTATAGAAGCTCTTGTCCTGACGTATCAAAGTATTGACGAACCGTATCACCATGAATAAGAAAATTATTAATTTCTGTACTCATTAATTTTTATTCATTTTTGTAATCAGTTATATAAAATTTGAAATGAAAGTAGCATAGCTATGTTATTATCAACATTAATACTTCATTTATTTTATAATTTGTTTCACGTTAAATGCCGTAATTTCATATATTTGTAATGAGAATAATTTGTTTGTAGTATTTCTGCAGGAGTGGGAAGGGTCTTATGGCCTTAAAAACAAATAAAAAATAATAAATAACATAATAAGATAAATATCCGCGAACAGATTTTGTTGTATAATGAATAATAATCTGTCTACATAGACTGTAGGAGAATCTACACTGATAGACGCAATTTTTTTTGTTATCCCACAGAACGAATGTAAACATAGTCGTGCGGTCCGTGGAACACCCGCAGATAAACAGAACACGAGATAATTAATTGCGGTTTTTAATTACATAATTTTGAAACAGACTGATGATTGGAAATGTTATTGAAAATGACGAACTTCAAAATGAATTACTATAGAAAGGTAGTTGGTAAAAGAAATACTGATGTATGTTCGATGTCACACATATACTTAGGGACAATGTTCTCAACAGGTAATTAAGGAAATTAAATAAGATTATAAAATTTCATTATGTATTAATTTTAGCTTTCAGGCTATGTTATTCACAGGCACAGACAGAACCACACTTACAACGATAATGCTTTTTGTTCAGTTGGAATCTTAATATAACATTTTAGGTTAAAAATATATATTTTTTTAATATTCCTCTGCCCATGGCACCAAAGTAAAATCCAAAGTAAAATCCAAAGTAAAATCATATCCTACAGGTCTATCATAAAAGTCGACACTTTGCATTGTCAAATTGAGAATACCTGTGATGATTCAAAGTATCAACACAGAGTTCAAATGTCGAAGCCCTAACACAGCGGTAACTTCTCCGACACTATCACTGTGCGTTTTGCCTATGCAGTGGAAACAGGCGTTCCCTGTATTCAGTAATGTCGAACCTACTGTAGTTCACTTTTCTTAATTTGTCCGTATGACCTAAGTTCTGTCCACATACAATAATTCCTATCGGTAACGTTTTATTAGCAAATTACTTGAAAATATAATCAATTTACGGAATTCTTTGCGTTATTAACATATAACTGAAATTAGTCAATGGAACTAGGCCTATAAGTATACAATATGATATACTGCAAAATGTTCAACCTTATTAGAAAATCTCAATGGATTCTTAGTTCGTTTGCTTAACATGAATTACCTTTTCTCTACATATCTTTCTTTAACTCTTGCAGAAGATCGTGAATACAGAGAAAATTATTAGGTAGATTAAAATAAGGCTTAGGGAAAGAAATAACATTTTAGAATGATCCAATTTATGAAATGATAGTCCTAATCCTACGGTCTAGTACTAAAAAACTCAATTTATAGGTTAACTAAACTTCACATTCTTCGATGGATCTATGGTTCTAAGCTTTAATCAAGCTTATTTTCGATTATGTTAAGCGTCTATAATTCTATAAATATAAAATGGCAATGTTTATTATAAATATAATGTTGCTTATGATTGCCATAGGTAATACCACGAGAGATTTAATGAGACTATTCCATTAATCAAATGTAAACAGGCTAATTACTTTCTTCCCTTGTGTTGTTTAAAATCAAGTCAATATTGTGTCAGCTGTCAGATCATGGCATGCTAACTAAATGAACAACCCCATAAGTTACCGCACACAGGAAATCTCTGCTAACACAAACAGCGCGAATGAGAACATAGTTAACCTCAAAATTATTAAAAGCCAAATCAAATTGAATAAAAAACACATGAAAAGGCCAACACCGAATCAAAATTGTGTTTGAAACTTTTTTTTTTTCTAAAATCGCTTGAAGAGAACGTATACATAGCCTTATCTTATAATGTCCAACTTACAATTTTCCCGAAAACGATCCTAAAGGTTTTGTTTAAATTCGCTGTAAATGGTAGTACAGTATTGTGACCTACAGCTCTGGGTGAGGAGAAGAACTTCAATGCGCACTTCAGCAAGGCGCAACTTTCCTATGCCGATATGTGTGGTGATAAAATATAAAACTGCATGTTTAATACTGACTATTCCACTCATATGCCGCGTGTTTGATATTGACCAATAACGTTAAGCAATTCGTCGGATATAGACCAATCACGATCGTTTTTCTTATAAAATGCTTGCTATTAATAGGAGAAAGGCATTTTATCTGATGAAATGGACTGCTCGTTACTGGACACGTAAGGCTCAGTGTACAGTGATTAATATGTAGCAAGTGGCCATAAAAAAGCACGAAAACAGATTATTTTATACAACATTACTTGTTTGGAAATTGAAACAATA
The DNA here is from genome assembly GCA_964059195.1 of Ectobius pallidus. Taxonomy (NCBI): domain Eukaryota; kingdom Metazoa; phylum Arthropoda; class Insecta; order Blattodea; family Ectobiidae; genus Ectobius; species Ectobius pallidus. The sequence continues at coordinate 94,731,052 of CAXKWD010000007.1, forward strand.
TAAATGTACATCGATTAAAAACACAATTTCAATTCGGTGCAAGCCAGTTCGTGTGCTTTTATTCTATTCTGCTGTTAGTTTACCTGAATTGAGTGAACTATGTCTTATATGCACAATTGGTAGCACTGGTCACGTGGTAACTCGAATCGTAGCGCTGGAAACAACAAGGATATGGTAACTCGAATCGATTCATGGATGGTTGATTCATAGTATGCCGTGAACTCGCAGCTGTTAGTTTTGTTTTTATTTAACAAAGCACGAAAATAATTGTTATGTGTATAATCCGTTACATTTTAGGTAGCTACCTATTGCAATCGATACCATGTCATGACTTTCGAAAAATTCTTTCATATCTTCATGTTTCATGCCTCCCTAAGTACGAAACCACCGCCTGTTAAAAATAATGTGATATTTATTTATTTATATATATATATCTTTACACGCTAGCGGCCGTAATTTTGAAGATATTTGAACCAAAGTTTATTATGTTATTCCTAGGCCCAATAGTTCGGACTAGTTCGTACATATGGGTAAATATATATATATATATATATATATATATATATATATATATCTTTACACGCTAGCGGCCGTAATTTTGAAGATATTTGAACCAAATTTTATTATGTTATTTCTAGGCCCAATAGTTCGGACAAGTTCGTTAATGAGCAAAATTGGCCCAAGGAGGTGGTCGGGGGAGGGGGTTGAAATTTTAAAACATTTATATCTCGGCCCCTATGAAGTATAGAGGGAAACTTTGTTTGAATAAATTAGAGTACTCCCTATGGAGTTCACAGTGACACCAACGATTTGGGGGTTTGGGGGATACGATTGGGGGTGGGGGGATGGAAATACGAAATTTTTGAAACCACGTCTTGTGGGGTATCGTTGAAAAGCTCTTGATGAGTACTCTACAAATCAATAACTAGTTTCTCGATAGCTCTCATATAAGGCGAGATTTGAATGTTTGAAAAAGTGCTCTTTCCTCTTTTTTGCAGTTATTATTTCGGGTTTGTCATGCCAAGGCTAAAGAAGAAGAGTGCTGCGCAACGACAGTAAATTAAACCAAAAGCACTTCGAAATCTATCTCAGTCTGTAGGCTTGCCTAAAGGGATTTTTTTATTCATGGAATAGTCTTAATAAATCCAACTCTCGTGGGATTACCTATGATAAAAGTACGTAAAGTTCAATATTTTTGTTTATTTTCCATTTTATTTTTTCGAATACCGGTATGTGACAATTTTATGAATTGCCAGACGGAATGAACTGAATTCATAAGACAGAATTTAATATATGACATACATTCTTTGCATTGGACAGAAAATAAACATGTTCTAAGCTCAAATGACATTACGAAACTTTTCGATCAACGTTTAAAACTTTTTTCTTCATTTGAAACGCTAGACACTACTTGAGTATCCTGAATGGATCAGCCGCTCGCTCAAGAGATTTCTTCGACTGGAGACGGGAACTGTCAGGGGAAGGCCATTTTAGCATGCACCCAATGAAGATAGATGACTTTCCTAGATTGAAATGCCGATGGAAAGACTTTTCTATTTACTATATTCTACACTTCAAACAGGTTTAAATATTATCTGAATTACAGTCTTTGAAAAGGTCATACTGCTTAGTACCATCTGTTCTGTTTTATTACAATATTTATCATAATAAATATTTAGCTCATCTGTACGTAGCCTCAATGAAGCAGGGTGAATAATAATACAACACTATTAGAAAAGCGCAGTCTTTACCGGTCATAGTCGAATCAATGGAGGTAGTTGAATATGGTCTTAAGCAAATTTGTATAAATATTCTAAAAACGTCATAAGTGCTACATTTAATTTTTGTTATTGTATTGTGTTATTATTGTAATTTTAATTGTTACTATTATTATTGTAATTTCACATCTTAACTTTAGTGTTCAGTGCTTTTTTTCATTTCCTTATTGTACTTTTATTGTCATTTTTATATTCTAATTGTAGTTTTAAAAAACCTGGCAGAGGAGAAGAGAAGACCTGATGGCGTTATCCCTACCAGGCTAAACAAATAAATATAGTTAAATTATGTTAAATACAATTAAATATAAGCAGAAGAAACAAAACATATAATAACATCTGTGTAAATTGGTCATGTTCAAAGTTAACCTTTTCACTGCTACTGACGTAGTAATTTGTCACCCTAAAAATTATATATTAGCAGTTATAAGATTAACAGGTTAGATAAAATTGTGAAAATATTATATAAACATATATTTCATAAAAAGTATTAAGAGAAAGTGGCTGACGTGCTTAGTATAACATCCCCCGGAGACAGGTAATCAGAATATACAATTTCGGTTTAATACGATACTTGTTTTCGAGTTATACTGTTCAAAGACTGACACATCCTCATACGAAGAAACACTCAAACAGGCAAATACACACGCACTCAATTGGTTTCAAAACAAGTTAATTATTCATGCACAAAACGAGAGCCAATTTTAAGGTCTAACACAATGAGTTCCATCTATCTAAAAAAAATATATGGTTAGGGTAGAAAATTAAAAACAATAGTATTATTGGACTCAGAAAGCCTCAAAACAAGAATTGCATGCGAAACGTCTACATCGAGTATCAGGGTCAATGTAATACAAATTCTAACTAGACCCTTAGAAAACTATTAAACTATTGAATGCCTACTTAAGGATATACTTATGTAATAAAACTTCCAATTGGTCAATTTAATACAGTACTTAGAAACCCAATGCATTATACAGAGAGATTATTTTTGCGATGTGCCGAGAACGCACGGTCCGGCGGCGTGGAAGCAAGTCGTCGGCCGGTAAAGGCGCTCCAGCGGCACATCGCAAAATTAATGTCTCTATATTTTTATGAATGTAGTTTCAGTAAAATATATGTTCACGCTAAAGATGAAACTGTTCTTCATACCTAGGCAATACCTTCAGAATATTATATTTTTATGTAGAACATAAAATGTAGGATAATTACAGTACCGGTAAACGTATCTATTAATATAAAATTCCTTTATCGCCATAATTTACAGAATTTCTTTAAATTCAGAAAATTTAAAGCTGCGAAAAGATTAAATGGATAGTGAATCATCAAAGCAAACTAGAATTGTGAAAATCCCTGCACCTGAATCCCCGGTTTAGAAGATGGATGAAACTGATGCAAGTTGTACCATAAGAATGGCTTACATTCTGTTCCGCTTGACCTCCAGTTAAATGAAGCAGATCAGTATTTTTGTTAGAAAATGACTCTATTTAGTAGCTTGTGTTACTTTTGTGTTTTGTTATCGTTTGGAAAGGTACAATTTGCTGAAACTCTGGATTGGATAGTCATGTTCCGCCCCTAAGGAAAGCAAAGTGTATGTCTCAATTGGAATAGCCGTCATCTATTTGCTCACCATGGGTTTTCTCAGTGAAAATAGTCCAACAACATGACACTTGACCTTTGAATTTCTCCAGTACATCAGGTGTAATAAATATAATTTGGAAAATAAAGAATATTATCGAAAGTGTAACTAATTTTTTTACAGGAAGGTACTTATAAATAACAAACTACTACTAATTACTAAGTAGTACTAAGTTTATTAATTAGTACTTATTATTTACTTAGTAGTACTAAGTTAGTACTAGGAGTAACTACTACTTTTGCAGGCAGATACTTATAAATACAAAATATTATCAAAATCAACTATTACCATCAACGTGACGGATGAGGTTGAACATATGCTTTTACAAAAAGGATGAAGTATGGAGATTGGTGATATTGGGTTGCCAATACATTTTCACACGAACACTTTCAAACCCCCCACCCCCCCCCCCCCCAAAAAAAAAACTTTTATTGTAAAGACGCCTGAATTTTTTGTTGTCTACACCTACTTGTTTGTTGTTGAAGTTTTTTTCTTTATATCGTAAGTTAAGTCTATTAAGACTCGCCTTCATATACCAATCTAACTACTAAACTTCTAGGCCTAATACATACCCTGTGGGACAGGGCCTACCATTCGACCGCTACGTCACCTGCTATGGGCAGATGGGAGTTATTTATTTATTTATTTATTTATTTACTATCCAAAAGTTTAACCTTATTTTACCATGAGGTATATTAAGGTTATAGTTTCATAGATGGGAGTTATGTAGCATAAAACTGTTTAGGAAATTACACCTACATAAATTTCAGTGCATTTAGTGTTTTTAATTACAATAGTTTTCTGGTAATTTATCAAAGTAACGATCTTAAAATCCCATGTTATTCACTCGAACACTGCAAACAAAATTCATGTTGGTTTCTGGTTATGTAATACTCTACACAGACTAGAACACAGTATGCTACCAACGGAAGCAGACTGTGAGTCTAGATTTACGTTGTTCCGTACTTTAACGTAAGCTTTCATCAATTCTTCAATTTCACAGTAGCTTGATCTCATCTTACGAGACCAGAAGCCATGTAATATATTCATGCTCATCCACTTCCACGTTTGAGCAAATTGTAACTTACATGAAGTAAAAGAAAGTACTTTACAGTATCCATTGCTAAAGCAGTGATATTCATATTACGATATCCTTCTATGATCATAAAATATGATAACAAAATCAATTATGGATGATGAAAGAGGTTCGCTTCCTAACCAGGATAGGCTATGAGATGCTGATGTATCTGAAAATCTTATTAACTATGATATATAAATTATAATCATAACAGACAAAGTAATGGACATAAAGCAAGCGAATAACTATAATATCCAATAAAGCTGCCATATGATTTTGTAGAGTAAGTTTGGTGAATTTTTCTATTAAAGTTGGAGAAGTATTTACTTTCGTTTTAGTATGTTGCACAGCAATAACATTTTGTGTATTAACTTATGACAACAAAATTATAAAGTTATAAATACATTAATTCATATTTATTTTGTTCAGTGCGTAAGACTATTATTTAGAATATGATGCATACATTCGACTTCCCTGAAATAATGGTTGCGCAAAGGCAAAGGATACTAGGATAGGATCAGTCCCCTGAAGGGGGAGGCGGGTTGAGAACGACCCTAAACACTTCTGCCATTCGGCCCATTGAGTCAACCTCAGGTAATGGAATGACGTGCATGCCCAACGGCCCGGGTGAACAGATCCACCGTGAGCCCCCACGGAACTCCCCTACATCTAGCAGATATCATTACCATGCCACATGGTGCGTTGCCTCGATACCTGTTGGGAAACAGAGCCCCCAGGTTGGCCGCACACTATTCAGCAACTTCATGACCAAAGCCACGGGGAGGATGGGAGAAGTCCAAAGCAGGTGCTGCTGCGAAAGCGTACCGGAAACCGAGAAAGTAAACGCGATAATGATGAGGGGGAGTGAAAGATGAAGTGGAGAGCGTTGGTGGAATGAATGGGAGAAACGGGAGGACCCCCGAGAAAAACCCCCTATGCAGAGTTTTATCTACCACGGATAAGACGCCCGTCTGCCTTGGGATTTGAACCCGGGACCGCTTGCATGCTAGGCCCACGCGTTAAGCATGAGTCACCGCGACTGAAGCATACTATAAAAATACATAATTATAATTAAAAAATAAACTAGTATTTACAATTGCATTAGTATAGTTACAACATTAACAAATTAACAATATTTTACGGAACGTACAACTTACTTATAATTAAGTAAAATATTCTTGTGTCGTGGTTCAGGCAATGATTATTTAAATATTAAATTCAGCACTGCAAACGAATACACTAAAATTCAAAGTAGCTAACATTGATAATGCCATCAACAACATTTTACAAATTCAGAAATAAATTAAACTTATTCAGACCCGGATGATTTCACAAAACCATAACAACACTTAAATTTAAAATACAAAATAGAATAAATAATATTATAGAAAAATAAAGCATATCATTTTTGTATAGCAAATGAAGATATCCTGAACAAGGCTGTTCTAATTTAACATATTCAAATTCTTTACGACGATATACTATGAGTAAATAACTAGGCCTACATCTCAAGTAAATGATTTGATCAGCGGTAATGTCATTTTATTACGGTACAAAATCTGATTTATTCGTATTACTGTAATTCAAGTAAAAATAAATACATCCCCTCATAAATAAATCGATACTTATATATATATATATATGGTTCAGGAATGCATATATATATATATATATATATATATATATATGCATTCCTGAACCACAGTTTATTGTCTCTCTTGGACATTACATGAGAATATTACAGGGCAAAAATTCCTCCGACACCGGGACTTGAACCCAGGACCTTTGGCTATTCGCGCCACTGCTCTACCAACTGAGCTAAGCCGGAGTTCAATTCACAGTGCCAGATGGAACCTCTCTCCTATGATTAACTGCCCTAATGGTCTACCTCACAGACAGACAAGTTATGTCATATGCAGTACTGTGAGGCACACTACAGTGTTTTGCAGATGACAAGCCCTATGTCCTTCAACTGCATAGATACGCGGTCCAATCAGAGACGGCGAGACGGAGGGAAGACTCTTACTGCAAGCGGTAGTCTTTTAGCCCGTACACGTGATTGGCGGTGAAGGAAAAGGCTTCTCATATGAAAAATACTTTAAGTAGTGATTTTTGTGACCGGGCTCCCACTGTTATTGCACACTTAGGGCCTAACACCCAAGATAGATAGATATATAAGCATTCATGAACCACAGATTATTGTCTCTGTTGGACATTACATGAGAATATTATAGGAAAAAAATTCCTCCGACACTGGGACTTGAACCCAGGACCTTTGGCTATTCGCGCCAATGCTCTACCAATTGAGCTAAGCCGGAGTTCAAATCACAGCGCCAAATGGAACCTCTCTCGGCTTAGCTCAGTTGGTAGAGCATTGGCGCGAATAGTCAAAGGTCCTTGGTTCAAGTCCCAGTGTCGGAGGAATTTTTCTCCTATAATATTCTCATAAATCGATACTCGTAAGTGTTTTATAAAAAGACTGAAAATTCCATTTCCTTTTGTTTTAAAGTCACAATCATCTTTGTTCAACGTACTGTAACTTTTACCTTAATATCTAGTTTTTAGTATGGCGGTTGATTTTTAGACTACTATTTCCTCCTCTTTTTTTAATAACGTAAAACATAAACATCAACGTTTGATGCACTTGACTGAGTAGGCTTATATTCCTGTGTGTATGCTTTTCATCAGTGGTTGTATCCCAAAAGAGAGCTGTCACAGCCATTTGGTTGCACTCTTTGATGCGTTCGTTATTCGCTAATTACAATTATAACTACCATAGCTATGAGCTTCCAACAGCGACACTAATTTTCAATCTCCGTCCAAACCAGGTGGACATTTGGATAATTTCAATCTGAAGGTTCCATTTCACATCCAGAAGTGTTACCATTATCCCTAGGTATTACTGATTCCTCTCATAACTTTCATTTTCAATCCCGATTTTCACGGAAATGTGAAAGCAAATGATAGAGAGCAATTATCACACAGCATAACAGTGTCTGTTCATGTAACAATTAAGATAGATGGTGACGAATAATGGTGAGCGAGAAACGGAAATTATAAAATTAAATTGATTGCTTATTACCAGGGCCCGGATTCTGATTACTTAAAATTGTTTGAAAAATGACCTATAAAATGACCCTAAATTGAAAAAAAAATAATTATAAAAAATGGAATAAAATCTGATATTTTATTTATAAAAAATATTTTTGTACACACTAAGTTATAGACTTGTTTGTACATAATTGTAAAAACTGTAAATAACTGTAATGTTGTGAATGTTCTTTTCTCACGGAAATTTATATTGGTACTGAGGCACTGGCGAGTCAAAATTCGGCATTTCCTTTTGTGGTCTGCCGGATTATATTGTTGTATAATTGAGGATAAACAGTAGTTTGCACTCTCAAATCCAAGCAGGTGGCAGGCTCTGGTGCCAAGTCAATCTAATAGCAATAGTAATATAATACAAAATTTTGGCGTTTCTTTGATTCTCATTTCCGACTGAGACATGACAACACTTAACGCCGAATTTTTCCTCCTTGCATTAAACAAACAACACTTCAAAGACAGCACCGCTAGCGACGGAAAAAGCTAATACACTCAATGTAAATACATGAAAAATGACTATATAAGGAAGCAATTACACGAAAATGACAAAATAATGACCTAAAATTGAAATAAATGCCCTAAAAATATAAAATTGCATAAAATGACAAAAAATGGCCTGATAAAAATGTATTTCTTTAATCTAGAGGCCATGATTAGGATTTATCTACAAGTTGACAGTGTCTATGAAGCAACAATAAAAATATGACTTGTCATCAGAATCCGGGCCCTGCTTATTACAGTATTATGTACTTCTATCAGTTTAGCAAAATAACGAATGCATTAGTATCTGATAGCCTATAGAGGTGGATATCACTTCTTGGAGTAAATAAGCCTATATAAAAAAGTAATTCGACAAAGTCAGAATTAGACAGTAACATGTGACAGATGTCATGCTTCCTGTAGCCTACCAACAGTAAGCATGGTAGGTTTGAAGACTTACATATTATTTGTAAAAAACCAATAATTATATTTAACTCTTCTGTTCAGTACCTCAAGAGGCAGCACATTTGTCGTAAATAAATTTAAGTTATTTACCAGTACCTTCTCCGTCTATGCCAAGTTTCATTTTATGGGCTGAGTCCGTTAAGGTAAAGAAAAACGTGCTACCGCGTTATAAAGATTATAGAGGATATCCCCAAATGTCACGTTCGTTCTCTTCTCCTTCGTACAAATTAATAATTTTCAATAATAAAATAGTTTTCAATGAATCATGCTTAATACACATATTGTTTACCTGTTTTCGATGACAGAATTGCTGGTCTTCTGGTGTTGGGTAGCCTCGGTCTGCACCAAAACCATTCTTCACCTCTGAAAGGAGGTACCTATCTATGCTCCTTTCTAAGTACTACTTTCGTTAATACTTTGAGGTGTCCAGCAGTATTAGGAATGGAGGATACACAGACCTCACTCCAAAATTCCATGCCAAAGCACAGAATTATGAAGTGAAGGTCTGAATCATAGTGTGGTTTTCCTCAGCATGTTCTTGATTTAGAAAAGTTTTTTTTTTTCTTGAAGTCACAAACACTAAATAAAAACACAAACACTACCTTCTAGTCTTCTTGTTTCTTGATATAGGAAAGTTCGTACACACGCCACTTTCATACACCGATAAACTCCGAAAAAGTAAAACTGGACATCAACGCTGGATATTCCATGATGGCTTCGACATCATCTGCAATGAGAGAAATAGTTTGTATATATCAACTCTATATTCAAAGCAAAAGAGATAAAATGGTGAATATTAGATAACCTGTAAACCCATGTGAAAATTTTGCACATTCAATCCTTCCCCCCTCCAGAAATAATGATTTGGTATTTTGTTCAATTTTTGAATCTAAGTGCCTATCAAAATGTGCACAGAAAAGAGCATAGAGAGTTTTTAATATGAACATATGTAGCCCTAATTTCTATTGTCAACATCCCTTTTACGTTCTCGCATATATGTAGTATATAGAAACTAGTGTGATCGTGGCAAAAAATCGAAATCGAAATAATACTGGAAAACATGTTTCACGATGCCCAGAAACCGAAAAAAAAGTATTTTTAAAATGACGTCTGTCTGTCTTTCTGGTCCATGTACACATGTTGTGGCTAAACGGTTCATTACATTTACGTCATTTTTTGAAATGTCATCGAAACGGAACCAAAATGATTACGTTAACTGAAATATTAAGGTGAATTTTCATGAAAAGTTTTTCCAAAATTTTGATTTTGAAAAAAAATGGCTCTTGCGATTCTAATGAGAATGTAAATTTTCAAAGTCCATATGTGGCAAATAAAATGTATATATTAAGTTTCCTGTAAAAATTACTTAGGGGGTACTTTACTCGTTTCCATTTTTTATTTTTCTAGATTACGTCCATTACAGTACCGTATCCAAATGTCATAGAAATTTCTTTATAAAATTAATAGATACCCGGATATATAGATAAAATCAGGTAAAGTGATGTGCTTTTGATATGCTTTGATTAATCAGTTATAATTTCGATTATGATATGCAGAAAAATAAGTTTTTTTTAATCGATTTCCGAGTTAAGCTCCAGATTAATTAATTAAGCATGACTTAAGGAAGAACAAATGTCTGGTTATTTTTTAATCAGATTAACATAGTCCAGCATCAGCAGAACTATACAGATCTGTGATATCTTGACAATCGCACACTCACATAAGAATACAAAAAAGAAGAATCAAGTTGGCCTGCTACGTGATTAGAACCAGGGACCTCCAAAATGCGTGTCCAACACGTTACCATCTCTACCACCTCGGTTTGACGGTCTATTTTGATAAGCATGTGTAAAGGAGTAGTGTTATTTGTCATAGCTAAATGTATTGACTCTTCCAAAGCCGTATATGAACACTCTAAAACAATATGTTGTCATGATAACTGATTTGCATTTCATAAATTCTTTACCATAAAATTATCACTAAATTAGGCATTACTCCAGTATCGGACAACCGATTTGGTCCAATATCAATACGCATCTTCCCATGGATGTAATAAATACGTATACCAAGTTTTATGGAAATCCGATAAAGTGTATTTGAGTTATCGCGCGTATAGACACACGGACGGACGAACAGACGGACAGACATTTTCCCGTTCCCCACGCAATCTTATAAAGACCATTTTGGCACTTAATAAACTTGCAACCACTTCAGACATGAGAAAAGACTACACTCTCCGCTGATCGTGAAGATATCAAGAATATGAACGCAGTGTGGATAATTCCCACGCTCCGAACGCTGGTTTTCAGCTCTGAATAGCCTTTTCTTGTAACTATTCAAGCTATTTGAAAATGTTTGAAAACCAACCAAATGAATAAAATAAAATAAATAAATAAAACGCATACCGGTACTTCTACAATCTGGTATGTCACGGACGCATGCGTATACTGCCCTTAGGCTATATGATCCTGTATATCGATTACCGTTTAACAAAATTAATACGAGTACTTATTGCATGGTTGTTATTAATTATATATATCTTAAATCGCAGAAAATCCAAACTATTTGAAACTGTCCACGGAGGAGCATGCGCATTTGCTAATCAACACAAACTATTTCAAACTTGCTACAGAAACGAACCTACAGTCAAATGGTCAAGTGAATGGGCGTCTATTCCAACAAAGTTTCTTGTCGATCGGACTTCCCATACCTAACAAGTCCTAATTTGACAATCTCCAAATGCTGAGAGCTAAGTGTCTAAAAATAATGTCGTCCAAGCATTGATAGGGAAAATTTGTTTACTTTTAAAATACTTTAAAAAATACCGCAACGTACATGTATCGGATCCTCATAACTACAATACTAGAAGAAATAAAACATTGCCTTTAATAGAACCAAAATACTTCACCTCTTCTGGCTCTAAACATAGCATTTATTATGGTCCAAGACTCTATAACTCTATAATTAGGTCACATCCAGAAATAGTACATATGAACAACAAAAAATTCAATAAGTTTATCAAAAATCTTATTTCATAGTTCAAAAGTTGCTTCACTCTGTACTTAGTAGACAATTAAGGAACGATTTTATTTGTAATAACTCAGGATTTCAATTTTTGTTCTTACTACTTTTCCTTTTTTCTTTTTACTTTTCTGTTCTTTCTTTATTATTATTATTTTTTAGGTTTTGATTTAATTATATTTCTTTATGCATTTTGTATTTTGTAATGTAAATGGCTGAACTGTGCCCGAGCACGAGCGCATGCTCATTCGGGTGGTCTTGTTTTGTTTTGTATAAATATTTTGTGTAAATATAAATAAATAAATAAATAAAATCAGAACGTTACGAATGGGGACAGCTAGAAAGAAGTACAGATACATTATTTTGGCGATGTGCCGCTGGAGCACGCCAGCTATCGCGGCGCGAACGTGTGCCGATAAGCGGTAATCAGACCTTCAGAGTCCCGGGTTATGTCGCATTGTGAGAGCCGGCTGTGGCTTACAAACGTTACAATTCGTGAGACCACAACATAGGTACACTTTAGAACAGAGCATTTTTATGTATGATTCATAAGTGAAAACAAAATCTTGCATAAGAGTGAGGCTGCGCTTTTTCGGAAATTTACCGGTGTTCCTGCACCTAAAAGAAACACTGTGCGTAATCTCGTAAGTAAATTTAGGGAAACTGAATTGATTCTCGTTAAGAAACGAAATGTAAGCCGCCGAGTTCTTACAGAGAAGAAACTTGACGGAATTAGTGAAAGATTAGGACAAAATCCAAATAAATATCTGTGGCGGCTTTCTCAGGACAGAGATTTCGCCAACCTCGGCTAGGATCGCTACCAAGCTTTTAAAATTAAAACCCGTATAAAGTGACAATACGTTATTTATGAATTGCAGCCACTTGATGATGTAAGTCGAGTAAATTTTTGCAACTGGATGTTGAATAGCGTTAATGATGGCACAATTGACCCATGTTTAATTTTTTCATGGTCGAAGCGTGGTTCCATTCGCAGGGCCATGTATCGACACAAATAACAGATACTGGAGCGCAGAAAACTCCGGAATTTTTAATTAAATGTCATTGCATGATGAAAAAATTGGGGTATGGTGCGCAGTAAGTGCTTACTGAAAAATAGATCCTATTTTTTATGCAGGCAGAATAAATGCACACAGATACAGGGATAACATAATCACCCCATTTTTTGCAGAAATATCAGATAACGAATGTAAATTTGAATTTTTTTCAGCATGACTCTGCTACAGGGCTTACTGCAGAGTTCTCGTTAGATTTCATTGAAGAAGTGTTTGAAGATAGGGTAATTAGTAAGGGGTTATAGCCTGAAAGATATCCGGCTACTCTTACATCTTACTCTATGTGATTTTTATTCTTATGGGGACTTAAAAAATAAAATGTACAAGAACAACCCTCATACAATTGAAGAACTGAAAGAGAACATGGGAAGAGAAATTGCAGCAATTTCTCAAGAAGAATTAAAGCGTGTGAATGCAAACTTTCTTAAAAGCTGTCAGAAATTTCTGGCGGTAGACAGAGATCATCTTCTATGACAAAGGTAGGTGATTATTCTAACCGTAGGCCTAATTCAGAAATCCGATGCGCTTGAATTGAGGAGTTATGTACATGAGCCTTTACCGGACGACGACTTGCTTCCAGGCCGCCGAGCGGACAGTGCGTTCTCGGCACATCGCAAAAAATAATCTCTCTGTATATAAAGGCGCTAGAACGTGCAGTACAAATAAGAAATATTTTATAAATACAGGAGTAAAAATTACACTCCTTATTTCATATTACTGTGTACGTATAAATTGTAATAAGATTAGCTATATATCCTTCTATGGTCTCAATAATGTATCTATCCCAAACACAGTAAAATCTTTCAAAGACTTCTACATTTAGGCCTACCACAAAACACTTGAATGAGGTAAATGTTCGTTTCTCTAAAGGAAAGAACAATACTTTTCCGTGAAGGCGATACAAATAACAGACATTCTGGCTTTCCTCAGTAAAATTAGATTTTATGTAGTGAATAATACGTCAGAGTAATTAAAATGAGGACTTTAGTTAGAAATCCTTTCCAGCTTGTTGCCTTCATCTAAAGCAAGGTAGTCCTATTCATATTCACTCTCTCGGTCCCCTAAGGTAATCTTCTCTCTGCTGCTTCACATCCTAGCTGTTGCCACCACTCTCCACACGCTTATATCCCACTGTGTCTGTCTGTCTACCTGTGCATCTTGTTCATCCTTCTCTAAAAGGGGGTTTTTAGATTTGAATTGTAAATGTATAGAAACGAGCATGCACTCAGGTGAAGGGAACGAGATCTCGTCCTACATGTACAAAATATCTGGTGGTTCCTTCAATAATGATGAAGATTCTGCTACTGGAGACGATGATGGTAAAATGTTGAAGTTGTTTAAAAAAGTTAAAACGTGGCTATGAAACGTTACCAGTACAAAATTACAGAATGAGAAAATGTATACTGTGCATCAAATGTTTCCGATGTTAAACCCGGCTGATTCCGATACCGCAAAGCGTCCATTGGCACGTAAATCTTACAAGTAGTAGGCTACCACGGATAATTGATTTTTAAACCCAAGCAACAATAATAATTCACCCGGCGTTGAACCAATAAAAATGTTCATTGAACTTCTATTTTAAATTAGAAATCAAGACAATTTTTTAACATCACTTGCACCGAAAGTGGTTGGTTTGAACGTCGTTTAAAACTTATTCCATACCCAAGAAATTGTATCCTCGTCAGTCGCAAGAAAATACTCTGATTATACTTTCTGTAAATCCTGTAAATGCTACAAGATGCTGCTTAAAACATCATCCGTATTTGCAGATTCTGTTTCTTCCAGAAATTCATTCAATGTAAGAAAGCAGAAGAAGCTTTCCTCTTCTGCAGTTGCTATCCAGAAGTTGGCGTGTTGACTATATCCTCCAATCGTGTCAACTGCCAAAATATACGAAGATAATGACGAAGATAATGGTGGATAGCAGCGCTTTTCCTCCACGGGATATGATGCCATAAACTTTAGTTTAGTTTACCAGTGAAATTTCACGGGACACAAACGGCTCTTACTTCCATTCGTTCACTTTTAAAAATTATATATTATGCATCCGAGCTCAAGCAATTTGCTCGGGTGTCAGTCATCTGGAAAAAAAAAAGTGTGTGTGTATGTTGTAAGAGATAGGGCTAGTGTGTTTGTGTTTATTTTTTATTCTATTTTAAATTTTCTCTCTTTCTTTTATGTGTATTGAATAAAAATGTAGAACCATGCGGACCAGTGTGAATGTTTGAAATTTGTTCTGTAAACAGTAGTTAATATAGGCATTTAATTTTTAAAAAATGTTTGCAGACAAGCGTATGTTATTAGCTACAGGCATTTTGCGAAGATTTATAGAAAAACAGATTAATGAGGCACTCTATTGAAATATTAAGATGTTTTGTTAAAAAGTCATTACATATAAGCAGTTACTGTCATTGATTGAATCAGGGCTTGTCCATTTGTTTTGTTGCCTAAGTACATATCGAACCTATGATATTATCCACTGATCATAAATATACTATAAGATTTGATTCTCACACACTACACACAGCTTGAGTTTATGCTTATTAATTTTTTCAGTATTTATGGTATAAGGGGTAGGCTTCGCCGTGGCGCAAGTGGTTGAGGCACAGCCTAAAAACCGGAAGGCCGCGGGTTCGATTCTTGATGAAGTCGTTGAGATTTATTCATTGCCCTTATCCTTCTGATGGCATTATTGCCCTGAGGTAGATTCGACCTCTTGTATGCCTAAATGAGTACCAAGAGCAATCTTGGGGGAAAAGGCGGACGATGCGTAAGACTCGAATGTCAAATAAACTGGGAGCCTGACAGCCCGGAACCCTAATGGCCTTCATGCCCTGGATTAGAGTCTATTTTCTTTTATTTATGGTATAAACACACAGAGAAAAATCGATGAGAGTCCCTTTAAATAAAATGAGCATAAAAATAACTTTATTGAAGATTCAAAGACGAATTAACAACTAGAAACTATGTAACATCATACTCTTTTTCTTTTAGGTAGATTTCGAAGAAAAATCTACCTACTGCAATCAATCCCATGTCGTCACTGTGCTGCCATAACCATGAATGTGCAAAAATAAAAACTTCACGAATGGGTCACATTTGTTGTTGTAGCATAACAAATAAAGCAGAACTTGTACTTTCATTGAAATGGAACTAACTGTTAGTAACCAAGGAAAGAAAATACATTGTTTCTGGTTCCTCCAGAACAAAGATTAATGTAAACAGATGCAAGCAATGCAGTGAAGTCAAAATCTGAATTTTTGCACATTGGTGGTTATGGCAGCACAGTGACGATGTCATGACTTTCGAAAAATTCTTCCATATCTTTACGTTTCATGCCTCTGTAGGTACGAATCTTTCTTTATCTTTACATGCTAGCGGCCGTAATTTTAAAGATATTTGAACCAAATTTTATTATGTCATTTCTGGGACCAATAGTTCGGACAATATATCTCGGCCCCTATGAAGTATAGAGGGAAACTTTGTTTGAATATATTAGTGTACTCCCTATGGAGTTCACAGTGACACCAACGATTCGGGGATTTTGGGGGTACGAGTGGGGGTGGGGTGGGGGATGGAAATTCGAAATTTTTGAAACCACGTCTTGTGGAGTACCAATGAAAAGCTCTTGATGAGTACCGGGTACTCTACAAATCAATAACTGGTTTCTCGATAGCTCTCATATAAGGCGAGATTTGAATGTTTGAGAAAGTGTTCTTTTCTCTTTTTTTGCAGTTATTATTGCGGGTTTGACATGCCAAGGCTAAAGAAGAAGAGTGCTGCGCAGCGACAATAAATCAAACCAAAAGCACTTCGAATTCTACGTCAGCCTGTAGGTCTGCCTAAAGGGATTTTTTAATTAAACGGTGTTATAAATAGGTCCGCTCTAAAAATGAAAATATAGGATTAACTTGGTGGAAAGATGGAAAAGATTAAATGTCCGAAATCCATGACGCGGAGCTTATCATATTAGGATATCCAGAAACAAAGATCTGGAGAGATTTATAATAAATAATATTATAGGCCTACAGTATGGCACATAATAAATTATCTGCAACTGCTAATGTAAAATCATTAGGAAATTCAGATAAATTATTATTTATAACTAAATTAACAAGGGAAGTAGCAGATGAGGTAGATAAAATGTAATATTAATTAGCTGCACTTTGTACGTGAAGAATATAATTAGAGGAAATCCAGTGAATCCATTGAAATTCTTCGCAGTACGAATTTGTACGAAAAGTTTGATTTTATTTCATTACTTCCGAGAATGATTTAGCTACTAATCTTGATTATTTTATTGAACGGACAATATACACGGTTATTCAAAAAGATGGACCCAATTTAATTAATTTGTATTTCACGAAATACAAATTGGATATTAACATTTTACATACTTTTTTTTTTTTTTGTGTGCCCTCCCTTACCCCCCGAGTGCCAAGCAATGAAGCCAGTACCTCGGGTCAAACCAAATTCTGGTAACCATTTGTGATTATGTCCCTATCGTGAGTGTGTTCCATCCTGAAGGGATGTGGTGGATCGTGACGTGTCCAAGCTGGTATCTTGATTCATTTTCAAGCTTTCATCAGCTAGGTGTTTGTGTGTGCGGTGTTACGGAGTGAGTAGTGTTCTTGATTGTTTAGAGTTTTGTGTTTGTGAGATTGTTGAGTTGTTTTGTACTGTTGATTGTTGTAATTATTGCATGCTTCTTTGTTATTTTGAGGGGTGGAACTAGGCCGGCATTTGCCTTACAGGCGAGGGAAAACCCCTCTCTAAACCTCACCCAGCCTAGGGTAGTGAGCATTGCTCAGCCAGTTGGCAATCTACCTGTCTAGTTTAAGTGGTCCTTTTCAGTCAGTGCAGCTTTTGCGAACTGTTTTAATATCGGGAAATTGTGTTTTCTGGTCCAAAAGTTTAAGTTTGGAGTCCAGAGTTCATTTTCTGCTCGAGCGGCCGCGCGTAGAGGACGGCGCGCTTCGCTGAAATGAGCGCATGAGTAAAGAACGTGTATCATTGAGTCAAGCTCGTTATCTACGCAGGTGCATCTAGGTGCGTCTGTTAGCCGGAATCGTGCCAAATTGGCAGCAAAGTTTCCGTGTCCTGTTAGGAATTGCGTGGTGTAGTGGTCTAATTGAATCCAGGTCATGGACTGTCTTTGGATGACGCTCGGGAAAAAGTCTCGTGTGATCCTACCATGCAAAGCTACGGTCCATCTTCGTTGCCAAGAGCGCAAGGTAGCGTTTCTGATCTGAGTGTACAATTGTGTTCGGTGAAAATTTACTAGTTCGTCTGGCCCAATCTGGAGATCGTGTATAGTGTGTGGCAGTTGTTTTCGGACATGGTATTTGGCTATTCTTTCCTTTAAAAGTAAGTCTACTGGCAATACCCCAGCAATTACAGGAAGCGCATCGTTTGAAACTGTTTTGTATGCTTTCGTGAATTTGATTAGGGCAAGTCTTTGGGCCGAGCGGAGTTTTCCTAAGTGTTTTGCTTTGATGTAGGGCGCCCAGCCGTTTGCAGCATAGGCGATGATTGATTCGAAAATGGCGGAATACAATATCTTGTAATTTGTGAATCTATAGCCCCACTGTTGTCCCGATAACCGGGCAAGGGCTTGCGTGAGTCTATTAGCTGTGGCGCATATGCGCTGTACATGAGCTGTGAATTTGTTACCTTCCTGTATCGTGATTCCTAAATATCGTGTTTCCTGTACTCGGGGGAGTCTAACTTGGCCTAGTCGTATGTCTGGAGGGTGATTTCCTAGTTGTCCCTTAAGGAACATCATGTGTGACTTAGTGTGTGAGATTGTTAATTTTCCTTTAGCGGACCAACGTGTGAGCGCAGCTAGCGCAACACGAGATTTGCGCTCCAGTTCGTTCCTAGACATTCCTTCGACGAGTATAACGGCGTCGTCCGCATATGCTATTAGGTCGACCTGGTTAGTTTCAAGTATAGTATTTAGTGCTTCGTCGAAGATAAGGTTCCACACCTTGGGCCCCAATACTGAGCCTTGGGGACACCCTTTGGTCGCAACCTTAGAGAAAGTGTGAATGCTGTCTCTAATTGTGATTCGTCGAGAGCTAAGGTAGTCACGGATGACAGCGTAAATGTTTTGTGGGCAGTTGATTATTCTAAGCCTTTCCAGCGCATGTGGCCACCAGACATTGTCAAATGCGCCTTCTATGTCGATGAAGATAGCAAGGAGGTATTTGGACGTGGAGTTCGCGATTTTGCTTTGCAACAGTGAGACCGCGTCTTCTGTGCATTTTCCTGGTCGGAATCCAAATTGTCGATGCGATAAGTTTTGTTCAAGGATTTCGGTGATTCTAGAGGCTATGAGATTTTCGAACAGTTTTCCCATTACCGGGAGCAAACAGATAGGTCGGTAAGATCTTGGGAGCGATGGGTCCTTAGTGTCGTCTTTCAAAATGATTTTTAAAAGTCCGCTTTTCCATTGGTTGGGAAACATGCTATGCTGAAGGCAGGCATTGTATATGTTAAGAAGCTTGATTTTGAGAAGTTCTCCACCGTGTTTGATAAATTCGGGGTGAATCTGGTCTATTCCTGGAGCAGTTTTACTATTTGTTTTGTCCAGTGCTATCTGTAAGTCTATGAGGTTGAAGGGGTCAGCAATTATTTCATTGTGAAAGGGGAGTCTAGCAGCTCGACGCAGGAGCTGGTGTTCTGGGGTTTCGCCTGCAGGGGTGTCGTCCGGTACTAGCGCATCTGACATAACGGTGGCTACTGCTTCCCAGGTGTCGGCAATTGTGCCATCTGGGGCTTGGAGGCTGTGTATGGCAGTATTTGGGTGAAACTTATTGGCTTGGAGTTTGTATGCCAATCCCCACGAGTTAAGGGTGCTTTGGTCAGTGACGAACGCACGCCAAGATTCGGTTTTCGCAAGGTAGATTTGCCGAGAGTATTCTCTCCTGCATTGGGTGTATTCTGCATGTAGTGCGTTTCGCCTATCAGGGTCAGTTCTACTGCTTACTCGTTGGAATTGTCGCCTTTTCCGATTTGTTTCAAGGCGCTTTTGGTTTAGGGCATCGCTCCACCAAGGAACCGGCTTTTTACCAGGCTTAGTCTTTGGAATGGAGCTGCAAGCAGCACGGTAGATTGCTGTGGTGAGCGCATTAACTGTGGTGGCAACTTCTCGAACCGTTCCTAATGGGGAATCTATTTCTGCTACCCTTTCATGCAGCTTAGTTCGGTAGTCTGCCCAATCGACTTCTTTAAGATTAAACTTACGTATGGTGGGTCTGTGTATTTGCCTGTCAGAGATGATGGTTTCGATAACTTTATGGGAGCTTGTTGCGATTCCCGGCCTAACGGTCCACGCAATATCTTTACTGGACATGTCTTGAGAGACAAGTGTGACGTCTATAAAAGACGTACCCAATCGGGTTTCAAATGTAGGTTCTATATTGTTGTTATTTAGAGTGAGTAGGTTGAGGTCAGCAATAAGTTCTTCCACAAGAGCACCGTTGCGGTCAGAGTCCTGTGGGCCCCATAGTGGGGATCTACCATTAACATCCGCGCATATGATTATGTTTGAATGCCTTCTGCCAATTTGTGTGAGTGTGTTTATAATACCGTGTGGGGGTTCCGCAGGTTGAAAGTACGCACTAACAAGAGTGAATTCGCCTATGTCAGTAGCAATTTTTGCCGTTGTGACATGCGACGTACAAAGTTGTGTTAATTTCATGACTTCAATTTGTGGGTTTAGGACAACGATGCCCGTCCATGGGTACTCGCCCGGTGGATTGCCAGAAATTTTCTTGTGGGAGACTCCAAATCCCGTGATTTTGTGATTATGGTACCCGTATGGTTCTTGTAGGAGAACTATGTCTACATTGTGTATGTGAGCGGCTTGTCTTAGTTGATCCGTGACGACCCTAGCCCTATCCGCGTTTAACTGCCAGATTTTAAGTGACTTCCTAACCAGGCCCATAGTCGGTAGAGTCTCTCATGCGCTGGATAGCTACAGCTCGTGAGGGACAATGAGGGTCAATCGTCGAGTGCCGGTTGTCCTTTTTGTATCGGGTACACAAGGCGCAGACCGGTGCAAGTTCATCTTTTTTCGGGCATTCCGAGAACCTGTGGCCCTGCTTAGCACAATGACCACAGGTCTCAGTCTCGGCTCTACAGATTTTAACTGTGTGCCCATAGTTGTGGCACCTGAAGCAGCGAGGCAGGGAGTCGTGATCACTGATGCGGCAGCTGTGAAAACCGAGGAACAGCCGTCGTTTTTCAAGGAGGGCTGCTCGCACGGTCCAGTGTGCCTCCATCACCCAGTGGTCACGATCCGTGAATCGCCCTAACTTGAACTTAAGGGAAACATTATCATCGAGGGTGGATTTGTCAAAAGTGTCAGGGAGCGCTCGGCTGATTGCCCTAGTGACGGCTTCAAGGGGGGTCTCTTTTGGGACGTCGTGGACGATGATACGCGGCCTTCTTTTAATGGGCTTGGAGATTTTGTAACCCTTATCTTTTAGGATTTTGTTGTCCAGAATCTTTTGTGCCTGACTGGCAGATGTCGTTTCTAGAATGAGACGAGGGCCTTTGGCTCGGCGGAGACCAACTACTTGCCAGTCCTCCTCCGTAGCGTCTATATCATTGCCAAGAATTTCTTTCATTTGGTCGGCTGTTTTAATGTTCGCATCAGGCTTGTCTATGATCACTACATGCTTCTCCCGCCGAGGGGAGGAGGGGGCAGTGACCATAGCCTGGATCGGGGTGGGAGGAAGGTTAGATGCAAGGGCCCTGCTGTAGCTGGGCGGAGGCCGTTGTGCTGTCCGCTTGAGCAGCTTGTTTTCAATTCTGAGTTCAGCTACTTCTTTTGAAAGTTCGTCTTGTATTCGAGCTATTTGCCCAATACAGTCAAGGTATTTGTCTCGCTTGATGATAGATTCTTTAGACGTGCTGAGCAATTTTGTCATTTCTAGTATAAGTTCAAGTGTCGTCCTGTTATCTCTTTCTGGGAGAGGAGGGAGATCATTATCGAGTCGGTCTTGCCCAAGGACAGGCGAGATGCTCGCAATCGAGCTGACGTCGTCCCCTTGGGGCCGGGCTACGTGCTGAAAGTTGAAGCGCGTAGATTGCCGCAGGACTGAGAGCGGGATGGTATCAGTTAGGTCTTCGCATACTGCATGATTAGTTTTGTTTTGCCGCGTAGTGCGCTGTAGCATTCCTACTGGCTGTGAGTTTTGTTCCGCTGATCGGGAGTCCGAGGGGTCGCGAGGGTCGTTGCCGTTAAGTTGAGTTTGTTGGACCTGTAGGGGGGTTCGCTGTGAAGCAACTGCTGCTTGCTTTTTTGCCTTTCCGTTAGTCTTGCAGTCCATTTCTTTGCGTTGGGTCATTTCATTAGTGGTTCTTTGGGTTTTTGTTTGGCGGGTTTCCAATCCGCGAGATGAAGGTTGGCGATAGACAGACATAAACAAAATTATTGAGGGTTAGTTGAGCGGCGCTCCGACACGCTGCAACCTGAGGGATCACTCCGGACGAGAGCGTGAAATGCAAGGGGGTTCTAGCCTAACTGCCGCTAATCGGCGCGCGGTAGTCTTTCTGGCGCCGGCTTACGTGCTGACACTAGCTTCAATCCTAACAAACCGGAAGGGGCTATCTACCTCTGGGGTAACATTCTCCTCGAGCCGGCGGACCTACACACTAGCCACGGGTTACGTGCATGTCCCAGAAAGGCTACCGTAGAATTTTGATACCCGAGTTTACACGAACGCCTTGAGACACGGCCCGAACGAAACTACTTCCCCCGGCGTCCTAAACTATGGGGCCTAGGTTCACGATCCGGTTGGTGCAGCGCAATCCCACTTCAGAGGACAGGGAACACACCATACAGGCCCTAACGACGAGCGTCTATCTAACTCGCCAGGTGCAGCGTTCGCTTACCCGCATGGCACTTAGCCCATCGTGAAGGAGGGGAAGTACACTTTCCCTTCTTCGTCGATTCCCATGATAGGCTGTAAGTAGAAAATGGAAAATGTGTGGATAGAAGTTTAAAGAAGATAAAGAAGATAGGAAAGAAAAATAGGAAAGGGGACCCTTATCCACGATACGCGGATGGGTTAGAGGGGCCCTGGAAAGATATCTCTAAGTCGAAAGACAAAGAGGCGGAGCGAACTAATGTAGACAGGGATCACCAGCAACCGGCCGACCGACCACCCCCACCAGCAGCCAAGCAAACGACGGAACTCACTCGATAGATGAAATATTAATAAAATAAAAAATAATAATAGAAAAAAAAAATTGTGAAAATAATTAAAAATAAATTTCATTCTCCGGACCCCCACCGGCGCGATCGCTCAGTAACCGCGCCGATGCCAATCCAGAGACAGGTTCAAGGCCCGGCACCCGAATTAGCAGACTGGGATCAGGTCGTTTAACGGAAATCCTCCAGCCCTCCGAGTACAGGTTTTGAGAGAGCTCCACCGCTCGCCCATAGCCACATGGCAAAAGAAGCCACCCGCCCGATCACCGCACCCCTGACTTTGCCTCATAGAAGATGGTCGAGGCTCACGTACCCGATCCTCCACTTTTCCTCGGGTATCGTGGGGACTCCCGGCCAATAAGTTTAGGCATCACATTGTGTATGCGACTACCTGTCCCATTCCAATCGGCGTTATAGATTTAAAATGGAAAGTTAATTGGAAATTCCTTATAAGGCCGAGTTGCGCTATATTGATGGATAAATGGTTGCGGATTATGAATATAAGTGCTTTGTTGTTAAAATTTTTAGTTATGTGGTTAAAACTCGTGTAGCTGAAATGTTGTTAATTCTTATCGGAAAACCAGTCTTGTGAGTCACCGCTGCGGAACTCTATCCGATCAGCAAGAAGTTACATGTTGTGTAAATTGCTTCAGAGGGGAATTTTTATTTATTTATTTATTTATTTATTTTTTCTAAACTAAGAAATGTAATGATGTAATGTTCCGTGGATATTTGTAAATGAGAAGAAGAAATGAGGAACCAAGGACAAGTAAAATCGCGAGGATAAAGTCCTGGCTTAAGTAATCACATGCCAGATATATTCGTAATAGCAAGGATTTTAGGATGTTATGTTTTGTGTCTAACGACTAGATTTTTGTATTTTGTAGATTCTGTTGGCTGTAAATAAGGGGTAACAGATATAGAACAATGTCAAATAAAAGAAACAGAGATATGATTTTTATTACATATAGTGTGGTGTTGGGCCCACAGGAAGCGGCCCGACGTCAACATCTCCAGGTGCTGCGTTGTGCTCTGTTATCTTGATTTATCTCTGAGATTCACGGCTGCCGTCTATTGTTGGCTGGCAATACAATAATAAGCAGGCAAATTGCAGTGAATTTATGGTTATAATGATGGTAGGCTTGCAGCATAGACTAAATTTAATAGTTAATAATGATTATGTTAATATTACTGATTCTTAAGATATGCATTAATTTTTTTAGTTTGTCGAAATTCTTAGTGATCTAAGATATTAAGATTGCTAGTCGTTTTTCATTCCCATATGCTGCTCCTACAGTTATTATAATAAAGATACACATTCAGACTCATATATACCAGAAGCTTCATTTAAATTGCTTAGCAAGAAATTTTGAATGTGAGATTAAATTTAAATTTTGACTAACGGTTTCAACGTTGAGCCTGCTGGCAGCCATGATGCCGTGTTTAATATTGCTTTGTTAAGGGCCTTACGCTGTTATTGATATTCATGACAATTGCTTTTGTTTGAAAGTTACTTAGTACTATTTGGCTTCCAATGCCTTTACTGTATTGTTTGAACCCGAACACGGAGTAATCACGTGTCAAGTGAATGCAACACACGCACACGCTTATTCGCATCTTGCAGATATTCACACACATCAGGAAGCATCTCTGTTATGTGCACTTGCTTACCTGAGGTTGCTGATCAATTTAAGACCATTTGCAGTAATGTGTGATAGGTTTACCTTATTTTACAGCACTTTAATCGGAGAGCAACGCCGCACCGCGTCCTGTCGGGCCGCCATCTTGACCGGGAGTCCACATTTTACATACTGAATGAAAGAGGAAATTTCAAAGTTTTGTTTTCCATCGCTTGGACGGTGATTGTCGCATCACTGTTGCGTAAATGGCTGCTCTCGCCAATAGGTAGGCATTTCTTGTCACTGTTAGTTGTGAGTAAGACAGCTACTATGCAGCATAAAGTTTTCTGCGTATTTGAGTTTGCAAGAAGTGAATCGGCAGTTACAGTGCAGGGGGCGTTTCGTCGGCAATTCGACATTGAACCACCAACTAGGAAAAGCATAAGCCGTTGGTTTAAGCAATTTAAACAAACTGGATGTCTGCAAAGGAAAACGTCCGGGCCGAACGTGTATGTCAGAGGATGCCAACAGACAAATAGACGATTTTTAAATCAATCCCTCCCTCAGCGATGGATAGGTCGCATGGGAAATCAAGACCTGGCTCTACACTTCTGGCCTCCGAGATCTCCTGATCTCACGCCATAAGACTTTTTCTTGTAGGGATATGTTAAGGAGGCTGTTTACGTCCCACCTCTACCAACAACTCTGGCCAACCTACGGATCCTTGTCACTGCGGCGGTGAACTCAGTAACACAAGACATGTTGCTTCGTGTGTGGGACGAGTTTGGCTACCTCTTAGATGTTTGCCGTGCAGCATAGGGAGGACATACTGAACATTTATAACCTGTGTTAAAAAAAACTTTGAAACTTCCTCTTTATATTAGAATGTAGATTGTTCATCTCCAATTTATACTTCATTAAATACAAATTAATGAAATTGGGTCCATCTTTTTGAATAACCCTGTATTTTACTTCCCCTCCTGTGGGCTTAACTTACACAGTGTATTTTTCATTCGCTTATATTTCCCTTTGCGATCCACGTCGCCCGGAGCTTACAGGATCTGTTCGGAGAGGATTTCCTACGGATCACATTACACTTTTTTGTCCAGTCAAGGATAGGGACAGCCTCCTCGGATGAGTGATCAGCCCAATCCTGGGCCACTTCCGAGACAATTCGAATGCATAGGACGAGAAGCACCAGTCGGCCACACATACATACACACATTCATTCAGAACAATGCGCAAATTGAAGGTGATGAAGACGGCCAAACATGCGGGGACCGCAAGGGTCTACAGGTTCCTGATATTCATCTCAAGGGTGAGGAAAACTCCCGGAAAAACACCACCCAGGAAACTGGCCCCGACCAGGACTCGAATCCGAGTTCACTGCTTGAGAGCGAACGCATCCCCTACGCCATATTGGTGGACTGCTAATAGCCTTATAGTGAGCTAAAATTCTATTCATTTGGCCATACTATAATACGCGTATGACATGTGACGTAATGGTATAATGGTATCCATTACGATTTAAATTTTCACCAAAACATTGGTGTGACATCGAACTATCATGAAATCTTGAGAATAGTAACTGAAACTGCGTAAAAAAGTGTGCGTGGAACGCCACGCGACAGAAGTGAAATATGTTTTCATTTTTGGATTTTTTCAATTTTGGATTGTTGGACTTTTTAATATTGGGTTTTTGGACTTTTTAAATTTAGGATTTTTTTATCTTTTAAATTTTTATCTTTTAATTTTTAAGTTTTGGAATTTTGGATTTTTAAATTTTAGATTTTTTTTCAATTTGGATTTTTTATTTTTCATTTTTTGGATTTTTTTTAATTTTAGATTTTTGATTTTTTAATTCTGAATTTTTAGATTTTTTAAATTTTGGATTTTCAATTTTTTAATTTTGAAATTTTTTTTTTAAATTTTTTTAATTTTAGATTTTAATTTTTTATATTTTGGATTTTTTATTTTTTAAATTTTGGTTCTTTGAATTTTTTATTTTGGAATTTTGGAGCTTTTAAGTTTTGGATCTTTAAATTTTTATTTTTGAATTTTTGAATTTTCGATTTTCGATTTTTAATTTTTATTTTTTTTTAAGTTTGGGGTTTTTTATATTTTAATTTTGGGGCTTTTTATATTTTAATTTTGGATTTTAAAATTTTTTAAATTTAGGATAAGCCTAATCATTGAGTTGATTGTTTTCTGTGCAGTCCGTTCCGTCACAGCCCCACTAATTTCGTGACGATTTTGAGCGTATAACAATTTCGTGACGATTTTGTCCGTAACGAAAGTTTGGGTTAGCTCTCGATTTACTCCTACCGCGACTAAAGAAGTTTCACTTCAAAAAACCTTAAATGTGCAATATATATGTTAAGAACATAAATATTTTGTGCTAGTTACAAAAGCAAAAAAAAATCGGGTGCTTGGAAAGCCACGCAACAGAAGTGAAACTTGGATTTTTTTTTTAATTTTTCGATTTTTTTCAATTTTAGATTGTTGGATTTTTTAATTTTGGGTTTATGGACTTCTTTAATTTTGGATTTTTTAATTCTGGATTTTTTAATTTTGGATATTACATTTTGGATTTTTATTTTCTTAAATTTCATTGAGTTGATTGTTTTCTGTACAGTCCGTCACATCCCCGCTATTTTCGTGACGATTTTCTTCGTAACGCAACTTTGGGTTAGCTCTCGATTTACTCACTTCAAAAAGAACTTCTGTTGTAAAACTGCTACAAGAAAGTCTCCCTCTGTAGTCAATCCTAACGGAGTTATGAAGGGCACTGATACAAAGGCAATGCCATTGGGTATCGAAGTACGTCATATCACTTTAACGTGGAAGTTGCTATTATTCGCAACAGGCTAGGGTATGACCGCCTGCGAAGTCTTGGTTAGAGCACACGCAATACACCTTTGCTGGAGTAGTTGCCGGTTTGTATAGCAGACAGGGGGTCTCAGTCGCCGTACAAGCGGTAATAGAATAAGAAAGGGGAAACGGAATAGCCTATCTTTATAATGTTAAATACAATGTAGGCCTAAATTTTCTCGTCGGCCTGGGTGGCGTATTTAGTAGGCCTATCGCTGGGTTTCATCCTGGCCCAGGTCGATGTAGTTTATGTGTGGGCATAAATGTGACAGTAGATTTACTGGTATGTAAAAGAACTCCTGCGGGACAAAATTCCGGCACATTGGCGACGGTCACAGGCCTAAGTTTCAGTACATAACCGTCGTTAAATAACCATATACAACCACCTACCTTTTCTCAAAATCTACTATTAAGCTTGAGACTAGATCAAGAAACCCATCCTGTATTAGTAGGCCTACTGAAAAAAAAGGATTTTTAATAGTTTTTTTTTCATTGACATGTGATTTTTTATTTTAAAAAATAATAACTACATTTTGAAGTACATTATGACCTGAAAATATTTTAGAGATTAACCGATTCAAAAATGTTTTTTTCAGTGTATGTAAAACATCTAAATAAACAAATGATAAAAATTTCAAGACTGTAGTTGAGAAAATGTACCTCTTACATACAAAAAGTAAACTTCAATGTAAGTTTAACCTCTGCTGAGGTCATGACGGCCCGCATAGTGATTGACGGGCAAATCACAGTAAACAAAATAAGCGTTTTACTGATATTATTAGTTTTCTGTTTTCTTGAATAAATTTGCAAAGAAGTATCTCGTGTGGGTATTTTCTGAAAAAGCGCTCAATGAGCACTATTCAAAATATAAGGGTGTTCCATTTAAAATAAGAGTTCAAACAGAGGTAAAAGTTTTGCGTCTCATTATAATAATATTTTTTTTTATTTTTTGGACTTTTTAAGCGCGGTAATGAACCTTCGGGTTCCATAAAATAGATAATATTTCTTTAGCTTGGTTAGGAATTGTCTATTGCCATTGAGCAAGTAAGTATTATTATTATTATTATTATTATTATTATTATTATTATTATTATTATTATTACTACTTGTATTCTATTTGCAGGTCCTCGTACTAGGTCTGAAAATTTTCCTTTCCATCACCTTCTATCGTTTTGAGTATTTTGTTTTGTCCTTTAAATCCTAATCAATGAGTTGTTTGTTTTCTGTGCAGTCCGTTCCGTCACACCTCACTAATTTGGTGACGATTTTGAGTGTGACACTAATTTCGTGACGATTTTTGAGCGTGACACAAGCTTTGGATTTACCCCTACCGCGGCTAAAGAAGTTTCACTTCAAAAAATCAAACAATGCAAACGTTAAGTTACTTCATCTGAACTATAACCCCGCCATGAATTGAACCCTGCTGACATTTCTACCGTAGACTACTTGCTCCCCATAACAGTATCCGAAGTTGTATACTTCCTTCGTACATAACACCAACCTCCCGTTTTGTTACCAAATACGAACCGCTCTTCTCATATTCCGACTTCTCACCCCGCAACTTGAGAGATAACATTTCACGCCGACATTATTCTATTCTCTGTAATCCTCACACTTCTCCTACCTCCGTCCTTCCATTCAGTGTTTATATTTCATTACCGTGTGCCCCATGAAACAGATCGCAGTATTGTAAATACAGAACTTGCATAATCTGAACGGACCATCCAACTGTTGGAGGTATATTTCCTCTTACAAAACTTGTATCTTGGTTCTATTTCCAAAAAAACGTATATTTCCGTTACAACAACATTATCAACAGCTGACAATATAGTGGCAATAATGTTAAATATAAACAATATTGTGTGGGTTCAGGATTACATATCTACACAGAGGCACTGTTTGTAAATAGCTTTGGTAAGGAGCATATTGTAGTATAAAGGATTATTAAAAGTAACTCAAATATTTTTGGGTAGGTTTGTGGATTATTTCTACATATATTAAATATTATTATTTGTATTTTAATTATTACATGTATGCATCATTTACTAGTTTCATAGGCCAGTATGTTATTGAAATGTGCTTGAGAGAATTGAAAATGTTTATAATATTTATTTTCTTTAAAAATATTTTGTTTCAGTATTATATAATGAATTAATTTTATACATATAAAGTTTTGCTATGCCTTCTACATCTAAAAGCGATTTTCCAGAAGTCTGTTTTAAAAGTAACTTAATTTCAGAACTCACCATTGAAGCTAAAAATGTTAGGTAGCCTACTCACGGGACAATTATAACTAGAAGGATGAATTTATCCACTGAATCTATAAGGTTAGGTATGAACAGTGTATTTGTTCCTGGAAGAGACTGTGTTTGTTTCTATCAATCGTCTCGTTTGTTTACCTTTCAGGTAACTCAGCCGTATTAATAGTTGAGTGGAACTGCGCAAGGAAGAGTCAGAGTTCAGATAACTTCCAAACCCTTCGCGATGCATAGAACTGTCAGTTTTGTATCTTACCTTGGCTGTCCGTCATTCATGAGTGGGGGCGAATTTTTATGTGCTAAAGATCTTGAAAATATTCATTTTCTTATGTAATAAAAAATGCAAAAATTTAAAAATATGTACAAACATTTTTAAAATATTGTTTCAGTATTATATAATGAATTAATTTTTCTGTCGGGTGCCACTTGTGTGGATATCTTGGCTTCAACCCATTTACCTAGCAGATCAAAATTAGCAGGTTCAGCAGCATTGTCTGCAGTGAACATCAAAATAAATAAGTACCGTGACCTGCTACATAGGTATGAGTTTATTGCTTTCGCAGTTGAGATCATGGGACCTTGGTGCGTTGAGGCTAAGTCATTGATTTCAGATATAGGAAAGAAACTTGCGGCTCAAAACGGAGATTCTCGATCAACGACTTTCCTGAGACAGAGAATCAGTATTGCTATTCAAAGGGGAAATGCCGCTTGCATTATGGGTACTTTCCTTAAAAAATCTTGCTCTTGAAGAAATCTTTTACTTCGTTTAATGTCTTAATTTGTAAGTTAATATGAATTTTTAGTTTTAGTTAAATTATTTTATACATAAAGTTTTGTTATTACTCACCAGTCATGATGAGACAATTCTGGGGAGAAATATATCGCTGTTGCAGTGGACAATGGACACTTTCTCCAAGTTTTCAATCACCGGTATCACGGAAAAATGCACGAAGCCGCGAGAAGAAACGTTTAACGTCACAAGAACTATGCAAATTTTAATAAAGGAATGTCATTGAAACACGAGTTCTCTATTTCTCCATATCACAGGGTCATAGGCCTACAATTTTCTTATTGTTAATTCTTATGGTGTCTCAAATATTTTGTATTTTGCATGGAACTTCTTGTGCTCCGAATGTTTCAATTTATATAAAGAAATATCACATGTATGAAATATTTTTTCACAAATCTGCGTAATATTCAGAAGTTTTATGGAACTGGGTATGTGAAGAAGAGGCTGCTTCACCTAAAATAATAATTGTCTAGAAGCTGGACATGAAGCGGCCATTACGTGTTTCCTACCAGTTAAATGTTGCATTACTTGAGATCGCTGATCCGAATTTACAGAGTTCCCACATTTTTGACAGAATAGGATTTTCCCGTCACTTGTAAAAATCCCACTGAATTCAACATCTTGCTGTAAACGAGATTGAACACTGCACTCACTTTGGCATTTTATCAGCACAATTGGACTAACTTTATACGGTCTAAACAGTCTCAACTACCAGTTATCAAAGCAACACGAGAGACTGAAGGAAATTCGACTCGTTTACATGTGACAGGACGTAACACAAGGAATCACACACGTCTTTGTTCCCCTCCCTAACAGCAGTGTTGGGCATTAATCAATTAATTTTTCAATCAACTCGTTAATTGACTAAAAATTTAATTGCAATTAAATTAATTGCAATTAAACGTTTAATTGCATATTTCAATTAAATTAATTGCAATTAAACGTTTAATTGCATATTGCAATTACAAATTTAATTGCAATTAAATTAATTGCAATTAAACGTTTAATTGCATATTGCAATTAAATTAATTACAATTAAATTAATTGCAATTAAACGTTTAATTGCATATTGCAATTAAATTATTTGGATTAATGTATGTTAATCATAACTCGCAATTAAAATAATTGCAATTAACTTGTTTAATTGTTCTATGAAACAATTAAAACTAACAATTAACTTACTTACCTTTACCGAAATCAGTTAAAAGTATTACAAGATTTCGAAAATTTAACGTACATTAATAAAAATCAATACTACTTATTGATAAAAAAACGAATATCATCCTTCATTATACCCATTATTTATATTTTAATGTATATTTTTAATTTGTGCAATGTTTTGACATCGTACGAGTACATAACAAAAAAGTCCACCGCTGTGGCTCAGGGGATCCGTTCAATCCTCTCCCGCAGCGGGCCAGGGTTCGATTCCAAGTTACCTGGGTGAGGTTTTTCCCGGAGTTTTCCCCTCACCTGTGAGAGAAAAGTCAGGTAACTTTAGGCCCTTGTGGTCCCAAGATATCATCTGACCATCATTATTATCTTCATACCATCCTCGTCTTGTTTGAAGGGAGTGTGTGTGTGGGTGTGAATTGTGTGTATCGTCCTATGTGTTCGTGTCGTCTCGGAGGTGGCCCCGGCATTGGGATAATCACTCATCTGGGGAGGCCCTCCATGTCCTTGTCTGGTCAAAAAAGTGATCCTGAGAATATTCATTTACTTCCTGCTCATTTTCGATGCTGTGCACATACGTTAAGTCTATGCGCAACTACGGACGCAAACAAAATTTTGAGCGAGCAAAACACCCCATTGTCCGAAATGCATGCTACAGTCATGAAGTTTTGTGGAAGGCTGCAGGATGACCAAAGAATGCTGAAATAATACACACGTTAAGCCGACCTGGTGAGACAAGATGGAATAGCTTGTTTGATGCGCTCCAGCAAATTTACAACATTAAAGAAAAACCTTGCTTTTACATATATCATTAAACATAAAAAATGCTATCAAAGAGATCGAATTTGATTACATACCCGAGTATTTAATAATTAAGGAATCGCGCACAATGTGCATTATCTTAACCTACTGACAAACGCCCAGTCCTGAACCCGGGAAAAGGATTTTTCACTACTGAAAAATCCTTGACCCGGCCGGGAATCAAACCCGGGCCGCCGGAGTGGAAGGCAGGCGCGCTACCGACTCACCCACGGCGACGGACATGACCTGTACTGCGCCAGTGGCAGAAGCCCTCGACATAATGCAGAGTGAGACCAACGCATATTATGGGATAGTCCTGCCGTGCTTTCAGGCATTAAGAAAAAAACTACACAAAATTGAAAGGAAAAACAACTTTTCTTTTTGCAACCCTTTGATCAAGGCATTACAGGGAGAGTGTCGAAAAAAGATTTGAAAAAATGTATGACATCAGCACTCCTGTAGCGGAAAATGCGGCTATTACGGCATTGTACCCAAGATTTAAAAATAAATGGTTAACCTGTTTAGAGCCCGCGGATCGTACAAAACTTCTAAACGTTTTCAAGACCTGTATTTCCAAACAAATGAATGACAACGTAGAAACATCAGTAGCAACAAAAAAAAAAAGTACCGAAGAAAATAGTTTTTTCAACTTGAACTCTGACTCGGACTCCGATATTTCATCGACAGAAACAAACCAAATCTCCTTCGATGCACCACTGACTAAAGCCGAACTTTTTATGCTGCACTTTTTTGCAGAAGAAAGCCAGGATTTGCAACTCCTCAACAGATATCCTGAGATAAAAAACGTTTTCATTAAATATAACACACCTTTACCATCGTCAGCTGCAGTTGAACGACTTTTTTCTTTTGCAACAATGACAAATCTGCCGAAGAGTCACAAATTGACCGACAGTATGTTCAAAAAGAGAGTCGTGTTAAAATGCAATCTAAACTATTATAAGAAATTATAGTCTGTCGTTATCTGTGTAATCAGGTTTAATTAAAATCATTCATGTGTATTAATATCAGTGTTTTATTTGTAACTAAGTTAACATGTGTATTTCAGTATCTTACTTACGCATTTTGTTATGATACCAGGCCCGTACAGTAGTCCTTTTTAATTGTTAGTTTTTATTTAAATTCATAAAACAATTAAAAATAATTAATTGTTAATTGTAGCAAATTACGATTAACAATTGATTAATTGTTTATTGCTACAACTACAATTAACAATTAATCAATTGTTAATTGAATTTTCCACAATTACAATTGATCAATTGTTAATTGCAACCACTACAATTAACAATTAATCAATTGTTAATTGCATTTTCCACAATTACAATTGATCAATTGTTAATTGCTACCACTACAATTAACAATTAATCAATTGTTAATCTTTAATTGTCTTTACAATTAAAATTTGCCCAACACTGCCTAACAGACTAGAAGCCACGTGCAGTCAAGGAAAATTATGCAGTGTTGCAGTAATGTGGACTGAAAATATTTTTAAAACATGTCTATTGTAAGTTGTTAACAACAAGGAGGAAGAGGTAATTGTGCTATTACTTATTATTGTCTCTTCACATTTCAGTTACAGTAAAACCAAAATATTCGTGACTCTTTTTTTTTAAATTTAAGTCGACATAGTGCATAATTTTGTTCTTTTACCGAATTTATAACTGAAATATGACGTTAAAATACAAATATGACCGAAATATGACCAAAACCATGGAACTGATCAAAATATGACTTTAGCCTATATGCAAAATAAGAACGTTCCGATTAGGATAACAAAGATGCAATTCATGTTTAATTTGTGTTTGCGGTGAGAATGGAGGTCAGGATAAAAATACGACATGATAATTATTATTATTATTATTATTATTATTATTATTATTATTATTATTATTATTATTATTATTATTATTATTATTATTTTCAAATACAATCTTATACCCTCGAGCATAAACTGTAAATCTTATAATTAAGACAGTTCATGTACGAGAGTATAAAGTTGTGTTTAAAAATAATAATAAATAAGTGGAAGCTTGATTAATCTTACTGAAGAGCCAGTCTCACATGTTTTAAGACCATCATAAGCTGATTAAAATTAATGAAGAATAAAAGTTTGTACCTAAAGCCGGTATAGAAGCAAAGTTTTCCTGAGCCAAGAATAAACTATGGGCCTCAATATTTATTGTTTTTATTAGCTTCAGATCTAGGTCTAGATATTTTGAACAATAATTTCTATCGTCGGGGTGTTTCCCTGTTAGTTTCTCTACTTTAAAAAATATTGTATTTATTATATTAGACGTTAAATTATTTTTTTAAACTTAATACTGTACATAAAATATTATTAAAAACACTACGGGTCGATTTGATTATTATCAAGAAGATGGAGTTGTACCCGAGAACTATCCAGAAGAATTAAGATCTTCTGTGGGCCTTCCGATTGACGTAAAGCATCTATAAAGTTATGAGTATGCTACGTAACTAAAGATATTATTTTTGCGATGTGCAGAGAATGCACGATCCGCGCGGCGGCCTGGAAGCAAGTCGTCGGCCGGTTGGCGTACTCCAGAGGCACATCGCAAAAATAATATCTCTGTATAATAGGCCTACTCCAATTGATTTAATATCGTATGTGGTGAAGTATGTATGGTTCAGTGAAAGACTTTCATTGACACTTTCCGAGTATAGATCATTGGCAGAGTATCTACATACTGTAAAATGTGTTCTACCTGAACCTGCTCAGAGAGATGCGTAGTAGTCTGGACGAGTCCACTATCCAAATAGGGGTGATCTTTTATTCGTACGTCAATCTTCAAGGCAGTCATATCGCGCTAACTAAGATATTCGGCTACGGCTGAGATGACTAGTGGAGGGGAAGATGGCTTTGTATCTCTGAATTCATCTCCCACCTCTGAATGCATTTCCCCTCACATGCGTTTCCCCAATGTCAGGAAGAAAAAAATCACTAAACTATTCACAGATCTCAGGTTCAATGATATAAAATCACAAACACAATAAATTTCATTTTTTATTAAATTTGAAGAAAAACGCTTAATTTCATCCTTTAAGTTGTGAAAGCAGTTCATGGAAATCGTATTTTAAAATGGGCTTATAACAAGCACAGTAGACTACGTAAGTTTATTTGGAGCTGTGTGCAGCGTTGTACAATACCACATTATTATTATTGTTATTATTATTATTATTATTATTATTATTATTATTATTATTATTATTATTATTATTATTATTATTATTATTACTTTCATTGCCAACTCTAAATTATTTAACATAATTCATTAATATTCCGCTTTGAGCACTTGTATTATACACTGCAATATAACTAATATGACATTTTGCTTAATACCACTGGGTCATATTAATCCTCGGGGCATTAGAAACAACAACGTCACAAAGCGTGCATATACAAATAATAAATGCAAAAAGAGAATTCTCTAGAGACCATTACCCCAGGAACCTCTATATACATCATTTTCAATTTTGTATGACCATAATGCAAAGTATTTAATAAGCAACTCTGACATGAGTTTAAACTTTGAATCTGATATTAAAGAGTGTCATAAACGACATGATAATGACATTTATAAGAGGAATGGTAGAATTGCAACTTACATGCAATGATCGGTGGATGTACAGTTCATGGAAAACGTTACCCTTTTTAACAAAGGTGTAGGAGTTTAGCATCTCAGATTTAATTAAGATAGTGTATGTACTATGTAAACTATGAGAAGCGAACTCCTGTTTTAAAAGAACAAAATAACAGTAGGCCTACCCTATTGAAAAAACAGTTATTTAATGTTTGACCTAGTCAAGATAAAATCAGTAGTAGGCTGCATTATAATTAATGGCTGTTATGAGTAGGTCTTTAAAGAAGTAGTAAAGTCAACAAAACCTAACATTATTAATTATATTTAATAATTGACAGTCATATTCCTCTTCTGTGTTATTTTTCAGTCAGTTAATCAAATCATTTATGCTTAAATTTAATAATAAATTCTGCACCGAGCCTATAATGGTATTTATTAACCATCATATGAGTACGATACGAGTATTTTTATGAAACGAGCAAAGCGATCTATGCCTTATTATGCCACCACATTACTTTAACGATCTTGATAGCTGGCGGAATGGTAATTTCATTTTTAACAACACAAGCAAGTAATTATCATTTAATATGATAGATCTTATTCATGGAATAGTTTTAATAAATCCAACTTGAGATTACCTATGATAATTATTAGTAGTAGGCTACTGTGATTGATAAGTAGTAAAGTCAAGAAAACCTAGCATCATTAAGAAATTTCATTTCTCAGATAGGCTAAGGGTTAAAAATATTAAAATCTTGATGAAATTCAACTTTATACCCTTAACTTAAAACTTATCTGGGTCTATATCAAAACTTCAGTCTTCATAACAAAGCACATATTTCAAGATTTTTAAACCTAACATGCTTAATAATTGTTAATTATATTTGTTAACTAACAGTCATATTCCTCTCTTACGTTTTTTTCAGTCAGTTCACCTAATCATTTATGCTTAAATTTAATAATAAATTATGCAACGAGACCATAATAGTATTTATTAACAAGTATACGAGCATGATACGAATATGTTTATGAAACAAGCAAAGCGAGTTATGCCTTCCTATGCTACCGCATTACTTCAACGATTTTGACAGCTGACACAATGGTAATTTGATTTCAAACAACACAAGAAAGTAATTATTATTTAATAGCCTGATAGATTTTATTCATGAATAGTCCTACTAAATCCAACTCGAGATTGCCTATAATTCACATTTCTACTTTAGTTATCCCTTTTCGTAAAATAACCTTTTTTGACATTACAGTAGGTTTATCGTCAGTGATATCAGTGCATTGTATTCAGCATACGTACAAAGAACTATCAGATAGCGACTCTGTACAATGTGCTAGCGTGTCTGCCTATGTTTCAATTATTGCGGTTGACTTTTCTTGTGCTTGGTTCACCTCTTTGTGCTTTATGGATATAAATGAAGCCAAGTCCTCTAATCTCCACTACATATCATCACGTCATGCCTCCAAATAATAGTGGTCATTCCAAACTTCCATGTATAAGGGGAAAGTTTTGTAGTATTGTTCTATGATTTTTCATATAGATAAACTTTATCCTGAGATTCATAAACTTTCCATTTAATTAAGTTGCTTATTATAATCGTAACATCGACCCGGAGTCCTAAATTGAACTTTATGTGTGCATGAAAGATTATCAAGAACTTCAATCTTTAATTACCGTACGTATTTTGTTCCATGGTTATAATTTAAAGTATAGGCGAACTGAAATAAGGGTACAGTCTATTAAAGCAGCACTACACACAGTAAAGCAAGTAGACCTAATACATTTGTAAGCTATTGACATACTTCATATTACAAGTGGTATAAGACAGCCAATAATCTTAAGAGGTTGCGCCTAATATACCTATTAATACAACCTAATACAACTACCCTACTTCATAAAAGGAACCATAACATCGGGTTCTGCCCAGGGAGTATAAATAAACAGAAGAGAACATCACTGTTAATATTATATCAAAGTAATGTGAAATGCAACTTAACAAAGGACACTATCCTTCACCAAGACTATAGATAACGAATTTTAATGATTGACTATACTATTAAAGTAAAGTGTTCCCTATACTGGCCCAGAGGGTTCCAGGAGGTTGAGGCTCCAAGATTTTGGACATTCGGCACATGAAGGTGGTAAGGTTGTCGGCCTAACGCAACGGCCGCCTTTACCCCCAAGACTGCTCCTGGTACTCATTTCTGTTAGAGGCTGAGTCGGCCCCAGGATCATAGTGCCACCAGAAGGATTAGGCCAATTGAAAAATCTCAACGACCTCATCGGGAATAGAACCCGCGACCTTCCAGTTTGTAGCGCAACGCCTCAACCACTACTGAACGGCGTACCCCTATTGACTATACTATTACCAGTATTTATTACTAAATTGATTATCATAAACATTTTAAATTTTAGTATCATAAAATAGGCCACTGCTGTTATTGAAAAAATTAGACATATTTGTCAAATTATTAAATTTTAAAAACAGACAGTACAAATGAGAATATTATAGGAGAAAAATTCCTCCGACACTGGGACTTGAACCCAGGACCTTTGGCTGTTCGCGCCAATGCTCTACCAATTGAGCTAAGCCGGAGTTCAATTCACAGCGCCAGATGGAACTTCTCTCCTATGACTAATTGCCCTAATGGTCTACCTCACAGACAGACAAGTTATGCCATATGCAGTACTGTGAGGCACACTAATTAGTGATTTTTGTGACCGGGCTCCCACTGTTATTGTACAGTTAACATACAAGATAGATATGTAAGCTGTCCAACAGAGACAATAATCTGTGGTTCATGAAAGCTTACATATCTATCTTGTATGTTAACTGTACAATAACAGTGGGAGCCCGGTCACAAAAATCACTAATTAGTGTGCCTCACAGTACTGCATATGGCATAACTTGTCTGTCTGTGAGGTAGACCATTAGGGCAATTAGTCATAGGAGAGAAGTTCCATCTGGCGCTGTGAATTGAACTCCGGCTTAGCTCAGTTGGTAGAGCATTGGCGCGAACAGCTAAAGGTCCTGGGTTCAAGTCCCAGTGTCGGAGGAATTTTTCTCCTATAATATTCTCATGTTAATGTCCAACAGAGACAATAATCTGTGGTTCATGAAAGCTTACATATCTAGACAGTACAAAGTTTTACTAATTTTGTAAATACTAAGAATTGTTATGACACTGAGCTCATTGGTTAACAAATGGTGATTCAACACATTTATAGACATCAATCCATATTGGACCACAATTTATTATATGAAATTTTAATCTAACTTTACAGTGTTGTTATAAAACAATAGCCTAATATAAGTTTATAAATTAATTTGTTTAACAGTCGTGATCATTTGTAATCCTGAATAGTTTCTCCTTCAGCTTCCAGCTGTAATTGTACAAAACATATTGGTATATTAGGGGGAACCTTTTAAGATTATTAAAAATTGAATAGTAGGTTTATTTATATTCCAGATGTCTTGTGTCAAATTCTTAGACTAGCCATGATATGCCACAAGTCGGCAGTTGTTTGTGTTCCTTATGTTCAATTTATTATTATACATTATTATTGGTTTCTTGTGAACTATTTCTTAACTTACTTAAAGTTAAAGCTTGATATTTGATTAATGATTTCAATTGTTATGTAGCACACCCAGAAGACCTAAACACTCATCATTTTTTTGTTTGTTTGTTTTTTTTTGTTTTTTTTGTTTTATTTTTTTAATTTCCAGGAGATGACTCCGAACCCTCTCTTTTTGGATGTTCCATACCCCCACGCCCCCTCCCCGTAATGTCCTTTACGTAAGCCTTCACCCCCTTCAATAAGTTCTGGATTTGCCCCTAATGACAATATATGAAGCACGGAAGGTAAGAAGCTTGATATTTGATTAATGATTTTAATTTTTATGCAACATGTAAAACCGAAAAATTCCTCAACACAACTAAAACTCTGGGCAAGAAGAACTTTCGTCGCTGAGAAATTTGGAGGAATCACCCAGAAGACCTAAACACTCATCATTTGTTTCTTATTCTTCTTCTTTTTATTATTATTGTTTTTAATTTCCAGGAGATGACTCCGAACCCTCTCTTTTTGGGATGTTACATACCCCCACGCCCCCTCCCCGTAATTTCCTTTACGTAAGCCTTCACCCCCTTCAATAAGTTCTGGTTTTGCCCCTAATGACAATATATGAAGCACGGAAGGTAAAAAGCTTGATATTTGATTAATGATTTTAATTTTTATGTAACATGTAAAACCGAAAAATTTCTCAACACAACTCAAACTCTGGGCAAGAAAAACTTTCGTCGCTGAGAAATTTGGAGGAATCACCCAGAAGACCTAAACACTCATCATTTTGCTCTTCAATTTTTTTTTTCCAGGAGATGACTCCGAACTCTCTCTTTTTGGGATGTTCCATACCCCCACGCACCCCCCCCCCCCGTAATTTCCTTTACGTAAGCCTTCACCCCCTTCAATAAGTTCTGTATTTGCCCCTAATGACAATATATGAAGCACGTTTCCACAGGCTAAATGCATAATTTTTCAGCCAGCATTGAGATCAACAAACCAAACCTTTTTATCAGTCAAATTTTTAGTACAATATATAAAACTATAATAACTCTTTAAATTAAACTCTAAGAGAGAAAAGGATTTACAGAAGTAGTTTAACTGTTTTCCTTATCTTAAATTCAAACGCCTCTTATACAATGAAACATTTAAAACGTATATTGCTCTGTTTATTTTAGCATAACTTACCTAACTTCCTCTGGAAATTAATGACATTCCATTTTTTAGACGAATTTATCGTACCTCCCAATCTAAGTGAATTTATGAAGGAATAATTTTCTTTTCATCTAGATAAACAACACGAAATATAGTTTAACCTTATCTCAGCTATGCCAATGAGACAATATTTTTAATTTATGTTGTTTGCAGTTTAAAGTTCTTTCATAGAGTAATTATTGCTTAACTTCCTGAAACGAAGAAAAAACCGAAAGGCAATTATTTTGTACGCCATCTTTAATTGCAGTTTTCATCAGAAAAGTTTTCTTAGTTTTCCTACTAGACCTTTTTACAAACACTGGAAGGCGAACAACTTACCAAAGATAATAGCAACGGACAATTAAAATTCTACCGAATTACGCACGCATTAGGCCGCCCTCAGTGGCTGAATCGCTCGCCTTTCACAGAGGGGACACAGGATCGAATCTCGGTGGAACTATGAGGGGGTCGGGCAGGTTTTCTCGGGCACTCCCGCTTCTCCTGCCATATATAATTACACCGTTGCTCCATTCATAATAATATGACCACTTGATTGAAACAAGGATATTATTATTATTATCATTAGGGGCGGATTTCTATGACCTAAAAACAAGATATATGCAAGCATTTATTACCTAAAAAAATATTAAAATATGACCAATAAAATTTAAAATATGTTTTTACCACTTACACATTGTGTATATTTTTTTTAAGTTCCATTACAATTCATTTGATTAGAATAGACCTAAAACGTTAATTATTTAAAATATCTGTAAATTCTAAAAAAAAGTATCATTATAATGCAAAATTTACAAAATATGATATGAAACTTCAAAATTTATTTAATATGTACACAAATATGCCAAAAATATGATATAAATATACATATTCATACTAAATATGCTACTATAGTTGAAAAGTTCCTAAATAGGTATGCAGTTATATGCACAATAAAAGCCGTTCCATTTTCACCAGGATGCTTGGAATCGGATTTAAATTAGTCGGAAACCTGAAATAACGCAAAGGGGAAAAATATGACATGTCATAGAAATCCGCCCCCTAATTATCAT
Organism: Ectobius pallidus; assembly: GCA_964059195.1. Taxonomy (NCBI): domain Eukaryota; kingdom Metazoa; phylum Arthropoda; class Insecta; order Blattodea; family Ectobiidae; genus Ectobius; species Ectobius pallidus. The sequence continues at coordinate 94,772,880 of CAXKWD010000007.1, forward strand.
CATGTACGCAATAGACCATGGTATTAAGTTTAATACGGTAGACGCTGAATGCTGGAGTTCCAGTTTGTGTACCTTCTGTATCTGTTTTGAATCTCTATACCTGTTACAGTTCCATGCTGTTGAAGAGACGTGATATCAAAATGATCACGAAAATTTCAATTGGCGATTAAAATTTATATAAAATAATGGGGGAAATGATGTACGGAGGGGCAGGCCATATGAAATGGTTTTAATTTCATTCGATCTATTATCGTGATCTTAATAGCAATTACGCTGGTATATATATATTTTGCTGAACAAAACTGTCAATATTTTCTGATATCTTAACATTTAGCACATAGAATTTTTAAACCCAGTCTTAGTTTTGTTCCTCCCGTCTACAGTATTTCAGAAATTGATATTAAAGAAAATATAATTGTAAATTATTCTTCCCGCAGTAAATTTTCTATTTTTCTCTCCAAAATCATCTCTTTTCTTTTCACCTTGAACCCTACTTAAGTAATGTTTTGACAACTTTAACAAACTATACATTCATGCAGGGTGTTTCGTAATCCCATATTTCTACTAATACTAACAAATATATACACTTGCGAGAAAGTAAAAGGAAATAAGCAGACCTTTTGTTCTTTAAAAACATAAGCAGATGGCAGGATTGGGGGCATGTGGTCAGCATGTCGACTCCCACGGCCATTATTGTTGGTTTGCTGAATTGATACTTCTTTACCAAGTAGCTTCTCAGTTTGTGTCACGAGGCTGAGCGAACCCCGTTCCAAACCTCCCTTTCTCAGAAAAATCCGAGGAACTATGGAGGATCGAACCGAGATCTGCGAATCAGTAATCAGTAACGCTAACCAGACTACGCAGGCGGTCCTATTATTCATATAGTATTGTAATTTTTACAATTTGACTCAGTTCTATAAACAACAAATTGTAAACTTTTCGACTTATTTTTTTAGTTAATGTTTTAATTCATGCAAACAATTTCTGGTATTATTACATTTTTTCAAAACGGATATTCCCTGTCCCGTTTGGCATTATATCTTGCGGACATTATACAAAAAACTATGTATAATTTTAAGGCGTTATGTTCTGGTAAGAATTACACGTAATAGGCCTAAGTCCATGAGAAATCTAGAGCGAAAACTCATCACAATCATAGGAGAGAGGTTCCATTTCGTGCTGTGAAGTGAACTCTGGCTTAGCTCAGTTGGTAGAGCATCGGCATAGCCAAAGGTCCTGGGTTAAAATCCCAGTGTTAAAGGAAATTTTCTCATATAATGTCCAACAGAGAAATAATCTGTGGTTCGTGAATGCGTATGCATATATCTATCATCACCGAACGGTCATTCAAGCACATCTAAAGGATCTGTAACACGAGTGATTTTGTATTTCTTTCCCTCCGACATGATTTTGAGTACGTATTGAAGGTGTCGTCCTCGTTCACGGAAAAATTATGAGAGCAAAAACAGTCACTAATTTTTCCAGGGACCCATTGTTCACAATACATAGTTCCTTACTGTGTTACACGGATTTAGTTTTCTTTCAAAGAAAGGCTCTTGTTGTTTTGACTATTAGCAATTTTTAAAGTAATAATATTTTATAGGCATAGGCTATAATCTCGCATGAGGATAAAACTTCTAAGCCATTTATTCTTTTATCAACCGATACGCTTACATAAAAATGTAGGTCTATAGGTCTAGAAACACCCAGAATAGTACATTAACTTTACTATTCAAATTAAACTTTCGTTAACAATTTATCATTTCTCCGAATTACACTGCGTAGGATACAATACTATTGCAGAGAATAAAGATTTAATTTCTCTTTCTACTTCACTATCTTGGGTTTAAAACTTTTTCCATATATGCAATATGCTTACCCTTCGTCTTTTTTATTAATACTTTCTCCTCTGCATTACGGGATGGAACAATGTGAATGTTAATGGGAATTTCATGGTAGAGGGAGAGTTGGGACTAATGATATAGCTTTACTGCTGCTATAAAAATCCACTTAAAGTACATTTAAGGCTTATATTTTTTGTCAGACAGTAATGATGTTTTTATATTTCTATATTTTAAACAAGGGAAGAGAGAGAAATAAAGACTTTCTTTTTCGAATAAGCAGCTTTCCTCAGGCTAGCAATGTAAATGACAGGAAATAATGTTCTTATGTTCGAATGAAGAGAGAACTCTTTACTTGTGGTTAACTTCTAACATTTAGCCTGCAGCCTATTAAGTAAAATCAAACTATTAATTCAGGCTCTGGTGGTTACCGTATATGGAGTCCTCCCTTCAATACTGACCACAAGTTCTGATTCTATCGGCTTAAAAATTCATTAAATAGCCTAAAGGAGGAGATAGATGATGCAGCGATCAAACGGAAGGCCCTGTCTCTCAGCGGATGTTGTGCCCAGAGATATCTTTAAGGTTTTGTTCATTTTTAAAATACATGATTTGGCATGCCTGTTCAAATAGTTAATTAATCAAAAGTAGGCTTAGCATATGCCCTTTCGGCTTGGGTCGCTTAAATCCTAAAAGGGAGAGGTTAAACTACGAGAAAGAAAGAAAGAAAGAAAGAAAGAAAGAAAGAAAGAAAGAAAGAAAGAAAGAAAGAAAGAAAGAAAGAAAGAAAGAAAGAAAGAAAGAAAGAAAGAAAGGCTTAGCATATGGATCACAACATCACGTAGGGAGTTTGTTCAATTCAAGAGCCGAACATTTTCTGAATATTAGGATAGCTTAGTAAGAAATAATGGTTCAGACATTCACGACGAACATAATTTCATAAACTCATAGATATTAAAAGTGTCTTTATTATTTAATTAATTAATTATTTAATTAAGACATAATCTGCTCTCTTTTTAATGTCCACCATTTCCGCGGTAGGGCCTACAGAAAGCAAATAAATTGTGGAATGATGTCCGTTCATAAAATATAATTTTAGTTCCCTCTCGTTTAGATTCCTGTAGTCCCTACTTTCCGCAAGTGATAACATGTGGTAATTAACCCGCTGCCGGAAATGCATGATGAAACATATGAGTGCAAGAACGAGTTAAAATATTAACCGAAAGTTAATAATCTCAGAGCTAGTGTATATTTAAAATTAGTGTAAATAAAAACCGCGCGCATATTATAGTATATTGCGATACAAGTGCCGTAAGCGATGCATACGGATCGAGGAAAGAGTTTGAAAAAACGAGGCGCTTGCGCCGAGCTTTTTTCAATTTCCGAGATCCGTTATGTGCTTACGGCACGAGTATTGCATGCTATTTTTTGCACGATGATTATTTATATCAATTTAATTATATTAATTGTGATATTACCTGAAATATTATGTATATACATTCTTGAAGATAGATGTTTATTTCAGAAAGTGATTCGCATGTGTTTGTTGTTATGCGAACCGAATATTTGTCTTGGGGGGCCTTGTCCATAAAGGCTTGTTTTATGAGGTGTGGCGTAATATTCATAACAGCACTGAAACGCTTACCGCACATAGCAACAAGATTGCGTGTGGGAATGTCAACTTACGATCCACGGCAACAACATTCGTAAGTACCACTAATTAGTTAAGTCGTGCAAAAAACAATTACTTTGCATTTTCCTTGTGTTCTGGAGTTTTCATGGCCCACACAGCAGTTTAAACCTAGCCACCTGGACAGGCCGTGATAATACCCTCCTCCTCCTTCTTCTTCTTCTTCTTCTTCTTCTTCAATGGCGTAGCAGTTCGGGATCGAACCATAGCCTCCACAATCATCCGCCTCCATCTGGCACTGTCCTTAACAATTATGTCACCGCCTGGTACCCTGATAATATTTGTTGGTCACAAAATGCCTAGACTAAAGCGGTCCATAATCGAATCATGTTTCACAAAAACTACTCGTATGCTGTCCATTTGGTTATTTTAACGGTTTATGTCGATGTTTGACATGTTTTGCAACTGTCATGCAAAAAGGGTCTACGTATCTGGTACCTGTGTGGTACGGTTCGCGCAACCTCCAGTTCGTCTGAAGGCGTCAACATTTCCAAATAAAGAATTTTTGCTGGAGTTTATTGAGTTATGTAAAAGTTTACCAACGTTGTGGAAGGTAGCCAATATGCACTCAACGTGTTAACAGAATAAACACGCTAAGGTCTTCTAAAAGACTGATGATGGTATATTAATACCGAAATGCGATATCTGCATGAATTAGTATTAGTATTAGTATTAGCCCATAATGTCCCCGAGGGGCACGGGCCTCTCTCCTGGGAGAGGTGGCTTGTGTCGCAATCCCGGTTAGCCATTACGGGAAGGATCTTCCTATTATTACATATGCCTATAGTCTATCATTTATGGTCCGATATGTAGTCTATCATTTTTGTTGTCCTATATATAATTCTAGCACTATACACTGTGGGTTTAGGTCATCGCTTTTCAGTCGTGCACTGCTTTCCTGCTCCTTGCTATTTACTGTCTTCATCCTGTTTTGTTGTTTTGGATTGCTGTCTTAACAAGAAGTTGCCATTTTCCTCTGTCTTTAGCTGTGGTGGTTCATCTGTTGCCGAAAGTTGTCCTTAGTTCATCCGACCATCGTGTCCTCTGTCTTCCTACTTTCCGTTTTCCCGTCCTTGGTTCCCATGAAGTTATTCTGTGAGTCCAGCGAGCAGGGTCTTGTCTCATTATGTGTCCGGCCCATCTCCATTTTAGGTACTTGCTGTCGTTTCCTGCATCTGTTATTTGTGTTCTTTGTCGTATTACGTCGTTCCTTATTCTATCTCTCCATGTGATGCCCAGCATTTTCCTTTCCATTCTATTTTGGCACGTTTGAATTGATTTTCTATCTTTTTTAGTTGTGCTCCAAGTTTGTGAGCCATATATCAGCGTGGGTAGTATGCAGGTGTTCATAATGTGTCTTTTAATGTTTATATTGAAAGATTTGTCTAACAGTATGAATCTTAACGCCCAGAACTTTGACCATGCTGTAGATATTCTTCTTGTAATTTCCTTGGGCATGCTTTTCTGGAAGGAGATTGTTTGTCCCAGATAAACTATCTCTTGTACGTATTCCAATGTTTCGGGTTGCTTAATTGAGATGGCTTTCTCTTCGCCGTTTGTCATTAATTTGGTCTTTTTTGCATTCATTTGTAGTCCTACTTTGTTACTTAGCTCGTTCACTTCTGTCATGAAGGCCTGCAATTCTTCTGCTGTGTTTGCCATGAGAACTATATCGTCTGCGAAGCGTAAATTAGATATCTTCGCACCATCAATGTTGATTCCGTAGTCCCCTTGGATGTTCCTAAAAATCTCTTCGAGTATACAGATGAAAAGTTTGGGAGAAATTGTATCCCCTTGTCTTACTCCTCTTTGTAGCTGGAACTCCCTTCCCAACTGGTCCATCTGTATTCTAGCGGTGGTTTGTAGGTACAGTTTGGCAAGTATTCTTATGTATTTTTCTTCTATTCCCTGTTTCCTGTCTACAATTCCAATAAGGCCCTACGAGAATAATTTGGCAGAACATCAGCTATATTAATTATACTGAATCATAATAACTTCAAGATTTTGATATCTTAACATTGCTACTTATTCTATTATATAATATCTACGTTCAAATGTTGAAATCAGTATTGAAACGGATATATTTAATTATTTTTAGAAGACCCAACACTATCATAGCCTACACGTGTAGTACGGTTTTTTATGTGCCTTACATTTTAAAACATTGACATACTCGTATTATAACCTTCAATAGCCTAGATCACATCTAGTCTGTTTTTCAGTTGGCTTTAACCAAATATTGTATATAGACAATATATTAGATGGGTGTATAGCCTAATTTTAGATAATTTATATTTTAGAATATCATAGTCCCACACTATATTAATTTTATAGAATTTGATAAACTTCTATTACAGTGTGTTGTGATTTGATTTTTAATTATTCATGTTTATAGAAAAACTTTATGTAACTATCAAACATTGTGTTTTCCAAAAGCGAAACATCATAAGTTATTAAAACAACTGACTTAGTATGCTAATACTGTATAAATTTGTACATATGTTTTTGTAATATATCTATTTAGTTAGAATTTAAGAGTATAATTTTGTACTTTCAACAACTCTGATAATAACTACCACTCAATATATTAACTGTAAATTCTACAATGTGTCTTTTTGGAAATGTACTCGTATTTATAAACATGTAGTGGTGATTAGGGGTAAAAATATTTTACCCTCTTTCTTACGCATGATATAATTATATAGTAACAAGTCAGTAAATGTACTTACAATTCACTTGTCCCGGATCCTAATTTTAATTGGTTAAGTGTAGACCTAGTAGGCCTACTTTATCTCGCGATGGAACCGAATCAATACCATTAAAGAAGTGGCAAAAGGTAACTTATTTATTCTTACAATCAAAAGGCAAAACTAAACAATGAAATAGGATTATAATCCATGTGTGCAATAATAAATATATCAAACGTTAGGAGCTTTGATATAAATGATGCATATATGTGCTGTAAAAAAATAAAGAAAAGAAGCAGGTTGGTTAGTTGACCGGCAATGGAGCCGGAATTTCGAAATTCCACCATGATTGCGTGAAGGGGAAATGTATTTAAAAAACGCTATCACAGAAAACAGTATATTGCGATGCTCGAGCAGGAAGTACTGTATGTTTCAAAAGAACCGAAGAAAATTAGAAAAAAAAGATGAAATGGAGTCGCATGCGCGCGCAAGGAGTCGCCGATAAAAAGATGTCTTGTAACATAACCTAGCTGCCTGATGAACTACCGTAAGTCAATACTGAGAAATAAGAAGAATGTCAAGACGGGTAAGATTGAAATTGTAAACTTTAAGTAGCAGTTATGATTATGTTCCATATCTCGTTTGAACTGAACTAGGCATCGAAAATTGATAATATCTATTACAATTGTCTCGGGTGATCTATCTATTGAGACACCTAAAACGGCTTATACCCTATGAATACTTGAAGAACGCCTAGTTTATTACGTTTTTTTAATAGCATTATTACTTATTAGTTTTCGCCGGCTATGATCATCACTCTAAACAGAGGAGATTGCACCATGACCGAGGACTGGGTAACTTCAGTGAATCTATTGCTTGACCGTTTACTCCCAGATGAGGATGTCTCCGGGGAAACCCAGCATCACAAGGACCTAAGGGTATATTTTCGAGAATTTATAGAACGGACACTGTCGTCTTTCCTTTTTCGAAGGAGGAAGTAAAAGTGGCAATCCAATTGGCAGAGCCAAGAGTTTAATACTTCAAATGAAAGCTGCTAGGATGTTAACAGGATCCTATTATGATGCTCAGAGTCAATGTAGATCCCTCTTCATAAATTAGAAAATCTTGATTGTTATTGTATATATAGGCCTATAGGATTTTTAACGGGACCCTATTATGATGCTCATTGTAGACCCCTCTTCATAATTCAGAAAATCTATTATATATATACATACATATACAGGGTGCGGCAGAGGAAACGGACGTTTTTCAAATAACCATAACTCAGAAGATTTTCAAGTTATACACAATTTAATTGCACAGAAATGTAGCTTGTATAATGCAGTTTCTGTTGACTATTTCAGAATTACCTCCGAAAAATAACGTCCGTCAGGTGACGACCTTCTTTCTGTATACACTCTCGTAACCTCACTTCGAAATTCTGCATTGCTCTTCCAAACATTTCTTCCTCCACATTAGTGATTTCTACACGAATGAACTCTTTTAGTTCTTGGATGTTGCGGGGTTTGTTTAAGTAAACGTTTGATTTGAGGTAACCCCACAAATAATAGTTACATATGGTCAAGTCGATGTCGCCAAAACGGGAGATATGTTGAGGAAACATGTCGCGAACCACTTGCATTGATGCTCTCGCAGTATGCGCTGTGGCACCAACTTATTGGAACCAAATATGCTGCATCATGTTTACTCTTCGTCTGCGTAGTTCCGGAAGCAGGAACCTGTTGAGTATTTCAATGTAGCGTGCTGAAGTCACTGTCACTGTGGTAGGCTATTGTCCTCTTCAAAAAAATGACCGATGATTCCAAATTTAGCAACACCACACCACACTGTTACTGGATATACACAGAAGAAGGCCACAACATGAGTGTTGAAACGTCGGTTTTAGACAAGATGACACGGCGCCACCCGGACAGTCAAGGTTATTATTAATGAGATTGCATGTTAGAAAATGCCATTGTTGCGTCACTTGACGGCATTTATTTTTCGGAGGTAAATCTGAAATAGTCAACAGAAACTGCATTATACAAGCTTCATTTCTGTGTAATTAAATTTTGTTTAACTTTAAAATCGTCTGAGTTATAGTTATTTGAAAAACGTCCGTTTCCTCTGCCGCACCTTGTATATACATCATTATCTTCTGTACATTAAAAAGAATCTAAACGATTAACTTACCATACTAGATCCGAGATTTATCACTATCTAATAAGATTAATCATCATTCCCGGGTCAGGATAACTAAATCCATGAAATGGTTTGAGAGCAGGACTGTTTCTATGTTCAATGAGAGGACATTAAATGGTCCAGAATACTGATACATAAGTGGCTTAGGGACAACCTTTTTTTACGATATAAAAGAATATTTTGATTGTGTTGTAAATATATTTTAAGATCTGTAGTTGTTGCTCGTGACAATAAAAGAATCAATCAATCAATAATAGATATAGCCCATAAAAATTTACAGGATTTGACATATGACACACCTGTACGGTAAGCAATGCGGTAAGTTAGGTTACCGGCACTGAATGTAGAAAATTCGAATTTCCATTATGAAAGCAAGAATAAGAAATGGATGGGTAAACGCGATCGTAGAAAAAAAGTAATTTGGCGATCTGCATCCTAAGTAATTGTTTTATAAGGACAGCTTTTTAATGCAAACTCTTCATCGTATCAGACGTTATTATTCATAATGAATGCAGTGGAAGATTACATCAAACGCATATTATGGTGTGAGATGGGGGTGATGGATATTGCTGTGTATATACACCGTACGTGTGGCACATGTTTGGCATTCTCTCTCGCCCTTGAGATTCCGCCGCCACCACTCATAATCAAATACTAATTACCATAACATACTGCACTTTACTTGCCTCGCGTTACATCTCACATTCATGTCATTATGAAACAAATATATCACATAACACAAACACACGTACGATATATAACATTTCTTCACGACTACAACATTCGCATAGTTTTCTACGTTCGCGCTTTCAGCCTTCGTACGCTCATTACTAGGACCCGGAAGTTTAGACCTAAGAAAAATAATATTGTTAACAATGCACTCTTTTACATGATAAAGATTAAAAAATTGTACAAGACATGAAAATAATAACAGGAAATTGATGGTTTCGTTTTGCATATTGTTGCATATTTCGTTAGTTTTCCTTGATATTTAAATGTGTATGAATATTGTATTATTCTGTTACATTTTAACGCCATAATTCTGACGAATTTGGATATTGTGCATATCTCTGTTAATTCAAACATTTACAGCATATTTGGCCAAGTGAATGTTATGAGAACCGACTATACAATGATTGACAATTCATAGCCTAATGTTTTCGGAACTAATTGTCTAATATTGAAGCATCGTTTCAATTCATTAGTTTACAATTTACTAAAATTTGTTGCATTTATACAATGTCTATTTGTTGTAATTCATAATGTAAATCAGCTAAAAATCAGTATTAAAATTACTTAGTATTTAAGAGTTTGGTCTTATGACTTTTTGCCGCATCTCCATCGGTTAAAGGCCTACATTAGAAGAGCTAATTTTTTTTTTTTTAAATTCCAGGTAAATTGCTATAAGCTTCCCTGTAAGTACTGAAATCTGAATCCTTGACGTCGTTCATATCTATGAAGGTCTAAGGTCTACGAGGCAAGCCCCCAACGAGAAAAGGGAATTACTATATAAGCTACTTGCTGGTTGTATTTAAATTTCATACTGTTAACTTACTTTAAATTGAATAGCGTCCAATAAATAATTACTAAATTGTATTACGATAGTGGGGGCACGTCGTGGCTTAGTGGTTGAGGCACTGCGCTACAAACCGGAAGGTCGCGGGTTCGATTCCCGATAAGGTCGTTGGGATTTTTCAGTTGGGCTAATCTTTCTGGTGGCAATATGGCCCTGGAGTCTTAGTCTCCAACAGAAATGGAAATAAAGGCGGCAATCCTGGGAGTAAAGACTGCCGGTGCGTAAGGCTGACAACCTTAACACCTTCACGTGCCAAATATCTAAAATCTGGGAGCCCCAACCTCCTGGAACCCTTATGGTTTCCATGGCCTGTATAGGGTACACTTTACTTTACTATTACGATAGTATACTTCGGATTCTATAGGTACAATTATCCAGTATGAAGGAACATGTAAAAAGAGAAAGAAGGAAAGAGAGAAAAAAATTTCTGGCGACAAAATTTATTCGTTTTTTAAAACTCACTGGCGGGTTAATGAAGAGGCTCATTCTATTATATTGAAGTTGGCATGTGATTAACCGCTACATGTAAGAGAAGCTGAGGCATTGTGTAAGATACGAATTACTCAGACGAAGATTTTTCCATATTCTAAATCATCATCACTTTTTTTTTATGTATGTTACATCTTCCGTTTTCTCAATCTCAAAGTCTCTCTATCCTTCCATAGATTCTCAGGAATGTGTTTCTCCTTCATGTCTTCTTGTATTCCATTAAACCATGTCTTCATTGGTCTGCCTCTCTTCTTTCTGTCTGGAGGATTCCATCTGAAGATCTCCTTTGGTAATCTCTCCTTCCCCATACTTCTCACATGACCATATCACACGAGTTTCTCATGTTTAATTTAATCTATTATAATGTGTTGTACTTCCATTTGTTCCCGAATTTCTTCACTTCTAATTCTTTCCAACCTAGAAGTTCCATTTGCTCTTCTCCAAAAATTAATTTCTGTTTCTAATAATTTTCTTTTCTCTCTCTTTCTAACTAGCCAAATTTCTGAACCGTATTGTACTTTTTTAACTACTGAATCATAACTATACTGTTTTTTTCCTTCTCGTCATATGTCTGTCCCACAATACTCTAGGGCAGCGTTTCTCAACTTTTTTGAACCCGAGGACCTCTAAAATGTCTAAAAAATTTTACGGACCCCTAATTTTACATCCCATTTTTAAAAGAAGGCCTATATTCTTAATATTTTGGGTATTACTTATAGGTCATTATAACGAAATATGTGAAAATATTTTACTTCTATACTTTCCACTTGCTTTATGATATGTTTTAATTATGTCTGAGGACCATCTGCACCATCTTCGCGGACCATAGGTTGAGAAACGCTGCTCTAGGTAATATAGCTTTTTTTACCTCAGAGTGTTCCTATTCTGAATTTCTTTCTCCATTCCACCATCTTTATGAATCGTTATGGCTAAATATTTGCAGTTCTCTCATTTTAAATTTCTTCATTTAATTTGGCAAGCTCGTCATTTTAGACAGAAACTATGGTAGTATTGGCCAATGAACTACATAATGTTAAAAAATCTGAGAGGCCTATAGAATACCCATTTCTGCTTAGTTATTTAATTATTTAAAATTTGTGTGAGCAATAGCAGAAGTACCACACTAGCCTACATATGCCTACACTTAGTAAAGTCAAGATTATACCTCATATAAATAAACTAGTAATTTTCTCACTTGCTTTCGACCAGTACACTATACAGAAGCACTTTCATATAACAGCTCTCCGAGTTTGTGTTTTCCCACGACGGTCATTTGAATTTCAATGTCTCAACAGTGAATTAAATATATAATCACCATAAAGGACTTGAGAACGCAGGTCGGAGAGTTTTGCAAAGCTAAAATGCTTTACGAAATGAGAGTCTGCAGCATGCATAGTGTAGGCAACGAGTTTTTAAAAACATAAAATAAGCAAATTGCACAACGTGGTGTGACTATACAGTCCCACAGTAACGGAAAAAAAAAAAACATATGCGTAATATACAGGAAACAGCAGACGAAGTGAATGGCTTCAGTTATGTTTAGGATATAGGCCAATTGAATGTATGTATGCCTATAGGCCTGAACGTTAAAAGAAAGTGAATATAATCTATGTTACAAGTGAATAAATTCAATAATATTATTTTATTTCATATTTGATTAAAGCATTTGCCTTGAATAAGTAAATAAATACTTTTTCAAAGTTTATTGAAGTAGAGATGAGAATTATTATCGAATTTTACGTGAGCTGTTCACTTCAAAATAATTAATCTCTGCCCTCTTCAAGATATAGTAAATTTTATTGTCATAGGTAAACTTGAGTAGGATTTATTAAGACTATTCCATTAATAAAATGTAACGAATTTTGTAAATAATAATTATTTTCTTACTTTGTTGACAATATTCTCTCAGCCGTAAGATCACGGCATACTAAACGAATGAACAGTCCATGAAGCGATTCGACGAATCGATCAGTGTTCCCAATGCTACCAATAATGCGTACCACAACATGGATAGCGTCGTCGTAATTGCTTACATTAAAACGCTATAAAAGCACACGGACTGGCTCGACTACCGAATCGAAATTGTGTTTTTAATCAATGGACATTTATATTATTTCAATTTCCAAACAAGTTATGTTGCATAAATATTTTCATTCTGTTCACTGGCAGCATGTGACTATTAATCATCGCACGTTGATGCCTTACGTATCCAGTTACGAGCTGACGTTTGATCAGATAAAATTGCATCCTTGCGTTAATAGCAAGGGTATTATAAGATAAAAGACCGTGATTTTTCTATATCCGAGGAATTGCTAAATGTTATAGATCAGTATATCAAACATGGGGCGTATGAATGGAATAGTCATCCGTTAAAGTATTTCTTTCTGGCTATGAAGGCCATTATATGATTAAATGTTGCGCTCTCCAGTTCGCTTATTGCTAATTCATAACCATTCTACAAAATTGAATTTTATCGATCACACGAGTAAATAATGCAACAGTAGGCCTAGCTGACGAAATTTTCCAGTACACATATTAAACTGATAATAATTATATGTATGAACTTATTAAAGAGTTACAATAGACCTAGGTAAAGTATCTTACCGAGACCAGGTTTAAGGAAACGACGAATCTGAGTTCGAATCTCAATGAGGCAGTAACCATATTCATCCGGAAAGAAGTCGGGATTTTGGGGGTATTTTCTTTGTTTGTAAATATGCCTGCAACAATGTAGATAACTAGGAGGTGCCCGTGGCTTCGCCACGGTAATTCTTTTAAAAATAAAAAATTAAGAGTATAATAAATGTTAAAGCCCTATATTTATTAACACTTGCACGCGAATCATTCATAAACTAAGCCATTAATAATAATTAATGAAACAGCAAAAATTCCTGCTTTAGAGTACATTCCACGACATGAAAGCGCCCCCTGGGAAAACTATATCAGAATCGATTATGCAGTTCCAAAGAACCTGTGAACACATAATACGTATTGTTTCTCAGCTGTTTATTGACATGAATATGATGTGAATTTTATTTTATCAATTCAGTGTAATTTTCAGAAATTATATAATGTTTCAAGGGAAGGAATGGTTTGTTTGGATTATTATTATCAGCGATATTTCAAGAGATAAAACCATCAATATTTTACAGCTGTTGCCCCCGGCTTCGCCCGCCATTATTCATTGACTCCAGGATTTTTAAGAAAATTACACTGGTAGATTATTAAAAATGTTTGTGGTTCAGAGCTATGAAAATTGTAAGTAAAAATAAAATTAGAATATTTGTTCATTGTGTTCATTTCACTTAGGCCTTATATAATAAAGAAACGGTTTGCCTTCCTAATTTTGTAGTCGTCATGAAAGTTTAGACTGCGAGAGACAAACATCGCCGAGTATACCCGATGTCTCACGAAGCGGGCGAGCAAGCACGCTATTTAGGGCCGTTGAATTGTATAAGAGTAGATAGATAGATTATTACACTAAGATATTCTGCCTGTAACATGTTCCACCTAGCCTAATCCCTCGTATTTGAGTGTTTTTTTAATTTTTAATTTATTTATTTATTTAAGTTGCATACATTCAGCTAGATTTCTTGTCGAACTTGACAGGGCTGCAATCTGTCGGAGACGAATTAGCTTTGGATTACATACTTCTTTGACCAGACAAGGGCATGGAAGCCCTCCCCAGATGAATGATCAGTCCAATGCCGGGGTCACCTCCGAGACAACGCGAACACATAGGACGAGACAGAACATTCATTCAAACACTCACCCTGAACTAGGTCCGGGTGAGTTGAAGATGATAATGACGGCCAGATGATATCCGGGAACGGCTCAAGGTCCTAAAGTTACTGGAATTTATCTTACAGGTGAGAAAAACTCTCACCTAGATAAAATAGTAACACATACAAATAATATAATAAATAATATAGCCTACAACTATAAACGATATTTATATGGGGTCCTTTCCATAAAACGGATTTGCTGTCATTAAGAGTACTTTAGACCAGAGCATTCAGAATTTTTCTATGAGCACATTATTTGACACAAACTAACATTCTTTATGAACTAACAACCTGACATTTTAAACCTTAATTAAAGTAAATGACATTGCCTACATGCACAGAGGAACACATGGTAACATCCTCAGCAATTTTCCAATGAAATATAACAGGCATACATAACCACTGTAAATGGCAAAAACAGAACATGTACCTCACACCTTCTATAACTATAACATTTAGGATAAAGGGTTTGTAATATTACTTAATCAAAACATAATATAATGAACTACCGCAACAACAAAAGAATGTATTAAATTACACAAAGTGTAAATAACAAATAAATCTGTTTGTAAACTCTAATATTTATTAAAATTCTTCAAAATTATTTATCATACATAATTGTATTATAATTCTATCCATGCTATTTTATTATTTTTCTGAGAAGATCCAGACTATGCAGCGGGTTTAGACTTTGAAGCTCAGTTGATTTTAGGATGAAAATTAAGATTTTATTTTTATTATTGTATTTTATTCCCTGGACTTTCCTCTTCAAAGTGATGTTTCATACATGATTGTACTATAATTCAATTCGTGTTATTTTTTATTTTTATTTTTCTGTTAAGATCCAGGCTATGGAGCAGGGATGTTTTAACTTTGAAGCTCGTTTCCCGTAAATATACTTTTTCTATATAAAAGGTACATTTTCTCAGTTTCTACTTCACCTATAATATGAAATTTTTAGGATTTGTTTATTCAAGTGTCTTACATACATTGTAAAGACAGATTTTGAATTGGATGTTTATAAAATATTTACGGGTCATGAGTATTTAAAAATGTTGATAAAAATATTAAAAAAAAACATTGTTCAGTAAATAAATAAATAAATTAAATAAATTATTTTTCAGTACTGACTCATGGTATGTATCCAAAACTGTAAAAATATTAAGTGTCCAGCTTTAGTTTACTATTATTATTATTATTATTATTATTATTATTATTATTATTATTATTTTATTTTTATAAAAAAAGGTACGTTGAATTTAACATTGTAAAGATAGGCTATCCCGTTTCCCTTTTAAGTCCTTTGATATAGTAATAGATAGATATATTGATCACTATTAAGCTGTCATTATCTATGTAGGTCACTTTGTTTCTCTTCATTCTCTAGTTCTGATAGTTAAATAATTTTTTTATACGCCTATGTAACTTACCTCTTGTCTACGGTTGTAAATAATTTGTAATTGGAAGTCAATAATGTACAGTAACGCACGTCATATTGTACACAGCCCCTTAAAATGAGTTTTTCTCGTTGGGGTTTTCTTACTTTCAACTTAAGAAAAAGCCTACTGAATGAAAATGATTGTTTTACTAGGCACATTCTAAACTACAATCATCCACCTCTGCAACAGTAAATAAATACGTTGTTTCCAGACTAACGTCTGTCTTTCTAAAAGATGGTAAAACTAAACCACAAAGATATCCACAGGGAAATTTATTCTTCTCTGCCGTCATATTGAATGTTATACGACCACTGACGCCTACGAGCACGGGAATAAAAATGAAATAAAGAAGCCATGCATAACGAAACAATAGATAGCTCGCTATCTGTCATATCACATCACACACGAACATGCCACCTAAAACGCAATCACACATTCTAAAATGTGGAATGAAAAGGTTATTGATGGCCCTTTGAAGAGTTAATGACATGGCGTCAGTCCATATTTATGAACAAAATACCACTGAGTAGTTTAAAGTAACAGTGAATGTATCCAGGGATACTACGTAGTTAGAACAGAGTTCAGAGATATTGGATTTTGCTGATCTGCAAAAATTGAAACTTGAACTCTGAAACATGAAATATATCTTGAAACGAATGGAATAATATAATATAAGTTATTGGCTTGGAACAAGATATGTCTAGGATCAAGGAAGCTGAAATGAGTTGCAAGTAGGAGTGGGATTTCGGAAGCAAAATATCGATATGGCCTAGATATGAATATTGGTTACTAATATCGATAACAGTATTATATCGGTAAGAAAATTTCGATATTCGATATACTATAGAGGTTTTACTAAGACTATTCCACTCATAGCCAAGTGTTTGATATTGAACAATAACGTTTTGCAATTCCTCGGATTTAGACCAATCACGATCGTTTATCTTATAATATTTATAATAGCAGGGATAGCAAGGATGCAATTTTATCTGATAAAATGTCAGCTCATTACTGGACACGTAAGGCATCAAATTGATGATTAATACGTCACATGCTGCCATTAGGCAGAATGAAAACACACTACTTTGTACAACATAACTTGTTTGGAAATTGAAATAATATAAATGTAATTGATTAAAAACACATTTTCGATTCGGTGAAAGCCAGTTCGTGAGCAAGCCAGTTTTATTCATCGAATAAATTCGTGGACTGTTCATTCATCTAGTATGCCGTGATCTTATGGCTCTGACAGAATATTGACAACAAAGTAAGAAAATCATTATTATTTACAAAATCCATTACATTTTATTCATGAATATAGTCTTAACAAATCCTACTCGAGATAACGAGTTTCATCAAATAAATTTACTTGAACGTCGTTCTCGCAAATATATCGATAAACTCGTAATCTCTTGTGGGACTAGGCCTACCTATGATAATAGATTTGTTCCTTGAGCACTCAGAAAACGTAAGACAGAGTTCACGCATGCGCACATTGACAATTTCGCTGCGCGAGGTATGGAAACTAACAAAGTATGTTTGCGTGAACTGTGTGTTCCCAAACAAACCTAATGTTTAATGCAAATTTGTACCCTATAGCGTTTTGGGAAATAGTTCGGCATCACTGCTTGCTGTTGTTACGATAAGTGTAACTCAGACAACCTTGAGGCTTCAAATCTCAAAGTAACGATCAGAAATACTAAAAATAAATGTAATTAAATGAGCGTTGATAGCCCCCAATTCAATATGTTATACATATGTTTTGATTTTATTAATTTTTAACTTAATAGTCTATTGTCTAAAATTTTGATTTTGCCCAATTTGTCATAAATAAATATGTGTGTACTTTTAAGTCCCGCTCTCACCCTCAATTTTTTTATTGTTCTTGAATCGAGAAAATCGACATTATCGAAAAGCAATATCGATATCACGATAGGCTGTTATCGTAATTGAAATATAGATGTCAAAATATGGGATATCGAAAACAATATATCGATATTTCGATAATATTGTTATCGATATCCCATTAAGTCCACACATGATAACGAAATAAAATTCAACCTTGAAACTTTATATTGAATTTTCAGAATAAATACATGTTTTGAGGTCGCCTGAATCTAAAAAAATAAAATTTCCACAATAATGTATTCTCAATGTATGTAATGTATTTTTCTTGATGGTCAGAGATGATTCTGTTATCAATAAACTGGTTCTGAAATGTATAATTCATCAGTTAAAGAATGTCTTCGTTTGTGGTGTCTGCCTGTCTACCTATGAATACCCCAACCCGAAAATGGTGGTATGCTTATAAGAGATCCTGG
Source organism: Ectobius pallidus (assembly GCA_964059195.1). NCBI lineage: Eukaryota > Metazoa > Arthropoda > Insecta > Blattodea > Ectobiidae > Ectobius > Ectobius pallidus. The sequence continues at coordinate 94,790,910 of CAXKWD010000007.1, forward strand.
GGGTTGAGGCTTGGTATTTATACAATCGGCATACAAAGATTGTAAGGTTGCACAATTCGGATACTCCCAAATCGTCACCAGAAGAATGAGAACAACTGTAACTTTCTAAGGAACTCATCGGAGACCTAACACGCGGCCTTGAGGTTTGTAGCGAGGTGCCTCAACGAACTGCACCATGGCTCAGTGAACTTCATGATTGTTTTAAAACTCCATGCATTAACTGCTTCCATTATTTATTTTACATGCATTTGAAGAAATTGTCTGAATGGTAACTCTGCCTTGCGTAAGTAAAACTCAAGAAGAAAAATTAAAATCTACAGAAATTTATTATTGAATACTAGTGGCCAGGAAATCAAGTAGAGAAAGGATAAAAATGTACAAATAAAAGAGATGATGAACGTAGAGGACATAATAGAAAAAGATGACAATCGTATGGGCATGTAAGTAGAATGAAGGATGGAAGATTCCCAAAAGAAGTGTTGCGATGGGAACCAGCGAGAAGAACAGGAAAGGAAGGTCTATCGAAAATTTGATGAATAGAGTGAAAAAGTGCATGGAATTAAAAGGACTATAAGAAGAAGATACGAGGGTCGTCCAGAAAGTAAAGAACGATTTGGAATAACTAAATAATAACGAATGACATCAACACAAAACGTTATTTACAAATATGCAGTACCTTACTCTATTTCTCAACGTAATCGTCATTGCTGTCAAGGCATTTATTGTAACGTGGTACCAGTTTTTCTATGCAGAAGTTATACTTTTCTACCGCCAAAGACCTGAGCCAGGATGTCACTGCCACTTTGAGGTCTTCATCGGTTGGGAACTCTTTTCCACCCAAAAAGTACTTTAGTTTCGAAAATTCATGTAAGGTATCCAAAGTGAAACGCCGTAACGAGTGATGGCCTCCTACTCCGGTCTTCGTCGTGCACACTGGTTCTTCCTTGATTGGACATTATGCACAATTTCCTCACCGAAGACTCGTTCATTGCATTATCATCATACACTTGCGTTATTTGCCTATAAATTTTTTATTGGCCGAAAATTTTGTGCATTCGAAAAACGAAACACACTAAGCACTTCACATTTGGCGGGATTTTCAATTGGCGCCGCCATTTGGATACGTTGCAGAACAGACAGCAACGAAACTCGACTCACACTGAAATGGGGTAAGGAGCTAACTAGCGCGCATGCGATCGTGATGGGGGACCTGCGTCGAGCGTGAAGCGCAATCGTTCTTTACTTTCTGGACGACCCTCGTATTTTACATAGGGATTTATGGAGGGAAAAATAAAATAATAATATTAATTTGTATGTAAACATATATTAAGTTATCATTTATATAATTGTATATTTTGTTTGAGGAAACTACAGCATTTTAGAATATGTTATTATTGTTATTATGATTATTTTATTACTACAGAGGGCCTAAATAAATTTATTTAATCTTTATGAATTTAAATAATTAAGTTAAATAACGTGTAAGAGAAGAGTTTCTGTAGGGCATGACTATACACAAAGGAGATAGGAAACACTACATAATATTAGTATTCTCTTAAAACCACGGAACCAGGGTTTTCATTTGTCAACGTACTTTGAATACATTTTTTCCGCTGGGTTTAATTGAAACTGGAAGTTGGCACAAGTTGGCGTGTTATCCGCATAATGCTGTGGTATGAGTGAAACCTACATGCAAATGTAGACCATATTAACATCTGGAAACCACTAGACCCCTCTCTTCCGTCATTATCCGACTTATAATAAGTCTTTGTCTCCAATTCAGCATTGTAAGACGTAGTTTATAATGAAACACACTCGCTGGGGGGTGAAACCTGAATATACAGTCAGTAGACATTGCAATCGCCGTATCTGCTTTCACATGAATGGGAGTTGCTAGTTCGCTCTACTACTGGACACCTCTTGCTGCGTTGGCTTTTGTAAATTTCATTAAATACGTCGTGCATCCAAATTCAGAAACAGGACAGGATGAAAATTTTCACTCGAAGAATAATTTATGCAGCTAATTGTAATACTGGCTGGCTGGCTGATTCACTGACTAACTGACTGACTGACTCACTCACTCACTCACTCAATCACTCACTGACATTAATGTTTTCCCACTTCAAGATGAGCTAGAAACTTGATATTTAGTACGCATATATCTTTTAGGCTCTAAATCAAAGGAAATTCCAGAAAGTATTTTTTTTTTAATTTTTAGCCCTAAAAACCCCCGAAAAAGGGCTCACTCACTGACATTAATGTTTGCCCATTTCCAGATGAGCTAGAAACTTGAAATTTGAAATTTAGGCTGTAAACCACAGGAAAATTTCAAAAACCTTTCCCGAGAACCTCAGCGGGGGTTTTGGGGCGGAGCCCCCAATGAGCGAAGCGAGTCGTAATATATAACTTTAAGTTTATAGGTGGAAATATGGAATCATATAATTATTGCATTCTTGCAATAGAATAGGTATCGGAGTAGACCTAAAACGCAATATTACTTTAATTATTTTTTTAGATGAAATAGCGTAGCAATGCCAAGAGTGGATCTCAAAGGCTCATAATTTTTTTTTATTTTTTTTTTATTTATGTAAATATTTTAAATACAAATTTAAAAAGAATTCCAGTAAGACAGTCCTCTATGAATTAAGAAGAGAGCTTAGAAATATTTCCAGTGATAAAAAATAAACAGTGCAAAATATATTGTACAGGCTTTCTCACATTTACTTAAGATGAATAAAACCAATTCACATTCTCTTTCTCGAATTTAGTCCTCTATATTTCTTTGCTTTCCCGGCTATTCTTATTCCATAAAGCAGACTCTTGTCTAGAATATAATTAAGTTTTGTATGACCTTTCAATAAAGCTTAGTTGGTCTAGTTGGTCTACTTTGTCTAAGCAAAAATCTCGTTTCCATCCCTTTAGTTTGGCATGATTTATAATTTTTTATTACAACCAGTGGTCTAATTATGATGAATGGAGCAACAGTGAATGATATATGGCAGGGGAAACGGGAGTACTCCGAGAAAACATGTCCCGATCCGATTTTGCCACTATAAATTCCAAATGAATAAACCTAGTTTCGGTCCGGGTCTCAACGGTGGAAGGCAAGTGCTTTAACCTCTCAGCCAAGAGAGTAGGGTTTGGCATTTTTCAAACGTATGTTCATGAGAACTTCCATAGGCAGGCAAGGTACTTTTGTAGGGCCTAAGAACGCTAGTGCATAGCATACAGTTCTGTCAGTCACAACCCCATGCAGTACGTCACGTCATTTCTCATGAAAGGGTTTAGGCGTATTCTGTACTAAGCAAAATAGATCTATTATTAAATTGTGAACATTGTTTTTACAGAACTCGTTGGAATGTAAAAGAATAATGGACGCTGCATAGCCAGGAACGTAGGAGTAAGTAGTGATTAAGTCACTAAGTAAGAAAGTAAATCCGTGAGCGGGTAAGTTCTTGTGTGGACTGGATAAGTGAATATGATATGACATGAACTTTATTTGCCAAGACATCATTACAATGTATAGCAACGTCAACATAATAACAATAAGATTAAAAATTTTAAAATCCCAATTTCAATACAAGTACATAGCATGTTAACATCAGTCAAATTGAAATATTCTGCTATTAAAAAACTCCTCAAGACTGTAAACAGGGTAAGACATCAGTGATGATCTGACTGTTCTTTTAAAATTCGGTACCGAGAGGTTTCTTAATTCGTCGGGGAGACTATTGTATAATTTTAAAGCTACTGTTACAAAACTATTTTGTGTTTTACCGTATATACATCTATATACCTATACATAAATATTTGAACATGCTCGTGTAGGGTAGTTATGAATTGCTGTACAGAGTTTAAAACTATTGACATTTCTTTTAACATAAGTCAGACAGTCTAGGATGAACATTGATGTCAAGGTTAAAATACTAAGTTTTGTAAAGAAAGGTTTACAATGGGTTCTTGGAGGAACCCCACGTAATATAATTCTGATAGCCCTCTTTTGTAGCATGATAAGTTTATAGGCTAAAGCATGGTTGGCCCACAGTAGGGACCCATAAGCAAGATGGCTGTGTATATCCAAAATATACACTCTTTAAAGACATAGCAGGAAGGTGATTTTTTAACTCTCAAAATAAATATACCCTTTGATATTTTATTACAAATGTAATTTACATGTTATGGCCACTCTAAAGTAGGCTCAAGATGCATGTCTAAAAACCCAATAGATTTATGAACTGCAGAACAAGATAAAGAGTGAGTTGAATGGATGAGTGAACAAGAAACAAGCAAATAAATTAAAGTAAGTACGTAAGTAAATAAGAGCAGTTAAATGTTTGGTAATGTTTTATTCTTTTCATGGTAATTTATTTTAAAATGTTTTGTTGATTTAATTTTTTTGATTAGGAGTGATACTGTGAAGCACTTCTTCTCTAATAAAATTCAGATTTTGTCCATATTGTCACTTGCTATTTTTTTATTTTGTATTCTTAGCTTTTTATCATCTAGGTAGCCGTGAAAACTTCTGACCAATGAATAATATAGGAATCCTGTAGCCTTCGAATTCCAGATGGATGCATTCGGTTCATGCCACGATGATCAATATTAATATACGTACAGACGGAATATATGGAATACTCAAGATACATCCCTAGCCAATAATCTGTTGCAGAAATGTTTCGGCTAACGTGAGCATTTAGGGTGTGCTGAGAGACTCCCTTTCAAATGTTAATTAGCTGCAATACGGCCCCATTCGCTCTGTCTTGCCACCCACTGAATTATAGCGTTAGCATAATGAAAGAAAGGGTGCAACCTCAGTTCACGTAAGCATGTCTCATGTGCTGTATAACCATGCTCTGGGAAGTTTATTCCGAACATAATTTTTGCCTGGCATAGAAGGCTAAATAATTAATAGCGTTCACCAGCAAGATTATTGGTAAATATAAAAATCCTGTAACTAATGGCATCTACCATAAGCTCACTACTCAAAGTAAGACTTTTGGACTTTATTTTCATAACACCATCAGTTTTTTATGCATTCGTAAAGTGACCAGAAGCAAATGACCTAAAAAATGAACTCCCAGAAAACAGAATTAGTTGTGTTCAGAAAAGGAGGGAGACCGGCCGAGGGAGATAGAATTTACTGCAAAGGAATACCACTGAAAAAGAGAAACTATTATAAGTACTTGGGTGTCACCATCCAACAAACAGGAAGATCATTTGGACTATATTTGCAGGACAGAATAATCGGAGCAATCAGAAGTATAAATGAAAACAATTTACAACTCTTGTCACTAGATACAGCCTTCAGATTGTTCAAAGCGAAAGTGGTATCAGCACTAACATACGGATTAGAAATAATAATTATGGGAACATCATACAGCAAAACAACTGCAAAACATCGAGAGCATAAAAGCTAGATTCCTTAAAAGAGCATGGGTCTCTCCAAGTATACCCCATCCCAAATAGTATAGTATTCTTATACTGGGTTGGTTACTGATTCATGAGGTAAATAGTCTTATTAATATTCAGTACACATACAGCAAGTGTATAGAACTGATTAAACGTTCTCTTATTTATAATCGTATTTGTAATGAAACATATTAATAAATTAATAATTTGAACAGTTTCTTCAGATTATATATACCAATAAATAAATTTAATTTTAATTGTTAAATTATGTGGAAATTTCGTATTATAAAAAGAAAACAATGTTATTGATATAATTTAATAGAACCCTTAAGGGCCATAACCGGTATTTTTTGAAAATCCGATGCTGGCAAAAACATACCTTTCGAAATAACGTGTGTTGCAAAGTGTATAATGGTGTCTTGTAATAAAACCACTGATAAGGGGATAATGTAACACTCTGACTGCACGAATGCTCGCCTACGACTAATTGAATAGACTGTAGAAATACTGCTATCTATTTATACTTTTTAAAAAAGCCTCCATTAATGATTGTAAGAATCCGCACATGCCGACAATGTCCCAAATCCCATCCTCAATCACTGAAGGAGAAATACTGCAGTTATAATCATGTCAGGTTGTTAGTCATGTCGTTCGGTGGGATAAATAAATACTAAATTTCATTATTTTTAGGTCGATTCTCTTCTCTCTAGCTACGACATTGAACGGCGGAGGCCTTTTGTCGTTAAGATCTATCCATTTGAGCACCTAGATTTCAGTTTCGCTTACTACGTTGATCGGTTGCAGAGATCCAGGCCTATCTCCATTTAAGTCACTTGGACACGAATTGCTTTCAAATTTCTATTTAGGAACTCCTGATTGTATGTCCCCCTGAAGAACCCTTGCTGAAAATGTTTCACATTTGACCGAGCTTGAACCTGCGAAACCTTGGATTCAGAGACCAGCAGGCAACCAACTGAGACACTGAATGCTTTTGGTTTAGTTTCTACAGTTGTGATATCTGCTTTTCACAATTTTCAAAATTGTGTGAATCGATAAGACAAGCACAGGTTGGAAAATTCAATAGTTTTGAGTATTAAGATATCCCTTTTTAGAATATTAACTCGGGAGCAACAAAATTAGCTTTCAGTATATGCCTAAGGCTTCATATTCAACTTCACCTACACTTTGTATTATGTCTGTAATTGTATAGAAGAATTAGCCGGAATACTGAATGAAAATTTAATACAGAGCACGTAGATCTATATATTCAGCAAATGGTTTCTCGAAAGGGGACACTCTACACTGTGTTTACTTCAATATAGCCTAGAGTAATTTCAGTGAGCTTAACGCATGTTCTGTATTCATACATTATGTAAAGCCTATTCCATAAGTAACTCAACCATAATTACATTATAACTACACCAACGAAATTAATTGATAGAGAATTAACAATAAAACATAGGAAATACATAAAAAAATTACTAAACATATCAGTCAAACAAACAACAAAATACATTAAAAAAAGGGTAAATATATCAGTCAAACAAACAACATATGAAAAATTAACGAAGAGAAGAACGTATATCAGGCAGAAAATTGATGAAAGAAGAAGAAAGCGAGGAAGAGAAACAAAATTAAAAGACTGAGAAAAATTAAATTATAAGAAGTAGACGGTTGTTTACTGTTATCTAGGCCTTACCGTCACTGTTGCACCGAAGTTTTGTCCCATAGAAGCTTTCATGCTATAAATCTAGTCATAACTAAGAAGAGAATGAAGAAAACACTATATGAGGGAAGCAAGCAAGAGGCAACAAAATATAATGAAAGAAATTGAGGCAGGAAGAAGGGAAGAAAGAAAGAAAGAAAGAAAGAAAGAAAGAAAGAAAGAAAGAAAGAAAGAAAGAAAGAAAGAAAGAAAGAAAGAAAGAAATATAGTTAGAAAAGAAGATGGACAGTAAAGGAAAATAGAATAAAAACAGAAACATGAAATAAAGACAAAGACCATAAAGAAACGATCAAGAGCTTACGATGGCAGGTAAGCGAGAGATGAGCGATGAACCGTAGAGAGAAGGAGAGAAAATTAAATTGGGTACATGTAGTTAAGAAAGGAATACAACCTTTGAGCATAAATTTCACAGTCTGTTCTGGACAGTTCAAGTGTTGATTGTGGCTACTTTGGGGACAACAACGACCCTGAAATTTCAGGTATGCCAAGTATTTTTGAAAAGAAAAACACGGCAAATTTCTAGGATGTCCCCTGTTTATAGTGTTCTGTATTTTATGTCTACGCTTTCAGAGTAAATTTAGATAAATTGTACATTTTACTTTGCAGGCCTATTTTATTAATAGTATACATAGACAAAGTATTTTGATTTTTCTATAGTTTCGTTAAGGTGGGATCTTCAGGTTTAATTAATTGTATGAACTGAGGCCTTTTTAAGTTGTGCCGAAATGTTGATATAGTAATTTTAATCATTCTACTAGATCAACGCCCATAATTAAGTGCATAATAGATGGCTAACCTTTGTAGATTTTCTAGTAAATAACCTTCTGGTAGATAAGCCTTTTAAATTCAACAAAGTCTAGGACTATTAGATCTAGACTTAACATTTCAACTTAGTTCCTCCTGAAAGGAAGTTTTATATTCTAAATAACAAAGAAATTTATTGCCAAACGTTTTCGTGAAATAATACCTTACATTTACCTCGTTCTTTGATTTCTTTAAAAAGATACCCTAAACATGGCGTTTTTAACATTTCATTCATTAGTTATTTAATCGGCTATTAGTTTTCAATAATTTACTTAGAATTAGGTTAATTTGTACCATTAAATTATAAATAATGCTTTTAATGTGATTTAACTGAGCAACTAATTAATTAGTAATAAAAAGTGGCTTATTTTTAAAACTTCAATTCCCTATTATAAATTAATTTAGGCTATATTATTTTATAGTTTCGGTAACTATCATTAAGCTTCTATCGTTAATTGTCCGTTGTCATATTCCTTGACGGATTACCACTGAGTTTTGGTACTTAAGATATTTTAACTCACCGCATTAAAGTGAAAATAAAATGGCATATAATTAAAAATAGTTTCATATAAATTGAGTGTTCACATCTCTGCTCTATTCTATAACTGGCAATTGTCATCAAACTGTATTAGAGTTACCTTTAGAGAAATGCTTCCACCTTCAGTACTCATAACATTATTATCTACATATTGTCTTATATGTGTATACACATGCGTGTAATAAATCTATCAAACATGATAGATGCATTATACATGTAATGTGAAGTAAGTCTAAGTGCATTAATGAAATGTACAAGATAGACGCAATACAGTGGTAATATGAAGTACATTATACAGTAGTAACATCAGTATTGAGAAATGTTTTTATTGGGTACATCTTGTAGGCCTATAGATTTGATTCTGTTCGATAGTCAGTGCTTGCGTACTTGAATTGTTTTGGTGGAGATATTACATACGAAATGCGTTAATTGAAATGTGTGGTAATTCTGTGAGGCGAAGATGTGTGTGGTCCAGTGAGAAGATGTCTCGCTGAGTGCTGATCGTTGTATTGCAATAAGATAAATTCCGCTACGAATATCCACCAGCTGCTCCTAATGTTCTGCCTGTTATGAATTCCTTTTTCTTGTAGATCTGATAATAATCCCCATTCAAAATCCCCGATGTAAATGAAAGGGATGTAAACATTATCATAATCCTCGTATATATTTTTAAGTGTATTAATATTTACATATTTTAATATTACAACATTTCAAACTACAAAAATCCAGATTAAATCTTTTTCTGCTATGGCAAAAAGATAAATAAAACACACAAAAAATACAATTTTTTATACATAACATAATATAAAAAATATAATATTAAGAAATGCACCCGAATGTGCAAGATGCTCGTGCTCGGGTGCATGTCCAAAGAGAGTAGAGTGAAAAAGGAGAGACAAAGAGCAGAGTGGAAAAAAGAAGAAAAAGAGAGAATATTAACAATAAAATAAGAAAACCATCATTATTACTATTATTATTATTATTATTATTATTATTATTATTATTATTATTATTATTATTATTATTTACATAATCATGTAATCAAGTTCACGAGTTTCATCAGAAAAATTTAGTGAACTTCGTTCTCGCAAATATATCGATAAAGCCGTAATCTCTCGTGGGATTACCTATAAATTCACGAGCAACGAAGTAATTATATTTATTGTGAATATTTAGCAACAAAAACGTGGAAACATTTGCATCCTACTTATTTACATTCATGAATTCTTACTAAATAGTAAATATTCTTTATATTCCTCTACAACACGCCTGACATGATAGCTTGTTAATTGCAGTGCATATGGATTCTATCCTAACGAATTAATTTCTTTCCAGCAAACAGAACTTCCACAAGATAATTTGTTTTTATTAAATACTTTGTTATTTAGTGTTATTAGGCCTAATACTGTAGGCTTACTTACTATAAAACGAGACTTATAATAACTTAGAAAATTGTACATTATTTTCACATTTCCTTTTGGTCATATGCAGCTTATTTATGCCCAATCGCCGTGATCAATGATATTTTTATCAAAGAATCTACTGGTAAGAAGAAGTTTCAGGGCTCAGTCCTAATGAATGTACACAAAAACAAGCTCAGAAAGGTGCGATAAAATGAAACTCATAAAAGAATAACGACAGACACTTGCGATTGGTTGAAATTCCATATATCCTTATACTGGATTGGTCATTGATTCATGAGCTAAATAGTCTGAAATATGCAGTGAACTGTATAGCTGAAAGGGGTGAAAATTAAACATTGAAAACCGTACAGACAGTGGCGGACGCAGAGGGGGGATTGGGGGGATAGATCCCCCCCCGAAATTTGAAAAAGGGCTATATATGCACTCTAAGTGGCCAGTTTTATAAACTAATTATGTATGTAAGTCTTTCTACCTATTCAAATCCCCCCCTGAAAAAAAAAAATTCTGCGTCCGCTACTGCGTACAGATAATATGCAATTTTGACTTTAGTTTTTATAGTTTGTATAAATGACAAGTATTATTTCGTAAAACATTTTTACTGGGCATTTGCATAGGGTTATGCATTAACTCTCTATGAAGCGACGTAATATTAATCAGTCACTATTAAATTGGGTGTGCTGTTGGTCATTAATAGGGGGCGGATTTCTATGACATGTCATATTTTCCCCTTTCCATTATTTCAGGTTTCCGACAAATTTAAACCCGATTCCAAGCATCCTGGTGAAAATGGAACGGCTTTTATTGTGCATATAACGTCATATTTAGGAAATGTTTAACTATTGTAGCATATTTAGTATGAATATGCATATTTAGGTCATATTTTCGGCATATTTGTGTGCATATTAAAGAAATTCTTAAGTTCCATATCATATTTTGTAAATTTTGCATTATAATGATACTTCTTGAGAATTTACAGATATTTTAAATAATTAACATTACATTTTAATAAAATGAATTGTAGTGAAACTTAAAAAACATATATAATGTCTAACTGGTAAAGTCATATTTTAAATGTTATTGGTCATATTTTAAAGTTTTTTTAGGTCATAAATGCATGCATATATCCTATTTTTTAGGTCATAGAAATCCGCCCAATTGTCATTAAACACTATTGCACATAAAGTATCCACTTCGGAATATTAAGAGGAACTTGGAGTAATTTTATAAACAGAAAAGCTATATTGTGAAGTGCATTGAATATGTAGTAGAGACACGCCAAGTCCGTGTCCTGTAGCGAAGACATTGAAAATCAGCTTATCAGAATCCCGGCAAGGACCAACGATGTATTCAAATTTATACGGAAAGGAATAAGTGAGGAGGAAGAACTCCATGGACAACGCTCCGCTTAATTCAGCTTTTAAATCAACATATTTAATACTAGTATTTGAGGTTCTACTCTTTCAAATATAACGAAAACTGCCATGATCGTTATTCTGCTCAGGTATCTTATTAAAATTCTTAGAAGTACTTAGTACTACATTATTATTGTTATAATTATGCTCGTTAACTTCTTTATTATTAAAGCATTCAAATATTAGAGAGATGTATAATTCATTACACATGATCAATAAACAGTTTTCGGCAAAAAAAGGACTTCAAGATTTCGAACATCAGTATTTTGGCTTCTTCCCTACTTTATAGGCTTACAAGCTTGAAATACAGATCCATGACAAGTAAAGTCAGCTGAACTATTTTTTAAAATGAAATCTAAATATTAACATGTCTTCTTTTTTCAAATAAGTTTCAAATAAAAGTTTTAGTATTTAGCATAGGCACCTCGTGTTCAAAACGTAAACAAATAAGATAAATTCGTGACCCTTCTCCGGGTTACATCCGCCGAAGTTATTTAATTTAAAAATATATGACTGGTTACTATTTTTATTTCTTTCTTTATTTCTTATTTCTTTTACATTTTTCTGAACATTTCTTTCTGGTATTCACGGGAGCTCAAAACGTGTATTAATTATGAATGCTCTGCATCGAATCTTGGGTCGAACCCAATACTTTCTCTACTTTAGTACTATCGTACGAATAGAGAAAGCAAAAATATAACAAATGTGTCTGATGCAAAATGCAAGTTGTGTATTTAATTATTCATATGTAATATTAAAGTGCTAATCGATCAATCAATAATATTTTAACACATGATAAATCAGCTTTTACCCATGACTATTAGGTCTTATAGCAGTTCGCTGTTATTTTACAACTATAGCTTTAGGTAAAATATTTAAAAAAAAAAGCCTTATTAACAGAGGCAGATATCATTCATAAATATTCCGGTGTCTGGACAGACTATCAATCTTTTCACGATTGATCATAGGGGTCGCCGGACCCCAGAGGACAGACGACTACTGAAACTGTTATTACAGCAACTGAACCTACAGATTCAAGGAAAACGGAAGTGGGTCCCTCATAATATGCTCCAGTGAACATGAATTATCAGAGATGAGGAATCGGTCACCCATTCAATTTCTCACCATAGCTAACACTTTTAAGCAAGTAAAAGCTTACAAACTTGCAAGTGATATGCATAGTAGTTCATGAGACCCTTTAAAAAGCGGTAATGGTAATATACGAGTATAATGTTGTATATTTCTTCTTGTAGTCCGTGAAGATAAACGTATATGGGATTTGCGAACACGTTCAACTTAACTGACATTCGCTTCAAGTAGGCTATGTCCCACTTAAGAAGAACACTCAATAGTTTTAATATTGGGAGATCCAGAAAGTAGTTATGAAATATATGTGTATCAAAGCCCTTCCCCCACTTTAATAGTGAGTGTTGTAAAAATTTAAGGTCAAGATATCTAACGAATAAATATATAATGAACAAAAAGCGGAGACAAAAATTTCAGAAAAGTCTTTTCACATTCCTTGATATGTATAAAGTAAGGCCAATGAGCTTAAAATCAAATTATTTTTAAAATAATACGAAAAGTTACTTACAAAGAGATTCGCTATTTGTGTTAAAAGAAGAAGATTACAATAGATTGCACTTTTTATGAATAATCTATCTTCGCCTTTTTGTATGTCTTATTAATTTTATTTTAATTAAAGAATATTCGACTAATATATTTTTCGTTCTGAAGCAGACGTATCCGTATTATTTATCTGTTTGGTTACTATCCAGCCATTTAATTTTGTGTATATAGGAAGGAAGCAGGAAGCAGGTTTAAATTGCAATGTTATTTGCGAATCACCTAAAATGTATGCACTCGCCAGCTTTTAATATAGCTACTAATTTAGCTTGAAGCACAGTATAATTTGATTTCAATCCTTATAAATTTATTTCTCTCTCTCATAACTATAAAGGAACATTCTACTTTATTAATTCGCCTAAAAGGCGTGATCCATTGGTATACATGTAGGCTTTATAAAAATTAACGGCAACATATCTATAAAATCATGGTGAATTACAGGATATTCAAATAGCTTTTGTCAAATGTTGGTTGGATATCCAGCATACTACAGAGTAAAATGGAGCACTCCGTCTCTATGAATGCCTTCACAGTAACATGAAGAAAACGAGCTGGCTCCACCAGTTGCCCTGAAATCACTTTTGGAAATGAAGAAAGGTCGTTGATTAAAAAAATCAAGGTACCTTAAATGATCCTTGACTCACAATAATCTGCAATAACATAATAAAAGTTTCAAGATTGGTATGTAAAAGGTTTTTCTCTTAATGATGAATGCTTGAATGTGACACATCATTGAACCTCTGCCAGTTGGAAAAGAAGAACAAGTGCATGAAAATGCCAATTTCTCAAAAGCCTTTGTAAATCAAGTCATTTCAGGGCGACTGATGGGGCTACCACATTTTATTCTGGTAACTGTGAAGGCAATCATAGCGATAGAGGGCTCCAATTTGCTCTGAAGTATGCTGGATATCCAAGCAATATCAGAAAAAAAAAAACTGATTTGAACATCCTGTAACTAACCGTGGTTTTATAAAATGTGTTGTCACTATTTTTTATCCGGCCTATGTAAAACCAATTTTTTGACGTAATAGTAAATAAAAAAAAACTGCACTTTGCATACATTTTCCTTCTTGCTAGTGTGTCAGTAACACTAGCTCCAGAACAAGAGCGGGAAATGTAACAGCAGCGAAAAGTCTCTACTTTCCACACGGCTAGCGGATTGTGATGCAAATCCTTATTATTCGCATTAAGTAAGCCGATTCTGCATTAATCTCGGATTACAAGTCCATTAAAATAAACATGCCGCGTCACGGCTGGGTATAAATAATTTGTGAGCATTACGAGCTTTGCCAGTCGCTTCTCCAACTGGCAATCGAATTTCCGGTAACTAGATTGCTCAAATACATGTTCAATAAATTGTAATATAGGCTACGTCATGTTTTCCAACATTTAAAGAGTATCACCAATATTTCACAGGGAAAACGTAGGCCCATTATGTATAGCCTAATAGAATAATGTACTGACAAGAAATCATTCCAAAGACTCAACTTATAGCCAAGCAGGTGATGCGCTTTGGAGCGTGTTGCCAGAAGTCTGCCGTTCGATTCCTGCCTCGATCATGGAGTGTAATGTAATTTAACGCAATTTATTCGTGTATCTTGAAATTGCATGAATGTTCATCCCTGGTGTTACAAATAGTTTACTTAAGTAAAGTAAAGTAATGTAAAGTGTTCCCTATTACAGGCCATGGAGGCCCAGAGGGTTCCAGGAGGTTGAGGCTCCCAGATTTTTAGACTTCGGCACATGAAGGTGGCAAGGTTGTCAGCCCTACGCACCGGCCGCCTTTACCCCCAGGATTGCTCCTGGTACTCATTTCTGTTAGAGGCTGAGTCGACCCCAGGGCCATAGTGCCACCAGAAGGATTAGGCCAATTGAAAAACTCCAACGACCTCATCGGGGATCGAACCCGCGACCTTCCGGTTTGTAGCGCAGTGCCCCAACCGCTACCCTACGGCGTACCCAAATAGTTTACTTACTTTATACAAACAAGCTGTCTCTACATTAATAAGCGTTTACTTTAATGTCGTTTATACTTTTCTTACTTTTCCCACAATTTGTTTAATGCAATTAATGCCATGATTAGCCACATGTTACCTTAATTCCTCAAAACAATTGATTCGTTTTCCCCATTCAATTTTTGTTATATGTAAAAAAAAAAAATCAAATGGGATTCATTTTTTGTCGTCATTAACTTCTTACATGCAACTTCTTTATTTATCTTTTAAACAATTTTATTCAAAGTCTTGCTAGCCAAAATTTATGTTTCTTTGAGTAATCATTCACATGATTTTCTATTCCTCACTTTTATTTTATTTTAACGATCATGGAGTATAAATGAGTCTTTATGCATTGTATAACCCAGAAATTTCGTTGTCCCCTGTTAGAAGGAGTCTTGAATATTACACGATAGTTATTTGCAAACAATTATTGTCCTGCAGTGTACTAAATTGGGATAAATATACAGAGTGTTGATGAATAACACCGAAATATTTTACCTGTGTTTAGAAAGGACTTTTTTTTTTTTTTTTTTTTTTTTTTTTGGCTCCCTCCCTTACCCCCGGAGTGCCAAGCAATGAAGCTTATCACCTCCGGTCAAACCAAATTTTGGTAACCATTTGTTTGATGTGTTTACCTAGTAGTGCCCTTATGTACATCCTGATGGGATGTGTGGTGAAATTGACATGTTTGGGCTGTGTACTTGTGTCGTTGTGTATTAGCGCGGGTTTGACTTTCTTGCCATAAGTCGATTGCTTGTCGTTAGTTGTGTTTGTTTAATATCGTGTAGAGATGTTTTTTAAAGTATGTAGCAATGCGTGAATTTGTGTGAGTGGATTATTAGCCAGTCCGGCATTTGCCTATGAGCAAGGGAAACCCCTCAAAAACCTCGCTCTGACTGGTATAGTGGGCATAGCCCGGCCAAAGGCCATCTATCATGTGTTGGATTATTCATTATCCTGTTCTTTTTGGAGTAGCGCTGTCTTGGCGAAATTTTTGAACACCGGGAAGGTGTGTTTCTGAGTCCAGAACTGTAAGTCAGGGGCCCAGGCTTCCTCGTCTGCCCTAGCAGCTTCTAGAAGGAGGAGTTTGGCTTCGCGGTACCGAGGACAAGTGTAGAGCATGTGATACATGGTATCAGCTTCGCAGTCTTCACAGATGCATAAGTTATGGTCGGCAAGATTGAAACGTGCTAAGTTGGCGGCAAAGTTGCCGTGGCCAGTGAAAAGTTGAGTGACGAAGTGATCAAGTTTAATCCAGTGCATTTTGAGTCTCATGTGTATATTGGGGAAAAAGTCCCTTGTGATGTGTCCATGTTGGGCTACTGCCCATCTTTGTTGCTGCATTGTGAATTTGTTCGTATATTTGCGATTTTCCAGACGGTCATATTCGTTTTGTCCAACTTGAAGGTTACCTATAGTGAAGGGTAGTAATTTTCTCGTTTTGTACCTCGATATTCTTTCCTTAAGGAGTAGATCAACGGGAAGGCTGCCAGCTAATAGGCCTACTTGGAGGGCGTCGCTTGAAGCAGTGGCGTATGCCTTAGTGGTGCGGATTAGTGAGTGTCTCTGTGCAGATGTGAGCTTTCGTATGTGGTTAGAATTGATATGGGGTGCCCATGCATTTGCGGCGTAGGAGATTATGGCTTCGAATATTGCAGTGTAGAGTGTTTTGTAATTCGTGAATTCATATCCCCATTGTTGGCCAGAGAGTCTGGCTAGGGCCTGAGTGAGAGCGTTAGCAGAGGCACATATGTGCTGAACTGTATAGAGGGGACATAGACAAGCAACTTTTATCAGGAGATTTTTGCTCTGTGGATTCAATTTTTCAAGTTACATCATTAAATCTCCCAGGGCATGGCCGCCGCTGACTTCTAACATTAGAAAAAAATGCAAAACAAAGGAACTTCGTTGTTAACACTGTAGTCAGTAGTTATGAATAAAAAAAGATTAATGCAGTGGCGACCAGTCATGTGATTAGTCTGTCAATTTTGTAGATTATGGAGACACTAAATTATGATATAGCTGTTGACGATTGATTAAGAGTCCGGTTTTTATCGATCACTAGGAAGGCATGAAGTCAATTCGCGGGTGCGCGGGCAAAGAGAGTTGAGTCCACTTTCTAGTTACTGAGAATTAGAGTGACTTAACACGCTTTACCCTCCCAACATCGCTTTAGAGATGGATCAACCCATGAGGCACACATCCTTAACTACCGTACAATTTTGAATATGACTTACTGGACTTAACACAAATGTAGAGAACATTTTTATCTATAACTCTATGTACACATCTCAATTTTTGAGGATGGTGGACTTTACTCTCTTTGCCCGCTCACCCGCGAATTTAATGAACATTGTAATCCTATTTCGCGTAATTATTGATTTATGAGCACCAAATTATAATGACTTTAATGCCCTGTAGCATATACATTTTACGTCATAGTGCAAAATCTCCTAATAAAAGTTGCTTGTCTAAGTCCCCTCTATATACAGGTAAAATATTTCGGTGTTATTTATTAATATTCTGTATATATATATATATATATATATATATAGTGACAAAGCCCAGAAAAGACTCTCTGCTAGAAACTGCTAGAAGGAGGAGTCACCCAGAAAGAACTAGAACGACGGAGTCTAGAAAGATCGCGCTCCCCTAGTGGACGGGCGGCAGACGAGCGCCAGTGGTCGTGACAGCAGCACGGCTATTGGACCACGCTTCGTGGGGAAGAGGCCGGAGGAGGAGCTCGCGCTAATGGGTGTGCCCGCGCAGCGCAGCGCACATTCAAGATTCCGCGCGGGCGGAGAGCTTTCCAGACCTCGACTCTGGAACATTCGTCGAGACTATATAAGGAGCGGGAGCAATCGACGGAGGCAGTTCAGTTCAGTACAGTGAAGAGTCCGTGAAGAGTCAGAGTCAGGCAGTCCGTGAGTAGCGGCGAGCGTCAGCGGCAGAGGGTGAGCTGGACGGAGAGGACTGATCAGCGCGGCCTCAAGTGAGTGTGACTTGGGGAGCTGAAGATCCGGTGACCGTAGAGACTAGTTAACGGAGGGACCCGCGAGCGGAAGACCTAGTCAACGGGGAACTAGTGACCGGAGAGAAGGGTGAACGGAGGAACTAGTGAACGGAAGAGCTGGTGAGCTGATCTGGGCTGAGACAGTGCCGTCCCGGGGAACTCTGCGCGACGGGTGGATCGTACAGCGGCAGCGAGGACTGTGGAGCTGACCGGCGCGACGTGGGATTATCTCGACTGGGAGTCCGCACAGTGTGCGCGAACGGAACAGTGCTGTAATTAGGACTGAGCACAGTGAGAGTGAGCACTGAACAGGACAGTGAACTGGCGAACAGTCTGGAGTTTTCTGACTGTATTGACCATTGTTTATAGGAAATAAAGAATCCTCCATCCTTCAATTAGAAACTCGGTGTTCTGATTTTGAACCCCGACGAGCCCTTGTTACAATATACAGTGTGTCCCACGCAAGAGTTGGCCAATGACGCGGGTTCATGCGGCGCGGCGGGCACAGCTCCAACTCCCGAGCGATCGGGTGAAATATCTACGCTAATAATGCCGCGATGGGTGAAAAGATTCAGGTTCTCACATTTATAGTTAAAACTACAATGAAAATAACCATGTACCTCATCACAAGAGATGTTGGAAATGTTCTCCATTTGCATCCACACAATACCGGCACCTTTTTAGCAAATTTTCTTTCACGCGGATAAGTTCAGCTTCCGAGACAGAGTTCATTTCTCTTGTGATAGGCCTAGGTGATATTGTCTTTAAGTTCTTCTAACAGTATGTGAATATTATTTATGGGGAAACTTGAAAAATAAAGTGTATAGGTCAATTTCCCATACATTAGAAGAACTTAAAGACAATATCACAAGAGAGATTAACTTTATCTCGGAAGCTGAACTTATGCGCGTGAAAGAAAATTTCCTAAAAATTTCCTAAAATGCAAGAGGAGAACATTTCCAACATCTCTTGTGATAAGGTATGTGTTTATTTTCATTGTAATTTTAACTGTAAATGTGAGAACCTGTCGCGTTACACTCATCGCGGCATTATTAGCGTAGATATTTCACCCGATCGCTCGGGAGTTGGAGCTGTGCCCGCCGCGCCGCAGGAAGCCGCGTCATTGGCCAACTCTTGCGTGGGACACACTGATTAACTCGACTGTGAGACTGTGACTCTTTAAGAAGAACGGAACACAGGAGCATACCCGATTTGTGGGTTTCATGGATTGTGTCACACGACTTCTTAAAATAATTTATCTCACGCCAGTACTCTTGTAATGGACGAAATGTTCAATGATAGAAACAAGGATAGCAAAACTATTTGCCGACTCAACAAAGGGTAGAATCAGAAACAATACGCTTATATAAGATGGTTCAAATAGTTGAACTTGTAACAGGAAAATGTATGGCATCAGATCTTCCTCGTAGGTAGAAAAAATAAATTTACCTACACATACTGCATTATAATTATGTGAACCAGAAGACACTTACCTAGTGGAGTACTTCCTCCTCAATATGGCCTCATAAATACAACCGGAATGAACACTCATCAACGTAAGGTGACTGACTGTCCCTGGTCCTGTAATAAAGAAAATATAAAACAATATATCAGTCTTAGAACAATGTACTATATCGCTGCAATCTACTATTTATGTGGGTGAATTATTTATTTACTCATTCAGGAGTTTACTACTAGTGAATAATTAATTGAATCCAGCAGTATGTTTCAAAAAGCTGTTTTCCATTTCTATAGGTTACCCACATGAGAGATGTGTATTGTAAATATTTAAAAAAAAACAAATAGCTGAAATTCTGTTAATGAAATCGAATGTATGAAAGGCAACGGGCTGAAATATTGCAGCCAGTAATGGTTATTCCATAGCTTCCCCAGAGACCATCAGCGCATAACTTATGCCTTTATGGTCCATTAATAAACCATGAGTATGTATTTCACACAAGAATAAATACTCTGATTACATGTCATAAACTGCACACTGAGAGTATAATTGAAACAGTACTCCATATATTGAAACAGTAGTTGGATCTTACAGCTATTATAGAAGGCCTACTACATGAATAGCTTACAGATAATACACACGTAAGTCAACAATTAGTGAAAATGAAATATAAATAAATGAGCAACATGATTACGATATGGCAATTAGGTCTGGTTGCGTAAAACTTACGTACACTTCAAGTACGCCCTTTCAGTTTTTGTAATGCTTTGCTTGCTTGTTATGATTCTCTGAGGACGTTTGGTTTTCTGGCTGCTCTTGCCATCTCCTGAAATGAAGTCAAACTAATGTCTTTTTATACATTTAATACACGTTAAAGAACCCTCATATTCTCCACCGTTCGGAAACTATATCAAGGTTAATGCCGGTTGTCGACCAAGAGCTAAGCTAAGTTAGTTTAGCTTAGCTCACATACAGTGCGGGATTTCATATGTAGTTGTGCCGACAAAACCACAAAAGAAATCCGGCACAACCATATATGAAATCCCTCACTGTATGTGAGCTAAGCTAAGCTAACGTTAGCTTAGCTTAGCTCTTGGTCGACAACCGGCATTAAGCTATGTGTCAGACTGGGCATAGTTGGATCTCGCGCATTTCCCATTCACCCAATATTTCAACTTTCAATCAGAATTCCCGTTATTATCTTTACATAGACTAAACGCGTGCCATTTCGAATACTGTTTAACGCAATAGGGGTAAAGGGCATACGAAGGGATCAGAAACATCATGGACGCTTGGCTAGGCTACACAGTAAGTGTTTTTAGGCCTGACACTGCTCAGATAAATGTACATTAGCTTGGATGAGTCTATTATTGAAATATTGTCATTTCAAGGTGTTATAGCTTATTCGTAAGCCAGTCTTCAAGGAGTCACATAGCGCTTGACTAATCTACACGGCCATGGATGTCATGACTGGCGGGAGGGGAATGATAGCTTGTCTCTGAATTACCTCCCACCTCTGAACAGTCTTCCCTTCACTCGCGTTTCACTAGTGTCAGGTGGGGAAAAAAAATTACTGTACATGACTCACATAATTTCATCGCATAATAAGGGAGACAGTTGCTAAGAACATTATTGAGACGCCTTCATATCTATAAAATTAAATTACACATTTGCATTGAACAAAAATCTCTTTTAGAGTTCACAAATCATGCAGTAGATCGGATACATTGCGGGGCATAGGCGTAACCAGGCCGACCATATGGAGGGGGGTTATAACATCCGCGGGGTCTGGCGAGTATGGAAGGAGAGGGGGGTCCGGGGGCCCTCCCCGGAAAATTTTAAAAATTAAGATGCAAAATAACGAGTTTTAAGCTTCCGGGGGTTCTCCCACGGAAAATTTTAAAAATTAAGATGCAAAATAACAAGTTTTAAGCTTCCGGGGGTCCTTCCCCGGAAAATTTTAAAAATTAAGACGCAAAATAACGAGTTTTAAGCTTCCCACGCTTTATACTTGTATTAAGCAATTTATGGGCAGACTTAAAAAAATTATACAATTTTCCTTTTTTTAATCAATGGGGGGGGGGGGGTTCAAACCCCCAAACCCCCCCCCCTCGCTACGCCTATGTTGCGGGGTGTGAACATTTCTTTTCGAGTCAGAAAATTTGCGTGGCTGGCTTCAGAAATAACAGACCAAAGGTAACTTCATCCAATATTGCTAGACCATAGACAATAGATCACCAGTAAATTGAATAATTAATAAAATAAGTAACAGCACACCTTTACATCAAACTCTATGAAATATGAGTAGTTCAATTTTACGCTGTGTGACGAAGTCAGATATAAGTAACTCATGAAGTCAGTGGGCCTATGTATTTGTACCGACACAACCAATGCTTCATCTGTCGTCCAAGAAAAAAAACAAACAAACAAATTAAATAAATAATCAAGACTACAGTTTGCTGCAACTGATAATACACAGCAGACAACAAACATACTAAAATTACAAACAAAACATTATTGGTCTACTTATACACCAAACAACTCAGCAGCAGTTAATCTGAGATTTACTTTATTTTACCTAGGTATTTATATATTTATTGTATGAAATACAATAAATACATCAGACGATTACTCGAATGAGTAAGTGCTCGTGTTCGGGTTCAGTTCAGTTATTTACATTACAAAATTAATACACAATTAAATACAAATTCATAAAACAGAAATGTAACTTTAACTTAAAATCCAGTACCCAAGAAAAAAGAAAAAATGAAAAGTGGGAAGAACAATTTTGAATTTCTGTGGTATAACTAATAAAATAGTTCCTTAAATATCTACTAATTTCATAGTGAAATAAATTATAACCTATAATCTATTTCATACGACTTTACTTACTTATTTTTGCTATTCATGTACTACTTCTGGATGTGACTTAATTATGGAGTTATAGAGTCTTGGAAGATAATAATTGCTATGTTTAGAGCCAGAAGAAGTTAAATATTTTGGTTCTATTAAAGGCAAGGTTTTATTTCTTCTTGAATTGTAGCTATGTGGATCAGATACGTGTACGCTTCGGTATTTGCACAGTATAGTATAACAGTAGCGAAGCTCCATACAGTTTTTTTCAACCGGCGCGACTGCAGCGCTCGTAGCGGTGAGCAAGAACCACACAATATGTTACATTGTTGCTTATGTAAAATGTCAACAATATTTTATGGAAATGCTTGTGGTGCTATAAATTGCACCAACAGCCAAAGGAATTCTCCCGATTTATCTTTCTTCAGGTTCCCTAAAGATCCTGAGAGGTAAGCAAAAACAGTTATTTGTGAAATTAAATTGCAAATTTGTGATTATCATGCTTGCATCCATACTAGTGTATTTACTCCTATTTCTTTTAATTTTAGGAGCAGAAAATGGCTTGTAAATGCTATATACAATTAATTATTTTTATATGTATATCATAAATGAAAATCCTAACGATGCAAAGGTTTCTAAATATATAGGCCTCTTTACAAATACCCCACCTGACCCTACTAATTTTAAAAATGTTTTAACACGAGGTTATGTTAGGCCTATATAATTGAATTTAACAAAATTAAACTGTCGAGAATAAAGATAACGTGTTTAATCTTTTACTTTTTAATAATTTATCGTGTTTAACAAAATGAAGAAAAAGACAAAAGTGTTTTTCTATTGCATCTGATACTGACCATAGGCCTATCGTGCTATATGCCTATAGAACTTTACTTTCCCCCCTAATTTCTGAACTAGTACTACTACATGCTTATTGAAATTATTAAGTTTTCTTATTTGTCAGAATTTTCAGTGTAAGTACAGTATATGTTAGTAGTAGGTCAATTAAATTCTTGAAGATGTAGGGATGTAGCTTATATGGTGGACGGAAACCGGTCTGATACTTTATAAGATATACAATGTCATCGATCTTGAAACTACAACTTCTTTATATTCCCACAAAGTCTATGATTTGGTGAGTTCACCAGTATGCCTTTCCGGTAATAATCTCGTTCTGGTAATTTTAAAAATAAGAAGAAATACAGCCATATATTCGTATCTTTCCAATGCTGGAAATGGCTGTTTGCTAGTTCCATCCTGCTGGCCGCTTGGGGTGCTAGTGTCGCACGATCTGTCAAAAGGATGCATTTTCCTTTCATTAGAGCTTCGCTACTGTTATACTATACTGTGGTATTTGTGAAAGCATTTTGGAGCTTATAAAAATCTCTTTTACTGTCACAACATTAAATTCAGGAAATAACAGTTATGTTGGATACTCTATAGGCTTTTTTAAATAAATGTGTGTTATTCTTTTCTGTAATGGATTCAAACCAACCTCTGTTTGTGTAATGATTAGGGTTAGGATTTTTAGGTGCGCACCTTTTCTCGTAGGGTAAATTAAAGCTCTTCGGAAAGATACCACAGTGTGAGATTTTATCTATAGTCGAGAATGGAGACATTTTTGTAGCACCTTTTTTCCCTTTTTTGGTACCTTTTACCCCTTTTTTCTCAACAGTGCCCATAATCCCCTTTCTTCCCCTTTTTCATATACTGTAGCTTATCAATATTCTTCTAGAGTGCATTTTATCATTATAAAGCATTATGAATGACTTGTGAGTTTCATTCCATTTTACTTCCAGTAAAAGCGGGACTGAAAGCACACCTGCAACAACAGAAAATGATATGTGTGTGCGTGCAAACCCTCTTTCTCTCACTTTGCCGAAACAAATAGCTCCCTACAATGGAAATGCATATTTCATGCCATCAACAATAATATTGTGTGTGCGCACAAATCCTCTTTCACTTTGCCGAAACAAATAGCTTGCTACAATGGAAATGCGTATTTCATTCCACCAAATTATAATTTATTATAAAAAAAATATTGTGTATACGAAAATCCTCTTTCTCTCACTTCCATCTTCTTGACTTCACCAGTCAGTAGTCTGTTGATCGTGAGTGCAAATCTGTGATTAAATGAGTGTATTTTTGCCATGCCTAAGGTGTCCAGAGCCTGGTAATTTTCTCTGTCTCAGGAATTCAAACAAGATTCCGTAGAAACAGATGGAACCGTAATACGGCGTAGCATTTGCGATCCAGGAATTTTGTTAGATGAAAAACACCAGCGAGACCGCATCAAACAACACATTTCCACTTCTAAGCATCAAAAGAACAAGACACTTCAAGCAAATAAATCACGACAACCTTTATTACGGAATGCGATTGAACAGTGTTCATCGAAAACTCAAAATTTGAAGAAATTCAACATTGATTTATGTGCTGCTCTTACACAAGCGGGAATTCCACTCAATAAGGTAAACCATCCGACTTTCAAAGGATTCCTTGAAAAATACACAAAGATGTCATTGCCTGATGAGAGTGCTATAAGAAGAAACTACATGGAGCCTGTTTACCAAGAAACCATAAAAACCATCAAGGAGAAAGTGACTGATTGTGATGTGGGAATCATATTGGATGAAACTACAGACTCAATGGAACGATATGTTTTGGACATTTTAGTTTTTCCCCTATCAGGGGAGAACGTTAAGCCCATGTTGTTTAAAATGTACGAACTGGAGAAAGCCAACGCCAGTACAGTAATGCAATCAATCATGGACTTCTGTCAAAACCTGTGGCCAAGTGGCATCGCATTTGAAAAACTACTTCTGGTGGTTACAGACCAGGCTCCATACATGGTTTCAGCAATTAACCAATTAAAACCTTTGTTCCCTAAGTTAAAGCATGTGACATGCCTAGTCCATGCCCTTCACAGGGTTTGTGAACCCATGAGGAATGAATACGACATTGCAAATGAATACATATCTGCCCAGAAGAAGATTCTACAGAAAGCTCCGAGTCGTGTTGTTGCCTACAAGGAAATCACTGGCCTCCCCCTTCCAAAATTCCCGGTCATTACTCGCTGGGGATCATGGATTCAGTGTGCTGTTATGTTGTATGAGAATTTTGAAAAGATTAAGGATTTTGTGCTTTCATTGGATCCAGCAGACGCAGGTGCGATTTCCAAGGCCCAACAACTTCTGCTACCGGAAAAAATACAAGAATTTGGAGACAGAACTATTTTGTGTCCATGGTTACAAGTACTTGACTGCAGCTATCAAACAATTGGAAGAACAAGGTCTCGAAAAGGAAAAACAATGGGATATTTTCACTTCAGTGAGGGACCAGTTAGAGGGCTTTGCTAAAGACAAACTTGAGTCTAGTCTTCAGAAAAATCCGGATGTTGAGGAATTTGCCACATGTGTAGAGTTGCCATTCCGAGTGAATACAAAGTTTGCTCCACTGGTTTCTGTGGATGTCGAAAGAAGCTTTAGCACGTACAAAGACATTCTATGTCCTAATAGAAACAGGCTTATTTTTAAAAATGTAGAGATGCTCAATGTCTTGAAGTACAACAGCTCCCTGTATTTTACTGTTTCTGGTGAGTGATGATTTGATGTGTTTTTTTCGCAACTCAATAACTGTTAATAGAAGATAGATTTTTTTAATTACTTGAGTAAAATAGCACCTTTTTGTCCCCCTTTTTACCTTATTTTAGCACCTTTTCCCTTCCTTTTTTCATATAAAATTTGCACCTAAAAATCCTAACCCTGGTAATGATATATTGATCCTTTGAGATCTGAATTTGATACGGGTATAAAACCAATTATCAAGAGAAACCATCAGTGAACTCTAAGTTTGAAACCAAAAAAATAAATTTCAGTGGAATAGCTGGCTTTTGTAGGTAATAAATCTAACACACAGATAAAAATCTTCAGATTTTACATAAAGAATTATTATATTATTTTTAAATATCTGCTTTAAACAATTGTTCGAAGTGACGCATTGGACGTCAGGAGCAGTGAAAAGGTTAATATACAGTAATTAGAAAAAATACCAGCTGAATCAATAATGGAATATACCCGTAATCACTGCCTCCAATTAAACGTCGTCTTCTGACAATATCAAATTGATTGAATTTGTTTTCTGATTTCAAGACTGTTCATATAACCATATCCTAGATTTTGTATACCGAAATTTGGATGAAAAGTCCGCTGCATCTTCCGGTCAAACTTGACTGTTACAGATCTATAGCTTCCGATCGGGTAAAGAGATCAAATTTTGAAGCTATTCATCACGATTCCTGAAATTAATAATCCTAACCAGAGTAGAAATAAATAGTAGGAGCACTTATCCGTGAAATACAGGAACATGTGTCCGGCCAACAAAACAAACGAACAAACGCAATATTACGCAGCCGTGGGCGGAGTAATGATGCGTATCTTGAACTACGGATACGTGGGATCCGGATGGATGTGCGTAAGCTGCAATGATATATATTACCATTTGGCATTATTCCGTAAACCAATCAAGCGTTTCTAATAAAATTATATAAAAATGTAATAAACACCACTTTAAATTTAAGAAGGTATACATATTTCTCAAAGCAAAATCTACCATTTGTGATGCAGGCATCAATTCCCATCACATAGAGTAATAAGCTACTTCTTGTA
This sequence comes from Ectobius pallidus, assembly GCA_964059195.1. Classification (NCBI taxonomy): domain Eukaryota; kingdom Metazoa; phylum Arthropoda; class Insecta; order Blattodea; family Ectobiidae; genus Ectobius; species Ectobius pallidus. The sequence goes on from CAXKWD010000007.1 coordinate 94,817,835, forward strand.
TTTCATTGAACTCCTGAATAAGTACTGCAAGACTTTAACAATTAAATGCTTATTAAACGGTAGCCTATATCAGAAGACCACAGATAAAATTACTACATAGTCTATGCCCGGTTACTTCGGAAAACTACCAAAGCTTTCTCGAACAGTACACTGTATAAAACCGAGTGTAAAATAACCACTGAGTCTGTTCTTATCTGATCTCGGCTGATTGGCGGTCATAATGTAACTTATTTATATCTTACGTTAAAATATAATAATAATTTAGCCTAATTACAGCCAGTATATCAAGTACAAGGCATTGTCAAGGTCATAAAACAGTACATTTTAAACAATCATATCATATTTTTCGTCTTTAATTTCTATTAAGAAGAGAATAAATGATTATGCTGTACGTTCCGAAATTCATTCTTATATTACTGCTCTTCAAACCAATCAATTTCGCACATCAAAGGCTTTGAATAGCAGGGAATCTGTAGGAGTCATGTTAATTATTATGTGCTACAGCTAGACACTAGCAACATGATGACTATAGTCTGCACGTTTTTAGAAGTCATAATTATGAGCTGAGCCATCGCGTGCACTAAAATGAAATTTCAACAGTAGGCCTATTTTTGGAGGTCTGAAAAATAGGAAAATCTGTTACGCTTGTGTCGTGGGCATCTTTACTAGGTAACAGAACTTCTAAATACTAGTAGAAATTTGTCATTTTAATGCATGCCTTGGCTCTGGTCATATGTTTTCTACCGTGCAGACCGTAACTAGATACGAACTTTCGTCAAATAGTTTTAACCACTGCCTCCATTTGTCTGTAGGTTAAGAAGGATGCTATGATTCCGTCCATAAGTTATAAATGAAGCAAGCATTTTCGATTGCTATGGTCTGTATGACTGCTGACTTCATATCCGGTTATTCAGTCAACTGTTCACTTCTGCTGAAATGTACCGGTAGCTTTCCTTAACGGCCTAAAAGTAAATCAGTGGCAACTGGCCAAACCGTTAGCATTTCAGCAAATGGAGAGGTTCAAGCTTATAACTTATACTATACATTTTTCTGAGGAGTAGCTTTATGAAAACAAGACTTAAATAATTATTCGATAGAGGTAACAAAATCGAAAGTAACAGAACAAAGAAAATTATGCTAATCCCTTTTGAAAGTTGGCTTCTAGCCTACTTCCCTAAGATCGCTAGTTTTCGGAAAAAATGTTTTGTTTATGGATAATTCGGATGGTAAAATTACTGTATATTATAATATTGTATATTGTAATAAGTAATTTCTATTACACTGAATTATTTTCATTATTTAATGAGGTACCAGTATATTAGGAAATACCAGCTAGACCTATATGCAATTCAGTTTCACGTAACCTAAAAATAAATAGGCCTACAAAAGTTTACAAAACGTTGATATCAAAAGTAATTAGCTTTTGCGCGTTAGTTCATTAGTTGATAATCATGCACGTTTCTTGAGACTTCATTTTTAATTTTCACTATTTAGATTTAGGGCCATTAATTTCATTTTAAAAATGATATATTCAAACAATGGTAATAAGTTAGCCTTAAATCAAGATGAAGAATGATAAATTCACCTTCAACAGAGACCATTCTATCATTCCATTTATACTAATGTGACTGTCTTTCGCTCCGTTTTGTAATTAGGACTACATTATACATTAGGCTATAGTGGTAGGACGAGTCTCTGCTTTCAGACTATTATCATAGAAACACGTACAGACGAACCTAAATAAAAGAGAGAGATAGAACAGAAACTAATATCCCACAAGGACTCCATCAATCACGTCTCCGCCATCATTGCATCTTGCTATACACAAATCTCATAAATCACCTCCGTTTCCAGTAATAAACATTGGAAAAAAAAATCCCTGCCTTCTATCCGCTCAGTCCAATTCAGTTTTGTGACAGTCCGTGATGCATCCACTGCGCTTGATTTTTTAAGTCAGCCACAAACGAAACAAAACAAAAGTATATATCTATATGACAAGCCAGTTCACATCAATCATGCAACTTGTGGGAGATATGGCGGGGTATTTAAATACGTTTGGGCTTTTGCATATATCATCACTCATCAGATTTTAAACCAGCTAGTGGAATCTCCGACTTATCACTTTATGCGTAATGCACATATTTACGTCATAATACTTTCCTCTTGTTTTCATGCTTTTAATCCCTGAATATATATTATAAGCCATTGCCCATATCGAGTAATGGAGTTTTCGTCATTCCCATGTTAATGATCATAAGCTTCCAAAAATATAAAAGCCAAGCCAGAGATCTATAGCATCGTATTGAATTTGATATAGATGGATGGGGGTCACACTATACTACGGACGGAGATACAGGGCTTTCAGTGTCTGACATCATATCAAATTCGATCCCGCTCCGTTTCAATGGGATTACAGGTAGAAATGGCAGCAGAAGGATTTATTTGGGTTCCACAGTTCCCATTTACATTGGTTGGTTGGCTGGCTGATATCAGTGTTGTTTGACTTTAGGTGGGCGAGAAGCTAGAACATTGTGGTGTTTTAAAGGGAGACATGTTGTGTATTATATTGTAGGCTATAACATGCAAGTTGTTGCACACTACATAATTTACTGAAATATAATATAATATTTGAGCTGGTATTTCCGTATTCAATTGTGTAATTAATTGAAGCTGCCCTTGCTCAGTTGGCACAGCAACCTGGGCAAGAAAAGCATCGCTGAAAGATATCAATCATGATGAAAAAGTCGAGAAGGACGTTGAAAGAGAGAAGCAGAGTTGATAATAAAGTTAATAAAATAAGAACAAAAACATGGGTGAAGTAAGAACATAAACTTGAAGATAGAACAGTCGAATTAAACAATTACCTAGGGCAAAAGAAAGTGAATTAGCAGATGCCTCTGATTTGTTTTATTTTTTTGGTAAATTGAAATTTAATCTAGAAACCTGGAATTCTGTGACGGGCCCACCAAGCTAGTCTCACACATTTGAGGACAATATATTAATATATCAATACCGCATAGCCGAGTTAATGTGGCTATCTCCTACAACTGTAAACTTCGAAAACACGAAGGATTGCTATTTATCTAGTTGATTCTTCCCCTTGTATAAACATGGACGTTAGTCCGATACCTTGGCCCGTTCAGTATTGTCAGTATGAGAAATAATACACACCCCATACACAACCATTATATCTTTGTTGTTATTATTATTATTTATTATTATTATTATCACCATCACCATCATCGACTGACTGTAGAGACACGATAATACGGATCCTCGATTAATCGAGTTTTATATAACAGGTCTTTTTTGTACATATATTAATATTACTCCTTCATACTGTAATTGTCGCCGTGGGTGAGTTGGTAGCGTGACTGCCAGCCACCTGGGCTCGATTCCCCGTCGGGTCGGGGATTTTACAGAGATATAAAGTTTCTTTCCTGGGTCAGGAGTCAGGACTGGGTGATGTGTCCTCATTCCCATCCCGCGAAAGGAACTGGCCACCCTCGCGGTATCATCCGGCCCAGTGTACCTCGTTATTCAGGCACTTGTAACGAGTAACCAGTTTTTGTATGCCTTCGTCAAAGAAAGAAACCGGTTGTGATGAAAGCCGGTTAGGGCCTGTGAGAGCTGATTAAAGTATTCTGTTTATAACTTAGGGCTAGGGATATACTAAGCATAATATAGGAATTACAGTAGAATTCCAATTATCCGGATTAACTGGGACAGGCCCCGATCCGGATAATCAAATATCCGGATAATTGGATACAGCATGAAAGAAGTAGTTTTATAAGCAGGTTGCGTTCTCTTATCGTTAGTTTTAGTCAGTGAAGATACCAACAGTGTGTTGCCGAGTGCGATGATTGCCCGTGAAATTGCGATTAAGAATTACAGTCTTTGTTATGGTGACTTGTCAGCTTCAAGCTTCAAGTTTATCATAAAAGTGTAACGGATTATACAAATAATAATTACTTTCGTGTTTTGTTGTATAAAAACAAAACTTACAGCTGCGAGTTCACGGCATACTATGAATCAACCACCCATGAATCGATTCAAGTTACCATGTTGTGAAAGTGCTACCAATGGTGCTTATAAGACATAGTTAACTTCATTCAGTTAAGCTAACTGCAGAACAGAATAAAAGCACACCAACCGGCTTGCACCGAATCAAAATTGTGTTTTAAACAATGTACATTTCTATTATTTCAATTTGCAAACAAGTTATGTTTTATAAAGTAATCTGTTTTCGTGATGCTTAAATGGCAGCGTGTGATGTATTAATCACTGCACACTGATGTTTACATGTTCAGTAACGAACAGACTATTTTACCTGATAAAATAGCATCCTCATATTAACAGCAAGCATTTTAAACGATCGTGATTGGTCTATATCCGAGTAATTGCTAAATGTTATTGGTCAATATTAAACACGCGGAATATGAGTGGAATAGTCACTTTAATAAGCAAGAATCTTGCCTTCTCCAGTGTTTTACCCTTGTAGTAGCTAGCGGCTGAGGTTTTATTTTAAAACAACGTATAAGCATTTGATTTTAAAGAAAACAAAAACAAAATGTTACAGAGCATTGACCTATACAGTATTTCCATAATACCGGTCCTAATAACGGTAACAACCAATATTGAGTTTGTGCTTGACATTTTAGTAATTTAGGCCTACACCAATTTTCACACAGTTGTTTTATTTATACGCACGCTAAACTAATATTGACCCTGAACTGACAATGCAGCAGTGGCTGTCAGTAAATATATTAACAGGATCCGGAATTTGTAATTGAATCTTTTATTAATTTTGTAGGCAGAATTAGCTCAGGACTTTCTGCAGATTCTCAACCCTGTTGAAAACCTGCGAAATGGAAATTTGCTCTGGTCCCAGTTCAAGGCTTGCAATTTTACGAAGACAGTCCAAGATCAGACCATGGCTCATGATGAAGTCTAGTGGACTCAAGTGAGACATATTCTTAATAGGGCTGAAAATCGATTAAAATTTCTAATCGAGTTAACGCTTGACTTTAATCGATTAATCGACTGATTAATCGACAAACAGGTCGTTATTTTAAACGAAACCAAGGTGTACATTTACGTTTAATAGCTACTATACAACAGATAATCAGAAGAAATCCTGAATTAATGAATAACATTATTAGTTAACTAGTGAAAAAATATATACAAAACTTACATTTCCGGTTACTTTTTCAGCCAAGACTTGAGACACACGAGTTTTTTTTCCCCCTAAACTACCCTTCAGGTTTCTGAATAACGGGAATTGTTTGGACACAATAGGCTGAATGACACATGATATGCCAAGGCCGGAGAAACGAGAGAAAGGAGTTTGGTCATTTGACCCATTTCTTGAAATTTTTTTTTTTTTCAAAATTCGACTAAACCGATTAATCGGAAAATGTAATTTATCGACGATTAAATGTTTAATCGATTAATCGAGACGATTAATTGATTAATCGGTACACCCCTAATTCTTAAGGCAGCACATAACATAATACAGTAGCCTAATACCAAGTCATAATTTTCTGAAATGTAACAACTACACTAATCGTTGAAACGGATAAATGATAAGGGTTTTTATCTAGCAAAATATGCATATATGTTTACGGGAAATAGATAACTTATTTTAATTAGTATAAGACTTTATAACGTAAACAATTAAAACATTCAAGCACTATGGACGTATTCTACTTGAAGATTTTAATACAGAATTCTTATTTTTCAACACAAGAAGAGAGAAGTGGGACATTTCAGACCACCGGAGCCAGGTTTTATGATGGGCAGATGGATTCTAGTACAATAGAATTCGCCGACAAAGCCTATAATAAAAGGGAAGAAATGTTTCTAGGTTAAGTATTCTGTGAGAACCCTGCACTAAGAAATCGAATGTACAGGAGTTTGCTGATATTAAGTCGTAAAAATATACTACGGTTTATTATGGAAAAATAAGAATACAATAAGTTTAGCAAGTGATTTTATTAGGGTTATGGAAATGGTTTTTGTAACATTTTAGGGTAAAGTTGTAGCAAAATCTCAGATGACTAAGATAAGGCATATTGGTAATATATCATATTGGTATGTTGGATTTTAGAGTGTGGCTATTAGTGCAAAAGCACGTTTTGGGTATTGAATGAGAGGAGGCTTTTTTAATTTATGTGTGAAAATATGTGAGCAACCCTTATCCAATATTATTTTCTATTGGATAATGAGCAGGTGACGTTGTATACCAATTGTAAAAGTAAAGTGTAATGTGTTCCCTATTATACATGCCATGGAGGCTCAGAGGGTTCCAGGATTTTGAGGCTCCCAGATTTTGGACATTCGGCACGTGAAAATGGTAAGATTGTCAGCCTTACCCATCGGCTACCTTTACCCCCAAAATTGCTCCTGGTATAAAAAAAAATACTCATTTTTGTCAGAGGCTGAGTCGACCCCAGGGTCATAGTGCCACCAGAAGGATTAGGCCAATTGAAAAACTCCAACGACATCATCGGGAATCGAACCCGCGACCTTCTGGTCTGTAATGCACCACCTCAACCACTTCGCTACGGCTCTACATACCGACCGACTAAATACATATATAAACCCCCTACATCGTGAAAACTAAATCAAATTACAATATCTCTTTTTTAGTAATATACTACTGCATTTAATAATTTTTAAGTAGGTTTATTCCTTATTCTTCCTTGTTCATCTTCTACCCCTACGCATTTTTCTGAAATCACCATTCCTAAAGAATTGTTTACTTTAGAACACAGCGGTGTTTTATGAGAGATACTTAAAAACAAAGGATTTTCTCACCTCATCCCTACGGCTATAGAAAATAAAAACCTTGCATAGTCCACAGGGTATGGGGTGAAAAACTTTAGTGGAAAAACGTGTTAGATGTAGATTTAGTTCGCCTGCGGCTCGGTCAAACAGCCGCATGGCTGACTTACTGACATCAATGTTTGCCCACTTCCAGATGAGCTAGAAACTTGAAATCTGGCACACTTACAACTTTTAGTATGCAACCGCCGGGAAAATTCCAAAAAGGTAATTTCTTAAAATTTGTAATCCTAAAAAACCTTCAAAAGGGCGGGTTCAGCTTTAAAGTCTCTGCTCGGTTCTCATGATAACACTACTACCTACAGTGTTCTCATAGGGCTTTGGAAGTTGAAATACACTGGGCTTTGAAGACATGCTAGCAATAGAAGTAATTATTTCCGTAAACCGAGCGAGGTGGCCGAAATGGTAACGTCTTTGACTCGCATTCGGGAGGACCCAGATTGAAATCCGTAGCCGGCCAGTTTGACATGGGTTTTTTTCATGGTTTCCCCAGTTGTAAAGGCAAATGCCGAATTGGATATTTACACCCCATGAATCATCCTCGCTATTTCATCTTGTATCACATCCATTTAAATTAATAACAGCTGAAATTTACTCCATAAAAATACACCAATTAGAAACAATTGAAATTGACAAACAATAGTTCTATGGCCTACCCTATTGAATAGACACACACCTCGAACTACTCATATGGCCTTGCACTTATTGATAAATATAGAATTTTTTTAAAAAAATCGACGTTAAGGCATCAACTTCTGCGGAATAAATTCTCCACGTCAGTCTGCAGAAGAAATTTAAGAAGTCATTTAAGATAATCTGTGTGCACCAAATGTTAAATATTGTGGATGAAATTTTTGTCCCCTTTTTCTTTTAACTGTTCTAGGCTTTTCCAAATTATTAAGATCCGTTTTTTATATAGCCTAAACATTATAATTATTGAAACCCTAATTTAGACAACCCCACTGTTTTAAGAAGTGCACCGAGTTCAATGAGATTGTACGCATGTCTGGATTTAGCGTTTCTATTGACTTGATTTGTCTTGTTACGGAGATGTTTACAACAATTACTGAAATTGTGCATTTAGATCATTACAAAAATGTGCTAGAGTAAGGCAGATGTACTTATTTTTGTTTACTTTAGAATCAGTTCTAAGTTACTCCCATCCCTTTAGTTAGCGCCCTTTGATCTGTCAGTAGGCCTATCAGTAGGCCAATTCGCCTGTAGATTCTTCAAAACTCTATAGGCCTACATGGTAGTGCTAAACGTTGCATGGAATTATTCCGAAGAATTAACGTAGTATTATTTACTGCATTTTGGTATCGCGCTTTGTATACGGTATTTTTAGAACACTACGCCTAACCTATGACGGGTCATGAGAGGTGATCGGATATAAGCTGGGTAAGCATTCCATTCCTTGTCTTAGCTTGTTGTCACAGCCCAGTAAGCTTGAATAGCCCGTAATGAGGTGAGAAATGGGAACCCGTTACCAGAAGAGAGGAATGCTCGTTAAGGAAAAGTTGCCTCTATTGATTAAAGTCGTTACAAGACGTAATTCATCAGTTTCGAAAAGTTTAGGTTCACCATCCGATGAGCTGTTGGTAAAGTGGGGATGAGAATTTTTTTTCTATTTCATAACAGTTATTGCCCAAAGGGGAGAAAACAATAGCCCCGGGCGAGAAAATTTAAGTCACCCTCGTGAATCAACCCCCTATTCATCCCTCCCTGCAACTCCTTTCTAATTAAAATGGGTGAACAAAAACAACATCGCGTCACTTCTTAGCAGTCGTGGTCCTTAGTAAACTGCACAGACTAATGTTCACATTTCAAGCCAACACCTGTTTACGTAAATCACTAAGAATTGTGTAATCAGAATTGATAAGTTGGCATTTAACGTCTTTTCACAGATATCTTTACTAAACTTAGTTATGATATTAGCAAAATTATTTTTAATTGTATTTGTGATAGCTTTGAGGAAAAAATGACACGATAAACAAAATATAAAATATTTATATTTATTTATTTTTATTTATTTATTTATTTATTTATGCAAATACAAATACATATTTATACAAGTAAAATAAAGCAGAACAAATACAAATTTAAAAACTAACTACAACTATTTAAAAAGAGGAAAAGAAAGATAGGCTAATCTTACATAGTTAATAATTATTCTATCACAAGAAATATTAACATTTAGAAATACACCCGAATGAGCAAGACTGCTCGTGCTCGGGTGCAGTTTCAAAAACTATCAAAGTGAAGAAAGAGGAGAAACAAAGAAACAGTGTATAAAAAATGTGATAAACTAACAAATAAAGTAAAAAATGTTAAACATAAGTACCGGTACATAAAAGGAATGAAACGAAAATGTCTTAAACAGCTAAAAAATTACAGAAAATGTTTTACATATTTATTAAATTTAACAGTGGAGTATGCTAATAGTAATAATAAAATAACAATTATATTTTCAGTTGTTTATAACAAGAAAGATAAGTCAGAAGAAGAGGTTTATGATCCAATTTGGTTTAGCAATAGTACTAGTTTGCTTTACAAGAACGTAAGTGCATTATTAGAGAATCAATAAAAGTTTAAAAAGACGAGCCGAGATTTTTCAATGCACTTAAGGCATGTGCATTACATAACTTACTATTTTTTTCTACGATAAAGAAAAATAGTGAAAAACTTATGTGAAATAATAATTAAATATAAAATAAATTAAAACGGCTTTAACGCTTCTCAATTAATGTTCAACAGGAATTGCATAATATAAATGTGTATTACACTATACTAACAGTCAAAAATTTCATTTAAAAAAATTTCCAATAAATTCTCTGAAGGGTAATTTTACGCATAAACTTGGTTTTTTTTTGCCTTACCTCGCGAATAATGTGACTTTAAATGAGACTGAGATAACTAAATTCGCACTACTGCAATAATACGGGGGACTCTACACTGGAATATATTAAAAGTAGAAAAAGTTAAGTGTTCAAATCAGTTTTTAATATAGATAAATATAAAATGCACGAGTAATTACGGACAAAAAAAATTTACTCTAATTTAAATAGTCAGTGCTTTATGTAACAGAATGGACCTGGAGTCATTACAGGCTTGTAGAGGCTTCACATGAACATTCTATACCGAAGATGTCATGCACCACATTAAACAGTAAGCGAATGCGTTTTATTCAAGCGTCACGTACGCGCTTAAGAGCGCTGAAGCATAAACTTGATAGCTCGGTGTTGCAATATGGAGACAAATTATGAAAGACTAAACGTATAGAATTTTCAGCAGATAATTTCCACACGATTATTAAGTAAATCAGATATGACTGTACTCCTAAGTTTTTAGTAGGCAATTATTTTCAGTCCCTCGTTTAAATCCCTCATATTTTTTTAAAATTACAATTGAATACTATAAATTAGAAAGGGTCTATGTGCCAAAAATGAAGAACCGAGAAAAGTTGATAAACGTGTTTTATTTCAACACAGCTGGAGATACAGCTCCTGTCATCTTCCGGGTACATTAAAACTACAAGAAATTCTTTGAAGCTATAAAAAAAAAAAAGGTAAAGTGATCCCTGTTACAGGCCATGGAGGCCCAGAGGGTTCCAGGAGGTTGAGGCTCCCAGATTTTGGACATTCGGCACGTGAAGGTGGTAAGGTTGTCAGCCTTACGCACCGGCCGCCTTTACCCCCAGGATTGCTCCTGGTACTCATTTCTGTTAGAGGCTGAGTCGACCCCAGGGCCATAGTGCCACCAGAAGGATTAGGCAAGTTGAAAAACTCCGACCTCATCTTTGAAGCTATAAACCCTTTATAAAAGTATTCCGCACGGCACATAGACCTCTTTAAACCATATAACTTAAATTTGCTTATTTTGGCACTTAGACCCTTTCTAATTTATAGTATTAAATTATATTTCCTACAAATAAAGTTTATGAAATAAGAATACTAGAACTAATTAATAAATTCAAAAGGGTATCGGCCGTATTTTTACCTCCTCTGCCCGTAAGCCTACCATAGAGGAAGTATTGTGTAAGTCGAGTTTTTAACATAAATACATGTTTTGAGGTCCCTGAATACAAAAATGCTATTTTCAGAAACATGACTTTGTGTCTCTGTGAACAGCCTAGCTCAAGAACGAAAAATCTTATGAAAACAATTTTTGTTTGTTTGTTTAGGTTAGTTATCTTTTGGGGATGTGACACAAAAACTGGCGACGACTTTCTCTTACCTTTAATGCCACTTTACATTAAGAAAAATTCGTTTTTCACAATTTTCTCGAAAACGGCTCAAACGATGTTGATAAATTTTGTATATGAGGTGCACATTCCAAGAACTAAAACATTTTTGTGTTGTAGTTATAAGCTACTCATCTCATATACACATTTGCCTCACGAATAATGAAACTTTGAGGTTGAGACAACTGAATGCACACCACTGCAATACATTCGTATACTTTACACAAGATATCATTAATCTGTAGTTCTGCTGATGCTGGTCGATTTTAATCTGATTAAAAAAACTTATTTCCTGCATAACATAATTGCAATTATAACTGATTCAACAAAATCATTCTGGCACTTGGTTATATCAGTTTACCATTTTACAATTTTGAAAAGCGAGAACAAGAACGGTTGGTCATCCTGGGTACATAGATGACAAAGAATATGGCTGGCGTGTTTTATTCGTCATAAAAATGAACCGATTGTTTGGGTTAAAAGTACAAAATAAAGTTCTCAAAACTACTAATGTCACCCCCGATTCGATTGCTTCAGCAAAAGTAAGTACATTAAATTACGTTTTCAGCGTCAGGAAGGAAAATTGTATGGCTAATGGAATAGGGCTTTACCCCAGTTTACCTGGATGTTGTTGCGAATAATTAAGTCTTAATGAAATGGCCATTAAGTATAAAATATTTCTGTCAAACCACTTAGGTCATGAAGATACGTAGAGAAAACATTGGAAAATTATTTTTCGTTCATACATATAATTTATTTTTCATTCCCATCAAAGGAATCTGAATATTGATATTTTGCCAGAGAATTGGTCAAAACAAAGCGAACCAAGTGTTATTTCCACATTCAAGCCGGTCAATAGCACTTAGTAATTTTTTCCCACATAGAGAAATAATTTTTTTTAAATAAGTTATGTACATGTTGCCAAGATATTACTGAATTCTTGTACGCCATCAAATAATTTTGTTGCTAAGAGATCGTTCTTCATTTTCGGCGTGGATCAAAATTAGTAGTGATTTGAGAAACATTTCTGTTTCCCAAAAGCATATAAAGTGGAATATCCGAAGACTACAACTACCGACACCACACTCGATAGGCATAGAATTCAGGTATTTATTGCCAGTGGTTTTTGTCCTGGATTCTTATATAACTTCGGCATGAGTACTGTATTCTTGTGTGGGTTTGCAGCTGTGTTGATGTGGGTATTTAAATAATTTTATTTGTAATCTGGGAAGCGTATTTCTTGCGTGAAACACCCAAATTAGAAGATAAAGCGTATAATTTTCATAAAAAATGTTGCTTCATTTAATATTAAAGAGCCCATGATATCCATGTAGGAGATAATGGTCTAAGAACTTCTGAATCTTATAGCCTATAACGTTGTTTCAAACGGTATTTCGGAATGTTGCCTAAAGGAATTAGTGCTGATGTAATTTTAGCACAACATTTTTATGAAGTTATGGGCCTAGCAGCATGTCTCATGTTGTACTGTACATACGTTTAAATTAACAAGTCATTTATTGATAGTCTACAACAGAGGTCCACAGAGTTCCTCGCATAACCCACCGGCCGCGGAAGAGTTTGATCAGGTCCTTAGCGTAGAGAAAATGTTGATACAAGGGAACAAAGATAACATCAACCTGACTAGACAAAAATTAATAAGATTGTCTTTAAATTCATAGCACTTTCTTGTCAATGGAACTGACTTGTTTGTTGGTTTTATGGTCATTTAACGATGAAGTAGTACTGCCTGTGATCGTCGCTGGTGAGCCTTAATTTTGTCCAGCAGGAGTTACTTTAAATGCCTGTAAACCTACAGACAAGGGCCTATTACATTTATGCATACATAAATGTAGTAGACCTGGCCCGGGATCGAACTCTCAATCTTGGGCACAGAAAGCCAGCACGATACTGACTGTACCAAAGCCGACTCACTTATTTACAAACTGATGCAATCCAGAAGTACAAGTTCAACAAAGGAATCCTTGCTCGGTTTATAATATCCTTCCAAACAAATCTATTCAAAATCACAGTCACAGAGATATCTGTGCCTGAGACTATGAGAATGTTTGGAGAATCCATGTTATTACATCCAGTGGCGGCCGGTGCCAAAAATGTTCTGTGTGCTACAGTATGAACATGCAAAAAATAAAACGTTGCAAGCCATTCGCCTATGTCGAAAAATGAAGTCCATGCAATTCCATGTGTTCCGCACAGTAGTATCCAAATTAGAAACGAAATCTATCAGTCCTAAGAAGATATCAGGATTTCAAGAATGTTCGGTTTCGTCGTGACCTCTCAAAGCAAGTTCAAACGCCCCACAGAACATAATAGCCTATTATCAATAATTTTTTAAAGTACAAAGGCCTACCTGTTTTTCCCACTTGTTGGTTGTGTTCAATGCCTGGCTTAACTGTGGTAAAAATTTCACATTACCGAGAGATTTAATCCGTTATGTATGTGCTTAATGTTATCTTTATGCTGTTTTGTTAACTTGCTAAGGTGTCCTAAGTCCGTTATTCTCGTTCTACACGTATTACTCATTTGGAAACGCCAAGTAGAAGACATGGAAAACAGAAGAGAGCATTCCTAATTTCACAACCACATATCCAACTGTTTTCATACACTGTCCTTTGAAATTTTCAGTTGTAAACGCAGTTTTTCCTGCCTTTTGTGTTTTGGTTCATAAATCTGGTGTAGGCCTTCGTAACTGTTTTATCTCGATTTTTTCTTCCATACTCCTTCTAGAGAATGGATAAGTTATTAAACTATCTACTGAATTTATTCTGCACAGTCACAGCAATAACACTGAACATGTACACACACGCAGAATGAAATATATTGTTGGGAGCTAACGAGATGATCCGTGATTTGGTGGTGGCATGCAGGGGGAAGACGGTGTTGTGCTATAATTGCAAGTGTAGGGGAGCACTGCTATTGGCTGCAGCCCCATAGTCATGCTAGGGATCATCTCGTCAGCTCCCAACTGTACTTAGCACTTGTTCCACTGTTCGGTTCTGTCCTGTTTACAGTTCACACTTCGTACAGAAATTAGAACGCAGTTTGAGAATTGACAGGGTATCTGGTCAGTAGTCCTTCCCCCAGACGTAAGATTGTACTAACTTACCCTCCGTCAAAAGCTGAGCTGGTGTGCGCGTTATATTCACTTCCCTCGTCGCTAAAAATTAATCCATTACAATATTTATAAATCGTTTTTCAGTATCAAGTTACTTCTCTCCTTAGGTAATTGTTAAAGTTCTCGCAATTCAACTCCACTGTGCAATCTATAGAGGAAAATTTATTCTGAGCGGGAATGGAAGCCGGGTTTTAGCTTTTTACGTATTTATGTATTTGCATTATTATTATTATTATTATTATTATTATTATTATTATTATTATTATTACTATTTATTTGTTTATTTATATGTACACACTGAATTAAGCAAACAAATCTATGAGGCTATTAGTATAGATTAGGCTATTAAGTATAGCTCTTAAAGCTAAGCTATTTCATAGTTTCATAAGATTTAATGTCAAGCCATGGTATTCTCAATTTACTACTAATTTGGTACTAAAATAATTAAATTATAGATAGAAACCAACCTGGCTTACATCGATTGGAACTATATTAAAACTGAACGTCAAGAAAAGTCACCATCAATAAGATATTACCAAGGACTGTTCCTTTAGACTTGCTAAACAACCTTCAAATATCCACCCCGACCATCACCAAACAAGAGGTCGTCAACCCTCCACCCTCAACCAGCCAGTTTCTTGTATGGCATGCAGTCTACCTATAGGGGCTGGGTTCTATTCGACTGATAGCTCCAACGAGGCGGTTTTCTGCTAACAGCGGTGAATGCCTCAGGGCACTTTGCAGGCCTCGGTCACCAAGAAAAGCAGCACTATTGGGGGACTGAGCACACTGCAGTATAATGCTTAGCAACTCAAGCTGACCGCTCCGCGCTGTGAGGGATACCACATATTGTATAGCGGTTGGAAATCTAAGATAAATTTTTTTAAAGAGTATTTTTAACAGAATATTGGTAATTTTTGTTTAAATAATCAAAATATTTTATTTAACAAAATGATCAGTGTGCTATAGCACAGTAGCACATTAACACCGGCCGCCCCTGATTACATCTGTTTCTTGGAGTATTGTAAATATAAATAAAATCGCTAAGAAATTAACAAATTAACAAAATTAACATTATGAAATAACGCGGGTTCACAGAATCGACTGCTCAGGGGAAGGGAATCGTTGGGTCACGTGGTGCAGGCAATGGCTGAAACTTGATGGCGGTCTATATGGTGGTCAGCAGATAATTAGCTTTAATGAAATTAGATTAGACCATGTACCGGCCTCACCGGCGAATCAGTTTCTTTGGTAGTGACTCCTAAAAGTAACCTATAATGCTTGGTTATTTCATTGTACCGGATAACATTCTATATAAAATACTATCGTAACGTATAAAATACTACTGTAATCCTAAAAGTCCTGCAAATACCTCCAAGGGTATCGTTACGCATATCATATTTTGAGAAGCACTGCATCTATGAATAGGCCTACTGGACCAATTATATTATTCTTTAACTTAACATATTCTTCTAAAATACTACCTTACTCCCTAAAAGTCCTGCAAATACCTCCAGAGCTACCGTTACGCATACCACATTTTGAGAAGCACTACCTCTATGCATGAGGCTACTGGACCAATTATATTCACTTCATGATTGTCGGCCTAAGTTACTTTTATTTCAGGGTCCGGTCTATGACAGCTTTTCAGTAAACTAAAAACAAACCTCGGAGGTAAAATCCAACCTTGCGTCTTTATTAACATATTGTAACAAGGGCTCGTCGGGGTTCAAAATGAGAACACCTAGTTTATAATTGAAGGATGGAGGTTCCTTTATTTCCTACAACAATTGTCGATACAGCCAGAAAACTCCACACTATTTGCCAGTTCACTGTCCTGTTCAGTGCTCACTCTCACTGTGCTCAGTCCTAATTACAGCACTGTTCCGTTCGCACACACTGTGCGGTCTCCCAGTCGAGATAATCCCACGTCGCGCCGGTCAGCTCCACAGTCCTCGCTGCCGATGTACGATCCACCCGTCGCGCAGAGTTCCCTGGGACGGCGCTGTCTCAGCCCAGTCCAGTCCACCAGTTCTTCCGTTCACTAGCTCCCTCGTTCACCCTCTGATGCTGACTCTCGCCGCTACTCTCGGACTGCCTCTCGCTAACTCTGACTGTTCCCTCGTTGACCCTCTGCTACTCACTCACTGTTACTCTCATTCATTCACTGACTCTTCACTGTACTGAACTGAACTGCTCTCTCTGCCTCTTCACACTGACTGTCGCTCCTTCACTGACTGACTGACTCTGCTCACTCGCCGCCCTTATATAGGCCCGTCGAATATTCCAGAGCCCCGCCCGCGCATGGTCTAGAATGTCCGCGCGGGGCGCCGTCACAGCCCTTGGCGCGTGGCTCCACCTCTGGCCCCTCCCACGAGCGCGCGCCGTCACTCACCGCGCCGTGCCAGGGAGTAGGCCGCACCCGTCGGCGTGCGGCTCCAATAGCCGTGCTGCGGTCACGCCCACTGGCGCTCGTCTGCCGCCCATCCACTAGGGGAGCGCGATCCTTCTAGACTCCGTCGTTCTAGTTCTTTCTGGCTTACTCCTTCTATCAGGCTCTAGGCTTTTCTGGCTTTGTCACAATATGTTAGGATGGTGAGGCCTGTGGCCAATGTGAAAATCTGTCGTGTCCGATATTGTTTCCTGATCAGATTGCTCGTCCTATCAAATAGTTCTTCCAAGGAACTGATGCTCCCCAAATTGAATCTGAGAAGATCCGTGGTCAACAATGCTAACCACTGGAAACGGCCTAAGGGCAGTACTAAGATATAAATCATAGCCTACTATAACGTAGACAATACTTGGATACTTTAAAATACCTTTTAGACAGTTGAAGGTAAAAGAAGCTCTTTTAACGGTAGATGATATTAATTAAGAGGAGATAATTATGTCAGTTGAGTGGTATAAAATTATAACATTCCAGGGTAACCAAATATGGTTCAGTATCACGGAAAATACTTACTGAGTTAAAAAATATTTGCATATGAATATTGAAAATACTTAGTTTGATAAAATTTGATAATGTTGAAATTCATTAGGCCTACGCCTTTTTAAATGTTGAATTTCACACGGTATTCGCAAAACTAGTCACTTGGTGACTGAAAAGCGTTGTCCACTCCATCCCATAATATGTTAGCAGCCATGCACCAGAAAATCAATAGCCTCGTCTGCGCAAGTGCACACTAGGTGGCAGGATGGCTGGAGGATCACAACATCGCTGCACGGCACGCAATAAAATTATTATTTCACAAATATTAACGTCTGTCTAAAAAATATTGTATGATGCACATGGCAACATGGTTTTACTTTGCTCGTAGGATTCCTACACACGTTCTTAAGGGCTCGTTTCGCGAACATAGAAAATCTCGTTTTCGCCACTTGTTTCATAAATAACTATTGTTACCGGTACACCTTTGAATTACTGTATAAATACCGTATATTTGCTCTTAAATAACAATAAGCATATCTTTGTCTTAATCCATTTTTGCTAAGAACTCCAATGAGAATTCTGATTTCTTAAAACATTAAAGAACTCATTTTCTCATTATCTCTAACCCTAATATACCTTCGGGTGAAATAAGGTTTAATCCAATTTTGGATATTCAATAAAAATAAAATAGGTTTTCTTATGGAGGCTAGTGTTCACGGAATAACAGTTATGAAATTCACTGCTTTACTATAAATTCTTATAAGATAGAAGAATAATTTCTTTGTTTTTATTTATGTTATTTTTTTATGCATTAGTAAGTTAATCATTTTAGAACTTATTTTTGAAGCACTCTATGCCATAACAAGGTAAATAAAAAGCTTCGAAACTTTTTTCACGTCTTATATTAATAAAACTACAGAAATCTCTACATGCATGCATAAATTTGGCTTTACACCAGCGTTTCTCAACCTATGATCCACGGACCACTGGTGTTCCGCGAAGATGGTGAAGATGGTCCGCAGACATAATAAAAAAAATATAAAGCAAGTGGAAAGTAAAGGAGTAAAATTTTTCACTTATTTCGTTATAAGGACCTGTAATAAATACCCCAAATATTAAGAATATAGGCCTTCTTTTAAAAATGGTATGTAAAATTAGGGGTCCGAAATTTTTTTTAGGCATTTTAGAGGTCCTCGGGTTCAAAAAGGTTGAGAAATGCTGCTTTACACAATTGGCTATACAATATACGAGTGTTCAAGGTAAGTGTATATGCATTGAATTTATTTAGGCGCGCAACATAACCAAGGTAAATTGACTTCCCTTCATATTGCAGAGATATCTTTATATCTTCAGTTATCATTGATTTAAACTAAGGAAGTACTTAGTTCTGCGAGTCAATACCCTGGAGAGATTTCTTAATATTTGAAATGAGTACTTTACCACGAACTCGTTTTAATACATTTCTGAACTATTTATTTGCGTTAATCACAACAACATACTCCACCATCTATGACACTCACCTGAAACTAAGCCACATATCACAGATTGATAGCACATTATTTGCTAATATTCACAAGTATGATACAAATTACTCAATTATAAATATTTACAGAGTTTGAAGAATTTCAAGAAGAGGTGAATAGCTATTTATCTATCAAGTATGCAAAGCATGGCTTTAGCCTGAAACATGGGATGTAGTTTTTGACAGCTTATTCCTTCTGTAGAACAATAAAAAAACTTTCAACAAAAATATCTACATCGTCCTAGTTTCTTCTGCTTAAACTGATTGTCTCTTTCCGATCTCCCTGAGGCCGGAATTTTGAATATATTAGGTTATTCTCCCCTCTGTGTCTAGGCCCTCAATAACTTGCACGATACTGTGCTCTTCGAGCTACGAGTTCTGGCCATCCATGTCTGGTGGTAGGCTATATAGGCTAGAAGTTCAATTTCATCGCTAAATGACCTTCATTCCCTTTTGATTCATCTCGTTATTGTCTGAAAATTTTTCTCTGTAGGTCTACCTTGTTCTCGAATAATCTGAGTGTTTTGTTCTGAATTTCAAAAACAAGAATCTAATTTCGCATCTACAGAGCACTACTCATAATATGATTGTTTTACATAACCCAAATTTCAGATCCGCATACAGCCAGAGAGGTTATATTATGAGCTTTGAATGGAGGTGTCTTGGATGGAACGACGAAGAAAAGCGGAAGAGATATCAGCTCAGGGTACAGAAGCGGAGGAGATAGCGGCTCAGGATAGAGCACCGGAGGAGACAGTACCTCATGATAGAGCAGCGGAGTAGATAGCAGCTCATGATAGAACAGCGGATTAGATAGCAGCTCATGATAGAGCACCGGAAGAGATAACAGCTCATGATAGACCAGCGGAGAAGATAGCAGGTCCAGATAGTGCAGCGGAGGAGATAGCAGCTCATGATAGAGCAGCGGAGGAGATAGTACTTCATGATAGAGCAGCGGAGTAGTTAGCAGCTCATGATAGAGCAGCAGAGTAGATAGCAGCTCATGATAGAGCAGCGGAAGAGATAACAGCTCATGATAGAGCAGCGGAGAATATAGCAGGTCCTGATAGAGCAGCGGAGGAGATAGCAGCTCATGATAGAGGAGCAGAGGAGGTAGCAGCACATGATACAGCAGCGGAGGAGATAGCAGCTCATGATAGAGCAGCGGAGGAGATAGCAGCTCATGATAGAGCAGCAGAGGAGATAGCAGCTCATGATAGAGCAGCGTAGGAGGTAGCAGCTCATGATAGAGCAGCGGAGGAGATAGTAGCTCATGATAGAGCAGCGTGGGAGAAACCAGCTCATGATAGAGCAGCGGAGGAGATAGAAGCTCATGATACAGCAGCGGAGGAGATAGCAGCTCACGATAAGGCAGCGGAAGAGATAGCAGAACATGATAGAGCAGCGGAGGAGAGCAGCTCATGTGAGAGGAGCGGAGGAGACAGCAGCACAAGGTAGAGCAGCGAAGGAGATAGCCGCTCATGATAGAGCAGCGGAGGATATAGCAGCTCATGATAGAGAAGCGGAGGAGATAGCAGCTCATGATAGAGCAGCGGGGGATATAGCAGCTCATGATAGACAAGCGGAGGAGATAGTAGGTCATGATAGAGCAGCGGAGGAGATAGCAGGTCATGAGTAAGCAGCGGAGGAGGTAGCAGCTCATGATAGACAAGCGGAAGAGGTAGCAGCTCATTGGAGCAGCGGAGGAAATAGCAGCTCATGATAAAGCAGCGAAGGAGATAGCAGCACATGTTAAAGCAGCAGTGGAGATAGCATCGGAGAAGATAACAGCGGAGGAGATAGCAGCACATGATACAGCAGCGGAGGAGATAGTAGCACATGATACAGCAGCGGAGGAGATAGCAGCTCATGATAGAGCCGAGGAGGAGATAGCAGCTCATGATAAAGCTGCGGAAAAGATAACAGCTCATGATAGAGCAGCGGAAGAGGTAGCAGAACATGATGTAGGAACGAAGGAGAGCAGTTCATGTGAGAGGAGCGGAGAAGAAAGCAGCATAAGGTAAAGCAGCGAAGGAGATAGCAGCTCATGATAAAGCAGCGAAGGAGATAGCAGCTCATGATAGAGCAGCGGGGGATATAGCAGCTCATGATAGACAAGCGGAGGAGATAGTAGGTCATGATAGAGCAGCGGAGGAGATAGTAGGTCATGAGTCAGCTGCGGAGGAGATAGCAACTCATGATAGAGGAGCGGAGGAGGTAGCAGCTCATGGAGGAGCAGCGGAGGAGATAGCAGCTCATGATAAAGCAGCGGAGGAGATAGCAGCTCATGTTACAGCAGCAGAGGAGAAAGCATCGGAGAAGGTAACAGCGGAGGAGATAGCAGCTCATGATAGAGGAGCGGAGGAGGTAGCAGCGGAGGAGATAGCAGCTCATGATAGAGCAGCGGAGGTGATAGCAGCTCATGATAGAGCAGCGGAAGAGATAGCAGCTCATGATAGAGCAGCGTAGGAGAAACCAGCTCATGATAGAGCAGCGGAGGAGATAGCAACTCATGATAGAGTAGTGGAGGAGATAGCAGCTCATGATAGAGCAGCGGAGGAGATAGCAGCTCATGATAAAGCTGAGGAAAAGATAGCAGCTCATGATAGAGCAGCAGAAGAGATAGCAGAACATGATAGAGCAGCGGAGGAGAGCAGCTCATGTGAGACGAGCGGAGAAGATAGAAGCACAAGGTAGAGCAGCGAAGGAGATAGCAGCTCATGATATATAGCAGCTCATGATAGAGAAGCGGAGGAGATAGCAGCTCATGATACAGCAGCGGAGGAAAGCAGCTCATGTGAGGGGAGCGAAGGAGGTAGCAACGAAGGAGATAGCAGCTCATTATAGAGCAGCGGAGGATATAGCAGCTCATGATAGAGAAGCGTAGGAGATACTAGGTCATAATAGAGCAGCGGAGGAGATAGCAGGTCATGAGTGAGCAGCGGAGGAGATAGCAGCTTATGATAGAGGAGCGGAGGAAGTAGCAGCTCATGGTGGAGCAGCGGAGGAGATAGCAGCTCATGATATAGCAGCGGAGGAGTTACCAGGTCATGTTAAAGCAGCGGAGGAGATAGCAGCTCATGATAGAGCAGCGGAAGAGATAGCAGCTCATGATAGAGCAGCGGAGGAGATAGCAGCTCATGATAGAGCAGCGTAGGAGATAGCAGCTCATGATAGAGAAGCGGAGGAGACAGTAGCTCATGATAGAGCAGCGTGGGAGAAACCAGCTTATGATAGAGCAGCGGAGGAGATAGCAGCTCATGATAGAGCAGCGAAGGAGATAGCAGCTCATGATATAGCAACGGAGGAGATAGCAGCTCATGATAGAGCAGCGGAGGCGATAACAGCACATGGTAGAGCAGCGGAGGAAGTAGCAGCTCATGATAGAGCAGCGGAGGAGATAGCAGATCATCATAGAGCAGCGGAGGAGATAGCTGCTCATGATAGAGCAGCGGAGGAAATAGCAGCTCATGATAGAGCAGCGGAGGATATAGCAGCTGATGATAGAGCAGCGGAGGAGAAAGCAGCTCATGACAAAGCAGCGGAGGAGATAGCAGCTCATGATAGAGCAGCGGAGGAACTAGCAGCTCATGATAGAGCGGCGGAGGAGATAGCAGCTGATGATAGAGCAGCGGAGGAGATAGCAGCTCATGATAGAGCAGCGGAGGAGATAGCAGCTCAATGTAGAGCAGCGGAAGAGATAGCAGCTCATGGTAGAGGAGGGGAGGAGATAGCAGTTCATGATATAGCAGCAGAGGAGAAAGCAGCTCATGAGAGAGCAGCGGAGGAGATTGCTGCTCATGATAGAGCAATGGAGGAGATAGCAGCTCGTGATAGAGCGCAGAGGATATAGCAGCTCATGATAGAGCAGCGGAGGAGATAGCAGCCCATGATAGAGGGGCAGAGGATGTAGGAGCTCGTGGTATAGCAGCGGAGGAGAGAGCAGCTCATGATAGAGCAGCGGAGGAGATAGCAGCTCATGATAGAGCAGCGGAGGAGATAGCAGCTCATGATAGAGCAGCGTAGGAGATAGCAGCTCATGATAGAGCAGCGGAGGAGATAGCAGCTCATGATAGAGCAGCGGAGGAGATAGCAGCTCATGATAGAGCAGCGGAGGAGATAGCAGCTCATGATACAGCAGCGGAAGAGAGCAGCTCATGTGAGGGGAGCGAAGGAGTAGGAACACAAGGTAGAGTTGCGAAGGAGATAGCAGCTCATTATAGAGCAGCGGAGGATATAGCAGCTCATGATAGAGAAGCGTAGGAGATAATAGGTCATGATAGAGAAGCGGAGGAGATAGCAGGTCATGAGTGAGCAGCGGAGGAGATAGCAGCTCATGATAGAGGAGCGGAGGAAGTAGCAGCTCATGGTGGAGCAGCAGAGGACATAGCAGCTCATGATATAGCAGTGGAGGAGTTACCAGGTCATGTTAAAGCAGCAGAGGAGATAGCAGCTCATCATAGAGCAGCGGAAGAGATAGCAGCTCATGATAGAGCAGCGGAGGAGATAGCAGCTCATGATTGAGCAGCGTAGGAGATAGCAGCTCATGATAGAGCAGCGGAGGATACAGTAGCTCATGATAGAGCAGCGTGGGAGAAACCAGCTCATGATAGAGCAGCGGAGGAGATAGCAACTCATGATACAGCAGCGGAGGAGATAGCAGCTCATGATAGAGCAGCGGAGATAGCAGCTCATGATAGAGCAACGGAGGAGATAGCAGCTCATGATAGAGCAGCGGAGGCGATAACAGCACATGGTAGAGCAGCGGAGGAAGTAGCAGCTCATGATAGAGCAGCGGAGGAGATAGCAGATCATGATAGAGCAGCGGAGGAGATAGCTGCTCATGATAGAGCAGCGGAGGAGATAGCAGCTGATGATAGAGCAGCGGAGGAGAAAGCAGCTCATGACAAAGCAGCGGAGAAGATAGCAGCTCATGATAGAGCAGCGAAGGAACTAGCAGCTCATGATAGAGCGGCGGAAGAGATAGCAGCTCATGATAGAGAAGCGGAGGAGATAGCAGCTCATGATAGAGCAGCGGAGGAGATAGCAGCTCAATGTAGAGCAGCGGAAGAGATAGCAGCTCATAGTAGACTAGGGGAGCAGATAGCAGTTCATGATAGAGCAGCAGAGGAGAAAGCAGCTCGTGAGAGAGCAGCGGAGGAGATAGCTGCTCATGATAGAGCCATGGAGGAGATAGCAGCTCGTGATAGAGCGCAGAAGATATAGCAGCTCATGATAGAGCAGCGGAGGAGATAGCAGCCCATGATAGAGGGGCTGAGGATGTAGGAACTCGTGGTATAGCAGCGGAGGAGAGAGCAGCTCATGATAGAGCAGCGGAGGAGATAGCAGCTCATGATAGAGCAGCGGAGGAGAAAGCAGCTCATGACAAAGCAGCGGAGGAGATAGCAGCTCATGATAGAGCAGCGGAGGAACTAGCAGCTTATGATAGAGCGGCGGTGGAGATAGCAGCTCATGATAGAGCAGCGGAGGAGATAGCAGCTCATGATAGAGCAGCGGAGGAGATAGCAGCTCATGATAGAGCAGCGTAGGAGATAGCAGCTCATGATAGAGCAGCGGAGGAGATAGTAGTTCATGATAGAGCAGCGTGGGAGAAACCAGCTCATTATACAGCAGCGGAGGAGATAGCAACTCATGATAGAGCAGCGGAGGAGATAGCAGCTCACGATAGAGCAGCGGAGGAGATAGCAGCTCATGATAGAGCAGCGGAGGAGATAGCAGCTCATGATAGAGCAGCGGAGGCGATAGCAGCACATGGTAGAGCAGCGGAGGAAGTAGCAGCTCATGATATAGCAGCGGAGGAGATAGCAGATCATGATAGAGAAGCGGAGGAGATAGCAGCTCATGATAGAGCAGCGGAGGAGAGAGCAGCTCATGATAGAGCAGCAGAGGAGATAGCAGATCATGATAGAGCAGCGGAGGAGATAGCAGCTCATGATAGAGCAACGTAGGAGATATCAGCTCATGATAGAGCAACGTAGGAGATAGCAGCTCATGATAGAGCAGCGAAGGAGATAGTAGCTCATGATAGAGCAGCGTGGGAGAAACCAGCTCATGATAGAGCAGTGGAGGAGATAGCAACTCATGATAGAGGAGCGGAGGAGATAGCAGCTCATGAAAGAGCTCCGGAGGAGATAGCAGCTCATGATAGAGAAGCGGAGGAGATAGCAGCTCATGATAGAGCAGCGGAGGCGATAGCAGCACATGGTAGAGGAGCGGAGGAAGTAGCAGCTTATGATAGAGCAGCGGAGGAGATAGCAGATCATGATAGAGCAGCGGAGGAGATAGCAGCTCATGATAGAGCAGCGGAGGAGATAGCAGCTTATGAGAGAGCAGCGGAGGAGATAGCAGCTCATGATAGAGCAGCGGAGGAGAAAGCAGCTCATGACAAAACAGCGGAGTAGGTAGCAGCTCATGATAGAGCAGCGGAGGAACTAGCAGCTCATGATAGAGCGGCGGAGGAGATAGCAGCTCATGATAGAGCAGCGGAGGAGATAGCAGCTCAATGTAGAGCAGCGGAAGAGATAGCAGCTCATGGTAGAGCAGCGGCTGAGATAGCAGTTCATGATAGAGCAGCAGAGGAGAAAGCAGCTCATGATAAAGCAACGGAGGAAATAGCAGCTCATGATAGAGCAATGGAGGATATAGCAGCTCGTGATAGAGCAGCAGAGGATATAGCAGCTCATGATAGAATAGCGGAGGAGATAGTAGCCCTTGATAGAGGAGCTGAGGATGTGGGAGCTCGTGGTATAGCAGTGGAGGAGAGAGTAGCTCATGACACAGCAGCGGAGGAGATAGCAGCTAAGGATAGAGCAGGGTGGATTGGTCATACAAGCTTAAGAAAAATAGTATTTAGACAAATTTTCAGTTTCCAAATACGGTTCCAACAACGAAGGCTCTTAACCATACAGTCTGTAAATTTTTGTAGAGTTTCTATCAACATTGTACTCCTTACAATAAAGAAATATGCGGACGAATGTGGAAATTATTTTATTTTAGTTTTAAGAATTAGCTTCGTCTTAAACTGACTTCTAGTTGGCATCTAAATTACGGCAAGAGTCAAAATTTTCAACCATAATATTACTCTACAAAAGCTTATTATTTTATCGTTTGGAAGATGCTCTGCGTTTGAAATCCACTTCCAGAACAGAATCATTGATCAAAAACTCAGATAGAATAACTATTTAAAAGTATATAATGCTGATCATCAACCGTAGGAATGTATGTAATAAAAAAACAAATGTGTATTTACTTAGAAATCCTAGCCCTGCTGATCCGTGTTTACAGCAATGTCGTATCAATTTTAAATCATTCTGTCAGTTTTGATTTCTATCTATATCCTACTTAGATAATTAATATTCATAGAATAATAATTTCCTAATGCTTTATGCGCAAACTTATTCGTGTAATTATAACAAGGTGCAGAAAAGTGGTATAAGAACATAAATTCATTAGGTCAGCCTTCAGGTAGCCTCTGAGTATACCTTGAAATTTCTAATTATTTGACTGTCTTCTTGGCAGAACCTATTGTCTATGTGCCATTTTAATATTTCCTCTCTACATCCTGAATATTCAGACATTAAGTCACCCGTTTTATTGCTACTAATTTGTATACGGTTCGTGGCCTACTGTGCCCTACGGAACATTACGTAAGAGGTATTGTAATGCATTGGATTGAAAATTAATAGATTTGGCACTCGATATCCCGGCAGTTCGGATTACTCGGCAACCATGAAGGGAAAAATAAAATCAAGTAAACTGATGTAACCATGTGCTAGAATGCTTTCGTTTCAACAGTGATAATTGCAATTATAATATGCAGAAAATAAGTTATTTTTGTAATCGATTTCCCAATCAACCTCCACACCGATTCATTAAGCAGGGCTTACGGAAAAACTAAGGTCTAAAGATTGATAAGTATATGTGAAGGAATGTGTGGGGAGTGTTATTTGTCAAACTTACCTGTATTGTAACTTCCAAAGCCGTATATGAACACTGTAAAACAATATGCTGCCATGAGAACTGATTTGCATTTCATAAATTCTTTCTAATATATTACCATAAAACATGCACTAAATTGGGCATTACTCCGGTACAGTTTAACCGATTTGGTCCAATGCCAATAGGCTTCTTCCCATGGACGTTTTAAATGCGTATACTAAGTTTCATGAAAAAACGAAAAAGCGTATTTGAGTTATCGCGCGTGCAGACACACGGACGGACGGACAGACAGACAGACAAACAGACATAGGGACAGATATTTTCCTTATCTGGAGCTTAACTCAGAAATCGGTTACAACAATTATCACTGAATAAACAAAAGCATTCTGGCACTTGGTTACATCAGTTTGCCTGATTTTATTATTATTGTTGTTATTATTCTATTATTATTATTATTATTATTATTATTATTATTATTATCTATAATAATATAAATGAATGACCAAATATATATTGCTCCATCACTTGAGAACGGCTCGAGCGATTCGGCTGATTTTTTTTTTTCTTCGTAATTGTCAGCATAAATTTTGTACGAAAGAAATTTTTTTGAAAATCCACGGGAAAAGTCGGAAATGTGAAATGAGGCATAGTTAGAGAGTTCTGCTTCCACATGTTTACCTAACAAACAAAAAAAGATTTAAAAAAAATTGAAGTGTGACAAAAGAAGTGTGACATATTCACAGTTTGAGAGTTCCGCTGTCACATGTTTTCATTAAAAAAAAAAAGTGTGAGTCTTGCAACCAAGTCAAATCGTGTTCCCAATACAGATCTACATTTCTTGACCAATTTGCACGAAATTTTGCACACACAGACAGTTAAGCCCGGGAATTAACGCGGTGAACACTAAAATTAAAACAAACCACTCCTTCCCTTGAAGATTTATATAATTTCTGAAAACATTATACTGAAAAATGAAATGCAATTCAGTTATCATGACAACAGTGTATTGTTTACAGTGTTCACATAGGGCTTTGGGAACTACATAATACTGGGCTTTAACAAATTCTGATGCTATCGATGTAATTAATACATTTGTGAAAATAATTCTTGAAGAATGAAATTCAAGAAAATAAAGCACAATGTGAAGCAGTCACATAACTTTCTCTACTCTCGACATGGAAAATATAATTTTCGCACTTCACATTTTGATGTAGAATAAGCGGTCGTATTGCAGGGACAGCTTAAGTGTGTGCCAGTGAGCATGCTAAGTTATATCAGAAGTCGGTAAAAAAAATCCTATTCACTGATGCGTCACTCATAGCTGTAGGCTTTGTATAGGGATGTTTATCATAGGCCCTAAACATCTACAAGAAGACAAAATAGGATGGAACATTTTCAGTTCTATGCCCGCAGTATATTATGTCCCAGGTTTTGGGGGAGGAAAGTATGAAAGTGATATTGATTTTTTTTTATTTCAGCTCCGAAACGGTTGTATGGTAACATGAGAGTGAGAAAGGGACAGCTTAAGTGTGTGCCAGTGAGCATGCTAAGTTATATCAGAAGTCGGTAAAAAAAATCCTATTCACTGATGCGTCACTCATAGCTGTAGGCTTTGTATAGGGATGTTTATCATAGGCCCTAAACATCTACAAGAAGACAAAATAGGATGGAACATTTTCAGTTCTATGCCCGCAGTATATTATGTCCCAGGTTTTGGGGGAGGAAAGTATGAAAGTGATATTGATTTTTTTTTTTATTTCAGCTCCGAAACGGTTGTATGGTAACATGAGAGTGAGAAATAAAAATGTCCATAAAGACAATAGAATCTTATGTAATCGGAATTTATGTTTCTTCTTATTTTAACCCCTCCCATGGTGTATAATGCTACATTCGACATCCTCTGTGAGCCATAAAAAGCTATATAGCCTATAGCGTTTTCTGAGGGAATAGTTTGAGTGTGATAAGTCGTTCTTCCTCATTTCAAGTTTTATGCAAGCCTACATATTATACAAGGCCCTAGAGTTTGAAAATCGAAAGTCCTTCATAAGTTAATTTCAAATTACAAAATAAAAACCCGGGCGACGCCGGGCCGTTTAAGCTAGTTACTAATATTGATAATTGAGAGAAACCGAAGAGAGGATTTGTAGCATGGTAGATTCCATGTGGAGCTCATGGAGAGGAAAGGGGGCTTGCATTCAAAAGGTAAATGGTAATCGACAGATTATAGGCCTAAAGTCATAAAAGAGTAAATGTAAGATGTCGTGTAATCTATATATATAAAAATGAATGTATGTGTGTGTGTGTGTGTGTCCTTTATGCATTACTACACCATTCATCCGATCGCCATGAAACTTTGGGAAGTTGTTGGGTACATTCCCGGGAAGGTTTCTGTCACACTACATTTTTTCATTTTAGCCTTCGTTCGCGAGTTATGAGTGAAAAACGGCAAGAAAACGTGCATTTTTTACGCTTTCGAAGCATCAGTTATTCATTTCAGTTGTCAAATCAATTGCAGAAGGCTTTGTCTATTTTTGTCATACTTTGGAAACAATAGCATCACGATCGCTTTGGAAGGCAATGGATATCTCATGTTATTATAAACGCCAGAGAAGTTAATGATAAGGTGATGATAAGGTAATATTAAATATTTATCTATATATATAAAAATGAATGTATGTGTGTGTGTGTGTGTGTGTCCTTTATGCATTACTACACCATTCATCCGATCGCCATGAAACTTTGGGAAGTTGTTGGGTACATTCCCGGGAAGGTTTCTGTCACACTACATTTTTCATTTTAGCCTTCGTTCGCGAGTTATGAGTGAAAAACGGCAAGAAAACGTGCATTTTTTACGCTTTCGAAGCATCAGTTATTCATTTCAGTTGTCAAATCAATTGCAGAAGGCTTTGTCTATTTTTGTCATACTTTGGAAACAATAGCATCGCGATCGCTTTGGAAGGCAATGGATATCTCATGTTATTATAAACGCCAGAGAAGTTAATGATAAGGTGATGATAAGGTAATATTAAATATTTATTTAACGTGGAATATGCTTCTTATGAAAGATGGTTTACAAAAAATTCCGGGGAAGTTGCTTAGTTCGGGGTCCAGGCTACAACATTTCTATATGTAATCATCAGGCTTTAAAACTTAGTGCCCGAACCCACAGAGGGAGTTGATTCCGGTTACCAACAACCTGAGTATAGGGGTGGAGAGTGATTGCGTAGGCTGATAAGACAGTCATTGATAGTAGTACCGAGAAGTGAATTCGCTCGTAATACGGTGCCTCTCAAATTGGTCAACAGTGTACCTTGTCATTGTGCGTGTTTAAATTTATAATAACTTACGTGTTCGGCATGCCGAAAGTAAAGTGTTCTAAAACGCAAACATGTATTGAAACATTTGGGAGGGACTATTATACACAAACAGGAGAAAGTATAGTTTTGCATGCTTGTAATGTGAGTTTAGATAATGAGAAGTTATTTTGTGGTCTTCCTATATCTGTATTGCGGTTTGTTTACTATCACGTGAACTAGCATATGGTAGCTAGGGCATACGCCGAGCAAAGTCTGTACAGTACGGTTGCTGTTAACATATTCGATCGGGCACTAACTTTTAAAGCCTGGTAATCATAAGTAAAATCTCTTATGTAGGGTCGTTAAATCTGCCTGAAATGTAACGGAATTATAAGTCTGGACAAATGAATATAGAAACTATGGCCTCAGTAGGCTTATTCCATTCTTCATCTATATAAATAAAAACGAATATATGTATGTCTGTCAAATACATTTACACACATTTTTTTCATCGTGAGTTTAATCGATTTCAATTCTCATAATCTTCTGAGATTGCAGCAACGCTCGACGGGTAATCTATATAGATCTTCTATATAGCCTACATAAAAATGAATGTATGTGTGTCTGTCCTTTATGCATTACTATGCCATTCATCCGATCACCATGAAACTTTGGGAAGTTGTTGAATACATTCCCGCAAAGGCATGCTACATTTTTAATTTTAGCTTTCGTTCGCGAGTTATGAGTGAAAACGGGATTGAGACGTACATTTCTTGCACTTTCGAAACATCAGTTTTCAGTTGTCAAATCAATTGCAGATGACTTTGCCTACTTTCGTCATACCTTGGAAATAAAAGCATCGCGATCGTTCGAATTTTGTAAGCCCACCATGGCCGAATCATTTGTTTATAATGTCAAGGCACGCAGACAGATGAAATTTTCACCCTAGACGGAAGAAGAATAGTGAATATAGCCCTAAATGGACAAACATTATGCAGGGTTTTTTTAGGCCAGGGAACTCGAATCTGAGGTTATTTTTCCCATGCTGCGCTTTCTAATCGTGGAATTCACTTCAAAGCCGGATTTACAGTTGTTTCATTAATTAGGCCTATCAATCGTTTAATTTAGACCTATGAATGTTTCGTGTGAAAAGTGTTAGTAAATATAATAGTTTAATTATTTTGCTCTTAATTTATAATCTTCCTATTAATTATTGTGGGCGAAGCCGCGGGGATCTGCTATAAGCTATAATAAGCTGTAGCATATCTAGCGTTTTCTGAGGAAATAGTTTGTGTGTGATAAGTCGTTCTTCCCCATTTCAAATTCTAAATACCTATATAAAGACCTTAAGGACCTCGAGTTTGAAAATCGAAAGTCCTTCATAAGTTATTTTCGCATTTACAAAATACAAAACCCGAGCGACGCCGGGCCTTTTAAGCTAGTTATTAATAAAGTAACCTACGTTAAGATGCGATAGATATGTATACACATGTTAACGCGGTGGGAAGAAGTGGAAAAATTTAAAGAGAGGGTGGGAAATATCCCATTATCCTTAGTGAACTCAGTAGGATATATAAACAGGGAGGGTAGTATATGGAAAGTGGAGGAGCCAAGATAAAGTTGTTTTATTTAAGAGGAGTGGAGGTGAAATAACATTTAGGGCCAACATATGTGTTAGCCGTAAAGTGCGATAATGACCAGGGACTGAACCAGTTGATTTCTTATGCAACGTTTTCCTGCTGTAATGATACTTTAGCACCAATAAATCCAATTCATACTGATATTAATATTATTTTAAGGGCGCTCGATCAGCGAACATAACCAAGAAGATGAAATTATACAGAATGAAATATTTTACCTATATGTAGAGGGGACATAGACAAGCAACTATTATTAGAAGACTTTTGCTCTATGACGTAAAATGTGTACGCTACAGAGAATTAAAGTCTTTACAATTTGGTGCTCATATGTCAATAATATAGCGAAATAGGGTTAAAATTTTCATTAAATTGACTTCATGCCTTCTTAGTGATCGACGAAAACCTGATTCTTAATCATTCATCAACAGCTATATCATGATTTAATGTTTCCATAATGTGCAAAATTTACAGACCAATCACATCACTGACAGCCACTGCAGTAGTTTTTTTATTCATAACTACAGTGTTAACATATAAGCTACTTTGTTTTGTATTTTTTTCACATGTTAGAAGTCAGTGGCGGCCATGCTCTGGGAGAGTTTATGCTGTAACAGAAAAATTGAATCCAAAGCGCAAAAATCTCCTAATAAAAGTTGCTTGTCTATGACCCCTCTATACACAGGTTAAAATATTTCGGTGTTATTCATTAACACTGTATATTAGAGTCCAGAAAATTAACTGACGCTAAGGCAGGCTTTGAATTTACAACAATACTAACTGTAACTATTACTACAACAGGAATAAACGTTGAGATGCTATAGAAATTATTAAAAAGATTCCATAGATAATGTTACCTGTGTCAAGTGCATATCGACCGCCATGTCGTTTTTTTTTTCGGGAGAACAGCTGACGCTATGTTCTGGACCATAACTCGCTCTCGTGTGCATAGTCAAAAATAATTTTATAGAAAAGCTACTTGATGCAACTTTTCAACCAAAAACTCTATCGTGGGTCATCGGCTTCAAAATCAATATGACCTTCATTCATACCTTTGTTATTGTCACGGCATTGACATGCATTATTTTTTCCCCCGTGTAACAAGTGCAAAGGCATGATTTTGCATGTACTCTCGTAACAAGTAAGAATCAAATTACACCGAATCAAAAATACCAGGTACATAAAAAGATAATGCATTTTACTGTCACAGTTAACAGGATTTCCTGTAGTTAAGTTGAATTTGTTCCCTTCGCTGTCCAGAATTCCCGTTTAGTTTGACTTTTAACCTAATTACTGTTCTTTAAAAATGTAAACCAGTACGATCATCATGAACGTGGAGGACATGTACTGCCTGTCCATTTTTCACGTCAGTGCAATTCGTCCTAAATAACAAAAAGCGAGCGAAATATAATCTAAGAAATGAGTTTTTCATATTACAACAGAGGTTTTCGTCTAAAATGGAGATTTTTATGTTGCACTTAGAAATTTATTATTAAAACTATTACTAAACAATTATGATATTGGGCGTTTGCTTTTGTTAATGAGGAATCCATGAAGTGTTCTTACCTCGGCCACTTCGCTCTAATCGGTTTTAGTGTGTTCATTACGACTGAGGAATAATTTAACTTAATTTAATTTAATTAGCCTGGTAGAGATAAGGCCATCAGTCTTCTCTTCCCCTCTACCAGGATTCCATAAACTACAATTAGAATACAAAAATTAATACAAGAAAAAATACATTGAGAAAAAGTAAATATCCCTGACACTAAAGTTATGATATGAAAGTACCCTAATAATAATACAATAATAATTATTATCATTACAATAAAAACACTATACAATAATAAAAATGGAATCTAGACTTAAGACTTTTTTAGATTATCTACATCCTTTACCAATTAGAACTAATACTTATTTATGTACAATGCTATAAGCCTGAGTGAGTTAGGTATCCAAAAGTTTTGTTTGAATTATCTGAACTTTTAAAAGTCCCTGACATTCATGGACAAAGATTTCCATAATCGAACTGTTGAAAAAGTGAACGAAATGGAGTAAAGAGCTGAGCAGTGGGATGGTATTGACAGTGTTAAGTCATGTCGTGACCGGGTGTGGAAATTATTAGGGATGGGTCGATACCAGATTTTCTCGATACTCGATACCGATACATGTGTTTTTCCTCGATACTCGATACCTTCAACATTTCCAGTTTCAATAGATAGGTACATTAATAATTAAAATTTGAGAGAACTGTGTAATACCAACTAAATTAATGAAGTCTGCATATTTAATGAGACAAAATTGAATGTCATCAATAGCCTATAATTATTTTTAAACTGTACATTAAAACTAAAATTAGTTTTTTTAAACAGTCCAATTATAAGTTTTTGTTAAAAATACTAGCATTCTCACTTAATTGCAGAATTGCAGAATTACAAAAGTATCGAAAAAGTATCGAGCTAGTTTTCTGAAGTATCGTTCGATGCCGGTACCATGCAAGTATCGAGAGTATCGAGGTATCGAAAGTATCGAGGACCCATCCTTAGAAATTATGATGAAGAGGTAAGCATATTAAATCGTGGTGAAAAATAGAATAGAGTCGAGGACTGAAGGATTTCGAAGAGAAGCAGAAGAGAGTGAAAATAACAGCGTGTATGAAGTCTAAGCCTTCCAGAGAAGGAGTGATGTGGTCATATTTGCGCGTATTACAAATAAATCGTATGCACACATTCATTTTTAGGTCATACGTCAGCTTAGTCAGAAGAACGTCGGCGTAGTCAAAGTGAGGCATAATGTGGATCTGTACTAGAGTTATCTTTAAGTCGAGAGGAAATGTATCGTATTTCAAGTCTTTTGAGAACATGGATAATAGAAAATACTTTTTTACATAGGCTATTTCTGCAGTCTGAGTGCTCCAATTCAAACTGTTATCCGTGAAAGTCCTTAAGTTCTTCACCGTTGAACTATAAGGAATTGGCGATTCATTCACTTTTACAGATGTAACGATCTTTGTGACTAATGAAATCAGGAGGTATTTCTGTCCTATTGCAGTAGATTGAACTTTTTTTCTGAAATTGAGGTTTAAATAAAATTTCTTGATCCAGTCAAATATTGAAATGTCTTTGTTTAGTCTTGTAACCGCGTCATTTATTGTATTTATGTCATTAGATATGTAGCACTGCAGATCGCCAGCGTACAATTGATAATTGAATGTTTTAAGGCATTTGATATGTCGTTTCATGTAGATCGTGAACGACAAAGGCCCTATCAATCTACACATCAATCGTTTCCTTCACATAGGCTATCGTATGATGCATGACAATCTAAGATTTCATTATAGACCATGGTTTAAACTTTAAACATATAGTTAAAATACTTAATTTGTACAAACTGGTATTTCCCCTAATAAATAACTTTCTAATTTCTCGCATATACGTAGTTCAGAGAAGTATTGTAATCGTTACCTAAAATCGAAATCGAGATAACACCGGGAAAAGATATTTCACGATGCCCGAAACCGAAAAGAAGTGCTTCTGAAATAACTTGTCTGTCTGTCTGTCGACAAGTATAGCGGGTAAACGGTTCATTGTTAACAGAAGATCACCAACTGGCCTACGCCTAGCCTAAACAGAGATTGTCATAGATTGTGACATGTTTCATTTTATACAGAGGTTGTCATCAATAAGTGACATCTTTAGTCAGAATCATACAACATAAATCCTGCTGCAAAATAGTAATGTCTGCAGCGTAAATTTGCCATTCCAGATTGAGTCATAAATCGAAATAATTAATCCTCAAAAGTGAACCTGAATGCACGGTGATCCGTAACACACCTGACCTGTCAAGAGGATAATGCCAGTAAAAATGGGACCCCAATATGCTGATCATGAATCACAATAAATTAAAACGAGACTGAGTTACCTTTGTAAGCCGGATCTCAGGGAAATTCAAGCGTGTTAATTTAAGCTTTTGTTTACTGATGGCTTTCATTTTTAGTGATAACATAAATTTCCGAAGCACAGTTCTTAACAATATTTTATACGGTGATTAGTTATAATAATATGTTGGCTATAATAATATGTTTCGTATTCTTCAAACTTGTTGCCATTTTTTTATAAACTCTTTCCATGAACGTCTGTAGTTTGTTCTCTAGATCTTGAAAAGCAATAAATACACGATTGACAAGAGTCATGTATTCATCCCCGTAGTTAATAAGTTAATGTAACTGAAGGCCTGAAATTAATTATAGACGTTGAGGTGTAACACTTATTTTGGTGTAGTTGCATTATATCAATTGTATGTTAGTAGGTATGCGTAATGTAGGTTATTTATTATATACTTTAGTCAGAATCTGTAGAGAAAGTGGAATGGGTAGATACTGTCCGCCCTAAAGTAAACAACATAAGTCTGTCACACTCTAGCACCTTACTTCTAAGACAGACTTACTTGTTTACTTTGGGGCCGTTTCTAGAACGGAAAATATCTACCCATTCCACTGTCTCAAAAGACTCTGATCATAATATTTATTTACATTCAATTATAGTATCTTGGTCTGCACGAGCTGTGGCTCAGGGGATGCGTCCAATCCTCTCACGCAGTGGGCCCGGGTTCGATTCCTGGTCGGGACAAGTTACCTAGGTGAGGTTTTTTCCGGGGTTTTCCCTCACCTATGAGACAAATGTCAGGTAACTTTAGGCCCTTGTGGTCCCCGGATATCATCTG
Organism: Ectobius pallidus; assembly: GCA_964059195.1. NCBI lineage: Eukaryota > Metazoa > Arthropoda > Insecta > Blattodea > Ectobiidae > Ectobius > Ectobius pallidus. Next base: position 94,854,116 of record CAXKWD010000007.1, read on the forward strand.
GCCGTCATTATCATCATCATCCTCATCCTCGCCTTGTTCTGAGTGAGTGTGTGTGTGAATGGTGTGTATCGTCCTATGTGTTCGTGTTGTCTCGGAGGTGGCCCCGGCATTGGGCTGATCACTCATCCGGGTAGGCCCTCCATGTCCTTGTCTGGTCAAAAAAGTATGTATGTGATCCAAAGGTAATCCCTCTCCCTGTAAGGCCCGGGCGGCTTGGGTCGCTTAAATCCTAAAAGGGAGAGGTAAAACTACGAAAAAAGGAAGGAAGGTCTGCACGAACCGTACCTGCTTTCACAAAATACAAGGAAAGAACAAAGAGAAAAATATGTTGTGTTTCACTCACATAAATTTCTCTAACTCAAGTAGCCTATAGGCAACTTTCTCTCTTCACTTTCCGATACAGAATAAGAGCCCGTGTTGCAAGTAATCAGTATTCTTGCATAGATGTGTATACTTAAATCCTAAATTTGTGCAGTACGCTTAGGAGAATTCTTTAATGTTTCAAATAATAGTTTTAGCACTTAGTATAAGCACTTCGTATACAAAATTTACGGAAATTTATTAGACCGTTTTTCGAGAAAAGAGATAAAATGAAATTTTCTTCAAGTGTAGTAAGAGTTAGAGAAAATCGCCCCACCCTTCGAGCTACATCCCCAGACGATATCTAAACCAAATATAAAATTTTATTTAGATACGATTTTTCATTCTCGAGCTATGCTGTCATAGACAGAGATAGAACACACACACACATGTTTCTGAAAACTGTATCTTTAGATTCAGAATATCTCCACCTATAGTAGTCGAATGGACGAACTACGTCGTGTATTTCCGCAAAACCTCCGAGAGATCAGAAATGTTTTAACTGCGGGAAGGGGGGACTGCTCACTTAGCTCCAAGCCGTGGTATATAATATTAATTTTAAAAGGCATTATAACGTAATTAATAATCTTGTGAGTTTTATCGCAATTAGATGAGCAATTAATTCTCTTCGGATTCGGTATTTGCTGTTTCTACTAGTTTCAAATAAGAACCGCTGAAAGAGATGTTCCTTGTTTTGTTTAAATATTATTTTCGCGCCTGAGAATAAATGAATTTACATCTTCTTTTTAAAAATGCAATATAACTATGTATTTTCAATCAAGACATCGACAGCCTAGCAGGTCTGTATATGGAGGAGGCGGTGTGTATTGCGTTTCTTGTACTCCCTAAGGCTGGAATGACACTGAGAAAAATGAAGGTGGGAATGGCCATACCTCACTTCATTCCATCCGCAGGGTGTCCATGAATGAGTGCGGATTTTTCATGAGGTGGTAGGGAACATCCATACGAATATTTTAATACGATGAATTTTGGGACGGAAATGCGTTATTATGAGTGTAAACAGAAAAAAAGTGTTGTACATTGTTGTACACAAAATGTAGTTTATTAATTATTATGTTATTGAAGAAAAAGCTAAGCTATTACATGATGTGTTCAACAATTTTGCTCTAAAACAACATATAATAGCTTTGTTTTTTCTTATAATTAACATAATAAACTACATTTTGTGTTCAACAATGTGCAACACGTCTTTCTGTGTACACCCATAAAATGCATAGCTCCGTCCCAAGGTTTATACTTTATTGTATTAAAATACTCGTACGGATGTTTCCTACCATCACACTAAAAATATGCGCTAATTTCATGAACACTCTGTATATAATCTCACTCCAGTCTCCTTCTATATGTTTCGTAACAATATATTACCTATCCCAGTCTTATCTAAGCTATCTTCGCGCTACGCTAATGGACTGGGTAAACAAGTAGACAGTAACATGTCGGCCCTATGGAGTTCGCATAAAACTAAACTTCTCCAGGCGCTCGTTGGGGAAAGCATTGGGCAGAGACCTGATTCGAAACTAGCAGTTCTGGACACTGCATACGTAGTGCCCTGCTGGGAGCGATTCTCCCATCTAATCCATATCCGATTGCTTCACGAATTTAGTTTAAACCTCTAGTTTATAACAATATGAATACAGTACTTTGTAAACTTGCATATGCTTCCATATTTTCAACGAAAATACGAGTTTTGAGTTGTGCTAAATCCGTTTTATCATAGGTTATTTCTAGACCTGGGATTTTAGGCTCTAAAAAAATTGGTTTTAGGCACCTAAAATAGGCTTTTAAAAGAGAAAATAGGCACTTAAAATATGCTTTAAAAATGTGTAAATAGATAGAAAATAGACTTTAAAATATTACAATATACACTTAAACTGTAACATGGCCATTTTTTACAGCAAGAAACGTGTTATACCTATTCTTAACAGAATTAACTGCAAAATTAGCCATCACGAACTATATTCACTTAAACAGATGTTCTTTCACTGTTGACTTGACATAATAGCCCTTCCCCTTTAATCCTCCCCCTCCCCCGTCAGTCAGCATTCCTTTAGCGACAATTGTTCGGAATAATCAAGTTTCTGTGAAAACCCCACCTTTGCGGTTCTACTTTTCATTGAAGGATGTCCATTATAATATTGTAAAAATTACAGAAGTTGAATTTTATTTTAAATTTACAAAATAGGCATTTTAGGCACTAAAACAGTAAAATAGGCACTAAAACAGTAAAATAGGCTCTAAAGGTCAAAATAGTCATTTTAGGGCACTATAAAACTCTATAGATGTAGGCCTACGTGATTTATCATGAAACGTTCATATATTTAAAAAAAATTATGTTATTTCATAAGGAACAAAATAAGCATTTGCCCTAAAATCCCAGGTCTAGTTATTTCATTCAAACGCTATTGCCCTATTTATATAACGAGAATCACTGAGAGTACAATAATTCATTGAATTAATGTCACCATTTTATTGTGAAAAATTAATTGAATGCTAGCTTATGAGAGATTTTGTTCGGTCAATTGTAAAGTACTACTGTGCATATTTTGAGGCTTATATTAATAAATCTGTTAATAACGGTGTGATTTTCATTTAAATCAGCTAAACAACTCGTGGTTCTTTATTCTACCCCAGTTATCACTAAAAATGTTTTAGGCTATAACTCGGAAAGGTGAATAATAAAAATACTGGCATTTGTTGTTAGTTTTAATTTATTTAAAAAACAGGCCTATGCCAGTTGTCAAACACATTTGTTTTAGTGAAAGGATTTTACAACGTGTCCATAAATTTTTGGACTATTTCTTAAGGCTGTATTTTCACTAATATTTAACATAAATAAAATATTTTATCACTATTTGAAAGAGTGAAGTTTGAAGTTTTGTAATGTATAACTGATTTTCATTTGTCATGTAGAGGGAATGTTGTTTGAAGAAAATGGTTGCGTTACCAACCGATTGTATGTTATTGAATATGCGCGAAGAGATAAGTGATTCAAGTAGAACGTGACAGTCCAACAGTAAATGTGTTTTGTGTCGTATCTAAAAGACGTGTGTTTGGTCTAATTTGTTTCGTTGAGAACATGGAAACGTTTACCTGGACATGTTGAAAAACAGGTTAATGCCACAACTCAAGGATGAAGAGGAACAACGATTCATTTTCCAACAAGGCACATTGGCATGAAGACGTATGAGGCTACTTCAAACGACACCTATCAGGTCAATAGGTTGGTCGTGCAACGGCCGCAGGCAACACCTTCTGAACATGGCCACCCCGTTCACCGGATCTCACAGTGTGTGATTTCTTCATGTGGAGTTACGTCAAAAGGACAGTGTTTACAACCCATCTATTCCAGTGATGTTGCCGGAATTGAGAAGGTCCATTACCGCAGCTATCGGGAACGTCACACAAGACAATGCCTGGGAGAGTTTGGAGTGAATGGGAACACTGCCTGGACGTGTGCGTGTTACACATGGGTTTCACATCGTGTACATCTAAAGTCACTACATAACTCCAAACTCTTTCAAATAGTAATAAGTATAGTCCGGATGTTTATGGCCTAAAAAGGTGGTAAATATGACAGCAAATATGCCCTTAAAATGACTAAATAGACTATGACCCAAAAATCTTAAATATAACTTAATAAAATAACGTGTTTTCTAAAAATAAATGTTCAAATTTAAGACGTTCAATGACACTAAATTATTACACCAGATGAATTCAATTAGATAGCCTTTTTTAAAGAATTTACAGGTGATTTACAGTTAGTTATACTTGTACTAAACTTCTAGTTTTAAAGAATTTGCTCCTATTTGCTCGTTTCATCAGCTCCAAATAATATTTTGTAGGCCATGCATGTCTATATAAAATATGAACATTTGCATTAATTTTAATATTAACTTACCTAATAAGGCATAACATTAAATTAATTAAATAAATTTCAAATTTAGCTCGACCATTTAGTGAATATACTGCATAATTGTGCTCCTTTATGGAATTTATATTCGAAATATGACGTTAAATTACAAATATGATCCAAATATGACCAACACCATAAAAATGACCAAAAATGACATTATATGCAAAATAAAAAGGTCCAATTAGGATAACAAGCATGCAATTCATGTTTAACTTGTGTTTACGGCGAGAATGGAGGTGAGGACAAAAATATGATATGTCATAAACATCCGAACCCTAGTAACTTAATAAGATATTTTATTTATGTTAAGTATTAGTGAAAATATAGCCTTATGAAATCGTTCAAAAATTATGGACACGGTGTATCAGGTATTTTCACATAAAATAAATATGTATATTAGTGTGAGGATTTATTGAGAGCAATACAATTCACATAATTAATGCGTTTATTTTTAAAGAATGAAATGAATGAAAGCTTTAAAAAGAAGTTGTCGAGGTGGGGGATTGTGAAGCCTATTTTCAATTTCTGTGTAATATGTTGATTTATTGTTTTTAGTAATTAATTAATATTCACAATAGTCCTGTAAGCTTTATTGAAATCATACATGCAAATAGTTGTTCGTTATTTATGCTGTCCGTTTTATTATTAAATAGTGGTTTAGAGCAGCGGTACTAGCTTATCGCAGAAATCTTTTCAACTCGATAATTCATGTTGAACATTAGCAACGTTTACTCAATATAAATTTAAATGAAGAACTATACAAGTTTAATGCAAAATATTGGCTAGAATAATAAAAATATATTTCAAACTGATTTGGCAAAGCGCGTATGATGTTTAAAAGATGGTATTATTAACAAAACTGTGTTCAATTAACTATTATGAAGGAAAAGGTACTTTTATAACAGCAAAATATTCTTTGATATGGTTGTTATGAAAAACAGGGATTAGACAGAATGTCACCACAATGCAAAACAGCTCACCATCTATTAAGTCCCGGAAGTTAATGCTCTATCAGAAGACAAAATATGTATGCGAATAAGCTCCAAAAATTGTAAAATATGCTCCGAAACAATTGAAGAATGCTCTATCATTTAAGTGACTTTAATGCTTTACGTTCTCTTGTTAGCTGAATCTAACATATAAAACTGAAAGTGTGTATGTATGTGAGATTGTTCCCTATACAAATCTACATCCTTTGAGTAATTTGCACGACATTTTGCACACGTACCCATTTCAACCCGGAAAGAAACACAGACAACATTGAAATTCAAACAAACCACCCCTTCCGTTGCAAAATTATATAATATCTGAAAATATTACGCTGAATTCACCAAATGCAATTCAGTTCTCATGACAAGAATATTATTTGCAGCGTTCACATAAGGCTTTGGAAGCTGCGGGCCATGGAGTGGGCATTGACAAGTAATTAGAGAGGATATCGATGTAATTCATTCCTGTTACTCAATAATAGAGAATGAAACCCACATAAATAAAATATACCGGATGTGATGCATCACATAACTTTCTCTACCCTGGGCATGTAGAATATAATTTTCTCAGTTCACATTTGGAAGTAGAATAAGAGGTCGTTTTGCGGGGTCAGCATTTTCAGTTGTTTTAGGCTGAGTTTGTGCCAACGATTGGTAGCGAGTATGCTATATCAGAAGTCTATAAATATTCTATCCACTGATACGTTATTCATCACTGTAGGCTTTGTAGGTCTATTTGGTGAGAAACAGGGATGTGTATTGTAAGCCCTAAGCATGTGAAAAGATACCAAATAGGATGGAACATTTTTAGTCCAATGAGCGCAGTAAATTGCTATAACTGATTTTTTTTTAGAAAAATATGTGAAAGTTATATTAATTTTCTTTTGATTTTAGCCTTAAATTTCTTGTAAGGCAACATGAAAGTGGGAAATAAAATATCTAAAGACAGCAAAATGTTATGTTACCGTAATTTCTGTTCCTTCTTATTTCAACCCCTACCCGGCATGGTGTGTAGAAGCAATGGGTTGCAAAATTCTAAGTCCTGTATGAGCGATAAAAGTCATATCTAGCGTTTTCTGTCGGAATAGTTTGAGTGTGATAAGTCGTTCTTCGCTTCAAGCTGTAGATACCTATATATAGACTTAAGCTTGAAAATCAAACGTCATCCATAATTTAATTTTGGATTACATGCAAAATACAAATTCCGGGCCACGCCGGGCCTTTTACGCTAGTTACATTATAAATTACAACAAAATATATAACTTAGAAGTTGTGTAAATTACATTACAAAACTTTTTTCAAACAAGGTCAATGCAAAAAGATTTAGTACATTGAAAACCAATGAAATGAAATATTGCTTTAATATTAACCTATAAAATCAGTTTCGAAAACATATGTACTGTCAATTACTGTACAGACAGTTCTCAGAACATATGCTGTAAATGTTTGAATTAACAAAGATATACACAATACTTTTAAAATCTGTCAAAAATATGCCGTTAAAAACGTTACAATTTAATGAAATATGGACATCTATTTTAATATCAAGTAAATATGAGGCATTATCGCAAAAATAACAAAATATGAAAGAATATGCAAAACGAAACCATCGTTTTCTGTTATTTTTTATTTATTTATTTAGTTATTTTTTGTCTCGAACACACTAAGTTACACTAGCATGTAATAGAGAGCATTATTAAAAACTAGTATTTTTCATAAACTTCCGAGCCCAAACCATATCTTACACAGCTCTCGTCAAGATTGTGTTACCGCATAGACTAAGAAGAACTGCTCCGTTTTATCCAGATTTTCCTAACACAATAAAGATTAAAGTATAGCCTACAGCTCGGTTCTGGTGAAAAAAGAGCATTCTAAACTACAAGAAGTAGGCCTAGTAACGGGATTTTGCAAGCTGTCTTTTAGTATACCGGCTCTTTAAACTCAATATTTAGCTATTCAACTCTTCTCTTACTTCAACCGTATGTTTATATGATTAGGCATATAATAGGAACACGGTATTCAATCTTATAGTGAATGAAATTATCTCTCTTCTGTGCAGCATTGTACTCAAAACTTCATATAAATTAAAATTCTGCACCTAACGTTATTTGAGATGGTTTTCTGTATACATCAACGCCATCTATTAACAAGACCGTATTCAATTGTGAAATTAATGGCCTTGCTCGGTTGCCATAGCAACCGGAAAAAGAAGTGCATCGCCGAAATCTATTCTTGCAATAACATCAATTTGTCGATCGCTTCGACTTGGTTACCCGCTCTACTTCATTAATTTGTTTATAACATTACGACACGCAGAGATCTGATTTTTTACGTGGCGGTGTGGTGTGCATTCTTCGAAGATGGTTGTGACTGATAACCTTTGTGATGTGCCAAGTACAGTACCACTACACGCGCAAAACAAAGCAGGCCTCTATGGAGTGGAAACATGCTGCTTCCCCGGTAAAGAAAAAATTCAAAGTGACTCAATCTGGTCATAAAGTGCTTGTGACAGTATTGTGGGATATGAATGGTGTTTTATTGGTGGACTTTGCTGAACACGGGACCACTGTGAATGCTGCAGCCTACATTTAAATATTGGTAAAGTTACCCTTCGTGATGAACGCTGAAACAATCATGCTGATGGTCTCAAACTTCTTCACGACAATGCTCGCCCCATGTTGCAGCAGCTGTTCGTGAGAAAATTAACAAATTTGGTTGGGAGGTGCTTCAGTATCCTCCATACAGTTCAGACCTGGCACCGTCGGACTTTCATTTGTTTGGTCCCATGAATAAATTCCTGGCCGATAAACGCTTTGCGTCAGATGCAGAAGTGAAAACAGCAGTCCGCAGATGGTTATACTCCAACCGAACGGACTTATATGAACAGGGTATTTTGAAACTGGTATTACGATGGGAGAAATGTGTTGAGAACAGTGGCGGATCCAGAGAGACAATTTGGGGGGGGGAACCAAAGTAGAGAGGGAAGTTTTTACTCATAAAAATTAATTATTCCCAGTACACAATTGAAAACAAAATGAACATTTCAGCATTTTCTTACAAAGGTATTTCAAAATAATGAATGTCGTTGCTTTAATTTAAGTATTTGGGTTATGTTCTAATAAATTTTGAATAATTTGTGCTTAATGTTACAAATTTTGGGGGGGGGGATTTCCCCCATTTCCCCCATTTCCCCCCCCCCCCCCCGTGGATCCGCTCCTGGTTGAGAAACTTGGCGGCTATATAGAAAAATATACAAAAGATGTCCCTTCATGTGTGCATTTGTTTGTAATTGTACCTATTAAACTTCTTGTAAAAAAAAAAATATTGTGCGTTATTTTTCGATCCACTCTCGTATTTCATTATTTAAACACGCCTCTCTATACGCGTTTATATTTTGGGCCTGGAAACAAAAAACAATTAACTCAGGTTGACAATAATTATTATCGTAAATAATATATTATCATGAATAGGCCTGCTTATATTTAGCTAAATTTATGGATAGCCAAAACCGAACCAACTACTTCCGACGAGAGTACGATACTGCATGATAATTTGTTCATTATTTCACGCTAATGGCGTCTGTCTACCACAGGGAGGGTTATTCCATGATTTATAAAGTATTTCTTTTTCCTATTCGTGTAATTTATTCGGTTTAAAATTAACAGATTAAGGCCTCATGGAAATGGGAGTATAAATTTTTTCCGTGTCATTTGAAAGGGATCAGGACAGCCGTAAGTTTCACACCCTCCTTTAATGTAACTTATATTTAATCTAACTACTTCTCAGTCGCTTCGATTCTAAGCAAGTTTTATTTTTCATTGCCAACAAAACTACGCAGTTCAGAGGTCTAGCCTTATCACCGTTTATCACAGAGGGAGCAGGATTGCTGTTTAAAAATCTGATGTGATACACTCACAAAACTGTCTCTACCGTAGAGCATGGGTAGTGCAACTTTCTCACTTCAAATAATCTCTCTATATATAAAAGGCTTTGTCCTGACTGACTGACAGAGAATCAACGTAGAGCCTAAACTATAACAGGTAGAGACTTTGAATTTTGACAGTACCTCCGTTTCATAATGTAGGTGCTCACTAAGAAAGGGTTTTGAAAAAAGTTGATTTTAAATGCCATAAATTAAATGTTTTTGAGAATACTTAATCCCTTTTTACACAGAATTATCAAATCCAAATCACAGTTCACTTGACAACAGTATTGTTGGCAGTGTTCACATAGGGCTTTGGAAATAAATGAAACGAGACTTGAAAAATTAGAGAACTAGGAATATAATCCATGTTTTAAATGAATATTAAAGAATGAAATCCACGAAAATAGTGCAGTCACATAACTTTCTCTACCCTGGACATAGAGAAAACAATACGAGGTATGGTAATGTCTATATTATTATATCGCAGGCTTTTGGAGAGAGAAGTATGAAAGTGATATTACATTTCTGTTTAATTTCATCCCCAAAACGGTTTTATGGTAACATGGGAGTGAGAAATAAAATATTCCGCAAAGACAATACAATTTTATGTTACCGGAATTTATGTTTCTTCTTATTAGAACCCTTACCAGACTTGCTGTGTACAAGCGATGGAATCCAAAATTCTACATCCTCTATGAGCCATAAAAAGCTATGCCAAGCGTTTTCTGAGGGAATAGTTTGAGTGTGATAAATCAGTTGTTTCAACCAGATGCAAAATTGTACTGTTCGGCACGCAAGACTTAAAACCTGAGTTTCTTCAAAACGATGGCTGGCTTATAACTATCCTTTAGAGAATTCTTCAAATAAATATTTTAGATCTTAGTGTAATGACCACATGTACAAAATTTTAACAAAAATCGTTACTACCAATTTCGAAAAAAATGCGAAAAATGAAATTGTTTTCATGTGAAACGGTAGTAAAGGCGAGCAAGTCGTCGGCAATCTTCTTGTCACGTCCCCAAAAGGTATCTAACTCAAATATAAACGTTTTTATATATGAATTTTTTCCAACTATGTTGATCACAGACATGTTTATGAAAATAGCATTTTTGGATTTAGAGACATCAAAATATGTATTTATGTTGAAAATGCGAAATGGAATTTTAGGGTCGAACATAAATCCTCCACCTTCACCTACCTATGGTGCGGGTAGAGAAATAATGGTTTTGTGATGAACAAAGCGGATCGGTTTTTCGGTTTCTATTGTTCCATAATCATGTATCCAGTCTCTGAGAATTCCAAGATCTGTCCAGTTGACAAATTCCATGGTTTCGGTCATGATCTCGGTCTACAGTGGGTCGCTGCGAATTCCTACAAATTCGGAACATTTTTGGGAAATGAGGATATGTGAATTGCTAAAATCTCTGAATGACAACATGCTAATTCCTACAATTCCTCTTCACAGTACCAATTCCTGTGAAGCTTTCCAAAATACTAAATTGTATCATCACTACCCTTTCTCTTGTTTCCTACATCCACTTGTGTTGGGGCGTAGGGCATCCAAGTGGAGGTTTCTGTTACCTTTGGGAATTTTGTTACGCTTATTTTCCGAGAGAAGGCAGAGGGACAGGTGGTAAGCTCATCGCCTTTCAACCCCCACCGGAAACTAGGGTATTACTTGGACGTGAAAGGGCCGAGAAATGTTGTCCAGAGGCTCTAATTCAGGCTTGGAGTTCTTTTACGTGCGTAAATCTACGACACGGACCCCCAGCTTAAAGTCCCTCCCGGAGGACTCCGTACCCAGGATTTTTACGTCCTGAAAAATCCATCGGCCGGGTTTTATCCCGCGACCTTCGGATCTAGAGGCGGGCACGAGACCACCGCGGCCGACATCACTACCCTCGTATATTCAAATTGTTGATGCAAAATAAATAAATAAATGAATAAATAAATAAAGCACGTACATACGTAAAGCCACACGGTGCAGTAAACAATGTCTTATTAGAAAAAGAAAAGAAGATATTGAAGAAACAAGAAAGCCGATGAATGAAAATTTATGTGGGTGCATCACAAGATTTGATTATGTGAAGAAAGTGTCTTACAGAAACAAAATATCAAGAATTAGACATAGGTTAAAATATGCTATTTGTGTATTTATTTATTTACTTGAAACGATGCTTCAACAAAGGATTGAATGTCTAGCTTTCACAGTGTTGCAATTTCAATGTCTAACTTTTGACGATGTTATAATTCTAAACAATGAACAAAGATAAAAGATTTAACCACACCATAATGTATTAAAGTTGTTCAGACCCAAGTTTGTGTCTTTGTAGTAATTCACATAACTTGTCTTTGTAGGAATTCACGTATCAAATTGTAGGAATTCACGTATTAAATTGTAGGAATTCACATACAAAAATCCTACCAACAGCAGCTTTGTAGGAATTCAGCTAACCAGCTCTACAGTGAGGTCTCACCCCTTTCTTAGTCAAATGGGATATAAATCAAATAGGAGATCGATTAGGAATCAAAAGAATATTACGTATAAATACTATTCTTCGTTCTGGTATTATATAATTACGGTGCCGGTGTAAGTTTTAATACTGATTGGAATACGCAGACAAAATCAATGCTTTTACAGCATATTACACTAATGCGCTGCACCCTTTTCCTAATTGCCTGAATGCTACTAATCGTAGGGTGGCAGTGTCTGGAATAGAGAAAGGTTCACATCGGCGGGAAACAAGAACATATCGCTGTTTTGTGGAAAAAGACAGGGAATGTACAGGTAGGGGGAAAAAAGCGGACCGACTAAAATATCTAAATTGCCGATATGAGCCATTGGGCATGCCTAGCGACATTCACAGGATAGCAGGAATGTATTGAAATGAACATTGCTTGTATTGCTTGTGAAAACAAAGTTTCCGTTACATCTCTTACATTTATTTACGGACGTTTCACAAGGCTCTGAAATTAGCTACAAGAGTCGGTCCGCTTTTTCTTCCCCCAACCTGTACACGATATGAATAAATTCAAGAGAAATTAATCGCCTCGAACGTTCTACCTTACAGCCTGTCAATATAAAAAACGCACAGACTTCTTGGCATGGGTAGTTGTAATTTCTGATTGGAAGTAAACTAACAACGCTCGCGAGCTGTTCAACGAAGTCTGCCTGGTAGTTTATAGACTAAACTCTTGTATGCGGTCACTTTTTAGGATATCAGTCCATTTCTCAACAGAAACCGTATAGATCACAATTCTTGAATAGGACATCGCAGACCTACACCACTTCGAGGGAGACTCAAATCGAAAGATGTAAGATAGGTTACGCGATATCACAGTTCTTTTCGGGGCACGGATATTTCACAGCACTGTACATGTGCACTAGATATAGAGGCAAAACGAAACCTTATCCAAATAGTAAAGCAAACAGGAGAAAGATGGCCATCAGAACTAGTTCTAGACGACGAAATCAGAGAGCGAAGCATTTAAAGACTTCGCGACACATGTAATAAGTGTCAAAAAGAAACAGGAAATAGACGATGTCTATAAAAATTGGAATTGAGACAACCGATAGTGAGACGCACCCTAGTAGAATTCTCAGGTTCCTGGGGAAAACAAAATGGAAAATTGCCCAGTGCCCGGGCAGCAACGGGTGAACTCTCGTAGTAGCCGAGCCAGGTGACGTTTTCTCGGAGTTCCTTCACTCTACCAGGTAAATACCGGATCGAAGACACGACCCCATCAAGACAGATGACTGAACATATTCTGATAAATAGACTAATAATAATTAGCTTTATTAGTGCTGAAGAAAAAACTCAACTCGAACAAACATTTCGCAATCAATTATGTCTTACAAGAACGGATAATGGAGCAACAGAACAAATGCGCCGAAAAGTTGTTTGGACCGGTGTATGACCTATGACCGAGAGCTCCGGAGGTGCTGGAGGCCAAAAAAAGAAAGGTTAGTCTACATCAAACTGTTTATAAATTAGCATTATATAAGTTAAGTCAGACATGCAAATAAAGTGCATTGCAATCTAAATTCATAGCACAGTGTTACAATACAGACATAGTGACTGCCCTTTACCAGAATTTCAACTTCTGATTATCTTTCACTGTATGAACTCCGGTGGAAGTTCCAGCTTGAAGTTCTTGCAAAATGCCACAGTATAATAGACAAATGTTCTTATGTTTGTGGTCAGCATCAATCTGTTATCTGAATCGACTGAATAATGGGAGAATCTCGTGGCTGCTATAGTGAATCCACCCTTTTCGAGAGGAAGTAGGGTGCACAACCCGGGGACGAGTAATCAAGAGCAGCAACTGCATGCAAATTCCCCCCCCCCCACCCTCAGGGTGAGAAGGAGAGAGAACTCGCTGCATCATGAAAATAAAGCGAGAACGAGCATGGAGATTAAAGGACGTTTATAGTACATGGTTAGAGATAAAAGGAAAATTTAAAGCAGGGTTCTTCCTTCCTCCAATTCCGTTTCCGTGGGCAACGCCATGAGGGTGCGGGCGACGATGTGATACTGTTTTTATCTGAGGGCCCGTTTTCATCACTTTCCTTCTTTATCTCTGCCAAAGGGAAGAAGGTTTGGCAACCCTATGCTAAGTTCTGCTCATAAAGTCAGTCGCCCGAATAATTTACCCCTTCTTCCCAATTCACCCACCAAATGCACAATCTGTTCTTTCTTATTCGCCATTTAAGAACACATTTAGTTTAGGAAAATCTTAGTGCAATTAGAGAACTATAGAGAAAATAATATATAATCCCTTTGTATACCTCACTCATGGCCCTGATCTAGGTGGCCGTGAAAACCCTAACTCTTCGACATGGGTGTAGCGCAGTAAGTATGCCGCTTTTTGTGCTCAAGGTCGCGGGTTCGATCCCTGCCAAGGTCAGTGGCATTAATGTATGCATAAATGTGACAGGTCCAAGCCTATAGATTAGAAGCATGTATAGGAACCCCTGCCAGATAAAATTCCGGTACACCGGCGACAGTCACAGACCTAAATTGCAGTACATCCCTGTCGTTAAATAACCATAAACCATAACCAACCTATCAAACTCTATACTTCCTATTGACCATTGCAATGGAGGAATAAGCGACCTAATTGTTTTATTCCATTTGTTTATAATGTCAAGGAAGAAGGAAGAAGGATAGGCCTAATAAATATAGGCCTAAATAATGGGCAAACATTGTTCTATTTGGACGAAACTTACTATGCAGAGGTTTTCTGGGCCAGGGAACTCGAACTCCGAATTTGGGGGTCGTAAACAACACTTCCTCTACCTATAGTACGGACAGAGGAAGTTAAAAGATGCTTGAGAGCAATGGCTCTATACTTGAATGGATGATCAACTATGAATCCACAACAATTTCCCTAAGACTGAAAGTTCAAGTCTAAAACAAAAATAATTATTTTGATCGAAATTTAGAATCTGAGGAAGTAGCACTTAGACTTTTGTATAAACTTTATCTTGGAAAAATATGGCACATAGGCCTACTATAGAGCTATTACATAGACCTATTTCAACATTAGTAACTAGTATTTAGTAACTTAGAGTATAAAGTATAAAAGTTTAAAAGCTGAAACGCATGAAAGTTGGCCTAGGTCAATATGGTGCTGGATTTCTGTGCCCAATGTCGAGGATTCGAACCTGGCTCAGGTTGATGACATTAATATGTGCATAAATACGACAATTTTATTCGGCGTCTTTAGGTTTACAGACACGTAAAAGAACTCCTGCGGGACAAAATTGCGGTACACTGGCGACGGTCACAGGCCTAAGTTGCAGTAGGCCTACATTCCCGGTGTTAGTAGACTCACTACCACAGCAAGCAGTTCTGCTCTACATTCCATCTCCGGAAAAACGACGACTGAAGATGATACATTTTTAAGTATCGAAATGCATCTCATTTTGACATGACCTGGTTTGATTTTAAAGCTGAATACGAAGAAAACTCCAGAATGTTCACGAACAACTTTTATAAATAAGTTATTTTTTAACAACATATGGAAGAATTTTACCAAGAAGAGGACAGCATATTACAATATGGACATTATTTCAATTCTAAAATAATTTTAATTGGAAAATTTTAATATAACTCTCAACTACAATTCTACATTTTTATTTTGGACTAATATATTACATTTTACATATATTGGTGCCTCTCCAAATAGTCAATAAACAAGTCTCTTTCATCATATAAAGCACAATTAGTACTTTTAACAGTGACTCAGTGGTTATTTTTAACTTCTGGTGAACGCAAGTCATTACGTCAATACATCTTTGTCTTCCAAACAAATTATTTTCATATATTACAGTACTCCGATTTCACATATGTATAAATAAACCACATTTCATGTTTATTAATAAATGTAATAACTGATATATGTAAATCATTTTTTCGTATTCAGCATTACACTCTGCCTAGTCCTACAAAAAATACTAGTACTTTGGTGAAAAAAACAACATTTTTTTTAGATTAAGTTAAAACTAATCCAAACCACAAACGTTAAAAAAGTTTATACATCCTAGCTGTTATCTACGAGTCCATCATTCTTAAATTTAATCTTTTTTTATTCTTTACATTTTGATTTCTGCAAATACGTCCATTCCTTATTTTTCAGTAAGAGTAAAAGTAAGTGGCAACAGACAAAATATTTACGAATTCAAAAAGACGGGTGCAGCACTGCATGAAATTATTTATACATGATACTGGACGATTCTTGCTTATGATGGCAATACTGGCACAAGTACCTGTTGACTCCAATAATGTTGGTTTTACTCCGAATTCTCTCAGTTGGTCCTTTCATAATTCAACAGGCCCCAGTTTCTTTAACAATTATAATTTTCTATCACTGATAATAGTATTAGGACTAACAATAATGATACTATAAATACAAAAATCAAGCATTTATTAAGCAAAAGAGGGCAATAAGGATTCTTTATAGCTTCTTTATAGTTGTAAAAGGCACCTCATGGTAGAACATTGACAGTGCCGAGTCTTTACATTTTATGTGTAGCAGTGTGGTCTAGAGAAAATAGGCTATAACAAACTTTAAGAAATGCAGTGATGTGCACCAGTATCAAATGGGAGGAGCAAATAAAATCAATAGATTTACTTTCAGAATATCAAATTGTAAGAACTCTTGGTGAAAAAAATACTAAATTCGGTACCTACAGATATACCGGTACTTCAGCTTCCAGTAAATAAGTTCAAGACATGGATGACTAATTGGCTCTTGGATAAAGCACTGTACAGTATAAATGAAATGTTCTTGAATGAAGAGGATGGATGTGTTAGAGACTGAACTTTTGACATAATTGTATTTTTTTACAAAACCCATTGCAGCAGTCGTTGTCTAATGGTCGCTGGTGTTAAGTTTTAATCGTGTTAACAATAGAAAACTAGTAAAATATTCATTTCGGTTTGAAATTTTGTTGAGGAAGCACGTTTGCAGCAATCTTCAAGAAACGTAACCTTTTCGCGTAAAAAGGTCAACCCGTTTGCATCATGGGTTTTTCTAGTTTCAAGGGCAAATTTGTGACAAGACTCAGCAACTCATGGTGACTGACCAGGGGTGTGTAAATTCTTGTTATAACACATAGCCACAATTCCTTCCGAATTTCACAGACTTATGACTTACACGGCTTGTTTACAGTTCAGTTTTTTCATCACTTAAGGCGGGATGATTATGTGGAAAGTTTTTACACTCAATCACATCACTCAGATGTTCGTAGACAATCACGTATGGATTGAAACGCTTATTTGTGCGAAAAAGTATAATATTGCCATTTTTAAACAGGTCACGTTGCCAAATTTATAATTTTCAATAATTAAACACTTATTTATCCTTTTGGTTTCAATAACTATGTCAATTTTTACGTCCATGTTGATGTAGCAAACGTTGAAACACACAAATGAGCTTTACGGTACCAGTGGTGCCAACTTTTATTTGTAAGAATAGTTCAGAAACATCTACATTCTTCATTGACAGTGTGTTATTTTTATCGATAAGCGAACATTGCCACCATTTCAGTTTTCCAGGTTTAAACGTAAACTGGCTGTGATTTAATCCTCCTACCGCAAATGTGCTGTCCCCAATTTTGTCCCACATGCTAAAAATGAGGAATTCTGAATCAAGTATTTCTATCGAGCAATTAGCCATGTCATCTCCATAATTCTGAAGCAAATATCTTTTTATGAGTGCGAGTTATTACTATGGTTGCCAGAAATCTATAAAACAAATCCTTATTTTTGTATATTTTGATGAAGGTGGAACTGCACTTTTTAGCCAAAAAAAATCCCTCCTACGTAGCTTAGTTTGAATAGCCTTCTCGAGTCCAGTGGCAAGCATTCGTTAAACATAATCAACAGAATATGTACCGTGAAATATAATATTATATATATATATATATATATATATATATATATATCATCAGTCATCAGGATCTAAAGGCAATGCCTTGTTGTAGTAGCCATGTCTTCCTCTTCATCGCTGTTCTCTTTAGATTTTCGTATGACAGCACGTCCATATCCTTTATCATGTTTTTAATAAATGAATTTCTTGGACGCCCTCTTGATTTCTTCCCCATTATTTTCCCTTCCAAAACGTTAATGAGTAGATCATTGTGCCGAAATGTATGACCCACTAACTTTGCTCTTCTACTCTTAATTGAATTCAGAAGGGATCTCTCTTCCATCACTTCATTAAGTACTTCTTCATTTGTTTTCCTATCCACCCAACTCGTCTTTGTTAGCCTTCTCCATATCCACATTTCTGCTGCTTCTAGTTTCTTGGCTTCTGCTTTTCCTATTGTCCATGTTTCACATCCATAAGTTAATACACAACTTACAAATGTTTTGGCAAATTTTTTCCTTACTTCCATGCTTAAATGGTTATTTGTGAGAAGATTCCTTTTGTTCTGAAATGCTTGTTTAGCCAGGTTTATTCTTCTCTTAATTTCTGTGTCACACTTGTTAAACTTATTGATAATGCTACCCAAGTAACAAAAACTTTCGACCTGGTCTAGGGCTGTACCGTCAAGCTGTATGTTGATTTTAAAATTTTCATTTGTTCTTCCGATCACCATGGTTTTTGTTTTCTTTTTATTGATCTTCATTTTAAAATTTTTCAATGCATCTGATAGAACTTTAAGCATTTTATTCATTTCCTTTTCTGAATCAGCCAAAATAACTATGTCATCTGCAAATCGAATGCTATGAATACTGACTCCATTTATTTTAATACCCTTTGTTTTTCTTTTCATTTCTCTGATTGCTTCCTCAATGAACATATTAAACAGATGTGGCGATAATGGGCAGCCTTGTCTCACTCCTCTTCTTATTCTGGCTTCTTGTCTGCTCCCATTAATATTTATTTCAGTTGTTTGTGTTTTGTATAAGTTTAGAATAAGTCTTCTATCCCTCCAGTCTACTCCAAATTTTTTCAATGTTTGGAATAGTAATTCCCAGTCTACGTTATCAAAAGCTTTTTCGAGGTCTATGAAGGTGGCAAAGGTTCTTCTGTTTACTTCAATTCTTCTATCTAGAATTAGTCTAAGGGCTAAAATTGCTTCTCTAGTTCCTCTCCCTGTTCTAAACCCAAATTGATCTTCATCTAAATTCTGTTCAATTTTTCCCTTTAGCCTCTCTTTTATTATGTTTAGCAAAATCTTTGACGCATGCGAAAGAATTGATATAGTTCTGTAATTACTGCAGTCTGATGCATTACCTTTCTTGGGAATGGTTATAGTTCTACTTTTAATAAAGTCTGGAGGTAGCATTCCATTTTCATAGTAGTCAGAAACAATTTTGAATAATTTTATTTTCGTTGACTCACCTGTTTTCTTCAGCAATTCAGCTGGTATTTGGTCTATACCTGTTGCCTTCTTATCTTTTAGGCTTCCTAGGGCCTTTTCAAATTCACCCATAGTTATGGAGGGACCGATCATTTCCTCATCCACACCATCCTCCGTTTCTATGTAATCATTGACGTTTTGTATATCTTTGCCATTGTACAAATCTTCCAAGTATTCCTTCCACCTTCTACTCACCTCAGTATTATCAAAAAGCAGTTTACCATTTGTGTCTTTTACAATGTTTGATTTTGTTCTTTGATTAGGTATCAATGATTTAATTGTATTATAAGCTTTATCTGATCTTCCCTTTAATAAATCTTCTTCAATTCCCTCGCTTACTTCATGCATCCATTTTTCTTTTTCTTCCCTACATTTTTGTGTGATTTTATTCTTAATTCTTTTGTATTCTCCAAAGTCTTTATTCCTTAGGGTATTCCTTTCTTCAATCAGATCTAATATTTCCTTGGTCATCCATGGTTTCCTTGGTACTAGTTTGTTCTTGCCAAGAATGTCATCTGCTACTTTTATTATCGTTTCTTTTACATCTTCCCACTTTTCTCTTCCTTCCAGCTTATTGTCCATTTCTTCTTTCAGTCTGTCCACTGTTTCAGTATCCTTAAGTTTTTCTAAACACCATTTACTATTCTTCTTCCTTGGAATTTTCTTAATAATAATATTGCATTTTGCCACCACCAGGACATGATCACTGTCCACTTTAAAACCTGGGTAAGAATGACTAGACTTGATTTGGTTCATGTATCTCTTCCTCACTAGTATGAAATCAATTTGGTGTCTCCTTAAGTCCCCCGGTGCCTTCCAAGTGTATCTTCTTCTGATGGGAACTTGAAAGTATGTGTTAGTTATTTTCATTTCATGTTGTTCACAAAATTCCAGTAGTCTTTCACCCCTTCCATTTATTTTACCCAGACCAAACTTCCCAACCCACTGATTTTCTTTATCACCAACTGATGCGTTAAAGTCTCCCAATATAATCAAATTATCTTGCATTTTTACTAATTTTATTAAGTCTTCTAATTGTTCATATATTTCTTCAACTTCTTCATTCTTGCTGTTTGTAGTTGGAAAGTAGGCTGCTATTATACATAAGTCAACAGGAAAAGCTTTAATTTTGATCATTAAAAGTCGGTCATTGTAGTGGTATGTGTTTAAAATATTATTTTTCCATTTACCTCTAACAATAATTGCTACTCCATTTTTCCCAGACTTCAAACTTCCACTGTGGATTACTCTAAAATTATCTGATATGAAGTCACCATTTCCGCCCCATCTAGTTTCGCAGACACCCAGTATGTCAAGGTCTGCTTTCTCCATTTCCTTTTTCAGTTCATCAAGTCTTCCCAGTTTTAAACTTTACAACTTTTTTTCACCGTTCAAAGTATTTGGCTAACATAAGTACACGCAGCGGATCCGGGTTCGATTCCTGGTCAGGTAACTTTAGGCCCTTGTGGTCCCCAGATATCATCTGACCGTCATTATTATCTTCATCCTATCCTCGCCTTGTTTGGAGTGAGTGTGTGTGTGAATGGTGTGTCTAAAACTATGTGTTCATGTTGTCTCGGAGGTGGCCCCGGCATTGGGCCGATCACTCATCCGGGGAGGCCCTCCATGTCCTTGCCTGGTCAAAAAAGTATGTATGTGATCTTAAGGTAATCCCTCTCCCGACAGGCCGCGGCCCTGCAAGGCCCAGGCGGCTTGGGTCGCTTAAATCCTAAAAGGGATAGGTAAAACTAAGATAAAGAAAGAAAGTACATATGCACCAAGATGAAATTTAATTAGATTCCAGTGTTTTCCGTTTCAATAACTTAGTATGATTATCATATGCAATAACGAAAAGGAACCGAAGTCCAAGAGTTATTATTGACGTATGAACTTTTCCTAAATGACCCATAATAAACAATATTTATCTCTCTTCCGACTGACTATGAACACAAACAAGCTTTCCTTTCAGAAGACAACTTATCGCCACGATGCTGAGCATGAAACAAGCTACACTCCTAGGGCTGTTACTGGCATTTACCCTGGTCACCTGTCAGAGGCATAATTTCTCTGAATGTAACGACCAACCAAGAGTATTACTGACATCAAAAACTATAACGAGATCTTACAAGTTCCTTGGTCATGTGGAAACAGACTACCAGTACTCCAACCCGAACTCAGTCATCACATGTATAGAAGCTGTTGACCAGTATGAAAACGACAACGGTGGAACTGCAAGCATTACAGAAGGTGGACTGGGACAACACAATGTGACTGTGCACCTCCGTTCTAAGTTTAGCAGAGGACTTAACTTCATTATCAACATCTACGGGCACTAAATGTAAGTAATAGTTTGTCAGTAATTCCAAACGTAGTGTTCAATTCGGGTTGTTATGGTGTCTGTATTTCATTACTGTCATAATTTTCCATGTCTACGGTATATTTAAGCATATTATAGCATTTATGCAGGTAGATTGTAGCACGTTCTGCCACTTCTGAGCAAAATAATGTTTTAAAATTCAGAATACAGTACAGTCCCGCTATTCCGAACTAATTGGGAACGAACACAGTTCGGTTTAGCGGGAATTCGGAATAGGCGGATTTCATGAATAATATCAATGTATTGACTTGTTAAGGCGTAAATTAAGTGCCAGCTTTCATTCCAGTTTGGTTTCAGGCGTTTTCATCGAACTCGGGCTCCATGTATGTTTCTATTTAACTTCTTTGTATAACAATAAATGTACGTTTTTTCACGAACGTCTTTTTAATTTCTCCTGTTTTTAAGTTTAAAAAATCGGTATTTTTTTTAACTCTGATCGGAATAGGCGGCTTTTCGGAATAGCGGGGTTCGGAATAGTGGGACTGTACTGTACATATTTTGGCTATATTTCAACTATATATAATATTTTGTAAGGAAATTATAATTGGGATTATATAACTGGTCGCACGCTTTTTTAACTTCCTACTACCATTGGGGTCAATATAACCCCAAAAACAACTTTTGAAATAAATATCTCCGCTGGATATAAAATTATAATTTATAAAATGTATGACTTTATCCCTCTGACTCAACTGTATACAATGACGTTTTAATGATTTTTATATCAATAAGACCCCATTCAATTTCTTTTTACTGAGTACTATTGGGGTCAATGAGACCCCATTCAAAATTATGTTTTTTTCTTTTAATTTAATATTGTGTAAAAATGCTTATATAGGCTACATACCGGTACTTGTCCTGTTTTCAAGGTAAAAATTTATATTTTTATGCCAGTTCATTAAAACAATTGCAATACTACCAATACATTCCGTGTAAATTATTAGGTTCTTTATGAGCCAGTGGTACTTACAGTAACAAAGATAACCCGATAGGAGGACGGTTCAGGGTAAACATGTTTATAAACATATTTGTCCTGTTTTGAAGGCAGAAATGTGTGTGTGTTTACGCCAGTAAATTACAACAAATTACAATTCATCCGATATATGCCCATGTAAATTACTTGGAGTTTTCATTACCCAAGTGGTACTCAGTGTAACAATAACACGGTAGTAGGAGACTCACCAAAACGTCTAAATTTCAGGTTGTAACATTCTTTAGAACCTACATAATTCATATCCAGTATAAACTCACCTAATCCCTAAAAATATGCGAAATATAAGAAAGATTGTAAAGTGAATACTTATATATAACCCAAAATGACGTTTATTATAAACTAAGAATCGACAAGAACCACATGACTGGACGTTAGAGCTGACGTGGTATGACGTCACAGCACCTTGGGATTGTCTCACGTAGAATTATCAACATAAGGAAAAACGGGCGCGATCCAGTATGGCCCAGACGAACATTGCCCCTAACATAGCGTTATTACTAGCTGAACTAAATCACTGTTGCTAACCTAAGTAACCTAAACTGTCACCATGGAATGATAATTCTTTCACACTGGTCGTGTACAGACTAAGATGGAAAGGCAGAGTCAGACTGAAACATTCAATGCCATAGCCGGGATTTGAACCAGGATCTTCGACTCTCCGTGCCGCTGCTCTACCATTGAAACATGCCGGTACAGCATTAAATTCTCCAACTGACTCACATGTCGCGGTTGTAAGTCGCCATTGGGTTGGTATCTCATGTTGAGAACGCTTGATGGTATACCGGGACATGTGAGACAGTTGGAGAATTTAATGTTGTAACGGCATGTTGCCATGGTTGCTCAATGGTAGAGCAGCGGTACGGAGAGCCGAAGATCCTAGTTCAACTCCCGGCCATGGCATTAATTTTTTCAGTCTGACTCTACCTTTCTAAACTGTCACTAATCTAGAGCTGACACTAACCTGGAACTGCCACTAACCTAGAACTAATTATTTCTCTGCGTGTTTAGCTGTTGACAAAATTGTATACGACTACCAATGAGAAAAAAGATCGTAGGCAGCCAGTGAGAGTTTTGGGAGGCAGGATATGGGGACCGTAACAGCACAGAGTGTATTGAGCAGAGTGCGTGCAGAGAGCTATAGTAGATCCATTACAACAAAGATTTAGTGAATATGTTAATATTCTACCAAATATAGCTTTTAGTTTTCCTTTTTTACAAGGAATTGTGTTAACATAATAATAATATTACAATAATGAATTTAACCTCACTAAAGGGGGATGGTACACCTTTATGGGTAAAACAATTCTGTGAAGACTGAACCTTTGTTGTTTTTATTACTGTGAAAACATTTTTAAATAACTCAATTATGTACCGAGATATGCCCATTTAAATATATTAGTGTCATCCGGCTTGTCCCTTTAAATTCTATGCGTTGGTCTGTTTATCATAGGTTTTCTGCAGCTTTGTTTATTTGAAACCGTTTCCTTCATAACTCAGTCAGTTTTTAAGATATGTGCATGAAATTTTGCACACACCTTCAGACCATGGATATCTAAAGCCTATAGTAAAATATTTGCAATATCTTTAATAGTTTATTTTTAGGAAAAAATATTCAACATGAAAAATATAAGATTTTTTCCTGTATTGTGTACACATCAAGGAAAAAAATATTTGTTATAGAGATATTTGTGATATTTTACTACACTCTCTTGACATGATTATTGGGAACATTTTAGTGCTAGATTCATGAAAATACTAAAAAAATTATAGAGTTTATGAAGGAAACAGTGTTAGGTAGCATGGAGTACAGGCTATTTTGAATAATTAATTGTGCATAATATTGATATGTTAGGGAATGAATATTGTACACACAAAATTTCTTTTCGATTGGATTTTAATTGACTGAGATATAAAATTTTGAAAGTCGGTGATATTTTGCTACTTAAAGGTGTACCTCCCCCCTAAATCTCTTGTGGACTACGCCTCCTGCCTAAGAGACCGTGAAGAAAGCTCATTTGGGCGATCAATCCTAAAGATCAAAGACTCACATCCATTAATAAATAATTCAATGTAGTACTAAATAAAATACAGGCGAAATCAATATCTTTATGTATTCCATAACCTATATTGTAAAGTTCCTTTTATTGTGCAATAAGTAAGCTTAGACCGCTTGTATCTCTTATAGAACCAGCAATCCGGTATTATCGTCAATTTTATGAAAAAGGGGTATAAAATAATGATTTTTTATTCGGCCATATTATAGAATAATACGCTTATTATATGTGACGAAACGTTAACATAATGATATCCATTTCAAAACAGATGTTCATTATAACATAGGTGTGGTGTCGATAGTTATCGAACATGGAACGATCTTGAAACCTTCAGAGCAGCAAATGAAACTGCATAATTAAACAACCTGTATTTATTTGAAAACAAATCTGTCTTAATTTTAATATTCTACTAAATTGAGTTTATTTCCTGAGTTTTAATGTGTGTTATTTGACATTGAAGTTCAAGAGAAGCCCTGCGGCCTGCACCCTTCATAGCCTGCCATCTATCGGGAAAGACGAAAATTATAACAGCTGATGGCAAGGAAATGTCTGCTTCATAAATTACCAGGTATCTTAAAAACCCGAAACTTGGACATTTAATTATGGTCGAACAAAAACAGTTGCATGCAACTCACTTTGCCCGTTTCATAAATACACTCGTATCTTAATAAATGCATTATAGGCTAGTCCCGTAATGTACTATTGTAAATTCAACATAAAACACACTTTATAATTATATTTTACCAGGTTCAGGACTCATTTCCCTATTTTTAGGGTTTTATCATATGTATATTTGTAAAGTTGTTGAGTCAAAGAACTCCCGTCCCCACCTTCATGTGGTGTGTGCATGGACATCGTATGCACAGATGACCTCAGTCGATCAGACTGTTGTGAGCAGTGGGTATTTACTGTATAACCAGATAATTGAATAAAAGTAGTTTTCGCTAGCTGCAAGTTGTTTTCATCAGACGTGAAAGCAGACATGAAGTGAAAAGAAGTGAGCAAAAATATTGTACTGTGTGTCAAATCAACTTGCTTACCTATCGTACTTCCTGTGGTGGTGTACAAGGTTCTGCTATAGTGCAGTTACTCATTCGATGGCCAGTCGGCTTCAAAGGTTTCGGTGTTTCTTTATGTTAATTGATCTGACTAAATCGGTCTTGGGCTTCCGCTTTCCAAAACAAAAGCAACGTTGCAATATTCTCTCATTGTTATCACTGACCGCGGAGTAGACGAGTAGCTGTCAAAATCGCCACAGGACATTCTTAGATTTTGATTGGCTGGGTTAACTAGCTGATTGGTGCCATAGGCGTAACGAGGGGGGGGGGGGGTTGGGGGTTTGAACCCCCCCCCCCCATTGATTAAAAAAAGGAAAATAGTATAATTTTTTAAGTCTGCCCATAAATTACTTAATACAAGACAAAGCATAGGAAGCTTAAAACTCGTTATTGTGCGTCTTAATTTTCAAAATTTTCCGGGGGAGGGCCCCCGGAAGCTTAAAACTTGTTATGTGCATCTTAATTTTTAAAATTTTCCGGGGGAGGACCCCCGGGCCCCCCTCTCCCTGGGGGTATTCCGTACCCGCGGATGTTATAACCCCCCCCATATGGTCAGCCTGGTTACGCCTATGATTGGTGCGGTAAAAACAAAGAACATGAGTTGAGCTGTCGGCAAACTTTTCCTCCTAACGAAAGGAAGCCGCCTGGCCATGCAATGAGTAACTGGACTTTACCAAAGACTGTGTATTCGAATCTAGCAAAAGTCAATAACTTTAATGAAATAGTGCCATGTCCATAGATTTATAGCATATTTTACTGTATGAGTGAAGTAACTACAAGTGATAAAATGTGTACTGATATAACCGAGGTAGTTGAAAAACGTTATTAGGAAAACTAATAAGATTAATATTTTATTACTAAAGTAAACCCTCACAATTTCAGACTAATGTGGCTATGAAATTACGTAAGGATGGTTAAAAATTATTGGTCAGTGCGCTTAGTGGTTAAATGATTTAGCTAATTCTTTTTGTGATTCTGTTACCAAATATTAAAAAAATCTGCTCTTGTTACTTTATTTTCAGTGTAAAAATAATTCAAAATAGAAATTCTCTGGTACTTGTCACAGACTTGACGGATTTTTCTTACCAACACTTGCTGATCATTGCTCGAATTTTACATTTGTTAAGATTGGAATTCTAATAGCCAATAGGGCATCAGTATTTCAGTAAAACACTTAATTATCATATTACCTAATGAACTAAATTCCTCCATTGTTAGATGTCTTAATTATTGATTATATTATTAGATCTTAATTATAGTTTTCACTAACATAATCTACATCTATATAATATAATCATGTTTCTCTTTTTATTATTATTATTATTATTATTATTATTATTATTATTATTTATTCTTAATTAGATTATTTGGTAAGGTTTGAATGTATTCACCTCTGGTTAGTGGAAGAGAAGGCCT
This sequence comes from Ectobius pallidus, assembly GCA_964059195.1. Lineage (NCBI taxonomy): Eukaryota > Metazoa > Arthropoda > Insecta > Blattodea > Ectobiidae > Ectobius > Ectobius pallidus. The sequence goes on from CAXKWD010000007.1 coordinate 94,881,100, forward strand.
TAAGGCCTTATTAGTTGTTTTAAACAAAATACGATCTCCTGCCATATAATCTTCATTACTAAACTAAAAACTAAACTCCGTGGCGCTACATCCCTGGAGGGACTTGGCCTACCACCCGACCGCTGCGTCATCTCCCGTAGGCAGATGGCAGGATTGGGGGGCATGTGGTCAGCATGCCGACACCCACGGCCGTTAATGGTGGTTTTCTTGACCGGAGCCGCTACTTCTAGGCCTTAACTACACCAGAGGGAAATATAAATAAATAAATAAATAAATAAATAATATAAGAGGAATACGTTGGGATGGCTGTGATGAAAGGAAAAACTAAACACTGAACGAAAGGATTCTACCGCAATATTTTGTTTACGTTTGCCCAGATGGGGAAGGGTTCATGAAATCTGGAGAAAATATAATTATCGAGCGTTCAATTCCAAAGGAAAGCAGTCGTTAATGTCTTCAATTTGTACAATTAGATACTCTTACAACAAATCTGGGTGACATGGCGCACTTTGATAGTATATCTCGCTGCCGTCATTGGCCAAATCGCATGGCGCAGGTGGCATATTTACCAGTACACATTTGATTATTAAAACGTCAACCGTGGCGCACTTGGGCTACACCCGATCTAATATGAACTCATAATGCCATAGAAAACATAAAAACAGTGTAATAACTAGGGGGCGGATTTCTATGACCTAAAAAATATAATATATGCATGCATTCATGACCTAAAAAACATTAAAATATGACCAATAAAATTTAAAATATGACTTTACTACTTAAACATTGTGTATATATTTTTAAGTTTCATTACTGTTAATTTTATTAAAATATAATGTTAATTATTTAAAATATCTGTAAATTTTCAAAAAGTATCATTATAATGCGAAATTTACAAATGATATAAAACTTCAAAATTTCTTTAATATGCACACAAATATGCCAAAAATATGACTTAAATGTGCATATTCATATTAAATATGCTTCAATAGTTGAAAATTTCCTAAATATGCACTTATATGCACAATAAAAGCCGTTCCATTTTCACCAGGATGCTTGGAATCGGGTTTAAATTAGTCGGAAACCTAAAATGATGCAAAGGGGAAAAATATGACATGTCATAGAAATCCGCCCCCTAGTAATAACATTTTGCAAAATAAGACTATAAATGCGATATAAGATAAAATAGACAAGAGAAAGAAAGAAAAAGATACGGAAACAAGAAGAGACGAAAACACTTTGTAATTAGTAATTTATGACGTCGCTCACGACGGTATCACTGTGGGGAGAATTTGCATCCAAATTTGCATAATTATTTTCTTATGTTACGTCTATTCTTTTTTACGATCGACACGTGAAGTAACTACTTATTACTCAGAAACTAATTCTAGAAACATAGCAGTTCTACTTGGACACTAAAATCCTGCAATGAATCAGACATTTACATGCAGGTCCACATCATTATTATTTCCTTTATATTCATGCCATTGTAACATACTGTACCAATTCCGATAATAATTGTTGTTTTATAAAACAATTCAGTGTTCACGCTACATTATTATTATTATTTTTTTGCAGAATAATTCCACATGCAATAAATGAAATCACCAGGGGACCCGCTCTCTATGGTGTAAATATTTTTCACAGACGCCAGGAGCTTGGAGAATTGCTGACGTCATCATACAATGTTTTGCGACGGCTAACAGAGCAATTATTTACTGTATATATAGTATGTATTGTGTGAAATACTCTATCCTATTCAATAGTAGGCCTACGTGAACTGCTGCATTTATAATTAGGCCAGTATCATAAAAATAAAGTCTACTACTTAATTGAATAAACTGTATCTTTTTATTAATCTTTTAATGAACTATGAGTATTGTTTTCCTTTATAAAATTTATGAACAGATGCATTACCTACAGCTTTGTTCCTATGCACTTTCAAATTGATCAGGAATTATTCCTTGTCAAATACCGCGTGAGAAAGATTTTCCTACGTATCTCGAACCGAAATCAGGTAAGTTCCTGCTAGTCAGATGTACCAACATTGCTTTCTGTAAGCCATTCCAATTAAATGGTCCGATTATGCACACATTAACTAGCGACTATAAGCAGTGTAGAAGAAATAACAATATAAGGAACGGTTTGAAATGTAAGGAGGGCATAGAAAATAGTAGTATGATTCTCCTATAACCTAAATACATACAAAGTAACAATGCACATCACTTTAATACTGCATACAGCACGCTGTAGTTTCTATTCTCTGTCCCATTTAAGAACGATCCTGTTCAAAACAAAGAGGCGTGGCTGTCATAGCCCGCACGTGAGAACGCATGTGTCCACCGTGTTTAATGTTAGTTTGTTTATTCTCAGTACAACTCGCCCGCAGGGTCGTCGTGAACAATGAATCCTTTGTTTTGTTTGCTAATTGATATACTATAATGATGACGATGTCAGTGAGAGTTTGTTATTTCACGTGTAAATGTTTATATTATTGTTGCATGACTTATGAACACTCGTTAGCCACGCCCTGGTAATAACTCATGCTAATGACATTAACCAGTCACGTTTTGTCACATGATGCGAATTTTCCGCGAACTCTCTGTGAGTTCTCCTCCCCTTTGTTTTGACTAGGATCAAACTAGAATGGGATCAATTATACGAACTTCTCCATTCGGACTAAAAGCATCTTTTAATACCATTTTGATTTCCAAGGATTTTATCTTGTACTATTGTACTATTCTTATTTATATTATTATAATAATGATAATTATTATATAACCCAAATTGAAATAAACAGCTAGTTTATTGTATATTAGTTTTAAATAGCTTACCCCCTCTGGTGAGAGAATTGAACCGTTTTCAAAATTGCTAAAAAAGAATTAACCTCATATAAGATATGACTTAAGAAAGTTAATGCAAATGCACTGTTCACTTTAAAATAAATCATGTACCCTCTTTTTTCTAGCTAGGTTTTTAAAACTTTATACATCTAATATTCACTGTTTAGTCCTTCTAATAAAAAATACTTCAGTAAAAATTATTGTACAGAATTACCAAAATATTTATATTTAAAAAGAAACTATCTTACTGTGAAAATGCAACCAAGAGAAATTTATATTTGATATATTGTTCAAATTCACTGCATCATGATTCACGTGTATCATTATGAATTATTTTATATAGGCTATTCTAGTTCCTAGAAATCTACACAGTGTCAGAAACAAGCCCTGAGAATATTATCAAAGTCACTGGTTACAGAGAAATAATGTACACTCATATTTAAATAATACCAGTCTCAGAAGAATGGATTTAAAATTTTGTTTGCGCAAGATATGGTACATTCTAATTGGGTGCAGAAATCCAGTGTCTCCATAGGAATAGTGTTCATAATCATCTTCTTACTTTTTTCCCCTTGAAATACCGTGTTATCCTGCAAATTTATGAAGTTCTTGAAGGTTTGCATCAGCTTTGGCCCGTCCAAGTATACAATCCCAATCCTTTTCCCTTTTGTCTTAGATCTTCTATAATTCCTTTATTTTCAGCATTCAACAACCACCGCATCGTACAAAGCAATTTTAATATTTTATTCTGTAGGCCCCTAAGGTACACTAAGATATTACAACTTTCGTTACTTGCTGATTTTTCACATCTACAAAATTTTAAAATAATTCTGTATCTGCCATAGGAAGTGGATTTTTGTGTTTGTAACTTGCAGTTTGGGCCTTAGAGAGATAAAAATGGGGACTGGAAAAAACTGCATAACAACGAGCTTCATGAGCTGTACTCTTCATCGGATATAGTAAGGGTAATTAAATCACGGAGGATGAAATGGGCTGGGAATGTTCCGCGCATGGGGGAGGAAAGACATATCTCAAAAGTATTGACTGGGAGACCCGAAGGGAAAAGACCAAGTGGAAGACCTAGACGTAGGTGGGAGGACAATATTATGATAGATTTAAGGAAAGTAGGATTTGCAAGGGATGATTGGAGTTAGCACAGTATAGGGTAGAATGGCGGACTCAGGTAAGCGCGGCAATGAACTTTCGGGTTCCATAAAGTAGATAATATTTCTTTAGCTTGCTGAGGATATTACATCAGGAACTCTGGTTACTTCAGTGGCGTAGAGCGCCAGCATGACAGCTAAAGTCCCAGGTTCGTATCCTAGCATCATATTTTTCTTAATTACTCTCTTGTAATGTGAGTTATACGCAAAAAATACGTAGAAGCATGGGTATAATTCCATCACAAGTTTAAGTTGTCACGAATAATGTAACATATTTGTCAGGAAACCACAGAACTTGGGCAATTCTTGCAGCAGCTTGCATAAATTTGCTAATCGCTTACGTATTTTGCACTCCTTCCAGGGATGAGTCGCACTATAACTCGATAAATTAAGAGAAAAATCTCCCAAAAATCCTAGGACAGTTGAGCTGTTCTATAGTATGGACTTTATTTTATTCTCTACATTATGACTTTACCTAGTTGCCTACATATAAATTTTCGTGTCTTTTATATACTAAGAAACACTTGTACAATTTTGACTTTAACTCAGATGTACAGCCGGCTACAAAAAGGATGAGGCGCCTAAAGGTTATAAGTTCCAGTTTTAGAATACTGCGCATGCTTGCCTCATTAGTGCATGGATACGCAGGGTAACATAACTATAACCAAACCATTGAAAATGGCTGTATTTTGTTATTAAATCGAATGGAGAATCAATTCTTGGTACACTAGGTTGTTTGAAAAATTAAATCAGAATATCGTCGAGTAAAATAAATATTCTGTATAGCCATATTGTATTGGAAGACTCGATATTTCAAATAAAGTAAAAAATGCGTTACTTCGGACAATGATTGTTTAATGCCCGGTTTCTATAAACTCGCGAAATACCTATGGGTAAATTATCCAATGGACAACTAGTTCCAGAATCACCCACCAGAGCACTAATGGTATAATGAGGAAATAAAAAATAATATATACTACCATGCCGGGGATCGAACAGTGGACCTCTTGAACCGTAATCCAGCACGCTGACAATGAGCTACGGTGAACAATGAGAACACATCTTGAATAACGGTGATGTAATTGTTTCAGCCTATGATTCCACTACTGCAAGTCAAGACATGGTTTTGCAATATATATCATACTAATTAGTTCGGAAGAACATTATCTTCATATAAATACTACTACTGTCGAGATCTAATGCGTAAGAGGAAGGAAAAATGAGAAGTACGACTCTAGTTTGCAATGTTTGCACACTCAGTGCTACCAAATACCGGCAAATACAGTCATTAGCGACAATGTACGGTACATGAAAATTTCAATAAGAAATATATATATAAATTCTGATAAGCCCATCCTATTACGGAGAAACAAAGTCTACATTACAGATCATCTCAGCACTTCTAAAACTGTATTTTACAGGTACTGCAATCCGTGCACGTCCGCCATATTTAACCTACGAGAGGTTAAATTTTATCCAGCCATCCATGAAAGGATAAATTAACCCAAAGATTTACCCTTGGAAAGATCTAGCCCTAGTTTATAGAAACATTTTTTCTCTCATTTTCATATTTACCCAGTGGACTTTTATCTAGAAACTCGCCAAAACTGTGTGTGATCGTTATCTTTAAATTATTTCTGTTCGTAAGAGTTTTCCTTGTGTAAATTCTGTTCATGGGATAATTTACCCATAGGTAATTCGCGAGTTTATAGAAACCGGCCATAAATCAGAGATATAAGACTAATACAGTAATGTTTTATCTAAAATGTGAGGATTTTAATTCAGGTATTTAGTTTATTATTTATTGAAGCCAACTATTATAATGAAACTTGATTCACTGATTTAAAAACTTTAGAGCTCACTGATGATTTTACTTGCTAATTGCACATATACCTACACAAATTCTGCTCTGAAAGGGTTAACAGTTTTAAATCTACTTCAGTTAAGGTGCGGTACCACAGAAGTTTGTAACTTATGAAATTCAGGATGTCATTAAAAACCTGGTAGAGAGAGAGAGAGAGAGAGAGGGATTGAGCCCTTTCTGGATATGACAGGAGTGAAATCCCCTGCCGTTTCCAGGGATCCAGTGCTGAGTAATCAGTCCATTGCCCACCGCCGCACATTACCGATTCAGCCCCACCGATGAATAGATTTAATTTTATTTGTGTACAGAGTACAATGTTAACATCTTTCTGTGCCTAAAGTTTTATTCTTTTCCTCTATTCGTCTCTGTCAATCCAATCGATATTTTATAGTTCTCTTTCTTTCATTCCTGTACTAATCTCCTGCATCCATGAGTTTCGAAGCCTGCCTCTGGTTCTTCTTCCAGGTGGACACCATTCTCATACCCTTTTCGGTAGCCATTCTTCTTACATATCCACAACAATTTAGTTGTTTATATCTTAAGAAATCCAAAATAGAATTCTTGATATTCATTTTTGATATAGATGTATTTCTTCCTTTTTCTAATTTTGAATGTATTGTTGAACACCGTAAAAAATGTATTTCCAATCATAACTATTTTGGCATTAAATATTGATTAAATTTCCATCACCTATTTCAGCTTCAAATGTAACATTAGGCCTACTTTTCACAATTGAGTTGTATATTTGTATTTTAGTTCTCTTACTTAATCCTACTCAATGGCAATGGACAGTTCCTAAGCAAGTCAAAGGAATATTATTTATTTTATGGAACCCAGAGGTTCATTGCCGCGTTTACCTGAGCCCGACATTCAACCCTATTCTGTGCTAACTCTATCCACCCATCTCTCGTGAATCCTACTTCCCTTAAATTTATCCTAATGTTTTCCTTCCACCTACGTCCAGGTCTTCCAAGTGGTCTCTTTCCTTTAGGGTCTTCCAGTCGATATTTTTAGATATGTCTTTCCTCCCCCATGCGCACAACACGTCCAGCCCATCACATCCTCCGTGATGTAATTACCCTTATTATGGTTATTCGGTGAAGAGTTTAGGTTATGAAGCCCGTCATTATGGAGTTTTCTCCAGTTCCCCTTTCATCTTTCTTAGGACCAAATATTTTCCTAAGTACCCGGTTTTTTAAAACGGTCAGATTATTTTTTTCTCCGAAGAGTAAGCGAGCATGTTTCACAACCATAGGCTATAATACAACCGGCAAGGTTAATTGTTTTATAAATTTTTATTTTAGATTTCTGGACAGAAGACGAGAGAATAAAAGTTTCCGAACTGCATAAAAGAAGCATTTCTTGATTTCAGTCGACACTTAACTTCTACCTTAATATTATTACTATCAGTAATTATTGCTCCCAAAATTTTCAATTTCTCCACTTGTTCGATTGATTTACCGCCTATTCTAATAATTTGGCTCTTCATGTGACCCCAGAAGAAATGAAGAGCCTAGTGTAAGTGACCACTGCCGAAATAATATGGATCTGGGCCTATTTCATAAAAGTTACAATTTTACAGGTGACAGGTGACATAAAATTGTCTTACAGGTTTACATTTTGACAATTGTGTTTTTCATAAAAGCTGACAACTTTACATAAATGTCATGACAATTTTGTAGATTTGTATGACAATTTTACATATTGTTGTTTCTCAAAACTTTTGAGTTTACAGGTAAAAGTCTGACAAATATGTCAAATCTTAGGATACCTATCATTTATGAAACATTAAGTTTTGCTGACATATTTACAAATTTACGAAAAATGTAGAATTGTCATTACAGAAGTGACAGGCAATCTTTCATATGTAGGCCAACAGAGTAGGTTATGTAAATGTGTGGCATAACTTGGCAAACTTTCTTGTGATTTAAACTTTGTTAATAAACTTGCTAAATTGTCTTGTTAATAATGAACACTAGTAGTAGTGATATTGGTAGTAGTGAAAGTGGTGAAGAAATAGACATGAAACCACCCAGTGTTTTTAGGCAATGGATTAACCTAACTTTCAATCATTTCAGTGACTTTGTATTAAAAGAGAAATATAATTCAATTATTTTCGATAGTAATAATCGATTGCTTAGGTATCATATTCGATGTTGAGACACGTATGTGAGAGCCATCTACAGTGTACTAAAGTAATCTTTAGGTTTGACATAAAATTGTCGCGTTTATGAAATGGGTTCTTTTAGTCTGACAATTTACATTAATTTGCCTGTAATGTAAGGAAAAGTTGTAATATTTATGAAAAATACAATTGTCGTGACATATTGACAAATTTGTCAGACTTGACATAATTGTCGCATTTGTCACACCTGTAGAGTTTTATGAAATAGGGCCCTGGTTGCAAGGATTGTAACAGTCGCTGACGATGTGTTCCAATCTCCTTAGAGCGTGTGCGACAGTCCATGAGGCGTTGCTATGAAGTTTGTCGTGATCATGGGGTAGATATTTTGAACAATTACTTTAAACAGCGTGTAATTTGGGTTGTACAAAGGTAGTTAGGTTAGAAATGAACGCAATGCAATTAGAGTAGGATTACCTCCACAAAGTCTCTGGGTTTTTACGTATATATTTTAGGAGCGAGTCTCGCCGCTCGTAGAGTTCCTGGCTAGGGGAGGTAGCTGCACCCTGATTGGCTATCCCACTCCACGTGTTGTCTGTATCTGTCTCTGCGGCATTATCCCTCCACTCAACTATCAACATGCACCATGATCTTTACTCTCTGCCCGTCAGTAGGTCACTGATCTTACGCGCAGCGAATCTGCGCATCTTGTTAACGAGACGTAACGAGAAGCTCGCTGGCTGGGTTAGTCTTCAAGGCCAGAGACTTTGTGGGAGTAATCCTACTCTACTCAGTTCTGAGTCACCGGAGACCATGGGTTCCTTATATGAAAAACACTCAGAAAACATCTCTAAACAACTTGTGAAAGTTTGTCGGTAGAGTTCTGATTCGCCATATATATATATACACACACACACATATACGAAACATAATTTTTGTAAAAATCTATTTTCTAAAAATTACATAAAAATAGATCCAAAAAGTTAGTTATTAGAGTAAGTTGTTTGTCACATCTCAGAAGAAAGCTGACAAATCCGTAGGCGTACCCTGAATCATTTTAATTTTTCTTAATTTTTCGTTTTTGAGCATGTTCACAAAAAAAAGTATAGGCTAAGTTTACAGTACATAGACTATAAATGAACTTACTACTCATCTTACTGCACCCTGACGTTATCCAGCGTTTAAAAATCTGCTTATTTCTTAGTTTAACATTTTATTTTCAATTATTGTTATATTAAATACCGGTAATACGTATATAATTTCCACGCACATACTGTAGCTATACAGTGAATTTGAACATTCCATCTAGCACCCACAGTGATGAATTGTCTCCCCTTTCAATGATCAATTTTGTGAAGTGTTAAGCATTTTGAATATGAGTTCATGTCATGTGCTAAGTAATGTAGTCCCATTTCCGAGCTAAACCGAAACAGCCAGAAGTTTCCTAATTTGAATACCTTAATCCCAGGAGTCCTCAACAACAGCAAACAATATGCCAACTCGTACGATAGTATATAGCAAGTTATACAGAGAATTACGTCATGATAACCAAGTTATTAGCTTGAGTTGTGTCAGTCCTACTTGCATTTGAGATACGGCCAGTGCACAGCTGTTACTGAATTGTTTGGTCAGTTCTGCGAATAAGTGTGCTCGTAACGTTAATACGTATTCTAATTATTCCGAAAACAATTATTTTACCATAAACCAGCATATAAACAACTCTTGAAAAAATACGATGTGACGCATTCACATTATTTTTCTACTCTGAGTATAGACAATACAATTCCTTCACCTTACATTCCCACATAAATTGGCCGTGAGATATTGTGACCATTAAGTTGTCTTCTCTTTCATGCAATAGCTGTGTTGGTAGGGTTCCTAATTTCTACAATTCCAATAAGGCCCCACAAGAATAATTATGGCAGAACACCAGCTATACTATACAAACCGAAAGGTCGCGGGTTCGATCCCCGATGAGGTCACTGGAGTTTTTATAATTGTCCTAATCCTTCTGGTGGCACTATAGCCCTGGGGTCGACTCAGCCTCTAATAGAAGTGAGTTACCAGGAGCAATCCTGGGGGTAAAGGCGGCCGATGCGTAAGGCTGACAACCTTACCACCTTCGTGTGCCGATGTCTAAAAATCTGGGAGCCTTAACTTCCTGGAACCCTCTGGGCTTATACTGTACTAGGGAACACTTTACTTTACCAGCTATGCTAAGTATACTGACTCATAACAACTTCAAGACTTTGATATCAAATGTTAAAAATCAGTATTGGAACTGATAAGTTATACGTAATTAATTGTAAAGACTCAACACAATCATATACGTGTTGTACAGTTTCTTATGTGTCTTACATTTTAATAGCATTGACATATTATAACCTTCAATAGCCTGATCACATCTAGTTTGTTTTTCAGTTGGCTTTAACCAAATATTGTATACAGACAAATACCAGATGTGTGTATAATTTTAGGTAATTTATATTTTAGAATATCATATCAATTTTATAGAATCTGACAAACTTCTATTACAGTGTGATGTGATTTGATTTTTTAATTATTCATGTTTATAGAAAAAGCCTTATGTAACCATTCACATTTTTAAAAAAAAATTATATCATATATTATTAAATATGCTGACTTAGTATGCTAATACTATAATACATTTGTACATATGTTTTTGTAATAATCTATTTAATTAGCCTAACATTTAAGAGTATAATTTTGTATTTTCAACAACTCTGATAATAACTACCACTCAATATATTCATTGTAAATTCTACGACGTGCCTTTTGGAATTGTATTTATAAACATTTAGTGGTGATTTGGCGGAAAAATGTTTTGCCCTCTTTCATAGACCACTAAGGAAATGAAACTCATCAATATAAACTCCATGGTACTATATTCCTTCGAGGCACTAGGTCTGACATCCGACCATTGCGTCCGACCACGGCAGATGTGGTCAGATGTGGGGACATGTGGTCAGCATGTCGACTCCCACGGCCGTTGATGGCTTGCTGAAAAGCAAGTTGCTCCTCAGTTTGAGTCAGGAGGCTAAGTGCACCCCGTTCCAGATTTCCTTATCTCAGAAAAATCCTTGGAGTTACCGGTAATCGAACCCAGACGTGCAGATTCGTAGAGTCAGCAGCGATAACCACGAGTTCACGCAGGCGGTAATCCTATTTTACGGTGAATAAAAATTATCTTCGGTACAAAATTTGGGTTAATTTCGGTGTTATTTCGCAGAAAAGAATACATAGGAAGTCTACATAGGCCCGGATTCTAATGACATGTCGCCTTTTTATTGATGCTGCATAGACATTGCCAACTTGTAGATAAATCCTAATCATGGCCTCTCGATTGTAGAAATGCATTTTTATTAGGTCATTTTTTGTCATTTTATGCAATGTTATATTTTTAGGGCATTTATTTAAATTTTACGTCATTATTTAGTCATTTTCTTCCTTATTTAGTCATTTCCATGCATTTACATTGAGTGTATTAACTTTTTTCGTCTCTAGGGGTGCTGTCTTTGAAGTATTGTTTATTTAATGCAAGAAGGAAAAACTCGGTGTTGAAGTGTTGTCATGCATCAGTCGGGAATGAGAATCAAAGAAGCGCCCAAAATTTTGTATTATAATACTGTTATTAAATTGACTTGGCACCTGCTTGGATATGAGAATGCAAACTACTGTTTACCCTCAATAAACAATTATATTGTCCGGCAGACCACAAAAGGAAATGCCAGCATAAAATTCCATGAGAAAAGGACATTCACGACATTACAGTTATTTACAGTTTTTACAATTGTGTACAAATTAGTCTATAATGTTGTGTGTATAATAATTTTTTATAAATAAAATATCAGTTTTAGGTCTTTTTTTATCTTTATTAAGTCATTTTCTTTCAAATGTAGGGTCATTTTATAGATCATTTTTCAAACAATTTTAGGTCATCAGAATCTGGGCCCTGCTGATTACCAATGGATCAAATTAGCAACTTTTTCATAACTTTTCCTTGTCTCTTTAGTTAAATCCATGGTCTCTCGACTATATGCTTAACACAACGAAAACACTTAACTTCCTTTGCCCAAATAAAAGTTTTCTCTCGTATAAAAGCCTATACATAATGTATGATCTTCTCTTCGTGTAAATGGGTTGTAAGAATTAAGAGAATGTCAATACCACATCGCATCACATCCCAAATAAAACCTGATTAGTGCACTCACGTACCCTAACTTTCTTTACCCTAAGCATGGACAATACACCTTTCTCACTTCACATTCTGATAAAGATTAAGGGGCCATATTGCAAAGAGCGCATATTCAGTCGTTTCAACCTGATGCAAGACTTCATTCACCAGGCGAGAATGAGTCTCTACAAGCAGTGGGTGGCTTATAACTACCCTTCAAAGAGAATTTTTGCGATAAAAATATTTCAAAATAAAGGTTTAGCTCTTAGTATAAGCACCTCATGTACAAAACTTAAACAAAATCGTAAGAGCCGTTTTTTGAGAAAATCAGGTGTCACACTCGCAGAGGATACCTAACCCAAATGCAAAATTTTGTTTCATACGATTTTCCATTCTGGAGTTTGGCTGCTCACAGATACACATACATGTTTCTGAAAATAGTATTTTCAGATTCAGAGGACCTCAAAACGTGTATTTAATTAAAAACTCAGCTTCGAATTTGGGTGTCGAACATAATACTTCCTCTGCCTATAGCACCGATGGTACGGGAAGAGGAAGTAAAAATGTGTTTTAAATTAATGTCAACCTGAAAGCCAGTTATTGTGTGCTTAAAAAATCCACAAATTTAAAAATAACAATATATTTAAAAATATTAAAATTATTTAATGATGTAGGCCTAGGGTAAGGTGGTACATTTTCGAACATGGTACAATTCTGAACGGACTAAGATTTTTATCCATTTTGGGGTTTCAAATGTTAGCCAACCTCTTTTTAAAAATATAGCGTCCATACTGATTGTTTTGTTGATCTGTATCCGCGATAATGATGTTCCGAGTTGTCTCATTCGGCCATAAAAAATTATTTTCCAACCGAAGGTAAGAACGCCATGCTTGAAAAATGGCACGTTATAAAATTGCTTATAATTCCACGTTGTGTTACTGGAATATATTTTTGAGGACCAATTTTTAACTCATACCAACAAATAGCGTAGTCTTTAATACGTAAGTCATTGGCACAACAATGGGCATTCGTGAGCGGAATTTCAACAATGTAGTAAAAATCTTACAATGTAGTAATTTACAAAAACTAGCTCGAGGTACAAATTCGAACAAATTTTAGGTACAATTTCGAACAGTACTTTAACCCGCTATTGCTTGCTTAAGACTTGCATGGAAAAGCTGTTTTGCTGTCACAGCATTCTGCATGTTTATTATTATTTATGTATTATTATTGTATTATGTATTATGTTATTAAAGTTATGTTATTATTTATGTATTATTATTGTATTATGTATTATTATTTATGTATTATGTATTGACAAGCGGATCAAATTAATTCATATTTTGTACTTTGTATCTTGATTCTGTTTCGAAGGTCATTTATTATTGTAAACGTATATTACACTAAAAACTCATTTGTAATTGTTCTGACTCATTTGTAATTTTTTGTAATATGTAATTTTGTAATTGTTTTGACTCAGTCGTAATTGTTTTGATTCATTTGTAATTTTGATTAATTTGTAATTGTTTTGACTCATTTGTAATTGTTTGACTCATTTGTTATTGCTTTGACTAATTTGAATTTGTATTGTCTCATTTGTAATTGTTTTGATTAATTTGTAATTGTTTTTACTCATTTGTAATTGCTTTGACTCATTTGTAACTGTATTGACTCATTTGTAATTGTTTTGACTCATATGTAATTGTTTTGACGTGTCCCATAACATGTACATGTTGATATGGACAAAATAAAATCTATCTATCTATCTATCTATTAACTGTGCAAGTCAAATATAAAAGGGTGGTATTCATATATCTCTCAACAGTGGTATTATTTCAACGAAGAGGACTTCCTCTGTAATGTTATTTCATCTCAGCATTTATGCAATACACAATAGCATGCAGCTGTTAAGTATTTTCATTATTGCTCTTGATGTTATAACAGACCGTCTTAATGGTCTAGTGGTTCCTGACTACGGACCCTCAAGTCTGGGTTCGATCACCGGTACCTCCTCGGATTTTTCTGAGGTAGGGTGATCTGGAACGGGGTGCATTCAGCCTCTTGACACCAACAAAAGAGCTAATTCATAAAGAAGTAGCGGCTCCGGTTCAGTAAGCCATCAATAACTGTCGTAGGAGTCGGCATGCTGACCACATGCCCCAATCCGGCCATCTGCCTATTTAAAACGTGACACATCATTATTACGCTCATATTACTGATAAATAATAATAACAGAAAATAATATTTGGAAGAAAGCACTTTGTTCGTTGAAAATGCCACTGTTCGAAATAGTACCCACTGGTGTTTAGAATTGTACCTACTGCGGTACATTTTCGAACGATATTCTGGAAATGAAAGATCGATTGCCATGACCAATATTGCAGCTGTATGACTTTGATATTTTTGTGAAGGGTCAACTACATTGCCAACTTTGTGAATACAATACAGTTGAACTTGTCTTATGTTTATTGTGTTCATAAAATAAGAATATTTGTTAAGTGTTCGAAAATGTACCACCTACACATAGTGAATAACAAACATGTAAATTTTTATTTCCAACGCACTAACGGATTTTGGAAAAAAATAGTGAATTAGCCTATTGTAAAATAATACTAGAGAAAGCTGTAAGCCTACCTCACTCTTTAATGCCCGTTAATCAAAGTGTCCTGTATATTTCAACATTGAAGACAATTTATTATATCATAAAAATATTGTAAAGGTATCAATAAATCAATTTACTCGAGTATACTTGTGTTCATTCTGGCGCTCACAAAAAAATCAAGGTCACTCACTCTATTTCATTACTTTATTATCACATTCATGAACATCTGTTCATTTTTAATACTTTTTCATGACTTTCATAACCTTATGACCAGCCGACACTCTGAAAAAATTTCAAAAAGCCACTTAGATTTATGGCTCACGTGATGCAAAATATTGCACATTTCTGCAAAAAATATCAAATCCCCTTGAATTCTAAACGTTTCGTTTTGTAGATTTTAACAATTCGCAATCTCCTTGGGCTACTTATATCGAATGTGTATTAAGGATAAAAATTACTGACACCGAAATACACCTTTATTTATGTTGAAATAAAATATAAAATAAATTATCTGCCCTAAATTCAAATAGGCCTATGCTGAACAAAAATCAATTCAGATGAATATCTATTTACATCAGATTTTCTTAAATTTTAATTGAAAAATAATCTATTTTTTTTAGTTCCTATATCGCTGATATACCTGCCAATTCAACATTTACTTGGTTTATTAAATATTTATTGAACTAATGTGTACATATTTTACGCTAATTTCGATGAATACCAGGGATGGAACATAAGTCTAGGCAACTTTTTTTTTCTCAAAATAAGGCGATGGTACCATGAGATGTACTCGTATGTTACGGGAGACTGTGTGATCTCTAGTAGGCTAGTGTGCCATCAGTAAGTCGCTCCGCAGCTATTGTACAGGCGAGAAAACACTAAGAAACGGAATTCAGTTGGCAGCACTGGCGTATGGTTTTAATGTTATAATTTAAATTCTTTTCTGAGTGCTCTGTATGCGGACCCAAAAGAAATGCCATTTTGCTTATTGATTTCGAGGGGCTTTTTAGCATCGAATCCCAAATATCAGGCATTTTTTTCTTTCGTTAATACGATTGATCTATCACTCCTCCCGGCATCATGCACTGTACCTGTTCCACGAAATGTCTTTATTAAATCACGCATGGTATCTCTATACGGTACTCTTGAATTCGGAAACTTTTCCGCGAATTTTTGTTACACCTTTACTGTACTTTCTGCAAAAGCATTTTCCGCTAAAAACACGCACTCCTCTAGAATGCATCTTGATTTACTTAACTAATACCTGCAAGGCAGAAGTATGCACTATACCGCGACTCATCGCAGTTCATTTTTCCAAAATGTGTATTTTTTTATTCATGGCAAGCCCCAAAATAATGTAAGTTATTAATGTAGAAAATTTTACGTCAAATTTCATGGTCTAACGCAATACTTCTTGTACTGTGGTATGGGTAGAGAAAGTAATAAACATAAAATAATCGAAACATTTTAGTGGTGTAGGTAAGGAATTGTGAGGTACGTTTTTTGAATATCACAAGCAGTTGATAGACAAGAGCATGTATTAGGATTAGAGGTCAATAGGTATGAATTATATTATTTGACTGATGCAATAGTTTCCTCCTGTGTCAGACGATAACACTCAGTCGTCCTTCTCCATCATCCTAACGATAATGGACAAAACATACAGTGTCGTTCACTGTTTTCAATGCACACATGCGACAGTATTTATCTTTCAAACGAGAATCATAATCTCACAAACCTTGACATCTCCACTGAACTAGAGATAATAGTAATATGTATCATGAACCGGATTGAAATTGATTCTGCACAATATAATAAGATTTCATGTTTTATCAGGTACCATCAGGGGAGTATTTAGCTACTTAAGCGCCCCTAGGCAGAGAAAAATATTTTCGCCCCCTTATTTCCACATGAATATACAAAGTACATACAAAGTAACCTACAATAAGCATTATTTTAACTGATATAGTAGACCAATATTAATAGTAATAATAATAATAATAATAATAATATATAATAATAAATAAATAAACAGGTGCGTATTGTTGTCAATGTTATTCATTTCTATTTCATTGTGCGTTACAAAAGTACTATTTTGAAGAGTTATAAATAAAATATTTAATATATTAAAAAAAACAATAGTAACAGCTTAAAAGCCGCCCCTTTAAATCTGCCGCCCTAGGCAGCTGCCTAGTCTCCCTAGGCTTAAATACGGCACTGGTTACCATCAAATTTATTTCTTTATTGTTAAAAAGGCCTTTGGAATTATTTAGCATCCCTTCACTTTTTCATCATTCCCTGTTTTTAAATTTATTTATTTTGACTCGTAAACTTTGTTAACAGATCCCCCTCCGCCAATGTAAAGTACCATTTTACTAACTGAGTCCGTTAAGGGTAATAACGATTATTCAGGATATCACCAGATGTCACCGTAATTCTCTTCCTTTTCGTACAAATAAATAATTATTCATTTGCGTCATTTTAACCTCTGAAAATACTATTATTCCTATCATATATGTATTTAAATCATTTACAAGCATTCAGTGTTCGATCCATAAACTAGACGGTTTTTGACAAAGCAGGAAAGTAAGCCAACACAATACTTGTTTCGCTCAGAATATTACTTACGAACTGCATTTCTCTCCATCTATTAAACGTCTGCAATTCCTTTTCATACTGAAGATTTTTCAATATTAGTTCATTATTTGCCTTTTCTATAATTTCAAGAGATATATACATTTCTTTACAAATAGATCACTATTCAGTATATTAGGCAAATAGTTCTGCTTTCTTCATGCGTTATTTTTTTTAAACAATTCGTTGCCAACCGAAAGAGCTTGCATACAAAATAAACCAAAAGTGTTTTATTACTATTCTAAGCACAAGGGAAATGAAGTTATTTTCGTTTTAAAAATTACGCAAAATAACATAAAAAGTCGCATGGTATTCGAACTATGGTATAAAAACTTTACAGGCACACACGAATAACAAAAGAAGTTTACGTCTTACATCGTAAATACATGTAACTATAACGAGAATTCACTAATTTAAGGCGTTACAAAATTGTATTATAAATGTTTTTAATTATAAGAATTAATTTAAAAACTAAATAATCTATTAAAATGATGTTTTATTTGAATGTGAAAAATATTACAGCTTTACTTGACTTCGAAATTAGTGGAGATGGTTCAGTGATAATTCGTCGCTCCACAGAAAAGAGAATTTTAATAAAGTTGCAAGGTTAGCAACCATTCCTTTATAGAGCAGGATCTGTAGCTTCCGCCTACTTGACCACTAACAAATATAGGTTCTACACAATTTTTCAAAATGGTAACGTAAGAAGAGGTAGTAGCAATAATGATAATTTACAATGAATGAACAGTATTACCGGTATATTGGTCTGTATTTACTGACATTACTTCTAACAAAATGAATCAGTAACATTGTGTTGAAAATGAACAATTCATAATTATGCATATATTGCATATTACAAGACACTAGTTTATAATAGGCCTAGGTTTGTGCTAATAGGTATTATACCGTATTATCTGTGTTTTGAAAATTGTCAGTTTCACCAGTTATAATTGTGTTATATTATTGTTGTAATAATCTTACATTCATTGGATCAACCAAACATAAGTGAGCTTAGAAATAACAGTTCATTACTAATTGAAGAAGGCCAAATATTGTTAATATTAACACATGGTCATAAGCGCCATACAAACATATAGCTTGTTCAATGGAATATATACACATAAATTCACAATAACACTATCTTAATTATATAAAAATTTTATTTATATATATACAACTGCACTAGGGTAAAAAGCACAAGTAAAAATCGTAAAATTGCTATGTTTCACCATAACTAGTAAAATTGACAATTTTCAAATAAAGATGATAATTATAATACCCATTAACTGTCTTATACTGTACTAGTGACTTGTAATACACAATAAGTTGCTCATTTTCAAAGCAATTGATTGATACTGTTATAAACAATACATCAATAAATACAGACCAATACAACTGTTAGTTCATCGTAAAATCTTATTTATTGATACAAATTTTTCTTGCGTTATGGTTTGGAAAATTTGTGTATAACATATATTGGTAACTTAATAGGATTTTCAGCCTTTGTACAAGAAAAATTTCATTATCACATATAACGTATTATGTTATACGTTATATGTGGTAATGAAATTTTACTAGTACAAAGGCTGAAAATCTTATTAAAGTTATATGATATAATTGTACTAATTGATATATATACAAGCTTCAGAATGAAGTTTATCAATGATATATTGGTAAATTAGGCGGAAACTACACTTCCTGCCTGCTCTATAGGCCCATTTATATAAATACCTGTTTTGTCAATGAAATCACTCGTTTGTAGTCTATACAATTTAGTTCAATTTGTACATCACATTTAAGATTTTTGTTCCACGTGTATGTACACTTACACTTAGCCATTTTCAATAGGGGAGAGTGTTGTACCTTGGGCCATTTTTTATTGTGTTGCCTTTAACTCGAATTCTAATAGCATTTTCTTAGTTTCTTTTAGTCTCTTACCAATCTACTGTGCTTTCTTATCATATTGGCATTTGTTTTAAATATGTACTCCAGTAAAAAATAAGTATAAGAAAAAAATTAAAATATACTGCACAGTGGCTCAAGGTACAACACCCTCATGTACCATGGACCATACTCCATAAGGGCATAAATAAAAATTTCCAGAGGCGGAAGCCTATGCGAAGTGTATGGGGGGAATGTTACCATCACTACACCAGCAGCTGATGCCTTTTCCAGAGCCTCAATAGACAGATGTGTGTCGTGATTGTCCAAGATCAAAAGAACCCTATTTTCTTCAGTTAAGAAAATGGTCAAGAAACTTTAAAAAATGTTGCTTCATTTGACCACCTAGATACATTAGCAGCTCCCATACACCCTAGAAGGCCACCAAACAGCATTCTGTCCTTGAAATGAACACGAGGGATTATGAACAAAGGAGGTAGTTTCCAACAGCATTCACAGCTCCAGTCATAGTGACTAGTTGCCCTCTTTCGGTTGCTGTTGCACTTCCAATCTGTTTTAGGCTTTTAGGATCAACGATTTTTGACTGTCCCTGCACAGTGCTTAGGCCAGTTTCGTCCAAGTTCCATATGTTTTCGAGAGGAATGGGACCAAATCTGTTGTGAACATTTTTGATGTTATCGAAGAGACATTTTCTTCTCTGGATCATTCAAATTAATTTTCATAAGAGCCTTTTTCAAAACTGTTGCTTCAGCAGGATCCCGGGTCTTAATACGAGCCATTGTTGTCCTGACAACAATACTGGAACACATAAAAATAAAATATAATGTAACCTCTTGTACCATGGTCCGCCGGCTCAAGGTACAAGACGCAGTTGTGGCTCAAGGTACACGATTGTCTGTTTCCACACAAATATGGCTATCGATATGATCTTCCGGTATCTGAATAACAAAATGTATGGTCATTTTACTCACCAAATAATAGTGAATCCAATGGATATTCGCAAAAACATCTTTATGCACAAGATAAACTTCAATTATCAAGCAACTGGCGAGGAAAAATTTTAGATTTCACCAGAAAAAACAACTTTTTGGTCTTGCACACACCGATCTGAAGCAAACACGTCGAAAATTGCACAATTAATGCCTGAGGCCACGAGAAGCATATAGTTCCACGGTTAGCGCGCTAGATGTCAACAGTTCTCAGATATTAGAACTGGTTCATGGTACACTATGGTCTTGGTACAACACTCTCCCCTACGTGTACGAGTAAATAGGTCTGATCGTAAGCAATCAAAATACAACTGAATGAATGTGATTCCTAATTAGTATGAAGCCTTGAACCTTCTTACTAATGAAATCTATCTTACTCGTCAATTTAATAAAATATTTTCTCGTCTACATTAATTTTCTCAAGACGCAACGGCGTAATTAAGTTGTTCTTATGCAGTATAATTAATCTATGCTTCAGGCTTCTTTTCTTCTTGTTCCATTTCCTTCTCCATCAACCTCACCTTTTTATTTCTATTACTTGATGTTCCATGCATTTTATGAATCCACTATCTTTATTCTATGAGCTACTTCACACTCTGTTATAGTGTAACTGATCTCCTAAACAGCAGAGAAATAACATTCCGTGGGGCAATTAATGTTTAAGGTGAATGTATATAGACCCTATTGAAAAATCCAAGTAGACTCCACTTAACAAGTTCAGCGGTAAAGAAAGGACGTAAGTAATATGATAAATAATGTACCTGTAAATAGCCATTGTAAACCACTTTTTACACACGAAAAGATCTTAACTGCTTTAACCTATACATATTTTAACTTTTAACACATGTATATAAAAATATTTCACTAAACTTGAGAATAAGGTGACCGCCGTCATAACCGCGCCGTACCAAGTGGGACCAAGTCTACAATGTCGCCAATATTACGATCATGATTACATGCCGATTGAATTCGGCAGATAAACGACTGTTGTAGCGATGTTTTATGAAAGATGTGGAAGGGTAAAAAAGCTTCTGCATTAAAAATTCTAGGTCCGTGACAGGTTATGTTAGGTTAGGAACAGTCATGTTAGTTTAGCAGCAGTATTCTGCATAGCGCGGGGTTCGTGCCACGTAACGATGTTTTACGAAAGGCGTGGAATTCTAGGTCAGTGACAGGTTATGTTATGTTAGGTTATGAACATTTGTATTAGTTTAGGAGCAATATACTGAATAGCGTGGGGTTTATTATGTCGCACATTGAATCTTTTCTACGACGGGAAATTTTACCCTTGCGCCGATCGTTTCTCTTTTGTTCCCCGCGGCTCGGAGGGACACGGTCGCTAATGGCAGAGCATGGCTGGCTACGCTATTCTGAAGGAGTTCCAAATATTTCTTATTACAGCGTGGTAGATGGGATACATACACATGATACAAGAGGTAAAAGTAGCTTGAATGTGCAATTCGCCAGACTGTAGAAAACTCAGGATAGCCATCTCATCAAGAGTGTCAAAATTTATAGCCTAATAAAATTCCCACTCATGTGAAAGTTTCAAATGAGAGTGACTTTAAAGCTAAAATCAAGGAATGGTTAGTGAACAATCCATTTTACAGTTTTAATGAATTTTATGATACCAGTGTAAATATTTGAATATAAGTACTTCTGACGATGATCCTATACATGTAGTGTATGTAACGTGCAAATAAATTATTATTATTATTATTATTATTATTATTATTATTATTATTATTATTACACAGCCCAACAAAAAATAAATTTTGTTTGGTGTCTCAGACGTTTTGCCGGATTTTGGCTATACTTATTCCAAATATGTAAACAGTTTTTCTCTACTTTTATATAGAGTGCCATTAACTTATAACCTCTTTTGCGAAACAAAATCTTGCTTGGCAATGTAGCTAGTGAAGGTTCTTCACCATACTTTGGACACATAGGACGAAAACTGTACGAAGTACAGAAAAACTAAAAGCTGGATTTTTTTTTGGCCTGAAATTGACAGCTCATAAGTCATAAACGACCGTACAATATGTGATAATATCAGTTTTTTTAAAAACCCCATGTTATATTGTTATTGTAATGTTAATGTAATGTTAGTGTATTGTTTTTTTCTTCACATGATTTAGAAGCTAAAAATAGGCACTGTTTTGTATTTATATCAAACGTAAAATGGGATAATATGCATAATGATAATACCATACCTCACAAAACTAAAGCTGATAGGGCAAAACTAATGGCACATTTGGCATCAGCGACCTAAATATACCCAAGAATAAGTATAAATTCTAAGGCACCAAAATGGCTGTTGGTCTGTGTTGTTGTTATTATTATTGTTATTATTATTATTATTATTATTATTATTAGTATTATTATTAGTATTATTATTAATGGATGAAGAATCGTTTAAAAAAATATTCTCTTTCAAATAGGGTCCACAAGTTTATCTTCTTATCCTAAAGCCAAGAATAATTAAAATAAAATAAAAATATTGTAATATACTTTATTTACAATACGGTACGGTACTCTACTTATGGCTGAAGTATTCCTTTTCAGAAAGCCTTCCGTTCTTGAATGGAACAGCTTGTTTCTTTCTCCTGGAAAATGTTGTATAGTGGGCATATGGGGTTTCTGCAATTCACGATTCAAATGTCCTCGTACAGTCCCTACAAATGGAAAGGTTGGAAGCCTACTGCATGATCGCAAAAAGTCTGAAAGCATATCACCTCTATAAAAGGGAGTTTAAAGCTCATGATCCAGATAATGTCTTTATCATTAAAGCTTTTCACTGACTTCACATTGTACAATTATTCATAACTGTCCACAGTACAAATGCTTACAAATTGGTACTTAGCCGAACAATGGAGAGAAAAGATGGACTACAAGTACGTACTTCAATCAAAAATCAAAATCATCACTAATGGACACTAAACGTTCCATTGTTAAGCCATGAATCTATTCCTTTATCTTAACCCATTATAGAGGCTGTTATCAACGAAATGATGCATTATTTACCAATCGTAATATCTTCCTGAAAAATAATATCTCATCGTATCTCCAGTAGTAAATATTTTATAATTAGTTTTCCAATCCAGAAAGGTGTTATTGGTGTTAATCAAATAACACGTATTTCATGGCAATTTCATACCATCTTGCAATGAAAATCGATTGTGTTAAAACTTAAACTGACGCCTCTGTAAAATAATTATAAAGATTGTCCCAGACAATACGTTTCTTCGTCTGGTGTGTGAAATGTTAAAGTTGTCATGAAACATTAATTAAATGCCGTTACATGGAAGCAAATACTTCATTGTCTTTGCGAAGATGAACTTTTTTTTCCAGAAAAATAAAAGTTAAAGCGCCATAAATGGAGGTTTCTGTGCAAGCCCATAAATGTATCTTCAATTTAAAAAAACAAGCATCCTATGTTTCCATATTTTCCTACAATAATAAAAAATCTATAAGTGGTTAATATATCTGCAATATATTAGAACAGGGTGGCCATCAAGTAATGCAGAAGAAATTCCCGACTTATTCCCTGGTTTTCACTGATCATTTTAGAAATTCCCGACCAAAACATGATTATGAAGCACTTTCTAATAACTGTGTAAGAACAATTATAGGAGTATACATACTTTAAATAAGAAAACTTTTAGTAACAAAAGTAATTGCAAACAATAATTACTTAGGCTATAACAGATACAAAAGGAACAGTAAAATAAATTAAATATATCTTCATATAGGCCTATTATTGTCTAGAAGTATTTTTGATCCCACTTATTTTTTCCTCAGCAACTTAATTTGTTTATCTAGAGCAGCTGCAGTTTTTTCGGACTCTTCTATTTCTTATCTTCAGCTTTCAATTTTTCGAATTTTCCCGGATATTTTAACAAATTCATTGACTTTTCCCGGATTTTCCCGACCATACGAAATTCCCGGCATTTTCCAGGATTCCCGGCTTTTCCCGACCAGTGGACACCCTGTAGAAGTGTTCACAATTTTAAGGGGAAATATAGGCAGGTGAAGAGGAATAAAATTATTTTTCAAAACTACAGATTAAATTTCCGAGACATTTTCCCTTCATGGAATACGGCTACTTGTTACATTGAGAAAGTTTAAAAAGGTCCACTTTAAAAAGTCAAATAAACTTTGATAAATTATAATTTATTCACATATTATTATTGTGGTAAAATGGTAGCAAATTTAGACACGAGAAGAATGAAGCTGCTACATCACGTTGTGTTTACTTTACGGGAGTTGTAGACTAACAAGAAGCGCGACTGAAATGAGTGACAGAGCAAACTGTCAGTGTGTTACGCAACGTATTTGCGATAGCATCCTGCCTCCTTATTACCAGAATCAACATGACTCGTCTACTCTCTCAATTCATATATATTCCAGCCGCTATCATGGGTGTTCACCATTCCACAACTGGCAGTCAGCCAGACCACACACACTGCAAATAACGCCTTGTGCAAAATGGAGTTACTGCTGAAAACTGTCATATCAACTTTAACAGGCTTAGTTGTCGTCACGTGTTTTGTGCTGTACTGGTACTGTGTATCAACATTCAGTCATTGGAAGAAGAAAGGTGTGATATCTCTGAAACCGACGCCACTCTTTGGCAACATAAGTAACATCATATTACAGCGTCGTGCACCGGCCCAAGTATTCCAGGACTTGTACAATCATTTCTACGGTGAAAAGTTTGGAGGTATCTACCAGGCTAGAACTCCGGTGCTCCTGCTACGAGATCCTGAGCTTATTAAACATGTACTGGTTAAAGACTTCGCCACCTTTCCTGGAAAAGGAGTTTCTGCAAACATGAAAAAAGATCCACTGACATGCCACTTGTTTAATCTTGAGGGAGAACAGTGGAGATATGTGAGGACAAAACTCACACCAGCGTTTACATCAAGCAAATTGAAAATCGTTTACCAACATATAGACCATTACTCTGAGAAACTGATCGAGCATTTGGAGGAACAGTTTCGCGTTAACGATACGATAGACATGTACGAAACTTTGGTGAACTTCACGATGGATGCTACCGGCTCTTGTGCTTTCGGTGTGGAAGTCAACGCAATGACAGATGAAACGTCCGAGTTCAAAAAGATGGGTCATCGTATTATTGAAGCTAATGGGAATACTTCTGTTGAAATTATAGAATCAATTTCTCCAACGATTTCTAAACTATTTCATTTTTCTACATTTCCTCAAGATGTGACAAATTTCTTCAAAACAGTGGTAAAAAAGATTTTAGATTACCGAGATGAGAATCATATAGTGAAGAAGGATGTCATGCATCTCCTAATGATAGCCAGAAACATCCCAGGTGAAGCAGCCCTTGAGAGTGAAGACTTGGAAGCCACTCCAACCGACAAGCCAACAGAAAAGGATGAAGGTAAGCACGCAACTATGATGCTATAGCCAGGGTTCATAATTTTAAACTGCTATACATCCGGTAATAAAGTTAGACTGCTACATAACAACATTTTATAATTACAACAACAACAAAAATATTCTAGATGTTAACAGCTTTTCTCAATTTGAGGTCCCTCAGCTAAAAGAATGGTATTGGAACTGTCTGTAGTCTATGCACTACAATGTGTAATTTTGTCCGCTATCTAACGCACAAACTTGTACATCTTTCGATTGGAATTACAAAGCTGAAAGCCTATGATATGATTACAATTTTGGGTCGAATTAAATCACACAAAACGCTTCTTTTTTAGGAAAAAGATTTTCCAGAAAATCCAGAGGTGTAGGCCTACTGGAATACAAATTTTACTGAAAGAACTAAACTCCGTAGCGCTACATCCCTGACAGGTCTAGGCCTACCATCCGACCGCTGCGTCATCTATCATAGGCAGATGGCAGGATTGGGGGTATGTGGTCACCATGCCGTCACCCAAGGACGTTAATGATGGTTTCCGCTATTTGTCAATCAAGTAGCTCCTTAATTTGTATCACGAGGCTGAGTATACCCCGTTCTGGACCTCCCTACCTCATAAAAACCTGAAGAGGTACCGAGGATCGAACCCACGCCTGTGGATCCGTAGTCAGCGACGCTAACCACGAGACCACGCAGGCCGTCTTATACTTTGGACTTTTTGGAAATTTTGACTGGAAGTTTTGGGTTAACATCCATTCAAAGCTGTTTACTTCCCACACTTTTAGCTTTTACATCTGTGGGAATTTCTGTATAAAAAATTTTCCATCATGAGTCTCATTTTGAAAATGTGGAGGGAAATGAAATCGCCACTAACAAACTTCAATAAATACTGTTTTGCTACAGTATTGTGCTTTTTTTTTTATTAAATTAAATATTCATGTTGGAAGACGAAATAACACATTTGAATTTCAAATTAGTTTACAAATTATATAACCCCAAAAGATTCCTCATGATCATAATATCAATCTAAAAATTATTTTAAAAATTCTAAAATTGACAAACATTTAGTTAATGTAAAAGAAAAATGTGAGAGATATAATTATCACTAAGCACACAAGACATGATATATACATATAATTATATGAAAATATTATAAACCCTTACGAAGCCTAACATTTCTCTAATTAATATATTATATACACTACACTAGAGAAATATTAGATAACCATCTGCATTGTCCTGTGGTTAGTGTCACTAGCTATGGATCTGCAGAACTGGGTTTGATTCCCGGTACCTCCTTTGGTTTTTTGAGGTAGGAAGATATGGAACGAGGTGCATTCAGCCTCGTGATACAAACTAAGGAGCTACTTGATAGAGAAGTAACATTAAGAAAACCATCATTAAGGTCGTGGGTGTTGGCATCCCCAATTATATTCAATCATGTAAGATTAAATCATCTATCTTGATTAAACCAACGTTATTATTAATCAGATTAAAATATCTACAAAAACAACAAAGTGAAAACAATACTCTACCCGTACAAAGTATTTTTATTTTTATTTTTTTTTATTCCAAGCTTTTTCATGGAAATTATGTAAAGTATCATTTCCTATGTTCCATACACATTTGTGAATCACTCTGTATGTGAAATGCAATTTGTATTCGTTTATGTGTTATCTATTGCAGGAACATGGCATCCTATAATTACTTATTAATTAATTATTATATTACATGTAAATGTGGCGGGAACAATAATAAAAAACTTCCTCTATGCACTATTTTCCAAAGTGCTGTTGCTATGAAAGTTTCATAAGTTCAATCACCTCATTTACTCTAAACTGTAATTATATGTTTCATGAAAGTTCATTAGCATTTTCATAAAACAGGACTTCTTCTCTAGAATACTACCACTATTACCACTAATACTACAATTTTATTACTTTGCATTTTCATTATGCACTTCTAATGTTAAAATATGAAATTTATATACCTCTTACAAACAGTGACAGGGGAACAAAGGTCAAAGTTCTTTCTAAAACATTCCTACCTTCCTCCACCATGGCAGAAATTTTTTACTTTTTATAGTTTATTTTGTTCAACAATTTGTTGTTTTTATACATTATGGTGGTTATCCAGTGTAAATAATATAATTATACCTTGTGTAATAACTATCTAATTTTGACCTATTAATATATCTGTTCATATTCTTTTTGACTTGTAATAAGCAGTTTAATATATATATATATATATTTATAACTGTTAAAATAGATAAATATTTATATTAAAAAAATCTTATTTTGAACTGTAAAATGAAATATACCTTCCATCTCCACATAGCTGTCAGGTTATCTATAAACAGTATAACATGTATTGCAACTTTTTACAAAAGTTAAAGAGATGGTTAAAAATGTATATTTTAAGAAAGATTCTAACACTTCTTTATTTGAGACTTTGATGTTTCAAATGAGTTGATGATCAGACTAAAATCTATCTCCCGAGCTATGTAATTTTCAATACTAAAAATAGAAATCCATTGAATTGCTTCCACTATTACCGCTAATACTGCAATTTTATTACTTCACATTTACATTATGCACTTCTAACGTTAAAATATAAAATTTATCTACCTCCTACAAACAGTGACAGGAGAAAAAGTTCAAAGTTATTTCTAAAACTAAGGCTAAGTCTAATAATACAGCATAGCAATGCGGCCTCTGTCATGGTAACATTCCTATCTTCTTCCATCATGACATTCTACTTCCAAGATAGCTCTTAATTAGGATGTGTTTTGAAAATGATCTTTCAGCCTTAAATAGAGTTTGAATTTAAAATTTAATAATGACTTATTAACTTTTTATGCTTTCAAAATTTTTATTGTGCCCCCTGATCATTTCCCATTTACTTTCCAGATACTGGATCGTCCTACAGGTGATAAATATTATCGAAAGGCACAATTAAATCAAATAATTAAAGTTGATGAAAAAGTGTTTATTTTAAATTGTAGGCCTATTGATCCTGTTACTCTCTATTAAGATTTAATAAATTACCCTATTCCTGTATATTCTTCCACTAAATTCGAGAATTATAGTTTACTCAGCTCTATTATTAAGAAAACCCTGTTAACAGCTTTCCTTTTGAATAAATAAAAAGTTATTAAATATAGTAGTTGTACTGGTAGCCTAATTACCGGTACCTGAAATGTATATCCCCTGAAAAAATCGTGAAAAAATTGAATCAGAAGATAATAGAATCAAATGTTATGACCTGAAACTCTCTTTAGAATTTAAGTTCTTGCAGTTCCTCTTTAAAAGATTAAGTTATACCGGTGTCATGTTTAAATTTCCACATGACAGCCTATATCACTATTCTGAGAGAAAAAAATACTTAAATATGTGAACAGAACTGGATGTTTCTAATGTGGAGGTTCTCTTTAATCTCTAAGTTTATCTCTATATTCCAAAAAATTTGATGGGCTATTGCAAAACCACATGATGGGCATACTTTCAAATGAACAACTTAGCTCCTATCCATAACTAAAAATACTAAGCACTATAAAATTAATGTATGCCTATTCTATACCTACTATATTAGAATTCCGAAATGTCTCTGCTTTTACACCATTTGAAATTTGTGCAAGAATTTTATTTTTAAGCCCTGAAGCTTTGACCATTCAATATTAGCATTTGTTCCCGCTCCCACGGTAGCTCGCAGGCGAAATAGGGACACGGGGAAACCTCTCCGGTTTGAAGGATGCTACACTAAGTCAAGTTTAAATACATTTATTGAGCCCCTTGAAAGATACAAAGAGCACAATGGACAAAATGATAAATAGACCCTTTAAAATACAAGATGGAATTTTGTATCTTGCTTTACAAATAAATTCCTCTTCCTAGCGGTGCCGAAGAAGATGAAATGTTGATGAAGTCAAGGGGAGACGACTTAGTAAGCTCCTTCTGGAAAATAAGGCATGCTTGCCTTATAAGACTGATGAATAGCTCGGAGGACCAGAGCAGAGCAATTTTTATAGTCGCGCTTGCTCGGACGACTGAGAAAGAATTTCACTATTCTTGAAGTGAATGCGCACTATCAGCAAATTATTTTAAGGTCGACTTGCTGCTTCGACCGAAAAGAAGAACCTTTAGATGTTGCTTCGACACTGCAACTAAAATTAAGCACTCTGAAATATTCACTTCACAGCAGTACTTACAGTAAATCCTTTTACTTAATGAGTTACGCATTCAAGTCCATACGGTTTGATCAGGGAAGTAAAAAACTTGGCTTCACACATTTGTAATTAAATCACAAATAAATTACTTTGAAGAACGTATTAAATTGCGTCTCTGCAATAACTAGGGCTGGGAAACTTCAAATTCCCAGCTCGACAATAATAACTAGATTCAGAATTCTGAACTGAAAACTAGCCTGGCGAAAACTTCGAACGAGTGAATAAGAATGAATAGCAAGAATGACAGACGTCACGACATGTGACGTAAAGCAAGAATCCCATTGGCCAAGAAAAACAATAAATAATTAATCTTGGAAATAAATCAATTAAGTTACATTAAAATACTAAAACATAAATAAGAGAATTAATAGCATTACTTCAAAACTGAATTGTTTCTTTAAAAACACAAAATTATGAATAAAATATACTAAAAAATAATCAGACTGAAACTTTGGGTTGGAGATTATAACATGACTATCCAAAAAATGAAAGATGCGACAGTCAAATGTTATTTCTTATGAGAATTGATGGGAGAAAGAACAAACAGATAAGTAAACATATTTAAAATTATATTGAAGACACAACAAGAAAAATAAAACAAACGAAGACACAAGCCTGTTGCCATAGCAACACGGCGAATGACCTCGCGAAACCAGCTAATGCCTCAAATCCGGCCAGACACGAATGCTGGACGGAACATATTGCCCGCGATAATTTCGCTCGTGAAATTATCTAACAGAATGTGACGTCAAGCAAATTCGTGAATGCAAGGATTCGAGGCCAAAACAACTATCAAGTCGCAATAAAGTCAAAATCGGTGGAGTGGGATGCGTCCGGCATCAGCACTCTGAATGAAAGCAGGTGTCACTGTCCCTCTTCACTGACAGGCAGAGGAGCCAACTTGATGAGGGGCCTCTTATAAGTGCCTGAGACAGTGCGCACAGTGACAACTCTGACAAGGCCGTCTGGGCCTGGGTGTACTTGGTGCACCAGACCAAGCACCCACCTATGAGGAGGTACATTGTCCTCGAGAACCAATACAGGGGTACCCAAAGGAACGTCTGGCAGTACCTTATGCCACCTTGCACGACGCTGTAGCGTGTGGAGATAATCCACGGACCACTTCTTCCAAATACAAGTGACCATCTGCTGAAGATGGTTCCAACGGGAACGCAGGCTGTACCCACCAGAGAGGTCAGGACTGGGCACCGACACAATGGGCTTGCCAATAAGAAAGTGGCCGGGAGACAAATATCCAAAGTCATCCACGTCCTCAGATAACGACATCAAAGGACGTGAATTCAAGAATGACTCAATTTGTGTGAGAACAGTAGACATCTCCTCGTAAGTGTACTTACAAGACGAGGACATCCTCTTCAAATGGAACTTCAAAGAGCGTACTGCCGCCTCATGAAGCCCTCCCATGTGTGGAGAGTGAGGAGGCAAGAAACGCCAATGAATGTTCAAATGCGCAGTGGCGTCTTGCACTGCGGAGTGATGTTCTGATGACATCAAAAGCCTAGAGAGGTTCTGCAGGTCGGCGTGGGCTCCGACAAAGTTTCTACCATTATCACAAGTGATTGAACTTGGAATTCCACGACGACTTGAGAACCTTGACAATGCCGCCAGGAAGGCACGTGAGGTGAGCGAAGTCACTAGCTCAACGTGTACGGCCTTCGTGGACATGCAGACAAAAATAGCAACGTAGGCTTTAGTAGTCACCTTGGACCGCGGGCCACCAAACTTGAGAGAGAATGGACCGGCGTAGTCCACACTAGAATTTGTGAAAGGAGGGAGAGGATTTACTCTCTCAGGAGGCAGATCAGCCATCTTTTGCTGAAAAGCCTGAGCCTCAAAGCGGAAACAAACACTACAGCGCCTCCGTACACTGCGAACCAGCTTGCGAATGCAAGGGATCCAATACGACTCTCGCAAGTGTGAGATGACTAGCTGAGGTCCTGCATGACCTAGATGCAAGTGCACATGGAGAACTAACT
Organism: Ectobius pallidus; assembly: GCA_964059195.1. Taxonomy (NCBI): domain Eukaryota; kingdom Metazoa; phylum Arthropoda; class Insecta; order Blattodea; family Ectobiidae; genus Ectobius; species Ectobius pallidus. The sequence goes on from CAXKWD010000007.1 coordinate 94,913,040, forward strand.
GCCTGGTGAAAGCATGCTCTGCAGGAAGTAATATCTGATGCTTGTTGTCAAAGGGTAGGTTGGACCGACTTAGACGTCCACCTACACGCAGGATGTTATCCTGAATAAAGGGGCATAGTTGCCGGATCTTACTAGAAGAAGGCAAATCTTGCGAGGAAGACAATGCTTGAATTTCCTTTCTGAAAGCATTCCTTTGAATGATTCTAATGCAAGAATGCAAAGCTTCAGTAAGCTCTGACGGCAGCAAAGGGCCATTGATAGGTGACTTGAGTTTCAAGTAATTATTAATGAAACGTCGCACATAAGCCATGACCCTGATTGTTTTCAAGTGTGAAAACTTAGTCAGCCATGGGCTTAAGCTTGAGGTTTCGATGGTGACTAGCGCTGCTATCTTCACCTCTGGGAGAGACGAAGACTCGAGCTCAGTGGGCAAACTGGGCCACTGAGTGGAGTCGGCAGTAAGCCAAGAAGGGCCTGACCACCACAGAGAGTTGTTAAGTAGGTCAGAAGGGGTGGCTCCCCTAGAGATGAGATCAGCGGGATTGTCCTTAGATGACACATGCGACCAAGATTCAATGGCAGTGAATTCTTGGACGTCCGCGACTCTGTTAGCCACGAAAGTCTTAAGTTTAGAAGGTGAATGGTTTAACCAACCAAGTACAACCTTGGAGTCACTCCACAGGTGTACTGAACTTATAGAAAGTTGCAACGCAGGTAACACCCGGTGAACTAACGTTGCCAACAAGTGAGCTGCCAACAACTCAAGGCGAGGTATAGTCGTTGCCTTCAAAGGGGCAACCCTAGACTTGGCACAAAGCAGACAGCTCTTGGCCTTATCGAGGTGATTAGTAGATCGTAGGTACAGACAGGCGCCATAAGCCACCTCGCTAGCATCACAGAAACCGTGCAACTGCACAGATACGAAGTTCTGCTGTAATGCTAGCCGAGGGATAGCGATGCTGGAGATGAACTGAAGTTGGTTGTGAATCTTGCGCCACTTGTCGGCGACCGCAGAAGGAATGGGCTGGTCCCATGAACTAGTCTCCTTCCACAAAGATTGGAACAGAATCTTGCAGTAGGACACTATAGGGCATATTAGACCAAGGGGGTCAAAAATAGAGGCTATACAAGATAGCAATGTCCTTCTGGAACAGGTAGTGAATGGCTTGGAAGGATCGACTGAAGTTTCGATCCTGAGCATATCGTCAGAAGGTTGCCATATGAGGCCTAGCGCCTTTATGGAAGAGGTGTCAGAATCACCAAAGGTTCTGTGGTCGAGAGACTCCCGCAGCTCAGGAGGAACGTCTTGGAGCAGTTCCACAGAATTGGAACTCCACTTACGAGGATTGAATCCACCTAGGGGGAGAAGCTCTCTCAGCTGAGAGACAATAACCTTGGCCTCAGACAGCGTAGCAGCTGTGGCCACTATGTCATCGACATAGATGGAATTGTTTATGATGGAGGCTGCTACAGGAAACTTGCTTCCCTCGTCGATGGCTAGCTGTTTAAGAGCTCTGGTTGCCAGGAAGGAGGCAGAAGCAGTGCCATAAGTGACCGTGGTTAGGTCAAACAGCTGAATAGGGTCTGACACAGAAGTTCTCCAGTAAATCTGCTGGAGAGGTTGGTGGTCGGGATGGACTAAGACCTGTCTATACATCTTCTCGATGTCCGCTGTGAACGCCACTGGATTGAACCTAAAGCGTAGGAGGATCGAGAAGAGGTCAGGTTGCACCACCGGACCTACCGCAAGGATGTCATTGAGTGACCTCCCGTTAGAAGACTTCGCCGAAGCATCAAAAACTACCCTGAGTTTAGTCGTGGTGCTGGAAGGCTTCAAAACGGGATGGTGCGGGATAATATACTCATATTTCCCGAGTGAACTCCGAGAGGCAGGCTTCATGTGACCCAATTTCAGATAGTCATCCATGAACCTGTTATATTCCTCTCGAAGGGTTTCATTTAAAGACAGTCTTTTTTCTAATGAGAAGATTCTCTTCTGGGCTTGTAACACTGTGCTCCCCAGGGATTCTGGAGCTGATACAAAGGGCAACTTTACAATGTATCGCCCATCGGAGTCACGCTGAGTATTGGCAGCAAAATGCTGTTCACAAACTGACTCGTCAGGGAAGGGGGCTGAGTTAGACACTCGTTCTAACTCCCAGAACCGGGAAAGCTGGTTACTCAATAACTGGTCAGCAGTTAGGAAGGCTGAGTAATTAGAAGACATAGCCTCCGAGCATTCAGGCTCATTGGGGCTTGCGTCAAGGTAACGCTTATCCGTGGATCGGCGTCGATGACCATTGGAAGTATGGCAACGCTGTGAAGGGAAAGGCGCAGAGGGCAGTTTCCCGGCGAAGTACCAACCAAGGTGCGAGTTCTGAATCGTAGGTAACTCACAGGTGGAAATTTGCCCTGGACACACCACTTGGGCACAAATCTCCACTCCAAGAAGTAGATCGACACACTTAGGACGACTAAAAACTGGGTCAGCCAAGGGAAGATTCGGAGGAATGTTCCATTCCTTCGTCTCAATGAAAGAGCTCGGGAACCTTTTCTCCGAAATCTCCGGAACGACAATGGCCTGTGCATTGTAGCGCCATGAAGTCACTCGCGACTGAATCGTGATGCTGGTTAGCTTATGTGTGCTAACATTAGTGGACAAAATTCCCGCTAGCGTAGTCCGCTGCGCATGAGGAGCTAGTCCAAGACGCCTAAACAGCCTGTCGCTAATAAGATTGCAGTCTGAACCGCTATCCAGGAGGGCTGTGGCCTCAACAGGCGAGCCGTCTGAGTCCAGGATGCGGACAGTAGCAGTAGGAAGCAAGCAGCGCTGCTGGGTCTGACTAGAAGCCATAACACCTGCAGTGTTGGCAGCCTGGTGACTATCGCTAGTCGGGTCGTGGAGGAATGTGCTATGTCTCCCAGCACATCTCCTGCACTGAAAAGTCCTACAATTGTTGGCATGCCCTTGACTATACAGGCATACGCGACACAGTTTGCGGTCTCTAACAAACTGGTCTCTTTGAGCGAAAGTCATGCTCCTGAAGTCGCTGCATGAAAACAGGTCATGCACAGCAGTACGACAACAGAGACATTTAGGCCTCGGAGAAGAAGACTTTGACTTGGAAGGAGCCGGAGAGCTCGGAACTGACTTAGCAGCCTGACTTTTCGTGGCAGCATCAGTCATCTGCAGTATGCGAACTCGGCTTTCCAAGAAGACAAATAACTCCTTGAGAGTAGGGAGCTTCCCTATTTTGACAGATGACTCCCATTCTCTGATGAGGTTCATCGGAAGCTTGTCGATGATAATTCTGGTAATAATCAGATCTGACAACTCCACTTCTGTATTAAGGGAATTCAGTGCATGTACCGTGCTTATAAAATGATCCAGGTATTTCTGCAGGGATTCTGCAGAATACCTCTCAATCTGAGGGGGAGAGAAGAGATTGTCCAGATGGGTGTTGGCGATTAGCCGGTCGTTATCAAACCTATCAATCAAAGTCTGCCACGCCACCTGGAAGGTCGCAGCAGAGACAGGAATATTCTGAATGACCGTACTAACCTCTGATGACAGGCAGGACTTCAAGTACTGATACTTGTCCATGTCCGAAATGTGCCTGTGTTGAATTACCAACGACGAGAAAGTGTCACGAAACTCGATCCACTCAGAGGGGTTCCCATTGAACTGAGGAAGACGGATTTCGGGGAGTTTCGGTAACAACGGCGTGACAGGGTCAAGCGAAGAGCGCTGACTGGCAGTCTGCGCCTGCTCGGGTTCATATAGCTGTTTCCTTTCAGCTATCATGGAGTCAAAGAAACTGATGACTTTGTAATAATCAGATTCCACTGCGTGAAAGTCGAATTCATGATCCTGGTAGGCCTCGTCAATGGCCACCTGAGCATAATCTGACTTGTAGGCCTTGAAGACCTCTACGAATTCAGAGCGGCGAATGCGCGCTTCATGAAGCGTAGTGAGATCTTCGATTTCGTACTCTCGCATAATCTGCATTTGACGCAGAAGTTGCGATTGCAAGTACTCGAAGCGTCTTATTTTAGCCTTTTGGGCAGCTTCGGCCTGGGCGTGGGCTTCGGCTCTCTTAGCCTCAGCTTCCTTTTCGGCTAAAGCCAGCTGGGCCTGAGCCTGCCTCTCTGCAAGGGCTTGCTGGGCCAGGGCCTCCGCTCTCTTAGCTTCGGCTTCCTCACGGGCTAAAGCCAGCTGGGCCTGAGCCTGCCTTTCTGCAAGGGCCTGCTGGGCCAGGACCTCCTTGTCAGATAAGGCCTGAAGAAATTTACACAACTGAGAGTTGCCTCTGGAAATGACGGCGTCGACTTCTGCCCTATAGGCTTCTTCAGCATCAGAATAATCCACACCGTCGATTTCAGTCTGCACAAGGTCGAACTTAGCTGCAAGTTCGTCTAACTTAGACTCATACTTTTTGAGTTCAGGATATGTGACATCCTCAATAGCTAAATTACTAATGACATTAACCTGCCGCGTAATCTGGGCCTTAATGGGAACTCGCTTGGCTTTAAGAGCCGTCAAACCGTCTGGACTCGACATAGCGACTTGCTTATACAAATGTCTGAATTAAATAGGTTGCCCGCCTAGAGCCGGTGCAACAATGACAAATTAAGGTTTGTTTATAAGAATGGAGTGAGTTGCCCGCATAGGAGCATACGAGTAGACAAAGAAATAGTGTGTAGCTGTACAGGTGTAAGTACACAAATGTAAATGTTTACATTTTACAAGAAAGTACCAAAAACTTAATTGAAATCTGTCAGAGACCTCCCTCAAACGCAATGCGGAGGAGAACCACAGATACTTATAGCAACTGACTTTAAACTACTTATTACTGATGGCTACTGATGGTAGCGTCTCACACCGGCGGCAAACTATACCGGGAGAACAAGATTGATATATAAGAATGACTAGAATTGTGGCTAATCACTGAGGTCTCTGTAATAAGTGACCAAGACAAATTCAAACTGTTAATTGAATAGTTACTCTACGTTAATTATAGGTCACTAACTATCAATGCATCTTCAACCATAGGCCTCTGGGTCTTATCTAGGCCCGGAGGAACCACAAAGAGATGTTCCCGCTCCCACGGTAGCTCGCAGGCGAAATAGGGACACGGGGAAACCTCTCCGGTTTGAAGGATGCTACACTAAGTCAAGTTTAAATACATTTATTGAGCCCCTTGAAAGATACAAAGAGCACAATGGACAAAATGATAAATAGACCCTTTAAAATACAAGATGGAATTTTGTATCTTGCTTTACAAATAAATTCCTCTTCCTAGCGGTGCCGAAGAAGATGAAATGTTGATGAAGTCAAGGGGAGACGACTTAGTAAGCTCCTTCTGGAAAATAAGGCATGCTTGCCTTATAAGACTGATGAATAGCTCGGAGGACCAGAGCAGAGCAATTTTTATAGTCGCGCTTGCTCGGACGACTGAGAAAGAATTTCACTATTCTTGAAGTGAATGCGCACTATCAGCAAATTATTTTAAGGTCGACTTGCTGCTTCGACCGAAAAGAAGAACCTTTAGATGTTGCTTCGACACTGCAACTAAAATTAAGCACTCTGAAATATTCACTTCACAGCAGTACTTACAGTAAATCCTTTTACTTAATGAGTTACGCATTCAAGTCCATACGGTTTGATCAGGGAAGTAAAAAACTTGGCTTCACACATTTGTAATTAAATCACAAATAAATTACTTTGAAGAACGTATTAAATTGCGTCTCTGCAATAACTAGGGCTGGGAAACTTCAAATTCCCAGCTCGACAATAATAACTAGATTCAGAATTCTGAACTGAAAACTAGCCTGGCGAAAACTTCGAACGAGTGAATAAGAATGAATAGCAAGAATGACAGACGTCACGACATGTGACGTAAAGCAAGAATCCCATTGGCCAAGAAAAACAATAAATAATTAATCTTGGAAATAAATCAATTAAGTTACATTAAAATACTAAAACATAAATAAGAGAATTAATAGCATTACTTCAAAACTGAATTGTTTCTTTAAAAACACAAAATTATGAATAAAATATACTAAAAAATAATCAGACTGAAACTTTGGGTTGGAGATTATAACATGACTATCCAAAAAATGAAAGATGCGACAGTCAAATGTTATTTCTTATGAGAATTGATGGGAGAAAGAACAAACAGATAAGTAAACATATTTAAAATTATATTGAAGACACAACAAGAAAAATAAAACAAACGAAGACACAAGCCTGTTGCCATAGCAACACGGCGAATGACCTCGCGAAACCAGCTAATGCCTCAAATCCGGCCAGACACGAATGCTGGACGGAACAGCATTATAAACACACAAATGCAACTAAACAAGTTAACAAAGTTAATTTTGTACGATTTCTTAATTAATTATGTGTATGTTATATAGTAAAATTAAATGAGTACCAGGAGCAATCCTGGGGGTAAAGGCGGCCGGTGCGTAAGGCTGACAACCTTACCACCTTCATGTGCCGAATGTCCAAAATCTGGGAGCCTCAACCTCCTAGAACCCTCTGGGCCTCCGTGGCCTGTACAGGGATCACTTTACCTTATATAGTAAAATTATTAATTAATACCTCACTCATGTGTCTAAGGAATTTTCATAAAATCTGGTAACCCTGGTAATCCCTGAACACTTTGCATCTAGCATTCAAAGAAAAAGGTAACAAACTAATTTCACTTCCTAACATAGGACTTACAGTAATACATTAGAACCTCTGTTAACGGAAACAAAGGAAGGAAGATGGTTTCAGATAACCAAAATTTCAAATTTCAGATAAAAATTAAAATGTCATTTTTAGAGGTTAAGAATCACTTTGTGAAGTTTTAGGTGAAAGTAAATGAAGACAATACATATAATACGTTAAAGTGGATACACAAACACCAAAATCAGCTGAAAAGTATGCAAAATCTCACCATTTTTAATTCTTTTAACTGCTTCTAACGTGTCTTCTATCATTATCATAACGTGTTTCTGATTTGTTGAAATAAAATCAATAAAAACACTTCATAATAAGGTTTCATTACCATTGCATGAACAAGTACTATCACATGACCATTGTGAACAAATAAAAGAAACAGAGTTGGTATGTGCCATTACAATAGATAAGGGATGGAGGCAGACAAGGTCAGACTCATCCTTGGACATTTCTTTCCTCACTAGCTTTCTATAAGTTTACGAGAGGGATGGAGAGAGGGACGGAGAGATTTACCTCTCCCGTCAGAAAATCCTTTCCCTATGTGGGAACCCAAGTGTTTGAAACACAACCTACGTGCACAGTATATTTTAACAAACAATTTTTTTGGTCATTTCAGTTAAAAGGTATTTTGATTAAAGTGTTTTGGATAACAGAGGTTCTACTATGCACATATATATATATATAAGTTGGAAAATAGATTTTTATTTCTCTTACCATATATGCAGCAGTTGTATTCTTTTCCAGTATTTGATGAAGTCATGCTGACAGCCCAAGCAGCTATGTTTCTTAGAGCAGGTAGTGAGAAAGCATCAACAACAATGTGTTTCTGCCTGAACGAATTGGCACACCAACCAGAATTGCAGTCCGAACTTCGAGCAGAAGTTGAAGCTGCAAAGGAAGAACATGGTGGTAAACTCACATATGAAATTGTTCTGGGTTTACAGTTGATGGATAGAGTTGTATCAGGTGGGTACAGTCAATCAATATAAATAAAACAAATCTGTTGGTTAAGATTTTATGAAACAAGTGAGTTTCTACTCACATACATTTTAAACAGGTTTATCATGAAATGAACCACCTGGGCCTTATTTCATAAAACTCTACAGGTGTGACATATACGACAATTATGTCAAATCTGACAAAGTTGTCAATATGTTATGACAATTGTATTTTTCATAAATATTACAACTTTTCCTTACATTACAGGCAAATTAATGTAAATTGTCAAGACTAAAAGAACCCTTTTCATAAACACGACAAATTTATGTCACCTAAAGATTACTTTAGAACATTGTAGATGGCTCTCACATAACCTACTGACTTGGTCTACATATGAAAGATTGTCTGTCACTTCTGTAATGACAATTCTACATTTTTTGTAAATTTGTAAATATGTCAACAAAAAGTAATGTTTCATAAATGGTAGGTATCCTAAAATTTGACATATTTGTCGGACTTTTACCTGTAAACTCAAAAATTTTGAGAAACAACAATATGTAAAATTGTCATACAATACAACAAAATTGTCATGACATTTATGTAAAGTTGTCAGCTTTTATGAAAAACAGAATTGTAAAAATGTAAACTTGTAAAACAATTATATGTCACCTGTCACCTGTAAAATTGTAACTTTTATGAAATAGGGCCCTGTTTGATATAACCTGCTTGACTTGCATTGCTGACTAGTGACCTGAAGGCCAAGGTTTAATTCTCAGTAACTCCTAGGGGATTCATGAGATAGGGAAGTCTGGGACTCAGTCTCATGAGGACAACTAAGGTGCTGCTGGTACTTTATAAAGAAAGAGTGGCTCTGGTCACAGAAACCATCAACAACAGGAATTCAATTCTCAGTTGTACCAGTAGCCAGTAGAACGATTGGTACCATATACAGAGATGCCAACCTTGAAAGGTGGTTATCAGTAGTGTGAGTCCTCCATGTTTAACCGAAAAATCACAATTACAGGTGATCGGTGAAAATAATGTTTGAAGGTCCGAGGCAAGGAAACTCTTCCGTATACTGCTTTCGATACTGTTGATTTGCCGCAGTTCGTTTTTGTCCATCAGACTCGTCACTGGTTTTACGTTTACAAGACATATTTCCTCAATATTCTACTCGCACTGGAACACTCAATAAACTTCTAGCAAGCAATGGCGTCAGCAGTCGTCAGCGGCATTACAGTGATAATGAAAAAAGAGGAAATATGTTAACACCAAAGATGTTAAAACTACAATTATGTTATAACCGTAAGATATAACATCTTTGGTTAACACACTCACATCAAAGATTGTAGTGTCCAATGTCACCAACACAACAGGTCTTTTCTTTTACAAACTATTTCTCATGATAACAGTTGGCATCTCTGCCAACACATTAACTTTTTTATGTTTGCGGGAGAAACGAAACATTTTAAAAATAGATATTGGGATTTGTAAAATCCGTAATATTCAGTACAATTTCCGTATTGCTGTAGCAAATTCAAGAAAATCGTAGAAACTACGGGAATTCCATAGAAGTTGGCATCTCTGCATATATGATGCAGCACTCAGTAGGCTTTTTCCCTCCTTGGGATTTAGTTTTATGGCTCATGGGTTTACAGTCCAACCCTAAAGAGTAGTTTGTGCTGTGTAACTTGCTACAGTCATATAGCACTTAGAACTCATACGTGTACTGGTACTTTATATTTTATTTCTATTTTTCTCCCCTATCATATGTATCATATGTTGAAGATGTAACATATAACATATAAGTAAATTATATTAGTTTAGTAAATACATATGTTGTGGGTCTCAATGAAAGGAATTATGCCACAGTTTTTAACTTTCTTAGTTAACTATTTTTTAGAAAATTATTAAAATTAATTTGAAAAAATCATACAGAAATAATATACTGAAAATTATGTTGCTATTACTAAACTTATATTTTCTTTTTAGAAACACTGAGAAAATACCCTCTGGAAGCAAATATTTACCGTGTGTGTAGAAAACCTTACACAATCCCTGAAACAACTATACAACTGGATGAAGGCACTAAGATTCTGATCCCTGTATATGCACTGCATCATGATCCAGAGCACTTTCCTGATCCAGAACGCTTTGATCCTGACAGATTTACAGATGGCAATAAAAATTCAAGACCGCATTTTACATACTTGCCATTTGGGGAGGGGCCAAGAGTCTGTATAGGTAAGTGGAAGCATACATAAAACTACAATTGAGTTAATGCTATTATGAGTCATCATTCATTCCAAACATGCCTTCTACCATGTAGGCTACACCATACAGCAATTTCTTTCATAATATTCTTAAATAAGTCTAATTTCCTGGTAGAGTTTATGACAGCTCTCCATTTAATCACATCACTGAAGGTTTTATTTCTGTGTTTCTACATCATGTATCTGTCACTATTTTCTTGGTACTCCAATAGATCTTTTTTATCCACTTTTATTCGGAACAATATTTTTTGCCTTTCTTTTGTCACCCAAATGTCTTTATCTTATTAATAGGAATTCCAGCCTATGGTTAGATTAATTTTGCATTGATGTAGCATAGTAATATGTATACTTTATGTATACATTTATCTATAGGTAAATTCTAAATGGATTGCATAGGATTAAATCCTGTTATTCAGAAATGAAGGCAAATAAACTAACACTTCACCTCCTGATACTCCTACCTCTTATCTCCTTTTTCCCCTTCTTAAGATATAGCCATCAGGCTGAGATACCCGTAACAGAGTGAAGAATCCTTCAATCCTGGGTTCTCTCTTGCTTTTACTTTAACCTATAAGTTTCTGTTCTTTTCAAAACATATCTAATAAACTACACACCTAAAGTCTTTTAATCTTCTTGGATTTCCGAGGTATATGTACAGATAGACAAATGTTTTGAGAAGTCTACTTAATGTGGAATTACCAAAGTTTTGTATTGGATAACAATTACAATAAAATTGATACTGAATATACTAGTGGGAAAATAAGGGAGGGCAGTGATTCTGAAGTTAAAATTTAATTAACTTGCAATGAATTATAGTGAAACAATGAGTAAGAAATTAAAATATAATTTCAACTAGGTTTTTACTAATAGTCTCTTGGTTATACGAGGGTTGATCCAGAAATAAGGTTACAATCAATTTTACAAACAGATAACATTGTTTATTCTCATAGTAATGTACATCGTTGGAAAGAAGACACTTTGCTCTATTTTTCGACATAATTGCCATCTTTTTCTAGGCATTTTTGTAGACGGTGCTCCAATTTTTGTATCCCAATGTCGTAGAACTCCGCCGCCAACCCGTTAAGGAAGCGTTTCACCCCGTCTTTGACTTCATCGTCGCTCCGGAAGCGTCGGTCACCCAAGTATTCCTTTAACTTTGGGATCAAGTGATAATCGCTAGGCGCAAGGTCCGGACTGTACGGTGGGTGACAGTTCACCCAAAGTTTGTCAAAAGGTCCTGGGTCTGACAGGAGACGTGAGGTCGGGCGTTGTCGTGAAGCAGCGTTACACCGGCTGTCAGTCGTCCTCGCCGGCGGTTCTGGATAGCTCGCCTGAGTTTCCTTAGTGTTGCACAATAACTGTCTGAGTTGATTGTTATCCCAGGTTCCATGAAATCGATCAGCAGTATCCCCTTACGATCCCAAAAAACACTGGCCATGATTTTGCCAGCAGAAGGAGTTTGTTTGAACTTCTTTGCGACTGGTGATCCTGAGTGACGCCATTGTTTGGACTTTTCTTTCATTTCGGGAGTGAAATGAAACACCCACATTTCGTCTCCCGTAACAATGGAGTCCAACAATCCTTACGGAACAAATCTCGCACTTGGCGGGAGCAACAATGAGCACCTCCATTTCGGACGGCTGCTGAGCTCAGGCGCAGCAAAGCTCAGCCAGGCGGAATCGAGAGTGGGTGAACAGCTGCACACTGCAGTGTTACCGGATTTTGCCTCACACCTTCCCGTGTGGCTGGAGCTCTTTGGGAACCTTATTTCTGGATCAACCCTCATATATGAGTATTTTTTATAACTGTTAATTCTTATTTAATTATTACTTATTGTTATTAATCAGACACTATGAAGATAATGAGAACATCAATAGCTTCCAAGTTTTGGCCACATACTCCTTTGTCACCTTCAGCGCTATGCATCCCATGCCCTCGTGTTGCAAATGTACAACTTAACCCAGTGTAATTCTGAGAAAATCTTATTCAGTAAGAGGCATCCCTCCAAATTGGTTCTTCCACGAAAATCTTTTGGGTTAACTGGGCCTAAGTGCCAGATGGATTAAACAAACCTCCTGGGTAAAAGTCTTTGCTAACCTTTTGTTAGAACCTACAGACTGTGATTTTTGTAGGACAGCTGCAGTATATTGGGTAGTAAGTTTCTGCTCATCCTACCCAACTTCTCAGCCATCTTCCTCCCTTCTTGAAAGAATAGCCATGAGGTAAGGTACTCCAACAGAATGAAGAATCCTACTACCTTTTCAAAGCTAGTTAACTCTAAACTTTTGTTACCCCATTTTAATTTTGAAATCGGCAATTGTTTTTCACTTATAGTTACTGATACCAGTAATTTAAAAAAGATGGGGAGAGAATTAATTTTGATAAAAAGGAATTGATTCATGGTACTGACTTTGAATTAAAATGATTGAACCATAATTGATATTATAAAGTGAGGAGGAAGAGATGATCAGATCTACAATGTTATTGTTACAGCCCATGCATTCTTTGTAATCTTCTTTATAGTTATAATTTATAATTCTATAATCATCAAATCTTTATTCCTCAATTGTTTTCCACTTATAGTTACTGATACCAGTAATTTAAAAAAGATGGGGAGAGAATTAATTTTGATAAAAAGGAATTGATTCATGGTACTGACTTTGAATTAAAATGATTGAACCATAATTGATATTATAAAGTGAGGAGGAAGAGATGATCAGATGTACAATGTTATTGTTACAGCCCATGCATTCTTTGTAATCTTCTTTATAGTTATAATTTATAATTCTATAATCATCAAATCTTTATTCCTCAATGTAAATTCAGTGTCTAATACTGGTATAATTTT